>CM034149.1:177469592-178734592 GCA_019776745.2 Taxus chinensis
TCTCACTGCCTTGGACTCAGGCATGTTTACAATCTAAACATGGTTGATTTGGATTGTTCAAAATCATTTTTTTCTTAGGTCCCTCGTACCCACCTACCCTTCACCGTTTCTTGCTTCCTTAGAAGCTCGGGTTCTTGCTCTGGTGGACGTTTTCACTTGCCATTGTACTGCCATTATCTCTTGCTTGGAGGATCCCTTTTAGGATTGTTTGTGGGTGAGTCCTTTTTTACTTCTAGTCAACCTGTGTCTATTTGTAGCTCGATGTTCCCAGCCTGTCCATTTCTTTTGATCAGTCACTCAAAACCTACATGGAATCTGCAGCCTCCTTCAGCGTGGTCTTTTTTACATTGGAAAACATTATTCCCTGCCCCTGTGTTTTCTCCTCTACTTGGTTTTTCTCCCTACCACATGAAGGTCTGCTCAGCGTCCGTCACTTAGCCTCTGCATTGAAAAACATTTTGAATCCTACATTTTTCTCCTTTACATACCGTTTTTGGGTGGTTTGCTTCAACCAAGCCTACACGTTGCACAATTGTTCACCCACACATCCACGTGGGCTTCTTACCTACTCGTTCAAGCCATTACCTACCCAACCATGGACCTGCAACACCTGACACATGGTCTATCCCACACCAAAACTCGGACCTAGTCTTTTTTGGCAATTTCATCTTCATTTACTATCACACTGACCTTTCACCTCAACGTGGGCCCATGCATCCCTTTTAGACATTGTTTGGAGGTTAAAACAATCCGTTTTTTTAAGTTTTGACAATAAAAACACTCTTCATGGCATTGTAATAATTTTGAGCTTCTTTTTTTGCTTGTATATTGTCCTTCATTCACGTGTCGAAGACGGAGGGCGAGGTCTGGGGTTGGCAGGAGGCTAATCCCCCCTTACAAGCAAAACAAAGCATGCCTAAAATTTTATGTTATTTCCAATGAGTACCCACACATTACCCTTTTCACTCATTTTAAGCACTTTTTAATATGTTTGCAGGGCCTATTGGCTTTTTCCATTAGTTGCGAGAATCGTAATAATGCCATAACTTTTGACTCGCTGCTCGTTTTTTAGCGCTTGCTTGGTCAAAGTTGCATGATTTCTCACACTTTACGTGATGGAATTGTCAGTTTTGTAAATGCACTACTTTATAAAGTGCCAAATTCTGGGGGGGTTGACTAGTACTCTTTGGGTTTTCACATGCAGACGCACTATCGGCCGAGTCCGACTTCTTGCTTTTGTGCACCTTGCACTTTTGATTCCACATCATGGAGAGTGCTCTTTCTATACTTGATCATCGTAGGATCACCTTACATCCTCCCCCACTTCTCACTGGGAGAGGGAACTATTCAGCTTGGTATGCTTCCATGGAACGTTACTTCGCCCACGAGGGTCTTTTACCCTTCTTGCTTGGGCCAGTTCCTACACCCACCGATCATCATAATCTAGAGGACTTCCTTGACACTTATGACCATGTCTTTGGTCACATGATGATGCATGTCTCTTGATCTCTTTGGTTTCATGTGGCAGACTCAAATCCACCTCACCGTGTCTAGAGCATTCTTTATTCCCTCTATGGAGACCATTCACATACTACCACCATTGTTGCTACTACTGATCCAGTTGTCTCCTCTATTTCTTCATGTGATGACATTTCCACTAACATAGGATCACTTGGTTCTACTTCTGATGACGAGGATTGTGCATCCAGTTCTGATGTCGAGAGTACTACAGAGGATTCTTCTCCTCCTCTCACTATTCCATAGAGTGTTAACACTTCCCACATCTCATCAGCTATCAAGCAGTCTCCTATTCAGTCTTATACATTCATCATACCTGCATCTTTTCCACCTTCAATGTGTGAGGACCATTTCACTCCTCTACCCTCATTAGATGACTTATACCTATCTGAAATCGCTCTTATGTTTGTTGAGCCCCCTCATTGGGACGAGTATCTACCTTACTTTAGTCATCTTTTTGCAGAGTCTACTTGTGATGCACTACAAGTCCCTCATCCATCTACAGGTGTTTTAGAGGAGTTCATCATCTCTGTTGTTGGGAGTGCCCCTTTTGGGACTCTTACAACTTCCAATTTTTTGGAGACCTTCATTGATCCACACTTGCTTGTGGATCTATTTTATGTTGTGGGGGATTTTTTGATGCCTTCACATCATGTGTACATCCTTTCTATAGGTGTTCACTCTTCACACTCTAATAGTTCTGCACACATGACATTACCTTCGGTTCCTTGGCGCTCATTTACTAGACCTATGTCACACTTTCGTGGACCAGACTCAGAGTTCTTCGTGCTACTACCTTCGGTTTCCTTTGTGGAGTGGGAAGAATTTCAGCATGTCATTTTTGTCCTTCCTAAGGGCAGGCACATATTTCAGTGCGGGTGGCTCTTCTTCAGTCCAGAGGTAGAGGATCTCATCATCAACATTCTTTTGGGAGACCTCCTAGAGCTACAGAGTTCAGATCCATCCATTGCATCTTCTGCATTCCTCTTATCTCCCTCTTCTTCTCTCTTCTTCTTCTTTATGGGAGATTGTCTCTTTGTACATGGGTACCTTTTTAGGATCATCTAAAGCTGGGTACCTTTGGCATCTTTCTTAGATTAGAGAGTTTTTTGTTCTCTTGTGGTGGATGATTTTCCCACTGGGTTTTCCTTCACTTCTTGGGACCTTTTTCTTGTACGTGGGTACCTCATCAGGCTTTTTGCCGGGACCCATTTCTCGTTTCTAACTTGCCACCTCATCCTAAGTTACGATGAAGGGGGGGTATTGGTGTGTGTTATTTTCCACATCATTAGGTGAGTCATCTCACTTAGGTGAGATTGTAGGTCCATGTGTCATTTAGGGTTCGTTATGAGATTCTCTTATGTGTCAGTGTGTAAGTGCATCATATGCATCATTAGGAGTTACACTTCTATTATGGGAATGTAACTCCCCTTCTCTACTCGAGTTGTCATGATTGTAGCACTGGGGGTTACTTAGAACATCCTATATGTAACCCCATTTGATCTTTGAGATAGAGGAGAGTTTGTGGATTATAACGAGGTTCTGCCCATGTTTTGAATCTTTGCATGCACATTTGGTTGATGCTCGCTCCTCTCGAGATTTCTTCACGCTTTTGTTCGCATGTCCATTAATGTGCACGTCATCCCACATGATCCTCACTTGCAGGTTTTCGTACCCTCTTACAGTTCAAACTTCCCCTTCAAACTATAATGCAAGTTTGTGCCTCTTTTCCATTGTAATGGATTGTATCAAATTCATCGAGCAATAATACATGTTTGTGGATGATTTTCAACCCTCTCTTGTGTTCATTTCCTTCATCTGATCTCTCATTATAGTATTGGTTACCTGTGCATCGTGCTTGTATTGCATTTTAATGGTTTTTGTTTAATGGAAAATCAGGTGTTCAGCATTCCTTTGGTGCATCACCTTTGTTAGTTTAGGTTTATTTTCTTGCATCTCCTCAACCATGTCTCCTTGGCAAGTTAGAATAGGTTTTAGAGTAGATCCTCTATGATTTGAATGTGTGCATATGAACAGAGGAATAGGAACTGGCCTTCATCTGGAGACATTTCCTGATTGCAAAGTCCCACACTTTGGGAAAATCTCCATATTATACAATCACACTGATAGTCTCAACCCATTGAGTTGCAGACATTCAGGGGTGATGTGATTACGCATCAACAGTTACATAATGAAATGATTGGATTGTAATATTTCAATTTTCGGATTCCAATATCTATAAATTTGTTCCAATGAGACCTATATTTCTAGCTTCTTGGACTGTAATATGTCTAGATTTGCTGAAATAAGCGTCACACACACACACACACACACACACACACACACACACAAGATGTGCTAAAAATATATGGGTTAGAATAATTTTATTGAAGGTTTGGATTTGACCGCGAATTATTCAAGATTTACATTTGATGACCATTTGTACCAAACACTTGTTAAAATTTTAGTTTACACATCTTTAAACTTATAAATTTTATATAGTATATAAGTGATTTTGATAAATATTACAATAATATATTAAATTTGTTTAAATAATATAAAGGTGTTTTTTAATTTTTCATATGCACAATTTGAAGGTGACTATTGAAAAAATATTATCACTAATAATTTATTTGATAGGGATTGTTGGCCATCAAATTTATAGCCTAGTTGGGATGAGGAAGGTTTCATAAGTATTAGCACATTGATTGATTATTTGTAAAGTAAAATGATATTGGCATCATATTTTATGAATCTAAGCATCTGAGGCTACCATTGGCAAAAATAAAGCTTCTTACAATTTCTAATTTCTATTGCAAATGACCATCTGCATTACTCTATCATCATCATTAGTATAAGTATCATGGTGTAATGAGTTAATATATTTCCATATGCGAGTTTTTATTAGATAGGGTAAATAAGGTATTTTTTAAGATACCCATAAAGTTTTGAAATCCTTACCCAAGAGATAATGCATTAAAGCACACAATAAAACATGCAACAAAATAGACCAAACATAAAAGGCCTACATCAAACACCCACACAAACAATCCTATTTCAAATATAGAAAAACTAAAGACCTCATGAGCAATGTATAGTCCACTAATCTTCATCAACTACCACTTTAGAATGGCATAGTTCACCATAATTCAGTTGTTGTTGCATTTGACTACCACATATGTCATCCATATTTTTGAGAGTGTATATAAATCTTCAACAATTCAATTATCTTCTTAGAATGACCTTTTCTCTTCTTAACCACTCTTATCAAATCCCTATCAACATGATTTGGTGTAACAAGAATAATAATTTCCATGTTCAAGAAGGTGTGGGGATCGTGTTGAAGCTTCATATCCACATTAGTAACAACCAAAGATATCGAACTACCGAGAACCTTCACTGAACTAGATAGATCCTCCAAATCAGGAACCACTAACTTCCCCTGAGACATAAGAACATATTCCTCTACCACTAAGTATAGTCACTCATTAGCATCTAATTTTTTTTCTATGGATGGGGAAGATTCATCAAGATCTTCTTATTCATAGTTAGACTCTAAGGTAGAATCTTCAAAACACCTTAGAAAAAAGTGGTAGGGGAGGGCATTATTCCACCATGAAACACTCATGCTCACCTTCTGCTACATACTTTGATAGTCCCCAACCATATGCCCTAAAGTAAAGCACTTTGTGTTGCTGAATGGAAAGGATTCCTATTTTATGGATTGATTCCATGCTCTATCTTCCACATTGGGAACAATATAAATGTTGTAAGGTATTTCAATATATCCACATACACTAAAACGTGGGTAAAATTACAATCAGATGCATCCTTAGTCTTGGGATCGATGGCTAAAATTATACCTATGAAGTTTCCAATGGAAAACAAGTAATCCCCACTCCATAATTGCAGTGGGAGGCAAACCCTATCAACCAATTTGAATATTACCACACACCAAAAAATGTGGGTTTTACATTGTAATATTTTAATTTATAGAATAAATTATAATAAAATATATAATCCAAATTTAATGTGGGTTTTATATTGTAATATTTCAACCAATTTCAGAAATAGAATAAAATATATAAGCCAACTTGACTATTAGAATAAATATATCCTTAAAGCTCATTGAAATTGGAGAAATGTTGTTGAGAGTGAGCTCCCAACAATTAGAGGAACCCAACTGATATGAATAACATGTAAATTTTTTAAATGATAAGGGACGTTAAAAGCCATTTATTTTAAGTGGGCCATTCAAACTAGTAAAACTTATCTTCATATGAACCACTATAGGAAATATAAATCAATGTATAAGTGAATCCACGTATGAAATTCATATAATAAGGTCAAATTATTCGATTATCTTTAGGATAAACGTAAAAAATAATCATTAAAAAACTATAATTTTTCCAATAGGCCAATAGGATGATCATAAGGATCAATCGCTTCTTGAAGTCCTCATTCAAATGTATTATTTTTTATTTTTCAAAAAATAATATTATTGTGTATCGAAGTTATTTAACTTATGTTCAAAATTATTCAAAAATAATTATCGATGAATAGATTTAAAACATGAGAAACAACTCCCAAACCGATGAATATACATAAATCATTACAAAATAAATCCCAAACCTATAAATCAATAAAATACTGCAAAATAAATCCCAAGCATATGGATACACATATTCTATGTAATTATAATTTTTATTAATACATTTAATATTTTTTTGGGTGTCTTTCCAAAAAAATCAAGGCATTCAATATCTTATACATAGGTTGCTTTTTACTAAATAAAGTAAATAGCTTATACGTGAAGCAATAAAACTATCAGAATATGAGATATGTATTCGGTCCATTTTAATTTCAGATAGGAAGATTTTAGAAAAAGTTAGAGATAATAAATAAATATGTGTTTGATTCATAGGTGCCAGGGAATGTAATTCAATTGTTGAAACTATATTTTTATGTAATAAAATCTATTTTAATAAATATTTACTTCATTCTTGGATGACTATGTATGTGTGTTGCATATGATCGTTATTTTCAAGTTTTTATTAGATTGATTCTTTAAATTGGTATCAAAATTACATTTATCAACTATGTTATTAGTGTAATGTCCACATTTTCTACATACAAAAACCAAGATAAATCTCAATTATTAATTAGGAAAATTATGGAATTTTTTATTTTTTAAAAAGTTTGCATCTGCTAGGTTATTATAACTAAATGAATCATTAAATATTATTAATTCCTTCCTAACCATTTCGGGTTTAAATCCCCTTCTAGGGTTCCCGTTAATTCAAATTAATTAAATCTTATAATTAATTATTTAAGTTAACCATTTTTCACAAAATTATTTAATTTATCCTTCCAATCCTAATGTCATTTACAAAATCATTTATCTATAACAATAGATGTCACAAAATATTTCTAACGTCTTAATACCCTTACATGGCCCCAATCACCCATTAACCATAACATTTTATTAAATCCTATTCCCATAAAAATCCCCATCACTAAAGTGATGTAGGGTTTATTACCAACCCTTAGATTAGATGGATGAATTCTCTTAGATCTAGGTATTTTCAAAAGAACCGTAAATATCCTTATGAGGTCTACTTATTCATATTTTACCCTAAACTCACTCATTTGCTCTATTTTGTTTTACATGTTTAGGGAATATGGAAGCCATGGAAGGTTTCTCAAGTTCATGGATGGATACACACATTTTTAGTAGATTATTTTCATTTGTATCCCTCTCCTAGGGTTTGCCAAGAGTACCATTTGTTATTTGTGTATTTTCACAAGTCTACCCTATTTGGGTATGGGCATTTTTGCTCTATCTTATTTCTGGTTTTAAATGGTGGTATATATACAGGTGGTTTGAGTATATGTGTGTGTGTGTGTGTGTGTGTGTGTGTGTGTGTGTGTCTATATATATATGTATATGTATATGTCTATGTATGTATGTATGTATGTATGTATGTATTGATTTGATACAAGAGTCGGCCAAAACAATAAATGCACATACTATGGCCGTGGATAGTTTAAATGTGATGGGGTTTATATGTTATATGACCGCTATAAAAATAGTGGAATTTTTTTTTATATTATGGGGAGGGAGGGCACCGACCTGACTCCCACCTCATATATAATATATGGATAGGGGGTGGGGATGGTGCCCTTCCCGCCAACCCCAATTTAATAAAAGCAACACTCATGCAAGTTGCGGCCTTCGACCTAACCTTTTTAAATTATAAATTTTTTTATATAAAAAAAACTTAGCTAAATAGCCATTTGGCTTCCTATTACATCTCTTAGATATATATATATATATATATATAATTTCCATTTTAATTTAGTTCTAATTTATTTTAAAGCTTTCACTCATTTATATAGTGAAATGTAAGACAACAAGTTTTAAATTTCTACTTATTCATCTATGAGTAAAACTAGGAAACTAATAGATTTTTTGTAACACGCACATTTTACACACCCATATACAACAGTAAAAATACAAGGATAATTTTTTTTTGCTTACATTGCTCACTACACAACACCACAAAGGCTCCAAGTAGAAAAACTCAACCTCACATAGACACATGACAACACCATATACATGTTGATGCCACACCTTCCCCAATGAATGAATGCTAGCAATGACCCAGCCATAAGAAAGGGACCCAAGGATTGGTAAACCCACAACACATCATTGTCATGATTACATCTTAGTTACGATTAACATTCCAAGGATATTACTATGCAAGGATAATTTATCCTTTTTTTCACCTACAGGTTCTTAAATTCATTTCACATTCAACTTACAATTCGACCATTTAAGTTGGTTCTTTAACCCTTACGATAATCTCCATAATTTACATTATTGTTTCCCATCTTTCAAATTGCATACAAAGTTCCTAATTCTATCATTCTTAAGTTAAGCTTGTGTTTCTCAAACGTTTATTCAATGTTTAAATTTTACCCTTATTACAAGGTGAATCTGACGTGATGTCAAGAAAGAAATATTAGGATTTAAGGGAGGTTTAGATTTAATATACATTTTTCCATGAACATTCTTCGATCATGGTATCTGTATTTCGCTATTGAAGTTAAAATAGTTCAATAACTTGTTGAATGCATTCAATATTTTCCACATTAAGAAATAATATTTAGGTTTATTTGTATATCTTTTGTTTTTTCAAAGTTTTATCTCACCAAGGAAATTCATATTTTTTTAACACAAGTAAATGTATAATTGAGTTATAAGGACTCCGAGAGGGACATTATTCCTAACCTCAAATATCGTTTTACTCTTATATGGTTTACTCTAACATTGCACTATGGCCTCATTATTGGCATCACTTTATAACAAAAGAGTTACAAAAGTACGTTTCTAACATCTTGAAGAAGTACATAATTGGAACAACATGAACCACAAGTGATTTGTGTTTAAGGCAAGATCCCTGTGTTTCAGCATTTCATGATTTCGCATGTGAAACTTCTTTTATTCTTAATGTCATAAAAGGGCATAACAAGGGATTGTGGGACCAAGTTTCTTGTTTCCTGAGTTCTCTAAAGTTAACATATTTCAAATCAATTTCATTTGCAAGGAGTTACTTACCATTTTCTACCCACAAGTTAACCTCCTAATCAACTGAGGTTTAGTTTAATTCCAATTTGCACTCAGGGATCTATGCCCTATTATAGATAAAATTAAGGTGTAAAAACATATTGACCCTATAAACCCTCCGTAAACTACCAAGGTGCTATATGGTCACCAACCAAAATAACACATTTAGCTATGAGGAAATCAAGAGATCATTAAAAAGATTTGAAGTCATAGTATAACTATTTCACTAGGTCTATTTGTGTCGTCTAGATCCCACAAGGAATTCATTCGATGAAGAAAATTCATAGATCTAATCTCGTAAGACTTGGTAGAAAACTAGGATAATAGGGAAGTTTTAGCTCTACTTACTCCAGATAAATTTTGTCCATTTCATTCCAAGCTTCCAAGTTCATGACGATAACGCTAAACATACCGGCTATAACGACAACTCAAAATTGGGCTCTTACTTACTTAACTAGAAGGTTTCATAAAGTGTAAAGTTAAGTTCATTCTACGGTTTCAATTTCTTCTATGCTAAGAAGGATCATGCACAAAAGGTGGACATGCGTAAGTTTTAAACTAAGGTCGATTGTTTTATTTAGATTTCTTTATTACTTTTTTAAGGAAAGGAACACAACACCAATTATTTAATCAACAATTTCACAATGGAAGTGCACTATAAGGTATTAATTTCAATTTCGTTTTACACATTTATCTAGATTTTATAATACAATATTGGAATCGAAAGACACCCATGTTCAGATGGATGTTGCCCTTAAACACTAGCATCTTAAAAATATTACAAAACTCCATTAATAACCCTTCTAACACTTCACAAATGATAACTATCCTCTACAATATCGCTTAACATATATATCCAATCCCCTTTTTACCATACATAAATTATGAATGAAAATTGAACCTATGATTAAATGCACATTTCCCAAGGTGTCCCTAAAACTAGCATCTCATACATATTAGAAAATTTCAAATATAACTTTTTGTAACATGGAACTACATTATACATATATACTTTTTACAATGACCTATATAAATTACAATAATAAACAATGAATTACATAACCTCTTTTCGCCATATTTCCTGTATCTTGCAAAACCATGTGAGCATGAAATCAGCAATAAATTGTCGGCATGGTATCGACCTTAATCTAACATAATTAACGTCTTTAGTTTCCCATTTACATAATAACATTAATAATTTGCATTCAAAAGGAGAGGTTTAGATACACATTTATTTCATTTTAGTTCACTTCATTTCTTAACCAAGGAGAGAGGAAGAAATAGGGAAGAGAGAGAAACACTATGTTTCCAAAGGATCAATTTCACACAAGTCACACAGTAGAGTTTCAAATAGTTATTTTCAAGTGTCAATAAGTTTCCATGTTTTTTTGGTAATCCAAAGGGGGTGTCCTACAACTTCCTTTTTTACATTTTCCCACTGGTTATCAAAAATGCCCATTTTAGGCTCGAAGGCAAGAAACCACTTTCAATCGTTGTCTTTCGATGAGAAAACACACCATGGGTAAATTTATATGTGTCCTCCTATACACCAAGAATTCACAGGAACTAATAGAATTCAAAACTGGAAAATGGTTTATGATTGGAGGCAAGTTTTTTGAGGCCATCGGTCGTAATTGGTCTAGTTTGACCTAGTCAAAACTGTGACTGAATGCCTACAAAATGAACTTTCCAAACTTTCTAGAAGAATATTTTTCCCCAAACTAATGGTTCTAGGAAATTGTTTATTGAAATTACTAGCGGTTTGTGAAGGCGGATAAGAATTTCATTGTCTAGGATTAAAATAGTGAACCAATACGAAACCAAACTTTTAAATTTTAGAAACTTCCTACAGCTGCCGAAATGGTGTAATAGGGCTCCTAGAAGGGCGTCAAAAAGATCACAAGATCATTCGAGGTTGATTCAAGGATTGCAGTGACTCCTCACATAACAAGGTACACGAAGGAATATTAACAACTCCTTTCTGGAGTTACAAAGGTTATTTTACACAACTTTGAAATATCATCATTTATCTATTTTAAGAAAGGAGCAGTCAACATATTTACAGTGAACTCAACTTCAACCTGTCAACAAAAATAGGTATTGTAGTAATTTGGTTTGGTTGGGAAATTTTCTAGATCATCACGAAGTGAGGGTTTAAATCCATTATCTACCAAGGAATGTTGGGTCCTGTAAGTTACATTATAACATTTTATTGTTTTAAAACTAGTTTATTTAATACTATCAAATACATGAAAATCCTTTGGTTTAAAATTTTACTCTATTTGCAAAAGGAAACTAAAGAACAGAAATTATGAGAGATGAGGAGAGATGAACCATTTATGGAGGAACAAAGCCAGTCAAAATTGTTGGATTTAGTTTAGCATCTCTAATAGGAATTTTGTCAAGCAATTCGCATTCACCCATAACCTCTCTATTTGTACCATTCCATACAACATTCAAGGCCACATAATTCATGTATGTTAAAATATCTCTCTAACTACCACGATGATTTTTTTAACTAATAAAACCATGATCCAACATTAAAAGCATCTTAGTCATCCAAGTCAAGGAAGCTACAAAGGAAACCTACTAAGAAGCTCCCTAGGGAAGGGAGCAACATAACTAATCTTCATTATCTGAAATTCAACATCTGTGATTTATGTAAATCTAGTAACATTGTTGGTGAGTATCCAATCAGGCTCCCTAGCATAAGGAACTTCAAGAACGAAATGTAAAAGATCACTATTTATATTGACTTGAATAATGTGGTTAGGATACGTTAAGGGTTTTTCACCAATTGAAAGGGAAGAATGAGGTGCTTGCGGACCTCGACCAAATGGATAAATAAGAAAATCATTAAAATTTGCACCACATGCATAAGTGAATAGATCATGAAAGACGCCACCAAAATACTCGTGTCCTGCACACTGGCATTCGACTGTAAAACTTAGGATTTCTTTAAAACTACAACCCCAGATGAATCATCAAAATCTTCTCCCATTTCTTCTCCTTTCCCCAATGCACTGCCATTGGCATGCCCTCTCCTTACCCTTCCCCTTCCCCAACCCATCTGTGCAGAAAATCACACATCTAGACTCCAGAACAGTTGTCCTCCAGCTAAATGGTGCATTATGACCCAAATATCTTTGTGGCATAAAATTCACCCAGGACTTATAGCTTCCTCATCTACACCCACTAGAGATTTAGAACAAGGATCTGCTGAAAATTAATTTTATTTCTTTTTCCAAGGAGATCTCATAAAATGAAAAGATAAATGGCTGAGCTCGAATAAAAGGAGAACCCCATTTGTATAGAGTAAAGTGAGAGGCACTAAATTAGGTGACATTACGAAGATAAAGAAAATTTCGTAAACTATAACATAGACCATTCAAGTTCCACAGCCGTCGTGCCATTCATTAAAGCTTAGGCTCTGCAATTTGGCCGCACCCCAATAACAAACATTCCTCTATCTTTTATGCTTTGGTGGATGTCCACGATCTATTTCAAAGCTCATATTTTTTCATGGACTGGGCATGCATAGGTAAATGTAAACTAACCATGTTGGAGACATGTTTGTTTCATACTACCTCATGAGGGAAACCCACGTATTTTGCTTTTGCATACAACAATTAAAATGGTAGCAGCAGTAGTATAATTTTCCTCTCAGAGACAAACAAACTCATAACTAGGATGCAAAAAATAAAAACTTCGAGTCTGTAACCACTGCAACTATCCAAACACAACTAATTTTACCACATTAACTTTGGTTTCAACGTCGTTAAATACTTGGATTCAAAAATAAAGTGTGTATTATTGTGCAAGAAAGATAACAAGTCTGAAATTTTGTGACCATTCCCATGCCCTGGCCACCTCCTAACACATGTCAACCTGACACCACGTCCCCATCTCACCTATAAGCATTAGTTTCTCCCATTTCCCTTTCAAATGACCCTCACACATTTCCCCCCTTTTTTGTTAACTTATTTGTTTGTAGTTAGTTGACACTATAAGTGACCTTTTCACCTAAAAATTATAGTTTAATTTTTTTTAGGGTTCGGCTTTGCTTACCCTTGAAAATATCCCCTATATAATCCTAGATTATTCACTGGGAAAAACACTCCTAGCTCACTCATACCGCTTGGGGGCATATTTTTTATCAAGTACAGTAAACTTGTGGATTAACAGAGGCCAGTACACAAAGTGTAGTTTTATAGATATTCATTAGATTTGCAGTTATGTGACAAGTATTGTTTTTAGACGCTCGAAAAGAAATTTTTGCTGACGCACAATAAGGAGAGTCTATTGATGCACAACAAGGGAATTTTGTTGATGCACGATAGGAGCTCGGAGGCTATAGATGCATGACAGGAGGTTGTTGACACGCGATAGTCTTGTGTTGTTGACACATGATAGGAGGGAAAAGGCTGCAGTCGCGTGATAGAATATTTTTTACAAGAAAATTTTCTACAAAAACCTTGCTGACACGCAACAGTAAGGTTATTTTCACATGATAGCAAGTTTGTTATTGCACGACAGCAAGTTTTTTGTAGCGCGATAGAAACCTTGTTGTTGCACGATAACAAATCTCTTATTGTGCATCTGCAGCCTTTCTGTCACATGAATTGAAAATTAAAGCTTCTTTCAGGTGAAAAATTTGTACATAAACCCCCAAAAAATCACCTTTCTGGTGAAATTGGTTCCTGGGATATTCGTCAAAAAATTTCCATCTCCAATTTCCCATAGGTACTTTAAAATGAGCCCTGCTATTTTTTTTCTTTTAACATAATATGAGAGGTAACTATAATTTCAACGTTCTCAAAATGCTTACTTTTTCAATAAAAACAAGACAAACTATTTCCTTTCTTTCACAATAGAGAAAATGACATTTATTTCAAGAAAACAAGTATATTTTCCAACATACATTCTCCATTCAAAAATGTCTTTTCATTTAGATTTCCACCTTATAATACAACCCCTAGTATACTTCAAATTAGATACTATTTGATTTATAAGCAACCCCTAGTTATTAGATTCCTTATTTTCCATTTCCAAAACCCATTTCAAAGTCCTTACTTCATCTAAATAATACAATGCTTGATATTTTCATTTTACAAGAACTAACCCATTTAAATTACAAGTTCTCATTCAATACACTCTTGGTAAAATATATAAGTTTAAAGGGATTATCATAGTAACAAATGCAATTTCTTTTCTCCTACTTTCTAAATATACATACATTTCGAAGGCTTAATACAAATCAACCTTTCACAACACATTTACAAGAATTTAAAAACCTTTAAAATGCAAGTTACAAGCCCTCCACTTAAGTGGAGACAACATAGGAAAATATTTACAAACGTAGGATCTCTCTTTATTTTCTTCAAAATGCAACAAATTCCATCACATCACTTGATCTCCACCATTATCTTCAATATCCAACACAACAACAAAATAGGGGAGTAAGCAATGCTCTCCACCCAACCAATAATCTAATGAGAAGGAGAAGTATTATTCCTCATTGGCCCCCAATCCCCAACAATGAAGCAATAAGAGGGTATACGACAACCAAAGTAACTTTACATGGCTTCCACAATCAACATTCAAACAAATTTCAACATTATAAACACAATACCAAAATCACAACAAACACAAGTTTCCCAAGCACAAAGTCTCAATACTCAAGCCAAGAAAGAGAAAAGAAACATGGGGATTCACTTATGCCTCCCAAAGGGGTTGAGTTCCCACCTTAAATCCTCCAAGAAAATCAATCACATACCAATCATACTCTTATGCCTCCCTCAAAAATATCCCTATTTCCTTTTTCTCCTACACAACCTAAAGGCCATTCTAATTCCCAAAATCACAAACATACAACAATCATCCATTCACAATCATTTGCACAACAAAATAGCAATAAGCATACATGGGTTAAGTCCTTACCTTTCCATTGCAAGAGTATCCAATACACAAGTACAAGCTCCAAGCCCTTTCCAAGTCCCCAAGAAAGCACAAGCCAACTCCAAAGCTTCAAAAAATCTCTCCAAAAGTAAGCTCCTCCAAAAATGCAAGAGTCCAAATAAAACAAGTAACCCCAAAATCATCAAACTAATTTGAATAAATAGAAAAGAGAGGAGAGAGAGGTGATGTGGCTCCATGTATGATGCCACATCATTCCTTCTCCACTCCACATCACATGGTCAAACCCTAAAACCAAATCTTAATAAATTGGTAGTTGAGGAAATGACAATCCTCTTACACACACAATCTCTTACACACACCTCTAAAGGACACAATTAAATACTCTTGTAAGAAAAGTGTAATTAATTGCTCTTTTTCTCCTCTAAAACACACAAAAATCCTAGAATAAGCCCCTCACATCATAGGCATAGTGGGGTGGGTGACTTTAAGAGGTATGGGGCATGCTTAACTTGTCCCAAAAGCCTCTTGAATTGGCTTGAAAGTCAAAATCTGAATTTTGACAAGCAAGGAAGAGTACACAACTCCTAAAACCAATGAAATCATTTCAAATCCAAAGTGAATCAAGAACAACCTACCTAATTTATTACCTCTTTGGTCACATCCCTAATTACCTTAATTAACAAGATTAACTTACCTAGATAAGAGCATATTAACAATAATAAAGTGAATCACATTACTAAATAAATCACAAACTCGCAAAAAAAATTAAAACAAAAAGGACAACAACACATTTACCCATGGTCACATTTGAGGCCACTCCCCAATGGGGACCTCCTAACAATTTCTAACAACAAAACAACATACAAAAACACAAGTTGCCAAGGTGACCAGTTTTCAATACACAAAATTCTTTCATTGTTGGTATTCTATCCCATTTTTTTTGTTTTGTTACAATTTCCTACAAAATCACAACAATATACATATCAAATGACATCAAAATAATAAAACACACATATACATATCAAATCACATCATCAAATAGCACTACTAAATCATTACTAAAATCAAGCAGCTTCACCAATTGTTGACAATATTAAAATGTTCTGATTTTATCATTTCATCAATCAACAATGAAATCACAAGACTAGTTAGATCATCTAATAAAATCTATGTATCAAAATCTAATTTGTCTATATACATATAAAATAGTAACTCAAGGTCATCATCAATGCTGAAATATCAATCCATGCATATATTTCACACTACGAGTCACCGCATACCCGTAATCCAAAATATCTATAATTTCTATCAAAATACTAATAAAAAATAATAATGTCCATATATCCATGTCTAATGATTAAATAAGATAACAAGGTCAATGCCTCCAATCCAAGGTAAGAAAAAATCCTAGTAAGATCAATGTCAAAGAGGAGTGGGCACTATAATTAGATCTAGATCTAGATCTAGTACTCAAATTAGTTAAAGTATGAATGCACTTAGAAGGAAAAATCTTTTATAAATGATTAATTAGTGTGATGAAAATACTAATGAGTATTGGAGCTTCAAAATGAATAAATTATTCATGTCTCGAGATTTATATGATTTGGTAGAGAATAGTTTATAACACCAACAAATCAAGTGACATGTAATTCCCTCCCATAAACAAAAAATGATGTTCTTAAGAAGAAGAATAAGAAGGATGGAAAGACATTATTTTTCATCTAATGTGCAATGGATGAGACCATTTACCCAATAATTGATGTAGGAACAAGATCTACATTAGAATGGGGCAATATATAATATTCCATTTAAGGAACCAAAAAAATCACACTAGTAAAATTACAAATTCTAAGAAGAAATTTCTTTAATTTCTAAATGAAGGTTTTGAAGATGATTGATTATTTTTTTACCTATGCAATGAGTGTGTATAATATATATATATATATATATATATATATATATATATATATATATATATATATATACATATATATATATATATATACATATATATTATACATATATTATATATACATATATATATACATATATGTATATATATATATACATATATGTAGTACATATATGTATAATATTATATATCTGTATATATCTATAATATCCACTATATATATACAATATATGTCTATATATATGTATATATGTATTATATAGATCTATATCTGTGTGTGCTGTGTGTGTGTGTGTGTGTATATGTCTATATATATGTATCTATGTATATATATATATATATATATATATTATATATATATTTATTTATTTATTCGAGACACATTAAAATATCGTTAAATTGAAGAAAACATTTTATGGAGTATTCCTATGAAATTTGGCCCTAATTGTGTATCCATTGAAGAATAAAAACATTATATGAATAGTAATTATTAATGTGTCTATAGGGTATTCAAACAATCATTAGAATATGATTACTAGGTTATCTTTCTATCCCTTAGAACTTGCATTCAAATCACAAGTTTTGGTTAGCATTTGTAGACACACAAGAGGAAGATGAGAAAGAAATATAGGTTTATTTACAAAAGGAAGAGGTAGAGGAAGAAAGCATAATCATATTCATGTAGGTCAAAAGGTATGAAAATTACAATTTCCAGCGTCGCCACTATAAAGAAAATTGGTCATTATGGAAATTAATATAGGAAGAAGAATTTTGATATGAATACGAAAAGTATAAATTATTCAAGGGTAAATCAAGATGAGAATAAAAATAATATTAAATTTCTATTGATTGTAATATGGCTAAATAAAGTTCTATAGACACTAAAATTTTGTAGTTTCTCCTTTTGCAATGCCAAATTTTACCATGTTGCCTTTAATGCAGCCAAACTTTAAATAGACACTCAATATATTGCAAAATACCTTGAACTCAAAATAAAATAAATTATCTTATTCATTATTGAATAATAATATGCAATGCATCTTAAAATAAGAAAACAACCTCCAACTCGAGTTTCCATGCAAAGTCTAACTAACTTCAATTAAATCTACTCTAGGTGGCGAAATTTACTATTTTAATTAATTTATTGGACCCTGTTATTTTTAGTAAGTTCACACGCTTATTCGCATGTGCAAAAAAATTTCCACTTATTTTCTACATTCCTAAATTAGAGGAATTGTCAAATTCCTCCCCTACTATGCATGTAAGAGACAAAAAATATCTAATTCCCAAAAATAGGAAAAAACTGAATTGAAACTTAAATCCTAATTTTTGACTCTAAGATAGTGGATTTTGGGCCCGAAAATTCATCAAAAATGGCTCCAACTGACAAGGAAGGTTGTTTGGTGTGTTCTTCTTGTCGAAACAAGTGGTTTAAAGAAATGGGCTCAAATGGACACTAGAAAAAAAATTATGACCATTTTAACTTTTTGCCAAAAATTGTGCATCATTCTCCCCTACTTGAAAAAAACGTAGCTCCTGCAAGTTGTCTTCTTAAAATTTCTTCCATTTATCTTTATCTAGCTTCTTAATCTCCCATTATATGACCGATGTGTTGTCCTCTTGTTCCAATCCTTTCAAATGTACCAAATATTTACTGTATTATCCATGTCACATGTTCACAATTTTCTTGTGTTAAATCTGATCTACTTCTTCTTTATTTTTCACTGGAACATAATGCCTCTAATATAATAATTATTCAATAACATACCCTTATTCAATATCTCCATGAAGATAATATAAATCTGAAATATTAAATATTGAATAAATATAAAAATTTCTAGGTAATTCTACCTCATAAGCATCATCATTTATCTTTTTCACGATCTTGCAAGGACCAATCTTCTTCTACTTTAGCTTGTTATCGGTTCCTTTTGGAAACCTTTCATTTCGAAGGTATATTATAACTAATTCACTCACTATAAACACATTTCTCCTTCTATGCACATTTTTTACTTCCTTATTGTTATCTCTTGAAAGTCACTACTACAACAAGGGGTGTTTTGAGACAATAATAGAGACAATACTTGACCAAATTGTCTCAAATAGAGACAATAAAAAAGTTGTATATTGTCTCTATTATTGTCTCAAAGCAAGTGTCTCTAATATCATTTTTGTAATAGAGACAATATCATTTTTTGTAATAGAGACAATATCATTGTCTCTATTATTGTCTCAAAGCAGGTGTCTCTAATATCATTGTTGTAATAGAGACAATATCATTTTTTGTAATAGAGACAATATCATTTTTTGTAATAGAGACAATATCATTTTTTGTAATAGAGACAATATCATTTTTTGTAATAGAGACAATATCATTTTTTGTAATAGAGACAATATCATTTTTTGTAATAGAGACAATATCATTTTTTGTAATAGAGACAATATCATTTTTTGTAATAGAGACAATATCATTTTTTGTAATAGAGACAATATCATTTTTTGTAATAGAGACAATATCATTTTTTGTAATAGAGACAATATCATTTTTTGTAATAGAGACAATATCATTTTTTGTAATAGAGACAATATCATTTTTTGTAATAGAGACAATATCATTTTTTGTAATAGAGACAATATCATTTTTTGTAATAGAGACAATATCATTTTTTGTAATAGAGACAATATCATTTTTTGTAATAGAGACAATATCATTTTTTGTAATAGAGACAATATCATTTTTTGTAATAGAGACAATATCATTTTTTGTAATAGAGACAATATCATTTTTTGTAATAGAGACAATATCATTTTTTGTAATAGAGACAATATCATTTTTTGTAATAGAGACAATATCATTTTTTGTAATAGAGACAATATCATTTTTTGTAATAGAGACAATATCATTTTTTGTAATAGAGACAATATCATTTTTTGTAATAGAGACAATATCATTTTTTGTAATAGAGACAATATCATTTTTTGTAATAGAGACAATATCATTTTTTGTAATAGAGACAATATCATTTTTTGTAATAGAGACAATATCATTTTTTGTAATAGAGACAATATCATTTTTTGTAATAGAGACAATATCATTTTTTGTAATAGAGACAATATCATTTTTTGTAATAGAGACAATATCATTTTTTGTAATAGAGACAATATCATTTTTTGTAATAGAGACAATATCATTTTTTGTAATAGAGACAATATCATTTTTTGTAATAGAGACAATATCATTTTTTGTAATAGAGACAATATCATTTTTTGTAATAGAGACAATATCATTTTTTGTAATAGAGACAATATCATTTTTTGTAATAGAGACAATATCATTTTTTGTAATAGAGACAATATCATTTTTTGTAATAGAGACAATATCATTTTTTGTAATAGAGACAATATCATTTTTTGTAATAGAGACAATATCATTTTTTGTAATAGAGACAATATCATTTTTTGTAATAGAGACAATATCATTTTTTGTAATAGAGACAATATCATTTTTTGTAATAGAGACAATATCATTTTTTGTAATAGAGACAATATCATTTTTTGTAATAGAGACAATATCATTTTTTGTAATAGAGACAATATCATTTTTTGTAATAGAGACAATATCATTTTTTGTAATAGAGACAATATCATTTTTTGTAATAGAGACAATATCATTTTTTGTAATAGAGACAATATCATTTTTTGTAATAGAGACAATATCATTTTTTGTAATAGAGACAATATCATTTTTTGTAATAGAGACAATATCATTTTTTGTAATAGAGACAATATCATTTTTTGTAATAGAGACAATATCATTTTTTGTAATAGAGACAATATCATTTTTTGTAATAGAGACAATATCATTTTTTGTAATAGAGACAATATATTTATCCAATTTCGGCAAAAAGTATTCAAAATTACGATTCAAAATCAGGACATATTAAAACCTAAGTTGCACATTCATATACATATATGATTACAATCCAAGGTTTGGTTGCTACTTAATATTCAGGTGATCATCTTTAAATACATCAAGCCAAGCCTAAAACGTTCGGTCTTGGTTCATATGTCCTTCGCCCCAAAAAAAACATTGAACTATAAATTAAAAACGGCGTTGAGAAATAAGAGAAGTGTACCACTAAAAACATATCCTTAGTGATTAGAGAGTATCTAGATCAGACAAGTGCATTTAGGGTGTTAATAAGGATGTTAAAAATGACATATACTCAACACTTTTGGTTCTGATAACAAGTCCCTAAAATAAAAAACAAAATCATCAACCTTCTTGAAAGAATCATTGTACAAATTTTATCGCAATATAAACTAAGAAGAGAATAATACTAAATACCTACCAAAAATGTCATTGTGTAGGCATACATAAAAATAGAGAGGATCACACATGAAACTTCAAAAATGTCATTCACTGTCACCGGATTTAAGCCACTTTTCAAGTTACCAATCTAATCTGAGCAAGAAAAAAAAACACTAGAACAAATGAAAACGTTATATTTGGGTTCATAGAAGTAGTAAATATCCCTAGTTTACAGTCTTCTAGATCTCAGACCTATATAATTCGAAATTTAAAGAAGCATTTGTATACTTAACGAAATTTAGTGATTTTAAGTTTAAAATTTTGACTTTTATAGCAGGTACATTGCAGGTACATACCTCAATGATTAAATAAATACTAAATTGTAAAGGAAACACGTGAATGGAATACTGGGAGGTCTGTGTCAAGGTCATGTGTGCCAAGAATAAATAGGAAACGTTGAAAATCTATGTTGAATATAAGTTATAACTCCTTGAATACCACCAAAAAATCTAAAGGTTAACAAAATCAGAGGATTAATGCATATTTGTTGTGGTGGTTCAGCCGAACAATTATTCACATTTCATACCAACTGATTCTGCTACTAAAAAAATCATTTTTATTGATCTATTCATCAAGTTTTTTTGTGAACATCAAATTTTATAAATGCAATCATTAAATGTAGAGATATAACGACCCTCAGTTAACATTGGTATGAATTTCTCCACCTAAAACTATATGGCTTCCTTCCAAGGGTTCTGGTATAGCAACACTCTTCAACTCTCAACCCAAATGTCTTCTTTAAAGCAATATGAACATATTACTAGCACATTGGGGTGGTAAATATACACTTGACTGTAGAGAGATCTCCTTGATGATCAAGGTTAGAACTCAGAGGAATGTAATAAGTTGGCACATGCATTTTTCTTGAGCTTCACCTACTCAACATAAAAATCTTACAACAAAATTGCCATACTGGTTGGGCTAATTCTGGACAAGCTAATCGCAATATATTATAATAATTGGAGATAATAAAACCTTTCTATATTAATGTTTAAATACATGTGGATTGAGATATAAAAACTAAATTGATGTGATTGACTAGATGCAAACAAAATTGGGTATATTGTTTGATTTTTTCCTGAAATGTTACAACAAATAAACGAATAAATATTTATGGGAGCAACTTGATGCATTGAAGTGAATGTGACAATCTTAGCATAGGATATGGCGCCAGCATAACCATCTTCAAATCTCTAACATCAGCTCTTTTTTATAACCCTTGAAGTTATGGTTTAGGTTTCTATTCCATTCAAAGGATTTGAAGATTATCATATGCCTAAACTATACAATTTCAGATGTTGTGTATCATAACTTGATGAATATGCATATCTAATTTATATGCTCAAATGTTTTACTGAAAATTCCACATATTCGGTAGCCTTATACAAATTTTAGTATAAAATTTTTATTTTCAAGAAATTAGATAATTTTATCTTTTGGTTTTTAAACAGGATTACAGATTTAAAAGAAAGCATTTAAGAAATAATGAAAACCAAAGACATTACTACAATTCTATACAACTATAAGCTACCTATTTTGGTCCATCCCAATTTTGGCAAAGACATACATAGCTCTCAGAATAATGTCCTTAACTACTTGTTGCATATTTCTTGATAAGTAACGCCCTTGAGATGCAAACTACAAAACAAACTGCATATCATGTGAGCAAAAATATAATTGAAACATCTCTCTGATGGATATCAAACAACTTCCTCCATGCTTAAATTCAATCACTAACCTATTGCAACCCTAAAGGTCCTAAAGCCTTACGCCCATCTTAAATATCCTCCCAGAAAGTTTGATGGTCAAAAATCCAAATTATAAAAGTTTATGTAAGTCTCATTAATAACACAGTGATAACCCTTTCTCCGCTAGGTAACATTTTTGTAGCTATTTTTGACAACCTGTTCAACTTGGAAAAGAGTTCCTAGATAAAACAAACATGTTTGTTTTAGAAAAATAGATTCAAATTATCTTCTGATTGCTTCACTAGTTATAAACATTTACTGATATTAAAAATCATATTCAAATTTCTAAAACGAAAACTAAAGATTCCCTCACTACTTTTCTGTTTGCAATCTTGGTGAAAAAAGTAAATCCAAATTAACCATATCAACATCTAAGGTTAAAATCTTATAAGAACCATGAAGACACAAAAAGCAGCAAAAGACAGTCATGATCTAGGACATTAAACAATCTATTCAAACATCTTGTTAATGAGTAACTTCAAAAGCCAAATTTTTACATAACAGACATTCCTTTCTATAAGAAATGAAATTATACTTTGCTGATATCTTTCGAAAGCCAGCTCTCACCTTGGGGTCACTCGTACAAAGATATTTAAAATGTGGCACGAAGAGCAGGAGGAACCAATCTAATATGTGATCCAAGTAAGTACCCTTGTATTTATTCTCAAACTGACATATGGAGAGTGTATATAACTCATATATAGAGGTTGAATGTAATCTTCAGTCACTACAATTGAGAAATAATTGTTAGATTACTTCAATATGCATTCCTCCTTCCCAACAACACATGTAATAGTCTATAAATTATGTTTGATCTCTCAATTTGGGTGCAAAATAGAAATAATACTACCTTATTTGAGGGGATGATTTCAATCTCATAAAATCAGCTAAGGAGAAATCTGGAGGGAGACCAGTACATGTGCATCTATAACAGAATTATTATTGAATCTAATGTTTTCAAATGATCATGTGGATCTGTAATATGCAAATGGCAACTTTGCATGTGGAAATAAATGAAGGGTGACCAATATGTAGCAGAACGATTGGACTGGTGTCTCCTCACAACAAATTGGGTAGCTCCAAAAAGTACCATCAGATTCAACATTGCTGACTCAAAATTATTGGATCGCTGGGCCATTTTTCTTTAAACTTCCAACTTGGAAACTACACTCCAGCCATGGTTCAAATTCGAAATGATGTGTGCAAAGCATCCAGGTTTTGCCATGCAAGAACTTAGAATTAGTAGAATTAGTGCCTCCAATCAGTTGGTTTTGCAATGTACAAATTCATCAGTAAATTTTAGTTTGTCAAGTCTAAGTTCAAGGCTTCAGACAAAGAATTTTTTTGGGAACATTTCCCTCAATTCACTTCAATATGCAAACAGCTGAACATGGTGTAAAAAAATCAGAAAGGAAAGGTTATGACCAATAATTGGCAGTCCAGGAAAAAAAGTTGATCTCTGATCTGTTCTTACTACTGCACAAAGAAGATATGTACAAAAGTTTCCAAGATCTTATTGACAAACCCATTATTTGCACATGCTGCAATAATTGCACTCCATAGACCACATTTTTTAAGGCATTTTGTCGAACAGTTCACATGCTTTCACATTTTGCATGTATATCTAGATCTATCAGAGCACTTGTGGCTAAACCATCTCACAACATTCCCTTCTCCATAATGCTTTGTTTGGTCATCATGAGAGGCGTAGGAGGGATTCTCAGCAAACAGAATATTTAAAATTTAAAAATTTTGAGTCCAAGGGAGATTTAATGCTGCTCAACATCGTTATATCACTCTGATTAAATACGTAAATCTTGGGTTTGCACATGGCTAAGCTTCGTGATGAGATTTTGTTCGTAAGCTATGGTCTTTAGTAATAAGAAAACTATCTTTTTGACCATCCAGATCCAGGTATGTTATTAAAAATATGAAGGTATTGAGATATAGACAGTTAGTATTGGAATTTACATGGTCATTGTTAGATTGTTAATTCTGTTAAGGTACAATGTAAAAACTAATTCTAAGGGAATGAATAACTATTATTCTGACTATCTATCATCGTTAGATTTGCAATTGCATGCCCTTACAGTTTGGCTTGTCATGACCATATTCTTTTTTTGGTACTAGGATTGTAAAACCCTCTTTAAACAAGCAAAAAATAATTGTAGGAATCCAACACTTTGAATATCTGTTCTGAAATTATCCCGCCAAACTCAAAGATAATGATATATATATATATATATATATATATATATATATATATATATATATATATATATATATATATATACACACACAATAAGAATCAAGTGATATTTTAATACCAGCTAAAAATTCCTAAATCACATAAACTGCTGAGAAGAATCTAACAAAACTTAAAAAATGGACACTCTGGATGCTTGAGCTATGCACAAAACCGAATCATGCCTGAATTAACATATTACAATGACACATAATGCTAGGGAAAACTTGATAAGTTCTATATAGTGCACGGTTGAATCATTCAATGCTTACCTAATACAAAAACAACATGCAACATTTTCTCCATGCATTCAACTCCATTCGCTATCTACAACTGAAAAAACTTTCTTCAACATACGTTGTAGATAAAAATTTCAATCGTTATGCTTTGGTTAATACGAACTAGCTCTATTTCAGAACTTGTAGGAGATCCGAATGATTAAAACTTGAAAACTCTTATTCCTTTCTTCTGGTTGTTAACAAGATTCCTAATGGATTAACTGCTACATAATTACAAAACATGTCCTCACCCACATAGTTTCGTGAAGAACAATATTGAGAAATGAGCAGCAATATAAACATGAATTGGATTATTAAACTATAGTGAGAGTACCTTCTCCAATAGAGGAGCTTCAGCCAAAGTGGTGGCCATGAAATTTTCCCCCCAAAGTATCCCAAGTTCCGCCTGAAAAAATATTATGTGAGTACATCAAATGAAATACAAATACAAATGTATCAATACGTATATTTATTTTGCCGCTGCTTCTTAGCATCCACCAAAATAAGAACTCTCGATTCTTGCAAAGCTTGCTAATAGTTTTGATAATTTCCAGGCTTGCAGCCACATGGCTAGTATCCCCAAGACTTCAATCCCCTTTCCATTATGTTGTGATGGATGTCAATACCTGTTCCAAAGCTCTTATTTTGTCATAGGTTGGAGTATGCTGACAAAAGTGAACTGATCAGATTGTCTACAAAGTCAAAAACATGACCATGCTTGTGTTAGTTTTCCCTTGGCCAATACATAATATTCAAAACTTTAAACTCTAAAAGACGTTCCGCAACTGAAAAAATGAGGGGCCCAGTATAAAATATATATAAAGAACCACTTCCACATCAAAACATAGAACTCTGAAACAAAAAACCAACTTAAAAGAAAAAAGCAAAGAAAAAGAGGAAACATTTAAATTTTGCTTCCACTGAAAATCAGGGCACCCAGGAATTTATTAAAACATTGCATCCATAAAAATAAAATTGAATCGGCTTCCATATAATAGCTATGGAAAATTGTATGAAATTGGGATGAAATGAACAGAAAAAAGCACTTACAAGAATGTCCATGTTCTGGGTAGAAAGATAACTGCAAGAAGAACAAGTACTACATTGAAATGAATAGCGCCCAGCCATAAAATCATTCAGTGCAGAATGAAATCCAGATTTATATGTTCAAATCATCATTGGAAATTTTGGTAACAGTGCATATGTGTTCAAATCGGCAAAAATAATTATCAGGCTAAGAGACAATGCAATGACAACACAGAGTTACAGACGAATTAAGATAGAGTAGATCTGAGCTCACCAACTTCACATAAGGTTGGGTAAGTAGCCTAGACAACATCACTGTTCGCTTTGATCGTTTCAAACATTTTCTTTAATTTCTAAATGCTAAGCTAAAAATTTATACTGGTTCCCAGAAATAAGTCCTGACTTCAGACAATTAGAGAGTGATCTTGTACACTTCCATAATTTGATTGACAGAAGTACAAGGCAAGTATTTATATTTTCTAGAAGATCACCCCATCTCAGCTCATGTAATATGCTTAATCAGACCCTTGGCAAGTCTTATGACTTCATCATTCTCAATGGCCTGCCACACTCCCCAAGTTCTAGAGACCACACATGCTTCTCCCATGCCAGTGGTGTTAGTGCTCTCCACCATGTTTAAAGGAATCCCGAGGTGATACACAAATAGATGATCTCAAAAATGATCCCACTACTCCCCTTGCACTTTCAATATCTTCATAAATTCTCTTTAATCCCCCTCCATTTCCTATCCCATATTACTCCCAATCCACTATCCATATCCACTTTGAACAGGACTTAGACAACTTATAAACAAAGAAACTGAAAGCTAGCTTCTCAAATACTGAAACCAACTGAAATCCTGTGGATGGTGCTTAATCACTCATCCAAGCACTTTGGTCAGTTGTACATAGGGCCTTCCCTACACAGCACCTTGGTACACCTCACAAACTGTACATAGACATCACCCATATCACTTAGCTTCACAAAGATTGTGAGGTCCTCCACATACTCATCTCCTTCATTACTATTGTTTCCTTGTGAAACAGGGAAGAGCATGAATGGCAAAAATTGTGAGCATGCTCACAAGCAAACCAAAAACAATTTGAGAAGCTTTTCTCCTTGAGTTGTCATCTTGTTCCATCTCTGACCCTTGTACCTAGCATTTTTACACCTTGTCCCTATTTAATACATGTGGCTGTAATCAATCCATGATTATACTTGCAACGATACCAGAAAATTGCCATGTTTCATTCTCCAAACTATGTATGAGCTTAAGCCCTACAAAAGTGGACACTTGAAAACTAACAAGTCCAGTCTTTGGGTTGTAGCTGGTTCATGGAAATTTAACATGTATCTACTATCATAGCAACACTAGAAGCCCTAAGCACAGAAATGTCGCTTGTGGAGGTGTTAGAAACAATCCACAGTCCAAACCACGCAGAGGGATGGCAGCTCAGTGATAGACAAAAAGGACAGTAAGTGTATTCCCTTCAGCAGGAGTGCATTATCTAATTTCTTGAGGATTGTAGTAGAATCAAGGAACAAAAAGGACTGTGCACTATCAGCAACAAAAACTTTAACAATATCAAGAGCTCTAAGATGCAAAACATTGTCCTCACTGGATCGACATCGGTGAATATGAATGTATCAAATTTTCCTTTTGCTATTCCAGTGGTAATAACTCCTTTAAAAATCATCTCCTCGGAAGCATTAAAGAAAATATCAACAGGCTACCCAAAACGCCCATCATCATAAACAACATATTCTCTCAAACTCATATCTAGTCAAGTCCTCGGGATGCTCATTGAAGCTCACTTTCATAATTCACTCATCTTCAAACCCGACTATTTCTCCAAACAGGTTGGAATAACTTGGAAAATGAATTGGAAAGGTGTCAATAATCCTTGATGAGCTTAAAAACATATGCCAAGCTAGCCCATTCTTATATGTCCCATGTTATTGTTTCCATTTGCAACAAAGTAACACTTATTTTTAATTGAAATTCCCTTGGAGAATTTTGTCAAATACTTCACGTGCATACGTCCCAAATCTTGAAAAATTTGAATTTTGAATCACCACTCTTTTCTTTTATAAAATCCCTTGCAGAAAAAATTGGTTTCTTCTCTAATTTGTTCGGTTGATCAACCTAGTCCATCTAGTTTGGTCTGATATTTGAGACATTATAAGAAAAAAATTATTTCCCTGTATTATTTAGGTATTACACTCCATGTGTTCTCAACTACGACTGGGTTCTCTGTTAATGTAATTTTCACTTCTACTCTTCCATCTAATATTATAGTTGTCTTCACTTCATAAACAATGTTTCTAATTCTAGTAGGAGGCCAATAGCAGGGTATAGATCTTCCAAATATATTTTCACAGGAAGTGGTCCTCAAACATGGGAATGATAGCTGTTATTGCAGTTAGCACCAAATACAATACACAACCGTTACGTAAAATCACTGGATACATCTCATATGCAGGTGGCTCAAGAATTAAATCTTCATTTTGATAACAACATTCACCGGTAGCTTTCCATCACGAACTTCCCCAATATCTCCTTACTTTACTGCTATTGTTTTAATAAAGACATCACCAGAAGTATATCCTTTTTCATGCAAAGCTGGGGTAGGCATTTAAGATCACTATATCAGCCACATCTGGAATCCTAAAATAAAGAAACCGTGGATTTCAGTTAAACTGCCAGACACTAAAACTCAAAGCTCTTCAAGAACCATTTACCTGTGATATTTTCCGTTGCATCTCTATGCATGATTTAAACATGCCACGGTTAAACAATTCACATGAAATATATATATTAGATCGTAACTGCAAATTCTATTTTATGGCTACGTTTTAAGAGGTATTTTGACAAACAACTCACATGCTTTTCTCTCGTGCTCATGCAAGAACAATATAAAGCATTAGAAAGCTTGTTGCAGGACTAGACAATTCTTTGGCAACATCAAGTTCTTGGAGGGTAGAATGAGCCAATCTTGTATAATAACACATCCAAATTTGCAAACTAACACCAACTAAATAGATTTCTATCATAAATTTCAATCTAATATAGAACTGATCAGGTTGGCGAAAGTCCTAAAGAAATGTTCTATTTAGTCCAAAGGTGTGCATATTCAGCAATATTGATTTTGGGAAGAATTTGAATCAAGTTTTTTAAATTCCCACGGAACTAACACAAGCCAATCAAGGGAACTAACACAAAACAGTAAATTCTCAAACCCTAAATAGAACAAGGGCCCATAACAAAATAGAACAGAGAAAATAAACACACAGGCTGAAAACAACAACATGGAAAGTGGGCTACATACATGCGCACAAAACAACTCTGATAGTTTATTTCATGAAAGCAAAATCCATCCAGCCTAGCACAACACTCCAAACTCAAACAGTATCAATGCTATCTACTCCAATAATCTATTATTCCAAAAGACAAGAAAACACACTCTAATTTAGTTGATGTACAAAACATTAAGTCTTAGATTACAAAACACAAATACAAAAATAGAAATTTGTTTACCTGGATTGTTGGCTGCAAATATAATACCTTCCCACCTACCAGATTGAAGTTGGCAATGTCAGTGAACTGCTAGAAATCGGCATAATAAAAGTAGATATACATGGATGAGCACTTACATATGCTTGCACACACAGAAGTCTGATATGAATGCATCTCAAGGCCTGCTCCTGCGAACATGTTTCTCTTACCCTTGAATCTAACATATCCAAAACATCTCCTCTGACGTATAGTCTCTATGCCTGCATCACACATGATATTCAGTTAAATCTCGCTGCCTAACATTGATAAAGCTTACTAAGGAATAGGATGATGGGAAAAAATCCAGTTACCTACCCATTCCAATAGGTTTTGCAATCCCTGTGAAGGATGAATATCAGTGTTTTTTCTTCCACTCAGAATATCAAGCAATAGCACTCCAAAACTATAAACGTCTACTTTAGCCAAAAGCTTTCATCACATTACATTCTCTGGAGCTATGTAGCCACTGCAGCGCATCAATAATCACTTGTTTAGGAAAATACCAATAAAATGATTAACCATTGTTGAAATACCATGGTGATCAAACAATAGAGGATATACTAGGTCGAAGTTGGCAGGATCTTTTTGCATATTATATTTGGAAAATCCCTCACCCACAACATAAAAATCATGGCCATGAAAATGTATAGGATAGTCCTGTATGGTAATAATGCCTTGTTTTGAAACACTATCTGCACATTACTTTTGTCCCCAAAATGGGATCCTAAATACTCAGTGGCAGATTTTGTTGCGAGTAATTAATTGGAAACAGAGGGTTTTCTGGAAAATATCTGGTAAACACTCCATTGATGCCGTAATAATAAGATTTCAAAATAGTTATATCTATGGTGACGAATGAAATGTTATTAAAGCCTCCAACAAACCTTTCGCCATTGATCCCCATGCAGGATTTTTTGGGGTAGCTCATGAGTCTGAAGGCCTCGTTTACTCATAGGCCATAGACGAGTAAATGCTAATAACTGAGTTTTTGGAGTTGCATGAGGGGAACAGAGTTTTTACTAGTGGTGCCCCTGAACTGTCGATGGCGGTCACACTGATATCGGAGGCTGGATATTATATATGTAGAAGGAGAATGTTTCACTTTTCCTCACAAATAAGGGTTTTGGAACAGGAAATCCATCCAAATATAGTAGACCCTAGTCTGTGTCACAAATCCTGATCCTCCAAGCATGCCTATTCGGTTTTGTTAAGAAAATGAACCACTAAAATAATCTATGCCAAAAATAATGGTCCTCGAAGCATACCTCTCCAGCTCTGTAAATGATGCAGCAGATTCGGCACTCAGATCCGTATCTCTATTTGAGGGGTTGATATGGCCGCGTCTAAGTGACATTCTTGCTCCCAATCTAGGGTTCGCTTCCTCCAATTTACCCCCGATTTGGTATACTAGTAAAAGTCAATTAATTTTAAAATTTGGAAAGGGGGAAAATTAGAGACAATTATTTTTGTTGGAAAAAGTTAGAGACAAAAGTAATATTTCATCTCTAATTTTTGTCTCAAAATAGGGCCCCGTTTAGTAGTGAGTGCACCCTATAGAGAGATGGCTGTAGGTGTTTTAAGCTTGCAAAATAGATCTCTCTCTTTCGTAGATACCATGGAAACACCTCAAATTTGTGGGTATACCTATTTGGAGGTGAATCTCCGATATCAAGGCCGATTCCTTATTGATGTATCCTAAACTAATTTTTTTCGGGGGGTTAAGGGTAAAAGATGACTGAAAAATGAAATTAAAACTGAGGTGATACATCAAACTTGTATGAGGTCTTTGACTTAGTATATGCACAATCGATATGGAAAGGATTTTTGATGCACGAGCCAACAGATATCTAAAGATAATTAAGGGTAAACACTTTGATGTATTAAGGGATAGAATCATAACAATAGTGCTAAGTTACACATACACATTAATATCATGCAGAAATATTGAACTTGTAATAGGGTAAGATGATTAATCAGGGAATTCAACATTCACAAGATTAATAGAAACATACACAAGACTGCAAATAATTGGAAAGGAATAAAATACTTCACATTCAAAGGGAAAAACTAGCAGAAAATTACTTCAGGACTCTTGTATCAAAAATTTCTCCTCTAACTTCCTTTGTACTTTGTCAAGGTACACAATATATAGAAAAATATTTCCCACCCTACCCTAAATAGGCTAAAATTGTACTCGCCCATGTGTCCTATTTTTATCCATCATCTATTAATAAATAAATAAATAAAAAAGAACATGCAAATAAAGACGCATTAACAGCCATTGGTTACAACTAAGTCAATGTAACAACACAAAATCACACACACGTGAACAACAAAGTAAAAGACAGGATTTATTTTTTGACTTGCTTGACACATAACATGGCGCAACATGTCGTCACCAAGGTTACAACTAACACTGTGAACAACTTGATACAAGGATGGACATAAAGGCAGTACGGAAACGTTCACACCTATCAAGGACAATTTATTTTTTTTCTTTTTGACGAGACAACATGGAAGTCCAACCACATGAAACACTCACAGCTAGGGCAAGCCACAGTAAGAAATCGTTGGAGGTTATTTATTTTGATAAGAATCCCTTTAGTTCATGACTTAAGCTTTCAGAAGGATTCAATACATGATTCGCGCAAACTCATCTCACCAACTGAGTTAATTTCTTATACACTGTAGAGTAGTTCACTTAAAGTCTTCTCCTACTTGCTAAATTTTATTATCTTCCAGAAACTAACCATTGTTTTCCTTTAAGCTTGTTTAAGAGTTCACCCAAAAGGGGTAGTGTTCGCTAGTTTAGCTAGGGATATCAATTTATAAATGTTTACTTCACAAAAGATGGTTTCATTTTGATCACTCATGGAATTATTTGATTTCAAATAGATCACCTTTACATTTATTTGTTGAATATAAAATTATTATTTTTGTTTAGCTTCTTTAAGGGTTAACCGACTCATTTTACTTTACTTATAAAATATTGTCACTAAGTCTTAGAAATTTTTAACTTAACAATTTATTCTCAAAAATCAAAGTTTTACCATACTCATATCGATGGAAAGATTGAATGCCATTTCTCACAAAGGTAAGTTTCCAGTCAAATTAAAAAAAAAAAGACAAACAACTTCTTCGTGAATTTTCCGAACAATTCCAGGCTAGAGGTCATATAAACTCTTTGCAAGCAATGTTACATAATTTACAACACATAGAAACTTTTACAAGGAACTTCATAAGTTGCACTGATGAAACCTTTACAACTCTTTCCTTTTATCTACTCGCATAATCCATCTGCACAAATACTAACTAGAATCAGTTCGGGAGAATTGAGCATGTTAAGGCTACACATAGCAATAGTAAGCTAAAATTTAACAATATCAAGAAAGGAATGTTCTAAATTCAGAAATGGATTAAAACACAACTCACAACTCCAAGATTAATCACATGAGAGAGAAAATCTAAACCATCCAACAAGGAGAAAGTCAAAATACCAGTAAGAACAAAATTACATAAATCAAGGAAAGACCTTATGGGTTAGGAACAAGAAAATAAAGAGTGTTGATATCTCCCTTCATGTAATCCTATAGGTTACATGATTGGAATCCAAAATTTACTCCATCCAACTAAAGGGGTCTAAGAGAAGACAAAGCTTACTAATTATGATCGTAGGCACGAAGCAAAATTACGTTATCCAATTCTTCCTGGGGGAGCTTCAAAGTAATATGGGTTCGACACCCTTAAAAGAACACAACTATAGTTTCAGTTTTAACCAAGGAGTTTACCACTACCTTCTTATAGGAATTTCTTAAACGTAGTACTAGTTAACCCAAAGAAAACCACATTTCCAAAAGCATATAAAAGAGACACAGAAAGGGCCATTGTTCTACCAACAAACCCTATCCCAATCGTCAACTTCTCTACATAATATAAGGGAAAGATAAACCAAAAAGTAGTTAATAATTTTTATATATTTCCGACAATGCCAATAAGTACTTTAAAATAAAAATTAAAACTGATTTTCCTTAACAAAGCCACGAAAAGGGACTTTTAGTAACCAAGTTCGAAGAATAATGATATTCGAGTTCAAAAACAAAGGGATTCCATACACGGTGGGTAATACACCAACGATGCCCCAGACTCAAAAGACCTTACCTCTAGTACAAGCACAAATAAAAAAGAACCAATGCACATATCCATCAGGAAGGTTACGCAGTGCTGTCAGGCCTAAAAGTTTATATGAACTCCTTGCCAAAGGTATAGAAGGTGGAAATTTTTACCCGATCCATGTGGGCCTTATCGAGGACAAGTTTTAGAACACAATGTCAAACAGGTAAATATAACAGCCACCTTTTAGCATTATCTTTGTAATCAGCTGTCCTCTAATAGGAAATACGTAGTTTATTCAAATCCAATAAGATGGTATGTCAGGCTTACACCTTCCATTTCAATAACCTTCAATTAATAGCTTACCTCGTGACCGAATTCTTTTTAAAATTGAAGTCATATCAAGCAAACAAAACTCAATAATGTTTTCCTTCCCTTACTTTAGAACTAGACTACAGTCTGAACTCAGGATATCGCAGGTAAACCCATTCTCTCAGACAAATCGATGCAAAAATTAGAAGTAAGCTATATTCAGAGGAAAGAACATTCCAAGTAAAAATCAGTCGACCATTGGAGCGAGATTCTAAAGGAACAACCACTCAATCAGGCAGTGATATAAACAACCACGAAAACATAAGGAATGCCCACAGGCGTCATTCAAGTTTTAGGAACAGAATATTCACTATTCAATGATAGCTTTTAGTAAAATAGGAGAGCCTTAAACAGGTAGAATACGTATTTATTCAACCAAAAGAGGTATGTAGATTTAACATGCCATTTAGTTACCTTCAAGTATAATTCCCACCACACAATTCATGTCGATCAGAAAGCTCGGGCAGCAGAAACACAACCTGCGCAACTTCGAACACAATGTTGACAACTTCCCTATGAAGTTGAGTGGATCACTGAATAAGTTGCAGTATCTCATTTAGACTGTATATGCAAATGAGCATGTAATGCTATAAGAGAGGAAAGAACATTCCAAGCATAAATCATGCGAAATTGAAACAAGCTTCTCAAACTGCATAGATATGCTCTCAATCATGGCTTGAATTGCGATCTCTACAGACTCACTCCCCCCCTTGTCTAGGCACCATTCAGGGGCTTTACATTACTGGCATCTCCCTCCACATATAGTGAAAGTAAGGTGGAAAACTACATACATGATGAGATAGAGAACAATGACAGTGGCCTGATTAGCAGCTCCGGGTTTACAACCATTTTCAACCAGCATGTCTACCATGGCTCAGGCGACTGGAACACTCAACCAATTCGCAGCTTCTCCCATGTGGACAGCTCTGCCAGCTGAAGCTTCCGAGTATCCAGTGGAACGGCCATGCTTGGCATAGGAAAGCATCTCAACTGAAAACAAATCCCACCACTGTGAATCCTCAGCCACACACACTTCCTGCTTGAAAACAGATGAGGATACTCTATTCTGCCGAGCATTTTTGACCATCAGTATAAAACCCATACAACCAATGCACTGTGTTTGGTAATAGCGGCTGATACTGCACACCAGTATCTCTATAAGCAGGGTGCAAACATTGTGTTTCCCACAAAAATCTGAAATGCCACTATCTATTAACAGGAGCCCATTGGATTTTTTTTTTCTGAAGGGATACATATTTTAATTCAGTGGAGTGAATCCACAGTTGGCAAATGATGATACCACTGTAAACACTGCAAACATAGAAATTCTTACTGCCTCTGCTGCTGGGGATGTAATTTCTGAGACTCTGAAGAAAATGGAGAAATAGATGGCATCACTGCTGCGATTCTAGCTAATCTGCACCAGCCCTCAGCTATCCAGAAGAGAATATGTAGCCAAGGTGCCTCAGAGCATATCACATTACTATACCATATTCACCCTCAGAGAAAATCCTTGTGTTGAAGCCTCACACTAACCATTTCATTATTCATATCACAATCATATCAAACTTAGTTACTCAAATTATCACCAGGCTCCGTGTACAGAGATATCATGGCTTCTATTGTTTCTAGTAATATCAAAGGGTCTGCCATTTCTATGACATAAGGTGATTTCTTTCATGGATGAAGATTTGTCTGGAGTCAAGGAGCCTTAGCCAAAGGCCGAGCCTTATAAGGTGAAGACACAACATGGATATGAAAACTTCTACAAAAGAAAGAAGAGTTGGCTTATCAGAATTACAAGCACAACGTAGCTGCAACTCAGATAACATCTTGCATTGGGACAATCTACCCAAGCTGCTCACTGTATGTAGCCGATACAGATAGTGTAAATAGGCGTTCAGCAGATCCATATATATTCGACAGAAGGGGCCCATTCACACTACGCAGATGCACAACACAAATGAAACACTAGATGGAACAAAAATCCAGTATCAGACATAGTAACGGGTCCCAAAAATGACCACGAAACAGAAAATGGACAGAATACATAAATGAACCTAAATTGATCATCCTCGTCAACACACAGCGTCCATCCTGTTGTAAGGACCTTAAACGTTATATTGACTGTAAATCTCTCACATGCGTCCCTTGCAACCACTCTCAAAGTCACTAAATAACGTCGATATTGAGACAACGACTGATCTTGAAGCCTCGAGAATCTCGAGTTTTCCCTCATGCATATCGATACAGCCTCAATTTAACACATAGTCTGCTTTCTAATCCTGGCCTCTGTTGGAAGCTGTCTCCCCTGCGCAAGGCTTATGACTATACTCGCAACAAGAGATGGCCCCCTCCATGATTTGTCCTATTTTTAATCTGAAAGGAATGTTCGATGGCATGCTAACAGAACAGATACCCCACCTAAATCCTTGTTCAGAAAACAATCACGGTATACTTTAGTCACGTAATGCTTCCGCATAGCTTCATACATACACAGATGTGTACATGACCAATAGATATTTACGAATCCTGCTTGGCAGTATACATTAGACCATACTCTCGTCTTTAATAAAAACAATGTGGATCAAAAGCGCTGCACCCAAGGAAAACGCGCCCAACCCACCTATAGGCATTGAAATGCAACAATGAAAAAGAGATGCCATGAGTCCTACTCCACCCACCGACCAGGCTATCCATGTCTAATTGACTGCATAGCTAGGCAGGATAAGAAATGGCGTGAAAAGTAAGATATGAAAGGCAATTACATACCACAGCAAGGTATACACACTCAGAAGTCCTAAATTTGCAGGAAACATTCGATAGTGGTCTGAGCACAAATGTTGGTGAGACAATAAAGAAAGTGGGAAGGTGGTGGCAACAGGATTCATTCCTTCTTGGTTTGTCAAGATTTTGTTGCAACAAAGGATCATGACTGTTAAAGCGATTTGTAAACAGTAATCACTGGTCAGTATTCTTAACCACGATACGGTTCCTTGGGCTCGCTCCTTCAGCAGCTATCACACTTAGCTCAATCTATGGGCCATTGATTGTTTTGTGATAAGTTTACTTGGGTTTGACAAGTGGAGATGTTGGCATAACGCCGAACACCTCCTCAATGGCACTTGGAAGGATCCAAAGAGAGGTTGCTGTTCTACGCTCAAAGTTTGATATTCTCAGGCTACCAGTGTACTGGTCCGTGTTCATTGCAGTTTGGTCAGAAGGCTGACAGCTAGTGTCATGGCGCCTCCCTACTAATCAGATGACCCTGTGTTTTTTTTTTTACTTTTCTTTAAAACTCAATGTCAAAATAAACGGTCTTTATAACTCTACTTCAGTGATGGTGGTCAAGCATATGGTAGGAGTAGCAATTCACCTTTAACTACTGCGCCTTTCCAAGATAAACCAAGTACGCCTTCCCACGCCTGGTCGACTGAGGAGGAAACTAGTTTAAAGATTTATTTTATTTCAAAAATTGAACTTTCAGGATTAATGTTACCGATTTCAGAGGCGTTCACAACAGGAGGCCCTATACTTTGCGCAAACCAGTGCTCGGTCCGCGAAGCGATGTCATTTACCAAACAATAAAATCGTTCACCAAGCAGAACGTGGTGAACCATAATGTAGATAACAATCGACAATAAGATTAATGAAGTTATCGTCGATCGATAACTTACTATTAGCTAATGGATGTCATGTAATTATTTCTTATCTACTATAATATCAGACATTATAGAAACTGTAATAACGAATTATTAATCAAATTAAGGGAAAGTACAATTTGAGTCACGGTCTAAAGAGAACCATGATTTTCCTTTACACGAAGGAAATGTGATTAACAGATTTTTAATTAAGAAAAGGGCCAGTAACGACACTCAACAATTCATGACCCAGCGAACACGATGATAGAGGGAGATGATTGAGTATTCCATAAGCTGACTAAGGCAAATCCTGCCAATGATCGACGAAAGAGCACAGATGACGCACCATGCTTAGCACTCGATCACCTCAGGATGGACAGGTGTAACGTAGAATAGGGCATTACATTCTCCTCCCCTTAAGAAAGCATCGTCCTCGATGCGAAATAACACAGCGGAAAAGTAAATGGTCTGCAACCAAGAATAGGTAAAGGAGAAAGTACACCCTATGGTTTAAAATTTTAGTTGATTAAAGTACGGTGACAAGGTAACTTTAGGAACATTGGGTAGAAATTTTAGCTTTCAAGGTTCTGTGAAGATTGACAGTTCTTTCTTGTTCATCATTTCATTAGTCTCTTTCCATTATCATTATTTCTTAGTTTTAGTTTCTTTTAAAATAAAATATCATTATGGAAGAGTCTTTGATTGTTCCTTATTGTGGGTGCCCAACATGAACTTCTACCATAACACCTTATCAGGTTCACAAGACACTACAGATTTACAAGTCACACAAGTATATACTTTAAGATTGTATTACGCCACAAAAGGTTACTCAAATACGGAATAGAATAGGCACAATCCACATAACATAGTACTCGACACACATCAATGAATGACATACCAAAATACTTAAACAAAAGAGTGCTACAATCCACCAGACATTTCCTCAATTTCCACTCAATGAGGATTTTCACATAGACACCATAACAAACTGCCATAGGTACAAAGTGTCCATAAGGGAATCAATGACATAACCACAACATCACAACACATATCCATCTGACATGAGTAACACATACATCAAAATACCACTACCAAAACATCACAATAACTCAACATATATCCTGAAACATCAACCATACAGAAAAATATCATAAGCCTCCCTCAAACTCTTATGCCTCCCTCAAACTCTTATGCCTCCCTCAAGTCTCTTATGCCTCCCTCAAACTCTTATGCCTCCCTCAAGTCTCTTAAGCCTCCCTCAAACTCTTATCCCTTCCTCAAGGAGGCCGGTTGTCCCTATGGTCCAAGGACACATAGAGTTCGAATACTCCTAACCCAAGTGACATAATAACGTGTGGTTCAAAAACCCACTAGTTATATGTACCCCTTGGGGCATACCCCCATACAACGAAGCGGGGTCCATATGTCCAACCAATCCATGGTGCATCCCATGACCCTATTCCACACATCACGATATTAGAACCAACACAACAATCCAATCAAAGTGCCAAGTGGCAAAGTACAAACCTTGGGCAAGGCGGTAAGAATTCCAAATTTAAAAGAAGACCCCAAATCAAGCTAAAATAAATGGCCAAATAGCCAAAGTTAGTATCAAAATCCCCGTGTTAGTGCCACAAACCAAGGAAATGCCCAAAATTGTAAAGCATTGCAATCAAGAAAAGATGCTGGTCCTTGTAAAATAAAGTAAAAGCTCATTTTATGAATAAAATCAACTTATAATAATGTCACATTACGATAACTGTGTGGCCTTACCTAGCCACCAAAGGGGTACTCAATGAGTTGCTAGCACTCAGAACATCGAGCCTCAGCTCGTAAAATACATATCAGTAATACAACTGTCATCACCTCCATCTAAATTATCCCACCACCACTTTGACAAGGCTAAACATAGTCATAGATACACTAAGGTTGCATACATACAACCACATACGGAGAGAGGAAAGAATCACATGTTATCTACTAAACCGAGTTGTAGCTCGAGTTATTGACCCATGGTACACCATTCCTCACTCTCAACATACACTTCTACCGGTTTCCCTCAGGATCGGTTAGCGTAAGGTTCACAACATAACATACAAGAACATTACTAACATAACGGTGGTACACACATGTAACTACCTTAACATCTCACGTATGGTATGCATACAGGGTAGATCACAATCATACATCCACAGGGCATAATACATCACTTTACCACATTCTGCACCCAGAGTGCAATTCACCATACGATAGGGTTCATACACTCACTGTATGACCCAAAACCACAACATGAAGCATTACCTATTTGCACAGTCATACATACGATGAACATAGTACACCACAACATAACATCCATTGCAACATAGCAAGGTGGTACACATATTTCTTCGGAACATGGTAAAAACATCATGATACAACTCGTTTATTTTAACATCAAACTGGTCATACAACACATTGATACACTTACATATCGCAATATGTCACAATGTTCCAACACTATGTTATCCACTTTATAATTCTTTTCACACGCCAAAAACAGTAATTCACACGTGAACTCTTCATAGAATCCACAAGAAGGAGAGAGAATACTCTCATCCCCAACACATCAACATGATGACAAATACGCACTGAGGTGACATACACATCACGTGCGCATTCACAATATAACAATTACGACAATAATCACATGGTACACTTAAAGCAAATTACTCTTCCAATATAAATCATCATCATGCAACATCATCATCATCATGCAGTATCATCATGTAACACCACCACCACCATGCAACATCACCATACAACATCAATCCGGCCCATAGGTTCGAGAGCATGAACCTCGCTCTAATACCAAAGTGTAACGACCCACAAATCACACACACGTGAACAACACAGTAAAAGATAGGATTTAAATTTTTTTGAACTTGCTTTACACATAACATGACACAACATGTTGTCACCAAGGTTACAACTAACACTAAGAGAATAAATAGATGCAAGGTATGAACACAAAGGCAGCACGGAAATGTTCACACCCATCAAGGACAATGCATTTTTCTTCTCCTAGTGACGAGACAACATGGAAAGACAAACCACAATGACACAGGTCATAGCTCAGGGCATGTCCACAGTGAGAAAATCTTCTTAAGGTTAATTATTCACCGATGGTCTACCAATACTTGAATTTGGGACCTATAAGGTTCATGATGTGTTTCTTACAATTCTTCTTATGGTATGGGTTTCTTTTCTTCATGATTTTAAGCAACTATATTAAGGTCATCTCTACCAATTGACATTTTACTCATTTATCTGGTTTACAAAGTTACTATGAAAATGGTCAGTTCAGAGAGAAGGTCAATTCATTTTACTTAAGGTGATCTATGTAGTTATTAACTAGACCTTCAAGAGAACCATGAGTTAAACTGGATTTGGGTTAACAATCTTCATTTATTTTTTTTAGCTTTTTTATTTTTGAGTTCGACAAGGAACACAAGACTTATTATGTCACAATACTGAAAATAAGGTTTAATCCATAGCTTAATGTTCGCAATGATAGAATATTTTACTGTTAGAAGAAGACTGGTTCTTCATTTTGATAGGAAAACTCATCGAATTAATTGATTTCAATATAGGTACACAACTCCATAATTATTTTATTTATTCACTCAACTTATGAATTCATTTTCTGTTATGTTATTCTTGATTTAACTTTTGAAAAAGGATTTCCACCGACTAACATGTACATGGAACTACACTGATGTCAAGACTAAGAAGAGTTATAAAAGCATGAAAGTCTTATGATTAGGGGGGGGGGGTAGAAGCTTGTCAGAACAAAAGAGAGAGAAAAACACGGGTAAAACCTTTCTACTCAACAAGGTACACAACCTTAAGGTCGATGGACAAGGTTCAGTACGACTTGGCTAAGCATAAGAGTGTACCAAACATAATCAAGCCGCGCAACGACAACTGTTCAAAACCAATAAATAATAATATCAAAATAACGCTCATAACAAGGTGAAGATTGAAATATTATTTCACACAAAGATAATTACAATCTTAGTACAACAGGACAAAGCAACTTTATAACACATTAACCGAACATCCAAGGCAAAAGGCCTTACTACAATCCATATCAAGAATCATACGAATAATTTCAACACGTGTGACATTGCAAAGAAGAAAAACATAAAACAAACTGATGAAACCTTCACCACTATTCCCTCTAATCAACAGGCGCATAAGCCATCTGCACAAGTATTAACTTGAGTCAGTTCACAAGAACTGAGCATGTTAAGGCTACACATTGCAATAGTAAGCTAACATTTAACAATATCAAGAAAGGAATGTTCTAAATTCAGAAATGGATTAAAACACAACTCACCACTCCAAGATTAATCACATGAGAGAGAAATCTAAACCATCCAACAAGGAGAAAGTCAAAATACTAGTAAGAACAAAATTACATAAATGAACGCAAGACCTTATGGATTAGGAACAAGAAAATCAAGAGTGTTGATATCTCCTTCATGTAATCCTATGGGTTTACATGAGTGGAATCCAAAATTTACTCCATCCAACTAAAGGGGTCCAAGAGAAGAAAAAGCTTACTAATTATGATTGTAGGCGCGAAGCAAAAATGACGTTATCCAATTCTTCCAGGGGGGCTTCACAGTAATATGGGTTCGACGCCCTTAAAAGAACACAACTATAGTTTCAGTTTTAACCAAGGAGTTTTACCACTACCTTCTTATAGGATTTCTTAAACGTAGTACTAGTTAACCCCAAACAAATCCACTTTTCCAAAAGCATACAAAAGAGAAACAGAAAGGGCCATTATTGTACCAACAAACCCTATCCTAATCATCAACTTCTCTACATAATATAAGGGAAAGCTAAACCCAAAAAGTAGTTAATATTTTTTTATATATTTCTGACAATGCCAATAAGTACTTTAAAATAAAAATAAAAATTGATTTTCCTTAACAAAGCCACGAAAAGGGACTTTTAGTAATCAAGTTCGAAGAATAAGATATTCGAGTTTGAAAACAAAGGGATTCGATACACGGTGGGTAATACACCAACGATGCCCCAGACTCAAAAGACCTTACCAACGAGTACAAGCACAAAAAAAAAAAGAACCAACGCACATATCCATCAGGAAGGTTACGCAGTGCAGTCGGGCCTAAAAGTTCCATGAACTCCTTGCCAAAGGTATAGAAGGTGGAAATTTTACCCGATCCATGTGGGCTTATCGAGGACAAGTCTAGAAGATATCAAACAATGTCACTATTAACAGCCACCTTTTAGGACATTATTCACAGTAATCAGATGTCATCTAAATAGGAAATACGTAGTTTATTCGAATCCAATAAGATGGTATGTCAGGCTTACACCTTCCATTTCAGTAACCTTCAATTATAATTACCATCACCGAATTCTTTTAAAAGAAAGTCATATAAGCAAAAAAACTTACAATGTTTCCCCCTTACTTTAAACACACAAGAGTTTGAACCAGGAAGAAGGTAAAGTAATTCTCTCAACACGTCGAGGCCAAAATTAGAAGTCAGGTTATTCATCCTCTAGAACTAGGTACAAAAGTCGACCATGTACAGTTCTATAGCAAAACCCCAATGCCATTTCTAATCAAACAAAAAGTAAGGAATGCCCACAGGCTTAAACAAGTTTTAGAACACAATGTCACTATTAATGTACCTTTTAGCAAAACAGGAGAGCCCTAAACAGGAAATACGTATTTATTCAACCAAAAGAGGTATGTAGGCTTAACCTTCCATTTAGTAACCTTCAATTATAATTACCATCACAGAATTCTTTTTAAAAGAAATTCATATAAGCAAACAAAACTCAATAATGTTTCCTTCCCTACGAACTAGACTGCATCACTCAATATTACATTAACCCATTTAGAAAAATATGAAATAGAGTAAGCTATAAGAGAGGAAAGAACAATCCAAGCAAAATCAGTTAAATTGGAACAAGATTTAAAGGAACAACCACACAATCAGGCAGCGATATAAACAACCACGAAACCATTTGTCTAGGCGCCATTCAAGAGGAAAGATTATTCATTTCAAGATACTGAAAGAAAGTAGAAAACTATTACAAGGAGTAGAGTTAACATGCCTGATTATAATTCTTCCAACCAACAACCACGTCGACCAGGGCTCAGGCAACAGCAACACAACCTGCGCAACTTCTCTTCCTCCACCAGCTGAAGATCCATATCCTGTTAACTGCCATGCTTGGCATAGGAAAGGGCGTGATTGAAACATGCCTTCTTGGAATCCTCAGGAGCAACTCCGGGAAGATAGAAGCACTTTGTTCTGAAGAGCATCATAACCACCATAGAAAACCCACACAATCAATGCACTTAACTTAATACAGATAAACACTGTAAGTAACATATAATCAAGGACCACATTTAATCTACCAGTAGCTTGTAACTATCCGTTACTCGGTATTGGATTATTTCTCTAAATCCTACATGTTAACTACATTGGTACATAGATATTAGCAACTAAGGAATTTCACTAACCCCTAAATATAATTTCTGAGACTCTGAAGAAAATGGAGAAACAAACATCAGTGTGAATACCAAATAAGGTGGTCCTCATATCCAAAACAATAAATAAATCCAACATATACATTACTTACTAAAACTAAGGAAAAACAAGGTGCTGAAGCCTCCATAACCAGGACAATAAACATATCTAACACATAAATTAGTTACTTGAATTACAAGAACGTGTAAAAATTGTAAACGCTAGAAAGATCAAAGAGTCAAAACTACAAATAAGGTGAAGTTGGATGATGAAGATTTTCTAGAGTAAAGCAAACCCTAACTTATTAGTCATTTCAGTACATTGTAATTTACAAAAGAAATAAGAGTTGGCTTATCTGTCTTATAATACACGTAGAGAATTTATTAATATGGAATTTTAAAATCTACCACCCGAAGGTATGTACTACAATAGCTAAATACTAAACCGCCACAATATCATAGAGTACTAAACCACCACCAGACACAACTGTAATAAAATACATAACATAAATCCATATCAAACATAGTAATGTAGCGGAAATGCTACGACAGAAAAAAAATATTAAAAACCCTAAACAATCCTCGAAAAAACAAGTAAAAGCTTAGAAACCTTAAACGTTTTTACTGAACTCTTGATGTTAAAACCACCTAAAAGCATAAATAACGGAAGAGACATCGAATGACCTTGGCCTCGGTTTCCTTGTTTTCCCTCATGATATGATGCCGCCTCCATTTTTTTTTTCTGTTTTCTAATCTTGGCCTCTGTTTCTCTGTCTCCCCTGCACAAGTTATGGCCACTCGCAATAAGATGTCGCCTCCATTTTTTTTCCTATTTTTAATCTGAAATAATGTTCATGGTAGTAACAAATAGATATACAAATACAAGCACAGAAATCAAGCACAATATACATGAGACAGAACGCGCACATTCACACTACACAGATGCACATGACCCATCAATCAACTCCCTCTACACTATAATTAAATTCCTCTCCTCAGTACAGACAATGCGGATACATGGGCAGCATCCGCATCTAGATTCAACCATACGAACAATGCAACTGAAAATGATAGATAATGAGTATACTGCAATCAACAAGGGTATCCACGCTGAGTATCCGCTATCAGATATCAAACGCTCTAAATAAAATACGTAGGAAACATCCACATCGGATATACACACTGAGAATCTTGAATTTGAGGATGCATTCGATACAGAATAGATAACAATGTAGCTGGACATCCTGCTTGTTGGAAGTGCTCAACAGGCTTCTACCACAGCTGCAAGATTTTGTAACAACTGATCACGACTGGTCTCGTGCAAACAGAACACCAGGATCAACACCAACAATTCCTTGGGCTCGCCCTGTAGCAGCTGTCGCACTTAGCTCTCTCTGGGCCACTGATTTTCTGAGATAAGTTTACTTCTCTACCCTGTACCTGCTGCATAATGCTGAACACCTCCTTACAGCACTTTCCTAGGAGAATTTCAGTTCTACGCTCCACGTTTGGTAGGCACAGGCTAGGAGTGTATTGGTCCTTGTTTATTGCATTTGGTGAGACTGTGATAGCTACTGAGGATGCCCCCTGCCAATCTGACCCAACTCTCACCCACCTACCTTCAATTCTCTCAGAAAAATCATCCCATTATTTCATTTGGTCAAGCAATTAAATACATTCACCAAACTACTTTGCCTTGTCAAGAAAACACGTGCCTTCCCACGCCCTCCACTCCGTTTCCATTTTTTTTTAATTTATTTGTTTCAAAATATTTTACTTTCATTATTATTGTTATTTATTTCAGAGGGGTTGGAACCACAGATTGTCTATCCAAAATCCCAATCGATGCCATTTACCCTTCCTTAAGCAAGCAGAACATGGTCGACAATATCAGAAATACAGATTAATCTATTTTTAAGAAAAGCATGAGTGATAATTGGATAAAAAATAGTTTTTCTTTGATGAGCAAGTTTTCTTCTTTGAGCATGTAAATTCATATTCTGGTCTGTTCTTTAGCAAATGCATGCAACCTTATCCATTTGCAGTGATAATATTAGCACTTTCTAACCATGGTTGAATCTGGTGAACTCATGACTCAAATTAAGGTGCAAAAGTATTGCAAACTTAATCATTTTTTTTGTTTTTGTATTGTTAAGATCCATTCGAGCTAGCAAAGCTCTGCAAAATGTTTCCCATGGCCACCATTAATAAATTCAAGATTTTTTTTGTGAGTTTTTATTTAAAATTTCACCATTGCTGTAGACTTCGAGCTCGACTAAAGGTTCTATGAAGAACTCAATATTTTATTACCTTAAAAAGATCATCCATTTAGGAAAAAATTGATCCAAAAATAGGCCTGGAAAATCCTTCTTTTCATGTTTATGATAGAAATTACATTTTCGAATATTTGACCAGCCCATTTGCTTTTGATCTGGGCCTTACACGTGTCTAAATCTAGTCAAAGTGGGATTGCGGCTTACTTTTGATACTTACTACTTTTTCTGAAAAAGGCTTAAAATTTTAAAATGCCCCAGTGGCCCGTCTTTCCGCCTTGGGATTTTAATGACATGGGTAGGGTCGCGGGAAATTTTATCACTTTTCTCACTTTTTCAAAAAGGGCTCAAATTCTCAAATTGTCCCTACGATCTGCCTTTGACTTACTTTAACATAATTGACTTTTTATGCTTCAGTGGGGCCCCAGGGCATTTTTAAACTTCATTCCCTTTTCAAAAATTTCAAAGGAAAAAAACATTCTGATGGTCTTCCTCTCCGCTTTGAATCTTTTAATGCGGGCCTAACATTTTACTTTTTCATTTTGGCATGAACGGGGACGTGGGTCATTTTATAACTCTACACCCTTTTGGAAAATGTCTCAAAAAACAAAAAGGCTCCACCCCTCTGCATCCAATTATATTTTGTTGGGCCTCTAGGTCAATTTGACACTTTTAAAAATAATAATAATAATAAGTGCTAATTTGGCCAAAAGACCCGCCATTTCCATGAGTAAAGCTGAGGTTTGCATCGCTTTTGGTGATTTTATTTCCTCCATTCAATCCTTTACACGATGTAACCTCATTCATTGATCTTCTGTGTTTCATAATTGCATTGAATGTGGTTGCTAAAACTTTAACCATGATGGTTTACTTTGAATTTGAGTGATCAATTCTAAGCATTGATCTCTATACTTTTGATTCTGAATCATTTGATCACTAACTCTAGCTGAGTTAGGTTAATCCATGGCTGAGATGGGTGAGTTAAAACAAATTTAACCCCATTCATTTTTTATTTCACCTCTGGTTTTCCACCAAAGCCCTGGAAAAATTTTCTTTGACGCCATTGTTGGAGTCCTGAAACTCGGCTCTTGAGATTGGTCTGGTTGTACATTTACCAATATCTATGAGTTGGCCACCATGGTTTTTGTGTTGGCTTGTTGAATCATTGTTCTTGATGAACCTTCCTTTGAAGTGGGAATTTTGGGATGGCTCCTTCAATTCGATGATTCACCCATTACCATTGGAACTTCATTTCCTAACTCGTGGAGGTAACTCTAGATTCATCCTTCTCTGAATGGCTCAGTAATATGAATATTCTGCTTTTCTTGATGCTGATAAGCTTATATCGTCATAGTTTCATGATTATTACTCTTAGCTTTTTTTTAACCAACTGTGGAGGGTTTGCTAGATAATTTCCGTTTTGGGTATTTGCATATTGTAGCTCCATTTGTTTTAGCCAGGCTCTGCAAAATTTCTATCTTAGGCCATTGATGAAAACATGAAGCTCTTTTATTTACCAGATTGATTCTCTTCTACATGATCTGTTACTCTTCTGAAACATTGGCTCTTGGTGCCTTTGATATTTCTTCCTAAACTCTATGATCCCCACTTTAGATATTTCTTTGAGCATTCGAGCTACTGATATCTATTATTTTTCTCTAAAAATATACTCATATTTTGTTTTAAACCTCTGTAGCATCTTTACCATAATGTATGAGTTGTCTTTAGTAGTGCACTTTAATTGATGAAAATGGTGCTTTTCTTTCGTGTTTCCTTGGTGTATTCCTTGGAGTTATATTGCAATAAATCTGTATATGTACTTTTAACTGTCCTACATGAATAAATTACTTTTCCAAAAACCTGTATATACCCATGTATTTTCAATTCGTGGCTTGAGGTGTTTTAACCCATATTTGGGTATCCCTCCTTTGATATGGGAATTCAAACTTCTTTATTTCTTCTTGATTATGTAATCCTACATTTCCTTTAATTATAGCTTTGATATGTATGCTAGAAAGTTTTAAAAATTCTGTTTCATGTGGTGAAGTCCTATCAAAATTTTCTCATAATTCCTTCTTCTTTAGTTGCAATCAGGAACATATACTTATGAATTATCTACTTCATGTTCCATAGGATGGAAGTCATTTGAGAATTGTAACCTTTATCTAACAGTGAATACTATAAAACATGATTTATTTTCTTCTTTACTGCAACATGTACCTACACACTTAAGGAAACAGTTAGAAAATATTTAGGATTTTTTGCCTCTCTTATGTCCATAGTTTTCTTTTCTCTCTTCTCCTTCATCCTGAGTGAGTAGATCATGTATGTTGTATGATCTTCAAGTAATCTATATATCATGTTGCTAAGAGATGCATATGCCCAAAAAAGGACAATGTAGGAATATGGATTAACCCTAAACTCTTAACTGATAATCTTCCTCTTTTCTTATTTTTAGGTACAATACTTCTAGTGATGAAGATGAAGAGGGAATAAGATTAAGATGAAGATACATCAACCAAAGGAGAAGACCCAAGGTAATGATGGGTTCACTCATAAACCTCTATTTTCTCTTTCATGCATGTGTACCTCTTATTTCAGGAGATGTACTTTACTTTTCCAGTTACATCCCACAACTTGTGTGGGAACATTTGAAATTCCTTATGAATAAGACATTGAATTTTGAAATTGAGTTGTGTATTTCTTTCTGCATTTCAGCTTTCTGTATGGATTGTATAATGAACTAAACAACCCAATAATATAATTGAATGTCTTAATCATGATGGAAATATCATTAAGAATACCTGTAACATCCAGTAATTAACTCTGATTTCTACAATGTGCATTTATGTTTTTTTTCCAAGACTTGACATTTCATTTATTATGCAATTGGATGTCTTCATCGAGATAACACAACTATCCTTCGGGGCTTTGTGTTCTTTTGGAGAAAATAGTCATGAAATTGTAGACTATGTGATCTATTATATTTTGTGACAGCACACATAGCTGTAATTCTATGCAATTGTTAATTAATTCAACAATAACAATATTCTCTAAAAGAAAACTCCCTTAGCTTAGGTATACTTCACCAATGCTATCCATCATAACGAAGTTTCAAGTTGCCCATTTTTGCACAAGTGAAAAAATTGTCAACATTTTTGGTGATCCTATGGGGAAAGTTGCCTACTAGCTTGTAGACCAGTGCTTTGCTCTTATCCATTAGGCATGTAGTCTAAACATGCAACCAAAATCTTCCTCTCCTAAGGGTTCAACCCTTCCAAAACGAACTAAAATTAGGAAAAACTCACTTATTGAATTGAAAAAAATTGCAATGTGCAGGGACTGCACTTATTGAAGGGAAATCCTACTATAAATAGTCACTGTAATATTTTCAATAACAGTGTTTGAGAAACATACCAATCACAGGAATGGGAAGTTCCTCTTCATTCAGCATTGAAAGCTTAAAAGAATTGTGTTCTTTGCAAGTTGAATTCATGTAAGGACCACTCCAGATTGTATCAAACTTTGTGTGTCTTCCTGAATTTGCACGATCAACATCCCACTTTAACAAAATATCTCCTCCATTGAAGATTCTTAATTTGGATTTCTTATCAAAATTCTTCTGCATCTGTTTCTAATTCTTTAACATGCTCACATGGGCTTGATCTCTTAGCTCTTGTAACTCCATTAATTTTGCATAATGAACCTGTAATGGTTGATTCTTGAGCAGCTCCATTTGATAGCGAATCTAGCGAATCTAATGCAGGTAACTCAGCTGAAATAGGCATTCTTTCTTCTTTTCCATAAACAAGCTTATATGGTATAATTTCCAACTGATCTTTTAGGAGTCACTCTATCATCCCAAAGTGGTGAATTCAACATTAGATGTCCCCTCATATTTTTTCAATCTCTTCTGGTTATCTTTGAAAAAGTGTTCTTAAAATCAGTCTTGATGATCCTTACAAGATTCTTGTTAGTAACTTAAAACAAGAAGCCAGCTAACCCATTACCTTGTGGGTAATAGTTTGATGAAGAAACTTAGATAAATTCCATGATTAACAGTCCAATCTGTTACCTTTGCACCAAGAAATGTTAAAGAATTATTTGACATAAATTGGATTATTTAGATATACTTTAGAATTATAATATGCTCGTTATCCAAAATGCCTGCCAGACCTCAAGGTAATTTTGATAACATGCACTCAAATAACTTTTGCATTTCCCAAGCAATTATATTGAGTCCGGACAAAAAGTCATGTTTCTAAACGTGGTTATACAGAGAGCAAGTTCTGAGGAAATGTGATAAGAAATTTCATACGTGGCTCGGGTTCAAACAGTGTTTTATCATGCAATTAAGATGGCTAAGTTCTTGGTCTCTACTGCAGCATAGTCGGGACAGTACGGGACATTAGCACGTAATATACAATCATTTCACTCGAACCGGTCGAAATGCCTCTTATAGGCGGTCCGCACAGCATTTGGGACATTCGGGACAAATTAGACATTGGAAATCCGAGAGTTTTTGGCTGCAAAGCTTTGCCAAAATGTTGAAGCCAAGAAGTCCGAGACGCGCGGGCCAGAAGTACGTGAACCAGGCATCTTGTAATAGACCGAAAAATCCGGAACAGTTTGGGCCGCAAGTACGCGAACCGGCCTGAACTTGTTTTTCTTGTCGGAAAAATCTTGTCCCAAACAGTCCGAAAGTCTATTATTAAGGTCATCTGTGGCCGCGAGTACGCGAACCAGCTGGTTCGGCCGAAATGGGAAACTTCAGCACTGGGCCAAATGGGACAAAATCGCGGGATGCAGATATTTCACACAGGATCCGAAGGCTCAATCAGATCACGCCACGTCTGGTGTATCACCCGCAGTGTAAAGGGACATTCTCTTTCCCTGGTCCCTTGGAAGCCCATTTGATGGTTCGGAACAACCTTGTCCCCTGCATTAGCATGGGAGATTTGTGGACAAAGGGACGCGTGGGAGCACGAAAAGCCGAAATTGGTCGAAGAGCAAAGTCTCCAAATCTTGGAGATAGTCAATGTTTGGTCTGTGATACTTCATAACAGGCCATAACTTTTGACTCCGAGCTCCGATAACAATATTTTCAGCAAATCCATTCTGGAACGAGCACGACGTCGGTTTACATGCCACATAAAACTCAAGACCCTTGCATGAATTTTTAATCAAGGGTAGATATAGGCTGTTCAAAAGTGTTTTCCAACAAAGAAAGCTCCATTTCATTCACATGCTCGTTCCCGTCAAATGACAGAAAATTCCTTGAATATGCTGCCCGCACCAATAGTAACTTTAGATTTCTATAATATTTAAGGTTGTGATACTCAATATATTATATATTATATAATATATTGATCGATATATATAAGAATACGTGGCCGGGTGAACAGTGTTTTATTTGAGAAATAAGAGGCATGGTCACCTCCTGCCTTTTGCAAGTCCTTCATGGAATTTCATTGTAAAGAGAGAGTTTTTGGGTGATAATAATTTGCAGGCCCTTGTAACTCCTTTTTCCAGGCCCTTATCATAGTGAAGCAACATGTATCATGTATTCTTCTTGCCCTTTTATCTTTAAGATTCCATTTTATCATTGTGTGTCCTGTTGTGAATGCATTTTTGAATGGAGAAATCCAACACCATCACATGTTGAACAACATAGGGTATGTAACTTGGAAATTTTAGATTAGAACAGTTAGCTTAGTCAAATAGATTGTGGCAGGTAGTTTAGGAGCAAGAACCAGCTTTCTCTGTCTATCTCAAGTAGCAAGTCCCACAACTTGGAGATAGTACCCATGTTATCCAATCACACTGTGATCAATATGCACAGGGGTGCATCAATATATAGCAGTCAAAAATATATCATGCCTAAAATGTGCATGAAAGGTTGATCAATCATCTTGCCAAACATTCTTTTCCAACAAAGAAAGCACATTTCTTACACTTTCTAACATATAAGAATCAATTCTTGAATATGAGCAAGTTTAAGGTTGTTGCTGATTTTCTGGAATTTTGAACCATGTCAACACATATGATTCCATTGATGAAAACTTAACTTGTAATCACCTTCTTTTGTTCTTCTCCATGTTATTTTCAAATAGCTAACTAAATATCTTCTGATTCTTGGTTCAAATGTTGTTTTGGCTCCATATCAGCAATTATGGTCGATCTTCTAATTCTGGTTCACATATCAGCAAAATGTTCTCACCTTTTCCTCAAACTATCTTCACAACCCAAATATCAACATCATATTCCATAACTTTCATTATCCAACCTGCTCTTTTCTCATTCAATTCTTTATTTAACAAGAAATCTTTCACACTTGGATGAGTAAACAAGAACATGAATTTTGTTGTTTGAAAGCATGTACTTAAAATTCTTTAGCCCTCTGACTACTGAAAGTACTTGTTTTTCAAGAAATGTGTACCTTGTTTCGTAATCATGCAAGCTCTGTCCAAAGAAAGCAATTGGTTGTTCAACATTTTCATCATTAACCTGAGTTAATATGGGTGAGATTGTTTCAGCTCCTGCAAGTGCATACATTGTAAAATCTTTATCAAAATTTAGATTTACAAGAGTAGGAGCTTGAGAGATGGCTATTTTGATTGCTTCAAACCCTTCTCTCCCTTTGCTAGTCCATGATAAATTCTTCTCTTTCTTTAGCACAGTTGTTAATGGTTTCATGAATGCTGCAAAATCTAGAACAAATATTCTAACAAAGTTGATTTTCCCAAGAAAAATTAGTAATGCTTTCTTATGATGAGGCAATGATAGTTGTGATATGGCTTCAATTATGAAAGGATCAATTGTTAAACCTTGTTTAGAAACAATATGACCAAGTAATTTTCCTTGATGTACTGAAAATATAGGCTTTTTGGGATTCAAAGATATTCCAAACTACCTGCATAAATGAAAAAGTCTACCTAAGATGTATTAGATGCTCATTTAAATTTTTTGAAAATACAGTAACATCATCTAAATGAACAAGGATGTATTTATTTAACAAGCTACGAAAATCCATGTCCATTGCATGTTAGAAACATTGCACCAACATTTAAAAGGCCAAAAGGCATTCTTTTGTAAGCATAAGTACCCCCACTTGGTGGTAAAAGTTGTTTTGTACCTATCTTCTTCTCAAACTTAAATTTGATTGTATCCACTATAACTGTCTAGAAGAGATGGTCTATTTGAACCAGAAACTGTTCCTCAAAATCTGATCCATATTTGGAAGTGGGTAGTTATTTTTTAATGAAGCTTTATTAAGATCTCTAAAATCCACACATAATCTGATTTCTCCATGTTTCTTCCTAAAAGGAACAAGATTGTCTACCCAACTTTAATTCTTAACTGGAAAGATAATACCTGATTCAATCAACTTAGATAACTCTTTCCTCATTAGAGGCTCTATTCTAGGATTACAAGCCTCTGTTTTTTCCTAACTAGCTTAGAATTTGGTTATAATTAAATAGTATGTTGTGTTAAAATGGGATCAAACCCTTTTAGGTCTTGGTATCTCCAAGCAAAAAAAACTTTAAATTCTTTGCAAAGATTAATAAATGAATGCTTTTCAGCTAAGGAGCATACCTTTCCCAGAAAAAAAAAATTCCCTTCATCAGTTGAGATCTCTTCATAGTTATCAGCATGTGTTGACATATTTGTTTTGTCTTTTCTTAGCTGATCATCAGTGCTAAAGATGTCTTCTAATGTGACCAGACCTCGAGGTAGTTTATTTGTTTTTAACTGAACAATCTGGTCACCATATAAGTGTTGTAATTTATCTTGATTTACTATAGAGAATTTAGCTTCTTGTTACAAAAACCTATAGATTTGATCATCACTTTCAAAAACCTACCAATTCAATTCATTATCAGGTATCGAAGGCTTGATAATTAGCTTTATATGAGGCTGAATTTTGCTATTTTCAATCTGTTCCATCATTTCAAAACTAGCACCAATTGCTGCAAGTCTATTTGTATGCTTATTTTTTGTTCTAGGAATGGATTGAATGTTAATAGCTTTGAAATCTTCCATTAAGTCTAAAACTCTATGTCTGTAAGACTTCATTAATGGATTCTTACAAACATTGAAATTTCTTACTTGATTGATAACCAACTCAGAATCACCAAAAATATGTAGCATGCTAATACCTCTCTTTCTGGCCCAAAGTAAGCCATGAATTAATGCTTTGTATTCAGCTACATTGCAAGTGCATAAAAATTAGAGACTCAAAGCTAAAAAATACCTTTCATTGTTTGTGGAAGTGAGAATCAAACCTTCTCCTTGTCCTTTCTTGTTTTTAGCTCCATCAAAATGAAGCTTCCAAATCCCTTCCGTTGCATTTTCTATTTTGGATAGCAAGGGAATTGGTGTATTTTCTTCATGCAAGCAATACACACCAAACATATGTTCTTCAAATTCTTTGAAAGGATCATGAACATGTTCTTCATGTGTCTTTTCATCCATAAATAGGTTAGAAACACCATCCAATGCCTAAACATGAGCTATATTATTAAAACCAGACTGGTCTAAGGCTACATAATTAGCTACTGCATTAGAAGCATGAGGTTCAATGTGAAATATTGCCAATGGTTCTGAATTGATAGTAACCTTGGTCCCATAACATGTAGTGAAAAATAAAGACCAATCTGAGGAGAGATAACCTCCTATCTTTGATGTGAAATCTCTAGATAAGCATATGGCAAAGTAAGGAGGTAAATCCACAACAGTGTTATCTTGCAGAATGGAAAATTTTGGCCAAGGATGCAATGTTACCTCTAGATCTCTGATGACACTAACTATATTAGTTGCAGTTCCTATCCAACTGTAAGACACTCTTTTCTGTAGGTTCATACTATGCAGACCCAATTTTTCTACAATTGCTTTTGGCATAACTGTTGCTACTTGCATTGTTGTCCACCATATAGTTATGAACAAGATGTTCTCCAATAATCAATGATAGATAAAATGGTGGTGGCTTCTTGTTGTCATGAGCATTTAATACTTTCTGAACCATCCATTTAACTTCTTTAATGTGGTCTTGTTCCATTGTTCCAAGGACCATGTCTACTTTCTGAACTTCCTTTTCCTGTTGTTTTAGAAGAAATCTGCAGCTTAGCTAGTTCATGAGAAAGTAAATCTTGTTGTCCTAGAATACTTAGAGCATCTCACATTGAGATGTTAACATTATGCTTTTTCATTACATCAAAAATGTTAAAAGAAGCAACAATTTTAGAGACAAATTCTAGTGTTTTAGCATAGGCTTTAGTGAAAATTGATTCCGCTTCAACTACTTTTGATATCTGAGGTATAAATAACCTTCTTGGATTAGGCTGTAGCTATTTTTTCTGCTCTTTACCAGCTCACAACACCTGATTTTTTTTGAGGAACAGCATGCACTGTTAGCTGGTTTTGGCCATGTAGTTGTTGTTTTATCTGTGACAGTAGGTAGAACAGGCCTATTTTTTATTTTTTTGGCTCTTTGTAGCTTTTTCTTGAGCCCTAGTAGTAACTGCAATGAAATCATCCTCACTAAAACTAACTAAGTTCTTGTTCAGGTGCTTTTGAACATGAATTTCTTGTTTCCCAGCCCTCCATTTGAGGTATGAACAATGTTTTCAGATTGAGGTTGTGCAACAAGACTTATGTTCAAAAAAGCATTTGGGCAATTTGCAACTGAATGAGGTTGATTACAAGGTTGACACAAGTCTTCAGTAGCCATATTAACTGGGACTAAAGTGTTAGATGAACTAGGAGCCTTTGGGTCAAACTATCTTTTGTTGATAAGGTTACCTATAATTTTGATTACTGTTGGTAAGGCTACCTATTTTGCTATGGTTTTCTTAATAAGGAGCCTAATAAGGTCTTCTAGGTAATGCAAGCCTATTCTCAATTGAAGTAAGCTTGTTCCCCATAGTCTACAAAATATTTAAATATGTCATCTGATGGGGCTCCAACAAGCAGGTTCTATAATTGTTATAGGTTGAGGAATAGGTGCTAAATCTTTCAACAAAGACATTGAAAGTCTCGGTGCTAATTTTCTAGCTTGAATAAGACTATTTTCAGCTCGGATAGCAATATCATAGGCTGTTAGGAGAGTCTCTCCTCCCATAGACTGAATCAGAGTTGAAATATCACTGTTTAAAGCTCTTGGATAATAAAGGAAATCATGGTCATCTTGAGGCTTGACACTTGCTGGAATTCTTTCCATGGTCATCTTGAGGCTTGACACTTGCTGGAATTCTTTCCCAAGTTTTGGAAAAATGGATGTTGAAACTGGACATAAATTCATTGGGAGCTCTTTTAATGGTAGACAGTTGTTCTATAAGAGATAAATGATCTGAATTATCTTGAAATTGTTTCAGAAATTTATTACCTAAATCATCCCAGGTTCTTATGCATCGAATCTCTAAATTTCTATACCATTGCAAGGCTTGTCCTTTAAGAGGATGCAGCTAAAAGTCTCAAAGCTACATCCTTCATGAGTGATATTATGAACTGCACATAAGGAGGAAACATCATTAATATGCTCTATAGGTGTAACCTGATTTTCACCAATGAATGATGGAAAATTTTTCATGCCCGCATTAGGGATTTCATGATAAAATGGGATTACTAATGGGATTGCCATTAGTAAAGGTCACAAAATTCCTAGGTGGTTGAATAGCCATTTGAAAGAATGGAATTTGAATAGAAAAATTGATACGTGGTGAAGGAATATTATGAGGAGGGTTATCAAAACTAGGTCTATTATAAGGTAAAGTATTACCAACTCTTCTCCTTCTTGCACGGAATTCAAAGGTAAAGAAACAAAATCTATAAGGAATTCCTCTTACCAATGATCTTGTAGTCACTTTAGGCATGGAACATGCTGCAATACTAGTTTGGAATGAGGTTTAGGGAGTCACCAAAAAGATATTTAAATCTTTAGAAAGAAGTGTTGTACAGCTTGTTGTCCCAACAGTAGCTTTTGATCTCCTGTAAATCTTTCTATAGATCTGTAGTAAATATGCTCTAACTTACATGTAGATCTGATTCATTGTCCCGCCGGGCGATGCCAAAAACAATTATCTCTCGAAAGTTCAACCTATAGAGAGATGACTGTAGGTGTTCTAAGCTTGCAAAATAGATCTCTTTCTTTCGTAGATATAATGGAAACACCTCAGATCTATGGGTATACCTATTTTGAGGTGAGTCTCCGGTATCAAGGCCGGTTCCTTATTGATGTATCCTAAACTGATTTTCTGAGGTTTAAGGGTAAAAGATGACTAAAAAAATGAAATTAAAACTGAGGTGATACACCAAACTTGTATGAGGTCTTTGACTGAGTATATGCACAATTAATATGGAAAGGATTTTTGATGCATGAGCGAACAATTTTCTGAACATAATTAAGGGTAAAAACTTTGATGTATTGAGGGATAAAATCAAAACAATACTACTAAGTTACACATACACATTAATATCATGCAGAAATTATGGAATTTGCAACAGGATAAGATGATTAATCATGGAATTCAAACTCACAAGATTAATGGAAACATACACAAGACTGCAAATAATTGGAAAGGTAGAAAATACTTCACATTCGAAGGAAAAAATAGCAAAAAATTGCTTCAGCACTCATGTATCTAAAATTCCTCCTCTAACTCCTTTTGTGCTTTGCCAAGGCACACAATATATAGCAAAATATTTCCCACCCTTCCTAAAATAGGCTAAAATTGTACTTGTCCATGCATCCTATTTTTATCCTTCGTCTATTAATAAATAAAGGAATAAAAACAAGAACATGCAAATAAAGAGGCATTAACAACCATTGGTTACAACTCAGTCAACTACAGTAGATTGTTCTATTTTTAAGAAAAGCATGAGTGATAATTTTCTAAAAATAATTTTTGCTTGATGCGCAAGTTTTCTTCTTTGTGCATGCAAATTCATATTCTGGTTTGTTCTTTTGCGAAGGCATGCAACCTTATCCATTTGCAGTGATAATCTTAGCACTTTCTAACCATGGTTAAATCTAGTGAACTCAAGACTTCAAATTAAGGTGCAACAGTATTGCAAACTTAATAATTTTTTGGTAATTACATTATTAAGCACCATTCGAGCTAGCAAAGCTCTGGAAAAAATTTCCGTGGCCACCATTAATAACTTCAAGTTTTTTGTCTTAGTTTTTTTTTTTAAATTTCATCGTTGATGTAGACTTCAAGCTCAACTAAAGGTTCTCTGAATAACTCTATCTTCTATTACCTCAAAAATATCATCCACATAGGACAAAATTGATCCAAAAATGGGCCTGGAAAATCCTTATTTTCATGTTTCTGATAGAAATTACATTTTTGAATATTCGGCTCACCGATTCGCTTTTAATCTGGGCCTTACATGTGTATGAATCTAGTCAAAGCGGGATTGCGGCTTACTTTCGATACTTACTACTTTTTCTGAAAAAGGCTTAAAACTTAAAAATACCCCGATGGCCCACCTTTCTGCCTTGGGCTTTTAGTGGCATGCGCGGGGTCACGGGAAATTTTGTCACTTTTCTCCCTTTTTCAAAAAGGGCTCAAAATCTCAAATTGAATCGATGCTTTGCTTTTGACTTATTGAATATGTGGCCTTGTTTGGTCTTTGGCGGGGTCGCAGGGCACTTTTAAACATCACTCCTTTTTTAAAAGTTTCAAATTCTCAAACTGTCTCAGTGATCCGCCTTTGGCTTCCTTTAATATAATTGAATTTTGATGCTTTAGCAGGGCCGCAGGGCATTTTTAAACTTTTCTCCCTTTTCAAAAAGTTCAAAGGCAAAAAACAAACATTTCGATGGTTTACTTCTCTGCTTTGACTCTTTTAATGCGGGCCCAACATTTGACTTTTTCCTTTTGGCATAACCGGGGCCGCGGGTCATTTTACAACTTTACGCCCTTCTAGAAAATGTCTCAAAACACAAAAAGGCTCTGCCCCTCCACATCCAATTATATTTCGTCAGGCTTGCGAGTAAATTTGACACTTTTTTTTAAAATAATAATAATAAAAAAGTGCTATGTTAGCCAAAAGACCCGCCATTTCCATGAGTTAAGATGAGGTTTGCATTAATTTTGGTGATTTGATTTCCTCCATTCGATCCTTTACATGATGTAACATCATTCATTGATCTTCTGCATTTCTGACTTGCATTGAATGTGGTTGGTAAAACTTTAACCATAGTGGTTTGCTTCAAATTTGGGTGATCAATTATGAGCATTGATCTCTGTACTTTTGATTTTGAATCGTTTGATCACTAACTCCAAGTGAGTTAGGTTAAACCACAGCTAAGATGGGTGAGTTAAAAAAAACTAAACCCCATTCATTTTTTATTTCACCTCTTATTTGCAGGAAAAGCCTTGGAAAAAAATTCTTTGACGCCATTGTTGGAGTCCTAAAGCTCGGCTCTTGAGATTGGTCTGGTTGTATATTTACTGAGTTCTGTGAGTTGGCCGCCATGGTTTTTGTGTTGGCTTGTTGAATCATTGTTCTTAATGAACCTTCTTTTGAAGTGGGAATTTTGTGATGGCTCCTTCAATTCAATGATGCAGCCATTACCATTGGAACTTCATTTCCTAACTCATGGAGCTAACCCTGGATTCATCCTTCTCTGAATGGATCAGTAATATGAATATTCTACTTTTCTTGATGGTGATAATCTTATATTGTCATAGTTTTCATGGTTATTACTATTAGCTTTCTTTGAACCGACTATGGAGGGTTTGCTAGATAATTTCCGTTCTAGGTATTTGCAGATTGTAGCTTCATTGGTCTCGTCCAGGTGCTACAAAATTTTTACCTTTGTCCATTGATGAAAACATGAAGCTCTTTTTTTTACCAAATCTATTCTCTTCTATGTGATCTGTTACTTTTCTAAAACTTTGGCTCTTGGTGCCTTTGATATTTCTGCCTAAACTCTATGATCCCCACTTTAGAGATTTCTTTGAGCATTCGAGCTACTCATATCTATTATTTTTCTCTGAAAATATACTCAGATTTTGTTTTGAAGCTATGTAGCATCTTTACCATAATGTATGAGTTGTCTTTAGTAGTGCACTTTAATTGATGAAATTGGTGCTTTCCTTCATGTTTCCTTGGTGTATTCCTTGGAGTTGTATTGCAATAAATTTGTATATGGACTTTTATTTGTCTTACATAAATGAATTACTTTTCCAAAAACCTGTATATACCCATGTATTTTCAATTCATGGCTTGAGGTATTTCAACCCAGATTTGGGTATCTCTCATTTGATATAGGCATTCAAACTTCTTTATTTCTTCTTGATTATGCAATCTGTTTAATATTGCATTTCCTTTTATTACAGCTTTGATATGTATGCTGGAAAGTTTTTTAAAAGTCCATTTCACAAGGTGAAGCCCTGTCAAAATTTCCTTAGAATTCCTTCTTCTTTAGTTGAAATAGGGAACATATACTTATGAATTATCTACTTCATGTACCATAGGATGGAAGTAATTTGAGAACTGTAACCTTTATCTAACAGTGAAGACCATAAGACATGATTTAATTTCTTCTTTACTGCAACCTGTACCTGCACACTTAAAGAAACAGTTAGAAAATATTTAGGCTTTTTGGCCTCTCTTATGTCCATGGTTTTCTTTTCTTTTTTCTCCTTCTTTCTGAGTGAGAAAATCATGTATGCAATTTTGATCTTCAAGTAATCTATATCCCCTGTTATTAGAGATCCATGTGCACGAAAAAGGACAATGTAGGAATATGGATTAACCTTGAGCTTTTAACTGATAATATTCCTCTTTTCTTCTTTTCAAGTACAATACTTCTAGTGATGAAAATGAAGAGGGAATAAGTTGAAGATGAAGATACATCAACCAAAGGTGAAGACCCAAGGCAATGATGTGTTCACTCATACACCTCTATTTTCTCTTTCATGCATGTGTACCTCTTATTTCAGTAGTTGTACTTTACTTTCCAGATACATCCCACAGCTTGTGTGGGAACATTTGAAATTCCTTATGAATAAAGCATTAAATTGTGAAATTGAGTTGTGTATTACTTTCTGCATTTCTACTTTCTAATATGGATTGTACGATAAACTAAACAACTTAGTAATATAATTGAATGTCTTAATCATGAAGGAAAAAACATTAAAGAATACCTTTAACATCCTTTAATGAACTTTGATTTTTTTACAATCTATAACTATGTTTGATGTTCTATAACCTAGCATTTCATCTATTCTACAATAGGATGTCTTCATCAAGACAACACAACTGTCCTTCGGGGCTTTGTGTTCTTTCGCTGAAGATAGTCATGAAATAGTAGACTACGTGATCTGTTATATTTTGTGATAGCACACATAGCTACAAATTCCATGCAATCATTAATTAATTCAACAATAAAAATATTCTCTGAAAGAAAACTCCCCTAGCTTAGGTATACTTCACCAATTCTATCCATCGTAACGAAGTTTCGAGTTGCCCATTTTTTTACAAGTGCAAAAAATTTCAACACTTATACGTATCATTTCTATTTTTTAGTTTCTTCTGCACTTCTTCCTACAATTGTTGTATATGTTCTATAAATGTTTCTATATCATCATTGACTCTATCATCAATTTGTAGTTGCACAAATATAACACCCCTTTTGGATTAGTCCCATACACAATATAAAATGGATACTTTTTTGGATCTATTTATTAATCTATTATAAGTGAACTCAGCTTGTGGTAATGCTAATTCCCATTATTTTTGCTTTTCACCAACTATGCACCTTAACATGTTTTCCAAACTCCTATTTACCACATCTATTTGCCCATCATTATGAGGATAATAGGAAATGACTAACTGTAGTTTAGTTCCCAACTTATTCCATAAAGTCCTCCATAAATGACTTGAGAACCTAGTATCCCTATCTGAAGTAATGGTTTTTCGAACACCATGCAACCTAACAACTTCTCTAAAAAACAAATCTACAAATCTTGTTGCATCAGTAGTTTTCTTATACACAATAAAATGAACCATATTATAGAACCTATCAATAACCACAATAGTTCGTTCATTACCTCATTATGTGTTTGGTAATCCCAAAACAAAATCCATACTCAAATTTTTCCATGTTCCTTTAGGAATAGGAAATAGCTTATACAACCCTGTATTCTGCGCATGGCCTTTCAATACTTGGAAAATTCTACACCTCTCCACATATCTTACCACATCTCTTTTCATATTTGGCCAATAATATTTCCCTTCTACCAAATCTATAGTCTTATCATTACAAAATTTCCCAGCCAATCCTCCATTATGAATCTCTTTCACTATATTATCTCTCATAGACCCAACTTGGAATACATACTTTTCGTCCCTTGAATGGATAGCCATCCTATAAAAGGTACTCATCCTAGACACCATCTGAATTTCCTGACAATGGACTACTTAACCTTTCAACAATATCCTCGAAATAATAATCAGAAAAATACAAATCCTTTATTGCTTCAAAACTAACCACATCATTCTCCATAGTTGTCAATAGTGTCACATGCCTACTCAAAGCATCCACAACTTGGTTTTTTTTCCTGATTTATGCTTTAGAGAAAAGGTAGAACCATATAAAAAGGATACCCACTTTTCATGGCTACTATTCAATTTCTTTCTTTTTTTCACATACTTCAGGGCTATGTGGTCTATAACTAACAAAACCTCCTTAGGCAATAATTAATTCCTTTGATGCCTCGATGCTTGTATAATTCCATAAAATTCTACAACATAAGTAGAGTAGTTATTTCTTACCTCATTTAATTTATCACTAAATAAAGTTATTGGCTTCCCGCCTTGACTTAAGACAATACTAATACCCACATGTGAGGCATCACATCAACCTCAAACATTTTTATCAAAATATGGTAATGCCAAAATAGGTGCTTATGTCATCTTCTTATTTAATAACTTAAAGCTATTCTTAGCTTCCTTTTTCCAGAGAAACTCCCTTACTTTTTTGCTATCTATTATAGGTGCTACAATACTGCTAAAATTTTAATAAACTTTCTGTAAAATGTTTCTAAACCATGAAAGGTTCTTACCTCTATTATATTCCATTTAGTAGGCCATTCAATAATTGCCTTTATCTTTTCTGAGTCCATCTTTACCCCATCTTTTGAAATAATAAAACCCAAAAATAACAAAATCTCTTGCATAAACATGAACTTCTTCAAATTTTCATAGATCTTTTCTTTCCTTAACACTCCAAATATCACCCAAAGATGCATCAAATGTTCTTCTTTAATTGTGCTGAAAAATAAAGATATCATTAAAATGAACCACAACAAACTTACCATTGTACTATCGTAATATAGTTTTCATCAACCTCATTAAAGTGCTAGGTGGATTAGATAACTGTAATGCCCATTTTGACACACTAGAACATAACACATGACATAGAAAATTCTTGCAATTTTGTTTTAGTATTTTATTTTATTAATATTTTTAGTATGGTCGGAATATAACCAGCAGTTAGGTAACACTATTTTATTTTTCCATATTAAATTTAAATTCAAAAAGGATCATTCAACTACCATACTAACTCGTACTGAATTCTTGTTTACCTAATAATTTGTATAATTCCTAGTATAATACTTTAGCGCTCTTTATGACCCATTATAAAAAAATATCTCATGCTACCTATTTATTTATTTAAAAAAATTATAAAATCGACATTCTTAAAATATATCCACCATGACCTCTAATAAAATCCCCTAGGATACTATTTAATTAAATTTCCCCAACACCCATTAAAAACATCTATTCCCACAATTCTAAAATTTTGAAGGTCAAATATAAGCCCTTGGATTCTTTTATTTTCTACCCTTGATCTTAGATATTTCCTAAAAGCCTTAATCCATCCTTATGATTTCCTTTTAACTTTTATTTTGCTTTCATGGCCTCCATTTTTTTTGCACAGGTTTCGTAGGTGGAAGAAGAAAGGAGGAAAGATACCATGTAGGAAATTTGTTCTTATGTTTTTCGAGACCCAATCCATTCTATTTTCAAAGGAGGGGACACAATCTCCTTTAAATCTTATGGTTTTTTATATGTCTATGATTTCCTTTTATTACCTGATTTTGTTTTTTGAAACCCCTCTATCATATAAACATATTTTTCTGGTTTTTCTTAAACTAGGGCGAATTTTGGTTTGTGAAAATATATATATATACAATCTTTAATCATGGCAGTTTAAAAACCCCATGCATAGGTTACAGGTGAGGCCATGACACCCCTCTAGAAGGTGCATGGTGAGGGTTTCAGGTGTGATGTGGTTACAACCACACCACACAATATAATGTGCAAGGCACCTGGTAGGGGAGCAACCCCGCCCACCCCCCCTCTCCCCTCCCCACCCCACACATGCACACATATATCGAGATAATATTAAGTACATTCATTTTCAATAAAACAAGAATACACAAAAATATATATATGTACATACATACATACATACATGCATATATATATATATATATATATATATGTGTGTGTGTGTGTGTGTGTGTGTGTGTGTATGTATGTATGTATGTATGTATGTATGTATGTATATGTCTACATATATAAGGGTTATAATAAGCTACCCACCATTTAAATAATTTTCTGGTTAAATCATTTTGAAAGTGTGTGTGTGTGTGTGTGTGTGTGTGGTAGAGATAAATTAGATTTAATAATATTGTATAAATCTAACAACCAAGGAGATATAGTTAAAGTTTATTATTTTGTATAGAGGAAACACCCATAATATAATAATATGGTTTGCCAAAAAAACATAGAAATAATAATCTAGATTTGATTAATTAAGTTTTTTATTACTCAAATGCTAATTCTATAACTAAATCTAATAAGGTTAGAATACATTAAGAATAAACTTGCTATCCATATTTTTTTGACAAGTGAGGATAATGATGAATTTTATTTTTTTCTAACAAAATATACATGACCAAAATTAAAATAAATCTTTTTCCACCATATTTAAAATATCTTCATTCTATCTTTCAAAGCAAATAACTTATCTGTCAATATTTTTCCTTTTCTTTCCAACAATTTATACAAATGAAAAAATGGTTTCTCTTAAATATACATCTTCATAAATATGAAAGTCTTCTCCTTACAAGCCCAAATTAAATTGCAAAGATAAAATACACTATTAGCTTGAAGCATTTATTTATTTTCAATTCCCAACTAATAATACAAATTTTAAAGATATTTCCAAACCCAACAACATTGCTTCATTCATTCCTTTTCAAGATACAAATACCTTTCAAAATTTCACTAAACAAAAATATCACATACAAGTAAATACAAGGATATGATTCTACCACAAATTGTGAAAAAAGCTTCCAAACTGTCTATTTTTTACAAGATTTAATATAAATTTCCAAGCTTCTACTAGACAAGAATAAAAAATTATCACTTACACATATGGAAGCTTCCACCAAATGTGGAAGCTAGTTTACAAAAGTACAAGACTTCATCTCAAGAGAAAAGATTAAATGACAAGATAATACTTCATCATTACAAAACAATACTTTTAAAATTCAAGAGGACAAGCCTCCCCTATATGGGGAAAAACATGCCCAAACTTAAAATTTTCTCCTTCTTGTTCCAAATATTTTTTTCCAAGCTTCCAATCCATATGAAAGTCTTCAAAGAACAAGAGAAATAGCCCTGATTTTCTACCCAACCAAATAACATCATCACATGTCATCTCGACCAATGAAGGACATGTTATCATCCCTCTAAGCCCATGGGAAAGAGAGAATGTGTGCCTCAAAATTTCACAAGTATAGAAAGACAAAGGGTGACAACACACACACAACATAAGAAAAAAACAAAAATCACAAGAGAACTCCATGTTTTCCTCAAAGGGGAAGAGTGGAAAGGAGCCCATAATAAGCCATATTGTGAACAAACCATAGGAAAACTAAAATAATCTTCATAATCATCATGCATCCTGCCTTATCAATCGATCCCAAACTCCAAGCCTCCTCCAAGTAAGGATTTTCAAACCCTTTTCAACCATGAGATGTTTTCCTTCACAAGGATAAAAGATAAGGTTCAAACCATATGAACAGTCATCTTCCACATCAAACCATATGAGGGGTGAAATAATGAAATAGACCATCATGGATTTTCCATCAATCCATGTGGTGTAAGAGGGAACACTCCTCCCTTTTCTCGTGCAATTCAAAAATCCACAACAACCATAGGATGGATGGAGAAAATAAAAACAAACAAGATTTACAAAGACTCCCACAACTACATGCAAGCATACAATATTCAAACTAAAATAAATGATAAGAATATTGTTCCAATCCGTGATCTCAGATGATAATACCACACCACATTAGATTTGAAAAACATAAGAGCTAAAATACTATATATGGAAATCCATCATCATCCATAAGGCTCAATACATTATAATACAATGACTTGAATTACTCAATAAAAAATATGTACATATAAGATGAGGGAACTACAACTACTATCTAAATCAGTGGTGAAGAACTTCCACTAAGTGATACTGGTAGTTAAGTTAACTCTATAAGACTAGTAAGCGAACTCCACATAACTAAGAAGCTAAATCAACACAATTATTACACCTAAGCAAGCTAACCCAGCAAGTGTAAGAATTATCCTGATAAATAAATTAAAGGATAAATAATAACCTACACTAACACCCTCCCATAAGCATAGCTTAGTGTGGGGGAAAATAAGTTGGGTCTCGGTAACAAGGCTTGATGAGATACCCATGTATAATAACTCTAAAAATTGGACACCACAAGGTACCCCAAACCAGTAATAAAAAAGTAGGGAGAGTAAAATCCTACTGCAAGATATCCTAAGAAGCTCGGCTCTAAAAACTCATATAATGCTGAATAATTTTTTTTCGCAATGTGGTCTGAATCTAATGCTCAATCATAGAACTCCAAAATAACTAACATTGAGCTTCACCAGAATAGTTCCATACAAAGATACTGTCAATGGAGTGATTTCGAAAGTACAAAAAAAATACAAATATAATTTGATCAACTGCTACTAATAGGTGTGTCATGATCCAAGAACAAACAAGGAAACAAGAAAAGGAAATGAGATCCAAATAAATAGGAGTGACATGATCCAATAAAAACCAAGGTAACAAGGCAAGGAAAAAATCTGAAGAAGCAAGATAAACTACTACAAATAGGTGTACAACGATCCAAGAACAACAAAGGCAGCAAGGTAAGGACATGAGATCCAAATAAATAGAAGTTCTAAGATCTAAGAAAAGCCAGGGTAACAAGGCAAGGATACAAAACCTGAAGAAGTAGTATCAGCATGTACCAAGGAAAGGACACAAAACCCAAAGAATAAATATCAACACCACACCCCCCATACTACTGAATGGGTAGAGTGACACCATAGATATGTATGAGTTGCCAAAATGAACTACTTGAACACTAAAAAACTAACACTAGGGTTCACTACAATAGCTCCCCCATAAGAGAGACTGTCGACATGATAAAAAAAAAGTGTCAAAAATATAGATCTAAAATATCTCAATAAACAAGAGATTTAAATGTATATACCCAAAGATACAAGAATGCAACACCCAATATTTTAGGACGTCGGGCTCAACAAAAATTATGTCCACAAGTGATTATAACACCCTCCAAAATTGGCACATTATAATTGAGTACATGTAAATATTAAAATGAGTAAAATTACCTTTTATATTTTAAATATGTTTATAAAAATTCCACCAATGCATAGATCTCGAAAAAAATACACAATTTCAAAACAAAAATCATCTTAATTTGAGCTACGGATCAAATTTAATGAGCTCTAGAAGGTTTTACTATTAAAATAATATTTTAATGCTGATGTTTTTTTAAAGGTACTCGTGACACCCAAATGTCCAAAGGGTAAAAGAGTGCATCCACATGATACAGGTTTGCAACCAAAGGATAAAAGTCTGTGCCCATAACCTAAATGTCTGGAGGGTAAATCATTGCATCTGGAGGGTACACGTCTATAGCTAATGGATAAGACAATGTACCTAGAGAGTACAGATCTATGTCCAGTGGAAAAAACACTGCATCTAAAATGGAAATATCTAGAGGGTAAAATAATGCATCCGGAAGGTACACGTTTATATCCAATTGATAAAAGAATGCACCGAGAGGGTACAGATCTGTGTCCAGTGGATAAAAGAATGCATGTACAACAAAAATATCCAGAGGGTAAAAGAATGCATCCAGAAGGTACACACTTAAATCCAATGGATAAAAGAATGCACCGAGAGGGTACAAATCTACATCCAATGGATAAAAGGTTGCATCCAAAATAAAAATATCCAGAGGGGTAAAAGAATGCATCCATAAAATACACACTTATATCCAATGGATAAAAGAATGCATTGAGAGGGTAGATATATATGTCTAGTGGATAAAAAAATGCATCCAAAACAGTAATATACAGAGGGTAAAATAATGCATCAGGAAGGTACAAATTTATATCTAATGGATAAAAGAATGCACCTAGAGGGTACAGATCTGCATCTAGATTTGACTGAATCAAAACATGGCCATGTTTAGAGTTGATTCTATGGTTTTGGCACCTTCCAAATCCAATGGCGCACTCCTTTTTTAATAAAAATGCACATCATAGAAAATTTCTAGAAAATTCTGAATACATGAAAAGAATAAACCCTTGATTACAAAGAAAAACTTACAAATGGATGTTTACATCATCTATCACTCTGATACCATGAAAGGAACGATAAGAAGATTTTTCCAAGCCATGATGTTAGATGATAATAGCACACCACATTAGATTTACAAAAAAAAAGAGCTAAAGTAACATATATCGAAATCCATCATAATCCATAATGCTCAATAAATTACAATATAGGAGGAGGGAAGTGCAACTACTTCCTAAATCAATGGTGAATAATTCCCACTAACTGATATTGGTAGTTAAGTTAACTCCAGAAGACTAGTAAGTTACCTCCACATACCTGAGAATCTAACTCAACACAACTAGTAAACCTAAGAAAGCTAACCCAACAAGTGTAGGGATAACAAAAGTGTAAGAATTATCCTTATAAATAAATACAAGAATAAATAATAACCTACACTAACATAAAAAACCATTTTTATTTTGCACATTATACCATAGAAACCCAAAACAATAGGTATGAAATCCTATCTCAAAAATCAATCTTTCCAACTTACAGAAAAATCCATGCACTTAAAGGTCCAAGCTCCTAGCTCCAAGATTTTTCCTACTCTCATAGTAAAAATGACAAGAAAAGTTCCATACCCCTCTCCATGAGGAGGTATAAAAAGAAGTATCAAACTTCAATCCTCACAAATGAGAGGGTGACATGTGTCACCCATCTCATTCTCTAAAAAAATATTCCAAAATTCCCATTAAACATTAAAAAACACCTTTGGAAAGAAAACACCCAAATTTCCCAAAATGAGAATAAGCCAACTTACTTCAATTTTTTAGAAAGATCAAAAATTAACATACTTACAATATGGTGACAAGAGAGGGGTAAAATTGGAGGGAAAATCCCATTTGACCTTGAAAAGAGGCCCCCCTACCCATAAATAGGGTCCAAGGGGTCTATTTCAATGTAAGCGAGACCCCCAAAGTGAAAAAAGACCCTTATAAATGTCATAATTATCCCAATTTCAAGATTGGATAATGTGGCTCAAAGGAAGAGGTGGTGGGGTCCACTGAAATGATAATTAAGTGGTCACAAACCATTAACAACAAGCTTACTAACATAATAGGATTACTAATGCATGATTGGACCATTAGGTCCTTAAACAAGTTTAGTACAAGGCTTAAGAAATTAATAAAATAATGTAGGTGAATTAGGAATCACCAATGGTGTCAAAACATGGATATGCCACATAGACAAGGTTACACAAAGATCGTGCATGGCTAAAGGACTCATCCCAGTCATCCTTTTGTGTAACTTGAGGTGTAACTTTGAAACTCATGTTCTCTTGTGTGACTTGTAATCTACAAACTCGATTCATACATTAAACATAAATTCTCGATAAATAATAACTCAGATAAATAATCCAATATAATGACAACCAAATCAACCATGGATATTCATTCTAAATATACAACAATCGATAATTATGTCACTTATGATTGAAAATCCAAATACAGAAAGCAACTAGCATCTAAATGAGATAACTATCCAAAATGTCACATATGTTTCTATAGTAGATCAAAACATAGAATTCATCCAAGTTATTTCATGATAACATCCAAAGCAAAATCATCATAATTAATGGTCACAATATGAAATATATTCGGCATTCATCCATCATATATCTAATAAATCTCTCAATTTTTCATCCTTTTAATATCCATAATAGTGCAGGGACAAGAAAATAGTGATATGTATCACAATAGTTTATTCGAACAACGTGCTTCAATGTCAATAATTCATAATGAAACCACATATTATCCAAATAGTGCTAAATCAATATCTACAATCTAGTAAATGAAATGAGTTAGTAAATATAATGATGGAAGAAAGGGGTGGGCACTACAATAACCTGAATGGAATCACCAACCACTCATATAATCCATCCCATGCCTTAATTTTTTTTCCACTCATCTCCTTCTCTAATCTAAATTTTATGGTAACCACTTCGAAGATCAATCTTGGTAAAATACCTAGATCTAGCAAGCACATCCATCATATCATCAAGGTGAGGTATTAGGAACCTTTACTTGATTGTAATGTTATTGATTGCTCTAATATCCATGCACATTCTCCATGTTTCATACTTATATGGATTTAATAAAGAAGGAGTTGCGCACAGACTCATGTTCTCCCTTACTACACCATTTCTCACGAGATATGTCACTTGCTTATTCAATTATGCATGCAATTTTTGGCTCATCCTATAAGTTTCTTGATTTAGGAGTGAATACCCTGGGATCAAATAAATATGGCTTTGAATATCTCTTTTTGGTGGTAACTCATATGGTAGCTCATTAGGAATAACATAAAAAAATTATTCTATTAATTTTGTTGTCTCTACTGGTATTTATGCACTTGAAAATTCATCTTTATTTGTGACGAGTGCATAAAAAACCTATTTCCTTTTCCTCCTTCAAAAATTATTTTGCAAAAATCATATTTTTAGCCTTCCCCTCTTACTTAAGAGGTAGAAAAATTAATTTTTTTCCATCCTTTTAAAAATTATAAGTATTTTTTCCCCCATCATGAATTATTTTTCTATCAAATTACCATGGTCAACCTAATAGCATATGACATGCATCCATAGGAATAACATCACACCAAATCTCATCCTTATAACATTTACTAATAGAAAAATTTACTAAACATCTCTTATCAAAAGTAACTTCATTACCCTTCTTAAACCATGCAATAAGGTAAGGGTTAGAATTCTTCTCACAATGCAAACCTAGTCTCTCAACCATCTCATTTGAAACCATGTTCTCACAACTAGCACCATTAATAATAATATTACATAACTTTCCTCTTGAACTGCATCTTGTTCTGAAAATATTTGTATGTATCCATTCATCCCCCTTGATTTCCTTTCTTGGAGTAATTATGTCCTTTTTGATCATCATATTTTCTCCCACATCTTGTGGAATTTCTAGGTCTTGATCTTTTTCTCCTTGTTCAACTTTAACAAGATTTAATCTTGGAGGATCTTCTTACCTCTTATCACATTTATGATAATGTGGGCATTCAAATTCCCTATACCCCTCTTCACCAGATCTATAGAAAAAAAATGGTCTTCGTGGAACCTCCCATCCACTATCGCCAACATATCATCTGCCCCTAGGAAATCCTCTACCTCTTTGTTGATTTGGGAGATCTTGTCTTATATCTTCTTGCTTTTCCACTCCATGATGTTTTTCTCCTCTACCTTGACTGAAACAAGTTCATCCTCGAAAGGAGGATGATCCCCCATATTCATCCCAGGTGATCTCCTAAAATTGTGTCAGTTTTATTTTTCTTTAGCCTTTAAAACTAGTTGATAGGCATCCTCCATGTTCTTGATCATGTGCATTCTTAGCTCATCTTGAATAGAAATTTTTAATCCATTTACATACCTTGTAGCAATTTATTCCTCAGCTTCATCATGCTCAACATGAATGAACAACCTGTAAAATTTATATGTGTATTCTTACATGGTTTATAATTTCTTTTTGATATTCTGAAACCTCATGTAAATGTTTTATACATAATCCACAGGGAGAAAATTGTATTTTAGCTTCTTATCCATCTTACTGTAAGTCCTAATCCTTTATTTCCCCTTTCTTAACCAATATTTTTTTAGGTTATCCCACCATAACATAAAATGACCTTTTAATTTATTACATGTCAATTTTACCTTCTTTTCCTTTGACATAACATTCCACTCAAAATAATTTCCCATGCTAGCCAACAAGTCTATCAACTCCTCTAGTTTTAGGCTACCTCCATATTCTGAAACATATAATCTTATCCCATAATTCTTTCTTTCTAATGTTCAAAGCATACTTTCTTAAAAATCTAAGGATGGTCCTTGTGTTTCCTCCTCTTCACAAAATTCTTATTCATTTGTTTCATCTCCACCTTGATTTTCTCTTTTGGCTATAATTACAGCAAGCTCAAGAACTTGTCTCTGCAGATCCTGCATGTTTCTATTCATCTAGGAAATATTTCCTCCTCTTCCTCTTCCTTCAATTAGTTTTTTTCTCCACCAGAACTCGAACATGCTCTAATACCAGATAATGTAGCAAAACTTTAAACACACACTCAATACACTACAAAATACCTTGAACTCAAAAGGGAATAAATTCTCTTCTTCATTATTGAATAATTAAATAAAATGCGTCTTAAATATAAAAAAACAACCCCTAAATTTATTTTCCATGCAAACTCTAACTAGATTCAATTAAATATACTCTAAGTGTTGAAATTTACTATTTTTAGCAGTTTACTTGAACCCGCTATATTTAGTAATTTTGCATACTTATTCACATGCGCACAAAAAATTCCACTTATTTTCTACATTCCTAAATTAGAGGAATTGCCAACTTTCTAACCTACTATGCATGCTAGAGACTAAAACTAACTAATGCCCAATTATAGAAAAAAATTGAATTGAAACTTAAATCCTAATTTTTTTCCCCTAGATGGTGGAATTCAAGCCAAAACATTTGTCAAAAATGGATCCAAACAATAGAGGGTTTTACTAGTGCGTTCATCTTTTTGAAACCACTGGTTAAAAAAAGGGCTTAAATAGACACCCAGATCAAAATCTATGACCATTTTAAGTTTTTTCTAAAAATAGTGCATCAGCCTTGCTAATAAAAATTAACATTTAAATTACATTATGCTCATCTCTTTAGATATGATATAGCTTGTCTATCTTTGATATCTTCTCTATCATAAACTCTCGGAATATTATTTTAGTGAAGTAGCATAAAATATTTAATATTTACGAACAAATTTCATTTTTGGTATCTCTTGGATCTAAAAGTGTGTGGAAGAGTTGGGATGTAGGGTATGGTATTTAAAAACATATATTGTCCCAACCATTAACATTCACTGACTCTAATTTTATTTTTAAATCATGATTCATGTAATTTCATCTTCCTGGGATTAACCTTACGATAAAACTTCACTTAACATGAAAGCTATATAAGAAAGAAAATATCACTGTATAATTCATCTAAAATTCTTGCAATTTCATATTTTAAAAATCATTCCAAACTAAGTCAAATGGTTCCTAAATATTCCCAAATTTTCTACACATCATGTAGAGAAGTACATATTACAAATTTCAACAACTAAACTAGGTCAAAGGTGTAGACACCTAAAATTACAACCGTTAATTCACATATCCATGTCAACTAGACCCCCTTGATTACCACATCTGATCCTTATACTAACTCATATAAAATATACACCCCTCACCTTTATTCAATCAATTAATTAATACATCAATAATTCATATCCTACATCCAATATTACACCCACATCTATCTCCCATTAATTAATAACATCAAACATCCCTCCCATCATTACTCAATTAATTATTTAAATATATCAACACCCATATCCTAAGTAAAATACTCATCTTTATCTAATTAATATATTAAATACATCAACATCAACATAATCACCATAGTTATCCATACACTTACCACATCATATTATTCTTATGAAAATCATATATTTATCACACCATTTAATCACACCACATTAAACATTTATTTTCATGCATTTTTCTACCACATAATTCCTACACTCCATAAAATCCTATTAAAACTAAACATAAATCAAAATCAAATCAAAATTAAATCATATCTAACTAAGTCTAAATTAAATCATATATATACTATTCAACCACTTGGAATCTTCCTAAAATTAAAACGTAATAAAAATTAAATCATGTCTAAACCTATTTTAAAGACTCGTTAACAATCATACGACGTCCGCAAAAGATCAAACAAATTATCTACCTAAAACACAAACCAAATAGCCTTATTTGGAAATAGTTTCGAACATTATCAACCTAAAAACCATCTACAAACCTAAATTAGATAAATCTAAAACAAAATCATTAAATTCCTAACATCCTTGATCCGTATAATCATTTTCCAACCTATATCCTTGGTTAAAACAAACAAAATCTTGATTTGGGAGGCGGTTGTAAAATTCTTCTCATAAAACCTGAATCGTTAGAGATTCCCATAATTGCGAGTGATTCTATCTGTTTTTTACAGCTCTATATAAATAAGCTCTAGGCCTCCATTTGAGGTTAAGTGATAGGTGGACATGACCCTAGGACATCATATTATATTTCTCTTGTATCATAGACCTCTCACAGAGCCATATATCATCCAAACAACATTTAACTCATCAATAATCTCTTCTTCAACCTTTTAATGTCATTCATATGCCCAGGAATCAAATCAGCAGTCTTGTTGCATTAGTAATTTTTGTCTCTCTGGTAATATAACCTTTTGTTCTCCATTCATCAAATTATACAAGGTAAGTGGTTTCCCTTGCTTCATTACACTATTTTGTATCATATATAAGCTTAAATCAACCTTTTTAGCATTCCTTTTAGTACCCATATTCATGCATTATCAACCTATACATTTTCACAACAATTGTTGATGATTGCCAGAATCACTAGAGATTCCCTCAGGATTGCTAATAGAATTGTTGATGATTCCCCCAATCACTAGCAATTCTTAGGCTTACTAATAGAACCACTGGAGATTTCCTCAATTGTCGATGATTCGTGTCAAAAAGGTAATTTAACCCCCAATATTTCTTTTTAAACATCCAAACCATATAATCTACTACCGTAAGGACTTAAAAGTGTCTTTTTATTCATATCAAGCTCCTTTGAGCCATATTTAACATTTTATCAACTATATTAATCAAATTAACCATCTTGTCCACATAGTTATCTATATCCTCACTCCTTTAAGCCATACTGTGATTCCCAAACTCCCTTTTGATTAGGACTCACCATCAAACCAGAATATAGCCTTGCACCGTGTCAGTCCCTTTGCCTTTGCATTGTTAGTTATATTGTCTGTTATCATTTTATTTCATCAGTACTTGATTAATTTCTGAAATGTGGATTGACATCCTTACAAGGAAGTCCACTGACTTCCGAGGACTGGCATTTTCCAGGAAATCTGCCATATATTTGTTTAATCTCATTTTTTATAGTGTCTATGATTGTATATTTCTTTGCAGAAGAGGAGTTGGTACCAATTTTCCATGGAGCGTAACCATCAAGCATTATTCATCCACATACATGGGTATCACTAAACCTTTTCATTCTAAGGTTGGTTAAATTTTACTTTTTTTGTTATTCAGTTTAATTTGAAGAGGTGGAATTTATTCTCAACAAAAGGATTTAGCTCTAATCCTTTCCAAACACAAAAAATGTTGAATAGAATGATGTTTTAGAAAGAGAAAATTCATTTCAAGAATTGCATGCAAGGGTTTTAAACAATAATGGGTTAGGTCACATAGATAAGGAACACCTTATCTCACTACTACCACACTCGGTACATTCAATAAATTTATGGAATTGACCCATTGTCTTGATCTTAAAAGATAAGATGGAATTGTTTAGATATTGGTTAGTTATATATACACACACAAAAATCTATGAGATCTAAATGTGGCTTTATATTGAAACAATAACATGTAGTTAAATACATGGACTGGTTTAGCAATTGTGAGTTTGAATATCAAGGGCAATCCAGTCTTATCCATAGACATATATTTTATCATTTAGTTTGGCAATTCTATCACGAAGGATTATGTTGCTTGTTAGGTTTATAGTTTGTAGCATGTTATTACATTTCATAAATTCTATGATGAAGACTTATGTTTCTTGTTAGGTTTCTAGTTTGGAACATGTTATTAAATTTCATCCTAAACCTATGTGAAAAAGGAAAACATATAATGAGAATAATTTCTAGATAATAAAATATCAAGAGTTGTAGAAATAGAACTTGAAAGGGTATTAAACTATACATCCCCAAATCAGGACTATAGAATTCTATAATAGACTATACATAAGTTATATGGTCTTTTCCCTAATTATTTTTCATTCCTAAAAATTATATTGCAAAATATATAGTTCTAAATCCTCATGTTATTGTCTCACTCATCCATATTCTTGCTAACCTACCATAAATAGATAACTTAATCTCACCTCTCATGTATTTCAAGAAGAAATTATCATTTGGTTATCATTTCAATAGTTTCAATTTTGATTGCAGTATTATAATAATATAAAATTATCTTTGAAGTTAACTTTATCAAAATATTCTACCTTTTGCAAGCCCTTGCATTCTTATTATTGTTGTGTATTCACATTACACATAGAATTACTTATGGTGTACAAACATTTGGTGAACATGAAGCATTATTGAATCTTGTACCTTCTTTAAATCCCTACTTTCCCTAGGATTCTATTTCTACATTGTATATTCATCTCCATGGAAATTGTTAATAAAGATTACATATCATTCCATGACTTCCTCTTATTGAATGCCGCCCTAAAGAACCCATTTACTTAAACTTGTGAATGATGATACTTCTTTTCCCACTTTACATGATGATGTGAAAAATATTTGTAGTGATTTTATACTCTCTCTTTCAATCAAACAAGACAAAAAAAATACAAAAGAAATTGATACACTTACACAAACCTTTTTTATGGATAATGACACAATTGAGTGTAAAATTAAACTAGATGCTTCTATTCCTGATGAGAATTATGTTGAAACTTGTAAAAGTGACAAAAAATTTTGTTATTATGATGCAACATGTTACAAGTCTTTCATCTAATACATTATCTTTTCTTCTTCTTCTTATAAATTAATTATATATTAATAGTTTTGATATCTCTATCAATGGTGTTAAACCCCTAGTTCCTAATGTTATTCTTTCGTTGATATCTACTTCTATGAAATTGATGGTGCCTATATCTTTGGGGTAAACCCATATTTCCCTTCACACTATTAAAATGACTACAAATCCTACACATACTTTTGTTTACATGTGTAAGTTCCTATCTAGTAATATGAAAATTTTACAATCTTTTGATATGATATTTCTTCTACTACCAATGATGCACTTATTTATTCTATGTTGGTTATATCATTTATGAATGATAGCACTAATTATAATCATACATAATACACTTTTTATACACCTTGTTATGTTTCTCTATATTGCCTCAATTACTTGTGGTTGACCTTATATCTCTCCCTCTTTTTGATGTTGATAGAGACATACCTCCTAGAGTTGAATCTCTTGCATATTTCTTAAATCCTTTATTTATTCTTACTAATAACCCTATATTTTTTACAAATGTTATAATAATTCTATTTCATTAGGTTTCTCTCCTCGTTGTCTTATTCATCGACACTTTGAATCACATACTACATCTCTTAGGTTTTTCAATCAATCATATTTTTTATCTACTACCTCTCATAAGTATTCCTACCTAACTCTCCTACGAAACATACTATGGATTCTACAAAAAGAATTTTTGGGCATCATTTGTCTATCGTAACAATTATGGGTTTTATAGACCCTCTGTTGGTTCTAAATTTTATCTCGCTCCATTTGTCCTTGAAATTCTTCAGTTCATGGACTGTGTCATACTTTTCTACCCCCCCGTGTTGATGTGTGAAATCTCTATCCTTCATTTGGCTGCCATGATTAGTCCTTTCCTTTGGTCAAGGATCACATATAAGCCCAATAATTTGTTTTTCATTCCTTTGTCCATATGAAAAGAATTTAGAACTGGGGCCTGAATTTTAGGTTTTTTCCCCTTCCATATCCATTTTTCCACAGTCACGTTTTATTTTCCTTGTCCAATTCTTTTCCCAATATATGTGGAAACATGGTCCTTTCTGATTGGTTGTGGCTTGGTGGATTCACATTTACACCTTATATCATTTCTAAAATCTCTATCCTTAAAGAAAGATTCATTTTCGGGCGCAAATGGTGATTTCCCTGTATTTTACAGTTTGATGGGTGTGTTTTCCCCATCAATTTATATCTCAGCATCTGTGGAAATGTGGTCCTTTCTAATTGGATGTGGCTCAACGGGGAATTTTGAAAATCTAAGGTGCTGACTTCAACTCAAGTTCTTGTCCATGTGGAGGGTCTGGCGCTCATCTGAAAAGTTACCTCTTCTTTTGACCTTTGGAGTTGCGCCAAGGAGACACGTGGAGGTTTTCGCGTTGCCATTGTCCTAGACTTAGACATTTTTTTTTCATGGGGCTGGTGCATCTTTATTGGACCATGGACATGTGGAGGGCTGATTGCTCATTTGAGGATCCACCTTAGGGTCCTACCTTAGAAGTAACGCACCAAGGAGACACGTGGTGAGCCCGTGCTTGTTCAGGGTCTCCACTTTTGGGAACCATCTCAAAGATGCACCGTAGAGACACATGGAGGCTTCCATTGGCTCCTCTCTATACTTAAAATTTTCAACCAACTTTCTAAGGCCTGGGCCACATGGAGGGCCCGTGCCTTTTTGTGGACCTGCCCCTAAATTTTTTTTTGAAGAGCGCCAAAAGGACATGTGGAAGTTTCCACTCACTCTACCATTGCTTAGAATTTTCAATGGCCAAAGAAAACTATCTCGGACCCTAGACACATGACGCCTTCCACTGGTCCTTAAAATTTTTCAACAACTCTACCAGAATGAGACACGTGGTGATCCCCATGCTTGTTTGGGGTCTCCGCTTTTGGGCACCATATCAAAAGTATGCCAAGGAGACATGTGGAGGCTTCCGCTGGATCATTTTAGTAATGAGACTTTTCAAAGGCCAAAAGGGAATTTTCTTGGGCCTATAGGCACGTGGAAGGCCCGTGCTTGTTTGGAAACTTTCCCTTTGTACTTCACCTTTGTAGTTGCACTAAAGAAAACACGTGGAAAACTCTAATATAAAGTTGAGAAGGTGCATAATCATTGGCTATTGTGCATTACATCTGATTTTTCTACCATTTTTGCTCCAAGACTCCTGGAGATGTGAATACGCATTGTTTTTCATCATTTTTTGATGAAACTCCTTGTCTTTTTTGTCTACAAAGTGCAATTGAATGGATTTAGAACTTAATTTGTGAGTCCAAGGATTGTAAAGGTTGCTATTTTGAAATTGGAATTGCTCAGTGCAATTGCAAAAACGTGAATTACTAGAGAAGCTGAATACGGAGCAGAGTTGTAGAGGAAAGAATGGGAAAAGGATGAAATGATGGAGTTTGTAGATGTGCAAAGGATGAAAAAGGTGTTGCCTCGAGGATGAAAAGGATTTCCTATCAGATCCAGTTATACAGAGCCACCGGAAAATGATTAAAATGAGGGATTTCTCACATGACAGAATAAGAATGATTACAAAGACTATCAAAAAGTTGTGGCATGGTATCCCAGTCATTAGTTAAGGGTCTGAGAAACATGATCAGTTCGTTATTTGTCCACTTGGCATCTAGAGGTGTAAATTTGTTAAATGTCACTTTCTGGGACAAATTGGTAACAAGACAAAGGATTCCTCAAATATTCTTATTTTTTGGGGGGAAATTTTGGGATGAGTAAGCGAGTGAAATGTATAAATGAAATGAGAATAATCTTGCAAATGGTCAGGGATTGAATTCTTAGGAGAAAATTTGAGAGAGCCCATCTTCTTGAGAGACCAATCTTATAAACCTATTAATTTCCTTTGTTTTAGATTTCAATCATGTCAAGTTGGTTGCGAGTGTACAGCCATTGACAAGCTTTGATATTGTTAAATGAAACTTTCCCCTCCTGATGAATCTAATCAATTTCAAATTAATCTGCGTCAATCTTGGACCAATTTGTGTCTGCTTTATTTCATAATGTCTGCAAGTATTTATTATTATTCCTATTGCAATCTTAGGTTAAAGTCCCTATAAATCACATAGGATCTTGTCCCTGTGACAATTTAGTGGCATTTGTAATTTCATTTCAAGAAGAGCCTTCATCTTGCAATGAGATAAACAATTTAAAATCATTTTAACATCATTTGTTGATAAATATTATGTGTAAGCCTTTGACTGTATCTTAGGCATGAGGAACTAGGGGTATTTGATGCTTAATTGAGTCTTTGGATCGAGCCTTCATATTAAATTCTTTGAGATTGTGTGAAAACGTGAAAATTTGGGCCTCGATTGATGCACACCTTCTGGTTGATGGAATATTTTACCTATTCTGAAGCATTCTTTCATTTAGTTTTCCAAATGTTGTGAAGGTTCTCAAAGATCTTGCATAATCAATTTTATTCTGCTTAATCTCCCACCAAAATTATTCAAAATAATGAATCCTACCTGAACTACCCCTGTTTGTCCTGTATGTCCACAAATTTATAAATTCTACTTCCAAAATATGCAGAAGAAATCAGGATCCCATAATGTCTCTAGTAACCTTTAGCCTTTATTTAGAAAATATCACCATTATTTAGAAGTGACAACTTGTGAGAGTTAAATTGTGGTAGATTGATCATATTTTCTCAGGGTCTCCTTTCAAATTTATGCAAAGAAGGATATCTTCATTCACCTTCACTTTCAGAGGTTACAAAATGGGTCCTCTCACCCTGGTTGAAAGGCACAACCTAAAGCAGTGAGGATAGATCAAATCCTTAATGAAGGTGTTATCCATTTTTTTGATGCTCGAGTGAGAAAGAGTCACATGAATCCCCTCCCCGGCTATAAAATGAATCATAATATGATCTGTCTGTCTCTCATTCTCCTATTAAATCTTTGATGTTGCTTGGTTTCCAAGGGAGAATCAATTTGGATACCAACACCAGAATGGCACCGAGGATTTGATTTGTGTTTCTGGGGACTATTTATGAAGGTGTGTCCAAGGACAAAGTTTTGAACACCATCAACAATGCATATAGACCTTGGTAAATGCTTCTTACAAATTTTAAAGTGCAAATACATTGTTAAAATGTCATCCTGTGTCGCGATTTGTAAGAATTGAGAAAAGTTACAATTTTTGCGTGTAATATTTCCAATTTTTGTTTGTTTTTGCACTAAGTTTACATCAACAATGTTAAATATGGGTAAAGGAAGGTCAAATCTATGAAGCTTTGCATGAATTTAGTGTTGACAAACATTTGACAAACCAATTTTAGTGCATTTTCACAACTAAGGTGAAAATCCTTAGTGGCGACTCCGTTTTGAATTAACTTTTGATAAATGTCAATGTCTTAACCTCTGTCAATTGAAATTTATCACTAATCTCTACAAAGATGGAAGGAAGAAGATCTTTCTTCATTAAAGACCCTGCTAGAAGGTTGTTTCCAGAGCTGGGAAAGACAAATTCTGAAGGAAGAAGAATCTGGAAAGTTATTGGAGATCAGAAATCAAGAAAAGAGTTATCAATTATGGAAACTGATCAGCCTATCATTAAAGATTTCCATACTTCCTCAAGTGCTTCTGAATCAGGTAGTCTTTTTGTAGATCTGAATTTTCCATCTAGAGAGGGGCCTTCTTTTGTATTTGAAAAATTTGCATCTCATTTTGTCCCTATGTTCTCCAAAGTTGATAGGATCTTCCAAGAAACAGAGTTTTTAGAGAACATTCATTCTGAGAATTGCATTCATGTGCCCCACAGACCCCTCACTCCTCATCATTTTCTTTCTCCTTTAAGATCACCTCCCCAAAACAATATGGTCCAGCCCCCACCCACAACCTCCATTTTTTGTGAACACTTTTGGTCCTATAGATTTCAGAGGTATGGCTGGATATCCAAATTTTGTTCCCCAAGATATTAGAAATAGATTGCCTAAATTTCAAGGAAATAATGCTATTACTGGTGATCAGCACTTAAATCTTTTTGTCAATATGATGGAAGAATTTGAGATCGAATTTGAGGATGTGTACATAAATTTTTTTATTCATACTCTAGAGGAGGATGCACGGGACTAGTATAAATCTTTTCCAGACAACTCCATTGATTCATGGATAGAAATGAAGAATGCTTTTAGATTTAGTATGGAGATAAAAAAGACCCTAGGTTTATTTTATCATAATTTTAAAATATAAAAATAATCCTAATGATTTTGTTCATGACTTCAATACAAGGTTCAATAAGACCCTAAATAGGCTACTTGTGATCCTGAGGCCAAGTGATGTTTCTTGTTTAATAAAATACTCTGATGCTTTTGATAAGAAGGCTGCCTATTATTTGAGGGATAAGAACCTAGCAACATTGAGGCAGGCCTTAACCATGGCTTTGCAGATTGAAAATAATATCAAAGAAATTGGTAAACCTCTTAAGAGAGAAGGCATCAAGTTGATCAATCCAGAGAAGCCTCAGTCAAGTAAAGTTGTGGATCTCGAGGAGGTTGTGAAAAATTTGGCTAGATTTGTTAAGGAAATATCCTATAAACTGGCCAGAGCATAGAAGGCGATTGGACAAGTTTCCCAAGGTCATCATAAAGCACAAGGTCAAGAAATATTTGCAAATCATCCTAGGGGTGATCATAGATCTGATGACAGAGGCAAAGGACTTATGGGATCAGGAAATAGACAACCCCAAGCCCGCAAGAATAGAATTGTGCTTGATCCTTTGACTACCAGAGTTGCTTGTTGTGGAAGAAGCCAATGAAATTGAGTGGTGTGACAGATGCTTCTTTCCACATGCCCCATGTGATGAAGATAAGGAAATTGAGGAATCTGATGATGATGTGTGCATGATGGGGTGCTCTATAAGCTCACAGCAAGGAGTAACTTTGGTTGAATTAATCAGTGCCAGAACTACTGCAGATTTCTGGGATTACATCCACCGGGTATTACCCCTTCCTCCCTCTCATAATTTTGAAATAGATATGGTACAAGCTTTTGAATTTCCTAGTAATGATTTTGAATACTTAAGGGCATTAATGATTAAAAATTATGATGGAGGAATCCCTTCTGAGGAGGATAGGCATTTGTTAATGAATGTTGTAGTTGGCCATGAAAAATAATATAACACTAGGAGTAAATTTTTCAAAGGGGCAGGGCCTCAGGCCAAACCAAAAACTCCAGTTCTCACCAATATCTCAAAATAAACTCCTAAGAAAGATACATCTAGAAAAATCCTTGTGTCCCCAAATAGAACTGGTATCCCTGCCCATGCTCAGACCATGAAAAATCCTTTGCTATCAGATGAGTTTCTCAGTTTTCCTCCAAATGTTTCCTTGCCCAAATACATTCCTTATGACATTGCCCAAGTCTTGAGTTAGATCAATATTTCTGTTCCAATTGTTGAGCTGCTTAGGATTCTTGAGCACAAGAAAAGGGCCTTTGAGTATTTGGGATTGAAATAAGAAAATATTACCCAAGGTAGAAATGTAAACAATGTTGAGACTCCTACCATTTCAGAGTTGGAAAAACCCCAAGTTCTGGAAGAACTAGATGAGCCACCTGAATTATATTTGGGAACATCCTTGGTTGAGTCCCAGATGAATGTAGATCCATTTTTCACTACTCTGATTATTAGGGACAAGGCTGTTACACAACTATATGTTTGATTCTTGAGCATCATGCAATGTTATGCCTCTTCAGGTCATGAATTAATTAGATATCAAAGTGACAACAACTTATGAGAAGTGCACTGTCATGGATTCCTAGAGAGGCACCAGTGGTTGGATGTGTCAAGGGTTTGATAGTGCAACTTGTAGCCTACCCAGAAAGAACTTAAAACTAGATGTTGTTATTGTTGATTGCCCTACCAAATGGGGAATGATGTTATCAAGAAAATGGGTTGCTAGTGTGGGTGGTAGTGTGCAAATGGATATGTCTTTTGCCACTATACCTATTGAGGGAAGCCTTGTAAAGTTGTATGGTGAAAAGAAGATTCTACATCTCATTGAGGATCCCAATAATGCTTCCTATGAAGTGTTATACGCTGACACTGATGCAGATAACTTTGTTAGATTTTATAATGGTAAAGAGCACAAAATTGATCAATGCAAGTCTCTTAATCAAGTAGGTTCTCCTTGGACTTTTTTGTTTGATGGGGCTTGCTCTAAATTTGGAAATGGTGTTGGTATTGTTCTGATATCTCCAGGCCAGGAAGAGTTTTTTTTCTCTTTTAAACTCAACTTTGAGTGCACTAACAATATTGCTGAATATGAAGCACTGCTCTTGGGTCTAAGAATTGCTTGGAAATATGGTATTAGAGACATCATTGTTAAAGGAGATTCAAAGCTAATTGTCAAGTACGTTATAGAACTGTATGCAACAAAAAATCAGAGAATGAAGTAGTATAAGCATGCAGTCTGGGATTTCATTGAGATGTTTGACTCCTTCAACATAAAACATCACGATAGGAAGTACAATACTCTAGCAGAAAAATTGGCCATATTGGGGTCCAGATTTGAAAATTGTACTTGTATCCCCCTATTGTGAGTATAATATTGAGGTATTGATTAGGCCATCTTATCCTGACAATGTTAAACACTGAAAAGTGTTCAAAGACGATGCCCAGGTGCAAAGGTTTTTACAGAACCAAGGAGAATTTGGCCTGATCAACGTATAGATTGGGAGCCAATGGTTTGTGCGGCTGATGGAAAGGAAGACTTTATTTGGAAAAGAAATCATTCAGTTGAAGACTAATACTATCTCCCAGAGGTTTGGTAGCACTTTGAATAAAAAAATGATAATGTTGATTGCATTTTCAACAGACATATGTCAGCCTCAAGGGATGTTGAAGAGCACAGCCTGGGCACGAAGGATAAACCACGTAAGATCTGGCTAGGTAGTAATTTGAGCAAGGAAGAAAAGTAGTCGTATGTCCAATTGTTGAAGAAATACCAGGACTACTTAGCATGGTATTATTCTAAACTGAAAGAATACAGAGAGGATATTTTCCAGCATGAAATTCCCTTAGAATCTTCTGCCAAGTCATTTTGGTAGAAACATAGGCCGATCAATCCAGTCCTTTCCCTGAAGATGCAATAATACTTGAAGAAGTTGAGGGATAGAGGAATCATATAGCCTACAAGGTACTCATCATGGGCTGTAAAATTGGTACTTGTCATAAAGAAGAACGGAGATATAAGGTTGTGTGTGGACTTTATAAACTTGAATAAAGCATCAATGAAGGATAACTACCCTCTACCAAATATGGAAAATATGTTATAATTGGTTACTGGTTCAAAATGTTATCCACCTTGGATGGTTTTTCTAGATATAACCAGGTACTTATGAAGGAATCAAAGTGAATCAACACTTCCTTTACTACTCCTTAGGGAACATATGTATATGTCAGAATGCATTTTGGTCTAATGAATGCTAGAGCCACTTTCCAAAGAGCAATGGATGTAGCTTTCTCTAGCTATATTAATGATTTCATTGTTGTATATCAATATGATGTGACTGCTTTTCTCCATAGAAAAAGGAGTGATGACCTGCAACACTTAGAAAAAATGTTGTTAAGATGCAGGGAGTATGGTATATCACTAAATCCCAATAAGTGTCATTTTTGAGTTCAGAAAGCAAAGATGCTTGGAGACATTGTGTCAAAGGAAGGGGTCATGGTTGATCCTAAAAGGGTAAAAGCCTTCAGAAAATTCCCTATTACATTAAGAACCAAGGGAATTCAATTTTTTTTTGGGAAGATTAACTTTATTAGGAGATTTATCTCTAACTTTACTGAACTAACTATCCCAATCACTAGCATGTTGAAGAAAGACCAAAGTATCAAATAGGAAGAAGAAACATATTCAAGATTTTGCTGGGATCAAAGAAGCATTAAATAATGCCCCTGTTTTAGTAGCTCCAAATTATAAGAAGGCTTTCCAAATGTTTTCTTTTGCTTCAGAAATTACTAGTGCATCTGTGTTGTTGTAGAAGGATGATGAGGGAGCTGAAAACACCAATTACCTTTTTCAGTAAGGCTGAATTTTTACAAGGAGCTTTAACTAAAGTATATTATCATGGAAAAGTAGGCATTTTTTTTAGTAAAAGTCAAAAAATGTCTTCAGGCCACATATTCTGAGTAGAAAGTCATTTCTTATGTTCCCCAGGAAAAATGGTGTTTTATCAATTTCCTATCAGAAATTGAGGTTTCAAGAAAAATTTTCTTATCGATTTGTAAACAAATTGCAAGAGTTTGATATGGACATCCAAAAAAAAAAATTGGCCTTAGATCATTTGGACCTGGAAATTATTATCCTTAAAGAGCAATTGCAGACAATTAAGGTAAATGAGTTGAAGAAGAAACGGGTTGAATGTCCTTGAAAAATTTATGTTGTTCAATTCATGAATGGTACAAGGACATAATTTTATATCTCAAACATTATACAATGCCCTGAGCATGAGCAAGAATCAATATAGAAGAGCACTTAAGTTAGCTTCCCAAAAATATTTCATTGGTTTGAGTTTGGGTTAGCCAGGAAGAATCCTGAGGGAGTTTCTAAAAAAACTAAATAAGTCATTGCATTTTACTTAAGATGAAGCCCATAAAATAATTGTTGATAGATATTCCATTTATTGGGAGGATTCATTTGGTGGGAATTTTGTAGGGTCCTAGAGTTAACAGTCCATAAGATCTTAATGGTTTTTGGTTATTACGGGTGGCCAAATCTTTTCACCAGATACAACTTTGATGAGGTAAGGAAATGTCAAAGTTTCCAATTTGCTTTTATAGTAAGACATTAAAGGAGCTAAGCTAAGGATCCCTTACTTGGGCACCAGGCATCAGAAGTAGGCCCGTGCTTGATTTGGTAAAAGGAAAAAAGGTTTAGGCCATATATTTTGAGTTCCAAAGTCATTTCTGGATGTTCCCTCATACCATGGTGAAAGATATTCTATAAAGAAGGATGGAGGTTTCAAGATTACATCATGCCAATGGGTAAAGGAAATTGCAAGAGTATGATATGGATATCCAAACAACAAAATTGTCAGAGGTTTGGGCGTGGATGAACTTATATCAGAGAGCAATTTTGTACCTACCAAAATTAAGGTAAATGAATTTAATGAAGATTTCAAGGTTTAATGTCCTTTGAGTCCAAGGCTTGATAAATTCTGAATGGTATAAGGACATCAATTTTTATCTCAAAATCTACAATGCCCTAGAACATTTGAGAAAGAATGCAGAAAAGAGCACTTAAGTTAGCTTCCCAAAAATATGTCATTACTGAATTTTGGGTTAGCTTGGAAGAACCCTGAGGGATTTCTCTTAAGATGCATTACTGAAGATGAAGCCCCTAAGATAATTATGATCTCCATGGAGGATTTTGTGGGGGGAATTTTCTAGGAAGATTCACAGCTCATAACATCTTAAGGGCTGGTTACTGGTGGCCAACTCTTTTCAAAGATACAACTTTGTTGGTAAGAAAATGTGAAAGTTGCCAATGCTTTTCTGGAAGACTAAAAGCTTTAGGCTCCCTTCCTTTGCATCATGTATCAGTTGAAGCCCCATTTAGGCAATGGGGAATGGATTTCATTGGGGAAATTTCTGATCCTTCAAGTGCAGGCCATAAGTGGATACTAGTGGCAACAAATTACTTCACCAAGTGGGTGGAGGAAATCCCCACCAAGAAGGCAACTCACCAAATTGTCATGGATTTTGTCCTGAATTATATCATTTGCAGATTTGGGGTACCTACTAAAATAGTTGTTGATAATGCCATGAGATTTCGAGCTAAACCTTTGGTGGCTATGTGCCATGAATATGGGATCAATTTGACATATGCTTCTAATTATAATCCCCAAGGAAATGGACAAGCAGAGTCCAGTAATAAAAATATGTTGAAGATAATTAGAAGAAATTTGGAGTTGAACAAAAGGAAGTGGGGTGAGCAGTTGAAGTTTTTTTTTTGGGCTGATTGAATCACTATTAAACGAGCTATTGGAAAAATCCCATTTGAGTTGGTGTATGGAACTCAAGATCTTGCTGCCCCTACATATGCAATTATCTTCATTTCAATTTCTTCAACAACTGGAAGATCAAGAGGTTAGTCCCTATGATGCTCACATCAATCAGATTGTTGAGTTAGATGAAGAAAGAAGGGCATCCCATCAGAGGCATGTAAAATTTAGAGAGAAATTGAATAATTTTTTTGATAAGAAGGTGACTCCAAGAGATTTTAGTGTGGGATATCTTGTGCTATTGTGGATAGCAGGCACGAGGATAAGGGAAAACATGGAAAGTTTGATGCATTGATGGATGGGCCCTTATTCAATTGACATTTGAATTGGTGAACATACCTTCTTCTTAAAAGACTTAGATGGGGAATTTCTTGAGTTGCCTGTTAATGATAGGCATTTGAAACATTTCCTTGATTGATTTCTCAGAATCAAGGTATACACCATTGTATAGTGTATAGTATTTTGGTTTCTTTCTACTTTCATTTTTTTCTGTTTTGTTTCATCCTGGTCCTTGGCAGACATTTTGTTGGTTTCTTGGTTCATCCTTGGGGGAGTTGGTTATTGTTGTTCTTCTCTGCAAGCTTGTGCTTTGAATCCATTATGCAATGATTTATTTTTGGCACTTGGTCTACTATTTGTTCTTATAACACTCACAGGGAGTGCCCATCCCCGATTTGGAGCTGATGTTGGTGCTCAATTTGATCTCTCCTCATTTATCCTAGAAATTCTTCAGTTTTTGGGGTCTATCATACTTTCTATCTCCCCATGTTGGTGTGTGAAATCTCTATCCCTCATTTGGTTTCCATAATTAGTCCTTTCCTTTGGTCGAGGATTACCTTAAATCCAGAATGTGTTTTTCCATTCCTCTGTCCATGTGAAAAGAATTTGTAACTGGGGCATAAATTCAGGTTTTTTCCCTTCCTTCTATATTTTCCACTGTCACGTTTTGTTTTCCCTGTCAATTTTTGTCCCAATATATATGGAAATGTGGTCCTTTCTGATTTGTATATAGCTCAGTGGATCACATTTGGGCCTTATATCATTTCCAAATTCTCTATCCTTAAAGAAAGATTCATTTTCAGATGTAAATGGTGATTTCCCTGCATTCTACGGTTTAATGGGTCTGTTTTCCCCGTCAAATTTATATCTCTGCATCTATGGAAGTGAGGCCCTTTCTGATTGGATGTGGCTCGATGGGGAAATTTGAAACTCTAAAGCCCAATTCAACTCATGTTTTTCCATGTGCAGGGCCTGTGCTCTTCTAAAAATTCACCTCTTGGTTTGACTTTTGGAGTTACACCAAGGAGACATGTGGACGTTTCCACTGCCTTGCTAAGACTTAGAAATTTTTTTCATGCATTTGGTGCAGCTTTGTAGACCATGGACACATGGAGGGTTAGCGCTTATTTAAGGATCTACCTCAGGGTCCTACCTTAGCGATTGCGTCAAGGAGACACGTGGTGAGAACGTGCTTGTTTGGCATCTCTGCTTTTGGGGACCATCTCAAAGTTACGCCAAGGATACACGTGGAGGCTTCCACCAGCTTCTTTCTATACATAAGCTTTTCAAGAAACTTTCTAAATGCTTGGGACACATGGAGGGCTTGTGTGTGTTTGGGGACTTGCCCCTATACATTACTTTTGAAGAAGCACCGGAGGTACAATTGGAAGTTTCCACTCACTCTGCCCTTTCTTGGACTTTTCAACGGCCAAGGAAAACTATCTCACACCTTAGACACATGGCACCTTCCAATGGTCCTTAAAATTTTTCAACAAATCTGTCAGACTGAGACACATGGTGAGCTCGTGCTTGTTTGGGGTCTCCGCTTTTGGGAACCATACCAAAGGTGAACCAAGGATACACGTGGAGGCTTCCATTTTCTCCTTTTATACTGATACTTTTTAAAGTCCAAAAGGAATTTTTTTTGGGCCCAAGGCACGTGGAAGGCCCATGCTTGTTTGGAAACTTGCCTTTGTACCTCACCTTTGCAGTTGCGCCAAGAAAACAAGTGCACGGCTCTAATATAAAGTTGAGAAGGTGCATAATCATTGGTTATTGTGCATTGCATCTATTTTTCTACCATTTTTTCTCCAAGACTCCTGAAGATGTGAATACGCATTGTTTTTCATCATTTTTTGATGAAATTCCTTGTTGTTTTTGTCTATAAAGTGCCATTCAATGTATTTAGAGCTTAATTTATGATTCCAAGGATTGTAAAGGGTGATATTTTGAAGTTGGAATTTCTTGGGAACTTGTAAAAATGTGAATTACCAGGGAAGTTGGATGCAAAGTAGAGTTGCAGAGGAAAGAATAGGAAAAGGATGAAATGATGGAGGTTGTAGGCGTGAAGGATGAAAAAGGTGTTGCCTCGAGGGTGAAAAGGATTTCCTGACATATCTAGTTATACAGGGCCACCAGAAAATGATTAAAATGGGGATTTCTTGCATGACAGAATAATAACTATTAAAAGGATTGTCAAAATGTTGTGGCATGGCATCCTAGTCATTAGTCGAGGGTCTGAGAAACATGATCAGTTCATAATTTTTCCACCTGACAGCTTTCAGGTATGAATTTTTTAAACATCGCTTTCTGAGGCAAATTGGTAACAAGAAAAGGTTCCTCGAATATTCTTTTTTTTGGGGGGAAAATTTGGGATGAGTGAGTGAGTGAAATGTATAAATAAAATGAGAATAATATTGCAAATGGTCAGGGGTTGAATTCTTAGGAGAAAATTTGAGAGAGCCCATCTTCCTGAGAGACCAATCAGAGAAACCTGTTAATTTCCTTTGTTTTAGATTTCAATGATGACAATTTCATTGTGAGTGTAAAACCATTAACAAGCTCTGAGACTGTTCAAATAAACTTTCCCCTTCTGATGAATCTAATCAATTTTGAATTAATTTGTGTCAATCTTTGACCAATTTGTGTCTGCTTTATTTCAGAATGTCTGCAAGTATTTTTTCTTATTCATATTGCAATCTTGTGTTAAATTCCCTCTGAATCACACAGGATCTCATCCCTATGACGGTTTAGTGGCATTTGTAATTTCATTTCAAGAAGAGCCTTCATCTTGTAATGAGATAAACAATTTAAAATCATTTTACCATCATTTGTTGATAAATATTGTCTATAAGCCTTTGAGTGTATCTTAGGTGTGAGGAACCAGGGGTTTTTGATGCTTAATTGAGTCTTTGGCTCGAGACTTCGTTTTAAATTATTGGAGATTGTGTGAAAACATGTAAATTTGGGCCTCCATTGATGCATACCTTCTAGTTGAAGGAATATTTTAGCTATTTTGAAGCATTATTTCATTTATTTTTCTAAATGTTGTGAAGGTTCTCAAATATTTGGCATAATCAATTTTATCCTTCTTAATCTCGCACCAAAATTATTCAAAACAATGAATCCTACTTGAAATACCCTTGTTTTCCATGTATTTCCAAAAATGTATAAATTATATTACCAAAATATGCAGAAGCAATTAGGATCCCATAATGTATTTAGTAACCTTTAGCCTTGTTTAGAAAATATCTCCATTATTTAGAAGTGACAACTCGTGAGGGTTAAATTGTGGTGCATTGATCATATTTTGTGAGGGTCCCCTTTCAAATTTATGCAAAGAAAGATATCTTCATTCACCTTCACCAACAGAGGTTACAAAATGGATCCTCTCACCTTGGTCGAACGGCGCGGCCTAAACCAGTGAGGATAGATCATATCCTTAATGAAGGTGCTATGCATTTCTTCGATGCCTGAGTGACAAAGAGTCAGAAAAATCCCCTCCCTAGCTACAAAATGACTCATAATATGATTTTTCTATCTCTCAGTGTCCTACTAAATCTTTGATGTGGCATGGTTTCCAAGGGAGAATCAATTTGGATACCAACACCCTCTACCTATTGAGTACAACATGATTCTTCTTAAGGCTATTATTATGTCTAGATTTTTATATCATTGGTCTTATACATATCTATTTGTAAAATAATTTGAAAAATTAAAATAATAATATAACAGAAAAAAAATCAAATACGAGAAACAAATTAGGACCTATATTTATTATTATTTATTATCTTGTTAATTTTTACATCATGTTTTTCAAACAAATTTGATTGTTAGCATATTTCTGCAATACACACATGTTTTCACACAATATCTTGAGGTTGTTTTAGGATATTAAAATATTATTACACAACAATAAAATCCATCTTGATTTCTTACAATACAAACTTGGGTACAATCCTCATGATATACATATATTTATATTTCATTAGATATTACTTTACACCTTCCTCATCATTCTTAATTTCATACATAGTATTTATCACTAGCTCTTACATCAATAGGCCTAAAACATGCATGTTTAGTAGTGCTAACTTAACTTACCATCTCTATTGTTACTATTATTTGACTAGGTATATTTAATTTCTATGTTTTTTTCACTACTCTTACATGTAAATTCATTCTTTGATTTATTACTAAATGTATTAACTTTTTTTTATTGATAATCATTGGAAAGGCTCCAAGAACCATTACAAGAAATATATATCTATAAATCTCACAAGAGATAAAGAAACAAGAAACAAAATTTCAAAGAGACTTGACTCAAGCCAAAAACAGAGAGAAGAGATAAAAAGAAGTGTTACCAACTCTTAGTTAGAAGGAGAGTGAGATCTAATATTCATGTGCGCTAGTACTATGTTTGGTTTTTAGGAAAAAAAAATCTTATTTTGAACTTCTATCCACTCCTTTTTGAGATTATTGTCAAAACTTGGCCCACATAGAATAATAACATCAATGAAAGAAATGGGCCTAAAATGGGGATTAGAAAGGAGATATTTCTCCTCATCCAACCTAGGAGGGGTCATAGAATATTGGCTTAATGGTTTAAGATGAGGATCCTGAAGAGGTTTCTCAGCTAGAGAAGGTGTATATTCAACCCTTAAGGGAAAGTTTTCAGAAGAAGAAACTTCAACATGAACTGATGGAGCTTCAATTGTGTAGTTAGAAGGAAGAGAATCCTTCTACCAATGCATCTAAGCCACACTACTATACTTGAGTTCCCATAATCCTTAATCAAGTGAACATTTTCATAGAACCTATGATAGAAGGAATCCAAATTTTCAAACTCCTATCTCTACGTCTAGACCCTCTCTCTAATATATAAGTTAATCTTCTTGGGGAGATCAAGAGATACATCCAAGTCCACCAAAATTTGAGTAAAAGAGGTATGCAAAATATTTTGAGTGGAAGCATCAACTTTAACAAATTCCCCTAATGTATTTCCAATGTCTTCAAAGCTAGGATCATACAAAATTTGCAAAGGTAGAACCAGAATTCCAACCCATATTAGCGTCGAATCAAAAGAATCATTTTAAGGATCAAAGGATATATGCCATAATTTTTTCATGATACCATGATCTCCCCAGAACCAATACCATTTATGAACAACATATTGATCTTAACGATATTCAAAAATAATAATAAAATAAGGTTTTGAGTAAAGGTAACATTTAATCTTACCCTTGAAAATGGATCCTTACTTCTCTGTGATCTATTCCAAAAGTTGAGGAAGATTCAGCCATAGAACTTTGAAACAACATATGAGAACACAATTTCCATAGTCCTCTCCATGGATCACCACCTATTGAAGAAGATCTTCTTCAAGATCACAGATAGGGATTTTAGGGGCAAGTTTAAATGGATTCCTTTCCCTTTTCCACTCCTTATTGACCTTTTTACATTTTTATGAAAGTCTGTCCCATATAAATTTTCCCAATACGTATTTCAACTATGCTTATTTTTTGTCTCCCTTTGGGATAGGGTTAGGAAACACTTCAAAAAAATTATATTAAACCATACCTAATTGGGTTAATGGTGACCCAAGACTAATAAGCATAGTCGACAGCGACTAGAGTAGGATAAATAAAACAAGTAGAAAATACATATCTATCTAGATTTGAAGTTGATCATAGATCGATGAATATGCTAAGATGGTGCTCATATGATGTAAAATATATGGATCTAATCTTGAATATAAATTATATAATAAAATTATCTTATCTTATGATGAATGTGATAAATGATGATCTGGTCAATGAGGACTTAGTTTAATCGAAGGTGACTGGGAAAAATAGGTCAAATCTAGAATTTTGAATAGGTAGATCAGAGAAGTGGGGGAGTTATGGATGCTCATGTAGCAAGATAGGTTGATGACGAAGTATTAAATTAAAAATATAATAGATCGAGATAGGGTCGACAGTGATTTAGGCGGATCGACGGCGACTAGGTGTACATAATGAAAAGATTGAAATTTTTGGGATCTGGGAGATTAGAAAATAGAGAGAGAAATGGATTGATGATAGATAATAGAATGGGAATATATTTTCTCTACATATATTATGCCGATTTGACCATGATCGGAAAGGGATCTAGGGTTTGATGGATGGAAACAGGTTGAAAAATGAAGTGCAGGGAAAGATTGGCGATGGCTAATGCAAGGGAAGGGCTCTGAGGTGGATGATAAACCTACAAGGATAATACACAGTGGTAATGGGATGGAAAAAAGGGCTCCAAGAAAGAAAAGGTATGATATCAAGCCAAAAAATAACTTCAAATATCCAAAATTGATGCATAATATCTCTAAAGTAGCTCCAAAGAGGTGATAGTAGCTACAAAAAAGACTAAGAAACAAAGCCAAAATTGCAAGAAATCCTAAATTATAAAAATTAAATCCTCAAGAGAGGATGGGTGCGGGCATAATTATAGTGTCGACGATGACCTGGATGGGTCATCGGCGACTACACAGGACCGTCAATTTTGGTGGTGGAGATTATCAACATAAGAAAATGAGCCCTTGTGAGGCAGGATTATGGTTTTGGGTGGTAAATATGGGTTAGGGGTGTTTTGGGAAGGTAAAAGGTACTTGAAAGACAAGAATTTATTAAATGGGGTTAAATAGGATCCTATATATGGTAAATAGGGTGTTTAGGGAGGATAAAAGGGGTTAATAAATAGGTTTAGGGATGATTAAGGATTATTAGGGATGTTTAGGGAAGACAAATTAATGATATTATTAGGATAGAATTAAAGATGAAAAATAACAATTAGAGAAGCAAATGAAATTTAGGAGGGAAAGGGGGATTTCAAGGGGAAGAGAGTTATGTATAAATAATGAAGAATGGGAGAAAATTTATGATGGGGGACAAGCATACCAAATATTGGTGTCTACATTTTCCCATTTTTGTTGATTGGTTTGCGTTGGGAGAGTAATGAGACAAAAATGAGAAGTGATTAAAATATGTTATGTTGGTTGAGGTGTTCCCTCTCAAACTACATATCAATGATATGAAGAAGAATTAATCACTAGGTTGAAAGAGATAGGTGAAAGGATAAAGAGTGGAAATGATAAGAAAAGAAAGAATATGCCCCAAGATGGGAGGGTAAAAAACAAAAACAAAATATTACAGTGATTTTTGAATCAATTCGGCAGGGAAAAAATTAAAGCCTCAATGGGGATGAAATCAATTTCCTATGGACCTGTGATTCTATGAAAACCACTGCAAAATGGAGGGATTGTAACGAGATTCTTCTCAAATGGATGCACAAACCATGGTACCGGTAGGTCAAAAGAATACATCAAAAACATGAAAAAAAAATGCAAATATGGTCAAGTCCAAGTTTCAACAGGAGGTAAGGGCGAAACATGTGATTTATTTCATATAGGGATTCGAAAATATTTGTCTAGGTCGGATGAAAAAAGGAAAGATGGCCACAATAGTGGGCATAAGATGAGGTATGGTTTCCCGAGAGGGAAAACAAAGATGGACACAAGTTGTGGGCTTTGGGATGAGTAAGGAAGTGTTTCTTAGATAATATTATAGGAAAGGATGGCAAGATGAGCTACATAGGGAAAAATTTAGTGTATCATGGGTGACACACAAGCCTAAAGTGGAAGAGATAAAAGGATTAAATGAAGAGATTGGATGAGATTATATAAAATATTAAATTAGATGAGATAAGAGATTGATGAGATATAGAAATAAATTGGATAAGATGAGATAGTAGATTGGGTGAGATGAGATTAAAAGATTAGATAAGATAGATTGGTCGAGATGAGATAAAAAAATCAACTAAGAGAGATAAAATGTGACCTTTTGAGGAAAACCGAAATATAGGAAGGACATGCCATCATAGGAAGGATTATACATAGGAAATATGATTTTAGATTGGATTGGAGATAAAGCATGAGAGGGAATAACATAGAGCAATGCACTTGCGACCAATGACAGGTGTTAACACATAAATAACGATAGTTATTTACATTTTAATATCTTGAGGAAGAGATAGAAATTGCAGTTACAAGCCTATTGTAGACGTGAAAAAAGGGTAAATATGTAGTTTATAAGAGAGTATAGGTTCTCTTAAGGTGGTAGTCCTAAGTCTATGTCCGAGCTGTAAGCATTATATTACAAATTGATCAATGCATTGCTACGCCCTTAATCATATATCTTATATTGGATGTATATAGCCAACTTGTGCCTATCATAACTTCTTATAATTATGTATCTCTTTCATATATGTTATATTATCATAAGTGGGCCAGCCTTGGTGTTGGCCATAGCATATAAATAGTATATATAGGGGTTAGTAGGTAGTAGTTGATCATGATATTCAACATTTGACTCTTATTGTTTGGTTTGAACGTTTCCCCCTTGAAGTGGCCAAGCTATTCTACTTGCATATTGAGATCATTTATCTAAAATATTGTATTCATTGGTGTTATAATGTTTCTAATAATCAGATTTATACAAATAATTCCATTACAAGTGGTATTAGAGCTTGATCTCGGCCAGCATTGTGTCAAACCCTAATTGTGAAGGTTTATCCATATCTCAAAATCTGTAGCAATTTTTTCTACAACTATTTTTTTTGGTGTGGAAAAATAAGTCAAGTAAACTCCCCTCCAAATTTTAAGAATTTTTGACTTAGTTTGCAAAATTTATATCATTTTTATGTTATTTCATAATTTGGATACCTAGGGTGCAATTTGAGGAATTTTTCAAAGCTATTTACATTTCCAGAAAGAGGATTAAAAATTATCTTGAGTTAGTTCTTTGATTTTTATAAAATTTGGCCAAATTCCTATTGAAATCCCAAACCCTAAATTTTGACCTTAATCCTTAAATCCCACCATTTGGAGGGCATCAATGGTTGGGCCTTCGACAAAAGGTGAAAAGAATCCCTTAACTCTGGGTAAAACTTCTTTTAATGATGAGATAATAGTTGAATACTTAGAGTCAAAATCATATCTACATAGTCCTTAGGGTTAGGGTTTACTTCAACGAACCATAAGGTCAGCTATCTTGAGTTAGAGTTGTGAGATATCGAGGGTAGAGTGGCCACCAAAGAAGATGTAGAAAATATTGGACAATGATGGGAGGATTTCATTAACCAATTTAGTTATAATATCATGGTTCATCATATCCTTCCTAATCAGCCACAACTCAATCATACTTATATTAACCAGGGTGGATCTTCAGGTCAATGTAATAGACAAACTAGCCAGGGTAGATATACAAACATGAACAATCCAAATGAAAATACTCTGTAAGCCTATAAGATGATTCCAAAATTGGAAATGTGTAAGTTTTATGGAAATTTATCCACTCAATTGGATTAACCAAATTAATAATTTATTTGATCTTCATCAGATTCCATCAAGACAAAAGGTTATCATGACATCATTGTATCTTGAACCTGACTAATTCATTTGGTATCAATGGTTATGTTCTCAAAGGAAAAAGAGTGGCGTCAAGGTTACATGGAAATTCTTCACCAAATATTTGCAATTGCACTATAGTGCTAGTGTGTTAGAGAATTATTTCATTCAATTAGAAAAGCTAAGACAAACAGAAATAGTCAAAGATTACATCCATCAATTCAAAAACCTTTCCTTACGGGTTGAAAATATTCCTAAAGAGAATCTGAATGAATTAATTTTTTTGGGGGTATTAAAGAACAAATTGAGACTAAGGTGTGTATCTTTAATCCTCATAATGTTTTAGACTCTATGATCATGGCATCTAGGGTAGAGGAAAAATTTATTTCCAATAATAAATAAACTTTTAGTAATATCAGAGATCGTAACACCTTTCCATCACAATTCCCTTGTCCAGTTAGATTAACACATAAACAAATTGAAGAAAAGAGATTCAAAGGGTTATGTTTTAATTGTGAAAAAAATTTGGACCAGGACATAAGTGTGTTGAAAATAAGTTATTCTACATTGAGGGGCCTATTAAAGAAAAATAAAATGAAGAAGACGAAGAGGTAGATCTAGATGAGGAATTAGGATATCCCTGACCAACAATATCATGCCATGAAATTTCCAGTATTAGCACTCCCCAAACTCTCAAAGTAGTTGGATTCTTAAAAAACAAAGGGTAACAGTGTTAATTGATTCAGGAAGTACTCACAACTTCATCAATCATAAGTTGGCAGTACGCTTGAACTGCTTTGTTTATCCAGATCCAGAATTTCAAGTCATGATCACTAATGGGAAAAGTGTTAGTTGTTCAGGAAAATTTCATAACATTAATCTCACCATGGGAGATTACTTTCTAACTAGAAATATGTATGTCATTTCCATGGGAGGAGGAAACATTGTGTTATAACTTTAGTGGCTTACCACCTTAGGAACCATTGAAATGAATTTCCAAGAGTTGTTCATGTAATTTCATTCAGAAGGGAGGACTTTTCAACTAAAAGGACTAAGAGAAAAGTCCCCATAGATGGTAATTTCTCATCAGATGCAAAAATTTCTTAGAAAATGTGTAGAGGGGTTTTTGAAACAACTATTTTCATTAAAAGCACACCATTCCAATTAATTTATACCCATAGATACGCAAGCAATTATAGATGAGCACTTAGTGGTGTTTGGAGAAATTCCCAAGAGTTTTCCTCCAAAAAGAGACCATGACCATGTCATCCAACTAGTACCAGGGAATCAACCACCCAACATCAAACCTTATAGGTACCCCTATATGTAAAAAAGAGAGATTGAGAAAATAGTTCAAGAGATGTTAGAAGCATGACTTATTTTTCATAGTCATGCTGCTTAATCTTCTCCTATAGTGATGGTATGGAAAAAAGATGACAATTGGTGCACGTGTCCAGATTACAGGGAACTCAATAAGTACACAATAAAAGATAATTTTCTTATTCTTTTCATTTATTATTTTCTAGATGAGTTACATAGTGTTTTTTACATTACAAAACTTGATCTTCATTCTGGATATCATCATATTAGAATCAAGGATGAATATATTCATAAAACAGCCTTTAGGACACATGAAGGACACTATGAGTTATTGGTAATGCCTTTTAGACTAACAAATGCACCCTCTACATTTTAAATCTTGATGAATTCCATCTTCAATCCATTTCTTCAAAATTTTGTTTGTGTTCTTTGATGATATATTAATCTATAGTAAAATATGGCAGGAACACCTACATCATCTTAATAAGGTGTTGGAAACTCTTGAACAACACCAACTTTATGTAAAGCCTTCTATGTGTGCTTTTGGTGTCAAGGAGGTTGAATGTTTGGGTCCTATTGTCTCTTATGAAGGTGTTAAAGTGGATCCTAACAGGATAAAAATCCATTCTTGAATGGAAGGTTCCCAAAACCCTAAAAAATATCTAAGGATATTTGGGGCTTACAGGTTATTATCATGGATTTATAACGAATTATAGCATCATGCCAGCACTACTCACAAATTTATTTAAAAATGAATCTTTCCATTGGAATGAGAAAGCTACTACGGAATTTGGGAAGTTGAAGGAAGCCATGTGCACCACTCCATTTCTTGCCACCCCAGATTTTTCCAAAACATTCATTGTTGAATGTGATGCTTCAGGGTATGGTATGGGGGTAGTACTCATGAAAGAAGGTCGAACCACTACCTTTGAGAGTTGTCAATTCAAAGATAAGTATATATCTAAACTAGTTTATGAGAAAGAAATGTTAGCAATACTTCATGTAGTGAAGCAAGGGAGACCGTATCTAATGGGAATACATTTCAAAGTAAAGATAGATCATGATAGTTTGAAATACTTCTTAGAGCAACATTTATCATTAGAATAACAACAGAAATGGGTCTAAAAAATGCTGGGGTATGATTTTGAGATAATATACAAGAAAGGGAAAGAGAATGTAGTTATTGATACTTTATCTCGGAAGGATGAATCTTCTGAGGCATTGTTGTGTGCCATATCTATATTAAACAAGGATTAGATTGAGGATGTAAGGTATGATTGGAAAAATGGCTCAAGTATACAAAATCTCACTCAAAATCTCCAACAAGATCCAAGCATGTCAAAAAAATTTATACGGAAAGGAGATGCTTTATGGTATAAAGATATATTATATCTATGTAAGAATTCAATCCTTAAAAATAAGGTTCTATATGAGCTCCATGCTTCTCCAGTAGCAGGGCATTATTACTTCTCAAAGACTTATCATCGAATCAAGCATGATTTTTTTCTGGGAATAGCTAAAAGGGGATGTCCAAAAAAAATTTAGCTGAATGCATGGTTTATCATCAAAGTAAGGGAAAAGTAATTAAGTCCCCAGGTATTTTACAACCTCTATCTATTCCTAGCCAAAGGTGGGAAGAGGTGTCCATGGACTTCATCATAGGATTTCCTAAATTAGAAGGTAAAAATATAATCATGGTGGTGGTGGAAAAACTCACCAAATATGCCCATTTTTTTGCTTTATCACATCCATTTGTTGTGAGTACAGTAGCAACATCATTCATGGATACAATTTAGAAGCTACATGGGACACGAAAGACTATAGTAAGTGATCGAGACCCTATCTTTACTAGTAATTTTTTGATTGACTTATTCTTATGCTTGGGCAAACAACTAGCTCATAGTTCCTCTTATCATCCCCACTCTGATAGGAAAATAGAGGTGGTAAACAAGTTCTTGGAGGGATATCTTCATTTTTTTATATTAGATAAGAAAGCAAGATGGGTCCAATGGTTACCACTAGGAAAAATGGTGGTATAACACCTCCTTTCATACGTCATCTAAAATGTCTCCTTTCTTGGAATTATATGGGTACTATCCACCATTTATCACTTCATCTTTGAGAGTCTAGCCAAAGGTTCGAGTAGTTGAAGAACATATTCAACACCAACAAGAGGTGATTTCTAGTCTCAGGGAGAATTTGGCCATGTCACAAAACTACATGAAGCAGCAGGTACACCAACATTATAGTGAAAGAAATTTTGAAGTCGATGAATGGTTTTTTTTGTGTTTACAACCATGTAAGAAAATGTCCTTGAAACAACTAGAAAAAGGATAACAAATCTTTCACCTAAGTATTACGTCCCTTATAAAGTGTTACAGAATATTGGCAATGTAGTATACAAATCAAAACTTCCTCCAGCTACTCGAATTCATCTAGTCTTCCATGAATCTTGCCTAAAGAAGTTAATTGGATAGACAGTATCAACCCAAAAAGTGTTACCTGAGCTTGATGAACAGGGCAGGATCATCCTTGAACCATAATGCATCCTTCAGACATGCACTAAGTGATTCAGGAAAAGGGTCATCACTGAGTATTTGATCAAGTGGAAAAATCTAGACAATGAGGACACAACTTGGGAGGATGCGAAATTCTTGTAGTAGCATCCAGATCTTCTCAACATTGGGGACAATGTTACTTCAAAGGGGAGGGGCATGTTACGCCCTTAATCATATATCTTATATTGGATGTATATAGCCAACTTGTGGTTATCATAACTTCTTATCATTATGTATCTCTTTCATATATGTTATATTATCATAAGTGGGTCGGCCTTGGTTTTGGCCATAGCATAGGAATAGTATATATAGGGGTTAGTAGGTAGTAATTGATCATGATATTCAACATTTGAGTCTTATTATTTGGTTTGGAGGTTATCCCCTTGAATTGGCTAAGCTATTCTACTTGCACATTGAGATCATTTATCTGAAATATTGTGTTCATTGGTGTTATATTGCTATTAATCATCATATTTATACAAGTAATTCCATTACATGCAGAAATTTTACAGAGGATAGGAAACCTGATTGATGCGGGAAGCTTTCCAGGGATGCTTTCTTTTTAAAAATTTTTTTTTCTTTTGATATTTTAAGAAGGCTGATCAATACAAGAAGCTTTCGCTACAAGGGTATAAGGGAGTATCCATCCTTTGAGGGAGTGGTCAACATTAAGATTTTTTATTTTATAATTTTGAATTTTTTCTTTAGATGGAAGGATGAAATACATGATAGTTGTCATTTGAGGGATTAGTCTATATTTTTTATAATTTTTAATTTATAAGAGCGCTTATCCTTTTAGGGAGGAGTCTTTTTTTGATAATATAACTTTTTTATATGAGCATCCATAATGTTTACTTTTGGGATAGAGTTGAGGATAACCAAGTAAACCACTTAGGGAGGGGGTATGTAATATGTAAAATAGACACCTATAAACCCTTAGCATGGTTACAATAGGAATATAATAGGGTGATGGATTTGATTATTGTGGGGTTCCTACCTAGATGGAGGAAATTTTCCACAAAGATTATGCTCTAAGAAAAGTCGTGGTTCTAATATTTAAGGTCATAGTTAGGCTAGTGATGGTAGACCACATAATTAAAAACTATTATGATGAGATATATAAAGGCTGAATGATGGAGATAATATCGTTAAGATGTGACTAAGGTCATGTGAGCGGATATGTTAACGGTAGATAGGCTGCAAGCATAAGGATTTGGTAGGTTTTGTTTCCAGTTTATCATCGAGTAAAGCTAAATGATAGGCTCTAGACCCATATTTATGTGTGATAAGTTATGGTCTAATGCAGTTGGGAGAAAAATTTCCACATTGGATCCTTTCTAAAGTAGTGACATTCTAATGAAAATAATTTATGGAGAAGGGAAAAGGTGTCATCCATTCCCATGGGGTTGTTGGATGGATAATAATATGGATCAATGTGCATGGGAGATGAAGATACAATGTGTAGGAGAGAATCAAGAGTGAGGATTTGATAATACCTAGTGATAGATGTTGCATCACAGTGGTAAGAGACTCATGATCATGTGATTTGGATGTAGATATGCATGTTGAGGTAGATGGGGTAGGATCCTTACAAGGAGTAGCGATGATGGCCCTGGGTTTTTATTAGATATATGGTTAAGGATCTTGAGGGTGAGATCAATTGGTAATATGAAAATCATCAATAAAAATAGGGGGCTCTCCTTAGAAAAGATAGTGTTGGATGGAGGAATTCTAACAAATGATTTGGGTGAAGAATATGATTTATATCCCTTATGAGGTGTAGATTTGATTGGAGGATTGTAATTTGTTTTGGATGAACTAGTAGATGGGATAGGGTGATCTTTCTCAATGAGTAGGTCATGCTCTTCTATGAAACTATCGATGAGGGTTTGGAGGGGCCTACAATGTTTCGTATGAAGAAAATCAACAAAACATAGTGAATACTTTTATAGAGTTTCAACATTATTAAATAGAAAAACTACATCAATGAACTTTTATGGGAGAATGCATAAAAATAATGACAAGGATGATATCAAGTACACAATATTCCACAATGATATGCACTATGGAGGTGATTTCAATGATGAAAATTTTACTTCATATTTCCTAATGAGATTGGATACAATAGTCATATCTTGGAAATTAAATAAGGAGTCGGTGTTAGAAATTTATATAGAAGAATGATATATTAGAGTTGTAGAGATAATACTATGGCTCAAAAGGACTATTTTCAATTGGGGATTAATCCCTAGGAAACCTAAGAAGTTTCCTAGGGTGCTAACATCTAAGCAGTGCTCCTTTTCTTTATTTTCACAGGTCGATATTCTAAAATCCATAAAATCATTATCACTAATATGCATTTGGTAGATATGTGACAACAATGTTAAATTTAGGAACCCTTAGTGCCACAGTTTGTAGCTCACTTTCAAAAGGGTCGGTGTGGGGGGATTTTCCCCCCACTCATGTCATAGGGGGGTCCATGGAGGTGGCAACATGTTATGGAGCCCCCCTTGGTGTTGGTTTGGGGTAGATCCCTCAAAGCATAAATTAAGGAGTCAATCCCTTGTTTCTAGAAAGATGAATTCAACTGAATTCTATTTTTAAGAAGAAAAATCCTAATGGCGTTTTAACACTCTATTTTTAGGGGTGGAAACCTAACTTTACTTCACCAATTAGGTGTATTTATTTTTTTGGAGATCTAAAGTTTCTCATAATGAGTTCAAATATAATTTGTTCATCTTGAGTTAATTAAAGCTTGATATCTTGCGATGTGGTTGTTTCCCTAACCACACGGCTAGGGTTTTACCATGTAAATTTGGTTATCGACTCTTGTATGTTTAGTATTTTGTATATTTATTTTATCTCTATCTCTATATATTGGTGTTTCGTTATTAATTTTTTTACATATTCATTTCTAAAAATTATGTGGTTTCCTAATAGTATTTTCTTTCATTGACATGAATTAAAGAACTTATTGTTAGCCACTAACCTGCAATAGAAATCCCTAATAATGATCATTTATAATAAAATTAATACACTATAGGTTTGTTTCTCTACATTATAGGTGATGAATGAGGTGACTAAGGCACCAAAAATGTTCCATATATAATTATTTCCATACTTCATGTTTCCTCTAACATTCTAACGTTTTTTAATTTGTATGATCTGAATGAAGGATATTCTTTAATGCACTAACACCAAATCCTAACAAATAAAATTTGTTTTAGATTTCTTACATTTGTTTATATAAATTTATGTTGATCAGCTAAATTTCCAATTATTCCCTTTGGTAATGACTCATAGATATAATTGTAACTAGAGAAAATGGGAGACCATGCTGGAGTGAACCCTAACAGAGTTGTTGTGACACCTGGGCTAGATGGATGCCCTAAATCCTTAAGTGGCGATGGTTTTGGTTTTCCTTATCTAGCTTCTAGCCATGGTATATAAGTTGAAAGCAGTGTTTCCTCTTGTGGAAAGGGCTCTTTGCCTTACCTTCTTGGTGGTGATCGACTCAATGGCTCGACTTAGTTTCATGTGGGAAAATCATTTTCTTCTACCTTCGTGTGTAGTGAGCACGGGTTAGACCTCATCCAACATGAGTATGGTGGTGACAAAGGGGTCTTAGCCTCTAGTTCCCTCATGTCCCCTATTGGAAAATCCCTTCCTTTCCTTAACAATGGTGGTTTCTATTTGAACCCTGATTTTCAAGGTGTTTTGTTGGATATTCATAGTGTTGGATATGTGGTAGATGTCCCTCCCAATGCCTCGGTTGGAAATGCTTGTGTTTGGCATGAGTGCTTTAGGGGAGCCAAGTTTCAGAGTCAACCTAGGGGAAAACCTTTTTCTTTCTTGGAGGTGGCGAGATCTGGAGGGAAATTATAGGCTAAGCCCATGGCTTATGACAAAACAACTCATTTTGTTTCCTTTGGTGAGTATGTGTCTAAATCTGTGGAGTTCTATCAAAACCGTGAACTGATTTGTAGGTTCATAAGCTACTGCCAGGGCCTTCTAACCTTGCACAAATGGATTTATAAACTTTTGCATCCCCTTATTGTAGGTAAATTCAACATTTATCCCTCTTCTCGAGGTATTTTCATTGTTGTGTTTGACATCTCCTCTGATAGGGATTTGATTCTTGGAAATATATGGGAATTTCAGTCACATCTCCTTCTCATGAAGCTTTGGTTCCCTCTCTTTAACCCCGTTACCAATTTTTTTTTATCAAATATGTGTGGATAAGGTTGCCCTATTTTCCTTTGCATTTCTAGAATGGGGATTTCTTCAGAGCTATGGGGGATGTTGTAGGTACTTTTTTAGTTGTTGATCTAAGGAATTATTCTTTCAATCATACCACTTTCTCTCTTATTTTGGTGGGTATGGACATGACTACTGATTTCCTGGCCACATTTGAGCTGAAAGTTATGGATTCTTCATGGACTCAAAATTTTGATTTTGAAGGCCTTACTTTTAGATGTCGAACATGTTTTTCCCTTGGTCACTATTATCCAATTTTTCCCCTTAGGCAAAGTTGATCAAACACAACCTTGCATAGGAGAAATGTAGAGGTTCGTTTAGTCATGCGAGCTCACATTCGATCCCTAAAATCAAGTTGTGGGCTGGCTCAGCAATAGAGAATCTAGATCGAAAAATGAGGCCAAACAATGTTAAAGGAGATTAGAGCTCAACAGGAGAAAATTGGAAAAAAGAAGTGTTCACTCGAGGCTCGAATCGGCTAAGTATAAAATATTCAAGAGAATCCTCCACATGTCTCAATGGCACAACTCCAACGATAAAATCTAAATGTAGGCCCCAAACAAATGCAAACCCTCCATGTGGTCAAAGTCTGAAAAGGTAGAGTCCACCATTGAATCGGATAAGTATAAAAGAGTTTGTGGAAGCCTCTACGTGTCTCATTGGAGCACCTTCAAAGGTGAAGTCCAAAGTAGATCTCCAAATGAGCACAGGCTCTCCACATGTCTAGGGTCCAACGTAGTTTCTCTACCAAACAGGAGGGACTTAGCCAAAAACTGAAGAAAGTAAATTTGGCCCGTTGACAATGCCAAGTGTCCAATCAACGCAACTTCAAGAGTGACCGAAGGGAGGTGAAATATTAAGATGTGTGGGGCTACCACATGGATTTTGCACGAATAGACTCTTTTAAATATTGTGAGCCCACATTAAACGCCCAACCTCAACCTTCATACAGCCATAACTTTTGACTAGAATCTCATATTTGAGCAAGAGAGGAATTTTTGGAAATCTCTCAACATCTGCTACTCACCTGCCACCATTAATGAAAAATGATAAATTCAGTCTACCATTTTTTAGGCTATCAAGATTCTCACCTACCACCATAATGAGGTTTGGTCTTCCTTTATTTCCCAACAAAGAAGATTAATGAAGACACGGGTTGTGTCATGGAACCCATCAATTTAGTAGGTGAATTTAATGCATTTTTGGGGTGGTTGGAGTAGGTGAATTCAATGCATTTTCTTGGGTGGTTGGAGTAGGATTTCAAATTCTTCTCTCCATTCTCTCTTATTCTTCCTATATATTATAAGGAGGGGAAATTTTCTAAAGGTTGGTCTTTCTTCTCTCCTTCCTCTCTCTTTCTTCCCTAAGGTGGAATGTGGAGTTTAAGCCTCCTCTCTTGGCTTTGTAATGGCATTCTCTTGCCTCTTGCCCACTGATGGTGTATTGTGTCAACTCAAGGAGCAATGAAATATGTTTTCTAATGTATTTTGTCTATCCTTCCTTATTTTATTGTCTCTTTTGCATCTCATTATTGCAGGGTACACTATGCATATTTCTGATGTCTATTACATGTTTTGAGAGTTGTGTTTAACAGGTTTGAAATGGTGTTTTGTTTGAACTTTATCTTTGGCCTATGACGCATCTTGTCCATCCTCTCCATTTCTCACCTATCTCATTTTAAGGTGGTTGGATTTTTTATCAGCAACCACCTTTTCTTTGTGCTATCACCTCTGTAGTGTAGGATTTATTTTTTTTCATGATCTCTCTCCCTGTCTCCTTGGCATTTTCAAATTAGGAGTAGATAGTCACATTTCTTTCCTTAGAAGTAGTTTAGCATTTGGATAAGGAAGAAGAAACAAATTTCTCTGAAGGTCTATCTCAAGTATCAAGTCCTACAACTTGGAGATAGTACCCATGTTGTCCAATCACACTGAGAGTCTCAACCCATCGAGTTGCAAACATTCAAGGGCATTGTGATTCTGCACCAATAGTTTTGGCATGCCTAATGGGACCTGGAGTTATATTTTTCTCATCTTTCCAAGGTGTCTCATTATCAACTAGTAAATATTAAGCCACGGTGTGACCATGCACCAATAGTTTTGGCACACTCGGTGGGACCAGAGGTCAATATTTGAGTTTTATCAAGATTGGTTGTGTGTCTTGGTAAACTTCTAGCCTTTGGAGACTTTGGATCAACACATTTGGTGACTTCGTCACTCAATCCAATGGTTTCAGCAGCCCAAGTTTATCAAGTTCATGAGAAGAATACAAACAAGGTCAAGAACTAGAGAAGAGGGGCTATTTGTCTATCTACATTTATCCCTAGATAGAGAAATAAGGGGAAGAAGAGCTCAAAGGTATCCATCTTCACCAAACAAAACTTTGTCAACACCTCCATCTGGTAGGCCTTTCATTCAATCAATGAGATTTCTCCAACCAATTAGGATGGTATAGCCTAATCCCTATGTTAACTTCACGGGAAGTAGCCCACTTTCCCTAAATGATAAAAATCCAATTCCAATCGCAACATTGAGGAATATCCCATATTTCAATAGAGAGAACCAAACAACTCGAATTGATCATATCAAGGACATTGCAAATGTCTATAAAATCCATGAAATTACTAAAATGGACATTGTTGTCAAGTTGTTGGCATCCTCCTTTAAAGGTAAAGATTTTCAATGGTTCAGAAGTCTAACCGTGGGATCCATCTAGAATTAGGACCATTTATGCATAGCTCTCCACAATCAATTTGGAGAAAAGGGAGATAACCTGTCTTTATTGGAACAACTGAAAATAATCAAGAGGGATCCTAACGAACAGTTAACTAACTTCAACTTCATATTCTAACAGACATGGGATAGGGTTCTATTGGCAGTGAGACCAACAACTGAAGGTGCTTTTCTATACTTCCTTAAAGCTTTAAATCTTGATATTCCTATATGATGATCCAATCCATGGGAGTATAACATTATCGACATCCTATAACATTGTTATCAGACCTAAATATTTCTTGATCCAAGTTGGTAAACTCACACCTAGGCTACGTATGCCTCTATATTCGGAACTAGGAGTCCCTACAACTAGTCAAATGCCATAATTGAATCCCATTCTAGCCCCTAGGAATCAAAGAAATAGTGAGGATTCTACTTATTTAATCACTTCAAAAGAGCTACAAGAAGTTATGAAACAACTGTAGAACTTAGGAAATGAGCTAGTGACTATCAAGAGACAGCAAGTTCACAGTTCTAGGTCGTATCAACCTCAAAATTAGTATCAAGCGAGACCCCCATATCAGCAAAATAGACCACCAGCTTAGGTTGTAAATCAAAACCAGAACTAAGGACAACCTTAAGCTGCCAAGACATTCTGACCATATTATCCAAACACGGCTTCAACATCAAGGGCCTTGGTTCCAAGACAAAACAACATGGCACAAGAGTATGACTGATGTTACCCCTTCAATCTACCTCCTAATCAATCAATGTGTTTCAACAGTGCACTGAACTAGGACTTGATGGTACAGACCATTGGTGTATCCCAAGAACTAAGTCAAGAGGGAAATAAAAAACACGAAACTCAGTAATACTCCAATGGAAACTATGTTGGGCTATTGGCACACAGAAGACTTTTGTGGAGTTAATCATCTCCCTTTTTAGGGTGTAGCTACCAACACATAGTCAAAGAAAAGAAACATTGAGGAAGGAAAATCATCTAATCCAGCTATTTCTCAGCCCACTCCTACACAACAAGGAGTTAGTAGAACAATTTCAGCCCCAAACATGCCAAATCAGCCCAAGACACCCTCTGTAGCAGCACATGTGCCTGTTCAAGCTCCTGAGAAGGTTGTGCCAAGTAAGGGGAAACAAAAGGATAATTCATTCCCTTTCAACATTATCAATTAGATGAAGAAAACACATGTGAAAATTTCCATGTGGGAGTCATTGGCTATCCCAGGACAAAGAGACCTATTGCATGCTACTATGTCAAATTGGTTAGCATCAAATCAGCCACCCAATCGACAAGAAAAAGTGCTCACTAACGCATCTCATCAAGAAGGAAATCATGCTAGCCAACAAGGTAATAATTTGAAGCCACCACCATTCTATATCTCATTGATCATATGAGATAAGTTGATACATAATTGCATGATTGATTCAGGTGCAAGTAGCTTAGTAATGTCAAAACAAATAGTAGATCAATTGGGTCTAAAGTACGAACCAATTATAAAAGCAGTAGCGTGAATAGATGGGAAATAAGTAGGAATGATTGGGGTCATAAAAGGTTTAAGCTGAATAATAGATGCATGTCCAAATGTCACATTATTACAAGATGTGTCTTTAATTGACCTCCCACCACTCTTTGCACTGTGTTTGTCAAGATACTTCACTACTAAAATTGGTGGATATCTATCAGTAGATTTTTCACACATGCTATTCAAAATAAGGTATGGAGCCAAGGCGAGCATCAGGTCAGAAAAAATTGCAAAATTTCACATTGATCCTCATGTGCCAAGTCCTATCAATGTAAATTTCTTAGCCTTTCATCAAGAGTGTTCAACTGATCTAGAAAAAGGTAGTAAGCTTGAAGGTATTCCATATCTAACTCTAGATGAATGGGAAAACAAAATACATGCATTCAACCCATTTGAGGAAATAGAAGAATTTGAATTGGTTGTATATTGTGTGCAAAAATAAAAATCACCCATTCCTAACATCACCAAGCTAGAAAATGAAGATGAAAATAAAGTATGAAAACTATATTTTGATGGTTCAAGAAGCAAACAAGGTGCTGGAGGAGCTGCATTGTTAGTTTCACCACAGAACATCAAGAATTATTCAGCGTTCTGTTTCTAGTTTTCCTATTCAAACAACACAACTGAATATGAGGCCTTGATTAATAGGCTTCATTGGGCCAGGAAAAGAGGCATAAAGAATTTGTGATTATTTGGTGATAGTGAGCTAATCGTCAATCAGGTCAGGGGGAAACATGCCACAAAGAATGACCTACTCAAGAGCTACAAAAATAGGGTATGGGACCTAATTAAAGACTTTGAATCTTTCAATGTCGTGTCCATACCCAGGAAAAAGAATGAAGCTGTAGATAGGCTTGCAGCAGTTGGAGTGACATTTGATGTGGTTAACAGTATCAAAAGAGACAAAAAAAATCACATATCCATGTGATTGTAAGGCCAGTAGTTCTAAACAATAACACAAGCTGGCAGGTGTTTGAGAATGATCAAAAGATTGTCAATTTCTTGCAAGAAGAGGCTAAATTCTCAACTAGGAATCAAGATAAATTGGAGCATAAGTACGGGGATCAAGTACTTCAGTTGCAGACTAATAAGCTTCCCATAGTTTTGGTGACACTGGAATTAATATTCAATCCTAATGACCAGTTTCGTAAAGAGAAAGCAAACATTAAGGTTAAGGGAGATGATTCAGAACCTATTTTTTTGGGGGAAGGAAATACACTCCAAATTGGTAAGGTGGCCACTGAACAAAAGAGATATGATTTTTCACAACTTTTCCAAGATTTTCCAGATGTATTCGCTTAGAGCTATGAGGACCTGCGAGGATTCAATCTAAATTTGGCACAACATATAATAGAGCTGGATCCAAATGTTGAGCACATCAGGCAGAAGCAAAGACCAATCAACCCACACATTGATCCTATAATGAAGAAAGAGATGAACAAGCTAAGATCGGCACGAATTATATTTCCAATCAAACATTCAAAATGGGTTACAAACTTGGTACCAACCAGGAAGAAGTACGGAGAAATCAGATTGTGCGTGGACTTTCGAGACTTGAACAAAGCATCCCTCAAGGACCATTACCCACTTCCTTCAATGTAAAAAATCTTACAAGTGGTATCCGGCTCAGAAAACGTTTCCCTCCTTAATGGCTACTCAGGCTATAATAAGATAATGGTAAAAGAGGACGACCTATTCAAAATGGTTTTCATCACTGAGTGGGGCACCTATGCCTACATGAAGATGCCATTTGGATTGTCTAATGCCAGAGCCAATTTTCAAAGGGTGATGGACATGGCATTCAAGGGGTTGATCAAAAAAATAGTGCTAACATATCTTGACGATATCACTGTGTTCTCTAAAAATGTAGTGGATCACCTCTTTCATTTGAGACATGTATTTGAAAGATGTCAGAGATTTGGGGTATCATTGAATCCCAAAAATGCATATTCTTGGCTCACAAAGGAAAACTCCTAGGCCATATTGTGTCAAAGGAAGGATTGATGATCGACCCAAAAAGAGTTGAAGTAATTTGAGCATTACCATTGCCAAGCCATAAGAAGACTCTTCAGAGTTTTCTAGTAAGGATCAATTTTGTCCGCAAATTTGTACCAAAATTTGCCACTCTTGTGAAGCCAATAACACTAATGTTGAAGAAGATCAAGGCATTTAGGTGGACAACTGAGGCAAAATAAATTTTTTAATCCATCAAAGAAGCCATATCCCAAGCTCCAACTCTTGTTAATCCAAACTTCTCTTAGGACTTCATGCTCTATGTCTTTAGTAATGGGGAAACAATTTCTACAATCCTAGTGCAACAAAACAAAGAGGGATCTGAACAACCAGTTTCCTTCTTCAACCAAAATTTGGAGGACTATGAGGTGAGATATCCCTTCATCGAAAAGCATGTCCTTGTAGTGATAAGGAGTTTGAAAATTTTCAAACACCTAGTTTCAAATAACAAGATCTAATTGTTGGTCTCTCATGTGGGAGTCAAGGACTTCCTTTTGAACAAGGATTTGAATAATAAACATGAAGGTTGGATCACTCATGTCATGGAATATGACATTGAGATTAAATTCACTAAGCGGGTCCATGGACAGGATTTATGTGAATAGTTGGCGTCAAGTCAACAAGCTAAAGAAGGTAATGAAAATGGGGTTGTTTTGGTACTACAATATGGTCAAGAACAAGAAAATGATAGTGTTACTATCCCTTTTTGGACTCAAAATATGATACGCTTCCTAAAAATAGGCCTATTCCCTCCAAAAATGAGAAAAGGAAAGAGGAGATATTTCAGATTACAAGTCATTCCATGTGTGCTTGTTGATGGTTTTTTGTTCAAAAGGGACATCAATTGTGTTCTACTAAGATGCATCAAAATAGGTCAAATCGAGAAGGTGTTACAGGAGTTTCACGATGGAGAAGCCAGAGGTCATTTTGCTTTGCAGGTAATAGATCTCAAGATAATGAAGGTGGGATATTATTGGCCCACAGTGTTTAGTGACTACTACACATGGATCAAAAAATATAATAAATGTGCATTCTTCACAAGCAAAGAAAGGTTAGCAGCACTTCCATTACACCCATTTTCATTTGACCAACCATTCATGCAATGGGGATTGGACTTCATTAGGGTCATCAATCCAAACTCAAGCCAAGGCCACAAATGGATTCTCATAGCTACAGATTATTTCACCAAGTGGACCGTGGTAGTAGCACTCAAAGAAGAAAATGAGTCTAGCTTACAAGACTTTTATGCCGGCCACTATCATATCAGATAATGCATTGGCATTCCTAGGTTCCAAGATCACATAATGGGCTGTCAAGAATGGGATATACTTGAGCATCTCTTCAAATTATTACCCGCAAGGTAATGGTTAGGAAGATTCCACAAATAAGAATTTTCTAAGGATCATCAAAATGAATCTAGATGAAAATCAAAGGACGTGGCATACCAAGCTCAAATGAGCATTGTGGGTTGACAGAATCACACCAAAGAGGTCTACAGGTAATTCCCCTTACAAGCTAGTCTACAGGAAAGAGGCAGTGTTGCCTATATCAGTAGAACTTCTTGCATTATAGCTCATGAAATAGTTGGAGATGTCTGAGTTAGAACCAATGGAGGCTAAGTATGTAGAGTTGATGAAATTAGAAGAAATCAGAAAACATGCAGTTAAAACTATGGAAAAGGATCAAGCATTAATTAAGAGATGGTTTGATAAGAAAGCGAGAGCAAGGACCTTTTAGGAAGGGGACCTAGTTCTGAAGTGGGATGCAGATCAGGAAAAGCCAGGAAGGCATTCTAAATTTGATGTTATTTGGAGTGGTCCCTACATGGTTACAGGATGTAAAAGTAGCAATGCTTTCCAATTGTCTACATTATAAGGAGAGAAGCTTTTGATTCCGGTTAATAGAATCTATCTCAAACATTGCTACTGAAAGGAAAGTTTCACCCTTGTAAATATTAGCCTAGGGTTTTAATTCCTCTAAGTGTGTATGCATGTTTTCTTGATGTAGTGTAGGTTTTAATTTCCCTAAGTGCTTCAGCACAGGTTTTGTTGCTCTAAAGTTGTATCATTGTGCATTCAGTGTGCCTCCAAGTGAATGTGTTCTTGTAGTCCATTTCCATAAGCAGGTCAAGACAATTTTCTACTCTTAGAAATATCACCTTCAAGATTTTCTTATGAAAATTGAGATTGTGGACAGCGGGGTAGGTTTAGGGTCAGCATGGTGTAAGCTATCGGGTTCAAGTTTCAAGAAAAATATCAGTATCAGGATATCTTTTTTGACACCATGCCCAATGGACTTCCAAGACTACTGGTCTCTTCAGCTAGCAAGCAACTGATCTCACAAGTCGCCGAATTGTTATCCAATTTTTCCCCTCAGGAAAAATTGATCAAACACGACATTGCACAGGAGAAATGGAGAGCTTAGTTTAGCCATGCGAGCTCACATTTGATCCCAAAAATCAAGTTACGGGGGGCTCAACAATAGAGAAGCAAGGTCGACAAATGAGGCCAAAAAAATGTTAAAGGAGATCGGAGTTAAACAAGATCAAAATGGAAAAAGGAAGTGTTCACTCGATTCCCAAATCGGCTAAGTATAAAAGAGTCAATGGAAGCCTCCACGTGTCTCAACGCCGCAACTCCAAAGGTAAATTCAAAGGCAGGCCCCAAACAAGTGCATACCCTCCACGTCGTTAGAGTCTAAAAAGGTAGAGCCAGCCGTTGAATCAGATAAGCATAAAAGAGTCAGTGGAAGTCTCTACGTGTCTCATCGAAGCACCTTTAAAGGTCAAGTCCAAAGGAGGGTCTCCAAACAAGCACAGGCTCTCCATGTTTCTAGGATCGAACGTAGTTGCTCCGCCAAATAGGAGGGACTTAGCCAAAAAAAGTAAGAAAGTAAAGTCGGCCCGTGGACAATGCCAAATGTCCAATCGGCATAACTTCAAGAGTGATAGGAGGGAGGTGAAATCTTAAGATGCGCGGGGCTGCCACTTGGATCTTACAGGAATAGACTCTTTTAAATATTGTGAGCCCACATTAAATGCCTAACCTCAACCTTCAAATAACCATAACTTTTGACTGGAAGTTCATATTTGAGCAAGAGAGGACTTTTTGGAAAGCTCTCAATGTCTGCTACAAACCTGCCACCATTAATGAAAAATGATAAATTCAGTCTGCCATTTTGTAGGCTATCATGCTTCTCACCTACCACCATAATGATGTTTGGTCTTCCTAGTTTAGCCATGCGAGCTCACATTGACGGGTTGTGTCATGGAACCCATCAATTTAGTAGGTGAATTCAATTCATTTTTGGGGTGGTTGGAGTAGGTGAATTCAATGCATTTTCTTGGGTGGTTGGAGTAGGATTTTAAATTCTTCCCTCCTTTATCTCTTATTCTTCCTATATATTGTAAGGAGGGGTAATTTTCTAGAGGTTGTTCATTCTTCTCTCCTTCCTCCCTCTCTCTTTCTTCCGTAGGGTGGAATGTGGAATTTAAGCCTCTTCTCTTGGCTTTATAATGGAATTTTCTTGCCTCTTTCCCATTGATGGTGTACTGTGTCAACTCATGGAGCAATGAAATATGTTTTGTGATGCATCTTTTCCATCCTTCATTATTTTATTACCTCTTCTTTCCTCTCATCATTGTAGGGTACACTGTGAATATTTCTAATGTTTATTGTAGGTTTTGAGAGTTATGTTTAATGAGTTTGAAATGGTGTTCTGTGTGAACTATCTTTGGTTTGTGATGCATCTTGTCAATCCTCTCCATTTCTCACCTCGCTCCATTTTAGGTGGTTGGATTTGTGATCAGCAACCCCTTTTTCTTAGTGCTATCACCTATGTAGTGTAGGATTTATTTATTTTCATGCTCTCTCTCTCTCCTTGTCTCCTTGGCATTTTCAGATTAGGAGTAGATAGTCGCATTTCCTTCCTTAGAAGAAGTTTAGAATTAGTATAAGGAAGAAGAACCAAATTTCTTTGGAGGTCTATCTCAAGTAGCAAGTCCCACAACTTGGAGATAGTACCCATGTTGTGCAATCATACTAGGAGTCTCAACCCATCAAGTTATCGACATTCACGGGTGCTATGATTCTACATCAAAATTTACCTTGCTACGGATTTTAAAATTGTTAAGAAATAGATTAAGGGGAAGGTCTCATGGTGGAGGGATTTTAATCCAGATAACTTCGTGGTAGAGGCTCAAGAGGACAACATTAGTATTGCTAATTATGATAATCTTTCATGTTTCCAGGAAGAGAAGAAGGAAGAGAAAATGGAGGAGTTGAAGGATGAGAAGAGGGGATGGGTTGTCCCCTCTCACACTATTATGGTTTAATCTCAGCATGTTGCAGGTAACGGGGGTGCTTTTTTATCCCCAGTGTCTTTTCGAAATAAAAGTTCTCATTCCATGGAATCTCTTGAAATTTTTCTTGTTGTCCTCTCGGATGAGAATGAAAATCCTAATGGGGGGACAGTTAGATGGTTGTGAGTAATAAGAAGAAAGGTAAATTTGGTAATTCACCTCTCAAGATGAGCCTTCGTTCTCATAAATGGAAATCCCTAGGAAGGTAGTGTGCCTTGGGTAAAGGGCCAAGCTGTTTTCTTTTCTTTACTTTATGGGGCCCTCTCTCATTTGTATCGTTTTCCTGTTTTCTGGGTGTTGGATTATCTGGTTGTTTATCCTTGGGCCCAGGGGGTCATGTTCCTAGTTGTTTCTCTTTTGAGACTTAATGCTTATCTCTTGGTTGTATAGAGTTCCCGATCCCTTGAAAATTTAATTTTTACCTAATCTAATAAAAAATGACTCATAGATATTTTTTATTAATGGTAAAGGTTTTTTAGTTGGGATCCTACCTAGATAAAAAAGAGGTTTAATGCCTAGATAAAACATTACATAACAAGAGACAAAAACAAGACTAGAAAAATGTATAGTCACATAGAACCCAAAGGAAGTGGGAAGACAACACAAATACAACACAAAATCAGCACAGAGTCAACCCAAATCCCACAAACAACAACAGAAGATTCAAAAACAACCAGGTGGAAAAAGAAGACCTGAAACAGGATAAGAAGTAGACAAGAATCGAATGGGTGACTAGATCCACCCACTTTTGGCCCTGCTCATGATTCTGTCACACTGTAGGACTGAATGGTTACATTTGTCCCATCTCAACTACACTGTGTTCCACCCATCCTCATAATCATCAACAACTCCACCCTTAAAATCCAATTTGATATAATCTGTATAATTCTCTCCCTCCCAGAAGTCAAGCACCTTCAGGGAGTTTGGATAAGTTTGGGGGTGGAACACCCTAAGTGATGCCTTCATTTTTGCATTTTCAGTGGTATTCCTCAAAACACCCTATAAGTTGGCCATAGGGGATTCAACCACAAATGGCTTGGAATTTTTTTCTATATGAGTGTTTTTATTGCCTTCTAAGGCCTTATTTTTTTCCTTGAATGAATTTCTAAGGTTCCTCTTCAAATGATTCCGCAACCTTAGAATAAGTATTTTTCCCAAAATATGGGCCGCCTCAACTAAAATTTCAGTAGAATCCTCTATTTCATTCAATGAATCCTCCACTTTCTCTTCTTCGCATGAATCCTCCTCGTGGTCTCCTTCATTGGGGTATTCATCATGTTGTTCCTTTCTATTTTCTTCAGAATCCTCCTTGTAACCTTCCATATTTTCTAGCGTAGAGCTCATGACAAGAGAAAATAAGAAAGGTGTCGAGCATGAGGGATACCGCCCCTTGTTCATATCCAAAGCATTTACTTCAATTCTATCTACCACCTAACCTATTATTGCGACTCCAATATACTTTTCTATAGTGTCATGTCTACATGGCAGATCCACCAAAGAGATGACCTATCCCACCCATAGAGAATCTGGTGCTAGAGCAGGGTTTGGAGCTCCCTTGATTAAACTCAAATCAGCCCTGGCCAACACGTTGATCCCATTCTCAACACGTTTCACTTCCTTAACTGTCAATGCTTCACAAAGCTACATTGTATCACTAGCCCCATCCACCCTCCAAACTAGAACGGGTGAAGAGGATTTCTTCTTCCACTCGAGAGATAAGCCAAGATAGCTACCTGCATTATGACCAACTGATTTACATTTGGGGAAATAACATGAGAGCTCTCATACACCAATATTTGATCATACGCTCCATATTTTTATATGAGCCAAATAAAAGGATGTAAATATTTACCTGTAGGAACATTCATACACATTCTTGCAACGATCATGCCGGAATGAGCCAGAGTGGTTGGATCCACAACTAACAGATCCCCAAGATCTTTAGCAATCCCCTCAGAATGCCCTTGTCCCTAATCTAATACTTGAAAAAATATATTCATTTTATATTTCACTTGGCCATTATCCTATAGGGTTTAACAAACAATTTTTATTAATAATTAAACAATTGTACAAATATATCATTTATGAGTATATTTTGTGAGTATTTCAACAATATTTGTACATTTTAATCTTAGTCATATAATCATATTAAATATTGTATTCATGAGTATAGAATCATACTTTACCAAATAAGTATATTGGGAGCATCCTAATCAATTAAAATGATTGATAGAATTAATAAATTAAGTGGTACACAATTCAAAAAATAAAAATAAACATGAAGTTGAAAGAAAAATAATCTTTTTGAAAAATATACGTAAAATAAATATATTTCTTCTTTATTAACAATATACAATATAGACTCGTAGGTTTTTCCTAACATTAAATGCGTCCATTTCCATATAGTAGCAATACATGAAATCTAAGGAAGATTATCATGAATATAAAAGTATTTAAGAAATTGATTAGATACTATGTTTTAAAAACTAGATGTTGTCGTACAAATATTTCCTTGAATTTGTGTTAGAAACTATAGCAATGAGAGATTTTTCTTTAATCTTAGAAAATAAAAATATAATTTAAGGTCAAAAAGGGATAAACCAGTTTAAATATCCTTTCCATGTTGGCAATTGAATATGATATCACTATGGTACACTAATAAATTATGACAATTTCATTGATATTTTTGGTGTGGAAAAAGAAAAAAATAATCCTTTTTAACATTATATTTATGTTGTTAAAATTTCACTATAAAATATTTTCATAAATTAGGAGTGGGGAGGTGATAACTTCAAGTACTACCTTGGGTACTCAAAACCATTAATTTGGAATTATGTAATGTTTATAGGTAATACACAAGTTACTTCTACACTATTCAGGATTAATAACACTTCAAAAATGTAAACGATCAGGGATATAGTATTTTATCACTAAACCAAAAACATAAATACTAAATAGAATTTCCTTTGGTATTATGTAAAAGATGACCACATAAAAATCATAAATTGTCTAAGTCTAGAGAAACTGTTGATGCAGAATCATAGCACCCCTGAATGTCTGCAACTCTATGGGTTGGGACTCTCAGTGTGATTTCATAACGTGGAGATTCTCTCAAAGTGTGGGACTTTTCGAATTAAGAGAGCTCTCCAGATGAAGGTCAGTTCTTATACCTTTGTTCAGATGCACACATTCATATTGCAGAGGATCTACTCTAAAACCTACTCTAACTTGTCGAGGAGATAGGGTTGAGAAAGATGCAAGAAAAATAAACCTAACTGATAGAGGTGACGCACCAAAGGAATGCTAAACACGTGCTTTGTAATTAAACACAAACAATCAAAACTATAACACAACCACCATGCACAGATAACCAAACTGCAATGAGAGATCAATTGGATACAATGAAAACAAGAGAGGGTTGAAATCATCCATAGACTTATTGTTGTCTCCCAAAAAACTGCTTTTTGTTTTCAAAGTTAAATTCAAAATTTCAATCTCTCGTCCTCCTAAAGTATTTAAGCCAAGTTTAAAGTTTGAAGAAATAGCAAAATCCGTGCCCTAGTGTTTTTTAAATCTCTGTTTTTCTCATTTTGAGAAAGTCTCCATCTCTCGGTCTGTGCACATAATATCCTCTTTACAATCTCCTTTTTTAATCAAAATTGTTCACTTGTTCTATGGACTAGGTCATCAAATCATTTTTTTTCCTCCATGACTCCAGCTCGTGAAGGAAATTCAAAAATTGGACTTTAAATGATGAAGGTCTCTTCCTCTGTGTATTTTTCCCATAGTTAGGAAGGATGGGCATTTTCTTCCTCATCAAATTTTGGCCCCATCATCCACGGGTACGTGGACATACCTAATTGGAAGTGGGTTGGTGGAGAAATTTGTGTTTTTGAGCCTCTTTGTAAAAAAGGAAAAAAATTAAATAGTGACCCGCAGCCCCAATCAGGCTATAAAAGTAAAAGTTAAATTTTGAGCCCGCAAGGAAAAAGTCAAAGTTAAAGCCCACAGGGAAAAATTCTAAGGTGAAGCCCGATGTTGAAAGTCAAAGTGGACGAGCGGGCCATCATGGAACTTTTTGAAATTTAACCAAATTCCCAAAAGTGAAGTAAAAGTTCTAGAATGCTCCACGACTCCACCAAGGTCTCGAGCCCGCCATTGAAAAGTCAAAGCGGGAGAGCAGGTCGGCAGAGGAATTTGAGTTTTTGAGCCTTTTTCCTAATAAGTTTAAAATGTTGAGAAAAGGGCCGCGACCCCATTTCCAATCAGAGGATGCCATGTGTCAAGATTTCAATCGAAGCAACGGGTCAGGGGAGGAATTTGAGTTTTTGAGCCTTTTTCTAAAAAAGGTTAAATTGTTGAGAAAAGGGTTGCGACCCCATTTCCAATGAAAACGTGCCACGTGCCTAAGTTGAAAATTCAAGGCGAGGGTGCGATCCAATTTGTTCCAAATTTCCAAATCTCTAAAAAATCACAAAATGCAAAGGACTTTCCCCCGTACCCGCTCCAATCTCTTCCTACCACATGGACGGACCAATTTCAAAGTTATAAGAGAAAATCAAATGGTCTATATTCAAACTGGCAAATCAAATGTAGCATTCATGTTGCAAGATCTGGTTTTTAACCTGCCATGAACGTTTTCTTCACACTAAAGGAATTTGAAGAGGCGTAAATGATTTGTAAAGTTGTAACTATTTTGGCAAAGGATATAATGGCTCCTCGGAGTCATTCCAAAGGGTTGGCGATTGATTTCAAAAAAATACCAGAGTGCTATGTACCTAGAAAAGATAAAAAATGTCATACTTCTTCTATTTTTCCTTCTCCTTAGAATTTCCTCTATTCTCAAAGCTCTATACAAACTCTACTTTATCTTCAATAATAAAAGAAGGAATTTTTTCCTTTTTAATTGAGAGATTGATTGGTACCTTGCGACCAATGAATTTTATTTGGTCTTATAGCTTCTCCTACAGATTTTCTTTTCTTCTAACTATAAATGCATGTAAATGAAATTTCTAATTAATGTGTGTGGGCATATGATATTCTACTTACAACATTAGTTTTCTCCTACCTCCATTTCCACTCCCCTTCCCTTTTCCAAGACAAAATTTCTTCTCTAGTGAGACATTGCTAGCTTTGCGACAGGGTTAGAAGAGTGCCCCTTTTAAATCTCTGGTTGAAAGGCCACCATTGAAATCCACCTTTTATGCATGCACCTACAGAAATTGCGCCATTCAAGTATAGGGACTTAGATTCCCATAGCATTGGCTTGAAACCCACCAATTTGTCCACAAGATAATTTTTCTCGCCAACACTTATCTTATTGTTCCAAAAGTTGATACAGTGCATTATAGTAGCCAAGAGGCAAAAATTGCATTAAAACTTGAATGGGAAGTTTGAAACTCCACAAATTCACATGCAAAATAGAGAAGAAGGGAGGATGCAAAGCAAGAATGTCCAGCCATTTGAAAAAATGCCCCCTCCTTTCATATATAAGAATAATTAGAGAAGGAGATAGGAAAATTCTAAATTCTCGTTCAACAACCCCAAAAGAGAAATGAATTCACCTGCAATAATGATGGCTTCTACTACAAAACGCATGCCTTCATGTGGTGTTCCTTGTTGGGAAAGAAAGGAAGGCCATACTTTATTATGGTGGTAGGTAAGAAGCCTGACACACTCAAAAATGGTGGACTACATTTAAAGATATCCAGTTATAATTGAGTATCAGATGTTGAGAGCTTTCCAACAGGTCTTCCCTTGCTCAAATCTGAGTTCCCAGTCGAAATATATGGTTGTTTGAGGGTCAGGGTAGGGTGTTTAACGTGGACTGACAATATATAAAATAATATATCCATTCAATATCCACATGGCAGCCCTGCACATCTTAAGATTTCACTACCTCCTTTCACTCTTGAAGTTGTGATGGTTGGACACTTAGCATCATCTACGGCCCTGCTGCTTCGTCCCTTTGTGTTTTGGCTTAGTACTTTTTATTTGGCGGAGCACTATGTTTGACCCTAGACAAGTGGAGGCCCATCTCACATTTGGGACCTTCCTTTTGGGTCCTACCCCTGAATTTGCACCAAGCTGACACATGGATCCTTTCGTTGGCCTTAGAATTTTCAACATTTTTTAGCTAAATCCCTCATATTTGGCAAAACAACTATGTCAGACCCTAGACACATAGAGAGCCTGCACTCATTTGGGACCTACCTTTTGGGTCTTACCTTTGAATTTTTGTTGAACTGACACATGGCACCTTCCACTGGCTCTATTGCTTTGCTTCGACTTAGCGATCGCTGATACTACTTTTTCGGGCCTTAAAAATGTGGAGAGCCCAAAAACATGTGGGGACCCGCTTTGGATTGTACCTTTGGAGTTGCACCAATGAGACACGTGGAGGCTTCCACTACCCCTTCCCATGTTTGTACTTTTCAACGGTCGGTTCTGCCTTTTTGGACTCTGACCACATGGAGGGCTTGCACTTGTTTGGGGTCTCTACTTTATTTTTACCTTTGAATGTTCTCTGAGGTGACACATGGCTCTTTCCGCTGGCCTTAGAATTTTCAACCTTTTTTTGGCTAATTCCATCTTGTTTGGTGGAGTAACTACGTCAAACCCTATACACGTTGAGAGCTCGCACTCATTTGGGACGTACATTTTGTGTCTTACCTTTGAAGTTTCCGTGAACTGACACATGGCACCTTCCGCTGGCTCTATTGCTTTTCTTCGAATTGACAATGGCCGATGCAACTTTCTCAAGCCTTAGACACAAGGAGATCCCGCGCTCATTTGGTGACCCACTTTGGATTTTACATTTCGAGTTGTGTCGATGATACACGTGGAGGCTTTTGCTAGCTCTTCCCACGTTTTGAATTTTTAATGGCCGGTTCTGCCTTTTTCGACTCTGACCATGTGGAGGGCCTACGCTCATTCGGGGTGTCCACTTTTGTTTTTACCTTTGAAGGTGTGCTAAGCTAACACGTGGAGGCTTCTGATGTTCTGTTGCTTGGATTTTGTTCAACTTGCTCTAGTCTCAATTTTGAATCCTTAATTTTTAAGTTTGGTAGTCAGGTGCGAGGCATGGAAGGGAAACAGAGGGAAGGCATGCACTAGGAGGGCACCTAGCATAATAGGGTGTATGTGGGTGCACGATAGGAAGACCTAATACTTAACCAATTGGAAGGCATCTATAGAGGGGTGTGTGGAAGAATTGCATGGCATAGGGGGTGTGCGGGAGGACTATAACCTATGAAAGGTTCCAAATCTACAAGCCTATAACCTAATTATTAGATTTGAAATGTGGGCTCGCATGACTGAACTGACCCTTCAATTTTCTCTTGTGCAAGGTCATGATTGATTGATTTTTCCTGAGGGGAAAAATTGGATAACAATTTGGAAAATCACGGGATCACTTGCCTGCTAGATGGAACAATCAGTTGACTTGTTACATCCATTGGGCATGGAGTCACAAATGATAGCCTGATACTGATATTTTGCTTAAACTTCTCCCTAACTACTTGCACTTGTTGATCCTAAACCTGTTCTAATGCTTGCACTCTCAATTATCATAAGAAAATCTTAGAGGTGGGATTTCTGAGAGTATAAAATTGAAATGACCTAGAGCTTTCACCTATTTCCAAAATGGAAAGTTACAACGTCATCTTGAAGCACACTGAACCACATAATGATACAACCTTAGAGTAATGAAACTTGTGCCAAAGCACTTAGGGAAATGAAACCTAAACTACAACAAGACAATGTGCATACACACTTCAAGGAATGAAATCCTAGGCTAATATTTACAAGGTTGAAACCTCTCTTTTCAGTAGAAATGCTTAAGATAGATTACGTTAATCAGAATCAGAATCTCCTCTCCACCCAATGTAGACAATTGGAAGGCATTGCTACCTTTACATCATGTGACCATGTAGGGGCCACTCTAAATGGTGTCAAACTTGAAATGTCTGCCAGGTTTTCCCGATTTGTATCCCACTTTAGAACTAGGTCCCCTTCCTAAAAGGTCATTGCTCTTACTTTCTTGTCAACCCATATTTTGACTAAGGCTTGATCCTTATTCATCGATTTATTACACGTTCTCCGATTTCTTCGAATTTCATCATTTCTGCATACCTACCTTCCATAGGCTGAAACTCAGACAACTCCAACTGCTTCATGTATTCCAATGCGGGTAGCTCTAATGATATAGGCAACACTACCACTTTTGTCGTAGACTATCTTGTTTGGGGAATTACATGTTGACCTCTTTGGTGTGATCCTTTCAACCCATAATGTTGATTTGAGCTTGGTATGCCATGTCCTTTGATTTTCATCTAGAGTCATTTTTATGATCCTTAGCAAATTCTTATTTGTGGACTTTGCCTGCTAATTAGCCTATGGGTAATATTTTGAAGAGGTGCTCAGGTAGGTTTCATTCTTGACATCCCATTCTATGATCTTGGACCCTAGGTACGCTAAGGCATTATCTGATATGATAGTGACTGGTACTCCAAACCTAGTCATTATCCCTTCATAGAAGTATAGTATGTTAGACTCGTTTGCTTCTTTGAGTGCTAATGCCTCGTTTCACTTGGTGAAATAGTCTATTGCTATGAGAATATACTTGTGGCATTGGATTGAGTTTAGATTGATGACCCCAATGAATTCCAATCCCCATTACATGAATGGTTTGTCAATAGGAATTGGGTTCAATGGAAGTGTTTTGAGTCTTTCATTTCCTGTGAAGAATGCTAATTTCTTACACTTTTTGATCCACGTGTAGCAATCATTAAATACCGTGGGCCAATAATAACCCACCTTCATTATCTTGAGAGTTTTTACCTATGGGGAAAAATGACCTCTGGCCTCTCCATCGTGGAAGTCTTGTAACACCTTTTCAATCTGACCTATTCTAATGCTTCTTAGTAGAACGTCATTGATTTCTTTCTTGCATAAGACACCATGAACAAGCACATATGGAATGGCTTGTAATATGAAGTGTCTACTCTTTTTTTTCTCATTTATGGAGGATATAGGCATGTTTATAGATAATGCACTAATTCTTGAGTCCAACATGGAATGGGAGCATTATCTGTTGGTTGTTCTTACTCATTTTGTAGTAAAAGGACAGCCTCTTCTTCATCTATTGACGTAGCTTGTTGACTCAAGGCCAATTGTTCACATAACCCCTTTTTGTGGACTAGCTTAGTGAATTTAATTTCAATTTCATATTCCATGACACGAGTGATCCATCTTGCATGTTTCTCATTCAAATCATTGTTCAAAAGGAAGTCCTTGACTCCTGCATGAGAGACCAACAATTTGATCTTGTTATTTGAAACTAGGTGCTTGAAATTTTTCAAAACTCCTTATCACTACAAGGTCATGCTTTTTGATGAAGGGGTATATCACCTCATAGTCCTCCAAATTTTGGCTAAAGAAGTCATTTGGTTGTTCAGATCCCTCTTTTTTTGTTGCACTGGGATTGCATAAATTGTGTCCCCACTGCCAAAGGCATAGAGCATGAAGTCCTAAGAGAAGTCTGGATAGACAAGAGTTGGAGCTTGAGATATGGCTTCTTTGATGGCTTCAAAACTTTATTTTCCCTTAATTGTCCACCTAAATTCCATTCTCTTCTTCAACATTAGTGTTATTAGCTTCACAAGAGTGGCAAATTTTCGTACAAATCTGCGGACAAAAGTGATCCTTCCTAGAAAATTCTGAAGAGTCTTCTTATGGCTTGGAAATGGTAATGCTCGAATTACTTCAACTCTTTCTAGGTCGATCATCAATCCTTCCTTTGACACAATATGGCCTAGGATTTTTCCTTCGTGAGCCAAGAATATGCATTTTTTGGGATTCAACAATATCCCAAATCTCTGACATCTTTGAAATACCTGTCTCAGATGAAAGAGGTGATCTGTTGCGCTTTTGGAGAACACTGTGATATCATTAAGATATATTAGTAATATTTTTTTGATCAGGCCCTTGAATTCCATGTCTATTTCCCTTTGGAAATTGGATCCGCCATTAGACAATCCAAATGGCATCTTTCTATAGGCATAGGTGCCCTACTTGGTGGTGAGAGTTGTCTTGGACTGATCATCTTCTTTCACCATTATCTGGTTATAGCCTGAGTAGCCATCTAGAAATGAAAACCTTTCACAACCGGCTATAACCTACAAGATTTTCTCTATTGATGGAAGTGGATAATGATCCTTGAGTGATGCCCTATTTAAGTCTCAAAAGTCCACGTACAACCTTATTTCCCCATTTTTATTCCTAACCGGGACTAAGTTGGCAACCAAGCTCGAGTGCTTGATTGGAAATATAATGCTTGCATCTATTATATTGTTTATCTCTTTCTTCATAAGGGGCTTAATGTGTGGGTTAACTGGTCTTTGTTTTTTTCCTGATGGGCTTAGCATACGGATCTATTTATATGGTATGTTATGTCAACTTTGGATTGAATCCTCATAGGTCTTCATAGCTCCAAGAGAAGATGTCTGGAAATTCATGGAAAAGTTTTATGAATTCACATCTTTCTTGCTCATCGGCCACTTTTCCAACTTGCAGTGTCTTCCCTTCCCCAACCGGAATAGGTTTTGAATCTTCCCCTTTCACCCGTATGTTGGCCATTTCTTTACAAAACTAGTCATTAGGATTAAAGATAGACTTTATTGTTATCAAACCCTTTGGAAGCTTGTTTGTCCACATTTGCACTACTTGGTCCCCATGCTACTGCTCTAATCTATCTTGGTTCCTAGCGAAGAATTCAGCCTCTTCTTGCAAGAAATTGATGATCTGTTGATCATTCTCAAACACTTATATCTTGTGTTATTGTCTGGAACTGTTGGCCTTACAATCACATGGATATGTGGTTGTGTTTTGTCTCTTTTGATACTGTCAACCACATCAAATGTGGTTGTAACTACTGCAAGCCTATCTACAGCTTAATTTTCCTTCCTGGGTATGGATACAATGTTGAAAGCTTTGAAATCCTCAATGAGGCCCCATACCATATTTTTGTAGCTCTTCAACAAATCATTCTTGGCAATGTGTTGTCCTATGACTTGATTTAAAATTACCTCACTATCACCAAATACTTGTAAGTTTTTAATGCCTCTCTTTCTTGCCCATTGTAATCTGTGGATTAAGGCCTCATACTCAGCTGTGTTGTTTGAGCAAGCAAATTTGAAACAGAAAGATGAGTAGTATTTCATACCTTGTGTTGAAATGAGCATAGCTCCTCCTCCTGTGCCTTTTCTAATCCTACAGCCATCAAAGAATAAACTACCATAATTCATTATCATCCTTGTAGTCTTGTTTGGTGATGCTAGGAAGAGGTTGGTTCTCTTCATGTAAACAATAGACTCCCAACTCAGATTCTTCAATTTCTTTGTAATGGTCAAAATCATGTCTCTTTTTTTCCCACTCATTAAGAGTCAAGTCCGGGATGCATCTGATTTTGGTATCTGCTTCATGGGTTCTTGGATAATCCTCCTGATCAAATGCAGAATGATTTGCATTAATTGGGCACAGTACATGAGGCTCTATGTGAAATTTTTCAATGGGTTAGATCCGATTGTAGCCTTGGCTCCATACCTTGTTCTGAATAGCATGTGTGACAAATCTGTTGATAGATATCCACCAATTTTAGTAGTGAATTCTCTTGACAAACACAGTGCAAAGAGTAGTGGGAGGTCAATTACAAACACATCTTGCAAGGCTATGACATTTGGACATGCATGTAGTGTTAGGCTTAAACCTTTGATGACCCCAACAATTATTATTGTTGTCCCATCTATTTGCACTATTCCTTTAAGCATTGGCTCATACTTTAGACCCAATTAATCTGCTATTTCCTTCGGCATTATGGAGCTACTTGCTCCCGAATCAATCATGCAATCATCTACCAACTTATCTCCTATGATCAATGAGATATAGAATGGCTGAGGCTTTAGATTTTTACCTTGGTCATCTCCATGGGTTCCTTCTTGATGAGCTGCATTGGTAAACACTTTTTCATGTTGATTGCGTGACTAATTTGATGCTGACCAATCTACCATAGCAGCTTGCAAGAGGTCTTTTTGTCCCGGGATAGCCAATGAATCCCACATCAAGATGTTTACATTCGTTTTCTTCATCTTCTCAATGATGTTGAATGGATATGAGTTATCCTTTTGTTGCCCCTTGCCTTGCACATTATTATCTTGCACATGGGTTGTTAAAACTAGCACTTGTGTTGATCTAGAAGGTGTCTTGGGCTGACCCTACACATTGTGAGCTGCACTTGGTCTACTAACCCCTTGTTGTGTAGGAGTGGGCTGAGAAACGACTAGATTAGATGGTTTTCCCTCCTCAATGTTTCTCTTCTTTGACCATGTGTTGGCAGCTACACCCTGAAAAGGAGGTTGACTAACTCCACATAAGTCTTTTGTGTGTCAATTTACCAATGTGGTTTCTGTTAGAGGTGCCTCTATATGAGTTTCCTACTACTGATTTCCCTCTTGACTTGGTTCTTAGGACACACCTATGGTCTGTACCATCAATACCTGGTTTAGTGCACCATTGAAGCACATTAAATTATTGTGGCATAGATTGCAGGGGTAACACCATTCGTTCTCTTGTGCCATTTTTTGTGTTGGAACCAATGCTCTTGACGCTGAAGCCACATTTGGATCATATGGTCGGAATGGCCTGGAAGATTGAGGTTTTCCTTGGTTCTGGTTTTTATTTCTAGCCTTAGTTGGTGGTCTATTTTGTTGATATGAAGGCATAGCTTAATACTGAGCTTGAGGCTGATATGGTCTAGAACTTTGAACTTGTTGTCTCTTGATTTTCACTAGCTCATTTCCTAGGTTCTGTAGTTTTTTCATAACCTCTTGTAGCTCTTTTGAATTTCTTGAAGAAGTAGAAGCCTCACTTGAATCATGATTTCTTGGGGTAGGAATGAGAGCTGATGTGGGTGCTTGACTAGTGTTGGGAGTTCCTAGTTCTAGATATAGGGGCATAGTTGGCCTAGGTGTAGGTTTACTAGCTTGAATTCAACAATTTTCAGATCTAATAGAAATTTTATAGGATGCGGGTAAGTTTATACCTCCAATTGATTGGATCATCATGGAAATATCAAAATTTAATGCTTTAAGAAAGTATAGGAAAGCACCTTAGCTGTTGGTCTCACAGCCATTGGAATTTTGTCCCATGTCCTCTAAAATCTGAAATCGAAATCAGTCAACTATTCATTAGAAGCCCTTTTGATTTTTCTAATAAAGACAAATTATCCCCCTTTTCTCCAAATTGATTGTGGAGGGATGTGCATAAATGGTCCCAATTCTGGAAGGATCTCACGGTTAGACTTCTGAACCACTGCAAAGATTTACCTTTAAAGGAGGATGCCATTAAGTTGAAAAAAATGTTCATTTCAACAATTTCATGAATTGCAAAGACATTTTCAATGTCCTGGATATGATCAATTGGAGTTGTGTGGTTCTCTCTAGTAAAATAGGATATTTTCTTCAATGTTGCAATTGGGAACTAGTTTTGAGCATTTAGGGCAAGTGGGCTACTACTTGTGAAGTTGATGTAGGGGTTGGTTTGTGCAATCCTGATTATTCGGAGAACTCTCATTAATTGAATGAAAGGAATTCCAGGTGGAGGTGTTGATAAGGTTCTGTTTGGTGGAGATGGTGATCTTTGCGGTCTTCTCCCTCTCCCTCCTTTTTCTGGGGATAAATGCAGATGGACAAACAATCCTTCTTCTCTAGTTTTTAACCTTGTCTAGATTCTTCTCATGAATCTTCCAGGCTTGGACTGATGAAACCAGTGGATTCTACACATTTTGGAGTCACCAGATGTGCAATTTCACAGCTTCTTATAAGATGGGACTTACAAAAAGTACACATCAATATTACTGGAATAAAAATGAAGACTTCTTGGTCCCACCGGGCGTGCCAAAAATTTTGATGCAGTCACATGATGGCTTAATATTTCTTGTTTGATAATGAGAAACATTGGAATGATGAAAAAATATAACTCTAGGGGTCCCACCGGGCGTGCCAAAAATGTTGATGTAGAATCACAACACACCTGAATGTATGCAACTCGATGGGTTAGGACTCTCAGTGTGATTGTATAACATAGGGATTCTCTCAAAGTGTGGTACTTTGTGAATCAAGAGAGCTCTCCAAATGAAGGTTGGTTCCTATTCATCTATTCAAGTGCACACATTCATATTGCAAAGGATCTACTCTAAAAACTACTCTAACTTTCCAAGCACATAGGGTTGAGAAAGATGCAAGAAAAATAAACCTAACTGACAGAGGTGATGCACCAAAGGAATGTTGAACACCTTATTTGCAATTAAACACAAACCATCAAAATTATAACACAAACATCATGCACAGATAACCAAACTACAATGAGAGATCAGGAGGATATAATGAACACAAGAGAGGGTTGAAATCATGTTGATACGGTGCATTACAGTAGCCAAGATGCAAATATTGCATTACAACTTCAATGGGAGGTTTAAAACTACACAAATTCACCTGTAAAATAGAGAAGAAGGGAGGGTGCAAAGCAAGAATGTCCAACCCTTTGAAAAATGCCCCCTCCTTTCATATATAGGAAGAATCAGAGAAGGAGATAGGATAAATCCAAATTCTTGTTCAACCACCCCAAAAGAGCAATGAATTCTCCTGCAACAATGATGGGTTCTACTACAAAACCCATTCCTTCATGTGGTGTTCCTTTTTAGGCAAGAAAGGAAGCCCATACTTTATTATGGTGGTAGGTGAGAAGCATGACACACTCAAAAATGGTGGACTGCATTTAAATATATCCAGTTGTAATTGGGTAGTAGATGTTGAGAGCTTTCCAAAGGGTCCTCCCTTACTGAAATATGAGTTCCCAATTGAAAGATATGGTTGTCTGAGGGTCAGGGTCGTGCGTTTAACACAGCCTCACCATCTTTAAAATATTATATCCTTGCAAGATCCACGTGGCAGCCCCGCGCGTCTTAAGATTTCACTGCCTCCTTTCACTCCTGAAGTTGTGACAATTGGATACTTGGCATCATCCATGAGACTTCTGCTTCATTCCCTTGTGTTTTGTCTTAGTCCTTTCTATTTAGTGAAGCAATATGTCATACCCTAGACATGTGGAGGGCCATTTCATGTTTGGGCCCTACCTTTTGGGTCCTACCCTGAAGTTGCACCGAGCTGACACGCAGCTCCTTCCATTGGCCTTAGAATTTTCAACATTTTTTGGTTGAGTCCCTCCTATTTTGCGGAGAAACTACGTCGGACCCTAGACACGTGGAGAGCCTTCACTCGTTTGGGACCTAATTTTTTGGTCTTACCTTTGAAGTTGCGCTGAAGTGACACATGACGCCTTCCAATGGCTCTATTACTTTACTTCAACTTGGCAATGACTGATGCAACTTTCTCGGGCCTTAGACACATGGAGATCCCACGCTCGTTTGGGGAACTTCTTTGGATTTTACCTTTGGAGTTGCATCAATGAGACACGTAGAGGCTTCCGCTAGCTCTTCCACATTTGTACTTTTCAATGGTCGATTCTACCTTTTCGGACTCTAACCACATGGAGGGCCTGCACTTGTTTGGGGTCTCTGCTTTTATTTTTACCTTATGAAGGTGTGTTGTGCTGACACATGGCTCCTTCTACTAGCCTTATTCTTTTCATTAGTTTTTGGCTAAATCCCTCTTGTTTGGCGGAGCAACTATGTCTAATACTAGACATGTGGAGTGCCCGCACTTATTTGGGACCTAATTTTTGGGTCTTACCTTTGAAGTTGCGTTGAACTTACACATGGTGCCTTCCGATGGCTTTGTTGCTTTGCTTCGACTTGGAAACAGTTGATGCAACTTTCTCGGGCCTTAGAAACATGAAGAGATCACACTCATTTTGGGACCTGCTTTGGATTTTACCTTTGGAGTTGTGTTGATGAGACACGTGGAGGCTTCCGCTGGCTCTTCCCTATGTTTGTACTTTTCAACGGCTAGTTCTACCCTTTTGGACTCTGACCACGTGCAGGGCCTGCGCTCGTTTGGGGTATCCGCTTTTATTTTTACCTTTAAAGGTGTGTTGAGCTGACACATGGAGGCTTCCATTGTTCTGTTGCTTGGCTTCGAGTTGACTCACTCTGGTCTTGATTTTGAAGTTCGAGAGTCAGGCGCAAGGTGTGGAAGGGAAACAGAGGCAAGGCATGAATGAGGAGGGCACGTGATACGAAGACCTAGAACTTAACCAATTGGAAGGATTCTCTAAAGGGGTGTGCAAAAGAATTGCATGGCATGGGGAGTGTGCGGGAGGATTATAGCCTATGAAAGGTGCCAAATCTGCAATCATGTAAGCTAATTGTTAGATTTAAAATGTGGGCTCGCATGACTGAACTGACCCTTCAATTTTCTCATGTGCAAGGTCATTTTTGATAAAATTTTCCTGAGGGGCAAAATTGGATAACATAAACCAATAGATATCCTAAAAAAAGGTGCTTGGAGGATATTTTTAAAAAAAACATGCAGACAAAGTATTGAGTTAACAACCCCTTTTAATTAAAGGGATATGTAATTTTCTCATATCTAATTTTGGATGTAATATTTAAATTTCACATGTATAATTGTTTGTTTATTTGTAGAATCTAAATATTTCTATTGAAGATGAATTGAATAATCACACTTGTGATTATTTAGTGTACTTTCTACTTATTTTTTATGCAATACAGCATTGGCTTGTAAAAAAATTTATAATTCTTAGTCAATTCAGTGTTACTATCTATAATGTTATTCTACTTCTTTTCTTTCTCAAAGATTCCATTACACTACATCTATATTACAACAATGTATGTACATTTATTTACTCAATAGAAGAATGTGTCATATTATTTATGTAAATCCAAATGCTTTTTTGTCAAGAAAAAAGAATAGCACTTTTTATTCCTAACTTATGTACTATAAAAATAAATCAATGGTGTAGATTGTGTTCCACTTATTTACATTAGGACCTTAGAAGTAAGATGTATATTACAATTATTGATTAAACATTAAATTTAGGTATGAAACATATATTTAAAGTGTTAAAGGATAGGTTAATTAGGAAATGTTCTAAAAATATATAAATTGATGGAAAAGAGTGTACCTAACTTTTTAAATGATCTACAAACTGGTCTAGATGTGATAGGGGATGAACTAGATAGAAATATTTTTTATATGCTTTATATCTTATTTACGAACTCTATTCTACTCGAGGATTGAACTATTTTATAAAATACTAAAGTCAATTTAGTGGTTTTTTCTTGTTGGAAATTTTATTATTGGATACAACTAAGTGTTTCTAACTTCTAGCACATGTGAGAGTAATTTTATATTACTTTCTATGAAATATTACATATTTACCATTTTGAAACCATCTTAAATCTACCATCTCAACTGAAACCTTAATACTTTGAAAATCATCTACAAAAATATAAGTGGTTAGGTTTAACTCAATCTATACATGCCCTATGAAAATTTTGATTATCTGAAGAGGCTTGAAATAACATATATTTATTCAATTAGAGATCTGGCATTATATTACATCATATAACTATATTTGGTAACTTGAACATGAGTGACAATTACTTTCTATCATAATTTGATTTGTAATAGTTAAATTGGTTGTATTCAAGCTCCTGATTTGGGAATATTGACCCTTGGAACTAGTATAGATTTCTTCATACCTATTTAGGGTTATCTTCTAATTTCTCATCTTGCTTTAGGGATAAATAGAAGAGATTTAATTTTTTTATGTTAGATTTGTACTTAAGGACATCTTCAGAGTTCAAGGTAAGTGTTAGGTGAGTAAACGAGTATTTTATAATTACTTATATAAGGTTCCATAAATTTAACTCATATTAAGGATTACCTCTAACAAAGATTATTATTGATAGAATGTATAAAAGCTAGAGAATAAATCATTGGGTGGGAAAAAGGAGTACCATCCTATCAAAGTCCTAAGTATTTAATTATTTGGTCCTTTTAAACAATTTAGTCTAAAAGTGATTGATAGTTCCACCAATCTCTCTACATGGTAATTAAGAGTAATAAACTAATTGTTTCTTATATGAACATTTATGTATGTGATGTATAACTAGTGTAATACATATAATAATCCTTGGACTATGAATAAGAATGAACTAAGATATAGTAATCAGATTTTTAAACTAAGAATATGATTCCTAGTCATAATTTTCTTCTGGAAAAATATTTTGTCATGGTTTTACATGAGGGTCCTTGGTTATTTGGGAGAACAGCCCTAAATCTTGAAAAATGGGTTCTAGGTAACTTCTTTGTTTTCTCCATCACCTATGCATTTCCTATGTGGGCTATTTTTTCATCTCTGCAATTGGAATTCTTAGAACAAGATGTGATTCTGGGCATTACTAGAGCTTTGAGTTTCCCTCTGGTTATAGATCCCACCACTATAGCTTGTACCAGGATGATATATGGCTATTTTTACATTAATATGGCTACAGATGGACCAACCCCTTCCTCTATTAGGATCATAACTAAGCATGGAGTTTGGGCACAATAGCTAGTGTATGAAGAATGTAACATTTTTACACAAAATATATGTAAGATGGACATGGTTCTTGGAATTGTTCTGCTTCATCAAACTGGAAGAAAAAAGTAATTTCAAAACATTCAGATTAGAAACAAAATGATTTTATTGTTAATCAAAACAGAGAGGTCTTGGTGGAGCCCTTTAAGAGCTTGCAACTTTGGGGGTGTCCAGTGGAGATGAAGAATTTTAATCTCCCGTGGAAAACCTAGATGTTTCTATGCTCAAAGGCTTGGAGAGTTTTGGAAGGAAGGACTTAGATAATGTGGGATCGAGCTCCCTGGATCTGGTATTGGTAGTCTTAGAATTCCCTATCTCCATAGCTAAGGAAAAAAAATAATGAATGAACGAATGAAGGATTTTAATAATGTCAAAAATACCAAACAATCTATGGGACCAAGAGCCAAAAAACTAAATTGCCCATATAAAAACAAAACATCAAAGCACAGAGGTTGCCTATGTATATTGCAAAAATTTAACTCATTTCTCGATGTCATCTCTTCTACTATGAATCTTGATTAAAAAACTTTATAAGTGGGTTATCCTTTCCTCTTGAAACAAATCCGTTAACTTGACAATGCTTAAACTATCCCTGTAATTTCTCTTAATGTCATTATAAGACCCACACTCCATAATGAAGTGCCACTCTATCTCCACTACCCCCTTGACACATAATACACAAGTTCTTGATTCTCATTCTTTTTTGGGTATTTTCCACCTATCAGTTTCACATGTAAGATGATGCAAGTTGGTTCTTAGTTGGGAAATTAATATCTTTGCTTTTCATTTAATTTCCACTCATATGTATGCCCTTTCTTCATGCTCCTGGGTGGGATTAAAATGAATGATGCAGTATACTTTCTTCTGTACTATTTTTCTTGTCCACCTGGCTGTTCTGAATTTATCTTTCACATATTTTTTTATATCCTCATTGGTATTTTGACATTCACAAATGTTGATGTCCCATTACTCATCCACTTGGTGTTTTGCTTCATCTAGATTCGTTTCCTTCTCCTTATTTTTTCTTCATCTACTATTTTGGGCCATCGATGATTATCCATTCCCTGCACCTTTTTAAAATAAATTAGAGTTTGAATCATTGCCAATGATTCCAGCAAAAAGGTGCCACATTTGTCCAAAATAATCTCAAATGGAACCAAGGATTTAACTTTAAGGGTACTAGTTATTAAGTGTTTTTGTACCCTCTCTCTATGTCTCCAATTTAAGTTAGAAACATTGTTGCCCACAAATTAGCACCCATATAGAATCACTAGTGTGACTAGCAGGCGAAAAATGGTTTTTTTGGTTTTCTTGCACCTATTCTACAATGATTATAGGGCCTTCCACCCCCCTTGGATTATTTTTGACCTGCATATCTCCTAATTAAGTATTTTTTGAAATTCAAGCCCAAGATATTTGTAGTGTTCCACTATTTCTAATGTGTTTCCCTAAAAATGAAACTCATGGTGCCTCTTTTTTCTTCGTAGAGAAAAAATCATGATTTTTTTCTTGCTAGTATTCACTTGCATTCCGACCTCTTGGAAAAAAATATCTAGAGATTTCAAATGTTCTCTCAAAAATTTTTCCTTTTTTGCAATTAGAATAAGATCGTCTTCATATAGAAGTATCTTTACAACAAAGCTAGCTAGATGGATGCCCCCTCCACTAGCGTTATCAATCCACTCTCTATTTTATCAATGTAGAGACCAAACAAGGTTGGAGATAGAGGTAAGCCTTGTTTGACTCCAATGTCACTTCCAAATCATTCTAACATACCCTCACTTGTTCTTATTTTGGCCCATACTGTGTTTCCTCTATAAATCCTATGAAACTGATGGTGCCTCTATTCTAATTCATAGAGAAAAAATACAGATTTTCTCCTTCTTGCTTTTTCTCTATTTTTATCTAGAGTATTCATCTCTACATTCCGACCTCTTGGAAAAAATGATTTCTAGATATTTCAAACAAAGTCTCTCAGAAATTTTTGCCTTTTCTTCTGCAATTAGAATAAGATCGTCTTCATATAGAAGTATTTTTCCATCAAAGCTAGTCTAGATGGATGTGTTCACCCCCTCCACTAGCGTTATCGATGCACTGATCTATTTTATCAGTGGAGTGTTTCAATCCTAAGGTTGGACATAGCTTGTAAGCCTTGTTTGACTCCAATGTCACTTACCAAATCATTCTATTTCATACCCTCAGCTTGTTCTGATTTTGGCCCATGCTTGTGAAAAAATAACTACTCATAAACTACCAAATGAACTATTGCTCTATTCTAATTTGGATTCACACGTAATGGTCCTGATAATTTTTATCTAGAGTTTATCTCTAGGTGCCCACTTTTATAAAGATGATATTCTTGAAGTCAACAGTCGTCTAATCTGCTTAAAAGCATTCTTCTGAATGATTATCCCATATTTTTTCCATCGTTTTATGTGTGTCTTAGAGTAATGCAATGGTCAATAGTGAGAGTGTTTCATCCTAAGACCCATGCTTGTAAATATTCATCTTTTACATCCTGTCTATTTATGTCCTGCAGCTGCTGATACCCCTGTGCTCTACCAGACTACCAAATTCCTTTAGTCTAAAAATATCCTTCATAGAAAGAGAAGACATAATGGTCTTAACTAATTAGACAAATTATTGAGGTGCCCACTTTTATAAAGAGGTATAATGAAACTAGTCATCATATAGTCTGCTTAAAAGCATGTATTGTGACCATTGTGTATCATTAATATTGTTGTCCATTTGCTTTATATGGTTTGAGGGTAACTCTCTCCAAGACACCACTTTATGATTATGTATTCCAAGGGTCTTGTATCCTGTCAATTGTCTTACGCCTTACCTTCCTGTAAGATTTTTATAACTTTCCTTTTTAGACTAAATAGTGCCTTCATAGAAAATTTCTTAACTATTGTGTTGATCTACCGAAGGTTTCATTCCAATTGAACTCTTCTCATATAGTAGCTTGGTGTCATTGTTCATAACATCATACCACAATTTTTTTGGTCAGTAACTACTGTACCCTCCCATTTGCTTTAGGTTTTCTTATTTGTAACATGTATCTCCAAAATCCTTTATGATTATGTTATAGAAATCAAGGCCTAAATTAATTCTTTTGGTGGATAGTTGTTCACAACTGAAATAAGTCTTTGGTTCTTGGGACTAAGGATTGTTGAAAATGAGTGCTTTCATAAACCTTTTTGTTTTCTTTGGTCATTCCAATTTTTTCTCAAAGTCTTCTTCATTGTTCATCAGTCATACCACAATTTTTCCCTTGGAAGAGGACTAATTACCCTCCCATTCTGTAGGTGATCTTTATTCTCTATTCGGATGGTTTATTTAAATCCTTTTGAATTATAGAAATATTACAGCAGCCTATATGTGGATTGGTGGATAGTTGATCACTCATCTGAAATATTCGATGGTTCTTGGGAAAGTTGTTGAAAGTGATCACTCAATTTTGGGATAAATCTTTGTGAAAGAGTTCTCGGTTCTCTTGAGTCATGAGAATTTTCCCTTGAAGAGGAAACTTCCCTTACCTGTTGCAGGATCTTTTACTCTATTCGTGATGTTCCCTGCATATTTACGGTCGTGTTACTATTACATGCCATTGCAAATTGTGATCATGTCATCTCATCTTACATAGGATAGCTCCCAATTTTCTGAGTCCATCACCAATTTGTGAGTGATAAATCTTTGTGAAAAAATAACATAATCTTACTGAAAATCCTTGCCCAACACGTTGTAGGTTTTACAAGTCTTTGTTATTGCCCTGATTTCAGTCGTGTCCTCATTGCTTATTGCAAATAACTTCATTTGTCATATTGAGAGCTTACATAAACTCAAAATTTCTACTCCATACTTGTGAGTATCCCCTTCCCATCTTATGAGTTCTCTTGCCCAACACTGATCTTCAAGATCTTCTTTAAATCATAGAGGATTATTTCTTATTTCTTCTTCATTTCTCAAATTGAGAGCTTGGTTATTTTTTTTCCATGCATTAAAGTCTCCTATGATCAAGATTTCCCCTGAGGTCTTGAAAATTTAAATGTTGTTTTTTAAGATGCATAAGGATCATCATAGTCTAATTTTTTATATGTTTTTGAGCCTCTCGGAGAAATATAATAAGCAGGGAGCCTAATTATTAACTCATTTTCTATTATTTTCAGCCATATATATTGTTTATCTGGGTCGTCTTTCTCCACTGTTATAATTCTACTCAAAGTTTCCTTGATTAGCACCATGACCCCTCCATGACCTTTTCCACTTTTGGTTCTTTCATTCCAAACTGATACTTTCTTATAACCTTCAAAATCTAGAACTCTACAACCTTCATGTTTATATGTGTTTGTAAAAATAATAATGGCATTTCCATCTGCTATGGGCCCTAACCAAGGAGCTCTTCTCCAAGGGTATCCTCTACAATTCTAGCTTACCAAGGTCAAGTGCTCCTGCGGGGCCCTGATTCCCTATTTATTTTGTGTCACTCTGTGCCTGATTTGAGCTCTTCCATCATTTAGCCATTCCCATTTCCCTTCATCCCCTACTGCATTCACTTTTTTCCATTCTTTCCTCCTTTCTTCTTATTTTTTGGGAGTTAAATCTTCATCTAAGTATATATGTGTCCCTTTAAGAGATTTTTTATTCCTTAATATCTTGTTTTTGTCTTTCGTATTTTTCATGATAATTCTTACGTGTCTGTCCTTTCCTCCACTTAAGCATTTTCCCATTATATTTTCCCGAAGAATAGGACCTGTCCCATGTAGTTGATCTTCCATAAAGTCTCTTGCTAATTTGTTGATGCTTTCATTCTCACTGTAATCTTTTATTCCCTTGATAATGATGTTAGCAGCTCTCTCTTTCCTGTCATGTTCTTGTCTTATTTGCATTATAACTTGTTTTTCTATTATAACCATTTGTTCCTCTGACAAGACGTTTACTCTTTGATTCCATGACTTTTTTCTTTCGATATGACTTCCTGAGTGACCACCATATACTTCTTCATTTGAAATTTGTGGCTTTTTCCTTCGGTCATTCCTTCCTTCACTGATTTTTGTTTTATTTTCCATTTTTTTCAAATCATTTAGAGCTTGTTTTATCACCACCAACTCTTGCTGCCCTTGTTCCATATTAATTTGTAAGTTGTTGAATTATTCCTCGAGCATTTGGTTCTCTCTTACCAACTTCCAATGAGATTCTATATCCTCTTTCAATTTGATGTCCATATTGTTCTGTAAGTTATTTACTTGTTCTTTGAGCATTTGATTCTCTCTTACTAATTTCCAATTAGATTCTATAGCCTCTTTCATCTTGTTGTCCTCAGGATATCTCCCCCTTTCCTAGTCTACGAGTCTTCTTTTCATGTTCATTAATTCATTGACATAAAGTTTGGGTGACCATATTAGTGGTGTTTTCGTCGGACCGTATAGTTCATTGCTTGTTTTATTCACTTCTCCTTTTCTCCTTTGTTTGCTAAAAAAGTTTCAGATTTCCTTATGTTTTTTTCATATTCTCTTTGTCTTCAAAAGCCCACTTATGATTCTAGTATGTGTAATCTTTCTCTCGTAGACAATGCCAAAGTCCCTAACTACGTGACCCCTCCTACTGTTTACGATCTAGCTATTACAAAACGTGATCATTTGGTTCTCCTATGTTTGTGGAGGATGTTGTTTGATCTCCTCTAGTGGTGTAGAATACAAGACAGTTGGAACATACTCTGGCTTTGGCCGACTTGGAAATATCAGGAGGAATGAGCCTAGTTGTAGCTCTAGCTTTGGAAATGTGAAGCCCCCTCGGTGGAGCCTTTTTCGGTCCTATTATTGTTGAAAATGTCCCCCCTCTAATTGTTGAAACTCAATTTTAGATCAGGTGAAGTTTGATTTGCTGAAGAATTTAGATCGTCAAATGCTTGGAAAATTTATTAAAACCCAGAAGGTTGTTCTGGAAATTGTATCGACTATTGAAAATGATTTGGGACTGATTCCAAAAAAATAAGAAGAAAACCGCTCCTCGTAATTCCGAGAGGTTCAAAATATTGGACTTCTAGGACGGCTTTGGTTACAAGGAGTTCGTCATAAATTCATTTGGATCCATTGATCAGATAGTGTTGTACTAGAAGAGGATGAGTCTTGGACACGTGCTGTGATGACGAGATCTAAACGTCTTGGCTCTCGTCCTCCTAGTGGACCTCCATGACACTTTTAATCGCTATGGTATGGTTGTTCGTGTTGTATTCCGGTTGGTTTTGGTCTGCTTCTTTTATATTTTTTGAGTTGTTTGTCCATTGCTGTTTTTTTCTTCTAGTAGTGCCTAATTTTATATTTGGACTGTAGATCCCCTTTCCAACAAGGTGGGGTCCTTAGAAAAACCCTCCTTTTTATCCATTTAAAAATAAAATAAATCGAAATTGGTATTCTAGAATACTAAATTTAGACATGCGTGATAATATGATAATAAAAGTATTTATAATAAATTATTCAAATAAATAAGTAAAAACTAAATAAAATAAAGTATTACAATAAATCAATACAAAAAAAAAGAACAAAAACAATTAAAACTTTGTATTGTACTAAAACAACCATCTAAAGGAATGTTATAAATATTTTTTTATTTGCGAATACATTACAATAAAAACATAATTCTATGATAATTTTTAATTATATACATATTTATTGCCAAAAGACAATTATTTAACATCAACATTTCAAAATATGTTAAAGAGTTTATTATTATTTTATGTGTAATGTTTTTTTTTGTGACACTTTATAAATTCATTTTTAGAGAGAATCTGAGATGACTACCATGAATAATCATTAATATAATAATATTATTTCACTATAACATAAGATAAAAGGATCTGTTTAACGCATAATACTATAACTATTTTATAATAACAAACAAATATTTAATGATGATTTAAAATCATTGGATATTTGAAGGACCCTAAAATTTTAGAAAAGACATTTAATTAATGAAAAAAAAATTATAGTATTGTGCCCAAGTCAAAATTATTGGACATTATTGATTAGGATGTGGTTCATTACATATAATGGTCTAAAAGGTGTCACCTGGCCATCCACTAATATTCCACTCCTAAGATACCAATAGAAAATAGATAAGTCAGATCATGTTCAGAACGAATTTAATGGAATTGAAATCCTTCATTCCTTTAAGAGTTAAGCCCAAGATATCTATACAACTAATCTTTACAATTTCAAATCCAATAAAAAAAATTGAACATTTGAAACCCTTGGCTTTAGAGAAATACACAAAGCAATTAAAAATGAACCAATAATCAACTAACAAAATGTAGTAAAAATAATATAATACCAATATCGTTTCTAATCAATAAACCGACCATATGTAATATAGTAGTACATACTTAGCTATATGGTTTTAATGAGCTACATTTCCCACTGGCATCACCACTTTCAATGGAACTATGTTTAGTCATGCAATATTTCACTACACCCAATGTAAGATGATTTCTATGTTTAGAATTTAGAGGTTCTTTCAATGTTTCACCACCCCCAATGAACGTTGAATTCTATGATTTCGGTGGTTGTGGACATATTTTCTAAAACCTAGAGAGTGAATATGAATTGAACACCACAACAAGATATTTCTATCATCCTATCTCAGGATTCCGCATTTGTTGAAGTTGTGGAGCCTTATTGCAAGTTAAAGTGGTAGTTTGGTTTTCTATTTTCTATTTTTTGGGGGGAAATCATGATCATGGTTATTTTTATAAGCATGAGATATTTAGGTTGCTTTTGGTTGAAGTAAACTATTATAAGCATGTGATATTTAGGTTGTTTGTGGTTGAAGAAAAATTTCATAAGCATGTGATATTTAGGTTGTTTGTGGTTAAAGAAAACTTTTACAAAGAGGTGCACAAGTTATATATATGAGCATGGATTTACTCTTTCGAGTATGAGAAAAAGAGAGAATTGTATTGTATTCCTCAAGATTGAATAAAGGAGAACTTTGGCTTGTTTTTGGTGGATATAACCCAAATTGGGTGAACCATGTTAAATCTTGGGTTTATCTTGTTATTCCATGCTTATTTTATTTCTATTTTAATTATGTTTTATTTCTCATCCGTATTTTGATCCTGATAATTTGTATCAGAGCAAGATTTTGTTTTGGCAAAAAAATCTCACGGGAGGGTTTATTGTTTGAGTGGGAGTAATGACAGAAGATAACAAGTTCATGTTTGAGAATTTTAATGGCCATAACCTTCCACAATTGAAGATGCAAGTGGAGCACTACCTATAGCAGAAGGATATTTATCTACCATTGAAAGGGAAAGCTTTGAAGCTGTCAGCTATGAAATATGAAGAATGGGATGTTCTTGATCGGAAGGCACTGGGAACCATACAGTTGTGTCTGGAAGCAATGATAGCTTTCAATATTTCTAAGGAAAAGACAATGGTAGAATTCATGGAAAATTTGGGTAAATTATATGAAAAGCCCTCAGCCTTCAATAAGGTATTTCTCATGAAATTTTTTTTGATATGAATATGTCAGAAGGTGAATCAGTAAATGATCATTTGAATGAATTTAACATGGTTACTAATCAATTAAGATCTGTAGGAGTAAATTTTGATGATGAATTTAGGGATCTTTTTATTTTGTGCTCATTGCCTTAAAGTTTGAATACTTTGGTTCTACATGTGATTAATTTTGTTTCTGGTTAAAACAGTGATGAGCCATGTAACCTTGTTGGAAAAGGAAGTGTTCAAGTTAAATTGTAGAATGGTAACACTTAGAGGTTGAAAAATGTCAGGCATGTTCCTAGCCTAAGGAAGAATCTAATTTCTGTAGGGAAATTAGGAGATGAGGGTTGTATGGTTACACTTACAGCAGATTCTTGGAAAGTTACAAAGGGTGATCTTGTGGTTGCAAGAGGTAAGAAAGTAATTTTGTATTTAACCAGTGTTAGTATTGATCCCTCTTCTAAGCATAGGTGAGTAATTTGGTAATTATTTGAGTGTAGAGAACATGGGAAGACATAAGGAAAAAACATAGAGTCCTGGACACCGTGGATGGTCTAAGAACGGCAGATCTAAATCTAGAAGTAGGATGGTATGCTGAAATTATGGAAAAGCAAGACATGCAAAGATATATATTGTTGGCCTTTAAAATCAGGGAAAGATATAACCAAGAATGGAATAAAGAGGAAAACTTAGCAGGTGATGTGTTACAAGATGCTCTTATTCATTCTTTGGATAGTAAATTAGAATCTTATGCTTTAGATTTTGGTGCTTCATTTCATACAACTCCTCATAGACAATATTATAAAGATTATGTTCAAGGGAATATTGGGCATGTATATCTTGGTGATGAGCCATGTAACCTTGTTGGAAAAGGAAGTGTTCAAGTTAAATTGTAGAATGGTAACACTTAGAGGTTGAAAAATGTCAGGCATGTTCCTAGCCTAAGGAAGAATCTAATTTCTGTAGGGAAATTAGGAGATGAGGGTTGTATGGTTACACTTACAGCAGATTCTTGGAAAGTTACAAAGGGTGATCTTGTGGTTGCAAGAGGTAAGAAAGTAGGTATTTTGTATTTAACCAGTGTTAGTATTGATCCCTCTTCTATATTAGAAACTATAGGTATACACAAAACTCTCTATGGCATCACAGACTTGGCCATATGAGTGATAAGGGGATGAATATTTGACATTCACAGGGAAAGTTGTTATATTAGAAAAACATTAGACTTTTTTTAGCATTGTGTGTATGGGAAACAAAAATGTGTTATTTTTCTATAGGTTGGATCAACCAAGAAGGGGAAAAAGTTAGATATTTTCATATGGATGTGTGTGCGGAAGATTAGGTATCTTCTCTTGGTGGTTCACATTATTATGTTACTTTTATTAATGATGTTACTATGAATATTTGGGTTTACTGTATAAAGAAAAAATATGGTGTATTTAATACTTTCAAGAAGTGGAAAGCTCTGGTTGAGAATGAAACAAGTTTGAAGTTGAAGTGTCTCAGATCAGATAATGGTGGAGAGTACTTCAGCAATCAATTTAATAACTATTGTTCACATAATGGAATCCGGAGGGTGAAGATAGTTCCTAGAACACCACAACATAATGGTGTGTCAAAAAGGATGAACAGGGCTATCATGAAGCATGCAAGGAACATGAGATTGCATGTTGTATTACTCTTATAGTTTTGGGTGAATGTTTTACATATTTTTTTTACTTGATAAAGAAAGGACCTTCAACTTCTTTAGAAGGTGGAGTACCAAAGGAGGCTTGCACCAGTAAGAAGGTAAACAATTCTTTTCTGAAACTTTTTGGTTGTGAAGCTTTTACTCACATTGATAAAGAGAATAGGACATGGCTAGAAGCTAAGTAAAATAAATGTACTTTCATTGTGTATGGCACTAATGATTTTGGATTTGGGTTGTGGATTTTTTGTAACGCCCACTTAAGACACACACTAGAACAACACGAGAATCAACAAACAATTTTTTTTTTTTGACTTTCTTAAAGTTTAAACGACACCACAAATGATCACAATTGGCTACAACCAACTCTCAATAGGTTTGACACAACATTTACCATCTAGGTATAAGAAAAACTATGACATCCATCATGAAACTTTTCACTTCCCATTTCGATAAGACATCACATACTAGTCCAGCCAAAGAACACACTTACAGTTAGGGGCATCCAATGGTGAAAGTATTTTGAGCTTTCTTAGTTTACTAAAATGTCATTTAAAACTTAACTTATGTTCTAGCATATTTTACACTATGATTGGCACAACTCTTCTTAAAGAGTAATATTTCTTCCTTTTATACTAATAGGTAATTAACTTAAGGTCAGTCATCTCTAATATGCCAAATATTTGTTTTAATTTGTTGGTTAAAACAGGGAGGAATTCAAAACCACAAGTTTATCATCCAAACTCACACTAATGAAACTTATTTCAAAGTTCCCTTTTCACTAGAAGAAGAGCATAGACTCTAATTAATATGGAGTACCATTTAGGTTCGGAAGTAAAATGTCCTTAAGAAAGGATCAACGTTTAATAAAACACCAAAGAAATAATTACAATTTACCACATGGAAAAATTTATAGGATGAGGGTTATATTGAATTCATCTTCAAGAATCCCCTAGTAATAACCAATATTTTATTGAGAATAAGGAATTTATCTGGATTGGGTAAAAACTTCATTTAGGATTCTCTTGATTGAGTTTAACAAAGAAATACATATTTGGTTTCAAACACATGAGTTAGAATTTAATGATTTATTAATCAATCTCCCCTACTTATTGACGCCTAGCCACTTCCAAAAATCCAAACATTGAATTCACCTTCATTACCTTTTTACACCCCACAAAAAGGATTAGAGTTTATTATTACAGCTTAGAAGTAGCAAGAATAAATTCTTTTTATTTCCTTTTACACTGGTAAGAGTTTGGTACCTTTCACTTTATGAGTTTTGACTCCTTTAAGAATTTCAACATTATATTTATTTTTTTATAACTTTTATGAGAATTTCCCTAACATTTTACTATGCCTAAAATTGCATTATTTCCATAGCCGATAAGGGAGAGGTTAAAAACACAAGGCTATAACTCGAGAATTCACCATTTCCTTTATTAATAAAATATAACAAGGTGACAACTGATTAGAAAACACATAGACTAGGAACAAAAGGAGGTCAAACTTGGTCAACCAAAGTGAAGATAACTGTCAAGTTTCTACAATACAATAGAATACTCAAAACAAGGTTGTGATCAATCTATCATGTACAAGAATGTCTTACAAGTTTCAATTTCAGCTTGTTATGACAACCTCCTTCTAAAAATACAGAAAAAAAAGGCAATGGACCCTTCAACAATCTCTATAAAAACCATTCCAAATCTTGCAACACGGTATGAATTTGATCAAATAACTATATAATTAAAACTGAAGTACTTTCAACAAGCCTTTCCTCTTTCTACCATGAAAACCATATGAACATTTATTAGCGAGAATCAGTTCACGAGAACAGAGCACGATAAACGCTATAACATTAAGACATTGTGCTATTATCTAATTGTTTTTTAAAAAAACACTATTGTTTATGAAAATATTCCAAGTGTCCAAAACAAGAGTAATTAAAAGGCTTCACAAAAAGCTACAATGTCAGAATTAGAAAGGAAGGAATTAACTCTATTTTAGTATCATTTGCTCATATAAGAAGTTAAATAAGCCATCATAATTTAATTCCATCTATATCACAATGATGAAAATCATTTCAACATGATAACATTTCGAACTACAACCAATTATAAGAAAAGAATTAGTTTGAATCGTGATCTATCCCCATTGGTTCAATTTAATGTACCAAGCCAAATAACCACTAAATCATAGTCATTTCCCAATCAATCAATCAAAATGAATTCATCTAAAAACACAATGACTTAATAATACTAAGATGTTGTCCCCATACAATTAATTTTATAACAACACAAAAAAAATTGATGAAAAGCACGAATGACCCAACATGGGAAACATACTATGGTAACAATCCTACTAGAAAAATCCCTGCATCTATTCCAAGAGGATACCTTAAGCAAAGAATAAATTTACAATACCGAATATAACCACTGTATGTCCTACATGAGGTTTACTCAATCATTCACAAGACACAAAAACATAGGATACAAAGATTCTAAAGGATCTGTCGTCAAAAACAAGTTGAGATCAAACCTAGTTGATCAACACATAACCATTCAACCAATATGAAAATGAGAAGGTCATAACACAACATGCATCACAATGAACAATCATCAACAACTGAATTCCCAATTACTCCCACATCCAAGCTAAAGGAGAATGAAATTAACAGTTTCAAGGAGAAAAATGTAGATTACTATCTTAGGCATAAGACCAAGATCCAAGTTTTAAGGATTAAAAGATTCCTTAACAATGATCAAGTAGATCTTGCATCTATCAACATATTTGAAAGAAAAAATCAAGATACGAACAAGAGTCTATACTCCGAAAATTTAAGTTATCCCAAAGATGCGAGTACACTCTCAAGGATACATTTCATAGGATCAAATACATTCCTCAAAACATACAATAATCACCCAGGAAACAAATATGATCCAAATCACAAGAATCCCCAAAAGATGAACAAGGACTGCTACCAAATCATGATACCCACACATGAAGCTTGAAGACTAATAGTTCTTCGAGGGAACAAATAAAAAAATAAATAACTCAATTAGAGAGTAATACCAACTCAGGTCCATTCAAAAATCAATCAAGTTAAACAAAATAAACTTAAGATGTGACCTGAGAAGGGTAAATAAACCATGAAACGAGCTGAAAAAGATAAAGACAAAAACTCCATCATTCACCTATACATTCCTCATGCACTTATAGTGCTCAAATACTAATTCAACAAAATGCAAAATGGGTCCAAAAATATCTCACAAAAACAATAAAGAAATCAAAATATCAAATACCCAACTTAATACAAAATGAATGATTATGAACCAAAACAAGATTTCGAAAATAGGAACTCTAGAATAGATTCAACCAACAATATTTGATAATATAACCAAATCGTATGACCATCAAAATAAAACAGGAGTTCCATTACAGGACTTTTTTATTATTAGGAAGAAATTCGACCCAACTGGTATTTATTAAAACCCAGTGTTACAACAACCTGGAGAGTTCCAAGGTTAAAGAGACTTCCAACGGAATCCCTATAAAATCATTTTAAAGTCAGAGCGGTACAAAAAAGGAGACAATACACTTATTAGTGAAAAATATATAGCACAATATCCCCTATCGATTGATTACAAATTCATAAATCTGGCAAACACATTTGTTCTATTTTATTAACTTTATCCAAAATCTAGAATCAATATAAGAGACTTCAAATCAACACAGTCGTTTCTAACACAAGGAACTAATATCCTTCTAGAAAACACAAAGAAGAAAGGGAAGTAGCAACCACACAATAAAACCAACCTAAGAGACATTTTCATAAACATCAGAGTCATTTAATGAAACATTTAAATAACAGCATAAGACTTAAGGGTAAAGGGCATATCTTGCCTAATTTTAGCTCCCACAAGTTGAGCACATGTTGAATAGGTTCTGCAATAGCAACTCAAGCCAAACTCCATTGTCTTCAAGCTTGCTACATGTCCACACTCTTCTCATGGCCAAGTACCACATAGGAAAGGTACGTGGCTAGGGCATGGAGTCCCCAAAAACTACGATTTGCAATTGCATGAACTAATGTGGTCTCAAGGATTGCAATGATTACAGTATATACACAAAAATGGGTTTACTAAAAAATCCTTGGAAACTTCAATAAAACACGATTGACAGGAGTAAATCCAAAATCCACAACCTTACCAACATCCTCCCAGCTTGTGTCAAAATGGGAGGTTAGAGTAAGACATGGACATCCATCGATGTACAATGGAAATCATATTTTTGTCAGATGTAGATGCATGTGCCTCAGACACCATGTATGCAAAATATGGAAGTATCCACGAGGCATGAAAATATTTTTTAAAAATTCCTCAAAGAGATGTGGTCTAAAAGAATTGCCACGATTGTAGGATATGCGCAAAAAAGAAATTTACAAAATGGAAAATATTCACCCTATGAAAACAACAGACATCCAACCTTCTCAATTCACATTTACAAACAATGCGTAGCCAGTGCAAAGATAGCAGCTTTGAAATAGGTATGGACCTCCACCCAAGCAATAATGGAGGAGAGACTTGGGCAAACATTTCCAGTGCAAGTGCCCTTAAGGAATGTATGCAAAATGTGGAAGCAACCACAAGGAATTCAAAATGTTAAAAAAATTTCCTGAAAGCTTCAACGCATGTTCAACAAAGCTCCTTTCAACCCATGTGGCTAGCTTCCAATTAATGTGCAACCATTCCCCAAAAAACATGCCAAGTAAGGTTAAAATAAATGAAATTAAAGACTGACAGAGTCGGTGGAAGAAAAAGTTCAATTACACCCTAAATTAGCTATAAAAACAATGCATGCGTGTAGCCTAACCAGTTAAGTGGGAGTTGGTAAATACCATATTAAATTTGGCAATAAAAATAGTCCTTCAAAAAATTTCTCTATCACTGATTTCCCTCCACTTTCACGCATTCCAAGATTTGCCATAGTCACCATTATACCAAGTCTTTTAAGTAAACAAATAATTTAATTATACTTAGCTAAACAATTAGGTGTCTTCCAATGATTATGCCAAATTTAAATTGAAAAGGTTTAGAATCTCATTAAAACTTTTAAAATTTGACATTAAGCAACCGATAATCAAAATACGATATTCATTAGTATGAAGGTCTTCACAAGATGTTATAAGCACTGTCAGAAATTTATAAGCACAAGTGGCGGAACAAAAGGGTATAATAGAAGGAAAGGGGTTAAATTTACTTCACACAAGGGTTGCAACACTTAACGACCAAAAGGGGGCTCAGACAAATAGTCAGCATTAAACAATAGGGTAAGGAAGCAAAGGCAAAAGTCAAAATCGAACGGTGCATTACATTGTCCTCCCCTTAAGAAAGCATCATCCTCGATGTGACATGACACAAAATAAAGTAAAAGAGGATAAGGAAAAAAGGATGGATAAAGACAAGGACTCTTCCTATGGTAAAAAAACCTTGATCCTTAAAGCATGACCATAAGGTAGGATTAGAAATTTTGGCAGATTATTCAACTTTCATGTTCTGTGAAGATTGGAAATTTTTTCTTACTTCATTATTTAATTTATCACTTTTCCTTTTCATTATTCCCAATTTAAGTTCTTAAGATTTAATTGTTGTAAAGTTTTAGTTTATTCATTCTTGTGGGTGCCCAAAAAGAAACTGTTGTCACAATAACATACCAGGGTCATACACCACACTAAGGATTCACTGGCCAATTTTACATACTATCATGGTTGTACTACATCACAAGAACTTAACCAAACCATGAGAGGAATATAAATGATCCCCATAACATATTACTTGTTTCACATAGACGACTAACACAAAATACTCAAACATAAGTGTTCTATATCAACCTGAAATTTTTCCACAATTTCACAGATGAAGATTTCACACAACTCAGAACAATAGCTACAGACACATAGAGTCAACAAGGGAAACAAAAGCATATTCACAACACCATAACACATAGCCAACTCACATGAGTAACAAATACATCGTAACACTACTCCCAAAGCATCAAAACAAATTTGTATACCTCCTAAAGCATCAATCACACATACACAAATCTCTTATGTCTCCCTTATGTCTCCCAAGTCTCTTATGCCTCCCTCATATATCTTATGTCTCCCTCAAATCTTTTATGCCTCCCTCGAGGAGTAATAAATAAATAAACTTTCCTTTTCTCTCCCCAAAGAGGTCGATCACCGTTTGGCCCTAAGCACATAGATTTCAGACAACCCTAAACCCAAGTGACATAATAACTCATGGTTCAGCAACCTGCTAGTTATCTGTAACTCCTTGGGGCATACCCCCATACAACGAAGTGGGTACATAGGTCCAACCATTCCATGGTGCATCCCATAACCCTATTCCACACATTATGACAATAGAACCAACATAGCAATCCAATTTGAATGCCAAGTGGCAAAGTACAAGCCCTAGGCTAGGCTGTAAAATTTTAAATTTTAAAAAGAAGAAATAAAAATCCAAGAAAAATAAATGGCCAAATAGCCATAGTTACTGTAAAAATTAAAATAAAATAAAAAATCCGCATATTAGTACCACAAACCAAGGAAATTCCCAAAATATAAAACATAGCAATAAAGAAAATTGTTGGTCCTTGTAGAAATAAAAGAAAAGTTTGATTTACAAATAAAATACATTTATAGAAGTAACACATTGTGATAACTATGTGTCCTTAAACGGCCAACAAGGGGGTACTCAACGAGTTGTTGGAACTCAGAACATTAATCCTCGGCTTGTAAAATAACATATCAATAGTACAAGTGTCATCATCTCTATCTGAATCACCCTACCACCATTTCGACAAGGCTAAACATAGTCATAGCTATACTTAGGTTGCATCCATACAAAAACCACATAGGAGGAGAGGAAAGAAGAACAGGTTGTCATCTACTAAACCAAAGGTCATCTCAAGTTGTTGGCCCATGGTACACATTCCCTCACTCCAAACATACACTTTTACCAATTTCCCCTTAGGTTTAGTTAGCATAAGGCTCACAACATAACCCGTAACTAAATCACAAACATAATGGTGGTCCACGCACATTGACTATAGCATCTTACACATGGTATTGATACAGGGTATATCACATCCATCACATTCACAGGTTACATTACATCATATTACCACAAACAACACCCAAAGTATAACACTATACAATTGGGATCATATGCTCACCACATGTCCTTAAATCATGACATAAACCATAACATATTTCTTGAATTACACTTATGATGTGCACATTTACAACATACATTCAATTACAATATAATCATGGTGATATATACATTTCTTCACAACATGATGATGACATCACGATAAAATCTAGTTCACTAAACACCAACCTTATCATACAACAAATCAGCACAACTCCACATCACAAATGCCAAAAAGTCTCCAACTCTTTGTAATCAATAATCACATTCCTTTGACACACACAACAAGATGGTACATCACACTCAAATTTTTATTGAATTAATGGAAAAGAGAGATAATTCCCTCATCCCCAACACATCAACAGTTACGCACTAAGTTACATACATAACATGTGAATTCACAGTATCACATTTACGACACAATTCACATCATTATTAAACCACATTACTATTCAAATTCTCTGCCACCATCCAGTAACACCATCACAACTCTAGTGTGTCCCAGAGGTTCAGAAGTAAGAACCTCACTCTGATACCAAGTGTAACACCACTAAGAAACACACACACCAAGACAACACAAAAAATCATAGATAAAAAAAATTTCACTTGCTAGAAGTTTAAATGACACACAAGAGGTCACAATGGGCTACAACAAACTCATAGAAGACTTGACATGAAAATGACCACCTAAGAATAAGGGAATCTACGACACCCATCATGAAACTATTCCCTTCCCACTTTGACAAGACAACACATACTAGTCTAACCATAGAAAACACTTACAGTTAGGGACATCCCACCATGAAAGTCTTTTAAGGTTTCTTATTTCACTAAAAATTCTTTCAAAATTTACTTACATTCTAGGAGATTTATAATTTAATTTCCACAACTCCTCTTACAGAGATGGATTTCTTCCATTTACACTAATGGGTAATTAGTTTAAGGTCATCTCTAATAAGACAGTTATTTAATTAAATTCCTTTAATTAAACAAGTATGCATTCAAACCACTAGGCTATCATCCAAACTTGCACTAATGAAACTTGTTTGGAAGCTCCATTGCACCAACAAGATGATCATAAGTTCCAATTAAGATGGAGTACCTTTCAGTTTGGAGATATAACCTCATTATGCATGGGTCAATGATTATCAACGCTAAGGGGAAAAAATACAAAGTACGTTGGGAAAATTTAGGGAAAGAGAGTTATATAGAGTCCAAATGCAAGATCACATTAGTCAATAACTGATATTTTATTGAGGATTAAGGATTATTAGGATTGGTTAAAAGCTTCATTTAGCCTTCTCTTGACTAATTTTATCAAAAGAATGCATATAAGGTTTCAAACAACTGAGATAGATGTAATGATTTATTATTCAATCTCCCTTACTATGGCTTTTCCATCTTCCAAAAGCCAAACATTGATTAAATATTAATTATAATTTACACCCCACAATAAGGAAATATGTTTATTATTACAAATTAAAGTAGCAAGAATAAATTATTGTTCTTTCCTTTTACACTGGTAAGAGTTTTCTTACCTTTCACTTTATGAGTTTTGACTCCCTCTAAGCATTTCAAAATTATATTTATTTTTATATAACTTTTATGAGAATTTCCCTAACATTTTACTATGCCTAAAATTGAATTATTTTCATAACCAAAAAGGGGGGGTTTTAAAAGACAAGGCTATAAATAGAGAATTCACCATTGCCTTTATTAATAAAACATAACAAGGTTACATCATTTTCTATCCAATTTGGCAAACCAAACAAAGGTGAAAATTGATTCAAAAACACATAGACTAGGAACAAAAGGAGATCAAACTTGGTCAACCCAAGTGAAGCTAACTAACAAGTTTCTACAATACAATAGAATACTCAAAACAAGGTTGTGATCAATCTATCATGTACAAGAATGTTTTACAAGTTTCAATTTCAAATGGTTATGACAACCTCCTTCCAAAAATGCAAAAATACAAGGCAATGGACCCTTCAACAATCTCTACAAAAATAATTCCATATCTTGCAACACAGTATGAATTCGATCAAAGAACTGCATAATTAAAACCAAAGTACTTTCAACAATAATTTCCTCTTTGTCCCACAAAAACCATCTGCACATTTATTAGCCTAGAATCGGTTCACAAGAACTGAGCACGATAAGCACTATAACATTAAGACATGGTGTTGTTATCTAACTATTATTTTAAAAAACATTGTTGTTTATGAAAATATTACAAGTGTCCAAAACAAGAGTAATTAAAAGGCTTCACAAAAAGCTACAATGTTAGAATTAGAAAGGAAGGAACTAACTCTATTTCAGTATCATTTTCTCATATAAGAAGTTAAATAAACCAACACAATTTAATTCCATCTATATCACAATAATGACAATCATTTCAACATGAAAACATTATGAACGTCGATCTAGTTATAAGAAAATAATTAGTTTAAATCTTTATCTATCCCCATTGGTTTAATTTAATTTACCAAGCCAAATATCCACTAAATCACAGTCAGTTCCCAAGAAATCAATCAAAATGAATTGATCTAAGAACACAATGACTTAATAATACTAATATGATGTCCCTATATAATTATTTTAATAACAAAAGAAAAAAAATTGATGAAAAGCATGAATGGCCCTGCATGGGAAACATATTGTCCTAACAACCCTACTAGAAAAATCCTTGCATCTATACCAAGAGGATGCCTTAAGTAAAGATAAAATTGAAAATACCAAATATAACCACTGTATGTCCTACAGGAGGTTTACTCAATCATTCAAAAGACAAACAAACATAGGATACAATGCTTCTAAAGGATTTTTTGTCAACAAAAATCTAAGATCAAACCTTTTTTATCAACACATAACCATTCAACCAATATGACAGTGAATTCCCTAGAATTTCGTAACACAAAATGCATCACAATAAATAATCAATAGTTGAACTCCCTATTACTCCCACATCCAATCTACAGGAGAATTAAATTAACAGTTTCTAGCAAAAAAATGTAGATTACTTTCTTACGAATAAGACGAAGATCCAATTTTTAACGATTGAATACTTCCTTAACAATCATCAAGTAGATATTGCATCTACCAATATATTTGAAACAAAAAGAACAAGATACGAACAAGAGTATTATACATTGACAATTTAATCTATCCCAAAGTATGAGAGTAAAATGTCAAGGAAACATTTCGTAGGATCAAATAAATTCCTAAAAACATACAACAATCACCCAGGAAACAAAGATGATCCAAATCATAAGAATCCCCAAAAGATGAACAAGGAATACTACCAAATAATGATGCCCACGCATGATGCTCGAAGACTAACAATTCTTCGAGGGAACAAATAACAAGAGAACTAACTCAGTTAAAGAGTAATACCAACTTTGGTCCATTCATAAATCAGTCAAGTTAAACAAAAAAACTTAAGTTGGTGACCCGAGAAGGCTAAATAAACCATGAAACAAACTATAAAATATAAAGACAGAAACTCCATCATTCACCTATACATTATGCACTTACAGTGCTCAAATACTACTTCAAGAAAACCCAAAATGGGTCGAAAAATATCTCACAAAAAAAAAAAAAAAGAATCGAAAGATCAAATACCCAACTTAAGCCAAAATGAAGGATTATGAACTGAAACAATATTTCGAAAATGGGCACTCTAGAATAGAGTCGACCAACAATATTTGATAATACAACCAAATCGTATGACCATCAAAATGAATTAGGAGTTCCATTACAGGACCCTTTTTATTATTAGGAACAAATTCAACCTAGCTGCTATTTATTAAAACCTAGTTTCACAACAACCTGGAGAGTTCCAAGGTTCAAAAGACTTCCAACTAAATCCATATAAAATCATTTGAAATCCAAAAGGGGTACAAACAAGGATACAATACAATTATCAGTGAAAAATTTATAGCAAAATATCCCCTATCGATCATTTGCAGATTAATAAATTTGGCAAACACATTTCTTCTTTTTTTTAACTTTTTCAAAAACCCAATATCAATATAAGAGACTTCAAATCAACATTCGTTTCTAACCCAAGGAACTAATATCCTTCCAGAAAATGAGAAGGAGAAAGGGAAGTAACAATCACACAATAATACCAACCTAAGAGACATTTTCATGAAGAGTAAGGTCATTTAATGAAACATTTAAATAATAACACAAAACTTAAGGTTAAATGGCCTATCGTGCCTAATTTAAGCTCTCAAAAGTTGAGCACACGTTGAACAGGGTCTGCAACAACAAATCAAGCCAAACTCCACTATCCTCAAGCTTGTTAGGTGTCCACACTCTTCTTGTGGGCAAGTTTGGTACAGACAGGGTACGTGGCTAGGGCATAGAGTCCCCAAAAATAGTGATTTGCAATTACTTGAAATAATGTTGTCTTAAGGAATGTAATGATTGCAGTATATACACAAAAATTAGTTTACTGAAAAATCCTTGGAAACTTCAATATGACGTGATTGACAGGAGTAAAGCATGACTCCACAACCTTGCCAACATCCTCCCAGCCTTTGTCGAAATGGGAGGTTAGAACAGGACATGTACATCCATCAAAGCACAATGGAAATCAGATTTTTGTCAGATGTAGATGCATGTGACTTAGATGCCATGTATGCAAAATGTTGAAGTACCCACGAGGCATATAAATTGTTTTTAAAAATGCCTCAAAGAGATGTGGTTTCAAGGAATTGCGACGAATGTAGGATATGCAAAAAAGGGATCTGCAAAACAACCAAGATTCACCCTATGCAACCAACAGGTGTCCAACCTGCTAAGTTCACATTTGCAAAAAATGCAACTAGTGCTAAGATAGCAGCTTTGAAACAGGTATGGACCTCCACCCAAACAATAATGGAGGAGAGACTTGGGTAAACTTTTCCGTTGCAATCCTCCTGGAAGGAATGTATAAAAAACGTGGAAGCAACCACAAGGAATGAAAAATTATAAACAAAATGCCTGAAAACTTCAATTCCTATTCAACAAAGCTCCTTCTAACCCACGTAGCTAGCTACCAGTTAATGTGTAACCAGTCCCCACAAAATGTGCCAAGAAAGGTTAAAATAAATGACATTAAAGACTGGCAGAGTCGGTGGAAGAAAGAGTTCGATTTCACTCTAAATTAGATATAAAAACAATGCATGCATGGAGCCTAGTTGGTCAACTAAGTGGGATTTCATAAATACCATATTAAATTTGGCATTAAAAAATAGTCCTTCAAAATTTGGCGCCACCCCCGGCTTCCCTCCACTTTCACGCATGCCAAGATTTTCCATAGTCACCATTATACCAAGTCTTTTAGGTGAACATAAAATTTAGTTATACTTAGCTAAACAATTAGGTATCATCCAATGAGTATGCCTAATTTAACTCTGAAAAGGTTTAAAATCTTATTAAAACTTTTAACAATTGACATTAAGCAATTGATAATCAAAATATGATATTCATTAGTATGAAGATATTCACAAGATGTTATAAGCACAAAACACAGAACAAAAGGGTATAGCGGAAGGAAAGGGGTCAAATATTACTTTGCACAAGGGTTGTAACACTTAATGACCAAAAGGGGGCCCAAAAAAATAGTCTCTATTAAGAAACATGGTAAGGAAGCAAAGGCAGAATTCGAAAACGAACGGGGCATCACAGTTTGAATAAGAAGAAAATCATTAGGAGTAGGGATGTTATTTTCAATGAAAGAGTTATATACAGGAAACAACTGCAGGAAAAGACGCAAGAAAATTCTGAGTATATAACACTTGATGAGATAAAATATAGAGAAGTTATCAAAGGGATAGAAAATCATCAAGTTAGAATCAATCCTGGCATAGTTTTTGTTGATTCATTAGATCGAAATCAACAAGAATAGTGAGAGACTCAAACTCCAAAAAATCTTGTGAGACCTTCTACTAGGGTAAGTAGACCTCCTGCAAGATTATCTTCTTATCAACTTTACTATTTTTTATTGACGAATGGTGGTGAACCAAAACATTTTGAAGAAGAAATGCAAGTAGAAACACGGAAAAGGTGGGAGCAGGGAAAGGATGAGGAGATGAACTCCTTGGAACACAACCAAACTTGGAGTTTGGTTTAGTTGCCTGCAGGAAAGTGAGCATTACAGAACAAGTGGTTTTACAAGTTGAAGGAAGAAGAAGGTGTAAAAATAAGGTACAAGGAAAGACTTGTTGTGAAGGGATTTGCATAGGAAAAAGGTATAGAAATTCAAGAAATTTTCTCTCCTGTTGTTATAATGACTTCCATTAGAACTGTTTTAAGTCCGGTATTTGTAGAAGATTTGCATCTTGAACAATTAGATGTAAAGACTATTTTTCTTCATGGTCATTTGGAGGAAGAAATCTATATGGAGCAGCCAGAGGGATATGAATTTAGGGGGCAGGATAAATTGGTGTGCAAATTGAAGAAGAGCTTATATGGTCTTAAGTAAGCTCCAAGACAGTGGTATTTGAGATTTGATAGGTTCATGATAGAACAAGGTTACTCTATATGTCATTCTGATCACTGTGTTTATTTTAAGAGACTAGATAATAACACCTATATTATATTGTTGTTCTATGTGGATGACATGTTTGTGACAAGTTCAAACATGTAGGATATAAATGAGCTAAAGAGACAATTAACCAATACATTTGCAATGAAAGATTTAGGTGCAGCAAAGAAAATTCTTCGTATGAGAATCAATAGAGACAAGAATAATAGAATATTGACTTTGTCTCAAGAATAGTATGTGAACAAGGAGTTCGATAGGTTTAGGATGCAAGATGCAAAACCAGTGAGTACACCATTGGCAGGGAACTTCAAGTTGAGTAAAGAAAAGTGTCATAAAACACATGAAGAGATTGAATATATGTCCAAAGTTACATATGCTTCAATAGTATGAAGTTTGATGTATGTTATGGTATGCACAAGACTAGACATTTCCCATGTAGTGGGAGTTGTCAACATATACATGAGTAATCAAGGAAAGGGGCACTGGAATGCAGTCCATTTGATTCTCAGTTTCTTGAGAGGGACCAGTAGTAGATAGTTGTGCTATGGAGGGTCAGAGGTTTCCTTACATGGATATGTTGATGCAGACATGGCTGGAGATTTGAATAGTAAGAGGGGCACCATAGGTTATGTATTCATTGTTGGTGGCACAAAAGTGGGTTGGATTTCTAAAGTGTGGAAAATTATTACCTTGTATACTATAGAGGTAGAGTATGTTGTTGCTACTAAACCAAGCAATGAGATGATATGGATGCAACGGTTCATGGAAGAGTTGGGAAAGAGGCAGCAGGATTACATGTTATTCAGTTATAGCAAAAGTGCAATTCATCTTGCAAAGAACTCAATGTTCCATTCAAGAACCAAACATATACAACTCAAGTATCACTTTCTGAGATAGGTTTTGGAGGATGGACAATTGAAGATGGAGAAGATCCATACAAGTCAAAATCCTGTTGATATGTTGACAAAGGCGGTGACAAAAGAGAAGTTGGGCAGCTGTTTGGTTTCGGTAGGTCTTCAAGATAGATCTTGAAGAAGAGAAACAAGTCAGAGAAGAGTTCGATCATGAGGTGTACTAATGGGTTGCAGCGATCAGTCTCAAAGCGGGAGATTGTTGGAGTTGTTGAGCCTGATTGCAAGTCAAAGTGGCAGTTTGGTTTTCTATTTTCTATTTTTTGGGAGGAAATCATGGTCATGGATAAAAATAGCATTGTCTTATTACTAGATTGGAGTTGTTAATTTTATAAGCATGTGATATTTAGATTGCTTGTGGTTGAAGCAAACTTTTATAAGCATGTGATTTTTAGGTTGCTTGTGGTTGAAGAAAACTTTTATAAGCATGTGATATTTATGATGGTTGTGGTTGAAGGAAATTTTTACAAAGAGGTGCACAAGTTATATATATGTGCATCGATTTACTCTTTGGAGTATGAAAAAGAAAGAGAATTGTATTGTATTCCTTAAGACTGAATAAAGGAGAAGTCTGGCTTGTTTCTGGTGGATGTAGCCCAAATTGGTTGAACCACATTAAATCTTGGGTTTATCTTGTGATTGCATACTTCTTTTATTTTTGTTCTATTTCTCATCTGTATTTCAATTCTAAGAACATCTGTATGAAGACATTCAACCGAAGAAATGATCATTGTGTTCGTTACCCACCATTTAATTACAAGTGTCAACATTATCGAATGGAAATATGGCATCTATACATGACAGTGTATAAGAATAATCACAAGGATGATATGAGTTAAACCTAAGCCCGCACTAATCTGCAGTCTCTAAAGTAGTTTGATCGAAGGAATTACAAGCCAACAACTAACGATAACCTCGGCAAATTGTCAAAGAACTGCCCAATATGGCAGGCGGCGATGAAGGTTTATATACCTAAGGAGATATCTTGCATTAAAAGCATAGCCCATGTTTCCAAAAATTGACATCAAGATTCTTGTCTGCCTGTAATGGTAAACAGGCAATAATATCATTATGTACATGTGGTCAATGTCAAATAATTTTTTTGTGATATACAATAATTTTCTATTGTTTAGGAATCTCGTCAGCTCCCTGGTTGGAGAGTTTTTTTATTTCTTTCATTAGAGGAGTGGAAGTGAGGAACCATGGAAAAATTATTATTAGCCAAGGCTGGAAGACCAGTAAAGCAACTAGGCAATACGGAAAGCATTTTTCCTTTAAATCAAAAAAAAAAAACTTGAAGGAATTCACGTACCTTAATTAGCCAGCTCAGATTGGTGGAATATATTAATAGATTATTGATAGGAATCGTTAAAAGCCCAATATTAGGGAACATGTGTTCTATGAATTGACCCTAAGGTCGCATCAATTTTTGAATTTCATTTTGTTTCTTTCAAGTGCAGATGTATGTGGGGAAATCTATTACTTGTTAAAGTTGAGGATTGTTTTGTTGGACATGGACCTCTGAAATGGTCCGGATAATTAATATTTATCCATAATTGGTTTCATTCTCTACATAAATAATTATTGAATTACTTTTATGACATCATGACATAGAAAAATAAAGCTAACAATCATTTAAATAATTATTTTTAATTGGTATTTTAAATATTATACAATGTTTTATGTATGTATATGTAGTATATATAAAAGGTGTTTATTTCGAATTTGGTATATATTTTATTTATTGAAAGGTTTTGTATTGATTCAATAATTATTTATATTCTTAAAAAAAGTTCTATATATAAGGGGGGGCTAAGTCTTAGGCAGACTAGGTAGTTGTTTAAGGCACTAATACTCAAGGGTTACCTGAATTTAAAGATTTTCCTTATCGTCTATTTTTTTTTTTTAAATGACAATTTAAATGAAGATTCAAAATTAATTGACCCATTTATTTATATTATTGTATAGTAACATAAATTTCACACATTAAAATAAAAAGGTATTAAAATATTTTTGCAAGTAAAAACAAATATGTTATAATTTTGAGATCAAATGATTTTGTTGATATTGTTACCCATGCTCCCATATAGTTTCAAATTATGTAGGTTTATAATTTTCCCTAGAAAAATGTTCATGTGCTTTTGTGTAGCCACTAGAGGTAAGTATAATTAAAAGAAATAATATTTCATTCTATATTCACAATTTTTGGGGGAAATATCTTTCAATTTTTTGGAGAAATTAGTAGGCTTGGTCTAAATACCACTCTTCACTAATCTATGGGATCTACATAATCATTTTTATTGTTTTATAGAAAAATGGTACATTGTTTAGGTTCGTGTCCCATCACATACTTGATATTTGTAATTTGAACTTGTAAGCAACCTTGTATAAATATTGTATTTTCTGCATTATGAGAACTTCGTGTCATTAATTATTTCCATCCATGGAATATTTCTCATGCTTATGTGACACTTGGATATTTTTTATTCTTTTGTAAAACAAATTCTCTAGATTTGTGATTTATTATGATCCTGATGCAAATTTTAAAGTACCAAAATAAAAATAACTTTAAGAGAAAAAATTATTAACTATCGATTGGCATTTGATTCAATGGTGAAGATGATTGGCTCTTGAAGAGCCCACAAGGGTTCACTTCTCACTGAAAGTGAAGTCAAGATACCATAATATGGGATGAGGTCGGGATCATGCCCCTAGACAAATATGACGGAATGGAAACTCCTCGGTCCTTGGCCGCTTAGCCGAAGAAGTCTACTCACCTCAACCGTGGGATATGGCGGTCAAAAACCTACCAAGTTTCAAAGAAAAAAAAAAAAATAACAACTAAAATTATGAGAACAATTATTACCTAAGGCACTCCTAACCTGTAATTTGTGTGTGTGTGTGTGTGTTTGTGTGTGTGTGTGTGTGTGAGAGAGAGAGAGAGAGAGAGATATGACTTTAATGTAGTTTAAGCTCTCTCATTTATTATAAATATTATAATTTGTATCTTCTCTATTTAAGAGGACTTTCATATGACAATCACACAGACTTAAAATTTAAGATTGTTTTTATGGATGATACAATAAGAACCCGCACCTCCTCATGATCATTCTAAGTTACACCTATTGAAACAATTTAAATGATTTCGTTGAGCAATAGATGAGAATGTTGTCACTATTGTTTCATAAAATCTTCAGTCATAGTTTTCTTGCGTGTAAACTATAGACAATATTAACAGTTGCAAATATGCATTAATTAGAGGTTTAAATGTAAAGAATGTAAAGGCCGTTCTGAGAAAAATACAAGTTAAACACGTCAGATAATCATTTGAAGATGATTCCCATAGAGTAGTCATTTAAAGATTTTAATTTAGGGCAGATAATTCTTCCCATTGCCAGAGCGACTACTCTACAGCCTAGATTGCATCAAAATCTGTTGTTCCAACTTCCTACCATGGGGTCATCCACCTCAGAACCTAAGATTGAGGAACTTTGGTAGGCAGTGGACATCATGTGTAATGGAGAAAACACATGACAATGATCAAATGTATCCCGTCAAAATCACCGATATGTTCCTACAAATAATGTATATGTTCTTGAGATATTTCACAATTACCAATGGCAGGCTGAATTCTTTGGTTTAAGTGGAAATACTTTCTAAAACTTGAAGGGTGAATATGTTGAAAACTACAACATCGCGAGAATCCCATATGTCAGTCTAGGATTCCATATTCCGTATGAAGACATTCAACCGAACAAAAGATCATTGTGCCCTAATAATTTACCCACCATTTAATTCCAAGTTTCATCATTATTGAATAGAAATATGACATCAGTGAAGTTTGACATGACAGTGGATAAGCATAATGACAAGGATGACATTAGATAAACAGATGCTCACAGTGATCTTCAGTCTACATAGTACCTGAAAAATAGCTTTCATATCAATAAAATATAGAGTGCCAAGCCGATAACTTAAGAAAAACTCAGCAACTGGTCAAGGATCTCAACAGATGGGGATGATGGTTCAAACTCTTTTAAGGACTTTTTTCGCTGACATCAAGATTCTTGTCTGCATGTAGAAACGGGCAATAATATCATTATATACATGCTCAGAAAGAATGTCGTATGCATGTGGTGAATGACAAGTAAACTCTGTGATATAAAATTATTTTCTACTATTTACGAATCTCATCATTCCCTGAATATAAGGAATTTTGATTTTTTGAAAAATCCTTCAACTTGAGGAGTGCAACCATGGGAAAACTATGAGCACCTAGGACTGGAAAACTCAATAAAGCAACTAGGCAATACAGAAAGTTTATATTTTTTAAAGTAAAAGAAAGTTTGAGGAACTCACATAGCTTACTTGTAATACGAAACCTGTGTATTCTATGAACTGACGTGGGTTGCATCAATTTTGTCATTTCCTTTTGCTTCTTTCCGATGAAGATCTATGTATGAGGAAATATATTACTTGAAAGATAGTTTTCCAGGGCATGGAGCTCTGATATTGTCGGGATATTTATACTTTATGTATATTTTCATTCATTTTGTACATCAATACTTTCATTTCTGTATATTGAGTTCCATTGACGACAAAAGGAAAAGAGAAGAATAAGAATTATCGAAATAATTACTTTTAGATCAGTAACTAGAGAATATATATATGGGACCCCACACAAACAGAAATACATATATTATATGTATGTGTGTGGGGTCCCACTCTAGTTATCCTTTATGCAGAAAAAAGGCTCTAAATTCTGTTTTATGACATAGGTATTGTATTTTTATCTTCTTCTTTATGCGAAAAGAAAAATTGTCATATGAGGGTCAAATAGATGTCAATTTTAAGATTACTCTTTTTTATTGAATTCATTGGTGGAAATGAATTTAGTATAAAATTTTACCAGGGTGATCTAGGGCTATCTGAGTAGTGGGATTCCACGATATCCCTTTAGGAGGTTATATAAATGAAGTGTTAGTGGAGGTTATATTGGAATGTGTTAGTGTGAAAATAGTTTATCCAACATGGATTACATTTTAAGAAAATATCTTTGGATCGAGATGTTTTGGAGATAAATGATTTTTTTACTATTTTCTTCATACTCATTCTCATTACAAGATATCTTTGTAACAATAGTTATTTAGTTATCAATACTTCCATCCCATGCTTCTTATTTAACAAAGTCAACGTCTCTTTTGATATTAGCTTTATTTTTAGTGGGATATAAAATTGAAATGGATTTTGATTTTTCACTACATCCCATAAAAATTTAGAGCTCTCCTTTATCATCAAATTAATTCCTTCTTTCATCTAGCACATGAACATATGTTACAAAAAAACAACACTTGATTGAGAACACTATGTTTCTTATTGCTCCATGTTTCTTGAGGAACTCCATCCTTCATAATTTTTGTAAGGAATCTATTCAAATATATGTTACACAAGCTACAACTTTTTCCCAATATCGATTTGAAAAACTTATGGCCTTCAACATACTTATGGAAATTTCTCTAATATTTTTGTTCTTTCTATTTACTAGACCATTGTGTTGAGGTGTATATCTTGTTATAAATTTCTTATTAATTACATGAGTTATCTTAAAATTTATAAACTCATTTCATACATAGTATCTTCCTTTATCTAATTTCAATAATTTTATATAATGTCCTACTTTCTTTTCATTTATGGCCCTAATTATTTTAGTATACCAAAAAAAAAACTAATTTTTGTTCCAAGAAACACAAACAAGTCTTTCTAGTAAAATCTTTAATAAAAGTCAAGAAAAATTTACTTAGATTCTACAAATTGAAGGTGTTTGTATGTCCACATAGATTTGAATGGACAATATCAAGAGGAGCTCTTGCTCTATTTGAATTTCCAATATGAAAATATTCTTTATGTCGCTTTCCTAGGATACAACTTTCACAAGTGTTTCTTGTTTGTTCTATTAATAGAAATGTGTTTAACATTTTATTCTTGCAAAAAATATTTAAAAAACCAAAACTTGAATGTCAAAACCTTAAATGCCATAACCAAGATTTATCTTTGATGATAAATTAAAATAAATTTGAATATCTTGCTATAGTGACTACTTGTATGTGTTCTCCATGTGAATATGAGGTAGTTGCTGAAGGTTTCCTTGAGATGTATCCTACATAACATCTTGAATACATTTGGTATTTGAACCAAGTAAAAAAGGAGGAATAGGAATCCAAAAGAAACAAAAGAAGAGCAAAAGGATGAAAGAAAAGAATAATATCGAAAACCTTAATGGGAAATTCCATATGGTTTAGCTTGGTAAGTTACAATTTCTTGACTTTTTAGAAGGATTATGGTATACATATTTTATTGAAATAAATCAGGAAAATGATGCCCTTGATAACATGGTCGAAAGGGAGGTTGGCTAGAAGCTGGTCTAGTGTAGAAAAAAAAAAAGATCCAATCAAATGCTATGGTAACTAGGAGTATGAAGAATTGATCTTCATGTTTTATCTTGTCACATTTTAAGGTTTCAGGAGCTTTCAAACCCCTCTCAAATCAAGATTTTGTAATTATCTTCTATGCTTTTTGTTAACAATTTAGTATCGTTATATCTTTTGGTGTTGATTAAACTAAATGTGAATTTAATGTCTAATCTAATTGTTATTCTAGTAGTAAATAAATGCACCAATGAAGTATAGAAATTAATCCAAGCAAGCTAAGAAATGAAATATAAAACCCTAATTGCAAAGAGAGGGTAAGAAGCCTTAGGTGATTCACACAAATCCTAGAGGTGTACAAAGCTAGATAACTGGAAAATACAAAGCAATGACCATCACACCTAGGCTCAAAAAAATACATATCCAGAAGAATAAGCTGGACTAGGGCATCTGGAGAGGATCAAAGGCACCTACGGGTGCCCTAGACCTATTTTTGGGTTCCTGGGTCTACGGAAATGCTCAGAAAACCTCCTCTGAGTGGTCGCTAGTTTTTTATTTTTGTTCTCCTTTGGTCGCTATGACATCACACAGTGATCGCCAAACTCATTGGAAAGCTACAAAACCCTCAAATAGATGTCAAATCCTAAAAAATAAAGATACAAAATGAGGAGTTGGACTGTCTTCAGTTATCACAATGGTGAACTTACGACTAAGCAATACACTACATCTCAAACACAATTTAGTTATGTGTGTGTATGCAGAATTGTACCCTAGGTGGCTCTTATGCGTGTCGCACTTGATAGCGAGAAAGTAGCTAGATGTAAATAAATTTAATAGATGTGTTCATGGAATAGAATAAAATTCCCTCCTATGAAGTGTATGCAAAATAACCATCTCACTATTGTCCTTGCTTTAAGAGGAAAGAGAGGCATGATAGCTAAGAAAAGAATGGAAGCATAGATGTGGTTGGACTCATCTCAGGTGGAGGAAGGGTCTCTACCTTCGTGGTGCCTTCTTCTTTTCTCCTCCAGGGATGCATTCATCTAGGCTGAGCATTGGAGGATGTGGTCTGGGAGGACAGGGGTTTGTGGACATTGATAATGGCACCTAGTTTGTGGCTGCAAGATATGTTTCAGTTGGTGTTGGGGTTGTTGTTTCTACTCCAAATAAGACTAGGTTAGATTCGGGATTCTTTGTAGGTGGCAGGGTAGGATGTTTATTGATGTGGTATCCAAAGGACCTTCCTAAAGGACCCCTCCTCTGAAGCCTAGAGTTTCCCCTTCACTCACATTTGATGATAATATGATCAGTATGGTACGTGAAACTGAAGATAAAATTTCCAAAATTTCCCTCATCTACTGCTTCAAGAACTTTTAGTAGAAAATTTTTCATTTAAATGAATGGATACCCCAAATATGGAGCCCAAAAATTAATGGTAAGATTGAACTCTATCGATGCTCTACAGCTTTGTTCATTGTTGTTTTTGAATCTATTGAAGATATGGATATTATTGACAAAAAATACTGGGTATAGGGTGAACATGGTCTGATGGTCAAACCTCGGTACCCTACTTTTGATCCATCCAAATCCTCCTTTGATTATCATTCTATTTGTGTTAGACTCTTATGCTTTCCTATCTAATTCTGGAGTGAACATTGTTTTAAAGCCATATCTAATCAATTAAGGTCTTATGTTAAATTATATAGCAACTCTTCCCAGCATTTTCATACTACCTTTTCTCATATACTGGTTGACATAAACCTCACTCAAAACCTTCCCCCTGAGATCAATCTTCTGATAGGTGATAGAACATGGGTCTAAAGGCTTGAATTTGAAGGTGTGATTTATTGGTGCCATAGATGTTTTAAAGCCAGACACTTGATTGTCTAATGTGGATGACCTAAGCACACTAAAATTAAACCCACCTGGTGGAAATACTCTCTACCTGATCATCACACGGTGTGTGACCCTCTAATTCTATACCGGATCCATCATCACCCTCTTTGGAAAGGATCCCCTCCCCGTATTTTAGTACTACGTTGGTTTATGACACCCCCCAGCTCATTGTTTCAATAAGCCCTAAGGGGTTGTTCATTGATGAAACTCAGAGGAAAAAAAATGGAACCAAAAGTGTATAAAGTGTTAAGGGAGATTGTAACTCTTTTCTCTCCTTGTATACAAGTCACATATCATCCAATTGAAGGTATTGAAGTTGTTGTTCCTATAGATGAAGTTTTTGATGGGTGAAAAATGGTTCAAAACAAGAATAAATATATTCATAAATAAACCGCTTCCACCACCAAGAGACTTTGTCTCTCTTTCTATTGTCTGGTTCTTCCTCTCCTTCGCTTTTGTTTTTTCCAGATAGCAGTTGTGATTCTTGTTGGTTGTTGTACTGCTGAGCAGTGTGCTTATTTTTATCTCTTTTGTTCTCATTTTTATATCTAGGTGTTGACCCATTTTTTTGTTCCTAGGTAGGATCCTAGTCAAAAAACCTTTTACCATTAATTAAAAAAAGATGGACAAATACATGGGTTAATTATTATTTTTATTACTTATGAATCATATGAATAGTAGTTTGTAATTAGGAATAGATAAGTGCTTGATTTTGAGTCTACATTTTCCCCCCACTTTATGTTGGTAAGAAGAAATCTCAGTAATATAAAGTAGATAAGATATACGTACTTGGTAACCATGTAGATATATGATGAAATCATGCCGAGGGACAAGAAAAAAGTGTGGAGTGATAAAAGTGTGAAGCGTGGATTGTAAGGAGGAAAAAGTGCAAAAATTGATGAGGAAAATGAACCTAGGGTGGAAATGCATGTGTAGATTTCATGATGTGCATATTATTGATGTCAATGTTGTTGTTTTTGATGTTAGGAATGGTGTTGACTACTCCTTCCCATATGGATGGACCTATAAAAGAGAATAAAGAACAAGCAGTCAAGTACATAGGTATGTGTGTAAAAGTATGTAAAGAAGTATGTAAAATGAAAAATGGGAAAAAGGAAAATGTGCACCTGATCCATGATGAGGAAAGAGTGTATAAATGATCCTAAAGATATTGTAAAGAAATTATTTTTTCAGATGATCTCACGCTAATGATATGGAAGAAGTGTAGGGAGAAAATTCCGGTTTTATCCTCCAAGATTTAACTACTTCCCGTAATGTAGGAAAACTTTGCAGATGATGTGTACAATTTGATCGAACGTGAAAGTTATAAGGAATGTATGGCCTATAAAATCCATTGTGTGTGGAAATCTATAGACTGTGTTTAATTGCCAAAACATTGTGCAAAGGACCAAAGTCTTATTCTGAGCCCTGAAACTGAAATTTTTTTTGTACCGGTACTGTGCTATATTTTTTAATAAATGTAGAATGATGTGTGGGGTGATTGATTCACCCAAATTATTCCCCCTATTTTGTGGTGCATGTGACATTTTTGAAAGAGTATGCGGCCCAAAAGAGGACCGACCTCTATGCTGAAACTTTTCCTTCAAGGGGAAGGGAATGTGTTTGGTATCAACCAAGGAACATGCAAGTAAAGTTTGTAGGAAATAATTATTAGTACAATTAAAGACAAACACGCATGTATAAGAAAAATTGTATGTTACGTAGAAAAAATGTAAGCTAAGACGTAAGAGGATGATGTAAACACACAAGAAGACACTGTAGACCACAAAAGTAGGTTACAAATATGGGACACCAATCATGATGTCACAAGATAATCAAGGCCAAGAAAGCCAAAAGAAGACAGTGTGCACAGAAGAAAAAGGGAAAATCCCACAAGCAATGGCATGCAAAGAGAAACCAATGAAAAATAATATAATAGACAACCATGGAGGTAAATAGACCTACAAGAAAAATGCTACACATGAATCACCCATTAGCATGTTATAAATATCAAAAATATGTCAAAGTATGTATAATCGAGTGATAAATGTGCTATGAAAAATGAAACAATAGCACCTGTAGTGTACAGAATTAGATGCCCCCAAGATCCATTGTGGGACTAGAAATAGGTACTGCGCCAAGCATCCATGTTGTTTGTAATAGATCTATAGAATCTACGATCATAAATAGAAATGAAATTGAATTCGCATGTGTATATGATAAAGATAATGACATACTAGATATCTATATAGCATGTGTAATAAAGTGAGCATGTAACAAGTAAATGTAAGCAAGACTAAGTGGAACCAAGATATGTATCATGTTTTGGATGAGACGAAATGGAATACATTGTGAATGATAGGAGCATAATTCCCCCTAAGTGGATGTTAATGTATGTAATGAGGTTCATTTATTTTTTTCCCTCAGCAGTCAATTATGAACCATGAATGAGACTATCATCGGAAATGGTCTGAATGTGTGTAATAGAAAGATGTGATCATCAAAGTGCAAAGCATAGAGTTTAACCATGTGACTGATTCATTGAGTGATTGATTTGAAGCGCGAGTGGGATGAGGTCCATTTGAGATGTATACCCTCAGCATTCGAGTATGGAATGTGGGACTAGAGTGTGTCATATAGTAACGAGCGCATTGTGAAGAAGTATATGTAAGAAAGATGTAGTCTGAATGTGTAGATAGGATATGTCGAAAAGTGTGTATCATACACTGCAAGAGAAGATTTCCTAAGTGTATTATGTGTGATGTGTGAAGTATGTGTTGTGTAAAGTAGAATTTATATTTTGCAGTGTGTGAGGTTCATGTGTATAGTATGCCTTCAATAGTCAAGTGTGGACCATAGAGAAAGAGTGTGTCATTGGGAAATGATGATACAAGCGTGTATGTTGTGTGTAAAGATATAGGTGTTAATGTGATGAGAGTATAAGACATGTGTCGATGCTAGGGGAAGAGGATAAATGTAATGCCCCCTGAGCATGTGATGGTGAGTGCACTATCTGATAAAAGTGAAAGATGAAGGCCCTCAACTCGATGCTAGCGGAGATGAATGTGTATGAGTTAGATTTTCGAAGACTGGTGGTGTATGGCACAGATGTTGTGAAGGTGAATGAATCTTATAAGCATGTGACTGATGAGCATATGGTGGGAACATTTTTGTAACAAAATTTGAAGGTGATTGAGGCCTATGTGAAGAAGATCACGGAGGTAATGGATGCATATGTGAAGGAGAGTGCACATGTGATCAAAACCTACATGGAGTGAAATGATGTGATGAAGTATGCCTTGATATATGATTTGTCCTCTTCATGGACCTAGACTAATGTACTAGACAATAGAGTGATGAGACCACATAGGTCATGTGCAAATAGGCAAGCTAGGAGTGGATTATGCTTTAGGATCGATATGCCATGGAGAACTAAATGGACTAGGTGATGTAATGGTAACTTTAAGAGGATGTGGTGACCATAGAGTGGATGGAGGAAGACCATTAATAGAGATGAATTGATTTTTGTGAATGAACTTGAGACAAAAGTGATTCATGGAGATGATAGACAGAGACATGCGAATCTAATTAATGCCTAAGAGCATGTCACACCCTTTGATTATTTGTGCTACAAGGAAGGGAACAAGCATGGTGAGAGGACCAATAGTAACGTGAATTTGGATGACCCCATATGAGTTATCCATTGGATATGAAATTTGTGTGATAGGATATTGAATAGCAATAAGAAATAGAATAGAAAACGTGTTGATACACCATGATGGATCAATTTTGGTATTATTTATAGGGATGGATTCAATAGAAGTGTTAATGTACAAGTGATCAGAAGATAATGTAGCATGATAATCATGATTAGAGAAAGAAATGATTGGTGGAGAGATGTCAGTATGAGAAACTAGGAAATCAATATCCCCTTATGCAGGAGGAGGCATTACGTGATATGTATGATTATCCAAGGAATCAATTGATTTCTTGTCATGTTTTGGAAATGGATTATTGAATATTTTAAGCTTATGATTTTCATTATCTTTTGCAAAGGTTGTAAGCTCTGGAATCTCAAATTTGTTATCATCGATAATATCTTGGATGATAGTGTGAAGTTTTAAACACCTATCCATAGAATGTTTGACACATTGATGATAGTCGAATCGAAATATCTCATTGTAATTTTGATGTTTTGGGTGAGATGGATATAAATTGAGTGGAGGAGGAAGCATAATAAGATTTCTCTCAATAAGTTGTAATATAATATGTGGAGCAATAGTCAACATTGTATATGTATGTTTAGGTGGTTTCCATTGGAGTTCTTTGGTGTTAGAGACAACATTAATAGTGACTTTATTTTCAACATGTTTCACAGTTGATTTAAAAGTTGTTTTACTTTGAAATTGCATAGAATATGAATCCTTTTCCTAATACTTAATATTTCCTAGAGATAATATTTTAGTTTCACGTATCTTAAGAGTGTGACATGATTGATCAAATGAGGGAGATGTTTCAAATAGAACGCTCTGGTGAAGAGGTGGCAATAGACTTTGAATGAATAAGTCTTGAAGCTTAGAGTTTGCAAGCACATTATACATCTTAGTGTTGAAAAAAAACTAATCCAATTATTTAAACAAATTACCTAGTTGGTTATGTGGACATGTCTAGGTAGTTATGGGGACATGTGTAGTTACTCAATGAATACTCCCCTGTATTTATATTCATCCTTGATGTGAATAAATCATTCCATCACCTTTGCATTTTACATCATGTGTTTTCATTGGTATCAGAATGTGAATATTTTAATGGGAGTGGAGCTCTATTTTGGTTGGTTAGAGCATTCTCATGTGGTAGTTGAAGTGACCTCCCTGTGACTTCATTAACTTGTCTTGAAGCATCTATGGAGACCTGTGGAGAGACGTAGAACATGATAAGCATATTTATGTTTGGAAGACATGGAGAAGACCTGGTTTTTATGGCATCCAACACCTATGTGAAGAGTACTACAATCTATAGGATGTGTTTGTTTCTTTATGTTTTTTGCGTGTAGGTGTATTTGGCACGACCACCAGCATAGACCAGTTCACTCTTGGCAACACATTTTTTTTTACTTTGGTGGTTGGTTGCATACATAGCTGAAACATTAAGCCTCTCTTTTAAGGGTTTAAATTTTGTGTAGACATGTTTCATGCCTGTTAAAAATGGTGCATGGAGGATGGCATGCTGCAAGATTAAAGGATTAAATACCTCTTTTGGCATGAGCGTGGACACATTGGAAATGGTGAATTATTCTTCTTCTCATCATATCCGATAAGTAGACCTATTATTACATCATTTACCATATTCCACAATTGTTTTGTTGAGCATTTGAGAACAAAAAAATAGGCACGTTTCAATTTTTTATCTCCAAACACCTTTTTCAATAAATAATCCCTAGACACATTATCAAATATATCTTCAACATGTTACCTATGCATCAATAAGTCCTGATTTCAATCCTTCATTATAAAAAACCTCTCCACAAGGAAGGATGCCAATATAGCACAAAGAATAGTGTGAAGAGGAGAAACCAAAGAAGCATCTAACATAGGAGACTTTTGTACAAAGAATAAATTATCTGTACAGACCATGTGGAGACAAAAATCTCTAAGGATCATATGTAACCTTCTTTTCAAATATATTCGTCAACAAGTGTACAGAATATGTAGAATTGTTTTCAATCAATGATCAACAAATCCATATCTACTAACTAAGTAATAAATTACTAGAGGTTGGAGGATACATGAAGTTTGGAGGAAAATTGGCATCCTTTCATCAGTCACCTACGATGGGATCACATCATTTCTTTGGTGACATTTTTGTTATTGTTTATTTTTGTTGTGCGTGATGTGTTTTTTTGTGCGTAGTGCATGTTTTTCAATAAAAATGTAGATCATTTTCCATTTTTGTACCTCTTGAATGAAGGACATTGTGAGGAGAAAAATCACTAAAGTAGCTTCTGGTTTTTATGTAAATTTTTTGTGGAAATTTGAGAAACCACTGAAGTCTACAGTTGAGACATCAGGTCACCTCCAGGTTCATGGTGAACCTACAGTCAGAAAACAATAGATTTTTGTGGTTATCCAGGGAAACCAGAAACCACTGAGGTGTTCTCAAGGAGATGTACTCACATGACTTCTAGGTTTGTGGTAATCCTGTAGTGAAAAACCACCAAGACCAAAAAGGAACAAAGATGACATATCACTTGAAAGGTGAGCAGGCTACACGGAGAGTGTAATAAAATTTTTACTATCTTTGGAATAAGGGGGGTCCACGATCTAGAAATATGATGTTTAAAAACAATTTATTAAGGGGGGAATGTTGAAAAAAACTAATCCATTGTTTAACTTGATTACCTAGTTGGTTAAACAAACCTGTCTAGGTAGTTAGACAGACATGTGCAGTTACTCAAAAAATACTCCCTTGTATTTATATTCATCCTTGATGTGAATAAAGCATTCTATTTGTTGGTATCCAAATTGATTCTCCTGCGAGGGATGAGAAGCATCATGAAACTTGCAGGATGCTTAGAGATAGATAAATCATGATATAAGTTGTTTTGTAGCCAGGGAGGGGATTCAACTGACTCTTTGTCACTCAGGCATAGGAGAAATGCATAGCATCGTATTAAAAGATTTGATCTATCCTTACTGATTTAGGTTGTGCCTTCAACAAGGGTGAGAGGACCCATTCCATAACCTATATTGATTAAGGATATCAATAGATCCTTCTTTGCACAACTTTGAGGAGAACCTTGAGAAAATATGATCAATACAACACAATCTAACTCTCAAGAGTTGTCACTCTAGATAATGGAGATATTTTTTGGACAAGGTTCAGGTTATTAAAGACAATAATTGAAGCTTGATTGTATATGCATATTTTGGCAGTGAAATTTGTTAAATATTTGTGGATACATAGTACAAACATGGGTAGTTCATGTAGGATTCATTGTTTGAGAATTTTTTGCTAGGAAGTTAAACAAGATAAAATTGATTATACCATATCTTTGAGAGCATTTACAAATATTGGAACACTTACAAATAAAATGCTTCAAAATAACCAAAATATTCCTTCAACCAAAAGGTGTGTATCAACAGAGGCCTAGAGATGCACGATTTCATACACTATTCAAGAATTCAACATAAAGGCTTGTGTTAAAGACTCAATTAAATGTTTGAAATCACTTATTGGTCATGCCTAAGATACACTCATAGGCTAACAAACAATCTTTGTCAACACAGTGAAAGTAAAGTGATTTTAAATTGTTTATTTCATTACAAAATGAAAGCTCTCCTCATAATGAAATTACAAATGCCAAAATACTACCACATGGATAACATCTTGTGTGATTCAGAGGGATTTTAACATAATATTGCAATAGGAATAGGAAAAACTATTTGAAAACATTCTGAAATAAAAGCAAACACAATTATGCTCATGATCAACACAAATTCATTCCAGGTTCATTAGATTCATCAGCAGGGGAGAGTTTCTTCAACAATATCAGAGCTTGTCAATGGTTGTACACTTGTAACCATATTGACATGACTAAATCTACAAACACAGGGAAATAAACAGGTTTCTCAAACGATCTCTTGGGAAAATGGTTTTTCTTAAACTTTCTCAGAAAAATTAACCCCCCCCTTTGGCATCTCCAATTCATGACTTTATATCACTCACTTTACATCAAATATTTCCCCCCAGAAACAAGAATATTCCAAGGAATACTTTGTTTGTTACAGATTTGTTCCAAAAAGTGATATTTAATAAATTTACTCCCAAAAGTTGTCAGGTGTACAAAAGATAAGATTTTTCAATTATTTCCACCAGTTGTTTTTAACTGTGGCATCCGGTTATCACTTCTGGAAAATTATTTGGAGCATTCCCTCCTGATTCTAAAAACATGACACACACAAAAAAGAGGAAGAATGTTTGTAAGCTTGTTGATCATCCTTTTCCTCTGCATCTTACTTTGCTTCATCCTAGCGGTTTTCTATAGGTTCCCAAGTAATTCTGATTCAAAGCAACAACTTTCACACTTCTTGGGTTCACAAATTGATCTCCACAACAATTCTGATTGCACTTCACTGATCAAAATTACAAGAGACCATGAAATTAACAATAAAAGATGAAATGCATTTGAATCTCTTGAGGTCCTGGAGAGTTAATGGTGGAAAAACTAAATTCCTTATATCATATCCATTAACTCTTCCATTCACAACTTCAAATTGAGTCATCCATGTGGAAATATCTTAGCTAAAACAGGCTTGGAGGTACTTTTTGTATTTTGTGATACTTTAAGAGAATGGGTATTTTTGGACTATTTGGCCCACCCATCCGCTTTTGATATAGGCTTTACGTGTGGATTTCCTGGGTGTCGATGGGGCTGCGGCTTACTTTATAACTTTTATTCTTTTTCAAAACAAATCCAAAATTTCCAAAATACCTCCAGTGACCCGCCCTTCCTTCTTTGATGTAGACCCAACATGTGGCTTTATCTGGGCACTTGCGGGGTTGCGCTTCACTTTTATACCTTACTCTTTTTTTCAAAACAAGGCTAAAAGTTCCAAAGTCCTCCAATGACCCACCTCTCCACCTTTGAATTTTCAAACTGCCATGTGTCCTTTTGTGGGCCTTAGGCATTCCTTTTATATTTTCATTCCTTTTGCCATAATGCCTTAAAATTCCAATAGGGCACGCTTTCCCGCAACCTCTCGTCTTATGACACATGTACACTTTTTGGGTCCAAAGTAAGAAATTGCTTCACCACTTCATATCATTGAGTAGCCAATTAGAATTCATCGGAGCCAAGGGACCAATTGGGCATTTTTTACAATTATGACAAAAGTGACCAGTTCACCAAATAGACCCATCATGTCATGTCTAATTAGAGATGAACACGTATCCATGGATGTTGGGACAAAATTTGACAGGGAAAACACAACTGTGGAAAAATAAAATGTAGGGGAAACCCCAAATTCACTCCCAAATTAAAAACTTTTTCTCATGGACAGAGAAACTGTAAACAATACCTAGCTCAACGTGATCCACGACCATAGAGACAGATTTACAACAACACCCTGGTAAAGATAAAAAAAAATTACACACATCCACATAAGGAGATATAAAATACTTCAAACAATGCTTATTGAACTGAATTTAAACAAAAAGGGCGAGGTTAAAAATGAGCACCAACACTCGGCTCTGACTCGGGGATGGGCACTCCCAGCAACTGCCACAAGAATAACATAACAAAATATGTGCCAAAACTCCATTGGGAAATGGATTCAAGAACCAACCTTCAAAATAAATAAACAACAACCAATCCTCCCAAGATCGAACTGAGAACCCAACAATAACTAGTCACCAAGGACCAGGAGAAACCGAAACAAAAAAATGTGAAAATAGAACAAAAACAAAAGACTATACACTATACAATGATGCGTACCTTGATTATGAGAAATCAATCAAGAAAATGTTTCAAGTTCCTGCCATTAACAGTAAACTCAGGAAATTACCCATCTAATTTCCTTTAGGAAAAAAATGTGCTCACAAATCCTAATATCAATAGAATAAGGGCCAATCCATAATGCGTCAAACTTTCCCTGTTTTCCCTTATCCTCATGTCTGCTATCCCACAATAGCACATGAGATCTCCCACATTGAAAGCTCTTAGAGTTAGCTTTTTATCAAATAATTTCTTCAATTTTTCCCTGAACTTTCACATGTCTTTGGTGGGATTCTCTTCTTTCTTCATCTAATTCAAAAATTTGATTAATACGAGCATCATATGGACTGACCTCCTGGTCCTCCAATTGTTAGCATAAATTGGTAAGAAAATAATTGCATATGCAGGGGAAGTAGAGCTTGAGTTCCATACAAAAACTCAAATAGTAATTTTTCCAGTATCTCTTTTGATAGTAATCCTATCATCGCAAACAAAAAACTTCAATTGCTCACCCTACTTCCATTTGTGTAGTTCCAAGGTCCTTTTGATTATCTTCAACAAATTCTTGTTTGTTTGATTCTGACTTGTCCATTACCTTGGGGATTATAATTTGAAGTATATGCTAAATTGATCCCATACTCATGACATATGGATACCAAAGGTTTGGCTCAAAAACTCATATAATTCTCAACAACTATCTTAGTAGGCACTCCAAACCTACAAATTATATGATTTAGAATGAAGTCAATAACAATTTGGTGGGTATCTTTCTTGGTAGGTATTACTTCCACCCACTTGGTGAAGTAATCAATGGCCACTAATATCCACTTATGGCTTGCACTTGAAGAATATGAAATCTCACCAATGAAGTCCATTCCCCACTGCTTAAATGGGGCTTCAATTGATACAAGATGCAAAGGGAGGGAACCTGAAGCTTTCAATCTTCCTAAAAAACATGTTGACGACTCTCACACTTTCTTACAAGTAGAGTTGTGTCTTTAAAAAGAGTTGTCCACCAATAACCAACCCTTAAGATTTTATGACCTGTGACTCTTCTATACAAAATGCCCTCCAAAAAATCCTCCATGGAAAATCATCAATTATTTTTGGGGGCTTCATATTCATTGATACATCTCAAAATAACTCCTTTAGGGTTTATTCCAAGTTAACCCATAATTAGTGATGATGTACTTTATGGAAGGATAAATTAAGTGCTCTCTTTTTATTCTTGCTTAAATACTCAGGGAATTATAGATGTTTGAGATAAAAAAATAATATCCTTGTACCATTCAGAGTTTTTCACTTTCTCAAGAATATTCAATCTTTCTTCTTCAACCTCATTTACCTCAACTGTCTATAGGTTGCTTTCTACCATTATCCTTGCTAGGCCGAATCTTCTGACCAATTTTTTAGTTTGGATGTCCATATCATATTCCTGAAATTTATTGGCCCATTGAGCATCTTTTACTTGAAATTTCCATCTTTGAAAGGATATCCTTAACCATGGTATGGGAGAACATAAGCTATGACTTTAGAGCTCAAAATATATGGACCAAATATTTTTTGTGGCCCTGACCAAAGAAAAGCCTTGTTTCTCCATGATAGTATACTTCAATTCTTCTCCTTGTAATGCTTTACTAAAGAAATAAATTGGTCTTTTCAGTGCCTTCATCATCCTTTTGTATCAACATAGATGCAATAGTATTCTCTGAAGCAAAGGAAAACATTTGGAAATCCTTTTTATAATCTGGAGTTGCTAAAATAGGGGCATTCTTCAATGCTTCCTTAATCCCAATAAAGGATTGAATAGCTAATTCTTCTCATCTGATACTCTAATCTTTCTTCAACATACTGGTGATTAGGATAGTCAATTTAGGAAAATTTGGAAATAAATCTACTAATAAAATTTATCTGCTCCGAAAAAGGATTGAATTAACTTATTGGTTCTTGGAATTGGAACTTTGCTAATGGCTTCCACTCTTTCAGGATCGATCATGACTCCTTATTTTGATACAATATGTCCAAGTAACTTATGCCTTTTGAACCCCAAAATGAAATTTCTTAGGGTTCAAGTGAGATACCATATTCTCTTACACCTTATCAACATATTTTCTAAATGTTGTACAGGTGATCACTTCTCTTCCTTGAAAACACTATCGCATCATCCTGATACACAACAATGAAGTTATATATATATATCCTGAGAATGCTACATCCATTGCTCTTTGAAATGTGGCTCCTAGCATTCATCAGGCCAAATGACATTTTGACATACACATAGGTTCCCCATGGAGTGGTGAAAAGTGGTTTTGATTCTCTCTGACTTACTTCACAACCACTTGGTTATACCCAGAGAAACCATCCAAAGTAGATAAAAAATCTGAACTAGTAACCAATTGTAACATGTTATCCATATTTGGTAAGAGATAGTTGTCCTTGATTGATGCCTTATTTAAATTTATGAATTCAACACACAATCTTATATCCCCATTTTTCTTTTGAACAGGTACCAAGTTTACTACCCATAAGGAGTATCTTGTAGGAGTGTATAATTCCTCCATCCCTTAACTTTTTCAACTCTTCTTGCATTTTTGAGGAAAGGAGGGGATTAATTGGTCTTTGTTTCTACCTAAATGGCTTGGCATTGGTTTCCATGGGTATTTCATGTTGAAAAAGGTCTTCCCTATATGCCTTCAATTCTGAATACGACCATGCCAAGCAATCCTGGTACTTTTTCAATAATTGGATATATGATTTCTTTTCTTCTTTACTCAAATTGCTTCCTAACCATATTTTCCAAGGTTTATCTTTTGTGCCTAGGTTATGTTCCTCAACATCCCTCAAAGTCTGACATGTGTCTATTAATAATGTAGTCAACATTATCAAAATTTGATTCCAGTGCAACCAAACCTCTGGGAATAGTATTAGTTTTCAATTGGATAATGTCCTTACCAAATAAGGTCTCTTTTCCTTCACCTGCACAAACCATTGGTTCCCAGTCCATACTTTGATTGGAAAATTCTCCTTTATTCTGTAGAAATATTTTGACCTGAGCATCATCTTCAAACACCTGGTAGTGCTTGATATTGTCAGGGACAGATGACATGGTCAATATTTCAATATCATATTCACAATAGGGAGACATTATACAATTTTCAAACCTAGATCCCAATGCTACCAATTTGTTTGCTATAGTATTATACCTCCTATCATGATGTATTATATTGAAATAATCAATCATTTCAATGAAGTCCCAAACTACATGCTTATATTGCTTCATTCTTTGATTCTTTGTAGCATACAAATTTTTAACTTGTTTGACTATCAACTCTGAATCCCCTTTAACAACAATGTCCTTGACACCATATTTCCAAGCAATCCTTAAACCCAACAACAGTGCTTCATACTCTGCAATATTGTTTGTACACTCAAAATTGAGTTTAAAAGAAAATTTAAAAACCTCTTGTCTTGGAGATATCAAAACAACACCAGCGCCATTACCAAATCTAGAACATGCTCCATCAAACATCAAAGTCCAAGGAGAACCAACCTACTCAGGATACTCGCACTCATCAATTTTATGCTCCTTACAATCAGCATATCCCATAAAGTTATCAACATCAACATCTGTGTACAATAATTCATAAGAAGCATTGTTAGGGTCCTCAATGAGATGTAACATTTTATTCTCACCATATAAATTCACAAGGCTTCCCTCAATTGGTATGGTTGCATAAGACATGTCCATTTGCACACTTCCACCCACACTAGCTACCCATTTTCTAGATAATAACATCCCCCACTTGGCAGGACAGTCCACAATAACTACATTCATGGTTAAGTCATTTTCCTAGATAAGCTACCTAGTTGCACTACCATTCCTTTGACATATCTAATTATTGGCACTTCTCTTGAATTCATAGCAATACATTTCCTAAAAGCTGATGTTACCTTGATATTTAACTCATTCATTACCTCAAGAGGCATTACATTACATGAGGCTCCTAAATCAAACATGTAATTATGTACCAACCTATATTTAATAATCAAAGTGGTGAAAAATGGATCAACATCCAACTAAGATTCAACCAGAGAAGTTCCCAAATACACCTCAGATTATTCACCTAGTTCCTCCAATGTTTGTGGTATTTTTTATTCTGCAATAATGGTTGGAACTTCTATATTATTAACACTTTTCCTTGAGTAATATTTTCTTCCTTAAATCCCAAATATTTGAATGCCCTTTTCTTATGCTCATGGATCCTGAGTAATTTAACAATGAGAATAGTGACCTTGATCTGATTCAAGATTTGGGCTATGTCACAAGGAACATATTTGGGTACGGAAGAATTAGGAGGGATATTCACAACTTCCTCTTATAGTATAGGAGTTTTCAGATTCTAGGCATGGGTAGGAGCACAAGTTTTATTTGGGGTAGTTAGGTCTTTACCAGATATATCTTTCTTAGGGGTTTCCCTTGGGATATTAAGAACTGGAACTTTTGGCTTGGTTTTTGGCCCTCCCCCTTTGACAACCTTACTTCTGGTGTTATATTATTTTTCCTGAGCAAATACTGCATTCATCAATAGTTGCATGTCTTCTTCTGAAGGAATTTCCCCATCATATTTTTTAGTTATCAATTCCCTCAACTATTCAAAATCATGATTGGAGAAATCAAATGCTTGTACCATATCAATTGAAAAATTATTAATAGGAGGAAAAGGAAATACCTGGTAAGTACAATCCCAGAAGTTTTCAACATTTCTGGCTCCTATCAATTCAGTTTAGGTTTCCCCTTGCCATGAGTTTGTAGGGAACTCCATCATGCACACATCATCATACGTCTCATCATCATCTACTTCCTCAAATTCTTGATCTACATCACGTGGGGAGTGTGGTAATAAACACCTATCACACCACTCGATAACATTTGCCTACTCCACAATAGCAACCCTAGTAGTCAAAGGATCATGAACCAATCTATTATCCTAGGATTGAGGCTGTCTATGTCCTAACCTCAAGGTCCCTTTTCCTTGGTGATTTGGTCTATGATCACCTCTGAGGTGATTTCCAAATCTCTTCCTAACCATGTGGCTTGTGCTAACCCTGGGAACTTCTGTCCTATCCCCTTTTCTGCTCTAGACAGTTTATAGGACATCTCTTTAACTACTCCAGCCAAAGTTTTTACAACATCTTCTAGATCCACAACTCTTGTTTGACTGAGGCCTTTTAAGATTGATCAACTTAACACATTCTCTCTTAAGAGGATTGCCAATTTTCTTTGATGTTATTCTTTATTTGTAAATCCATCGTGAAATCCTCCCTTAACATTCCTCAGGTTCTTATCTCTCATGTAATAAGTAGCCTTTTTATCAAAAGTGTCATAATATTTTGATCAAATAAGATTCATCACTTGGCCTTCAGGATTATCAGGTAGCCTATTTTTGGTCTTATTGAACCGACTATTGAAATCATGGACAGATTCATTTGGATTTTTCTTTATATTTTGAAATACTGATAAAATGAAGTTGGGGTCTGTCTTATCACTATATCTGCAATCTAAAGGCATTTTTCATCTTGGTCCATAAATCTATTGAATTACTCTGGTAAAGCCTTGTACAAGTTACATTTATCCTCTTCAAGATTATGAAAAAAAAATTTATATACACATCTTCAAAATCAATTTAAAAATCTTCCATCATATCGAAAAAGAGTTTTAAATGCTGGTCACTAGTGATGGCATTATTCCCTTGAAATTTTGGAAACCTATATCTAAAATCTTATGGAACCTTATTAGGATATCCATCCATACCTTTGAAATATATATGTCCAAAAGTTTTGACAACAAAAGCAGGTCTAGGTGGAGCTTGGGCCATATTGCCTTGAGGTGGTGAATTTACAGGAGAAACAAAATGATAGGGAACGAGGTTTCCTTAGAGCACAAGAGTATAGATTTCAAAATAGATATTCTCTATTGATTCAGTTTCTTGGAAAACCCTATCAACCTTGGAAAAAAATAGGGCAAAACTGAGAGGCACACTTTTTAGACACAAATGATGGCCCCTCTCTAGTTCGAGAACTCAAATATATATAAAGCTAACTTGGTTCAGAATCACTTGAAGACATATGGTAATCTTCAACTACATATTGATCACCTTTCAAAACTGATATCTCCTTTCTTGATTCTTGATCTGCTACTATTCTCCAGACTTGTTTTCCTACTGAATTTTTTTCCTAGTCCTAGAAATAACTTTTTAGTAGGATCCCTCGTGAAGAAATACCTTCTTCCCTCTATTTTTGTAAATATCGATGAAAAATTTTCACTTGACACAGGTTAAGAAATTGGTAATTATGAAAATTTCAATTCAACATGGAGTCGCCACTAAGGATTTTCACCTTAGTTGTGCAGATGCACTATAAGTAATTTTCCAAGTGTCTATCAATGCTTAATTTCTACAAATCTTAACATATCCAACATTCCTTTAGCCACATTTATCACTATTGATGTAAATTTAGTGCAATAACCACTAGAAACTGGAAATACTACACAATGAACTTGTAATCTTGAAAAAATATTACAAATCTCAACAAAGGATGACGTTTAAAGAACTTATTTATACTTAAACCATGTAAGAAGCATTAACAGGGTTGGCATGTGTATGCATTTATAAAAATAGTCCTCAGAAACGGTGTCAGTTCAGTGTTGTTGCCACATAAATAGGTCCTGGTGTTCAAATAATTCTCTCTAATACAAATAATCCCCGACAACGGTGTAACTTGGGTCCTTGGTAACAGCACCACTTTGGTGTTATTTACACACATTTATTTCCCAATGTTCAAATAATCCCTAGCAACGGTGCTACTTCAGGTGTTTTTAACCGTACAAATAGGTCCATGTGTTCAAATAATGCTCAATAACAGTGCCACTTCGGTGTTGTTACCACAAAGGATAGGTCCCAGTGTTCAGATAATCCCCGAAAATAGTGCCACTTGGACATTGTTGCCACACAAATAAGTTCTAGTGTTCAAATAATCCCCAAAAATGACACCACTTTGGTGTTGGGATCCAAATTGATTCTCTTATGAGGGCTGTGCAGCATCACAAAACTGACAGGAGGCTGTAGAGATGGACAAATCATGATATAAGTCTTTTTTTAGCTGGGGAGGGGATCATCTGACTCTTTGTCACTCAGGTGTTGGAGAAATGGAGAGCACCTTACTAAGGGTTTGATCTACCCTCGCTACTTTATGTTGTGCCTTCAACCAGGGTGAGAGGACCCATTTTGTAACCTATGATTATAAAGGATATTAAGAGATCCTTCCTTGCACAAATTTGAGAAAAACCTTGATAGATTATGATTAATACACCACAATCTAAATCTCATGAGTTGTCACTCTAGAGAGTGTAGATATTTTCATGGACAAGATTTGGGTTACTAAAGACAATAATTGAAGCATGATTGTCTCTACATATTTTGGCAAGGAAATTTGTTAAATCTCTATGGATACACAGTACAAAAAGGGGTTTCTCATGTAGGATTCATTGTTTGAGAAGTTTTTGGTGGGAAGTTAAGCAAGATAAAGTTTATTATACTAGATCTTTGAGAACCTTTACAAAAATTGGAAAACTCACATAATAGAATGCTTCAAAACAGCCAAAATATTCCTTCAACTAGAAGATGTAAATCAATGGAAGCCCAGAGATGCACGATTTCACACATTATTCAAGAATTCAACACAAAGGATCATGTTAAAGACTCAATTAAATGTTAGAAATCCAAGGTTATTCACACCTAAGATACACTCATATGCTTACAAACAATCTTTATCAACATAATGAACGTAAAGTAATTTTAAATTGTTTATTTGCATCATAAGATGAAATCTCTTCTCATAATGAAATTGAAAATTCCACAATACTAACACACAGACAAGATCTTGTGTGACTGAGAGAGATTTTAACATAAGATTGCAATAGGAACAATAAAAAGTATTTGAAAACATTCTTAAATAAAAGAAAATACAATTATTGGTCATGATTAACATAGATTTATTCAAGGTTCATTAGATTCATCAGCACGGGAAAATTTCCTCAAAAATCTTAAATCTTTTCAATGGCTCTACACTTGTAACCATATTGACATGATTAAATCCAAAAACATAAGAAAATAAAATTTTTTCTTAGACGATCTCTCAGGAAACAATGGTTTTTGTCAAAAATTATCAGAACAATTAACCCCCCCTTATGCAAGAGTATTCTCATTTGTATTTATACAATTTCACTCACTCACTTATCTTAAATTTTTCTCACCCCAAAAGTCTAAAGATTCAAGAGGAATATTCCTCTTTACAACATACTATTATGATCATGTTTATTCCCTTGAGAATATCTTACTTTCTGTTTCCAGGAGGATAAATCAAGGTCTGATCACATTTCTCAGTTCCTAAACTATGACTAGGATGCCATGTCATAACTTTTCACAGTCTATTTAATCATTTTTTATTTTTTCATTAAATAAATACCCTTTTAATAATTCTCAGGTGGCTCCATATGGCTTGATCTGACAAGAAATCCTTTTCACCTTCAAGAATACACCTTGAGGAATAAAATACCTACATTCATGCCTCTCAAAAATGAGTTTCCTCGCATGGATTATACCACATATCTGCGTTGTGAGTTCGAGTCAACCAAGTGTAAAGAGGAGTCAACAGAAACCTCCTTCTCTTCATCCTGGTGGTTTTCTTCAAGTGCATGAGCAATTCTAATTCAAAACAGCAACTTTTGCACTTCTCGGGTTCACAAATTGAGCTCCACAACAATTCCAATTACACTTCACTGATAAAAATGATAAGAGACCATGAAATTAACAATAAAAGATGAAATGCATTCGAATCTCTTGAGGTCCTGGAGCATTAATGGTGGAAAAAATAAATTCTTTTTATCATAGACGTTAACTCTGTCTTTCACAACTTCAAAATTGAGCCATCCACGTGGAAAGATCTTAGCTAAAATGGGCTTGGAGGTACTTTTTGTATTTTTTCATACTTTAAGAGAATGTGTATTTTTGGACTATTTGGCCCTCCCATTCACTTTTGATATACGCTTTACACGTGGCTTTCTGGGGCATCGACAGGGCTGCGGCTTACTTTATGACTTTCATTCTTTTTCAAAACAAATCCAAAATTTCCAAAATGCCTCCTTTGATCCGCCCTTCCATATTTGATGTAGACCCAACATGTGGCTTTATCTGGGCACTTGCAGGGTTGTTCTTCACTTTTATACCTTACTCTTTTTTTCAAAACAAGGTTAAAATTTCCAAAGTGCTCTGGCAACCCACCTCTCCATCTTTAACTTTTCAAACTGCCACATGTCCTTTTGTGGGCCCTTGGCATTCCTTTTATATTTTCATTCCTTTCGCCATAATGCCATAAGATTCCAACATGGCCCCCTTTCCCACAACCGCTTGTCGTATGACACGTGTACACTTTTCGAGGCCAAAGTAAGAAATTTCTCCTCTACTTCATATCGTTGAGTAGCCAATTAGAATTCATCAGAGCCACGGGTCCAATTGGGCATTTTTTACAATTGTGACAAATGTGACAAGTTCACCAAATAGACTCGCCATTTTGTGTTCAATTAGAGATGAACATGTATCCACAGATGTTGGGATGAAATTTGATAGGGAAAACATGACTGTGGAAAAATAAAATGCAGGGGAAACCCCAAATTCACTCCCAAATTACAAACTTTTTTTGATTGATAGATAAGTGTAAACAATACCTAACTCAACATGATCCATGACCATAGAGACAAATTTACAACAACACTGTGGTAAATATAAAAATTTTATGCATCCACACAGGGAGATAGAAAATACTTCAAACTATGTAGACTGAAGAATTTTTTGAACAAACAGGGTGAGATTGAATCAAGCACCAACATGATCACTTCTACATTTAACATCATGTGATGTCACTTAGCTAGGTTTTTTTTATATCATAAGACATAATCTACTAGATGTTCATTAGACCATTGTTTAAGTTGTGTAAATTATGCATATGAAATCTTAGAGCCAATATTTATAACCTAGAATTTTACCCAGATTAGAATAAATTTTGTTATTACAACATTATGACATTCTTGTGCACTTACAAATCATATTACTAGCTACATCTATTTAATGCAACAAGTCAAACTTATTTAATCCATCCAATAACATAGTGATAAACTTTGTACAGCTGTAAGGGTTTAATATCCCTCATCTCCATGATCGCCCTTAACATTAGTTTTAATGTTCATAATTATCCTTTTTGGTTTTACCACGTTGCGGTAGTGAGATCTTGTGACTGATCCTCTAGTGTCTACCTAGAGTTCACTTAGTAACTCCATCTTGTATCCTACACTTTGGGATTGAAGAATCATGGTGATTAGACAATGTACAAAATAAGCACATTACTTTGGCCAAATTTTTCTAGTTGTACTATGTATGCTTAGTATAGACGAGTGAAAAACACGTCTAAACTTTTCTTCCCATCACCCCACTATCGCCTCATCACGGTTATCTAGATTCATTAAGTTTAAGTAGAAGATCCTATTAAGACTCACTTATTACCTAACGAGTTCATCTACGCAAACTTGAGGAACCCCCAATGCCCATTATTAGTTACCTACGGGAGGCCTATCTACTGCTTAATACATTATCGTATTAGGCAACCGATGGGCTACTTGTAGGCAACCTACATCATGCATTGATAAATAAGTTCTTGCTAGGATCAAAACACTCATGTATAATTCACTACTTATCGGATATTAGAATAATTATTCAGTTACCTTGGTTGGGAGGTTTGGGACACGAAATAATTATAACCTTGTTTCCCATACATACATTCTATACCTTTTGATATAAAATGATATTTTAACCTTAATCAAGATTCCCATTAGGTCCTACAAGTCTTAATTATTCATAGCATAGTTTATCCTTATTTTATACCCACTAATGAAGGGGATATTTACATTATTAGGACTGCACTTACATCTTTAACTTGTTTAAATCTAGTTAGTACCTATTTATGGTATATTTCTTTTTTAATGTGAGGTATGATGACCTCTTGAATATGATATTACATCTTTGAAGTAATAAACTAACTTATCAGGTTAAGTTTATCATATTACTCCTTAAAGTTCTTTCAACTAAGTTAGACTAGACTAAGATTAATCCCATAATTAGCTAAGGCAGATTGTTAAACATTATCATGGTTGATAGTAATAATGATCTTAGTCTTCTTCAAGTATTGATTAGATTAAGGACACTTGTTTATAAAAAGTTTATTACTCCCCTTGCTTGGTTAGACCTTACATGCCCTTAACTTAGATGGTCATAAGACTTGTAGACCACTCTTGTAATCGCACTGGTCTTACTCTATTTCAATAAATCAGTTTTACCATCAAGTATTAATCTCGTAATTAAACCCTAGGATTGACCTAGACATTAGTCATATTCCAACTTCCATCTTATAGAGATAATACAATTATCTTGCAAGTTACCCCATTTGAGTATATATTTAGTATACGTAGCTACATAACCATACTTTTTCCCATATCTTAACTTAATAAGTAAAATATGATTAACCTTACATCCTTTACGTATAAGTTAAGACTAACTTAGATCATAACCAAATTCCCTTCATGATGAAGCAGCTTCATGATCTCACTTTATATCCTTTAAAGATATATGACCCACCATCTCATGAGTCTTTACAACTTCAAAGGAAAGAAAGCTTCACAAATGACTTTATATTATTTCCAGTTTACCCATAATTGTATTCTTTGCAACCATGACATGTCAAATAAATGATGACATCTATCTATTGAAAGGTATTTTCCTTAACTAATGTATAAGATAGAAATGTAAATGGTTCGTTAACTTTATGAAATTACTCATTTTGTAAGTCAATCCAAATATGATAGTTATTTAAACAAGTAAAAATTAGTCATAATCATTTATACATCTCAAGTTTCATCCATCAAAGCTCAATTACAAAGTAATACTTTCCATTAAAGCAAGATTATTAATCATAAGGTACAAAGTACTACTTTCCCAAAGTAAGATATATTTAATCATAATTATAATTGCAATTGGATCCAAGATCTATAGTAAATAATCATCCATTCTAACATCGATCCCCAGAAGCTGAAGTAAGATGTGATTCAATCATTGTTACTAGACATGCGACATTGTTATGTTTGGGGGGCATTAGTTCAAAGAATTTAAAAGAGTTATTCTACTTTTTAAACAAATTGTTTTACTCTTAAATGAGATTAATTATGAAAAATTGAACTCATCTAACATTGTAGTAATAGTTATGCTTCCGCAAAAGTTAGGGAAGCTGAAAATATTCCAACCAATCTCATAGTTGTTGAAGGAAGAAACGTGGGGAATATATATGAAGTGTTCCTGAAGGACCACTCCGTATATATTCCTCCCGTATCTTCAATCACAAGCCATGCGATTGATGGAGGATACCTGGATTCCGAACTGTGTCAGATCCATTATATTGCACATACAAAAATGTATCCTATCAAAGAATGTAAACTATAAAATTCAAATAAATTAGTATTTTTTTTGCATCCAACATTGTTTCAGATCTTAATTCTCATACCATAAAATTCAACCACAATATTTTAAATCTGAAAAATCACTAAGTATAGATATTCTGGAAAAATTTTGCCAGAGTTTCCCCTTGTATTTTCTACTTTTAAAATTTTCCAGCAATCAAAATAAACTATATTAAATCAAGTACGAAATAAATGCTTTAAAATAAAAGGTATGGATCAAGTGATCCAACCCTCTGAGTACAAAAATCTTGGGAAAAGTAAAAGATATTGAAATTAACTAATGACTAGAAATGTTCTTACCCACCTGTTCTATTTACACATTCATATATCTTTATGCATTTTTTAAAAAACATTTCAATTCCATGCAAGGAGGGTTTCAAACATTATAAAGCTGAAACCAACAGTTGCATTATCCATTTCTCTCCTTTTTATATCAAAGGTTAGTTCAAAAACCATTCTTAGAACATAGGAAAACAAGCATTCACTTTTTCAAATTCATACATGTAATAAGTTAAATCAGTCAATGTTCACTCAATTCCACAACCCAACGATAAGTAATAATATTTTATTATTGCGAGAACAAATAATGCACACTGACTAGAAACTAATTTCAACCATTTTATAATCTCAAGAATCCCTAGTGTATTAAACAGTCAACACTATAACATGACAAGTAATCATATTTCCATTTCAAATATGCGGATAAGACAAGAAGAATAGACCATGCAAATTTCTTATTTGCAATACTGCTAAATGAATTTATTTAAAACGAACGGAAGTATGCAGCTATGAAACTTGGAAGATAGAACTTAAACCAAGAAAATCCCCAAGTTTATTTCCAAGTTATATTAACCCAATCCACAGTACAACTTGTAATAATGTTTACAATATCATAAAAACCACTAACTTTATCAGAATAAATTTTTCAAACCCTAGTTGTAGTTTTTACTAAACACCATTGAAAAATCAAAGAAAATCATTTCATTTCAGCTGGGATTAATACCATACCATATGTTATTATAGAGAGTCATTCCCTTTCATACAAAAATTTTCAAGCCATTTTATTATACCCATTTCAGTCATTGCATTACTGCCAGAAAACATAACTCCCCAACCATGATTTGCTAATTTTTTTAAAAATTACTACACCATTCCAACAAACAATTGGATTTCCAGGTGACAACCATTTATTTCATCATATAACTATGATAGCCAACAATTTATATTTTGCTAAAAATTTCAGCAAAAACCCATTTGAAAATCAATTTGATCATCTAAATAATCAATACCCAACTAGAAAAATTTTTACTGCAAAGAAACAAGCTAAAGAAAAATATTTGAAAGTATTTTCCACTTCAACACAAACTACAACAAAGCTACGAAAAAACAAATAACAAAATCTCTTTAAAAATCAAATACTCATAGAAGCAAGGCAAAAAACCCTTTCCTAAAAGAATTTTCCCACATTTTTCTTGTATCTTCTAATCTCTATCAAACCCCAGAATGAAATCAATTCATCTAGTGTAAAAATTATATCCTTAGCCAACTTCCAACAAAACCCACAATGCCCTCCCTAAATAATTTATAGTGGGTTCTCCAAGGAAAATCAATCGACTTGACCCTTTATGTTGAAAAATTTGCCAGAAGTTCCTCCATAAGAGGAGATAACTGGGATAGTGCAAAATGAATGCAAAATCAAAACTAAACCTCATTTCTCCCTTCCTCTCCACAAATCCCCAAAAAACCCTATGAATCTACCCTTGTCCAGAATGCCAAGTGGATGGTTTGACGGGCCTTATGCCAATCGAGGGAGGGGGAAATAAAGTTAAAAATGAATAATGCAAACAAATAATTCCCTATTCCCCCTTTCAACGTGAATGTCCACTTTTGTGGATTTTATCAATAATTAAAAATTTCCGTGCAAAGTTTGGGGTTATCATTACCCCTTTTTAAAGTTTGAATCAAAAACATAATTAATACCTTTTACGAATTGACTTCAAACAAAAATAATTCCCTTAGAATATGCTTTCCATCATGGTGTTCAATCACCTTATTATTATTATTGAATTCAAATAATAGTCATTCAAAACATTTCTTATCAAGTATATGGGTGTGGCATTATGCCCCAACATTTAATAACAATAATATTAAATTAGAGCCACACATTAATGTTAAAAATCCATTCAACCAGACATATAAGCCTTAGAGATTTTTTTCCAAACTATGCGAGGCTTAGTATGATTTCCGTAGTCAAAAAATAACTAACACAGCGACACAATCGGAACCAGTAACAAGGTTCCGTAATAAAACATGTTGCATTAAATAATACCAATAGGCAGTATTTAATTGTCTGAGTACTTAATTTTTAATTCAGTACTTAGATAACTAAGTACTGTTAACCATAATAATATTTAATTAATCAAATAAACATCCATTTTTCAAATTTATTGGATTAATTAAATTGTTGAAAAGAAGGAATTAAGTAGAGGGATGTTACATTCCTCCCTACTAAAATGATTCATCATCCCTGATGAATTTAATTAATACCTTCACATAACAGAAAAAGTAATGCTGCTGAATTTTTTACCAAATCAACCTTAATTTAATATCCCAAATTTCAGAATCAAACTTATCAAAGTAACAGTATGGCTGAACAGCCTTATTAACTGTAAAATAAAAAATCTTTACCAGCCTCCACATTGATAAACCAATTTTATTCAACTATCAATAATAAATACTAGTATTTCTGCAAATTAAAGATTTTCATAACCAATTTGTAAGTGAATAAATGTGGAAAAGTAGTTTTAAATTCATCCAAATTCTCCCAAGTTGTGTTTTCCTCTGTATATTGGTCCCATTAGACCTTGCATTGCAAAATTTCTCTATTTATCAGCAGCAACTTACATGTTTCTAACACTCTAATGGGCTAAATGGCAACAATTTTGGGTTCCATATACTGTAGTGAATCCCAATTAAGTATATGTGAAAAATCTGCAACATACTTCTTTAATAAAGAAACATGGAAAACATCATGTAACTTTGACAATGAAGGAGGCAAAGCTAGTCAGTATGATACCGAACTAAGAACTTCTAGAACTTAGAATGGTTCAACATAGCACGCAAAAATATTGGTAGCCTTCCCATACATTATTGAACTCTTTCTAGGCTTAACACAAAGAAAAAAATTGTCTCCTTTCTCAAATAATCTTTCTTTCCTATATAGATATGTATAACTCTTTTAAAGATCAGTTGTTTCTTTCAAGTGTTCCTGTATTTTCTTAACTTGTTTTTCCATTTTAGATAGCATTTCTAGCCCAACCACCTCTCTATCCTCTATGTTGTCCCAACTTACAGGTGTACGACACTTTCTTCCATATAACACTTCAAATGGTGCCATTTTTAGTGAAGAGCGATATGAGTTATTGTATGCAAACTCAGTTTGACCATCCGTTTCTGGATGATAAGCTAAAATAAAATTCATTTTAGTACACAAACCTAAATTTAATGTTTTCTAGAATCGAGATGTCATCCTTGGATCTTTGTCTGAAATGATTGTTTCTGGAACATCGTGCAATCAAAATATATCATGCACAAACCTTTTAGCAAGAATCAAAGAATCATCAGTAAGGTTCTAAGGTATAAAGTGAGCTACCTTAGTTAGCTTTTCCACTACAACCAAAATCATATCATGTCAATTTTTGGTCATGGGAATCCCTTCTATGAATTCCATGCTAATGAATTTCCATTTGTGGTGTAGAATACTATATGTATACAACAATCCAACAGGGTGTGTGCACTCCACTTTTACCCTTTAAAATTCTAAATAGCTAGAAATATAAGATGTGATGCTCTTTTTAATTCCTTTCTAGAAATATTGTTGTTTTACGTCCGCTGTCATTTTGGTTATTCATGGGATGACTAGAGTATGGTGCATCATGGAATTCCCATGCAACACTTTTGTTCCAATCTCATTTTCTTCCGTGAACATAAATTCTATTTTCAAAATGCATACATTTTATCACTATCAAAACTAAAACTAGGGTGTACTTTTATCCTTCGGATCATCTTCTAGAACTATTTGTACATTGTAAAGAGCTACAGATCTACAGTTGAATCTTTCATAACTTCTTCTTTGAATTTTGTTTACAAGGTTATAACAGTGGCTATGTACTTCCTACAACTCAAGGCATTCATTACCCTATTCTCCTTTCCTTAGATATAATTGATATCAAAGTCATATTGTGATAGAAACTCCAACCATCTATGTTTTTGTGCATTAAAATTGGGTTACATGAAGATATACTTCAGCTGTATGATTTTTCATCACACCAAAATCTCAAACTTGTGGTGGAGAGGGATCTCATCGTGTTAACCAGCTATTATGCCAACACAACCCCACATAATGGAGCTAGATGCAACCATAGTCAGATCTAGGCCCACCATGTATTCATCCAACTTAGGCTTCCAATGACATTTTTAGGCAAGGTTTTAATGACACTGTTATGGACTTCCTATGGCGAAAGGTCACCCATCCTAGTACCTATTTTCCAGGCCAGGTGCTCTTATACTTCCTGGATCTAATACTATGTACGTATTTTCTATTACACCAAAATCTCAACCATCTCTATGGTGGAGAGGGATCTCAAATTGTGTTAACCAACTGCTACGCCAACATCAGCCTTAAGTGGTCAGTTTTTAGTACAAACGGTTTACCCATCAAATAGTGCCTTCAGACCTGGAATGAATTAACTATTACATCTAATTCTAGATCATGAGGGGAATAATCCTTCAGTTTTCTCCCCTCATATGCCACAACATGTTCATCTTGCAACAAAACCCCTCTTAATCCTTCCCTGGATGCATCAGTAACAATTGTAAAATTTCCGTTTGGATCAAGAATGGTTAGGACTGGAGTAGTTGTCAAATTCTCCTTCAATTGATTAAATGCTTTCTCACATTTATCAATCCACACAAACTTTTTTTCCGTCTTCTAAAGTGACGTTATTGGACCATCCAGTCTTGAAAATTCCTTCACGAATTTTCAGTAATATCCCCCCAAACCCATAAAGCTTTTTAGCTCGTGCACATCCTTCAGTGTTGGCTAGTGTGCAATGGCTCTTATCTTAGCAGGTTCCATGAAGATTCCATTCTCATTTATTACATGACCAAAATATTGTATCTCTGTCTAATAAAAAGCACACTTAGCGAAATTTTCATAAAGCTTGTTCTGTCTCAAAATATCTAACATGATTTCCAGATGTATATTGTGGTCTTGTTAATTTTTGGAGTATATGAGTATGTCATCTAAGCACATGAGTACAAATTTGTCAAGATACTAGTGAAAGATATTTTTCATGAGGTTCATAAATGTTTCTAAAGCATTAGTGAGTCCAAATGGAAGAACCGTGAACTCATAATGCCCGTAGCATGTTCTAAATGTCATTTTGTGAATATATTTCTCTTTGATTCTCAATTGGTGATATCCCGACCTTATATCTATTTTATAAAATATTACGGCACCTCTCATCTAATTGAAGAGATCGTCAATCTGTGGCAAAGGATACCTATTCTTAAATGTTGCCTTGTTCAACATCCTATAGTTTATGCACAAATGAAGGGTTTTGTTCTTCTCCTTCACGAAGATCACCGGTGCACCCCATGGTGACATGTTGGGTCTTATCAAACCCTTTGAGATGATCTCGTGCATTTGAGCCTTCAACTCAATTAGCTCGGTTGTTATCATGTGATAAGGTGCTTTTGACATAGGCTCAGTCCCTAGTTTTATGTCGATTGTGAAGTCAAATTCCCTTTACGGAGGTAATCTAGGTAACTCCTCTGGAAATACATCACTAAAGCTCTGTAAAAGTGGTGAATCAGCCAAGGGTGATTTAGTAGTTTCCTCTAAATCATCAATTTTAACAGTAAAGAGTGTGCATCCCTTTCTCTTCACCTTTTTTAGCTGCATGGTTGAAATCTACCTTATTGAAAAACCCCTTTTTATTCCTTGAATGATGGCTTGTTTCAGCTCTTCATCAAGGCATTTTACATTTTTTTCTACGCATTCCATAATATCTTGATGTTCATGGACAACCAATTGACTTTTATTATTACATCATAAGACTATAATGGAGCTACATAGAGGTTCACTTAAGTTGTAAAATTGGGTAATTCTAATGCTAGGCAAATATTATTCTACCTTATGCCTAGCATTTTTTCTAAACTATATTGTCCATGTGTTTTCCATAAAACTAGCTTTCTATGCAAATTTGCTGCTAAAACTTTAGAAATGAAGCATTTTGTTGCTCTGGTATCAATTAATTTTTTTATAGAATGACCATATAACTTACCCGACACTTCTACCATTGTACCTTGCTTTTCATGCTCACGATTGCCTACTGCTCCATGAATATTTTGATCAACATTCTTTTTCTACTAGAAACTAGCTCCTTGTTTCTTTTGTGGGCACTAGTTTACATAGTACGGACCCCCATTATTGAAACAAACACCTATGGGCCCTTTATTTATAGTTTTCTGTGTGTTATTTGTAGCCTTAAACTTCCTTGAATTTATGTTTACAGTAGGTTTATTTGTTGCATTTCTTTGGAAAAACCTGGGCTTGCTTCCCTCTCTCTTTGCCCATGGATTTTTAACAAAACCAGCTTATAGAGTGTTGTTAAATTTCTTTCTATTTTCCTCTCTATTAGCAGAGATAGATTTTAGTTTTTTCTCTAAAAACACAACAAATCACCTCTTTCACCTGAGACAGGTCTTTCAGAGGTGTAGGAGATTTAGGGTATCATTGAATCCCAAAACATGCATATTCCTAGCTCATGGTGGCAAGCACCTAGGCCATATAGTTTCAAAGGAAGGATTTACGATTGACCTAGAAAGATTTGAAGTTGTTCAAGAATTTCCCTTGCCAAGTCATAAGCAGGCTCTTCAAAGATTCTTAGCAAGGATCAATTTCGTCACCATATTTGTATAAAACTTTTCCAATCTTGTGATGCCAATAACGCTGATGTTAAAGAATTTCATGGCATTTAAGTGGAAATTTGAAGGAAAATCAAGTTTGGTGGCTATGAAATAGGTTATATCTCAATCCCCAACTCTCATTAATCTAGAATTATCCAAAGATTTCATGCTCTATTCCATTTAGTGGATCTAGGACACGATCTCTCACAATATTGGTGTACGACAGAACAAGGATGGATATGGACAACCAATTTCCTTTTTTACCCAAGGTTTGGTGGAATATGAAACTGATGATACTCTTTCATCGAGAAAAATGTTCTCACAGTAATCATGAGCTTAAATAAATTCAAGCACCTAGTCTCAAACAACATGATTCTAATTGATGGTAATCACATGTAAGAATCGAGGAATTCCTTCTGAAAAAGGATTTGAGATGAGAAACGTGCTGGTTTAGATCACTTGTGTCATGGAGTATGAAATTGAGATCAAAGTTGCTAAGCTGGTCCATGGAAAAGGATTGTGTGAACAACTAGCCTTAATTTAACAGGATGGAGTAGGTGATGGAAAAGAATTTGTATTGGTACTAGAGGATAGTCAAGAGGAAGAAAATGACAATGTACCCACTCTTTGTTGGACTCAAAATATGATACACTTCTTATAAATAGGACTATGCCCTCTAGAAATGATAAAATCAAAGAGGACGATACTTTAGACTTACAAGTCATTCCATATATGCTTTTTTATGGTGCATTTTGTTCAAGAAATGACATCAATGGAATTCTATTGAGAGTGCATTAGAACATGTCAAATTGATAATATTGTTACATGGAGTTCCATGAATAGAGAGGCTGAAGGTCAATTTTGTCTCATGCGGTTAGATAACTCTCAAAATAATGAAGGCAGGGTTTACTATCGGCCCACATTGTTTAGTGAGTGCTACACCTGGATCAAGAATTGTACAAGATGTGCATTCTTCATAGGAAAGGAAAGATAATAGAAGTAATTCTATTGCATCCCAATTTCATTTTACCATATATTCATGTACAATGGAGATTGGATTTCATCGGGGTCATCAATCTAAACTAGAGAAAAGATCACAAGTGGATTCTTACGAACAACAGACTATTTAACCAAGTGTGTCGAGGCAATAACACTCAAGGAAGAAAACAAGTCTAGCATACTAGACTTCTATGAAGGGATAGTCACAAGGTTCATGGTGTACCAACCACCAAAATATTTGGACAATGAGATTGGCATTCCTAGGTTCTGAAGATCATAGAATGGAAAATTAGGAATAGGATCTACTTGAGAACCTCTTAAAACTATTTCCCATAGGGTAACGGGTAAGCAGAGTCCACGAACTAGAATTTGCTAAGAATCATCAGAAGGGACTCTAGATGAAAATGAAAGGACATGGCATACCTAGCTAAAATCAGCCTCATGGGATGACAGAAAGGATAACACCAAAGGTTTCGATAGGAAATTCACCTTACAAGCTAGTCTACGAGAAGAGAGGCAACGTGTTACATATATCACTCTCGATGTCGGTCAACATTGGAACTCATGAAACAACTAGAATTTTCTGAGTTTGAGCCTATGGAAACTAGGTATAAAAAAGGTTCATGGAATTAGAAGATATAAGGGGGCATGTTATGCAAACCATTGAAAAGGATTAGGCCATGATCAAGAAGCACATTTTATAAGAAGGCCAAGGCAAGAACCTTCTTGGAAGGGGACTTAGTTCTAAAGTGGAATGTAGATTGGGAAAAAAAATGATAGCCATTCCAAGTTTGACATGCCATTTAGAGTGGCCCCTATATGGTCACAGGATGTAAGAATAGAAATTCCTTCCAACTATCTACCTTGCATTGGAGAAGAACTTATGATTCCAGTTCAACGCAATCTATCTCAAACATTGCTACTGAAAGGAAAATTCTCACCCTTGTAAATATTAACTTGGGGATTTTAATTCCTCTAAGTGTGTATGCACATTGTCTTACTATAGGTTAGGTTTCAATTTCCCTAAGTGCCTTCGGCACAAGTTTTACTTACTTTGAGGTTGTATCATTGTATGCATTTAGTGTTGCCTCCCAAGGAAGAATGTTCGTAACATGTAACATGGAAGGTGATACTTGTGGGTAACAATGGAAGGGCTAATTTCAAATGAAAACAAATCCAGAGCAACTAAAATCAGGTTTCGGGACAATCCATTTCAAGTAACAAGTGAAAATTACAAGTCAAGACATTTTTATATCTCTCACAAATATCATCTTCAAGATTTTCTTATGAAAATTTAGAGTGCGGGCAATAGAGCAATGTTTAGAATCCATACATGTTGCAAGTAGTCAGGAGAAAGTTTCAAGTATAATATCAATATCAGGGTATAATTTATGACTCCATGCCCAATGGATAAATCAAGGTAGCTGATCTTTCACCTAGCAGGTAGGTGACCCCACAAGTAGCCCAATTGTTACCTAATTTTTCCCCTCAGGAAAAATTGAACAAACATGACTTCACACGGAGAAAATGGAGGGATCATTTCGGCCATGGGAGCTCACATTTCGGGCTCAAGCCAAGCAAGTTGAAGTGACATGGAAGCATTTGGATTTAGAGGGAAATTTTTTTGAAACTGCGTGAGCTCAAAAGGTCTAAAAGACATCAAAGTCTGAAAGTCCAAAATTCAGACTTCAGAAATTCAAGAGTTTGGAGTTAAGTTAGCGGGGGTCGAGTAATGAATAGTGTCATATGGGGAGGGGAAAAAGGTCTAAGACCACGAAGTCCAAAATTTGGAATATTCAGGCTTTCACAATTTCAGAGATATGTGATGACTAGATGGATGATGAAATCCCCAAAATCCTGCAAATTTGAACCCCCAAAATCCTTAACCCCAAAATCCCCAAACCTGAAACACCCAAAATCCCAAAACCCAAACCCCCAAAACTTGAACCCTAAAAAACACAAAGGTCTGAAATATAAAGTCCAAATTTTGGACTTTGGGGTTTCGAAATTTCATAACATTGAAGCCCCTAGTGCACGAAAATCATGATTTGAATTATGAAACCTGAAGTCCAAATTTCAAACTTTGGGTTTTCAGACATTTCAGAGGTTTCATGAGCTCAGAAAGGTGAATAGTGATACCAACCTCTAAAGTATAGATACCCAAAGCTTCATATCCTGAAACTCTAAAATTTCTTATTTCAAAGGGTGCGATGTAGGTTCGGAGTCTGAAAACATAGATCAACCACTCACATGTATTGCAAAATGTTACCCTCATCTTCCGATGGCCATAACTTTTGACTGGGAGCTCAAATTTGTAAAAAGTAGGACTTTTTGGAAATCTCTCAGTGTCTTCTACATGATAGTGACTATGTTTTAATTTTAGTGAGACTAAGTATTTCAAAATGGGGAAATATAGTCCTCCATTTTAGAGGAATGTTTCCAAGTTTCTCACCTACCAAAATGATGAAGGTATGGGCTTCCTTTCTTCCCCAACAAGGAAAATTACATGGAGGCATGGTTTTTTCAGTGGCACCCATCATTGTTGTAGGTGATTTTAATGCATTTTAGGGTGGTTGAAGAAAGATTTTGAATTCCTTCTCTCTCCCTTTCTCTCATTCTTCCTATATATTGTAAGGAGGGAATATTTTTTAAAAGGTTGGACACCTTGTATATGCCCCTCCCTTCTTTCTTATCTGTAAGAGATTTGTGGGGATTTCAAACCTCCCTACTGGACATTGTAATGAAAAATTTGTGCCTTTCACCCTAAATGTGATGTATTGTATCAACGTTTTGAGAAATAAAATCAAATCTGTGGATGTTCCACACCCTCTTTTCTATTCTATTGCGTCTTTTAGATCTTTCATTGCATGCAAGGTTATTGTGTAGTGTTTTTGTTTTCACTACATGGTTTTGGTAGTGTTGTGTTTATTGTGTAGGTTGTTCAACATCCTTCTTGGTGCATCACCTTCCCTTAGAGTAGGTTTTAATTTTCATGCATTTTATCTATCTCTTTCTCCTTGGAAAAATATTATATTAGGGTTAGATCTACAACTCTCTACACTTTGGAGTAGTTGACACTAGGATAGGATAGAAAGTTGGCCTTCTCCAGAGGGTTTATCCCGATTTACAAAGTCCCACACTTTGGGATAGCTCCATGTTTGACAAATCATGCTAACTACCTCAATCAATCACTTGCGATAGAACTCAAGTGGTGTTGTGATTTCATCCATAACAGGGACCCTATTCTATTGTTACAACTTGATTTACCCAATGCGAAGAAGTGAATTATAGGATCAATTATGAAGATGTTGAGAACAGAATCATTAATAACTAAGCCCCTGCAAAGTGATTATATCATATGGGAGGACATATAGTGCTATCAAGAAATCAAACTTGTCTATTTTTACATTATTTATTTTTATTACATCTTCAATGTTTTCAATTAGGATTTTGTTTGATTTGCCTGGACAAGACGATAAGAGTGTCAGGATGGATATGAAGTGACACTAGGAAGAAGATGAGGTGGTTTTTTTCTCACGGTTTGATTCATAGACCTCGGCATTCACTAGGTCTAATCCACAGAGAATGGGGGTAAGCATGGAGGATAGGGTGCAATCCTCTATTTTTGTTCCACTTTATGCGTGGCTAGGATTTCACTGCTCATTATTCATGTAGAGTGCAATGGTACACTTTAAGGGGCCATAATTAAAAATGGAGAAAATTCAATAGGTTCCATGGGATGGTGAAACTCGGGTATTTTAGACCTCTGGTGATGAGCATTTCAAAGTTTCACGCAAATGACACTATAGTTTCAAAATATGAGCAAATGTGAACCAAACCACCTACTCTAATGTTCAAAGTATTATGGTGGACAACTAGCTCCTAATTCAGGGTGAAGATGATTGCTATCTCGACAGTGATATGATATATATATATATATGGTCGTTTGAATGTTTCAACCTTTGTGTCATTGCGGAATGATGGCAGACATATAGAGATACACGACCTCAGATCCTAGGTCTGATTGGGGAATTCTAAGAATAAGGTCCTCCCAAAGAATTCTAATGTTGTGTGTTTGTAGTGAGTACATCTATTCTATCTCAGTTCTTGAAAATGTACTAAATGCACTGCAAAAATTAAAGCTTAGCCCTAGTTGTTAGCATTAATCACTATTGTCAAGTTGAATCTTTAACAAGATTGTATGGCTATATATATTTTAGTTTGTTGTTGGGACTCTTTTGGTGGAACAAATCCTCTTCTTTTTATGGCATCCCCATAGTTATATGGATTCTCCCTAAATATAATAATGGAATTATCAAATGGTTAACATATGACCAAACCCTGGGCATCCATATCCTAATAGATTGTTGTAAGACATGATTTAGAAATTATAAATAGGTCGAGACAGACCAAAAATTCATCCAAATGATGAACTTGTTGTTGAGTTATTAATTGCTAATTATGCAAATCTAATGTTAACTTCCAATCTTTTAATAGAAGTAGGTCATGTAAATGGACCCTTTTAGGGTATATTTAAGTCATAATATAAAACCCTAGGATTTCCCTAACATATTTTTTGGTTAAATTTGATAGTTACTTTCAAATATCATTTGAAGATAAAACATTTTATAAAATTCTAACTACACCAATATCGATGGGATGTATAGACCAATTATCCTTAGGGTTTTTCATGATCATTAAAGTAGACAGGATTATTTCACTTGAACTAAATCTTTGGAAAGCTATAAATGAGATAAAAAAAAAAGGAAAGACAAGATGGTTTTAATTTATGTCAAGCTCTCGTGTAGGAATTTCACTGAAAGTACTAGCAATGATTACTCCCAACATTAAGCAAGATTATCACTATGATAAGATGAGACACATAAGACATCAAATGACTTTTAAATTTAAATGGTGATACCTGATAATCTGAGGGACCCTTAGAAGATGCCAAGCTAATGGTGTAGGGTTTACATTTTGCAAATTTCATCTTATGAATTGATGGTTTATTTCACAAAGTAGATGTTGTTTCCAGTTGGAAGTCGTTGCATATGTGATTGTACCTAGGAATCATGACATGAACCTTCAAACTACTTCCACAATTGACAATGATAAAAATATAAAAAATATAGACATTTTATTGTGTAACTACTAAGAATTGCAAATATGCAAAAATCGTAGCCAATCTCGAGCGGTAATTACAGTGAAGTGCCGTAAGTTTCTTTGAATAAAAATAGTCAAGCTTGCATTGACACAGATACATTATGCAATTTTCCTCTTTTATCGTTGTAGTCTAACCATGAGAATCTATAATACTTATATGATTATGATATAGATATTCCAGATGTTCCATCCTTTAATGAAATCATTTATTATTTCCATCCCTCTCTAAATCCCACTTACATGGGTGATTTCTCACAATGCTTTTCTATTTCTGTTATCCATGGCCTCTGGGATTACCACAATCCCTTAACTATTTCTACCCATTAGTTCTCCTAATTACCATGTATACGGGATATTTCACTTGATGAGATTAACTCATTTCTCAATCTTTTATTTGGTCACATTCAACATCTTCTTACATAATGTTGCACATTATAGGATGATTATCATAATGCTAATATCTTTTCAACCTTCAATGTCATATACATTTATACACACTATACTAGTCAACTAACATGAAATTTTTCATATTAACATAAAGATATCAGATTTAACCTCGCTTATTCAACAATATATCTCATAGGTATTGTTCAGGATCCTATTCTACTTATGTCTCAACTTCAATATAGACACCTCGAGAATGATAACTCTCGACATGTTTTGTATAGATTTATTTAGGATATGTATGTTAGTAAATATTTTTTTTTTAAAATGTGATGTGTATGTATATAGTTGGAACTCATTAATATATCATATTATTTAATAAAATAATAAATTTAAAATAAAATATAATAACAATAATTGTAGGTTTCCTAGAATTTTTTATAAGCATAATTAAATCTTGGAATATCCACATAAACTACATTAATTTTATAAATGTTTATGATATATTATTATGAATAAATTGATTTCAAAAAGTGACATGGTTGAATTGGTGAAGATCTTATAAGTTCATCACGTGGAGATCATCAAACAAATAATGATACACAATTTAAAGAATTTTTAAAAAGAATAAATATTTGTTTTACATAATCTTGAATTTACACACTATTTTAATTTTATTGAGGCATGTGTTGGTATAATGTATATTAGTTTTTAAAATTATTATAAATACAATATAATTATCATAAATAGTATTTCAATTATATTTTTTTAAATTTTGAAGAAATGAGGTTTTTTCATAATGAATATTTTTAAATGTAGGTATTTTACTAATTTTTATAATTATATTAAAATTGTGTAATATTTACACTACCTAAAAATTAAATTATGAAATCATATAGATATTCTACAAATATTAAACAATTCTATTAAATTGTTGAATTTTTGTAGAAAAATAATGATAAAAAGACCTTGTTTGTTATAGTAAATGTTACGTCATTATAAATTTTCGGAGTAAACTGTCACTTTAAGGTTATACTTCCGTCTTCTACAAATAAAAAATTTATATATGACTAAGAAAACATCTATATTGAAGGCTACCCATCTAAGGATGGGTTTAGTACATAATTAAATGCAAAAAGCCTAAGGAAAAAATGCAGAGAAGCATCAAACTATACTTGGCTTTGAAAAAATTGGCAGACTCGAAGCATTCACGAATCCATAACATATAAAACTTTTCTAAACAGAATTAACTCATATTATAAATTATTAAGCTAAATTCGTACGTAAGACCTAAGAAATAGTATTGACTAACATTTCAGTTGCGTTCGTATGTTAAGTGTGATTTTTATTTTAGTAGCCGTAATCTTTGCTACATTTAGTCTCTTTCCAGTTTTACACTCGATGAGAGAAAATAATGAAGGAAATTTACAAACAAATTATTAATTTATAGTGCCGTGAAATCCTAGGCTCAAATTCGGAAGCCTTTATGAAATGCTGCTCAAAATAAACTGAAACAAAATCATTCCCAGAACTGTTGGAATTTTTAATCCTAACTACCCATACTAAATATGCAGCCCCTAGCAACCTATATTAATTGTATTGGAGCACCCCAAACTATGACATTGTATACATGCGATCTTAAAGAAATCTGGGTGCACCATCTTTAGGATTTTGTAGTCGGTTTTTATTATTGAAGTGAGTCAAATTAATTGCATTTAGGTGTTATGCAAATGGGTTAATCCCCATGAAATATCTACAAATAGATGTTGATGTTCTTAGTTGTTCTATATCAAGGTAGTTGAGCAGCGAAACTCTGCCAAAAAAAAATTTGTAACTGAGCTAAAAATCTGTTTTTTTTTTTTATATATAATAGAAGCAAGTTTATCGGATGCTTATTTTTGGGTTTTTTTATGTATCCTCCCATTCCAACAAACGGTATCAGAACCTGTTTGCCAATGTATGATTAGTCCAACATTTTAGCAGTTGGGTTTTCCTCTAAGCTATTTGTTCATGTGAAGAAGAAAATTAGAGAAGCTTGTATATGTTACAGCACAAGGTTTTTTCTTCTGTTTTGAATAGTTTCTTAGTAGAGTGAGAAATTAGAAGCATGTTTGAAGGTTTATCGGTCCAACAATGGCCGCAAGCCATCTATGACAACCCCAACAGAATGTCTTACAGTAGTAAGAGATAAGCAAGAAATTGAGACGCATTGAAGAAAAGAGTAAGAAAGTATTATATTTGTAATAGCAAAAGTAAAAAAACAATTTCTTTTAATGTATGTTTGCTTAGTTCCTATGCAATTTTTCTTTAATGATCAACAAATTGTTCATATTTTATGCAAGTACTTTGAGAATTGTGGATTTTTTATTATAGGTTTAAGAGGGAGTACTAAACTCTTTTGAAAATCAGATTTAAGTGTTTTAGTAGTACATTTGAGTGAAGGTTGACATTTGCATCATATCGCCACAACTTTTAGCTGGAAAAATTTTTAATTTCCGAGTATTATGATGAAAACGTACTTATTTTCTGAAGATTAGTGGGATTTGGTGGATGATGGTTTCACAGAGCCAACAATTCAAGTGGCATATAATGTTGTCTCGCAGTATGAGAAAAAATTATTGAATGAAAATAGGAAGACGGATTGTAATGCATTTCTTATCATCCAACAAGCCATTGATGAGTTAATTTTACTAGTGGTTGCAGTAACAAAATGCTCCAAACAAGCGTCTCATGTATTACAGAAGTAATTTTGAGTACAAGACCACTTAAATTTAAAGGAAAGTAGGGGCACTCACGCTACGCAAGCCATGAAGGACTCCTTGAAATGTCCAATTTTTTAAAGAAAAGAAAGCTAAAGAAGTGGATGAATGACATCTGTTTACTATGGCGCCATGCTATATTATAACACATTCACCCCTAGGAAAACTAGGCAACTGCTTACGACGCCGGAAATTAGCCTAAATATAAATATTTCTTTTATTAATGGTTATTTTGTAGAACTTAACATTAAAATAATATATCAGAAGATTCAATAGTAATTAATTTATTTTGATTAATAAGGCGGGTTGAAGGGACCCATTTCCTTTTAAAAATACTAGGCCTTAATACTCGAGATGGTTATCTAAAACTGTTGGGCCTATATCCCAGATAACAAGCCTACGACACTTAACTTAGCTAAATAACCAAATACCCGCTATTTCCCAACCAGGGATGGAAAGAAGTCTTCAATATTACCCATTCGACCTTTTTTTATTTTTTCTGTTCTTTACTTCATGCCACTTACCAGTGTCAGACGGAACAATTATCATAAGATCATTGGGGTTTCCTAGGACTTCCATATTGTTAGGCAAAGAATCTTGATATGAATCTGATTTGTCAAATGTGTGTGCTCTTTTCATTCCTCCAACTATCTCAACATTCTCCCAATTTCCCATTTCTAAAACCTTCTACTTATTTGCTATTATTCGTAATGCCCGTCCATTGTTTACTCCAGGCAGGCGGCCTGTCCCCACAGTGCGGGGCTCCAAAATAAGATAAAATAAATTTTTTGGCTTTGGTTAGCTGGTGATGAGTGACATTTCTTGTCACATCTTAATTGACCTGTAATTTCCTGCTTGGCGAGTTGAAATCTCCCTGGTAGGTGGCCGCACTTCCCTGCATTTATTAAAATTTTGATTTGCAAATCTTTTGGCTGACTTCCGTCGTCTGCGTGCCCTTCTCTGTCTTGGATGCGTGCTTGTGTGGTGAAGGAACAGAATCTCTACTCTCTGTTTTCATGTCTGTTTGATGTGGACGTATGGAAGGTGTTATCAGAGGCGTTAAATTAGACAGGGCGGGGCGGTGGAAGTGTGGCCGTGAAAGAGGAGGTTTTTCCTGTAAAGGTTTTGAAAGGGAGGCCTCTTCCGTTTGGCGCAATGCCCAGAGATGGAGGCGTTAAATTTTCTGTTCATTCTTCGCAAGCTACTTCCATGACATTATGCCTTTTTACCCTTTCTGTTCTGCTGAAGGGTAAGGTAACAAAACATATTTCTCTCGATCTACTACTGAATAAAACAGGAGATGTATGGCACACATTTCTTCCTGGAAAGTTTGATGATATGTTGTATGATTATCAAGTTGATGGACAATATTGTCCTGAAGAAGGCCACCGCTATGATCCTTCGTGCATTTTGGTGGATCCTTATGCTAGGGCAGTCATAAGTAGAGTAGAATATGGGGTTTTGGGTCCTGGAGGAAACTGTTGGCCTCAAATGGCTAGTATGGTCCCTGTTCCTGATGACGAGAGGGTGAAGAATAGTGTGGTAGCCGACCAATGGAGCAGATCGGTTATGGAGCAGGACACTAATCGTCTCACTCTCGCCTACTTCGCCATTTCAGGCCTCGACATCCTCAATGCCTCGATCAGGTGGAGACTGGTTCCTCGTGGAGGAGGGGCGTGGAAACCAGCTAGTGTAGCAGGTGTGTGTTGAATGGTGCAGCGGTGTGCGAAATGCACATCTGTTGCTATGTTTTTTTCTGTTAAGTGTTGAATGCATCCTCAAATTCGAGATTCTACTTCAAGATTTTTCTGTCAAATCGACTATGTGACAGTGAGAGTGTTACCAGAAGACCTGATGAAATTTATTGTTAAGATTCTCTGTTGATTTCTTACTTGTCTTACGTTGTAACTCAAGGAAGATAATCTCATAGAGGTGGATCTGTTTCATATCAGAATATTCATGAAGCACAATTTGCTTTGCAAGAGAACTTTAGGAGATCGATAAAGGATAGAGGGATTAAAAAGAAACTTGGATGTAGTTGGATTAAAGGCAATAAAATGGTGCATGCATTTTGTGTAGGTGACAGATCACACCCACAGGCACAGGAGATCTATGCTATGTTGGAGAAAATGTCTTGGGAGATGAAGGTAGCAGGATATTTTTCAAACTCAGATCATGTACTGAGTTTTGTTTCTTCATAATCATTTTTTGTGGCAGTGAGGGTGTTTTCCAGCAGACCTAATGAAATTTATTTACAAAGATTCTCTATTGAGATCTTACTTGTTGCATGATGTAACTCGTGGAAGAGAACCTCATAGAGGCCGATCTGTTTCATACCAGTATATTCATGAAAAACAATTTGCTTGCTATTATATGAGCATCTTCTATGAGTCACTATGTTGGCAGGCATAAAGGTTTCTGTTGGAATTATCACACCTTATAAGCTACAGCTGAAATGTTTGCACCGAGAGTTTGATGTTGTCCCCAAATCTAATGAAGGAAAAGGTTGTGTATCAATATGGTAGATGCCTTTCAGAGCCAGGAGCGATGTAATCATTATGTCTTGTGTCTGAGCTTCAAACCATGGTCGATGTGTAGCTTTCTAGCGCAAGTGCTCTCAGAATGAGTGGTAAGCAGTTCGACTCTCACCCCCCAAAGCAACTGCACTGAAGCAATCTAGTGTTTGGACAGCCACCTATTGCATCCTTCTAGTCGTGCCTTCTAAAAGGGAACCCTAGTGTGGTATATTGCAAGAGAAGACCAGTGAAGTAGAGGATAAAGAGGAGGGCGTGTGGCTGAAGTAGTCCCTGCTGGATGCGTTAAAATAGGCAAGATAGACTAACCATATACATAATATGCTAGTATCTAATAACCTCTTGAAATGAAACTTTTTCTTTCTAGAAATTGGTTTAAATCTGTGATTTTGTGGATTTGCGTTCAGTATATGGTTAACAGTTTGTTACTTCTGGGTTTGCCTCTGTTGGTTGTTCTTGTTGACGTGATCCAACCTTTTTTTTTATATATAAAACAAACAAAGGTTCTCAGTGTATGCTTTGATTGATCATATGAAATATATATATATATATATAATTTTAAAGTTACTTCCTTCTACAAAATATCGTTGTTTTCTTTTGTGAACCTGGGTATGTAATCGCCCCTAGAATGTTGCAGCATTGACTAGTATTGGTTTCCTGTTATGTTGTTTCCCTAGAGGAAAACATACAGTTAAATTATTATTAATATTTTTTTATGATAAACGTGATTATGCACTTCGTGTTTGTGCAAATTATTAGGGCTTTTGGAAATTAGAAGTTCAATATATATGCTTGTTAAGAAGGAAGTTTTGGGCCGAAAATATGTCCTGGGTTGATAGAAGGGCATAAATTATTGATAGAACCCCATTTTGATTCTACTCTTTCTATGAGTAAAATTTGATAAAATTAATGACCTTTATGGTGTTAAGATATGGTATGTTGATGATTCCTTGTGTGATCGATTTAATCATGTATAGACATAATGCCTTGATGAAGTAAGGTAATATCTTTCACGGTTCGTGAAAGTTAAGGTTTTCATCAACTGCTTAAGGTAACATGAAGTTCCTTAATTTAGTCAAACTTGTTTTGTACTTCCTTCTTGATGAGTGACCTTTCATTGCAAATTTAGAATGATTGTGATGGAAGGCCATGAATATATTTTGTTGTCAGAAAGGGAAAAGAAGCTATGGAATAGTTTGTTTATGTGTCGAACGTAATAATTGTAATTACATCGTTATAGAAGTTCGTTATTGGAGGACATCTATCTTCAATGGTATATTATGTGCTTAATCACTGCATAGGTTACCATAAACGTAGTGATGAGATGTAAATTAAGGAGAGTTGAGAGACCTCTTCCTTTGTATACATCATTTATGATATTAAGAAGTGAGTTGATGTCGGAAAATTTCAATCAAGTCTAGATTCGTGGCTATGTTCCTCTAAATCGGGAGGATTATAAATCTAAGGTATTATGAAAATTGCAAGGATGTGTTTAGAATGCTAGATTGCCTACTCAACTTGGGTATTATTGAGGCTTGTCGCTATTCCGGCCCTGGTTATGTTCAGTAGGTAAGCTGTTAGGCAATACCTATTCCGGACATTCTTACCGTCCTTTCCACTCATCCTTATTAGCTATGAAGTCACTTATTACCTAAGATATAATGGTTGGGGGTTTGAATATAATATTTTCATCCTTTAAACCTTTTTTATTACATGATGGAACTTTTTTTTACCCTCGTTGTTCGTTATAGCCTATTAGACCTATGGCCCTACGGAACGATTCCAAAACTATATTCTTTTTGGCAGCTAAGATCGGGTCTGGTTTTTATCTTTTGTCTTCACCTTGAGAATGTGGATTGATGGGTTACACTTTAGATTTCAATCACGTAATCTACGGGATTATATGATTGAAATCCTAATACTCTCAACTCTTGTGTCTAATCATTTAAATTTCATAGTCTTGCGTATTTGGTTGTTAGACTTTTGTAGTTTTAGGGGTATTTTCATAACTAAAACTTATGGATTTCTTCTTAGTTGATATGTTGAAAATTATATATTGTTCCAAAAGGTTGTTAGAGGTTAGAACTTTGATCCATTTCTTAAAATAGAATGCTTCCTTTCATGGTTTTGTTAGCTAGTAGCTTATTGTTGCTATGTATAGTCTTATCTTGCTCAGTTCTCGTGAACTGACTCAGGTTATTAATTGTTGCAGATGGCTTATGTGGTTAGATGATGGAAAGACTTGTAGATTATTGCATCAATCTTGGTTATGATGTTCCTTTGTACGAATGTGTATTATGTTATAAAATTTGGAAAGGGCCTTTGGACATTTTAGAAGAAGGGTCAGTGCCTAGTAAATGTATTGTAGAGTATTGTTGTTGTAACTGTGGAAACTTTGGTTTGTTTGGTTATCATGTGAAAGATGAAATTTGATTACCGCTTGGTTATGGGATATTCTAGTGAATTTTAACCCTTAGTATAGTAGCGGGGCTTGTCCCATGTTATTACTCTCTTGCTCCCTAGTCATGGTTCAATAGAGATAGTATGTCCCTTTGATTTGTGCATCATGTTGGAATGAATTGATATAAACCTTGTTTTGTTTCCGCAAACGAGTACTGTTAAAATTTTATCTTGAGTTAAATGTTGAGTTGTAAATCCTCCTAAGGCTTAGTAGCAATGAGTTTGTAAGTACTATGAAGTGAGCTGGATAGTCCTTATTAAAATTAAGCTAATAAACATTATCCTTTTATGGTGAAATCTTAAATGACCTCATGGTGAAAGAAATGGTTAGATTTTAGAAGATGATAGGATTTATTAAGTAGGAGGGAAATTGATTAATTAAACCTTAAATCCCTCTCTACCGTTTGGAATGTTTTCCTTTGTTAGACTTAATTAAGTAAAGTCTAGATGAAACATTTAACCAATCTCGATAAACTCTTAACTTCAATGAAAGTTTGATAGTAAACCATGTGACCCTGAAGCTAAATTCTGTTGTCCTGTTCTGTTAACCCTTGCCTTAATTCATGGTGATATTTCTTAAGCAAGGTCAAAGTTTGATCCTTAAACAGGAAGGTTATTGTTAGGAACCCTAAGCGGTACTTTCCCTCAATCGGAGCTTATGCCTTCACCTGTGCAATAGAGTTGTGGAACATGTGTTAGTGGCTTGAGTAAGATTAATTAACCTTGTAAGAAATGGAAAATGTTCTAAAATCAAATGAATAAGAAAGATTTGGACATAAAATTTGATGATCCTAGTTTGGAAAGCTTGGCCTTAAGCTATTTAGTCAATAGTTGAAAATAAATAAGTTCTCCCTTGTGAAAAGAATTGTGTGAATCATTACATGAAATTTTATAAGAACATAAGTTAAGAATTAAGAGACACTTTAGTAAACAAGAAAATTTAACAAGAAATTCCTCATGGGTTGCCCTAGCTGTGAGTGTGTCATGTGGATTGGACTTCCATGTTGTCTTGTCAAAAGAAGAGTACATTGTCCTTGATAGGTGTGAATGTTTCCGTGCTAACCTTGTGGTCTCCCCCGTAACAAGTGGTTCCTAGTGTTGGTTGTAACCTTGTGACGACATGTTGTGTCATGTTGTGTCAAAGCAAGTCAAAAAAAAAAAAAGTTATCCTGTATTTCACTGTGTTGTCCTTGTGTTGGTATTTTTGGTGTGTTACATTATTTCTGTTGTCTTATGTTTAGTGCCCACCATGAATGTTGCACCAGACCTTGATTCATAGAGCCCCAACTGCTAGAAGCTATTGAGATACTCTTTTTAGCACCATTTTTATTTAAAGGACAAGAATCTTGTAGATGTCATGTGTTTTTGCAGAATCTGCATCTAAAGGTGGTATTTTCATAATCCAAAACCTGTGAATGTTGAATTATTCCAAATTTTAATGATATACGATATGGTAGTCCTTTACTCATATCAATTTCAACACAAATACGAGCATAAGTGCACAACCCTGAGTGAGTTCTATCCAAATCTTCTTTAGTAAATTTGCCCAAACCATTACCAATATCATCCAGGGCATACCATAGATGCAGAGGGAGGTTAGGAAGTCTTACCCAAATAGGCATTTTGGTAACCGAATGAATATTCGGATCAAATTATGGAAACCAAGGAGTCAAATACATACCGACATTACCCTAGAACCAAGGTCCTTCAGATAGGCAACGCTGATAATCCTCGGTTTCTCTAAAATGTACACAATAAAGAAACCCCTAAAACAGAGTGATATTTCACACTTGTTGGACCAATTTTCAAAGATCTACTGGTGTAATGTGGTAGAGAAAGGCCAAAGGCCATTGAAGCACCCAATCATAGCATCTCAAGCAAGAGACTAATAGTATACCTCCACCTCATGGTTTTCTATCTCTAAGGTAGGGATTTCTTTAGCCAAATTGACAAGGTAAGCCCGATTTCTAGAAGTATAGCCACCTCAATTGCCAAGGATATCCTTGAAATAGGTTGACTTAGAGGAAGCATCGCCTTCCCCTTATTTTTTGAACGGCTCATTGTTTATCCTTCCCGCCCCTAGCTCATCTGCATCATTGGTCGGTCTGTGTGGATTCAGATTGGGGTTTGAAGCACGCTTCTCTTTCTCCCTATCGTGGCCTCCCTCCAGTATATTGTTCGGTGGATTCATGGGAACATTGGTGAGTCCTCCCTATACTTCAGAAGATTCCATTGTCGTGAAACATTTGCCCTCGCCATACCCGATTTCTCTTTCTCCATTCTTCACAGAGTTTGAGTTTTTCACATCCATCGCTCACTCTCTTGTCTCATAGTAATTAATTTATTATTATTATTATATGGTAGCATAAATTTCACACATTCAAATAAAAAGGTACTATACTATAATTTGTATAATTAAAAAATGACATAATTTTGAGCTCATGACTTTTTTAGTATTGTTACCTATTCTTTGATGTAACACCAAATTATTGAAGTGTGTAATATTTATAACAAAAAATTAATTTAATTTTTATAATGTCTCTTGTGTAGCTAGTACAGGTGAATATAATTGAAGTAAATAGGTATTTAACTCTCTAATTCTATTTTTTGTGAGAAATATCTATCATTCTTATAATGGACGAATTGGTAGGTCTAGTCCTAACACCGCTCTTCCCAAAATCATGGGAGATACATAATTATTTTTATTGCTATATGAAAAATTGGTGCTTTGTCCAAGTCTGAGTCACATCACCTACTTGATATTCGTAAATCAAATTTGCAATCAACCTTGTATAAAAAATTATATTTTTTACGATTTGAGTCTCTCATGTACGATTAATTCTCTCCATCCATGTAATATTTCGCATCCTTTTGTGATGATTTTATATGATATTTTTATTCTTTATGTATAGTGATTTCTTTAAATTTATGATTTATTATGATCTTGATGCAAATTTTAAAATATGAGAATGTGGTTGTCTTTTAGTTATTTATTTGATGGGAAAAAATTATTAACTGAAATTGTGAGAAGAGCATCCACTCAAATTATTGTCTAGGGCACTCCTAACCTTTAATTCGGCTCTACAAATAGTCTCTTTGCACCATATTAAAAATTTCCCTTCATATTTTTCAATCAAATATTTTTCATGTTAAAGGTTTCACTGAAGCGACTACTTCAGATGAATTATGCCCTTTTTAATAGGTGCTTTCAGATTATCTAACCCTAGCCTTATACGTCCATTTAATACTCAATAATTTTGCAAAAATCCCCATGTTGATACCCTTTCCCAAAATCTTGTGTAAGTGAGATCTCTTCGTCGCTATAATTTCAATGTTACTTTTAAAGTAGATGACACTACCCTCCAACCTCTCAGATCAATGAGATCTTCCTTGAGTGGAACTCTTATTCCAATTGCCTATGGTAAACCTACCACTCAAAAGAGTTGTAGTTCCCAGTAAGAAAATAAAAAATAAATAAATAAATAAAAATAATAATAAAATAATGGGGATGCGTGATTGGTTATTAGGGAAGTAATGGGAAGCTTGACATGTTGGAGAACCATATTTGTTAGAGGTGCATATTTAATGCAGGGCATGGGCACCCTCATTCCATGATCTTTCACATCCTTACAGCATTTGAGACCTATATTTTCCTTTCATAATGATATAAGAACTTTATTTGAGATCCAATGCATTAACCACAGTAAAATCCAAGTTAACGTTGTAAAGTTAGCAGTAATTGGTTAGTTGCAGCGAAACAGAATGTTGGGGAACCATACTAGTAGAGCTCTATTATAACCATCCCAAATCAACACCAATATGGTTATTCAGCCCTGTGCATAGAGATAAGTCCATAATTCTAATATCTCCTCATTTTTATTTTTGCAAAGTGATTGATCCAGATCTATATCAGCACGTGAAGCGAGTTCTATTGTCTCTAAAAGGAAACTTATTCCTTTAATTGTGTTGTTTGTTGTCTACATAGGAATAAATAAGATTGAGGATGAGGGGTGCTTCATTTGGTGTGAATCCCAATAGTATTGATTTATCTTCTTCTACCTCTGACCACCTGTGATACGTGCACTATAACCTTTTTATTTCCCTTTTCTTCCTACTCTTTATCTTTAATTTCATGTAGTTGATGTATTGATTTAAGACATTGAAATTTGGCTCTCTTGTTGTCCCATGTATTACTCTACAATATTTTGTATCTTTCACTCTTCCTCTATGTAAAACACTTTATTTATTATTTTTAAATCCTCTTGCTAGTGCTATATAGGAGCTTATTACAAAAATTATTCAACTCTTAAGCGGATGCATGGAAGAAATTCTGGCCATGTTAGTACCTTAAGAAACCTCTAAACCTAACATTCAATGTGTTATTTAAGTTTGGGGTAGCTGTGTGGATGTGTTTCCTTGGTGCTGGGAGTTTAAATGGTTATGGATTCACTATTTATCACAACAAATCTTCCTTTTGTGTTGTGTTGGTATCCAAATGTGTTCTCCCTTTCAAGCTAAGTAGCAACACAGATTGGACATGGAGCTTAGAGACCGATAGATCATTCTACTGTCGTTTTGTAGTTGGGGATGAGATCTAACTGGCCCTTTTTCACTTAGATTTGTGGAGAGATGGATAGCACCTTCAAGAGGATTTGACCTGTCCTCACTACTTTAGGTCATGCCTTTCGACCATGGTGAGAGGACCCTTAGGGTAACCTCTGTCTGATGAAGGAGATGGAGATATCCTTCTTTTACAAAAAAATTATAAAGAAAAATCTTGGGAAAATATGGTCAGTACTCCATAATTTAACTCTTAAGAGTTTTCACTTCTAAAATATGGAGATAATTTCAACATAATGCTAAGGTTAATGAAGACATTAAGAAATCTTGATTTTTCTGCATATTTTAGTAAATAGATTTTGTTCCTTTGTGGATATAGTGGGAAAAAAAGCGTAGTTTAGGATGGATTCATGGTTTTTGAATGATTTTGGTGGGATATTAAGTAGGATAAAGTTGATTATACTATATCTCTAAGAAACTTCACAACAATGGACAACTTAACAACATAAATCTTTAGAACAGTTAAGACTTTCCTTCAACCAGAAGGTGTGCTTTAATGGAGGCCCTTATCAACACGTTTCCACATAATCTTTGAAACTCTAACACGAAGGATCAAGTTAAAAGACTTAATTAAACATCAAAATCTCTGATAAATCATGCCTAAGGTACACCCAAAGACTTACAAACAATCTTTATCAACAAATGATAGTGAATTGATTTTAAATTTATTTATCTCATCAAAAGATGAAGGCTCTTCTTGAAATGAAATTGCAAATACAACTAAACTATCATAGGGATGAGATCCTGTGTGATTTCACAAATATTTCAAAGTAAGATTGCAATAGGAATGAGTACAACTACTTGTATACATTTTGAAACAAAGCAGACACTAATTGCTCCAAGATTGACACAAAATAATTTCAAAATTACTTAGATTCATCAGTAGGGGAAAGCTTCTAGAGAAATCTCATTTCTCATCAATGGCTATACATCTACAACCAACTTGACATGATAGAAAATATAACAAGAGAAAATAACAGGTTATCTTAGATTGGTCTCTCAAGAAAATGAATTTCTCAAATTTTCTCTTTAGAATTCAACCCCAGACCATTTACAAGAGTATTCAAATTGCATTTAAACATTTTACTCACCCAAATTTCCCCCCAAAAGATAAGAATATTTGAGGGGCCTTTGTTTGTTACCAATTTGTCTTAGAAAGTGACGTTTAACAAATTCACATCCGAAAGCTACCAGGTGGACCAATTGTGAACTGATCACATTTCTTGGGCCCTCAACTAATGACTAGGATGTCATGCCACAACTTTTTGGAAATCCTTGTAATCATTTTTATTCTATCATGTGAGAAATCCCCTTTTTAATCATTTTTTGGAGGCCCTGCACAACTGGATATGATAGGTAATCCTTTTCACTCTCGAGGCAACACCTTTTTCATCTTTTACACCTGTAACTTTCATAATTTCATCCTTTTCCCTTTCATTCCTCTGCAACTCTGCCCCGCATCCTTTGGTAGTTCCCATTTTTACAAGTGCCTAAGCAATTCCAACTTCAAAATATCAGCCTTAACAATCCTTGGACTCATAAATTAAGTTCTAAATCCATCAAATGGCACTTTACAGATAGAGACGACAAGAAAGTTCATCAAAAAATGATGAAAAATAGTACATATTCACATCTCCAAGAGTCTTTGAGTAAAAATGGTGAAAAAACAGGCGAAATGCATAGCAACCGTTGATTCTATCCCTTTTTTACTTTATATTATAGTTGTCCACATGTTTCCTTGGTGAAACTACAAAGGAGAAGTACAGGGGCAAGTTTCCAAACAAGTTTGGGTGAAACTACAAAGGAGAAGTACAAGGGCAAGTTTCCAAACAAGTGTGGGCCTTCCACGTGCCCTGGGCCCAAGAAAAATGCCTTTTGGCCTTTGAAAAGTCTGAGCAGTGTAAAAAAGGAGCCAGCAGAAACCTCCACATGTCTCCATGGCACACTTTGAGATGGTCCCCAAAAGTGGAGACCCAAAACAAACGCGGGCTCACCACGTGTTTCAGTCCAGCAGAGTTGATAAAAATTTGAAGGATTAGTGGAAGACACCATGTGTCCAGGGTCTGAGACAGTTTTCCTTGGCCGTTGAAAAGCCCAAGCAAAGGCAGAATGAGCGGAAGCCTCCAAGTGTCCTCATGGAACTTATTCAAAATAAAACTTAGGGGTAAGTCTCCAAATAGGCACGGTCCCTCCATGTGTCCCAGGCCTTTCAAAATTTCTTTGAAAATTTTAAGTATAGAGTGGAGCCGGTGGAAGCCTCCACATGACTCCCTGTCGCAATTGTTAAGGTGGGACCCTGAGGTGGATCCTCAAATGAATTCCTGCCCTCCACATGTCCATGGTCCACCAAAACTATACCATCCGCATGAAAAAATTGTCTAAGTCTTGGAAAGGCATCGAAAACCTCCATGTGTCTCCCCGGTGCAACTCCAAGGCCAAACCAAAAGGCAAATTTTTAGATGAGTGTCATCCCTCCACGTGGATGATTTTTAAGTTGAAGTGACCCTTATATTTTTCAAAGTTCCCCGCCAATCCATATCTAACCAAAAAGGGCCACGTTTCCACTAATGCTGAGATGTAAATTTGACGGGGAAAAACACACCTGTCAAACCGTAAATGCAGGAAAATCACCATTTTAGCCCGGAAATGAATCTTTCTTCAAGGATAGAGAATTTGGAAATGATATAAGGCCCAAATATGCTCCTCCAAGCCACATTAAATCATGTTTCCATAGGTATTTGGGACAAAAATGACAAGGACAAAAAAACATGACTATGAAAAATGGAAGGAAAGGAAAAACCCAAGTTTTATGCCTAAGTTATAGATCTTTTTCATGGATAGAGGAACAAAAAACAAATTCTAGACTTTTAAATGATCCTCGACCAAGGAAGGGACTGATCATGGCAACCAAATGGAGGAAAAACTTTGTATCCATCAATACAGGGAGATAGAAAAGATGATAGAGCTTACAAACTAAAGAACTTTAAAGGACAAACGGGGCGAGACCAAATTGAGCACCAACATGTTGGATAATTAAATTTGACGGATATTTTTGCTTCCCAGGTGTACCAGTGTGAAAACATGGACGAATGCACATATCATGTGATCTATTTGAAATAATGCTTGAATGAAATGTGGTCCCATGGAATGATATGATTCAGGGTAAATGTTGCCTCAATTATCCTTCGAAGAGTTCAAAGAAATGCCTTAAATGGATGATTTAACATGGTTACATGATGTGCATAAAATTATTTTGTGATGTTTTTGAGCATGTCGTTGTTAGTTGTGACCAACTATCTTAAGGAAACTTGAAACTTTTCCATAAATGTGTTGTGAGTGTATTTCTTGGTCCTTGAGGAGCACATGTGAAAGGAGTAACTTTGGCTTCAAAAAAACCCATGAACCGCTTGATTAAATCATCTCCTTTTTGCATGATCTTGTTGATTGTGAATGTGGATCACCTGGAGAACCTCGTACATGTTGGATGCTAATATTTTCCAAGCATGGTATCCTTTACCTTCATCCTTTACAATTTTCATATTTTTGGTTCTTCATTTGAAATTTAATAGAAATAGCAAACCATTAGATAATCATACTATTGGATATTTAATCAAACTTAGATAGTGTAAAAACAACAAAACTCCACCTTGTGAATTACTTAACCTATTTACACCTTGACCATCAACCATGATCACTACCACAATCTTATACATTGTTAATCCAGGGTATTAGAAATAGGTTCTCGTGTCTGTGGGTACTAGAGGGAGCTAGATAATTTATCAACTAAAACAACCCTTTTCATTTACTTACAAAGTTAGAAAAACACCACATTAAGAGATTTACAAAACAACATTTTGAACCCCATAAAAGAGATGTCAGGTATCGTATGTGTTCCTTGTTATGTGGAGAGTTGCATCAATCACTAGATAGACCTAGATTGACCATTTTTTCTCTCTTCATCACCCCTCTAGGATCCCTATTACCCCATTTTGCAGTTTAAAGGAGTTGTTAAAAGTGAAAAGTTGGTTTTCATTTCGTCTCACCATTTGGACCCTAAGAGAAGGAACATTGTTCTTCCTTAGCAAACCTCTAGTATTTCTACTACAAAATTTCTTACAAATTTCAGTTTGGGGAAAGCACATTTCTATCTAGTTTGGTATAGGGGTTTTGTAGGCCTCCAGGCATAGTTTGACTAGGTCACACAGGACCAATTATGATCGGTGGCCCCGCAAAACCTATCGTTATTTGTAACTCATTTTTCATTTCTCAGTTTTGTCAACTCCAGTGTGTTATCCATAAATAGGAGAGCATGTAGGAAATTTTTTGTTGCATTTCCATCCATCAAAATTTAGTTTTGGACATGGTTTCCAAGCCCTCAGGATAAAATTTGGTTGATTTACAACTTGGCCACTTACGACTGATGGCCCTAGAAAACTAGCCACAAATTGTAAACCGTTCGCCAGTTCTAAATTCTATAAGTTCTTGCAAATTCTTGGTATGTAATATTACATGAAGGAACTTAATCATTGTGCACTTGCCCATTAAAATAAATTTTTCGAATGTGGTTCCTCATCCTCTAAGACAAATTTAGACATTTTTGTAACTATTAGAAAAATGAAAAAAAAATCGCAGGATCCTAGTTAAGACAATAAACTGTTGTAAAACCTTTTTGAAACTTAGAAATAGTTGTATGAAACACTCTCTTATGGCTTGTGTGAAAGGTGACTTTTGGAAAAATAGTATTTCTCTCTCTTCCCTATCTCTTTCTCTCTCCTTAGATAGGAAATGAAATGAAATGAATATATGTACCTAACCCTCTCTTGTTGCATGTGCATTACTATTATTATTATATAAAAGGAAAACTAAAGACGATAATTATATTAGATTTAGGTGGATGTCATGCCAATGATTTTTCATTGACTCATGCTCACATGGTTTTGCAGAGCGCAATAAGATGGTGAAATGGGGTGGTTGTAATTAATTTGTGGATTGTTGTAATTTAGATATGATAATGAAAAAAATTATATTTCTACATTTACACTAAAGTTTCATTTTCCTATTTTTTTTCAAATAAAATATTGTCCTTTTCATGCATGAAGTTTAAATAAACCAGTATTTGTTCTTCGTTATCATTTTTTTTAAGAGTTAGCTAATATTACTTAATGCTCTTCTTGATCTCATTTATAGCTATGTTATGAAACTTACATCATGAATGGAAGGAAGAATTATCTCTTTATAAATGAAAATGGAAGTGTTCTGTAAACACCTTCAATTCTTCATCTTTCCTCGATTATTGCATGGTTTGTAGGTGAGCTTTAACACTATACAATTGAGAACAACTTGAAATTTCTTCCATATTAAGTGATCCCCACTCTAACCTCAACCATCCTAAGTATGGGTGCTAGTGTTTACTATCGAATGGTTTTAGTCTCATGTTTCGTGCTTTGATAGAACCTCGTGATGATGTGTTGTACCCTCGTGTTTCATTTTGTGAATCGCGTACCTAGTACAAACCTCTAAACTTGGTCCTAATGAGGTTTTGAACCTAATGTAAATAAAAAATCGTGCTTTATTCCATGGAATTAGTGTTAAGCATCTTATGTACCTATGAAATGAGGGTTTGAACAATGAGTAGAACCCACATAGTAAGATACCTATACATGAAACCTTTGTTTTTGAAGCCCTAATTCTTCACAAATAGGGGTGTTATTGATATCCAAAATTCACCCCTTAGTGTAATTTTGATAACTTGGACAAAGTCTACAGATTTGGAAGGGTAGAATTGGTTCGAGGCCCCAAAATAAAGTTTTGGGGATCCCTTTGGCTCTTCTCTATCTTCCCTATCCAAGGAAAAATCCAAGAAGATAGAAAAAATTGCAAAAAAAACTGAAAAAATGGCTTCTTTTAGTGTATTATGGAAAATTTGAAACTTTTTGTCCTAGGCCGCACAAGTTCAACCGGGACAGTTGGGACCCAAAAAGGTGAAATAACTGAAATGCAAGAAAATAGTGTATTGCGGGTTTTTCAAAAAAAAGTGTCCCAGGCCACACAAGTTCAACCAGGACAATTGGGACCTTAAAAGGTGAAATAGCCGAAATGCAAGAAAATAATGTATTGCGGATTTTTTAGAAAAAATGTCCCAGGCCGCACAAGTTCAACCAAGACAGTTGGGACCCAAAAAGGTGAAAAATCCATTTACAAATAAAATAGTTCATTGCGGATGGAGAGGAGAAATCATTTCGAGACATCGAGACATGTGAGACAAAAAAAGGTGAAATCAACACACAAAGAACCAAAATAAGTGAGATGCGAGTGAAGCAGAAGTCAATGACCCCGATGACCCAGTCAACAGCGGGACAGTTGGGAAAGGAAAGCCCAAATCGAGTGATGCATAGAAAGGAGGCCTGAACCATCCAAGTACGCGCGGGACATGTGCTCCCCAAAAACCTGCAATAGCCGAACAATAAAGGAAAATTCAATGCCCAACCTCCGAACCTGAAACGGTCATAACTTTTGACCCAGAGCTCCGTCTTTCACAAAATTTGAATTTTCAGAATGATCACAACATCCTCTATGCCACAAAAAAATGGATTTATTAATTTTAATGAGGATAAATATATGAAAATAAAAGAAACATCTTCAGCTCTAATCAATCAAATACCCAGTCCCATCAAATGACAGAAATCCCTGGCAAACCGAAAACAGCTGCCTACACTTAGAATGTCATATCTTTTGAAATTCCCAATGAAAATGAACAAAATTGGTACCATTGGAATTGTGGTTCTAAGACTGATGCACAAAAATTAAGAAATATGAACTTTTATGAATAATTACTGGAGATTTTTTTGAAAATGTGACCAGGTTGAGAACAATGTTTTATTTGGTAGATGGGATGCATTCAATGAAGCATGGGCTGACATTTCTCACTGTTGTAAGTTATGGGACAGTATGGGGGACATTTTACAAGAAACATACCATCATTTCAATCCATTTATGATGTCTTGAAATTGAAGGGAGGATAGATTTTGATACTTTTATTTATCTCTCTCTCTCCTCTCAGAATTCTATAAATTGGAGTGTTGGGCTCATTGTGAAGAGAGATAGTTTTTCAGGTAGTAAAACTCTGTAAAATTTGTTTTTTGGAGCCAATGTTCTACAGGACCTTTTATTTGACTACTTGCATGGTGATCTAGGCCCTTATTCTATAATAGATTCAATTGTGCATATCAATGAAAGCGATAGATATGAGTTTGTGGATATCTCTTCCCCTGTTGTGTTTGTTTACATTCTTCTTTCCCTTTCAATCTCATTGCCTATATATTGTGTCTATTCATACTCTTTTAGGGATTCATTATCATTGTATATGTATTAAATGTTGTTATGAATACATTTTCTAAATTTTGGAGAACTGTTATCACCCCATCTAGTATGCACTTCGCTTCTACTTTTCACACATTGGAAGGTTATTCTCACACTCTCCTTTTCTGGTGTATCACTGCTTTAGTGTAGGATTTGTTTTCATTCAATCTCTCTCTCTCTCTCTCTCTCTCTCTCTCTCTCTCTCTCTCTCTCTCTCTCTACTCTCTCTCTCTCTCTCTCTCTCTCTCTCTCTCTCTCTTTGGTCCCATGGAAAGTTAGATTAGGAAAAGATATTTTTTCCTGCATTAGAGTAGATTGTGGCAGGTAGGTTAGGAGAAAGAACTAACTTTCTCTTGAGGTCTATCTCAAGTAGCAAGTCCCACAATTTGGAGATAGTACTCATGTTATCTAGTCACACTTTGAGCTCAAGCACACACAATTCTGCAAAACCATAGGGTGTAGTGATTTTACGACACCGAGAGATTTCCAAAAATTCCTTTCTTGTGCAAATCCAAGATCCCATTCAGAAGTTATGGCCATCTGAACGCCAAAGTGTCATTTTGTAAAAATGGAAAATTGAGAGTTCCAAAACTCTGAAATCTAAAAGTATGAAAGTCTAAAATTTTAGACTTTTTGGTTTCATAGTTTCAAACTTTGAATTGTGATTTTTCTATTTTGGGGTTCTGAAACCCTGAACCCTGAAATCCAGAAAGTCTGAATTCTAAAAATCTAAAATTTCAAACTTTCAGACTTCAGGTTTTCAGAAACATTGTTGGTCACTTTTCAATTATTTCTTGCCGGAGACTGTTGAAGTCTGAAACCCCAAACTTGTGAAGTTCAAAAATGCCGTTGCATTGACCCCGAAACATGCAAAGTCTGAAATCTGAACCTTTTTTGACTCACTTCCCGAGATTTCCAAAACCTGAAAGTCCAAAAATTTTAGAATTTCAGAGTTTGGGATTTCCAGGCTTTGTCACTCCTTTTTCACATTATGCACGTCACTGAGACTTCTGAAAACCCTGAAACCCAAAAAGTCTGAAATTTCAGACTTTCGGGGGTTTCAGGTTTCAGAACCTTTTGGCCATTTTTTCCATTTTTCTCAGTGAAGAATCCAAAATTCTGAAACTTGAAAGTCTGAAATTTCATACTTTCAATCATTGTTGATTTCGGGATTTTTAGCACTACTCACATACCTTTTCTCTAAAATACCAAATGCCAAAACTCTAAATTTTCAGGCCTAGAACTCTATTCTTCCACTTGATCTCTGATCTCCTTCGATGTTCCCTTGGCCACCCCTTAATTTTCTGACCTTGCATTGCCATTATCGAGCCTACTTGCAACTTGATTATTTGGAATCGAATGTGAGCTCACATGACTAAACCAACCTCTCCATTTTCCCCCGTGCAAGGTCGTGTTTGTTTAATTTTTCCTGAGGGGTAAAATTGGATAACAATTCTTTTGAGATGCACTAGAACATGTCAAGTTTACAACATATTACATGAGTTCCATGATGGGGAAGTAGGAGGCCACTTTTCTCCACAAGTAACAGCTCTCAAAATCATGAAGGCTAGTTACTATTGGCCTACAGTGTTTAGTGATTGCTACTCATGGATCAATAAATGCAAAAAAATTACATTCTTCACAGGGAAAGAAAGGTTAGCATCCATGCCGCTTCGTCCAATTTTAGAGATCATCCATTCATGCAATGGGGATTGGACTTCATTTGAGTTCTAAATCTAAATTCAAGTCAAGGCCACAAGTGGATACTTACGGCCATAGACTATTTCACCAAGTGGATTGAAGTAATGGCACTAAATGAGGCAAATGAATCCAACATTTTGGACTTCTATGAAGGGATAGTCAAGAGGTTTGGTGTCCTTGCCAGTATCATATCAGATAATACTTTGGCATTCCTTGGCACCAGAATCATTGAATGGGCTTGTTATCACCGAATCACAGCACCCCTATGTTTCCATAAGTGCATATACTTGAACTTACGGTGTGATTGGATAACATGGGTACTATCTCCAAGTTGTGGGACTTGCTACTTGAGATAGACCTCCAGAGAAAGTTGGCTCTTGCTCATAAACTACCTGCCACAATCTACTCTAATGCAGGGGAAACTAACTATTCTAATCTAAACTTCTAAGGGACCAGGGAAAGAGAATGCATAGAATGAAAGCCTACACTAAAGCGGTGATACACCAGAAAATGAGGGTGTGAGAGTAGTCTTCAAATGCGTGAAATACAGAAGCAGAGTGTACACTAGAAGAGGTGATGACAGTTCTCCATAATCTAGAAAAATGCATTTACAAACAATATTTTCAAACATACATAATGATAATGTATCCCTGCATGAACACAATATTAGACACAATATTATTGTAAGAAGAGGTTGAAGGGGCAAGAAGAATGCAAAGAAAACACAGCAGGGAAGAGATATCCACAAACTTATATTTTATTGCTTCATGATATGCACAGTTCAATATATTACAAGATAAGGGCCTGGATCACCATGCAAGGAGTCCACAATAAGGGCCTGCAACACATTGGCTTCACAAAGAAATTTTGGCAGAGCTTTGCTACAAGAACTACCTTCTCTCTACAAAGTCCAACACTCCAATTTATAGAAAAATGAGAAGGGAAAGAGAAGGGAAAATGGAAATCCCGAAATCTATCCTTCAACCACTTGTAAGAGGCATTAAATGGAGTAAAAGTATTATATATTACTTGAAAAAGGCTCCCCATACTGTCCCAAGTGCCGCAGCAGAGAAAGAATGATGACCATGCCTCTTAATTGCACTCCCAACCACCAAATAAAACACTGTTATGAACCCAGCCACGTTTTCTTAAAAATCTCAATAAATCTCTCATCAAATCTGGAATTTCTTGATTTTTGTGTGTCAGGCTCAGAGCCATGATTCCAACGGTACCAATTTTGTGTGATTTCGTTGAGAAATGCAAAAGTTATGGCCTTCTGAGTGCAGGCAGCTATTTTGGGTCTGGCAGGCGTTTTCCAGTCATTTGACGGGAATGAGCATTAACTGACTGGAGCCGAATATATTTAAAATCGGAGCTCAGAGTCAAAAGGTATGGCTGTTTGAAGTTTCACGAGTCAAACGTTGAATTTTCTTCTTTGCCTTCGGCCGCTTCGGCTTTTCGCATCCCTCGCATCCCACGCGTACCTTTGTCCCAACTGTCCCTGACGAAAAAGAGGTATATAGGCAGCTCTCTATACAAGATTGTATACAGAAAGGAAGCACTTTCGGTCACTTCGGCTTTTCGCGTCCCGACATCCCAACTGTCTCACGGACCGCCTGGGACAAAAATGTCTAACTTAGCTGATTTTCTTTGTTTTTCGGCCCCAAGCTTGGTACGACAAACCTCGGTACGACCTGAACCCTTCAGACCCGAAATGCTTTAAAACAGTCCTGCAACCTTATTTTTTGCATTTTTTTCATTTTCTCAACTCGTTGGGATTACTTCTTGAATGGGAGAGTTAGAGAGAAGCCGAGGGGGGCCCAAAAACATGATTTCGGGCCTTGAATCAATCTACTTGCTCGAGACTGAATAATTTGATGCATGTTATCAAAATTACCTTGAGGGGTGAATTTTGGATAACAGGGCTGTCAAGAATGGTGTGTACCTCAACACCTCTTCAAAATATCACCCCAGGGTAATGGCCAAGCAGATTCTACAAACAAGAACCTACTGAGAATCATCAGAATAACTCTTGATGAGAATAAGAGAAATTGGCACATGGAGAAGGATCAAGCATTACAGAAAAGGATCTTTGACAAGAAAGCTAAGGCCAGGACATTCCAAGTTGGAGACATGGAGAAGGATCAAGCATTACAGAAAAGGATCTTTGACAAGAAAGCTAAGGCCAGGACATTCCAAGTTGGAGACTCGGTACCTAAGTGGGATGTTGATCATGTAAATCTGGGAAAGCATTCCAAGTTTGATGTCATATGGAGTGGCCCTTATATGATCACTGAATGTAAAGGTAGCAATGCCTTCCAACTAGCTAAGTTGGATGGTGAGGAATCATAGATTCTATTCAATGGAATCGATCTCAAACATTACTACTAGAAAGAGAATTTCAAAACCTTGTACATATTAGTTTAGAATTTCCAATTCCTCCAAGTGATTTCACACATTTTTGTTATTATTAGGGCATGTTTCATTCCCCTCAGTGCCAGTGCACATGTTCTATTACTTCTAGTATATTATTTGTTTACAGTTCATCACACTTTAAGAAAAGGGGACTACTATAGTAGAGAGATCATAGTAGCCTACAATAGCTGTAAAGTTCAAATTCAAACAAATGCAGAGTAGCTAAAATCAGATGTTGAGGCAGCATTCATAAATACTCATCATTCAGCCCCATGGATAACAATTGCATAAATGAATGAAATCCAAGTTTTAGAAAAATTTCTACTCTCAAAAACCTTGAATTCAAGTTTCTCTTATAAAATATGAGTAGTTCCAGGTTTGAAAAGAAGTGTTTTAATGACTCAAGAAAGCAGGTCTTTGAACTTCACATCATATTTTAGATTACTAGATGGACTCCATGCCCAATGGATTGCTACATGAAGTTGGTCATACTTCATCCAACAAGCAGATAACCCCGTTGAGTTTCCAAAATTGTTATCCAAAATTCACCCCTCAGGGTAATTTTGATAACTTGGACAAATTATGCAGATTTGGAAGGGTAGAATTGATTTGAGGCCCAAAAATCAAGTTTTTGGGGTCCCTTTGGCTCTTCTCTAACTTCGTTATCCAAGGAAAAATCCAAGAAGATAGAAAAAATTACAAAAAATCTGAAAAATGGCTTATTTTAGTGTATTGTGGAAAATGCGGAAGTTTTTGTCCCGGGCCGCAAAAGTTCAACCGGGACAGTTGAGACCTGAAAAGGAGAAAAAGTTGAAATGCAAGAAAATAGTGTACTACGGGTTTTTTGGAAAATAGTGTCCCAAGCCACACAATTTTAATCAGGATAGTTGCAACCTGAAAAAGAAAAAACAACGGAAATGCAATAAAACAATGTATTGCAGGGTTTTCAGAAAAAAGTGTCCCAGGCCACACAAGTTCAATCCAGACAACTGGGACCCAAAAAGATGAAATACCCGATTTGCAAAGAAAATAGTTCATCATGGATGCAGTAGAGAAATCAGTCTAGGACATTCGAGACATCGAGACGTGCATAATGCAAAAAGGTGAAATCACTGCATAAAGAGCCAAACAAAGTGAGATACGGATGAAACGGAAGTCAACAGCCCTGACGGCCTAGTCAACGGCGTAAAAGTTGGGACAAGGAAGCCCACATCGGGTGATCTGTAGAGAAAGGAGGCCCACACCATCTGAGTACACATGGGACATGAATTCCCCGAAAACCTGCAATAGCCGCACAACAAAGGAAAATTCAATGCATGACCTCTGAACTTTGAACAGTCATAACTTTTGACCCACAACTTCATTTTTTCACAAAATTTGACTTTTCAGAATGGACATGAAGTCCTCTATGCCACAAAAAATGTATTTCTTAATTTTAGTGAGGATAGATATATGAAAATAAAATAAACATCTTCAGCTCCAGACAATTAAATACCTAGTGCCATCAAGTGACAGAAATCCCTTATAACCCAAAACAGCTGCCTACACTCAGAATGCCATATCTTTTGCAATTTCCAACAAAAAACACAAAATTGGTACCATTGGAATCATGGTTCTGATACCAACACACAAAAATCAATAAATCTTAAATTTTATAAAAAAAATTGGATATTTTTTTGAAAACGTGGCCAGGCTCATGACAGTGTTTTATTTGGTAGTTGGGATGCATTCAATGAAGCATGGGCAGACATTTCTCACTGCTACAAGTTATGGGATAGTATGGGGGACCTTTTACATACAACATAAAATCATTTCAATCCATTTATGACATCTTGCAATTGGAGGGAGGACAGATTTCATGATTTTCATTTCTCTCTCTCTCTCCTCTCAGAATTCTATAAATTGGAGTATTGGGCTCATTGTAAAGAGAGCTAGTTTTGAGGTAGAAAAACTATGTCAAATTTATTTTTTGAAGCCAATGTGCTATAATCCCTTGTAGTGGACTCCTTGCATGGTGATCTAGGCCCTTATTCTATAATAGATTGAACTGTGCATATCAATGAAAGCAATAGATACAAGTTTGTGGATATTTCTTCCCCTGATGTGTTTGTTTGCATTCTTCTTTCCCTTTTAGTCTCATTCCCTATATATTGTGTCTATTCATGCTCTTGTAGGGATTAATTATCATTCTATATGTATGAAATGTTGTTGTGAATTAATTTTCTAAACTATGGAGAATTGTTATCACCCCTTCTAGTATGCACTTTGCTTCTATTTTTAATACATTGGAAGTCTATTCTCGCACTCTCCTTTTCTAGTGTATCACCGCTTTAGTGTAGGATTTGTTTTCATGGACTCTCTCTCTCTACTTGGGCCCTTGAAAATTTAGATTAGGAAGAGATATTTTTTCTTGCATTAGATTAGATTGTGGTAGGTAGTTTAGGAGCAAGAACCATCTTTCTCTAGAGGTCTATCTCAAGTAGCAAGTCCCACAACTTGGAGATAGTACCCATGTTATCTAGTCACACCGTGAGCTCAAGCACACACACTTGTGAAAACCATAGGGTGTTGTGATTTTGAAATAACATTTATCTTGGCAGGAGTCCCTCTAGTGTTGCATAAGTTGCGAGGTAGGCATAATTGTTTTAGCTAGTTTTTCCTAGTGGTATGGTGTAGGCCCCTTTTTGGTGATAATGGAAATTATTCAAAAGTGGACCTATTATGGGAATTATGGTGAATTATGTACATTAGGAAAAAAATTCCACTAAGAAGGGTAGTCGTTAGAGAATCAAAGGGTGTATAACATTATAATTGTGTACCACCTTGTAATACACATATAATACTTAAATTTCCAAGGAATTATCCAAACTTGGTTAAGTTTGAAATCATACTCCTTATGATCTTAGTGATTAAGTAAATTAATTATGACGTATGATTACAAAATATTGTAAATATTGCTTTAGAAGGATTTTAAATTCTTAAAATTTTATAACTTTTTCATTAAACCCATATTCCCCCTCTTAGATAAGTGTGTCCCTTAGTATGTAGTAGTGGATTACCATGTGCTCCTCATATGGTGTAGTTTTTCCCCATCCATGATTTTTTTTTAATTTAATATATTGTGGAGCCTCTCTTAAGGTTATTGGTGAAGGAAACACTATTGCATATTCACCCAAGGATTTAAATTATTCCTTCAAAGGCATTTGATAAGAATATAGTTGTTGGGTTGTCTTGTTATATGTTTTTAATACTTGATGGTCTAATATAAATGAAATGAGTAGTTAGGTGCAGGGTCACAACTCCTTGTAGTCATGAATCCTTGAGTGTAAACTATGTGTCATTTGAATTACAATTGTTCTAAAACAATGCCAATAGTGAGACCAAAGTATGACGTAAGTGTAGAGAGTATAAGAGTTAACGATATTTTTGGTTAGGAATAATATCATACTTGAATTCCTTATAACTCAACTAGACATTCTCATGTTGCTAAAAATAAATATGAATTGCTCTTGGTGAGATCAAACTTTCGAGTGAACAAAGAGATATATAAATCTAAATAAAATTTCATGATTTGAAAATTTTGAATGGATTCAAACAAGTTATTGAACTATAGTAACTATAACATGAAAATAAATATACCATGATGGAATAATGTTTATGGGAAGAGTTATCTTGAATCTGAATCTCCCTTGAATCCTAAGATTTCTTCCTTGACTTCAAGTTGTTTCCCTTGTGTAACAAGGGTAAAATTTAAACATTGAATAAACATTTGAGAAGCAAAACATTATCATAAGAATGAGATAATTAGAAATTTTGTATGCATTTTGAAATATGGAAAATCATTATTTAATTTATGGAGATTATTGTAAGGGATAAAGAACCAAATTAAGTGTTCGTATTGTAAGTTGAATGTTAAATGAATTTAAGAATATGTAGGTGGAAAAGGAGAATTTATCCTTGCATGAAAAATTCTCTTATAATTTTAATTATAACTAAGATGTAACCATGGTACTACTATGTTGTGGATTTTCCAATCCTTGGGTACCTTTTGTGGTTGGGTCTTTGCTAGTATTCGTTCATTAGGGAAAGTGTGTCATAGACATGTATATGGTGTTATCATGTTGTCTATGTGGGTCAATGTTTTTTTGTAAGTGTCTTATGTGATGTTAAGTATATATATTGGAGCCCATGTGGTGTTGTGTAGTGAGAATTTAAAGTCAAAAAAATATTCGAATAATTTTACTGTTGTATTTTTGTTTCAAAGAGGTGGGCGTTACAAGAGCCCAATGATAAAATAATGCCACTCAACTATTGGATTTAGTGTTATCTTTTTCACGGTGTTTAAACATTTTTATTCATTTTAAATGCCAAAATATAACCACTTTTAAAATATGACGGTCATAGTTGACAGGAGGGTAATTTTAGATGAGGCTATGGATAACTTAGAAGAATTTATTTTCTTGTGTTGGAAAATAGTCCAATCCACTTTTTTGGAATCTTCAACCAAATCTAGGCCACATGGAAGAATAACCTCAATATGACATGTATGTTCAAAATCTAACCAATTATATATATATATATATATATATCCCATTGGTAAAATAGAAACGTCTATTAGTTTAAATTTTTAATTCATTTAATTAAATTAAGTTGACTTTGATTTTTCTTTGTTTGATTTTTTATAAATATAGATAAAAATATAGACATTGTATTTGGGATTTTGTAAGAAAGATTGAAATTTGAAGGTCTTAGAGTTGGAAGTTAGAATTACATAATTGTAAGCTTCCACTAGAGAACTATTTCTATCAATTTTGTAATATTTTTGTTCTTTTATTTCAATTTAAATTAGTGTTTTAATGCCCTAAAAAATGTAATAGCATTTATAGATATTTCATTTGATTAGTAAACATACAACTAATTATTGTACACTTGATATTTATGAAAAATAATTTTAGATTTGATGAAACTAGATGAAATTGGCTAATGTACTAGAATTGTTTTATTGGTTTATAAAGATTAATTTTGCTAAAATAATTTAGATTCAATCAGTTAGAGAATGTCACATGTATTTGTAATTATAATTCAATTTAAAAAATATAAGAGATGGAATCCGCACTAGAGAAAACACCGCCATAAAAGTTTAAATGTATTTTTTTAATAAATACCAACATTTTTTATTAAGGATAAAAGGTTTTTTGACTGGGACCCTATGTAGAAGCATCATCTAGATTCATTGAAGAGCATGAAAAACTCATAATCATATTTCTCAAGTCATTCTTAGCATGTATTAAGAGTTTTATATCTTCCCTCGAAGTTTCATGTTTGAACATGTCAAAATTGTGATGTAAAAGTTATTTATCATGAGTGTAAAAGTAGATTCTTAGTTGTAAATGTCAAGTTTTCTTATTACTTTCTACATATAAAAATGAATGAGCTATAATATTATATGGTGGAGGGAATATATCAAATACTACAACTCCATGCAATTTGTCTTATCTTGTACAAGTTGTCCAAAAACAACTACTTCTATTTTGCATTGTAAGTTGATACATTATCTCAACGAGGAGGAATATCTTATCCTATAGAATAGTATAGTACAGATTTGAGGATAATTATGCATAGGAAGGTTGAATTCCATAAGGAGGGAGGTAGAGAAATGAGAAATTAGCATAAGGAGGTAGATTTTGGAGTTTTGAGTAAGAATTACATTGTGACAATGTTGTAAGACAGGTTTTAGCATGAATAGTAAATGGATCTGAGTTTCCTATACCATATAAGACTCAAATTCTCCTTCATTGTACATTTTACAGGAGTTTAAAATGGGGTGATATGTTATTCTATAATCTAGAACCTGTTCCTTTGTGTTTTGCATGTTACTATGGGACTGTGCAAGAAGGTTTCAAAGAGGGAAATGCACAAAAAACCACAAATCTATTTGAATTCTCACTAATGAAAATATTTTCAATTTTAAAAGGAGGATCTATTGATTATAAAGACAATGAAATTTATTCCATCTCTTGAGATTACATTTTGAGTGTTTTATAGGAAAATTTGTGTTTAAGATCCTAAACTAGGGAATTGGATTTTGAGATATTTATCCATCCAATCAATCTAAAAATTTCATGGAATATATTTCCCATCCAAAATCCCAATCACACAAAATTTCAGCTTAATCTGATATATTTGGCTAGAGATATTCATGACAGAGGTTGTTTTAGTGTATATTGGGCTGTATCAAAGCTAAATAGAGAGTGACAACGATCAAGGATATTATGTAATTTTTGAGGTATTTAGAATTCTCCAATTATTTTAATTGTTTAGGAAAATGGTTTAAAGTATTTTCAATGTGTTTATGAGGTTCATTCAGTTAGAAATTATGCTTAGGAATGATTGTCTCCAAACAGTTCCAATCAAGACCTCCAAAGATTGTCACATTCTTTGTTTTATGTTTAAATTCATATCAAATTAGTCATACATACAATTCTCTTATGGTTTATGGCTTCAAATGGTGTATGAATGAAGGTTATATGACCATGATCTTAGTCCTATAAGACGGTAGAGGAGGTTACACTAAGAAATAATTCTAAGAGCTAAGCATAAGAACAGTCATTAGAACAAGGTTCAAGAAGATCATAAAGATCTAGTAAAGGATGAAAAAGACATGGTTCTCATAGAGCTAGGATATGATGAGATTGAAAACCCTCCATTATACCTTGCATTCTAGCATGAAATAATTATTAAGTAAAATCATAGACAAGAAGTTAGTTAAGTATATAAAAAACACGAATAAATAATGATAAATACCAGTTCTTGCATATACACTGAGATAGTTTGAATGATGAAGGCATGTAAGAAATAATGTTCTTACATATATGGTTGAATGTAGATACATGGAGGTTTTCAAGACATAATCATCATCCTTACACATAAAGGATGGAATTTCTACAAACCCAAGGTGAATCAATACATGAGTGTGACTTCTTGATAAGAGGATTGACATCTTTCATATCATGCCAAGTAAGTGTATTCTCTCTGCAAGGTCCTACATATGTATAAGTTCTTGGGTAGAAAGGAATTTGGGTATTGAGGTAAAATATAGAATGACTTGCATAATCTAAGCTAAGAATGACATCATTTTTGGTATCAGAGTGAGTAAGTTTTTGGGAGGTAATAATTAATTTGTAAATTCATTTGACATTTGACTATGAATTTTTGTAATATTTTGTGTGAAATAAAAATGTTACAAGAGGACAAAGAAAGAATAAATAAGACTTTAGACGAGAAAGCAAATCAAGAAGAAAAAACAAGAATGAAGAACAAAATGAAGAAAACACAAATCGATGAAGAAATCATTCAATTGAGGAAATATTTGGAAAGAGTGAAGCTCATGGTGGAGTTTTGGCAGGAACATAACAAGAAAATTTATGGATGGGTTTTTAAAAAGAAGGCTAAGTGGCCTTTGGAGTGGATAATGGAAAGGAGAAGGAAACAAAAGAGAATTGCTATTGAGAAGAGTAAAAATAAAGAGAAAGGTTCCCATGGAGGCTGGAGCAAGAAGTTTCCAAGAGAGCAACATGAAGAAGAGGAATTTTTAATGAAATTTCTCATAGAAAAGAACAAGATAAAAGTGCCTTGTGAAGTACTTATAATAAGAAATAAGGATAATAGTAAGAGGAGGAGGATGGAGTCCATAAAGGAGATTCTTACAAGGACAATGTGGTCCTTAATATTATTTTCTAATGTTGTTTGTAAGTGTGTATGTGAAAGAATGAAGGAAATATTTGTGAAGGCCATAAATATGATAATAAAAAAATGGGTTAGGTGGATAACCCATAAGGAGAAAAGAATAAGGTATGAGAGAGCTTGTGATAGCTATGAAGAAGAGATGCACTTGGAAGCATCCAAAGAAGAAGATAACAAATCCATGCAGCCAGAAAGTGAAGACATGAAAGATGAATCAAAGATATATGATGTTTTTTAGGATGAAACAAAGAAGGTACACCAAATAGTAGAGCTTACAAATAATGAAATATTGAGCAAAAAGGTAATCATGCATCAGGATATTGAAAAGGTAAGAAGCGGTCTAAATTTTGATTTTGATAATGCATATAAGAAGGAATTTTCAAAAGGCCAAATCATACAAGAAAGTACATATAAGCATCATATTTTTAAGATGATCTTAGCTTCAAGAATTGACTGTGTTAATTCCATTAATAAAATGAATGCAGCTATACATGTGGACAAGAGAAAGAAATAGAAAGAGCTTGCAAAATTGTCTTGGGAACATGGATATATAGTGCCTAAATGGATTAAAAAGGAAAATACTTCAGTAAGAACTCAAAGGTGGGAGATCAAAAATGCAAAGGATAATGAAAAGGCATCTCAAGAAGGTGCATGTGATGCTATAGAAACCAAGAAGTTGGCAGCTATCCCAAGAAAATTTTGGAGAAAGATTGGAGAAACCTTAAACAAGGTGGATATTGACAAAGACAAAGAGATCCTTGAAGGGGTAGTTGAGCCTCTTAAACATGAAATAAAAGTTGTTGATGATATAGGTGTGAAAGAGAAAAAGATACTCTATGAAAATAAGGTGAGTGAAAAACAAAAGACAAAGGTATACAGGGTGATGTATTTGATGATGAAATATTATGTGATTCCAAAGAAAGTGATGATGAAGTTTTAAATGAAAATTTCAAAATATTAGAATAAATATTGTATTTTCCTAAAAGGACAAATGCAGGTTCAAATCAGATTATTTATAAGAAAGAAGAATAATCAATCCAAGAAATCAATAATGAGGAGAAACTTCAAGTTAAAGAGGATTTTTCCCCTGAGTTACAACAAGGAGAGGTAAAATATGCAAATTTTAAATCAAATTATGTTTATTTTACTCAAGTATTTGATGATAAAAAACATTTTGAAAAAATGTTACAGTATAAGCCCAATGACAATGTCTTTGTGTATGAAAGTTGGGAATGATTGCAAGGTGAAATAAGTGTTTTAGAGAAAGTGATTTATGGAGAAGAGGACCAGGTCTTTCCTAAAATAGAGATGGAAGAAATTAGTGCATGGAATCAGACAAATGAATCTCAAGAAGTGAAAATTATGAAGTAAGTGCAACAGTTATAAGAGTGTATTTAAATGAGAATCTCATTGACAAGCTTGAGAATGAACTAAAACAAGAATGAGACAAGTTGATAAAGGAAGAAATATTGAAGCCAATTTATGAAGAACGTGGAAAGGGAGATAAAAGAGGAGCCAAGAGACCCCAAATTTTTAAATCTAACATTTCTTTTGATGTTTTGAATGCAGCCTTAAAATATATTGAGATGAATCAAGTACATGATTCCATGAGAGAGCTCTTGAACCAAGAATATTTTGAAGTTATACATGATGATGATACATGGACTTTTGAAGATGATAAGAAGATGAGAAAGATCATATACGAGAAGAGATAAATAAACAATAAGAAGATGAACAAATATAACAAAGAGATACAAGTACTAGCATTGGTAAAGAGACCTTGGGATCCAGGTATATAGTGAAGACTAAAGGATGATGAAGACATTTTAGTTGAACTAGAGTTCAAATCTTTTCTTACTTAGGGGTTCTGATGCAAGAGAATCATCTAGATGCTTAGAAGAGCATGAAAAATTCCTAATCAGCCTTCTCAAGGAATTTTTAGCATGTATTAGTAGTTTTATATCTTCCCTCCAAGTTTCAAGTTTGAACATGTCAAAATTGTGATGTAAAATTTCTTTTTCATGAGTGTAAAAGTAGATTATTAGTTGTAAATGTCAAGTTTTCTTATGATTTTTTACGTAGGAAAATGAATGAGTTGTAATAGGATATTCTGGAGGGCATATATTAAATACTACAGCTCCATGCAATTTGTCTTATCTTTTACAAGTTATTTAAAAACAACTTCTTCTATTTTGAATTGTATGTTGAGACATTATCTCAACAAGGAGGAGGAATGTCTTATCCTATAAAATAGGCTAGGACATATTTGAGGATAATTATGCATATAAATCTTGAATTCCATAACGAGGGAGGTAGAGAAATGTGAAATTAGCATGAAGGAGGTAGATTTTTGAGTTTTGAGTGAGAATTACATTGTGAAAATGTTGTAAGACAGGTTTTAGAATGAATAGTAAATAGATATGAATTTCTTGTGCCAGATAAGACTCAAATTATCCTTCATTGCACATTTTATAGGATTTTATAATGAGGTGATATGTTATTTTATAAGCTAGAACCTTTTCCTTTGTGTTGTGCATGTTACTATGGGAATTTGCAAGAAGGTTTCAAAAAGGGAAGTGAAAAAAAACCAACACAAATATTTAAACTCTCACTAATGACCCTATTGTCAATTTCAAAAGGAGTATATATTGATTAGAAAGAAAATGAAATTTATTCCATGTCTTGACATTGCATTTTGAGTGTTTTATACGTAAATTTGTGTTTAAAAGCTTGAACTAGGGAATCAAATTTTGAAATATTTATCCATCCAATCAATTTAATTTCAAATAATCCCTCTCCCATATAAACTCCCAATAACACAAAATTTCATCTTAATCCAATAAGTGTGTCTCGAGATATTCATGGCAGAATTTTGAAGGTTCATGACAGAGGTTGTTTTGGTGTATACTAGGTTGTATCAAAAGTTATAACTTCTTAAAATCAAATCCAAATGATCTAAAATTTTATAATAGAGGTCGTGAGGAATTTATTGAGCTGTTGTTTTAATGGTTTCTTTTGAAAATGAATACTTTGTGAGTTATAGTTGACATAAATTTTGCAGGTCGTTAAAGAGAAAGAGTGACATCAAGGAAATTAATGCAATTTTTGAGGTAATTCAAGTTCTCCAAGAATTTTCATTGTTTAAGAAAAGGATTTTCAAGGTGTCTATGAGGTTAATTCAGTTCTAAATCATTCTTATGAATGACTGTCTCCAAACAGTTCCAATCAAGACCTCTAAAGATTGTCACATTCTTTGTTTTATGTTTGAATTCCTATAAAATAACTCATAGATATAATTATCATATGGTTTAAGGCTTCAAAGGGTGTATGAATGAATGTTAGATGACCATTATCTTAGTTTTATAATAGGGTAGAGGAGGTTACACTAAGAAATAGGTCTAAGAGTTAAGGATAAGAATAGTCATTCAAACAAGGTTTAAGAATATCATAAAGATCTAGTAAAGGATGCAAAGGACATGATTCTCATAGAGCTAGGATATTATGATCTTGAAAACCCTCCATTATGCCTTGAATGCTAGCATGACATCATTTTTAAGGAAAATCAAAGACGAGGAGGTAGTTAATTATATAACAGACATTAATAAATGATGATACATACCAGTTCCTACATATATACTGAGATAGTTTGAATGATGAAGGAATGTAATAAATAATGTTCTTGTGTAGATGGTTCAATGTAGATACAAGGATATTTTCAATACATAATTATCAGCCTTACACATGAAGGAGGGAATTTATACAAACCCAAGGTGAATCAATACATGAGTGTAACTTCTTGACAAGAGGATTGACATCTTTCATATCATGCCAAGTAAGTGTATGCTCTATGCAAGGTCATACATATGTATAAGTTATTGGGTAGAAAGGAATGTTGGTATTGAGGTAAAATATAACATGATTTACATGAGCTAAGATAAGAATGGTATCAGACCCTACCTAGGAACAACAAGAATGGGTCAACACCCAAATATAGCAATGAAAATATAAGAATCAAAAAGAGACACACTACCCAGCTATACAAGAACAACAAGAAGCATAGCTACTATCTAGCATCAAAAAATAAATAGGAAAGTAATAGTTGAACAGGATAAAGAGAGCCTATGGAATAGATTCATCCCAAGGCATGAGATCTGAGGATAATTTTAGATGGGGTTGTGGATAACTTAGAAGAATTTCTCTTTTTGTGTTGGACAACAGTCCAATCCTCTCTGGTAGAATCTTCAACCAAATATAGGCCACATGGAAAAATAACATCAATGGAATTAATGCCATGGAATAATATATTATGAGGTGAAGATGGGGAACTCCTCTCCTTATCCACCTCAAGAGGTTTTTATGGGATAAGAAAAAAAGGGTGAGGACTGGGATAGGGCTCCTGATAAGTAGTCTCCTCAATCACAGGGGTAGTATCCACCCTAGTGGGACACTTTTCTGAAGTGGAATCATCATCCAGCTTAGTAGGGGTGTTGACAGCGAAGTGTGAAGGGAGGAAATCCTTCCACAAGACTATATTCTTTTCATTTTTACATTATGAACGTTTGTAATCCTTTATCAAATGACCAATATCAAAGCATTTGTGACACCAAAAATAAATTCTTTCATAATCCAGATGTTGAGTCCATAATATATTGTCAATCTGAAGGTTAATATTTTCTGAGATATCTTGTATGAAACAACTCAGCAGTATCATCATCTAATTTATAAAATTCCCCGAAGTGTTCCCAATGGCTTCAAGGCATTGTTCATTCCAAAGCTACAGTGGGAGACCAGGAAGGCGGAACCAAATAGGAATGGCATTAAATGAGTATTTTGAAGAATAGAAAGAAGGAAATCAAGGTTTAGTCATGATCCCATGATTCCCCACACCCAATACAAATTATGAATAATATTATGGTCTTCACAAGAATCAAACACAACAATGAAATAAGCTCTAGATCTGGGATAAAGCTCAACCTTACCCTTTATTTTTGGACTTGATTTCTTTGTGATCCATCCATTCATCTAGGAGAGCTTAGGCCATAAGTGGTTGAATCATCATATGATACCAGTATTACAACTTAGAACTTTTATTATCAATTATCTACCTATTTTCTATATTTATTGTTCTCTCTAGAAGGAGAATAGAGTAATTAAATTAATCTATGTATTTGTTAATAATTGATGTGGATCCACCTATAAGAGGTTAAAATGTCTCCAACACAAACACACACACACACACACACACACACACACACACACACACACACACACACACACACACACACACACACACACACACACACACAATTTACCAAAACTTAAGAAATGTCAAAATAACTTCCTTCTTATTCCTAATTCCACACTAATTTTATCAACATTACAATATGCCTTTTATTTCCCACTATCTCTATGAAAATTCCTAAAGCACAAAAAAACCCTTAAAAAGTAAAACACCTCAAGTAGTCCCCAAATTTTACATGCCAAATTTGCCTTCATTAATGAAGTCTTACACCAAATATTGGCTTATTCCAAAAATAAAAGTAAATGATATTAAAAAATTGTAAGTTCTAGACGATCCCATAAAAAAGGGTTTCGAGCCAATTTTGGACCACTAGATAAAGGAATTTAGCCTCAAAAATATGCTCAAACAGAATTCACTCTTCATGAGAAAGGTGGTCATGGCATGATAGTACTAATCAAGATATAACTCCTTGGAAAATTTCAATTCAATCTAATCCAATCAGATCAAAATTTATGGTCTTTAGATGTTATGTTCCCACATCGTTCTCCCCTGGTTCAAACTAACTTTGCTCCTATGAATGCAGTTGATAAAATTGACGAAATTTTCCATTTTCAATATTTTTCAGCTCCCACTCAGGAATACAATTATTATCATCTTGTTTCAAACCTTCCTATTATACATAATATTTGTTGTATCTCTTGTGTCTAGTACTTGTCCAAGACACACATTACCCTCTCATTTTTCTTCTTCAGTATCTCCTGCTCCCAATTTACTTCCTCCTCCTCAACATTTTCCTCATGACATGGAAACCTATAGAATTCAAAAGCATTAAAAACTATAGAAATATCAAATTTTGTAGGTATCTCCACCTTATAGTCATTATGACTTATTTTATTCAGAATCCTACATGGTCCAATCTTCCTATACTTTAGTTTATTATGTCCCCTTTGGAAACCTCTTCTTCCTAATATGAACCATCACCATATCTCCTTCTTCAAAAAAATTCCCTCTCCTGCTTACATCTACAACTACTTTATATCTTGCATTACTATCTTTCAGCTTATCCCTCACTTCTTCCTACAATTATAGCACGTGTTCTACAAATGCTTCAACATCATCATTGGTTTTATCTTCACTTGGTAGAATAATTAGATATAACACTCCCTTGGAGTTCCTACCATATGAAATCTAGAAAGGATACCTCCCCATTAACATATTTATCAAGCTATTTTAAGAAAACTCGGCCTATGGTAAGGTTAAATCCCATTGTTTTGGATTTTTTCCATCTAGGAATCATAGAAAATTTCCCAAGAACTTGTTTACTAATTATATGTCCGTAAATCTAGGTGTGATATACATTATTGAAAGTTATTTGTGTTCCCATCTTCATCCACATATTATTCCAAAAGTGACCTGAAAACTTTGTGTATCAATCTGAAGTGATCATTTTTGGAACCCTATGCAACCTAACCACTTTTAAAAATAAATATGCATTTCTTGACGTATCATTAGTTGTCCTACACATAATGAAGTATGCCATTTAGAGAATCTATCTACCACAAAAAATATAGAATCATTTCCTCATTGTGTGTTAGGAAGTCCTAACAAGAAATCCATACTAAAATCAACCCATGGCTCTGTAGGGACAGTTAATGGCATTATCATCCCAGTATTATACCCTATTCTATCTTATCCTTGTAACTTTAATGGTCTTCCTCATGCTCTAAAATTAGCATGACTGGTGGTAACTCTATTTTTGGCTCAAAACTAACCAAGTATCTGATTTGGCATGTGTCCATAGGAACCAATGGATTGGTTCTCTGGGCCATATACCCAATCATATAATTGGCTAGTTTCGATCCAAAAATAGAGTTATCACATGTCATGCTCATTTTAGAGCATGAGGAAGATCATCAAAGTTTTAAGGATTAACTACAACACCTCCAACCAAATGCAGAGAAAGTTGAGGGGGCATTCACTCTCTTTCTATTTGATACTTTGATAAATGGAGAGGGAAATCCATTTCAATATATTTTTCCACCCTCATTAAATACCATGTTTATTGCAACAATAAGCAGATGGTCTAATTTTACAAGAAAGGGAAACTACTTCTCCCATCATGTATCAATCTTTACTTAGCTTCATTTTCCTTTGGTTAAAATAGGGTAGTTTATGTTTGTTTATTGTAAAACAAGTGCTTGTGCACACTCTGTATGTTTACATTTGGAGTATATTTGATTTTTATATTTGTATATAGTTTTTGTGGGCCTTTGTTATAATTACACATTCTAATTCAAGAAGGTCCCATGGTAGAAATCAGATAGGTGGGGAAATTTCCAAGTTATATTCATAGCTTCACAAGATCAAATAGTCTCAGGTTATTGTTAAGTTCATGCAGGTCCAGGAGATAGGTTTTATAGGGGTCAAATTAGTTTTCTTAAAGATTATACTTAACTCTATTCCAAATGGATGTTTCAAGACTACTAGTATTTATCATCTAGCAGGATTGACTCTATGCCAAACTGTTATCCAAAATTTCACCCCCATGTAATTTTTACTAACTTATTGATTAATGGAATTAGCCATTTTGGTTCTCTGAGAAAGCCATGAAATACTAATTCATTCTTACACATAGTGTGTGAACATTTTTTTTCATGGGTTCTCCTAACCCATGGAACAAAGGAGAGCAACAGAGGACTTAGGAATAATCCAAATTAGGAAACTAGTGGAACAGTAATCCTAATGTTATGTGGAGTACGTGAACTTAGTGTTCCGAGGACTCCCCAATTCCATGGAATAAAGGATTCTGAGTTTAGTGTTATGCAGAAGAGGTAAAAATAAATTTAGAACATGGCTAAGTTTGAAATCCGTGAAACACTAACTTAGTGTTCTGTGATATTTTTAAAGATTAATGTTTCACAAACTGTAAAACCCATGGAACAAAGGAAAATGGTCACCTAGTAAAAATGTCACTCAAAAATTAATTAGACCTCCACAGGTGTAGTAAGGGGTTTTTTGCGCATCAAATAAAAGGAGAAAAACCTAAGAAGGTCAGTGACAGGGAAGAACCATTGAAATGCCATGCAATGAATAATTAGGTCTCAATGACATGTGGAGGAGGAAGGTATGAGTTTCATAGGTATAAGGGAGTTACTGTCTTGCATGTTTCTTAATCTGCGGAGACTTCGAATGTTAAAAACCTTGTGATGCAATATTAAGTTCTGTTGGGAACCACACAGTTATGGAAAAGAAATTTCAAATGCAAATAAGGTTAGAAATTACAAGACAATATAAAATTCCTCAAGAATTCAAACCTCCACAAGGTATGGCATTCTTGTATTATTTGAGATCATTGGATAATGATTTTTTTGTATTGACCCAAGATCTATGAGGAAACACTTTTCCTCATGCTTTTGACATTGTTATACAAGTTGAGAAAAGTCTCATTCAGGATGGAAAAAGGAAATCCATCCCCATTGTTCCCACTCTTCCCACACTTCCAAATCACCTTTGTCTAACAATGCAATCAATCAATAGTCCCTTGCATATGTATCATCTCTAAGCAGTTTCACCAAGTACTACAATTATAGAACAATTGAAGATTGGTATTGTGAACCATGGAAATTACATAAGAGGAGAAATCTGAAACAATTACAAAAGACCTTCCTTTGATAAGATCCAAAACCACCTCAGATTGGATCTGAATCTAAGAGCAAGGTTGAGTAATACTCCTTTCGGATCCGATTAATTTTAAATATTTTTTATATTTGTGGATGCTCCAAAAAGTATTCTGAATGGAAGATAGATCAAGCTACGAGCATTAATAATGGTTGAATTTGATTGATTTGATATAGGCATAATAATTGCATGATTGATTGATTCACCAAGAAATTAAATAGAATAATAGTATGAAATCTCAAGCTTTTTGGTGGATGATTTGTGAAGGAAATACCATTGATTTATAGCTGAGGATGGTAAATCCTCAAGCTATATTTAGATTTATTTGATTTGGAGATAACTAAACATGACAAAGTTGTTTAGTTGAGTTTCCAAATTTATTGAAGAGTTGAACTATTGTTCTATATTTGCATGGATGAGTAAATACTGAGTTAGAAAGGGGTGACACATGTTTTTTATTATTAAATTCATATCCTTTAATTTATTCACCCAAAACGTGTTGTGAATGATTTGTTTTTGGAAGGATGTGAGCTAATTTGGGATTTCCTTTACTTGGGAGGCATCTTTAGTTAACTGAAATGCATGATTTGAGTTAATTTAAACATGTCTTCTTGAATTTAATAATTATTTGTATCTTTACTCATGACTTTTAGTTAACTTAAGTTGAGGAGGTGGATAGGATGTGAGGATATTTAATTTATTTAAATATGAAATTTGATAAGAAGTGTTTTCACAAGAGCAAGCAAAACAAATGTCAAATCAGCTTGCAAATAATCTCCACCATGAGGAAATTTTGCATGATGTCCCCATTTGTGGGGATGAGCTTAAATAAGATGGGAAAATCACAATAATCATTTCATTGGTTCCCAGGGTTGCATGCTCAATTATATACTTGGCTAGTTTGGAACCAAAAAAAAATTTACCGTCGGTCATGCTCATTTTAGGGCATGAGGAAGATTATCAAAGTACCAAGGATCAACTACAACACCTCCAACCAAATGTAAAACAAATTAAGGAGGTATTCACTCTATTTCTAGTTGATAGTTTGGTAAATGGAGAGGAAAATTAGTTTCAAGACACTTTTCCACTCTCATTAAATATTGTTTTTGTTACAACACTAATCACATGGTCTAATTTTACAAGGAAAAAAGCTACTTCTCCCATCTAGGATCAGGTTTTTTATCTTCCTTTTCCTTTTGTTAGAAAATGGTAGTTTATGTTTTTTATAGCAAAACAAGTGCTTGTGCACACTCTGCATGTTTCTATTTGGAGCATGTATGATTTTCATGTTTGTATATATTTTTGTGGACCTTTTTTTCTATTGCACAATCCGATTCGAGTAAGTTCCATGGCAGAAATCAAATAGGTGGGGCAATTTCCAAGTTCTATTTAGAGCTCCACAAGATCAACTTCAAGCAGTCTCAGGTAAATGATAAGTTCATGTGGGTCTTGGAGATAGGTTTTTTAAGGTTGAAATCTATTTTCTTCAAGAAAAAATTTTACTCCATGCCCAACATATGCTTCATAGCTACTAGTCTTCATTATCTAGCAGGAAGATGTCCCTTGGATTCCGTTAAATGGTTATTTAAAATTACACCCTCGTGTAATTTTGAATAACTTATTCATTAATGGACTTATCCATTTTTGTAATCTAAGAAAGTTGTGAAATACTAAGTTAGTCTTCCACAAAGTGTGTGAACTTAGTATTGTGCGAGTTCTCCCAACCCACAAAACAAAGGACTTAGGCATAATCCAGCTTGCGAAAGCTACAGAACATTAATCCAAGTGTTTCAAAGAGTACGTGAACTTAGTGTTCTGCAGACTCTCCAAGTATGTGGACTAAAGGAGTTTGATTTCAGTGTTGTGTGATAGAGAAAAAATCAAATTTGGAATGTGGATAAGTATGAAATCCATGGAACGCTAACTTAGTGTTCCTCGAACTTCTTACAGATTAATGTTTCTCAGAAAAAATTGGAGCTAAAAATTACACCTACTCTGAATCATGGAAGACTCAGAATTTTGAGCCAACATGGGATCATCTCCAAGTGTGGGACTTATGGCTTAAGACAAACCTTTGGAGAATTTCGGCTTCCTTTTTCTATGGATTATGAAAAACTCACCGAACACAACCTACTCTAATGCTAAAACTATTCATAAAGCTAACCTATACTAACACTTCAAAGGGGACCAGGGAGAGAGAAATGTTGAAAGAAACTCCTAATCCAACAAGGGAATTGATAGAACCAGAAGAGAAGGGTTATCAGTCTCCACAGGGGTAATGAAAGGGAGAAACACTAGGAGAGAGGGTAGACAAATGTGTCACAAACTCAAAACCGCATAACTTACCCTTCCCACCCATTTACAAAACACAAAAATAGAGAAACCTGCAAGTATGAAACATGTACAACATGCCAAAGGAATAATAAAGAGGAAAGAATGTAAAAACTGCAAGCATACGGTATAAAATAGCCATAACATGATATTTTATTTCTTATAATATACACAAGTGGTTACATCCATGGTTGAAGGAAAAAATACATAGCAGAGACCAAGGTTGATGTTTGAAACTCATGGGAGGTCAGTCACCATTTTGGCATGGTGCCATTACAACAAAATAGGGATATTTATTACAATACATGAGTTCCAAATTTATATAAAATGAGGAGTAAGAGAGAAGGAGAGAGAGATATTCCATCAGGAGATATTTAACCACCAAGGACCAATCACCATTAATCTTGCAAATTAAGAATGGTACACCTAACATGGCTCCTATCGCACACCATCATGTTTTGCAGGAGAAGGAATGATGTCCATACTTCATTAAAAAAATTTGGTGGAGTGTTTTAAGGTTTGATTTCAAATTAGGTAGTGCTTCTATGTGAAATCCACGGACTTCAGATGCGTTTATGGTTTCAAGAAATATTTTCACCCTCAAGATGATATGTGGAATCATTACTGACTCCCGCAATACATTAAACCATTTGCACTCTTCTCCTTTGTTCCGCGACTCCATGAGAACCCATTGAAAATTATAATTGGGATACCCGCATGACACTAAGTTAGTGTCTTGTTGTTTCTAACCTTAGTCACAGTTTCCATCAATATTTTATTTTTGGAAAATGATATATGTTTTTTTAGTAATGTTATGTTCATTTAGAGAATATGTGAAAACATTTAATGTATGATATTTTATTTAATGTATGTGGGGTTCCTTTTCACTTCTAGTGTGTCTTCTTCCACTTCTAGGATTGGGTTTGTCTATTTGTTCCTATTTTGACCTTATATGGCCTCAATCCTTGATGTTTCACTTTCGAGCCTTGATGCTTATCTTTTGGTTGTACAGGGTTTTTTGATCCCTTTGAAATAAACTTTCTTACCTAATATAATAAAATATATATATGCACGCGCACACGCACACGCACACACACACACACACACACACACACACACACACACACACACACACACACACACACACACACACACACACACACACACACACACACACACACACACACACACACACACCCACGCATGCATACATACATGCAACATGCATTCACACCCACATACACACATGTACGCACACATGCATGCACGCACATGTACACACACAAACATGCACCCATGCATGCGCACACACACATAAATACATATGCATACATATACATATCATACATATGTATATATGTATTATATACCATTATAAAAAAGAAATGGAATTATTTAATATTTCAAATGATTATATTACATTTATTTATTTTTTAATCTATTAAACGAAAGTTACATAACATTTGTTCCACTTTATAGTGTGAAAATGGCATGTTAGTTGTCATGTATGTCTGACGTAAACGTGTGGAAAATGTGGTGTAAATATGGTTTAAAGGTGATGAAAATGCAATGTAATAAATAATTCTAGTTGTGTTAAGGTTGCGTCACTTTTGCACCACCCTTCATGATGTGATTTCTTTTAAGAAACACCACCAAAAACTCCCAAAAAGGTCAATTTTTTATGCGAAATTGAACCATAAAATGGTGTTATTTACAATTTTTGTAATAGTGTACTTATGGAACATGAGAGGATTAGATGATGCATTGTGTGTGGGCTCATTCTTGTGCATACCATTCGATTAAAATAAAAACTTCTTCTATTTTCTTTAGCTTCAACCTTGGTGGTATTGCGACATGCTTTCTTGAGAGAGTATGAAATAAAGAACTTCATCTTGGTATATAGATAAGGAACAAGGTTGCTAATATAATTCAATCTCTAAGATCCTCGTGTAAGAACAATGTGTATTCATGAAATCAATGGTATAGTCATCAACTAAATACTCCTTGGATTTTTTAAGTTGTTAGAACATCGTCTACTCATCCTCATAGTGTTTAAAGGGGTAGAATTATTTTTGTAGAGCATTGAAAAAATCCTCCAAAGTATGGATATTCCCATGAACTTTCTTGCATTATACCATGAATGTATCGCTCTAATGGGATACTGAAAAAGGGACATCTTCAATGTTGAAAATATGATCTTCTCATTCTAATTGAAGTTTTGAATAAAGAGATAGGCATTAATCTGGTTGTTATCATGGACCATTAAAAATTTAAAACCTTTTGATTTATGGGAAAATCCTTTGTATTTTGGTCATCATTTCCCTATGTGTTGCATTATTATTGAAAAATTAATCCTTTTTGGGAAAATTGAATCAAAATCAGTAAAAGCGTCCTTCTGAGGAACAGGTGCAACAATTATTTTGTTCCCCTAGTCCTCAAATGACCATCATTATTGCATCATCTCTTGGATCAAAGGAATCAGATTTATGTGGAACCCTTTGAACAATTCTTATGTTCACTTGGTTCTCTTATCATTTTCCTTCCTCACATTTCACTCTCGTTTCAGTTAATTCAGTCTTGGGTGGAACCTTCAGAACAGTTCCTATGTTCATTAGGTTATTTTCATAGCCACCATGTCTGATTATTTTCTCTCCATCGGTGAAGTATCCTCTTCGTGGAACTTTGGAAACGGTTCACTTGTTCCATAACTACTTCGATTCCCCACAAAACCTGATACACTACTCAAGGAAAAGGAAAATGAAGTATGTTTGAAATCGGTAACGTCAGCCTCAAATAGAACTCTTGGAAAAATTCTTCCATTCTCCTTATTCCCTGCATTCCCACGTTCTCTGCCTTAAACTTGGAAATCGAGCAAATCGGATTTTCTCGACCCTCACTGAACTGTTCCTTGAGACTTTCCAAATATCAATTTTTAGATTAAATGGCATTTGGGGTGCATTTATTACTAGGGCATCATCGATGTAAAAAAACTTCTATCCTCCTGTCCATTTCACATTTACGCATGTCGAGCTCTATCATGTTTGATGTTCTTGTCTCCTTGAATAGTTTTCTTGACTTTTCTCCCTCATTTTTCAACTATTTTCAAAAATTCAAAGTGCATCTACATCAATGGAAAGGAACCTTCATTTTCATCCAACAAGTAAGCCAGTTCATCACTTTTTTCCCTATTTTCAAGATTTTTCTTGTTGTAATGCCCTTTTTCCCTGGTTCTATCACATTTTTTCTACGAGGATGTTTTCATCCCTATCAATTCTTCTAAATCAGTTAAAATGAATTTCCAATATGCTAAGTATGATCCATTTCTTCCCTACATACCATTGTACCTGAAATTGGGTACAGTGATATCAAGTACATGGATTTAATTGAATTTTGGATAAGAATGAGGGATAAAAACCCAACCCCATTGGCCCAAAGAATCATACGCAGTGGTCTTTCCCATTCTGGAAGTTTTTCTACTTTGGTGCAATGTATTGACACTATCCCAGCATGTGCTTCATGTTTTGACCCTTAGACCAAGGAATTGAAGGATCCTCAAGGTTAGTTAATTACTTAATTGGATGCACATCATATCAACATGGCCCTTGGCATTCTGACTTTTGACGACTTCAAGGTTTTATCTCTAGATGAATCCTAAAAGGATTTGATCTAACTCCAAACAAATACTAGGAAATTATTATAAAATTTTGGTTGGAAGAAAAGAAGAAAATACCCTCAAATTTACCAAAAACTTTGTATATAAGTGACTTCATTGAGGAATTGTCTAATATTATAACTCTTATAGCAAGAGTAATGGGACTTCCCTCAACCAAGGAATTTACAGACTGGATGTGCATTGTTATTAATCTATTTTGTGAAGGAAAGAAAAATATCAATTGGGGATAAATTATTTGTGAGAATCTAACTCAAAAATTGACTCAAGTTCATCAGACTAGATATTTTTACATTACTTCATATTTGATCTATACCATTACTGCATACAAAATCTCAATTGTCTTGTCAACTCAAGGTGGTAGGAAGAATCTCCCAATTTATGAGTTCTATACCCAATTGACATATGATAACGGCAAAATCCATTATAGAAGAGTCAATTATGTTTTTGCCATATTCCTAGTCATATTTCTTAAGGGGAAGGTTACTAACATAATTTATTAAGAAGCCAAGTGATTGATAGTTGTTTATGGGAGATTGTTTGTTTGATTCCAGAAATTCTCAATTATCAGGACAGTAGGGTTTGAAGGAATCACAAATAAGGTCCCCATTTACTACAATGATAAGATCATTCTTATTGAAATTGATAGGCAACTGTATATTCTCCACAGGACTTGTAGGTACAAAAAGGTATCTAGGATTCAATATCCTATATCCTTGGGAAACTACACTTACAGATCTTCCATTGATGTATAGAATATTGAGAGAACTATATCTCCTTTTCACCTACATCCTTTCCAGAAGAGGTTGTCCTTTGATAGTAATATATTCATCACCAATAATATTCATCTTTCATACCTACATGTACCCACAACTGAAGATTATTGGGATAACTATGATGATGAGATTTAAGTGAGGAAGAGAATGTATAGAAGAATGACTCTTCAATAGATCCAGGAATTCAAACTGTAAAAGGTACCATAGGTCATGATTGAGGATAATTCGCATCTTCTTGCTTTGTAATTTACTAACTCCATCCAATACTCTCCTCTCCCCGATATTGATTTGTCACAGAAGGAGAAGGATAATCTTGATGATAGTGTTACTCATATCCTCTTGAGAATTAAGAAGTTGTTCAATAAAACATTTTCAGAACTTAATGCTTCTCAAAAATTAACCTATCCTCAACAAAATCCTCCTTCCTCTACTCAGTAAGAATCTAGTACTAAATTATATGCGAGGAAGTCTGAATAAAAAAAAAGAACATGATAAGAAGGATAATACACAAAAGGATGAAAGCAAGGTTGAAGAAGTTGATAAAAGAGAAGAGGAGAAATAGAAGAGTGAAAAATGAGAAATTGAAAAATAAGAGGGTGATAAGAAATAAGAAGAAGAAGAGCATGAGGAATAAATTGAATAGAATGAAGAGGAGGAGGAAGATGTTATTGAAGTTTCATCTCAAGATCTAGGGAAGACAAGTGCTTCCAGACCTAAGATAAATATAAGAAGGACTTCACCTCCTCCTTCTGCAACTACTATAGTAATACCTTCATCTCAATATCTTCTTCAACCCCTTACACTTTCAATGGATCCTTCAAGAACATATTCAGGTCACTCTTTCTCTTGGGTTCAGTCTATGATTAAGAGTAAGAAAAAGAAAGCTCAATCAAGAGTTGAAGTTCCTAACTATGATGTTATGGCTACACTTCTCATCACTTCTTCTCCTGATCAGGGGATCATTTTTTCTATTGAAATTTCCCTAAACATCCCTAAATTGTGTCAGTGCAAAAGATATTTTCGAGAGATTTCTGACAACTATAAGAACGTGAAAAATAGACATTGGGAGATCTAGTTATGTCCGGTCAAAGTTCAGTCAACGAGAAAGTCAACTTTGGTCAATAGGTCAATAATAGAGCAATAGCACTATGACATGTGGTAAAAGGGCGTTGGAAAAAAAAAAAAGATCCATTTTGGGTGCTTATCGACCTACGGTCTTTGACAGGCGTAAAGGTTGGTGGTCATGACAAGAGGCTCAACTTTTTTAATGGAGGGGAGCCCGGCTGCCGTGTGGACTAATTTTTTATCGCAAACGTGGTGGGTCCACAAGCCACCACGTGGCTTGCCACCGCTTGTCAAATTCACTCAATTTTCCTATCGAGATTCGACAAGTGGATTATGTGTTGATCAAGTTGTTCATCGAGGTATTCACCGAGTTAATTACATTCTATGCCACAATGTATGGGTCAAATTTATATTATCTCGGTAAGACCACTTACAACCCGGCAGTCAAACATTACCAAATTTCCACCCAAGTGGAAAGACATCCCAACCGCACAGCTCAGCACACACCTCATCCCACTACCAACTCGGCGAAGAAGGCTCAACCATGTAAATCCACCAACCCCCACACATATTCAAATTTCCATGTGTTGGGTGAAGTGGTAGGGAAAAGGCCCATGCGTGGAAGTTTCCACGTGAAAGGAGGGGAGGCTAAGGTATTAAATACCTTAGAAAAAATAAACTATGCCGCTCCATGTGGGATATAACCCACTTAAAAATGTATGTCGCCCAATATGGTATAATAAACCCATCCCCATTCCACGACTAGGCTAATGATAGCCTTTAGATAAATTTTAAAGCATTATTTTGAGGGCCCTATTTTAGTATAAATATGGGACCCCTTTCATTGTAAACACTGACACTGAGACGGAAGCTTATTATTTTTTAAATCTTAATTGTGGGTTTTTGGAAATATAGTAATAGGATCATTTTAATATAGTTGTGGGAACTATATGAAAAATCCTAAAATTACTATAGACAAATATTTTTTATTGGCCTATTATTTTTAGGAAATAGTAGATGAAATATTTGTGATTGAGAGTGTTTGCAAACTACCCAGTAGGCCCATTGAGCCACACTAATCACTTGCAAATCCTGGATTGTAAACCGGAGTGTCAGAGGGGCATTGATAGTGTTAGGAAGTCTGATCGAAGCTGAAGGAGAGTGTACACCAGGAAGGTGAGGGACGATTTTGACTGGTCATCAGAGTTCTTCGAAGAACTGAAGTACTAATAGGCAATTGAAATTCCATTAGATTGTATTGTAAGAAATAACATTGTACTTACAAATTTTTACTAGTGGAACGGTTCAATAAGAACCCGGAGATGTAGGCTATTTTTGAACTCCATAATCAATTGTGCGCAATTTTCATTACATTCTTGCACTTATTTTAAATTGATTATTTAAAAGGAGAAAATTGTCGGCAAATAAAATAAGCCTCTACACAGAATGAAATTCTAAGATGATCCTTTGAGAGCTTCAATTTCTAGACCAACTAATTCTAACCAGTTAGTTCATAAACTAGCTAATGATTTGATTGCTTTTAAAAACAAACTTTCTCAAAATACATCGTATGTACAAATACATTTTGAGGAATAATTTTCCACCTAGGAATCATTTACCGACAACCTATCCCAAGCTAACCATTAAAGTTCCTCCTATAAAATCCCTAGTCAAGGCAGCTTGTGAAATCCAGGAAGCAAATGATGAAGTTACTACAAAATAATTTGAAGAGGTATAATAAGAAGAGACTGAAGAAACCAATGAAGCTATTGAGGATTCACAAATTTTCTTTGTTACTTATGTGTTAGAAGAATATGATTGCAAAGAAGCAGTGGCAGATATGAATAGTTATTCTTATGTAGTTATGAGTCGAGAACAATTTAAAAAAAAAGAATAACATTTTTCAGCTATATAAGAAAGAGAAAGTAAAAACAGCTCCTAAATTCATACATGTGGTTGTAAAATGAGGGTATCCTATTCCTAATACTAAAGAAGTAAATACCTTTTCCTCTCCAGCTCCCATGTCTAAAGCTTCTACAACTCCCAAATCATATAAACCTAAGGTTCATGTTACATCTAATCAATATATTTCTTCTTTGGGATTTTTTGATATAATTGATCATATCAAGAAGATGAAGTTTCAAATTTCTTAAAAAGAGTATTATCAAACCCATCCAGAAGCCTTTTCTCAAGCTACCAAATTTGTTAATATAGGGGCATCCCAAATTGCCTCCTCTTCTAAAGGTATTCTACCCACTCCTAAGGCCCCATCTCCAAAAAAAAAAAATTATCCTCCACTCGCTCCACATTAGATAAAATTGAGCCTTTCTATGTAACTTTTTTTATAACGGGAATAAATTAAGTGTATCAGCGATTCTAGTGCATCTGAAAAATGTTATGCCAGCACAAGTGCCTCATGCATTAGGTCTCATTCTTACCTGATATTTTTTTTCTTGTTATTCCATGGAAACTAAATAAGTTCCTCTAATAGGATAGATAAAGGATGATCAGGTAGCTTTCACATCTTTTCCAGAAAAAAGAGTTAAAACTACCATCCTAGTTATTGAAATTCCATTTTCTTATGGAATGCTTCTGATTAAAACCTTTTACTGAGATGTGGGAGGGTAAATTCAAATGAAATGGTCTCATATTTTTATTCTAGTAAAAGGAAAAATGAATAAACTACTACCTAGAATACAAGCAAAATATATTGTCCAAAAAACAAATGATCTAAGAGAATAATTTTTTGTATGAAAATATTGGTCATGGAAATTTAATGATTATGTCTAATTCAGTATTGGATTCTCCAAAGGTCATTTGGGATGATTTAAATTAATTTAGGATTCTTAAATTTGATGGTAGTTATTCTTCCTTTAGCTCAAGAGTAGGGGTAGTACTCATCTCACCCTCTGGTAAAACATACCCATTTTCATATAAACTTCAATTCTCAAATACCAATGAAACTGTCAAGTATGAAGCTCTTTTATTTGGTTTTATATTAGCAAAATAAATAGGAATAAATAATATTTCATGGAATGGTGATGTAGATCTCATAATAAATCCATTTTAGAGCCTTTTCCAAGTTAAAAATGAAAGGCTAAAGCATTATAGGAATAATATATGGGACTTAATTGAGTTCTTTGAGGATTTTTCACTCAATGTTGTGTCAAGAGTGAGAAATTCAAGACAAGATGTCTTTGATGTCTCAGGATATTTTTTGATACCTCACCCTGAATTTGATCAAAATAAATACACAATTGAAATGATCTTCAGGCATAGTGTTCCAGATAATGTATAAAACTATCAAGTTTTCACTGATAATCATCATCTTATTTATTTTCTTGAGCTAAAAAAAACTTCAGCTAGTTGTATTTTGAGGGAAGTGAAACTAGGTATAGGGAATCACTTTCATCTACTATTGAAGAAGGTGTTAAATTTGAAAGTGATCATGATGGATGTATTAAGTTGAATGGGAATAAAATACCCAAGGGATTGGTCATTTTGGGAGATCTTTTTGACAAACATGATCATTTTATCAAAATCAAATTGTCACAAACTTTTGAATAATCATATGAATGTGAAAAGATAAATTTAGGAATTGATGAAAATCCTAAATGTGTCAACTTCAGTAAATGTTTCTCTATAGAAGAAAAGAGGAAATTTGTGAAAATTTTGAAGATTTATATTGATTTTTTGCATATTCATATAAATATTTGAAAACTTTTGAATTAAGATAAATGCAACACTACATTCCTATAAAGCATGTTATTCAACCTTTCAAGTAGAAACAAAGGAAATAAAATCCTAATATTACAAAGACAATTTATCGAGATATTCCTAAGTTGTTGAAATATAAAATTATTTTCCCCATTCGCCATTTTGTTTGGGTTGTAAATATTATCCCAGTAAGGAAGAAAAGAGGATAAATAAGGATTAGTGTTGACTTTAGTGACTTGAATCAAGATTCTTTAAAGGAAAACTATCTTTTTCCCATTATAGACTAGATCCTAAAAATAATAACCAGCTCATAAATGTTTTCCATGCTTGATGGATTTGTAGGATATAATAAGATTGAGGTTGATATTCAAGATCAACTCAAAACAACCTTTACTAATCTGTGGGAAACTTTTGCTTACAATAGAATTCCTCTCAAACTCATCAATGTCAGAATTAGAGCCACCCTTTAGAGGAAATGGATTTGGATTTTGGATATCTTAAAAACAAAATTATATTGTTGTTTATATTAAAGACCTCAAAGTTTTCTCCAAAGATAGGAAAGATCATTTTCAGAACCTCAGACTTTTTTTACAGAGATTCAGAGATCTTAGTATATCTCTTAATCCTAAAAACTCTAGGTTCATGGTAACGGAAGGGAAATTACTTTGTCAAATTGTTTCAAAATAAGGGATCAAGATTTACTGAGAAAGAGTACAAGCAATTCAAAAAAAAAAATCTTCCAACTAGTAAAAAGTGTGTCCACTCCTTATATTGTAAAATTAACTTTCTCCAAAGGTTTATCCTAGACTTTGTTGAATTGACCCGGAACATAGATGAAATAATAAGGGAAATATTATTTTCATTGGAGTGCAGAAGGAAAGAAATATTTTGATTAATAAAGGTAGCTATTGCAAAAAAATATCATTCTTGTTTGTTTAGATTTTGACAAAGATTTTATCATTTATTATTATGCATCTAAGCACACTCTTTATGTCATTATAGTCTAGAAAAACAGGGAAGATGTTGAAGCACTTATTTCTTTCATGAGTTTTGTTTGAATCCTCATGAGCTGAATTATTCCCAAATTCAAAAGCATGCCTTTATTTATTTCAAAGCAGTAAAACAATTCATGTTTTATATTCTTAACTCTCACTCCATATTTTCATTCCTGGTCCTATTGTCAACTCTATTTTGACACAAAAAGAACTTAATTCCAAGAGATGAAATTGGATTTCCAAAGTTCAAGAATATGACATTGACATTTAATCTACCAATCTTATGTGAGGGCGGGGTCTATGCCAGTTGATAATAGAAAGTGTATGTGAGGGTTCAAATAATGATAAGCATGAAGGAATGCAAATTGTTTTATTTCTCAGTTCTAAAGATGAGTGGTATTTTAATGTTGCTCATTTTCTGACTTATGGTGAATTTCCTCCACACCTCAGTGCTAAAGAGAAGAAAGCATTCAAAATTAGAGAAAAAAAGCATGTATTGTGGGATAACTCTAATTTTAGGAAAGGAATTGATGGTCATTTTCTAATATGTGTGGATAAAGAACAGAAAAAGAGGTTGTTGAAGGCTTATCATAATCAAGCATGTGGTGGGAACTTTTATTCTCCCATGACTTCTCATAAGATCCTCTGTGTAGGTTACTATTGGCCAAATATTTTCAAGGATGCATCCAAATGGGTTTCTAACTACAAGGCATGTCAAACATTTGTGGGAAGGTGTAAATTGGAAACTTTACCATTGAAACCTGTTGTAATTGAAGAACCAGGTAAGTATGGGGACTTGATTTTATCATTGCTCTTAATCCAAACTCAATTCCGGAAACAACTCACATTCTGGACATCAATATATTATTTCATGAAGTGGGTAGAACCAATTGCATGAAAATAACTTCTAAATTTGTATGTGATTTCATCAAGGATAACATCTTAATTCATTTGGAGTTCCTCAGAATATTGTTACAGATAATGCTCCAAATTTATCATTTTATGACTAATTGACTATGTGATGGTATGGCTTTCTCTTTTCTCATTCCTCTAATTATTACCCATAGGGAAATGGACAAGCCATAGTCAACTAAAAGAACTATGGGACTTATTAATGTATTTAATTGACTATCGCACAAGGAATTAGCAAAAGAGTAGATGTTCGTAGGGCCGCATACCTATAGCCTCCAAGAGTCTTGGAATGTCCTCCTTATTCCAATTAGATATTGAGATGATGTTGGAGTTTCAAGAACACTATGAATTTCTCTGACTTAAAACAAATTTCCAAAACTATTGAAAATTGTTCATTCATAAATGAGTTTGAAAAAGGATCGTGTACTTGTTAAAGCTTGAAGAAGAAAGAGTGCAGGTGGTGGGCCATATTTCACCTCATCAATGGATCGTGAATAAGTTGTTTGATAAGAAGACTAGGCATCGTGAGTAACAAGTTGGAGATCTTGTCTTGCTTTGGGATAAGTAAAGATAACATCATGGAAGTCATGGTAATTTTAGTTCTCTCTAGTTTGGTCCTTTTCAAATTTGAGACTTCTACAATGAAAATATACATTACTTGTTAGGTTGTGGAGCATGTTTTCATGTGTGAAAGTGTTGAAGATTGTACACTAAGAGTATTGTACATTTTTCATGTATCCTTGCCAAATTTTGGGGCCGGGCCGGGCCCCGAGCAGGGGTCTAGGGGTGGAAGCCCCTGGTAGCAGGGGTTCGGGGGCTCAGCCATGAGAAAAAAAATTTGGGCCTTTAAACGTGCCCGATATACCGGGAAATGTGCCTTTCTCATATGGGCAGGAGATTTGACCATAGGTTTATGGGACGGTTTTTTCCCATGGTTTTGATACCCACGGTTTTTGTAAAACTGACTTAAGCAGTTGTCTCTACTTATATGGTTTTATGCATATGGTAGTAACATAGTAACATTGCATATGTGTTTGAATTCAGGTGTGAATTCTGTAGAGTTTGTTCTAAGCATAGCTCCAAACATATATGGGTATGTATTAAGAGAGCGGTGGCTGTCATAAATCTAAGCAATTGATTCTTGGTGGACATAGCCCAATTGGGTGAACCACGTTAAATATTGTCTCTTTGTGTTGTGTTATTATTCTTCTGCACTTTTATTTGACATCTGTAATATTTAGTGCATATTATTTCTACTATTGCGATTCTATGAGGGATTATTCTGCATATTTTTTTCTTTATTTCCTAAAATTACCTTGCTTATATGGATGGGAATCCCCTCCCATTACCATATAGCTGGAAATATCTCAAATTGTATAAGTGTTGAGTGGGTTCCCTTCCATTGTACATAAGTCTTTCTTGTGTGTTTCGTTTTGGATATTTTTGTTTTGGTTTTGTTTTCATTTTTTTTCCCTTTTATATAGTTCTCTTCCATCCATATTTTTCATTTTTCCCAATGGATAAGGTATTGGTCTAATGAACCTTTGATATTTTGAGTTCGAAACTTTGTCTGTGTGTACTCTACTCAATCAAGTAAATCCCCCACAAGGAGTCGGTTGTTGTCATGGATCAGTAAAAATCAAAAAACATTGAGTTATGGGAAAATGATTTTTATTTTGGTCATATTTTCCCCATGTGTTGATTACTGTTGAAAATAAGTTAGTTATTTTTAGTAAAATTAGATCAAAATCAGAAAATTGGCCTTTTGAGGAATAAGTGGAACAGTTCCTTTATTCCCTATTCCTTGAATGACTGTCATTTCCCATCATCTCTTGAATCAAAGGAATCAGAGTTATGTGTAACCCTTAGAATGGTTCTTATGTTCACTTGGTTCTCTAATCATCTACCTTCCCTACATCTCACTCTCGTATAGGTTAAGTCAGACCTGGGAAAACCCTTTTAAATAGTTCTTATGTTCATTAGGTTATCTACATAGTCATCATGTGTGATTCTTCACTCTCCATCGGCGAAGTTTCCTCCCTATGGAACTTGGGGAACAGCTGCCTTGTTCCTTAAGTGTCATGATCATGGAAAACCCCAATACACCACTCAATGAAAAGGAAATTTAAGTAAGGTTGAAATGAGTAATGTCAACCTCAGATGGAACTCTTGGAATGGTTTCTCATTCACCTAGTTCACTACATTCCTTCTTTCTCCACCTTAACCTTTGAAATTGTGCAAATTATATTTTCCCAACCCTCATAGAATTGTTCCTTAGGACAGTCCAATGTTGATTTTCCAAATAGAGTTTGGGGGGAATTATACTATGGAATAATTGGTGTATAAAAAATCTTCTTTCTCCCGTTCTATTTCCACATTTTTGAATATTGAGCTCTATCTTATTTAATCTTCACATCTCCTTGAACTGTTTTCTTGACTTTTCTTCCTCATTTTCTCAAACCGTTTTTCAAAAATTCAAAGTTCATCTAGATCATTGGAAAGGTGCCTCTCATTTTCATCAAAAAAATAATTTCATTTTAATCACTATTTTCCCCATTTTCAAGATTGTTTTTGTAGTGCCCTTTTCCCTAATTTTGTCAAATGTTTCCAGTGAGGATGTTTTCATCCCTATACCAGTGCTTCTAAATTTATTAAAATGAATTTTCAATATGTTTGAGTATGAGACAATTTCTTCCCTAGAGACCTATGTAATTGAAATTGGTGATATTGATATCAAGCACCTAGATTTAACCAATATTTTATACAAGAATGAGGGATATAAAACCCAACCCATTAGCCAAAAGGAATCATATGAAGTGTATTTCCCATGCTGGAGGTTTTCCTACTTCAGTGTAATGCACTAACACTATCGTGGCTTGTGCTTCATGTTTTGACCCTCATACCAACTAATTGAATGACCATCATGTTATTTAATTAATCAATTTGATTCACATAATATCAACCTAGCTCTTAAACATTTTCCCCTTTTGAACAACTACAAGTTCTTAACTCTTCTTGAAGCACTAAATGAGTTTGATATAAATCCAAACAAATAATAGAAAAAATAATGCAAAAGTCTTGGTTGAAAAAAAAAGGAGCTTTAAAATTACCAAAAAAATGTATAAAAGTGACTTCATTGAGGAATTATATGATATATAACTATTCTAGCAAGATAATGGGCCGTGCCCTCGAACAGTAATTGCAAGGTGATGTGATTTATTAATCGAATCTAGAAGGATAAGAAAACTCTCAATTGGGGAGGAATTATTTGTGAGACAATAATGCAGTAATTACTCAAGTTCATCATACTAGATATTTTTTACATGACTTCATATTGATTATACCATTGTTGGGACAGAACTCGATTGCTTGTTTAGACAATATGGTAGGAAAAATCTCCCCAATTTATGATAATTTTACACCCAAATTGACATCTGGATAACAACAAACATCATTATAGAAAGATCAATGTGCCTCACCATTATCCTAGTCAAAAAAATATCTTGAGGAGGAATGTTACTAATAAATCTAAAGAATCCAATCAGTTGATAGTTGTTTATGGGATCTTTTATTGAATTCTAGAAATTCCATCTATTATGACAACATTGTTGAATGAATCCCATACAGGCTCCCCATTTACTACAATGATAAGATCATTCTTATTTAAATTTATAGGGAAATTTATTTTCATAGGACTGTAGGGATAAGAAGGTATTGGGATTCAATTTCCTTAATTCTTGGGAAACTGCATTGGCGGATTTTCCCTCCATATATAGAATATGAGAGAAATATCTCTCCATTTTACATGCATATTTTTGAGAAGGAGGAAACCTTAATAGAAATAGTTCATCAATTAAATCTTCATCTTTCATACTACATGTACCAAAACAAATGATTATTGGGATGAAGGTGGTTATGAGTTTGAACAGTGAGGAAGAGAGTTATAGAGGACTGATCTTCAACACATATAGGAATTCAAAACTGTATTAAGCGGTACCAAAGGGCATGGTTAGGATTAATTATGATTTTTATTTCTAGATAATTTATTAACCCATCCAATACTTGTATCACCGAATCACAGCACCCGTATGTTTCCATAAGGCATATACTTGAAACTTACGTTTGTGAGTGGAAAACAGGGTACTATCCCAAGTTTGTGGGACTGCCTACTTGAGATTAGACCTCAAAGAAAGCCCGGTTTCCTTGCTCCTCAAGACTCCGCACAATCTTACTCTAATGCAGGGAAAAAACTAAGTATTCTAATCTAAATTTCCAAGGGGACCAGGGAGAGAGAATGATGAAATGAAAGCCTAACACTAAAGTGGTGGATACACCAGAAAAGGAGGGTTTGTTTTTGTAAGAGTGTCTCAAATGCATAAATGACAGAGCAAAGTGCCACTAGAAGAGGTGATGACAGTTTCTCCATAACTAGCAAAAAAGCATTCACAACATATTTCAAAACATACCACAATGATAATGGATCCCTGCATGAACAAATAATAGACACAAGGTATTCTTGAATCAAGGTTAAAGGTGGCAAGAAAGAATGTAAGAAAACACAGCCTCCCCCCCTCCTCCCCGCCCCGGGGACAAGTACATCCACAAACTTGATTTTATTGCTTCATGGTATGCACAGTCAATCGGTACCAGACAAGGGCCTGGATCACCATGCAGGAGTCCACAACAAGGGACCTGAAAACACATTGGGCTTCAACAAATCAATTTTGGCATAGCTTTGATACAAAAAACTACCCCCCTTACAATGAGCCCAACACTCCAATTTATAGAAAAAGATGAGAAGAGAGAGAGGAGGGAAAAATGAAAATCCCGAAGAAAGCATCCTTCAACCACTTGTAGAGGCAATTAAATGGATAAAAATGATTCATATATATTACTTGTAAAAGGCTCCCCATACTGTCCATGTGCTGACAGCAGTAGAAAGTAATGATGACCATGCCTCTATTGCACTCCCAACCACCAAAGACAACATTGTATGAACCCGGCCAGTTTAAAACAAGATCAATAATATTCATCAATCCAAAATTATTGATTTGTTGTGTCAGGAGTGGAGCCACGAATTCCAAGGGATGAATTGTGTGTGATTTCGTGAGAAATGCAAAAAGTTATGGTCCTTCTGAGTGCGGGCAGCTATTTTGGGTCTGGCAAAGATGTTTATCATTTATTATTATTCATCTAATCACACTCTTTATGTCATTATAGTCTAGAAAACAGGGAAGATGTTGAAGCACTTATTTCTTTCATGAGTTTTGTTTGAATCCTCATGAGCTGAATTATTCCCAAATTCAAAAGCATTGCCTTTATTATTTCAAAGCAGTTAAAACAATTCATGTTTTATATTCTTAACTCTCACTCCATATTTTCATTCCTGGTCCTATTGTCAACTCTATTTTGACACAAAAGAACTTAATTCCAAGAGATGAAATTGGATTTCCAAGTTCAAGAATATGACATTGACATTTAATCTACCAATCTTATGTGAGGGCGGGGTCTATGCCAGTTGATAATAGAAAGTGTATGTGAGGGTTCAAATAATGATAAGCATGAAGGAATGCAAATGTTTTATTTCTCAGTTCTAAAGATGAGTGGTATTTTAATGTTGCTCATTTTCTGACTTATGGTGAATTTCCTCCACACCTCAGTGCTAAAGAGAAGAAAGCATTCAAATTAGAGAAAAAAAGCATGTATTGTGGGATAACTCTAATTTTAGGAAAGGAATTGATGGTCATTTTCTAATATGTGTGGATAAAGAACAGAAAAAGAGGTTGTTGAAGGCTTATCATAATCAAGCATGTGGTGGGAACTTTTATTCTCCCATGACTTCTCATAGATCCTCTGTGTAGGTTACTATTGGCCAAATATTTTCAAGGATGCATCCAAATGGGTTTCTAACTACAAGGCATGTCAAACATTTGTGGGAAGGTGTAAATTGGAAACTTTACCATTGAAACCTGTTGTAATTGAAGAACCATTTAAGTAATGGGGACTTGATTTTATCATTGCTCTTAATCCAAACTCCAATTCCGGAAACACTCACATTCTGACATCAATATATTATTTCATGAAGTGGGTAGAACCAATTTGCATGAAAATAACTTCTAAATTTGTATGTGATTTCATCAAGGATAACATCTTAATTCATTTTGGAGTTCCTCAGAATATTGTTACAGATAATGCTCCAAATTTATCATTTTATGAACTAATTGACTTATGTTATGGGTATGGCATTTCTCTTTCTCATTCCTCTAATTATTACCCATGGGGAAATGGACAAGCATAGTCAACTAATAAGAACTTGGTGACTATAGTAAGTAATTTAATTGATTAATCACAAAGGAATTAGCAAAAGAAGTTATATGATGTCGTATGGGCCGATCCTATAGCCTCCAAAAGAGTCATTGGAATGTCTCCTTTCCAATTAGTATATGAGATGGATGTTGAGTTTCCAATAACACTTGAATTTCTTGCCTTACAAATTTCCAAAACTATTGAAAATTGTTCATTCATAAATGAGTTTGAAAAAGGATCGTGTACTTGTTAAAGCTTGAAGAAGAAAGAGTGCAGGTGGTGGGCCATATTTCACCTCATCAATGGATCGTGAATACGTTGTTTGATAAGAAGACTAGGCATCGTGAGTAACAAGTTGGAGATCTTGTCTTGCTTTGGGATAAGTAAAGATAACATCATGGAAGTCATGGTAATTTTAGTTCTCTCTAGTTTGGTCCTTTTCAAATTTGAGACTTCTACAATGAAAATATACATTACTTGTTAGGTTGTGGAGCATGTTTTCATGTGTGAAAGTGTTGAAGATTGTACACTAAGAGTATTGTACATTTTCATGTATCCTTGCCAAATTTTGGGGCCGGGCCGGGCCCCGAGCAGGGGTCTAGGGGTGGAAGCCCCTGGTAGCAGGGGTTCGGGGGCTCAGCCATGAGAAAAAAAATTTGGGCCTTTAAACGTGCCCGATATACCGGGAAATGTGCCTTTCTCATATGGGCAGGATTTTGACCCATAGGTTTATGGGACGGTTTTTTCCCATGGTTTTGATACCCACGGTTTTGTAAAACTGCTTAAGCAGTTGTCTACTTATATGGTTTTATGCATATGGTAGTAACATAGTAACATTGCATATGTGTTTTGAATTCAGGTGTGAATTCTGTAGAGTTTGTTAAGCATAGCTCCAAACATATATGGGTATTGTATTAAGAGAGCGGTGGCTTGTAATAAAATCTAAGCAATTGATTCTTGGTGGACATAGCCCAAATTGGGTGAACCACGTTAAATATTGTCTCTTTGTGTTGTGTTATTTTATTCTGCACTTTTATTTGACATCTGTAATATTTAGTGCATATTATTTTCTACTATTGCGATTCTATGAGGGATTATTCTGCATATTTTATTCTTTATTTCCTAAAATTACCTTGCTTATATGGATGGGAATCCCCTCCCATTACCATATAGCTGGAAATATCTCAAATTGTATAAGTGTTGAGTGGGTTCCCTTCCATTGTACATAAGTCTTTCTTGTGTGTTTCGTTTTTGGATATTTTTGTTTTGGTTTTGTTTTCATTTTTTTTCCCTTATATAGTTCTCTTCCATCCATATTTTTCATTTTTCCCAATGGATAAGGTATTGGTCTAATGAACCTTGATATTTTGGAGTTCGAAACTTTGTCTTGTGTGTACTCTACTCAATCCAAGTAAATCCCCCACAAGGAGTCGGTTGTTGTCATGGATCAGTAAAAAATCAAAAAACATTGAGTTATGGGAAAATGATTTTTATTTTGGTCATATTTTCCCCATGTGTTGGATTACTGTTGAAAAATAAGTTAGTTATTTTTAGTAAAATTAGATCAAAATCAGAAAAATTGGCCTTTTGAGGAATAAGTGGAACAGTTCCTTTATTCCCCTATTCCTTGAATGACTGTCATTTCCCATCATCTCTTGAATCAAAGGAATCAGAGTTATGTGTAACCCTTAGAATGGTTCTTATGTTCACTTGGTTCTCTAATCATCTACCTTCCCTACATCTCACTCTCGTATAGGTTAAGTCAGACCTGGGAAAACCCTTTTAAATAGTTCTTATGTTCATTAGGTTATCTACATAGTCATCATGTGTGATTCTTCACTCTCCATCGGCGAAGTTTCCTCCCTATGGAACTTGGGGAACAGCTGCCTTGTTCCTTAAGTGTCATGATTCATGGAAAACCCCAATACACCACTCAATGAAAAGGAAATTTAAGTAAGGTTGAAATGAGTAATGTCAACCTCAGATGGAACTCTTGGAATGGTTTCTCCATTCACCTAGTTCACTACATTCCTTCTTTCTCCACCTTAACCTTTGAAATTGTGCAAATTATATTTTCCCAACCCTCATAGAATTGTTCCTTAGGACAGTCCAAATGTTGATTTTCCAAATAGAGTTTGGGGGGAATTTATTACTATGGAATAATTGGTGTATAAAAAAATCTTCTTTCTCCCGTCTATTTCACATTTTTGAATATTGAGCTCTATCTTATTTAATCTTCACATCTCCTTGAACTGTTTTCTTGACTTTTCTTCCTCATTTCTCAACCGTTTTCAAAAATTCAAAGTTCATCTAGATCATTGGAAAGGTGCCTTCATTTTCATCAAAAAAATAATTCATTTAATCACTATTTTCCCCATTTTCAAGATTTTTTTTGTAGTGCCCTTTTTCCCTAATTTTGTCAAATGTTTCCAGTGAGGATGTTTTCATCCCTATACCAGTGCTTCTAAATTTATTAAAATGAATTTTCAATATGTTGAGTATGAGACAATTTCTTCCCTAGAGACCTATGTAATTGAAATTGGTGATATTGATATCAAGCACATAGATTTAACCAATATTTATACAAGAATGAGGGATAAAAACCCAACCCCATTAGCCAAAAGAATCATATGAAGTGGTATTTCCCATGCTGGAGGTTTTCCTACTTCAGTGTAATGCACTAACACTATCGTGGCTTGTGCTTCATGTTTTGACCCTCATACCAACTAATTGAATGACCATCAATGTTATTTAATTAATCAATTTGATTCACATAATATCAACCTAGCTCTTAACATTTCCACTTTTGACAACTACAAGTTCTTAACTCTTCTTGAAGCACTAAATGAGTTTGATATAAATCCAAACAAATAATAGAAAAATAATTGCAAAGTCTTGGTTGAAAAAAAAAAGGAGCTTTAAAATTACCAAAAAAATGTATAAAAGTGACTTCATTGAGGAATTATATGATATTATAACTCTTCTAGCAAGATTAATGGCCTTGCCCTCGAACAAGTAATTTCAAGGTTGGATGTGTATTTTTATTAATCGAATCTATGAAGGTAAGAAAACTCTCAATTGGGGAGGAATTATTTGTGAGAACCTAATGCAGTAATTGACTCAAGTTCATCATACTAGATATTTTTACATGACTTCATATTTGATCTATACCATTGTTGGATACAGAATCTCGATTGGCTTGTTAAGACAATATGGTAGGAAAAATCTCCCAATTTATGAATTTTACACCCAATTGACATATGATAACAACAAAATCCATTATAGAAGAGTCAATGATGCCCTCACCATTATCCTAGTCAAATATCTTGAGAGGAATGTTACTAATAAAATTTCTCAAGAATCCAATCAGTTGATAGTTGTTTATGGGATCTTTTTTATTGAATTCTAGAAATTCCCATATATTATGACAACATTGTTTGAATGAATCCCATACAGGCTCCCCATTTACTGCAATGATAAGATCATTCTTATTTAACTTTATAGGAAATTTTATATTCTCCATAGGACTTGTAGGGATAAGAAGGTATCTGGGATTCAATTTCCTACATTCTTGGGAAACTGCATTAGCGGATTTTCCATCCATATATAGAATATTGAGAGAAATATCTCTCATTTTTACATGCATATTTTTTAGAAGAGGAAACTCTTTAATAGAAATAGTTTCATCAATTATAATCTTCATCTTTCATACCTACATGTACCAACAACCAAAGATTATTGGGATGAATGTGGTTATGAGTTTGAAGTGAGGAAGAGAATGTATAGAAGAATGACTCTTCAACAAATATAGGAATTCAAACTGTATAAGGTACCAAAGGGCATGGTTAAGGATAATTATGATTTTATTTCTATATAATTTATTAACTCCATCCAATACTTGTTATCACCGAATCACAGCACCCTTATGTTTCCATAAGTGCATATACTTGAACTTACGGTGTGATTGGATAACATGGGTACTATCTCCAAGTTTTGGGACTTGCTACTTGAGATAGACCTCCAAAGAAAGCCGGTTCTTGCTCCTAAGCTACCTGCCACAATCTACTCTAATGCAGGGAAACTAACTATTCTAATCTAAATTTCCAAGGGACCAGGGAGAGAGAATGCATGAAATGAAAGCCTACACTAAAGTGGTGATACACCAGAAAAGGAGGGTGTAAGAGTAGTCTCCAAATGCATGAAATACAGAAGCAAAGTGCACACTAGAAGAGGTGATGACAGTTCTCCATAATCTAGCAAAACGCATTCACAACAATATTTCAAACATACACAATGATAATGGATCCCTGCATGAACATAATAATAGACACAATATTCTTGTAATCAAGGTTAAAGGGGCAAGAAGAATGTAAGAAAACACAGCAGGGGAAGATACATCCACAAACTTGTATTTTATTGCTTCCTGGTATGCACAGTTCAATCGGTTACAAGACAAGGGCCTGGATCACCATGCAAGGAGTCCACAACAAGGGCCTGAAACACATTGGCTTCAAAAATCAATTTTGGCATAGCTTTGCTACAAAAAACTACCCCCCTTTACAATGAGCCCAACACTCCAATTTATAGAAAAGATGAGAAGAGAGAGAGAGGGAAAAATGAAAATCCCGAAATCTATCCTTCAACCACTTGTAAGAGGCATTAAATGGATTAAAATGATTATATATTACTTGTAAAAGGCTCCCCATACTGTCCCAGGTGCTGCAGCAGAGAAAGAATGATGACCATGCCTCTTAATTGCACTCCCAACCACCAAATACAACATTGTTATGAACCCGGCCACGTTTTATAAACAATATCCATCAATATCTCATCAAATCCAAAATTTATTGATTTTTGTGTGTCAGGATTGGAGCCACGATTCCAACGGTATGAATTTTGTGTGATTTCGTTGAGAAATGCAAAAGTTATGGCCTTCTGAGTGCGGGCAGCTATTTTGGGTCTGGCAGGCATTTTCTGTCATTTGACGGGAATGAGCATTAACTGACTGGAGCCGAATATGTTTCTTTTAATTAAATATATATACCCTCATTAAAAATTGTGGCGTATAGGATGTCGTGCTCATTCCAGAAAGTCCAATTTTGTGAAAATCGAAGCTCAGAGTCAAAAGTTATGGCCGTTTGAAGTTTCACGGGTCAAACGCTGACTTTTCTTCTTTGCCTTCGGCCGATTCGGATTTTTGCATCCCTCGTGTCCCGCACATACCTTTGTCCCGGCTGTCCAAGATGAAAATATCCTGCTTCGGCTGATTCGGGCTTCCTTGTTCCTGTTTGCGGATTTTTCGCCTTTTCGCGTCCCACACGTCCCTCGCGTACTTTTGTCCCAACTGTCCCGGACTGCCTGGGACAAATATCTCCGAACCACCCGAAATGGACTGTCTGTCGAAAAATCAGCCAATTCGCGTCCCACACGTACTTTTGTCCCGACTGTCCCAAAACCGCGCGAAACAAAAACTTGACGATTTTCCTTGCTTTCGGCCGTTTCGGCTTTTCGCGTCTCGACGTCGCAATTGTCCCGTGGACCGCTGGGACAAAAAATTATGACTTAGCTGATTTTATTTGTATTTCGGCCCCAAGCTTGGTACAACGAACCTTGGTACGACCCACATTGGTACGACCCAAACCCTTCAGACCCGAAATTCTTTAAAACAATCCTGCAACCTTATTTTTTGCATTTTTTGCCTTTTTTCTATCTCGTTGGGATTTCTTCTTGGATGGGAGAGTTAGAGAGAAGCCGAGGGGCCCCCAAAAACATGATTTCAGGCCTTGAATCAATCTACTTGCTCATGACTGAATAATTTGATGCATGTTATCAAAATTACCTTGAGGGTGAATTTTGGATAACAATACTTTCCTCTCCCCACAATGTATTGGTCATAGAAGGATAATTATAATCTCGATGGTCTTGCTGCTCTTGTCCTCTTCAGAATAAAATAGTGGTTCAATAAAAATTCTCAAATTTTAGTGCTTCTCAACAGGTAACCTCTCCTCAACAAACTCCTCCTTCCTGTACTCATCAATAATATGGTACTAAATTATATGTGAGGATGGTTGAATCAGAAAAATAAGGTGATAAGAAGGATGTTATACAAAAGAGAAAAGAAATATTGAAGTAGTTTAGCAAAGAGAAGAGAAATAGGAGAATGAAAGAGAAGAAAGAGAAAAGGAAGAGGGTGAAAATAAAAAAGACAAAAAGAATGAGGAACAAAGTGAAGAGGATGAAGAAGATGAGGAATATTTTATTGAAGATTTGTCTCCGGATCTAGGGAAGACAAATTCTTTTGTACGTAAGATACATATAAGAGGGCCCTCTCTTCCTCATCATACAACTATTGTGGAAATACCTATTGGAAGCACAAATACTGAGGGGGGAGGTGAATCATTCGATTAAAACTTTCATTAAATTATATTTAACTTGTGTGCACCGTTAACCACTCAATCATGCATCAATGTGAGCTTATTAACATGAAATGACCATTCACAAGAACATGAACCAATAAAGTACACAAGATATAAATTTGGAAACCCTCGAGGGGAAGAAAACCCACTAAACCTTTTCATATATTACACAACAAAAAGGAATTTAGTGAAGCACCCACTTCATAAGGAGCACCAACCCCTACAACTTTAGTGAGGACACCAACCCCACAAGGAGCACCAACCCCTATTTAGTAAGGAACCAACCATATAAGGAGGCTACAACCCCTTAAGGTGACTAAGAACCCACGTAAAAACCTAAAATGAATGATCGCATGATGTCTTTGTTGCTTCAACAAGTGACCGTGATCTCTTTTTCAAATCTTCTCACCCAAAGCCATCTCAAACAACTCCTTCTCCTTCTTCGCTAAAAATTACAACAACATGATCTGATTAGGTCAAGTGAAATGTATTTCCTTATTCTATACCCTACTTAGCTTCTCATAATTCTTCCTTGATCTATTCTTGACCCCTCATAACACTCTCACACTATCCTCTATTTTGATCACCACTCTCTCCACTCAACTAGTTGAAATGAACAAACATAACTCAATTTATATACATGACACATCTTAGAAACACCTCTATCTTAACACTTACTAATAATGTTGGTCATATCAACATTAGTAAACATTAAATGACACTAAAAATTACATGTCAAGACCTCATTACGCTGGCAAAAGCCTTACACACATGAACAAGCTAAACACTTATCAAATAGGCCTAAAACACACTAGTCATCTCCAACAGTCAAAATATAAAATTCAAGGGAACAATACATCATTACCATGACTCCTACAACTTTGGAAACATCTTTTAGACCTCCAAGACACCTTCATCATAAAAAATATCCTCTACAACCTTCATCTTCATCATTGAATATACTAATTTGTAAGCATCTCATATTAGGTCTCAAGCACCTAAAAATCAGTCTTCAAAAATGAGAAAATTCACACCATAAATGGAAATATATCAATGTATTTTGGCTCATAACACTCACATGAATTACTAAATCAAGGCATAAGGTGCCATAACAATTGCATCTCTGAAATTGATCTAACCTGCTTCAATGTCTCCATAACCAGTCTTGAACTCAACATGCTCTAACACCTCAAATTCAACTTACATGCACTGAAAACACTTGGAAAACTTCAAGAGAATCATGAAACACCTATCTAATAAGAAATAATCATAGGTCACATGGAGAAAACCTCACTTGGATACCTGATCCACAAGATTTCTTTACAGGCCTAAATAGGGACGTTTAGGTAAATAAAGCTTCAACATAGAAACACTTCACTTGATAAAAATAATAACTTTAACACATCATAAGGGACCATACCAAGTTATTAATGCTCATAAAACACTCCTCCATGAAATTTTATCAAACTCACCTCAAACTACCATGACTATTTTTAACCCTTATAGACTTCTAGTGGTGGGTCACATTGTGAGACATGTTTCTCCAATTTTCTCCAATGAACATGACAAGAAATTTTCATGATCATGTATCATACATCCATAGTTTTCTAGATTTTTTTTTTGCATCATGACTCCTGCAAATCAGTTCTGTAACAATAAATATTTACAAAAGTAGGGTTTTTCTTCAACTTACCAAAACACTTGGAACATGAAACCACCACTAAAATGATCTTTTAGGAATTATCTGCAACCCTAAATCCTAAAATTTAATAACCCAAGTCATTTAGAGACCATACCATGTATATTTCCCCTATCTCTCTAGAAATAGGGTTTATGGAGGGTTTCAAACCTATTCTACTTCTTAATAATTGTTCATAAAACTCTAATATTAAATTTATCCCATTCCAATTGATAAATATTCATAACTCCTTGCAATACCATAACTCAAATGATCAGGACCCCATAAAAAGTGTACACGTGTGAGTGAGCATTCAAAATTTCCTATTGTGTTGGGAACACATGTTTTTAAAGCTTAGTTGAGCTTAAAATTTTTTTTATTGCTTTGTATTCACTCTCTTTACCTAAAAATTGGATCAAAACATTATCATGGCATCGTTAATGATGTCAAAGGGTTATTCATGCCTGAAAACTCTTGAAAATTTCCATACAACATATTTTTCCTTGTCTTTCTAGCGTTGTCTTTAATGATCTTCTTCAAAAGACCTTAAACATACATCATACACCTGAATTGTGACCTTTGACATCTTCCATACATGCCTTATAACCTCAAAACAATCCAATCATTCTTTAATTGGTCTTCGCTTCTTCATATTTCATGCGTCCATACTATCCTGCTTGTACCAAGTCAAGAACAAGACCTAGAATGGCTTGTTTCACCACATGATATACAAAACCTGTCATGTTTTCCTCCTTATAGACTTCCTAACACCTCTAAAACTTCATATTGAACATGTTAGACATTAGAAAAAACATCATGAAAATCCTGAAGCCCACACACAACACATAATTTCTTTACCATGCCTTAAGAATATGGATGTGCACCAAGATACCATTGTCACAACACGCTTCATGATACCAAACAAGGGGACTAATAATCAACCTTCATATTATCTGATGAATGGCACCTCATATTGACTCCTTTGAAACCTGAACACCATTTTACATCAATGTGACTTGAAATAAATGAAAATAATATTGAAACCACATAAGTAAGGTACCATCTTCAGAAAAATTGATGGAAACCTCAATATTCTTGTTTCTAAGAACACTCCCCCCTTTGACATCTATGACAAAGGATACTATAAAATCTTACTATGTAATCAATAACAACAATGCCTAAACTCATACTTACTTGTTCTTACTTGGTCTGTGTACAACTTCTTGAATTCAACAACTACATATGATCCATGGAACTGGTATGTACATGCACATTACTCCCCTTAAACTGATACACACCTCATTTAGAATTCTCCCTAGCTATAGACATAATTTTGGACTTGAATTTCTAACTCATATGCACCTTGCAAACTGCATCATGGATTTTCACAATCATATATGTTTGAAACCATCTCACCCAGAGATGATGCAATCTATATTTGTTTCTGAATTTGAGGAATAGGTATGTCTCCTCCTTGATCAACCAACTAAGTGACTTTGCTTTAATAATTGTCTCCTTGTTTTTATGGATTTTACAAAAATAATTGGAAGTACCAAAATTCCCTTCCTGGATGAAATAAGACTATACACAGTGTTGCACATCTTCTCAACTATATTCAATGGTTTGGTTTCACTTTGTTTCAACCTTTCTTGCTTCTCAAGGTCATATTCATATTTTAGCACTGTCAAATGATCTATTTTCTTGTTTTATTTCCTTAGTCTTCCTTGTAATAGACCTGTTAATCTACCTCTTGGCACACCTTATTAATTATGACTGACTTCAGTATTCAAAAAACTACCCCTGGGTTATATTCTTCATTATGAGCACTTTGAAAATTTGAATCAACTAGATCACAAGCCCCTTATAGGACCAAATACCCCTATACCCTGTATTTGTTACTACAAGGTCTTACATCACATATCAAACCAATAACATAACTGAGAACTCTATTTTTGAGTATCAATGGACATGTTAGGTCTCCATACAAATTTAAATAAATCATGTTGAACATCACATACCTGAGTGAGAACTTGAAATACTATATTCATACATGCTTGACTGTATTAGAATGACTTAGACAAAATTAAGGTCTTTAAGCACACATTTAGGTTCTAATAGTCATAACACAAATATTCAAAACACCCTTCTTGCACTTAAGTGTATCCTCCAAGTTAAATAACCTTATTACAACTTAAAAAATTAACAATATACCTTATGATTCCATGAAAATCCTTCATTATACTAATATGAATTGAAATATTAGAACATGACCACCTTGCTTTGATAAACATGCATAATAAATCAAGGAGAAATTTATCAGACTTCTGCAACCTTTTTTTTTTAATTTTCAACCCTGCTCATTACTTAGGAAATCTTCATGACTGAAATTAGCTTAGGAATTGGTCACTACAAACCTTAGACATATTCAATCTATCTCTGACTTGGAAGAATATTGAGCAACATATTTACTCCCCCTGATACTAAGCCTAATTTTTTTAAGCATAACAAGAACTCCAACAATATTGTCACCATATTTCAAACATCATCAACTTTACCTCATACTTTGACACTATTGACATGACTTTTACATTCAAAATGTAACTTCTAATCTTGAATATCTCTCTATTTCAAAAAATATATAATTACACAAAGGACTACATAGTTCAGGGCACCTTATAATTTCTTGTTAATATTACTAGCTTCACTACACATGGTAGAGTCCATAACTCACCTCACATAACCATGATGCAATATACAAAGAAAAATAACCTTAAGACATAACTTATGTTAGAAAACCATACACAAGACACTAGACCGTTGGCTTTACAAAAATAACCTTGTCACATAAATCCACTTCTTCATTAAATTTAATCAAACTCCCCATGTCACCATGATTTATGTAGATGATGAATGTCTCTAAGAATCTTAGTAGATACATCCCACAACATGGGGATATAAAATACGAAATTGAGGATATTCCATGACCTCCTTGGTTCATGTGTCTTCATCTTTCCATCATCCACCTGGTAATATTATTGTGATGATAGAAGAATTACTTGAGGATCTTCAACAACAAACATGCTTCTTTGAGTAGTAGGCTCATCATGGTTAGGTCAATATGCTTGAGGTTCTTCCTTTGATTTCTCAACATGGTCAGATTTCACACATGTCTTTCTCTCATAGTTATTCTTGCTCCATCTACAATATTTTTGAATATGTCCAACATTGTTGCAATTAAAAGAAAAAAAAAAGATCCTTACCTCTAGAGGCTTTATATCTCCAACTTTTCCTAGGTGGCCCATGATGGAAGTATCTAGTAATGTTTCCAACATAGTTATAGTTGAAACAAACAACATGATTAGTAACTTCACTTTTACAATTTTGACTAGGTGGTTCATGAAGACAATATCTAGTAATGTGACCCTTCTCATGATAGTTATAACAAGTAATGTTTCTTGAATATTCATTTCTATTATCTCTCCAGGGATGATCATTCTATACTATCCTTATACATTCCCTAGCTCTAGGACCAAAACCATTCGACTGTAATAATAACCATTAAAATTTCTTTCATACCTTAATACATTGGGATGCCTAACTGACCTTGACCTCATGATGATCTTCATATGATCTTTTTTGGAACTTGAACTTGCAAGCTCCTTTCTTGGAGCATTATCTTCTAGCATTACCTCTTTTCCCTTAAGATTCTATTTGAACCCTAAACTAGTCCTATCTCTTCTAGATATTTTCCTGTCCAAAAGATCATCTAGATCCTTGGAGCTCTTCTCAAACCTCTGGAATTACTTTTCCTTTCCAACAACTTCAGATAACTCTACTCTTAGAGATATAATTTATTTTTCCTTGGCTTCTATATTTACTGAGCCCATTTCAAGTTGATCTTCATGATGTTTATTTATTTCTTCAAACTCTTTGGCATCCTTTCTTAGTATATTTTCAAGAATATCTATTTATTCTTCATATTCCTTAATTTGTGATCTCAACTTCTTGCTCTTCTCCTCAACATGCTTCAACTCTTCTTGAATGAACATTAGTTCAGTCTCAACATCACCTTCTTCTTCAAAATCTATGAAAGATCATCCATATATGAAGCCTTCAATTTTAGAGCCCTCAACATATTTGGCCATGAAATTTTTTTAATCACCTACATCATCATGTTCAAAATCGGATTCAAAATCAGAAACACCATCATCACTATTTACCTTTAACCAACAACAATATTCCTTGGAGTAGAAGCTCTTCTTGGTTTTATTCTTGTTTTTAAACTTCTTGAACCTCTTCTTATTCTTATTAGACCTATTATATTTCTTATCATGATCTCCATTATTCTCATCATCACATTCATCATTATGCCTATGAGGACACTTGATTGAAAAATTCCCAATATCACCATAATTGAAGCATTTGAAAGTAATTTACCCCTATAATTTCCTGATATAGTCTTCAAATTTATAGCAAACATGGAAATCAACTCATCATCATCAAAATGAGGAACATCATACAAAACTTTCTTATTTTTTTTCTTCTTCTCAGCTTTGAATGTAACCTCCTTCTTGATAGGTTTAATATTAATGGTCCTCATTTCATAGGCAATTAAAATGCCAAGGAGCTTATCCATCAACATGGAACTCAAATCCTTGGCTTCTTCAATCTACTGACACTTTGGCATCAAAATTTGGAGTGAGTGATCTTGACACTTTTTACACCACCACATCTTCTTTCACCTCTTCACCTAAAACTATGATGATGTTGACACCTTGATCAAATATGAATAGGTATGCAACAAAAGTTTCTCCTTCCTTCATTTTTAGGATTTAAAATTGATTCTTATATGTTTGGAGATTTTTCATATTTACTTAGAATCACCTTCATGGATAACCTTAAGCTTTTCCCACACGGCCTTTACATAAGTACACCTGTATCAATTTGAAAAGTTTAGCTTATCCCAAACCAAAAAAAATGGCATTCATGGGTTTAGAATTATCATGGTAATATTTATTACTTGTTGCATCTATTGGAGGAGTATGAGGAATATTGTACCCATCTATTACAGATTTCTAAGCATAAAATCCCAAATAACTTGTGTAATCTTTATCTTGATACTCCAAAAGGCATAGTTTGTCCCATCAAACATAAGCGATTTTCTAGAATAAGAGCTACTCTTTTGACTCACCATTTTTGTGCTTCAAAGGATATTCTTTAAGCGGTTAAGCTTGGTTCAAAAGGATCTTCTCTAATACCAATTTTTAGAAGCACAATGAATGAAGGGGGTGTTGAATCAGTCAATTAAAACTTTCATTCAATAATATTTAACTTGTGTGAACAATTAACCATTCAATCATGCATCAATGTTAGCTTATTAATATGAAACAACAATTCACAAGATCATGAACCAACAAAGTACACAACAACACAAGATAGAAAGCGGGAAACCATCAAGGGGAAGAAAACACATTGAAACTTTGTATATAATATACAACAAAAAGGAATTTAGTGAAGCACAAAATTCACAAGGAGCACTAACCCCTAGTTTAGTAGGGAACCAACCCTACAAGGAGCACTAACACCTAGTTTAGTGAGGCACCAACCCTAAAAGGAGGATAAAACCCCCTAACATGACTAAGAACCCACCTAGTCACCTGAAATGGATGATCACCTGATGTCCTTGTTTCTTCAAAAATTGATTTTGATCCCTTTTTAGGCCATTATCACTCAAAAACCTTCTCAAACACACCTTCTTCTCTCAAACTAGCACCTTCATATGATGATTAGATCTAATGAATTATAGATCCTTTATCTCTTCTCTTCTCATATTATCATACCTCTTACTTTCTCTATTATTGACCCCTCATTACACTCTCACACTTTCTTCTTACTCGTTTATTCCACTCTCTCCATCACTAGTTCAAATGGGCCAATACATCATCCTTTATACATGACACTTACTAAAAAACCCATGTAGATCACCCAAGACCAATAATTTCAGTCATACAAACATGAAAACATATCTACACAACCATATAAATCATTTCAAGAGGTCATTGAGTTCTTCATTAGATTTACAAACATGAACAAGCACAACACTTCTCAATTAGGCCCAAAACAAGGTCTCCTTATCCAATGGTGACATTTTTTAACTTCAAAGCACAAGGAATAATCATCATGACTCCAACATCTCCAGACATGTCACCAAAAATCTCTCAACACCATCAATAATATCAAGCAAATTTTTACCATCTATCTTCATCATGGAATACACTATTTTGCCAGCACACCCAACTAGGTCTCGTGTACCTAAAAATCAATCCTTAAAGAGCAAAGAAATTCTCATAGAAAAAACCTTCACCATGAAAAAAATTATAAATCAATAAGAATGTATCGATGTAAAATAACTCACGAAAATCATGGAAACCTTCAATTCAATGCACAAGACGTTGAAACACCACCATCTCTCAAACTGCTCAAACCTAGTTATAGGTCCCAAGAACCAATCAACTCCTCATCAATCACCAACACCTTCAACTCCACTTTCAAGAACTAAACCCACTTGGATAACTTCACTATCAACCTAATAAACCTCCTCAAGTAATCACAATCATAATCCATATGGAGGAAAACTCACTTTGCGTACCAATTCCATGACACCTTCTTGACAAGCCTAATAGAGTTGATTAGGCCATTATGGATTGAACATAACACCACCTCATTTGATCAAAATAAAAGATCAAAAACATCACATATTACCTCTACAATCTCCATGATCATATAACACAATTACATCATGAAAATCATCTTAGCACACCTTCATACCTCCATGACTAGTTTTGTACTGACAAGCCCATTAACGGTAAGGAACATTGGAAGACTTGTTACACAATTTTTTTCAACTAAACCTACCTAGAAATTTTCATGATCATATACCATACATCCCAATATTTCTGGAACACTTTTTTTCATTTCATGAAACCTTCATCTTGACTCTATATATGTAAATCTCCATAAAATAAGGGGTTTTCTTCAACTTACCAGAATAACTAGAACATGAAACCACCACCAACCCGAGCCCAAAATATTTATCTACATGCCTGAGTCATCATACCATCCTTCGTAATCCATTTGGAGACCATACTAATCATTTCTTCTCTATCGCTCTGAAACTAGGGTCTATGGAGGGTTTTGACCTGTTATGCTTATTAACGATGGTTCATAAAACTGTGCCCACCAAATGAAACAATTATTCTTGAAAACTCTTATTAACATGATCTAACATACACCAATTTATTAGGACCCCATGCATAATACACACGTGTGGGTGAGAAACTAAAAGTGGCCCTCGAACTGGAAATGAGTGTTTTTTGAACTTGATAGAGCTAAAAACATCATTTCATGCATTATCTTCATCCTCTTGACCTAAAACGTGGTCCACATCACTAAAACAACCTATTTTGGTTATCTGAATGCTCATCCATTCTTTTACACACCTGAAACACTCCAGACACCATGATTTACCCATGTCTTCTAGCCTTGTATTCATTGTTCTTTCTTCAAAGGACCTTAAACTTAATCTCAACACCTGAATGATGACCTTGTTCACCTCCTACATCTCTAATGAAGCCTTAAAAATATCCAAACATGTTTATACCAACATTATTTGCCTCGTACTTTATGTTATCACATCATCTGTATACTCTAAATCTAGGATTAGGCCTAGAATGACTTGTTACAACACATGACAGACTAAAACTAACATGATATCCTTCTTATGGACACTCACACACTTCTACCACATTACTCTGACCATGAAATATACCTTAGAATAATTTTACCACATTTTGAGCTCATTCTCAACACCTATTTTCTTGATCATGCCTCAAGAACCATGCATACAAGCCTAGACACCATGCTATAACAACACTTCATGACTCCTTGTCTCTTCAATACCCATCAACCTTCATCTTTTTTCATGGATGACACCGCATACACACACATATGCCACCTAGAATCCCTTTGAAATCAATTTTAGTTAACATAAATGAAAAAAAAGTAATAGAATTCCCAACAATACCTTCATTTCAATCTCTTCTTCCACCCCTTGCACTTGCAATGGCTCCTTTAGGAACATCTTAAAGTGACTCTTTCTCTTTTTTTCAGCCTATTATTGAGAGTAATAAAATTAAATCTCAATCAAGAGTTGAAGTTCCTAACTACGATGTTGTGGGTGCACTTCTTGACACTTCTCCTCCTAAAAAATCCAAAACCAATTCTTTCTTAGTGTATGATACTTTAGGACAACAATTCATTTAAATTCCAAATCCCAAAGTTGACAAGATTGAATAGGATGTTTTTGCATCTGAATTTAAACTAATGAGGATATCTTTGGGTGAGTTCTCATGAGGGATATGTGCATATTCTAAGAGAAATGGTCCCTAAAGTAATTGAAAATGGGAAACAAACCCAAGTATAGCTAGAGGAGTAGGTTTAGGTCCTCTCCACATTCATCAAATCTTTCCTCTCTTCTGAAAATACTCCACTAGATCCTACTCCCTTATCTTCTCTCTTGGCATTTGTTGCAATATCTAACATTGATATGAAATCAATTGTTGAAGTGCACAAGAACACCATTCAAGGAAAGGTTGCAAAAGCATGGGTTGAGAATATTCTCATCACATGTTTGGAATTCATATATGAAGCCTATAAAACTTATGAGAAATTCATTATAGCACATAAATAAATTAGCACAGGGGTTGAGAATATTGAAAAAGAGATAAATATCTTGGTTTATTTAATCCAAGATCTTTGCATTATGGCCCTTACTAATGAAAATATTCTCCTCTCAAAAAACATTTTTGGTGATTTAAAGTACATTTTTTCTCGTTCATGGTCATATAGCATTGAATGGACAATGAAGGTTCTTGAGGAAGCCTCCATTGAGCTACAAAATGGTATTGACAATGGATTATCCTATAAATCTGATATTTTTGTGATCTTAGAGCTCTTCATTGTGATCTCTCATAGGAAAAATCATGCCAATGAAACTTAGCTAATTAGATCAAGAAATGTAATTTACGAAGCTGATCAAGGAGGACTTGTACAAGACCAAAAAATTGAACATAGATTAAATGGATGATTTATCTGAGCTAAACAATGTAATAATTGAAGCTTCTAAGGGATTAGCTTGGTTAGGAGGAATAAGTTCAAAAATGGAAAATTCTTTAGGAAGCTAGATGGTTAACCTTGCCAATAAAATTTTGGCATAGGAATCAGAAATATCAATTACAGTGAAAAAATTATGAATGCATATGTTGAAACTTAAAGTCCCAACTTTTTCTATTTCCTCTATTCCTTATTTTAGTACTAGACATAACTAATTGTTATATTTTATCATTGACTTGTAATTTTTGAAAAAGGAAATTTATGAAATGTAAAAGTCATTTTAAAATTGACTTAACTAATTAAGTTATTATTCACTTAATTAAAAATTAGTTAGTTTAGGTAGTTATTTCCCCCCTCTTGCCTATAAACGCCCTCACTTTCAATTGTAAAGGGGTTGGATGTTGGCCATTTGATCTAAATACATGAATTTTTGAATATAGAAGAGAACTTTCCTTTTTCCTAGCTGCTTCTATATATTTCCCCTTTTGTCTCTTTATTCATTTGATGCTCCATTTATGTGTTCAAGATCATGAAACTTTAAGTTCAGCTTTGTTCATCAAGAGTTTCTTAACTTTAAGTCAATATTATTCTTGTTTATAACAATGAATCTCCAATCTATATGAATGTGTGTATTTTGAATATTTATTGACATGTAGGAATAAAATAATATTTGTTTCCTCCTTATTTGAAACTTTTTTTTCCTCCTTTCTTACATTAAACTTGTCTCTATCTTGACTTATTTTTCTCTTTGTATTCAATTTAAGTAACTACACAATGCAATTGGCATCCTCATCAGAGATCAAATAGAATCTATATTTGTAGATATTTAGTATCAATTTTGGTTTTGAATAAGGCAACCTCCTTATTAAAGATGAGGAATTATTGTCCCCTCAATTGTTGACTTTATGCACACCTACAAATTTTTCAAGCCAACACCAATAAAGCTACTTATCCAGTGTTATGGAATAATATTACCTTCAAACACAAGGATTTCAAGGTTCACATAGACCTTGAAATGATTTTGATGTTGAAATCATGTGTGAGGAAGCTGTGAGAAAGGTGTGCTTGTCTCATTGAGATAGAACATAAACTCTTAGAATCGTCAAAAAAATTAATGTTTTGTGCTTCCACTACATCTTCAATTAAATTTTTGACTTGTGTGGTTGTCTCAAGTTTCTTATGGGCATTTTGCATCTTGATTTTGTTATGACGTTATTCCTTCAAGTAGGTAGATACATAACTAAATTCTTGTCCTTTCTTTATATTGTTACAGTTATATGTATTTAAGCATATAAAAAATTTACTATGGTACCAATTATTTATACCATGAACCCCAAGACCTTGTACATGAGATATTTATACATCGAGAGATACGTTGTGAAGGTTATAGAAAGTGCACACTAGTTAACTTGGAGAATTAATCAAAAACACGCCTTCAATAAGCATAGGTCTTAATTATAAGAAATAAAAATTATATTCAATACAAATAATAGGGGGAAAGTACATATGTGTACAAGGTTAAAAAATGGCTAGGAAACACAAGTTCTCATGATCATGAAGGGGAAACACTTCCTCTAATTTTCCTAGAATGAACATATGAGTATAGATGCGTACGAGAAATATTATATACTCGAGGAATTTTAATAATTTATATTATAATGTTTTCCTTTATATGTCATCAACATTTGGCTAGTTGAGTATATTACATATTTATATAACAAATACAAGGAGGCTATGTTATGCATATAATACACCCCTACTTTCATGAGAAAATGGGGACCCTCTTCAAAATTTGAGACGTTTATCTTGTGGAGGTTGGATGTTAAATCAAAGGAAATCTAATGTAAAATGTTTATAATCCTTAAAATACTCTTAGGATAAATCCATTAGGAACATGAAGATCCTTGAAGTTTGTGTGCTTAAAGGATATGATTTTCTTGCGAACTTCACAAAGTTTTAATCTTCTTTTTATCATAAAAATATATGATTTCGTGGTATATTTTAGTGTATTTTGATGTGAAGGAGTGATCCTGAGAATATTACAAAATATTGAATTCTTTAATCTAAAACAATTTTGAAGAAATGGGGAAATACGCTCATTTACTTTGATTTCATATTATACAAAGAATATCATATTTCATCTCTAAAGAATTCACTTTGGAAAAACAATGAAGAAATGATTTACATCAAGTACACCTCTTGGACACATATAGATCATCAGATCTCTAGAAATCTTTGGGAAAAGGTTCTAAGTTTTAAAGTCTCATGGTGCATGGTTTCTAGATGGAGGACACGAGTTGCATGTTCGGTCTTATAAGGATTTTGGGAATTGACATGGAGATCAAGGTCTAAAAGGATTATGGGAGATGATTACACTAATAGAAGACAAGTGTAATTTATTAGATTTATGTAATGTTTAGAGGTTTTCACTTGGCTTGATAACTGAAAGACTCACAGTGAACGATAACACTGATGAAGGACAAGTGTTGTTCATCAACTTGTCCTTCATCGGTAAACAATAATCTTACAAGGTTAGAAAAAGGAAAAGGAACCATATGCGGATGGTGTTGACATTGTTTCTTTCCCAACAATAAATATTTATCTGATGATGGACATGTGTCGTCCATTGACATTCTAGACAAATAAAAAAGAAATTAAAAATAGCAATCGCATGTGTACAATGCAATGTGAAGACCGAATGGTATATGTTATTAGATTTAGAAATACAGTTATTACTTTTTTAGTTGATGTTGATAAGGGGTGTGATTGACAATATTGATTTTCTATTAAAGCCATAATAAATGTTGTGAAATACATTAGAAGGGATGTTAGATAATAGTTAGTTGTGTAATAATTGAATACAAATGCAAGTGAGACATGTAAGTTTGTTAATACTCACTCTCAAGAATGTAGTGAATGTGAAGTGTTGTTGTCAAAGTAGATTGAAAGAATGACTAAGTGCTTTAACATATTATCTCTCCATGAAACTAAAATCAGACAGAATATGCAATTATATATAAACAAATCTAAAATGGTAATGGTACATTCCAAATTTCTTTATTACCTCAACGAGTTTGAGAGCATCATTGTTAGAGCTATTTTGTGCATATCTTACAATCATAGCATTTCATGAGACCACATTTCTTTGAGGCATTTTGCAAACAAAAAACGGTATATGTTATTTGTGTTATAGGGATAGTTTTTTTTTTTGTAGTTGTGTTTGTTTAAACTATGGGTGATTGATTTTGTATGTGTAGAAATATAGATGAGTCACTTCATTTAAAAATTGAACAAACATGAGGTACTTACCCTTAAAACTATTCAAAATGTAAAAAAGTGATATAATGTACAAAGATTTGGATGGAAACAACTATAATTTGCATGGTCCTTTCTCGGCATTTTAAATTTCTAGGTATTTGTGTGCAGATGAAGACATTAAAAATGTGTTGTTGTTGGTTAACATAAAGAAACAGGCAAACAATAAAAATGAAAAATTGAACATGCTATGTTGAAACAGTGTAATTTTGTAATTGTAGATATATAGACGAACCACTTCATTCAAAGGATTCATCTCTTCATTTCAAAGTTGTTACAAATTACGGATACATATACATTTACAAATCCACTCATATCATGAGTGGTATCATTTTGCGGACTATTTTATTTGAACTTAAAAGCTGAGAATGGAATTATATTATGAATGGTAGCCTTTTGAGGGTAATTTTATTTTCCAGTAAACATGATTACATTTGATACCCCTTAAATGGAAATAGCGTCTAGGATAGAAGAAGTGTTGAGTAAATCAAACCTAAACATGTAACCATCTCCCCTTGAATTGTGATATTCGTGAAGGGTTGTTTTTGCTAGGGCATGACCCTCTCGGACCAAGTAGATGTATTCAATACTTGTTTTGGTTGGTGTTCTTTATGTTAACATGATTGGCACTTGCATCTGTTTGAGGCAACTGAGTCTTAGAGAGAATTTTTTGGAGTTATTAGAGCATCTTATCAAATGTTTTTTCAAGAACATCCATTTCAATTATTAGTCCTGTAGTGGCAAGAAAATCATGATTTAGAATTACGAATGTGCAAACACATATAGAGAGTTTATATACATTGGTAATCGAGCATGAGATGAAGTTTATAGTTCACTTTGGATTACTAACGCGGGACTTGTGTGACATAATGGAGCCTTCTTGTATTGCTTTGTCGGTTAGATGGCTTACAAATTTGGAGGGTAGAAGTGTTGTCTGAAAATGTTTCCCATGTGAAAGGTCAACACGATGTTGGGAAACCGTGTTGAGAATGGACCTTAGGGAGGACAAGTGCAGTATCTGAAATGTGGGGTCAACAATGGAACCGCCCTCAATCAATTGAGAAATTCCTTCGTGTGTCAAATTTATTTCCATGGAAACTAAAAGATGCTCGAGATAGTGGGAGTTCTGCAAATGTATGGTGGAAAATGTAAACTTGTAGTGTAGTCAAAGATGAAATGAAGGATGTGTTCTAGAAAGCATGCATTTGTAAGCAATGAGAACCTTTAAAGTTTTCTTCCTTTTTCATTTATATTTTCTAAAAAGTGCAAACATGAGGTCTAACCCTTTAACAATTCAATATGCAAAAAAGTGATATAATGTACAAAGCTTTGCATGAAAATAACTAAAAATTGCATGATTCTTTCTCGGACATTTTAAAACTATATGTATTTGTGTGCAGATATAATGAGGAACACATTAAAAATGTGTTGTTGTTGGTTTACATAAAGAAGTGAGAAATTGTATAAAGGAAAGATACATAATGAAGAACACATTAAAAATGTGTTGTTGTTGGTTTACATAAAGTAGCTTGCAATTGCATAAATGAAAAATTAAACGCGTTTGTTGAAAAGTTAGATTATGTGTTCCATATGTTCCGTCATTATATATATATATATATATATATATATATATATATATATATATGCACTATATATGCATGGATTTATATATATAAATGAATTACATATTATTATGTTAAATAAAATAGAATGGAAAACAATAAGAACAATATGTACACTTGAAGTGAGAAAACTATAGGTATTTGTATGGAGACACAATGATAAAGAAATTAGGAATGCATAGTTGTTGGATAACAAAAAATGAACATGTGTTTGATAAGTTTGATTCTCTGTCAGATATATACTGCCACAATACATACATGGAATTATTTGGAATGAGTTACAGTTTGTTTCAAAAACACTTATAAACTAACCACTACAAGCTATTTTTTAAAATCAAATTTCTTACTTTTTGCTTGTGTAATTTTCTTTGCACGTTTCTTGTATTTTTGTCCAGTTGCAGATGCCTCGATTGGAATTCCCATTCTCCTCAATTTTTGGGGTGGTTCATATTTTAGTGCATCTTCGTTAGAATCATAAATCAAGCAGAAGCCTCATGAATGATCTCCAATCATTCATGGATTTTGGAGAGAAAAATTAGGGGATTTTGGCATTAGGTGGAGGCAATCTCTGATCCTTTCGCCTATCACTGTTTTAGGTGGTTTCCATTACCTGCAATGCAAAACATTAAGAACACATATGGAAGACATTTAAAATACTTCTCCCCTATGACAAGTGAGGCGTAGTTATATTTCAAACACACGTTGTAGCAAAGAGAATTGTGTTTCTAGTCTACATCATTTTAAACTGGAGAGGGAAAATAAGTATGTTAGTTCTAGAAGATTATGGGATTTCACAAGTTCTTACAAAAAAAAGTGGTGCATCCTTAAAAAAATTTAACTCCTGTTGAGTTAGGTGTGAGTTGGTGCGAGACATTAGGAGTTCCTAATCATCAATAAGAGGAGTTGAATCTCATATGTGGAGCAGCAAATTCTGAAATGAAACTGGTGCATTGGTTGTTCCTTGTTGTCATGGAAAATTTTATATTACAAGTCCACCCAAACATGAGATCTACTGACATATAAATCACATAAAGGAGATAGTTTGGCTTTTGGATTAAACATGATTTTTGGGTTCTTTCAACATATAAATTACACAACTTTTGCAATATGCATTTTCATTTTTATTTTGTATGTCTAATATATAGGATATCGGGTTTCAACCATAGTGGGAAAAACCTCCAAATTAAATAGGATATCAAGTTCTAAAACTAGTGGAAAAATCCCTCTATATTAAACAAAAAACCACCATTTTTTTCATTTTCTTTAGCTGCTTAAAAAAACCTCTTTTTTCATAGAGGGGTCAATGTGAATCTACATTTATTTAACCTTAATTGACTTAATTTTTTGAATTTAAAGATGAAAGTTAGTTTTAAACTTCATAACTTTCAAATAAAAATCAAATTCAATTAGAGTTAAAGAAATGTGGATCAATAACCTCAAGGAATAAGACAGTTTTGTTCATATGGCTCTAGAAAACAAAATAATGCAATTTCTTTCAATTTGGAGATTTTTTCAATTTCGCTACAAGGCTTGAAGAAAAAAAATGTGGAGTTAAAATGGGAAAATAAAACTCATATACATAAGCTCAAATACCTCAGCAATAATTAATATTCCATTTTCTAATACTTGAGTAAAAAAGGGGAAAATAGCCAACTACCTAATATTGGCCACTAAAATCATTCCTAGTCTTTTCTCAATGTCAACCGCAAATAGTGTTGGATTAGAATTTTGTTGCCAACTATGTACTTGAAAATATTTGTGTCAGTCAAGAGGAATCAAAATACATTTAAGTCAAATGTATTTCCTTTCACTAGTGAAAACACATAGCCCATGTAGAGCATGTGAAGTACATTCCAACAAAAACATCAGAGAAAAATCAAGCAAAAATGACAACATAATTTTTTCATTTTTTAGGGATTTTTTGCTATTACAATTAAAATTAATTATGAAAATATATCCAATAAAAGGAACTAGTGTCCACGTAAAAATACTCAAAACACCTCAACAGGCATTAGGGTTCCTTCCGTTCAAATTCCAACTTATTATTTCTAGTATTAGTGTTTCAACATTGAATTCCTAATATAGGATTATTGTAAGTAATATATATGTTATAGAAATTGAGGAAAAATGTCATTTTCAAATTACCAATACCTTTTTGAGAAAATGTAAATAATAGCCAACGAACCAATATTAGCCACTAAAATTATCCTTGGAAAAGACAAAGAATTCAATTTAATAAAAGCAAAATTGTTAGAAAAGCAAAAAACAAAATTGTTAAAAATAGCAAAAGAAAAATTGTTAAAAACAACAAAACCGTCATTTAGGCCATCAAATTTGACACAGCCCCATGAATTTCCACAAATCCTTTTCCCATAGGGGTAACTCCTTCGGCGTAATTAAAGAAAGCCACAGGAAGTGTTGAAACCGATTGTCTAAAAGTGTCAAGAATTGATAAAGATTTAAAAACACATCAATAGGTAGTTAAGCTTTAAATGTTAAATAAGAAGATCATATCACTAAGTTTAAAAGCCTAAAGTTTCACTTGGTCTCTAATGGAATTAATTCCACAAGAATAGATCATAACTAGATTAGAATGAAAGACAACCATATGAAATTTGCATAAGGCTTAAAACAGTCTTCAAGCTATCACTTCACCATTTTCAAAGAGGTTTGAAATTTCATTCACATGGTACCATTGTGATATAAATTTGTTTTCATAGAGATTTATTAAGGAAAATGAAGGATATTTTAGATACAAGATTTTAGTTTATTAAAACATAGAAACTAGAGGAAAACCAGAGTAAAATGACACCCAAAGCAAAGCATTCAGCTTCATCCTCATCATAGATGTGAGAATAAAAAATAATCAGTTTACTAAATCATTTCCTACCTATATGACTAATTGGAATCATATATTATGGTAAGAAAGATATTGTGACTCAAAATTCAAAGGCAAAGACTTGACAAAGGAAGATGAACAGTGTTATGATGACCTTAAAGTTATTAGATATTATGGATTGAATGACATTGCAGAAAAACCCGAAGTATTCCCATGTGATGACTTATTTGAAGGTTTATTCATAACTTGCACTTTGTAAGATGGAAAAATCATCCCAAATGTAACAAGATTAGCCATTCCCCCAGCCATATGAAACATTTTTAATGGTATGTATAAAATAAACCCTTTTGCTTCATCTTACAATCAAAATACAATACAAGAATACATGAAGGATGACGATGTAATTGATGATTTGAGAGATTGGTATATTGACTCGTTTAAAGTAAAACAAAGACAAAATTTAAATCTCTACATTTCCACGTTTATAAAAAGAGTTAGGGTTGCAATGATTTTATTAAATAGACTTTTTGGGGAGACGAAAGATGACCATGTCCATCAACCTTAGGTTACCCTATTAAGTATGATATTAAAAATTCAAACTTTGGATAACTCCTTGAGTTTAATTTCAAAACATGTTGGGACATGGTTGGAATAGGGAGAAACTTTAACTTATTGTCATATTTTGTAGACCTATTTTGTGGTTTCTTGAATTTTTCTCCACCGTTTTTGAATTGGGTACCCACCACTATTTTTAATGCACATGTTTTGTTCTCAAGGTTATATATTCATAACCATGGTTAGACCATTGTGGATATATGTGAATTTTTTTATCCCACAGCTTACGTTTTTTTATATGGTGTAGGGAGGCCAAGAATGCTCCCAGAATTGAGAGAATAAATCAAAAAAAAAAATTGAGCCTATTGTAACTACAAGGGGTTTACTTAGAATTGAAGTAACTTTGAGACTTCCTTACAAACTACTTAGGCATGTTTGTGATAGATTGGTAGCCACTGAAGTAGCATGGAAATTTTATTATGGTATAGGAGGATGGTGTAAAGGGTAAAATCAAATACCATGTCTAATGCTTCCTTTTTCAATAGGGAATTATATGGTCATCAACTACCCATATGTTTAGGACTTCTCTAGGAAATATTGACCTTATGAACACCCCCCACGATATTTTTATAGAATATGGAATCCCATGGGAAATGTAAAGAATAATCTGAGATTTTTTAGTTGTGATTACCCTCATTCTTATAAGAATCTTAGTAAGAGTGATGATTTGTATCACTTAAGCCATGAATCATTTGATGAGGTTGTGAAAAAGCTTAAGGTAGCAGTATTGTTTCCCAATGAAACACTAGCCCAAGTTCCTCTAGTATTTCCTAATACTATAGGAATGGATTTGTGTAAAATTATTTTAAGGGTTATTCCTCCTCACCCTTCAATATCAATAGTATCTAATGCAACAAGAGATACCTCTTCCTTTGTACAGATAGGGCATACAATTCCAAGGTTCTAAATGGCATCATTCTCATCTGTTTTAATTCTTCCTACAATGGGACAAACTAGTAGAGAAACTGACTTGGATAAGGGAAAGGTAAGAAAGTAGAATTTTACCGTGGATCAACTATTAAGATCTTAGTATGCTCACTTCCCATGCCCCCAATGCAAATAACTACAGTAGCACCTAAACGTATTATGATGGTGAGTTCTATTATTCCTTCTTTGGTTGAGTTTTTAAATGTTGTTTCATCTATAATGATGGTTTCCACTCCTTCCCTAGGTTCTTCGATTCCTCCCATAGTTTTTACATCACCTTCTTTGTCTCCTACCATTAGTCCACTCATTGTTTCTTCTTCCTTCTCCCTTGTTTCTTTTACCATTTATTGGTCAGTGTATCTTAGTGTTGGCATTGATGTCAAATCCATTGATGTAAAAGGGTGTTTATATGTCATGAGAGTATCTAGGAGGTGTAAGTCAATGTCAAACATGAAGTTTGATTGGTAGTGAGTTATTTTGGAGAAGTCTTATGGTGTTTTAGAGCATGTTCCAGTGTACATGGTCATAGTATGAGTCCTCCTAAGGTGGTTTAAGGTATTCATGTGGTATATTATGGTTATTTTGGTGTGAGAGAGGTGTCCAAGTTTCTACATTAATTCATCATGGCCAGTTTATGTCTTTACATGGTTAAGTCAGGTCATTCTAGGCCTATTCCTAGACCTAGACCATGTGGTTTAGCATGTAGCTATGAGTTTTGGAGAATATAATTCTTGTTTAAGTATGGTAAGTGATGTTACATTTTATGTTTTTGAGGTGTTTAAGTTCAGTTCTTAGAGGTTTGATGATGTTTCATGGTCCTTGGGAAGTAAGAAGGTGAAGACAAGCCAAGTAAGCACAAACAAGTTACTGTGGATGGAGAGTTTCAAAATAATTTGAGAAAGGATGTGAGTTTTTTCAATTAAATGATGTTTTCATGATGCTTCATCACAAGTTTCATGTCAAAATGTTGAAGGAAATTCAATTTATGATGTTTTTGCTAAAACCAAGTTGAGTAGAAGGAAAAACCAGCTCGAATTGGAAACTTATGATGCTCACATGCTCTCACACACTTTTCATGGGACCCAGAGGCTTTTGGGGATGATTTTACATTGAGATAATAGTGTTTAGAAAAAAAAATGAGGTGATTTGATCCTTATAATTTTATGAACAATCGTTAACAAGCTAAAGTGTTTTGAAACCCTAGTTAAACCCTCATAGTGGAGCGACTTGGAATATTTGTTGTGTATGGTCTCCAAATGAACTTGGAAATATAAATTTATCCATCAATGTTTTATATGATTCCTTAGAGATAATTTTGGTGGTGGTTTGGTGTTCCAGCTGTTTTGGGAAGAGAGAAAAACACTATTTTGTAGGTTTTTGCAATTTTAGGGTTGAGATGGAAGTTCCAAGATGAAAACCAAACTGTTCCAGAATCCTTGGGATATTTTCTATACATACATGAAAATTTTCAGATAGGTTTATTAGAGAAAATGTAACATACATGTGCTCAAATTTAGCCCACCGATTTTGGCCTCAAGGGCTAAAATGTTAGTCTCTTGGTTTGAGTTGAGTTTGATCATTATTCTTGTTGTTGTTGCATCTGATGGTCATGGATAGTTTAATAACACCTGATATGATGTGTTTAAGTTCATGGAATGGCATGGTGAATTATTTCTTATTTGAAGACCTAATGGCCTAGAAATCCCTAGTTGGTTTGCTCAAAATGTGACTGAAATAGGTGTGTTGGATCAGAGTTCTCCACATGGCATATGAATTTTACTTTTTGAAGACTATTTTTAGGTCTCCCATGATTTTTTTATTCTTTGGTTGATCTTGGAAGTTTATTTGGAGGATATTCTACTTGTTTCTCTCAAGACTGGTTCTTGATTCCCAGGCCTGAATGAGAAGTTTCAAAGATTATCTTGATTGAAGGCCCTCCACTATGATTTGGCTAATGAAGTGAGTTTTTATGGAAATAATATTCAAATACCTTTCTATTTATATATGGTTTTTGTCTTGGTGAGGTTTTTTGATATGTAAACCAACTTTGTTTTGAAGACCTAGTTTTGGGGTCTTGAAGCCAGTTTACAGAAGTTTCAAAGTTTGAGACTGAGACTTGGATAAAAAATTGAGTTGATCCAAAAAGAGGATTCAAATATATTTCCATTTATATATGACTTGAGTCATGGTGTTGAGTTCAGCTATGTGAACTCATTCATTTTTTGGAACTAAATTGTTGGGCGCTTGGAAACCTAATTGTTTTTGCTTGCTCCTAGGAGTGTTTTATGGTTAAGATGGGTGTTTTAGTGCTTCCTAAAAAAATTTATGATGTTGAGGACCTATTCTTTACTTTTATGGATATGTTGGAACCTTTAAAAATATGTTATAAGACCTTGTAGGTGCTTGAGCATTCACTAGTGCTTGGAGAGTACATTTTGAGCTTGTTGGAGAATCTTGGTGCTTATTCATGTTATTATGAACCATGCTGCCCCACTTTGGTATTTTTAATTACATTATATGATTTTTTTGATCTATTTTTTAGTTGATATGACTGGCCTACTTAGTCATGGTCGACCTATGGGTGTTTTAGAGTTAAGTCATGTATATAAAACATGTTATATTTTCTTATTGTGACTAGTTGAGTCAAGGAGGATAAGTGCAACCTAAAGGAGGTTGAAGAGGAGTGTAGAGAGGTTATGGAAATATCCTAGAATATTATTTGAAGACCTAAAGAATATATAGAACTATATTTGCAAAGACAATTGACCTAATCAACCATGAGAGGGCAGATTTAAATGATTTGAAGGATAGATAAGTTTAATAAGGGTTTGATGTGTTTGTGGGATAAACTTGGATCACAATCAGCTATGCTCAACATATTTTCAATGTTAATTCATTTTCAAAATATCATGTGATGTGTATTATTCATAGGATTCTTTTTTATGTGTAATATCAGCAAAGTTTTAGGGGTTGGTGTTCCTTGTGAAGTGGGTGCTTCACTAAAACAATCTTGCAGGATATGTAATATTCTTATTAGTCCTTGATTTTTGTAATATAAGCTAAGGTTTTAGTGGTTTTTCTTCCCTTTGGTGGTTTCCCACATATATCTGGTGTTATGTGTTCTCTCTTTTGATTCTTGTGTCTAATACACACATAATAAGCTCACATGGTTCATGAATGATTGAATGAATGCTTTAAATGATGAATGTATGAAATGGAAAATGAAATGAAATTTTTTTAGGACCAATTTACCCCTCCTCAGTCCATTGTGATCTAAACACCATTACCACCCTTCCCATATCATCCTCATCCTACACTAAAACATCAACAACAATAACAAGACCAATAATTATTACACATCCCATATTTTTTATGGAGATTCACACATAATAAGGTCTTAAAATTTATATGCCATTTACACCATTTCCTTCACTCCAAATAAGGCCAACTAGTAATTTTGTGCCAAGAATCCCATTGCAAGTTCCAATGGGTCATCTCATTGGTCAATTAAGGCCACTAGTCTATATGATTCCTCCTATGGGTGATCCCATAAGTAAATTATTAGGTTAGGCCTCCACTTCCATAATTTTGACAACTACCACACCATCCATTGGTTCAACCATGATGATAGAATCTACAATAGATGGAGTAGTAAAGTGTACAAAGGACCGAGTAGAGCTAGAAAAGAAACAGAGGTAGCAACAAAAACTTGCTAACAATTCTCAAACCCCTACTTATAAACATCTAGAAGTGTCCTTATTTTACAACAAGAAAGAAAACGAATTACAAAGGATCGCCACTAGTAGGTTAAAATACCAAGGATGAGATATTTTTTTGAGGACCAGAGAAGATATCATGGGCTTATCAATAAAAATAGGTCAACAAGGAGAGCCATCAATTGATCCTTTCAATGTGGTGGAGGCATTTTCAAAAATGTCCAAAGGATCTTTGAAAAAAATCAAAAAAAGATGTCATAGCTAGAAAAGTAAAACTCATTCTACCTCCTCTCATATTAAAAGCATATCATGCTTTGAGGGAACTTTTAACAATTTCATATATATATTTTTTGTCAAGGACATACAGATACGGTCCAAACAAATCTTAATGGTTTGAAACAAGAAATAATTGACTTTAAAACTAAAATAGATTTCATCTTAGAGATGTGAATGGAAATTTATTTCCAATTTTTTCTCTAATCAGTATAGATAACGCTATTAAAATTAAAAATAAGTTGAAAAAATTAAATGTTGAGCTAATAAAAGCATCCAATACACTTTTAGTGGCCAAAAAGCATATGGACATGTTATGTGTCAACATTGTGTCTCTTTTTGTAGATGTGGGACTGACACAATTATTAGATCCAGATGGTCAAGTCTTAACTATGGAGAAATTTGATGCCTTCTGGCAATAATTCATATCCATTATTTACCAGTAGAATTAGATCCCAGTTTTGGAAACCAACATGGCAATACATGATTTTAATCTAACCACGTCCATCAAACTGGAAAAGGCTAGAAGTATAAAGTATTTTGGGAGGTATACTCCAATATTTTATTGAATCCATCCATAAGAATGTGGGACCATGCAAGCCCCTAATTATAAATACAGCAGAAGTGGAGAGTAATTTCAAGACATGTCAATAGGCCCAACATCAAATTATATCCCTAGATTTTTGAAGACTTTCTTTCAATGCAAACTCAAGTGACCAATTTTAGGACTTTGTTCGACTTTTTTTTTCATGCTCTGTACGTGTCAATATCTACTTAGTGTTGATGATTCAATTTAATTAGATAATCTAAAATAGAGAATCCCATAATTGGGTTTTTTTTAAATATAAGAGCATGTTTTCATATAGTTTGGACACCCCCAAATAACCACTATGCTTTGTAACCGTTCAAACTCTTGTTAAATCCATTTTCCCTTTCTAGAATTAATTTAATTAATTATACTTACACCCTATCACCCCCCCTAGATAATTTGATATAAAATTAAATAAATAAATCCACACATATCCACTTTCATATTTAAATAAATTAAATATTCTCAAATCCTATCCATCTCCTCACTTAAGTTGACTAAAGTAATGACTAAAGTTAAAAATCATTATTATAATCAAGATGATGTGTTTAAATTAACTCAAATCATGCATTTGAGTTAACTGAAGATATCTCCTAAGTCATGGCAATCCAAAATCAATTCAAATTCTTCCAAAAGCCAACTATTAACGACACTTTTTGGGTTAATAACATAAAAGATATGAAATTAAAATCAAAAAACAAGTGCAACCCTTTTCCAACTCAGCAATGACTCATCCATGCAAATCTAAAATAGAAGTCTAACTCTCTGATCAATCTAGAAACTCAACTAAATAGCTTAGTAATGTTCATTTATCTCCAAATCAACTCAATCTAAACTTATCTTGTGGATTCACTTTCCTCATCTATAAATCAATGATCCTTCCTTTTCAAATCATCCACCAACAAGCTTGAGAGTTCATGATGTCATTCTGTGCATTTTCTTGGTGAATAAAACTAATATTTCATACTATTATGTTTCCCACATAATGTCAAATTAATCATCATAATTCTCATATTTTTATCCATTGTCCATTAGGAGTATCTTAGAGCATCCACAAATCAACAAAAGCTCACAAATCAAATAGATCCAATAAAGAGCGTCACTAAACCCTACTCTTTCAACCAGATCTAATTTGAGGTGGTTTTGGGATTTACAATATAATTTTTGCATTTTTTGTATTTATTTTCCTCATTTATTGTAATTTCGATGGTATCTCTATACAATTTACATCTCTCCACAAAAGTATATCTAGTGTATCCCATAAATTAGCAAGTGCTAATATGATAATATATCCAATCACAAGACCCTTCGTATAAGGGAAACCAAAATAAGTGGCATAAAGAATAAGAATAATGTGAATACTGTTGCATCAAAGGCCATTCTACAGATCATTATACAAATCTCCACCATTATGTCCAAGGATTAATGGACAATGAAACCATCAAAATAGAAACCACGTCAACTACCACAACTTGCATTAAATATTTGAACTTTATCGAAGACTCTTTACATGAAAAAACTCAAAAATGTCAAGACGACAAGAGCCAAGGATCTAAAAAACCAAAACCAATCAATCTGTCCTTTGGATACTATTTTGTTAGTTCAATTAGGAATTGAAAGTGTTTCAGAAAACTATCTTCAAATGTCAAATGGGAACTTGAATGTGATTCAAGACTCCTTTCCAACACATGATACACATTAAGAATCTAAAGACAAAGGTCAATCATCAAACAAGGATTTTTATTTTTTCATTTCATCTCCTAATCTTACGCCAAGCATCCCTAGTTATGTTGTAATGACACAACAACAAAAAGTTTGGAAACTTGCAATAATGCAGCCTTCCATGTCCATAATACCTCAAATGATCAACTTCAATATATTAATGTTTTGTAACATTTATCTGATACAAAATCTTCATGTTTTTCGAATAACATTATCAAACATTTAAAAAAGATACCTACGTTTCAAGAAATTATGACTCTTACATTCCATGATATGATTGTTCTTAGGGGAATCAATACACAACCATTTTGATATTTACTTGAAAATCTATCATCAAACAATATAGTCCTATCATTTGGTCCTCATGAACTTTTGAATATCAACATTCCAAACACTAAATTCTTACACATTGAAGCATTTATCACTAATCATAAATTTCAATGAATTCTTATAGACAAATGAGAAACATTCAATATTTACTCTATAAAGCCTAAAATATGCTTTCAATTCCCATCTATAGATCCATCCTTCACTCCTCACATCCATGATGAAAACTACATTAACAAAAAGAATCTTTTAAGACTATAATTATCTAATACATTGGAAATCATTGATGAAGGTATTGAAGAATATGAATTTCAACATATTCCCCACATCAACAAACTACCTCTATCCTCATATAGGTTTTTCGATCTCATCAAAAACTTTTCCAATCACATACCCATTGACTTGGATCTCATCTGCCCAAGTCTCATAAATCAACACTCATCAAATCATAGATTTATTGAAAAACTTTATATCCATTCTGTATACTTAGACCTTGTTTGACCAAGTCTTATAAATTAGGACTCATCAAATCATAGATTTATTGAAAGCATTTCTATCTACTCCATTAATTGTACCTCATCCTCCCAAAGTCTCGTAAATTAGAACTCATCAAATCATAGATTCATTGAAAATATTTATATCTACTCTATTGACATGGACCTCGTCCACCCAGATCTCATAAATTAGGACTCATTAAATCATAGATTTATTGAAAATATTTCTATCTACTCTGTGAACTTGGATATCGCCTATCTAATTCCCGTAAATCAGGATAAATCATAATTCATAAACATGGACCTCTTCCACATTGATGAGGCCATTACAAACCCTAATCTATGAAAAATAAGAAAATCCAAAAAGAGAAAAAGGATAAAAATGATATTGCATATCAAACCCCTAATCACAACGCTATTTGAAAATCAAAAGAGAAAAAGTAAAAACTACTTGTAAAAATAATTTTAATTGTTTCATCCATTGCCATATTTCTCTATCACTTCATTATCATATTTTCACACTCTTCACCTACAGTACATAGGTTAATCTTGTTCTAGTGGGATAATTTGTATCTCATTCCTTTTCTGGTTTCTACTATTTTGGATATTTTTATATTTTTATATTTGGATATTTCTACCAGTTTGACATCATGTTTTTATATCTATCATATTCATTTGCACATCATTATCTCATTTTTCTTATGTCCTTCTTGGCTTTCGGTGGTGACCCCTCGCATCTTACTAGTTGTGTGGAGTCAAGGAATGAAATTTTTACAATTATTTGAACATGGATTGATGCAGTACACTCTTTACCAAGTAAACACTCCAAAAAAAATCAAAATCCTAAAAAAATTATATATTTGAAAATTCAAAAAATCCAAAAAACAATACAAAAAGTCGAAATCCAAAAAAAATCAAAACTTTCAAAAAAATACAAACATTCAAAACAAAACATTTCAAAATTTAAAAACAAACAAAAAAATACGTATATTCAAAATCAAAAAAATCAAAACATTTCAAAATATCAAACATTCAAAATCCAAAAAAATCAACATATTCAAAATTCAAAACATTCAAAAAATTGAAAGTACGGCAGTAGAATGGACACATATAATTTTATTTCTTCTATATTTTGTAGCATAATACATTGGCTATTAAATAGCCATGGAGATAGGAAAACTACCTCCTACAAAGTAGCTAACAAATGACCCATTTATAATTATATGGTTGTAATAAACAATGTAAGCACTAACAAAAATATTCCTAACATTGCCCCCCTTAATGTGAACATGGGGAAAACCTATCTTTGTATTTGCAACTACTTTCATGATTAGGTGATTTTCACAGGACAATCACAAAGCCAACAGATGGTTTTACAACGGTTGGCCACAAACTGATACTGGTGTTTTTCAAGTAGTTTACCACAAACCACATCATTATGTTCCAAGTACTATTTTTAGCCATCATCAATATCTCACTGTAGGGAATAACATAGGAAACACAATACTGGAACAATAGAACATATACTAGAAACATTCCACATCATCACCTCTAAAAATCACAATCTTCTTAGTTGTATCCATTATTGTTGATCATTGTCACTCAATCTCGAACAACATAGATGACTGCCACTACCACTAGAAGTTTCCTTTGACTTTGGTTGTTTTGGCACAAAATGGGAATGGAACATTGGTTTTTATTCCCCCCATAATTTGAAATTCCAAATAGGAAGACAAAAAATCAAAATTATATTGTGTTACATCTTATTGTCTGAATCTTTTTACACATGATCACCATTGTCAATGAACGTATTCACTGACCGATCATCTTCCAATGAATTACTGTAGTTAGAGGATCACTACACTTATTTTTCATTCTATACAACAGTTTGTTAGTATATACAATACACATAATGCAATAGGAACACTGCAAAGAAACACACTGCAAAACTGATAAGCACATACTCACACTATACAGATGTCACCAGAGTTGAAGCGGCCCCACCGTTGGTGATTAACGAGAGGTCATTGATTGACCTCCAACCTCCTCTGCATCCATCCTCCGTTGACAGGCTGCTAACTCAGCTGGATGTGACCATGAAGCTCAAAATAATAACCTCCACAATTTGGACGTTGCGTACAAGAGAAAATGTGTCCAATTATTGAACAGTGAGGAAAAAATATATTTTTACAAATTTTTACAATGACTCCAATTCAAAATGAATGACTTAAACATACTTTGACAACAAAACTTATATGACTTACAAGTAACAAAAAGAAAATGATAGTAAGAACTTTGATGACATAAACAATTTTATATGAAGTGACAAGACTAGAAATGACACCTAGACTTTAGAAAAAAACATTTAATAGCCTTGATGAAATTACAAATTTGAATTTAGAATCTACAAGATTTGTAATTAAAATTTACAAATCTAATGATAAGCATTAACATCACCACAAATAAGTTTGACTGATAATATAGACTTTACTATTATTACTAAGACACTAAACTCTTAATCTAGTATTATATAATACCAAATCAACTTGAACTAATTTATGTCTCTAACCGAACTATTGAAAAATAAATTACACTCTCCTTTTTACGCAAAATCCACAAACTTCTCAAACATCAGGGATGATGGATGGTGAATTGGACAGCTTAAAAAACTTCAAAATGTCCCAGAAAGCATTCACGGAATCCTGCCACGCATGGAACCTTAAATAATGATGTCAAATCTTGATCAGAGAAAGTTTGATCATGCAGAGAAGAATTTGAAGGTTTACATGAAAATGGACTTGTCAAAACACTCTCTGCTCAAATGAGATAGCTATAATGTGAGGATATCTGATCCAAATATAACACTCGAGCTAAATCCTAAATGGAGAAAAATAGGTATGCAGTCAGCAGAAGCACATTTTTATAGTGATCCAATGCATTCCTGACTCTAATTACCATGTTACACCAAGACTATATGATCTTTAAAACAATGTTATCTTAGGTGAAATGAATATCAATGAAAATTGTTATAGACCCATAAGTCATAGTGACTGTTATGGAGGTAATTGACAATCAGAGCAAATGAAATATAGAAAATGCAGCTTTAAAAGAATGTCGCAATCTATAGGTTACCTTAATGACAATACCATATAAAATCTTCTTTAAAAAATTCACATATACAAGGCTGAAGAAAAATATGACACCCCCCACAAAAATCCACTACGCATCCATCAAGGAAAGGAACAAATCACACTCTGGTACCAAATGAAGTTACAGCATCATAATGGACTCAGATAATTTTATTTCTTCTATATTTTGTAGTGTAATACATTGGCTGTTATATATACATGGAGGTAGGATAACTACCTCCTACAAATTAGCTAACAAATGACTCATTTATAATTATACGGGTGTAAAAAACAATGTAAGCACTAACAAAAAATTTCCTGACAAAAAAATTTAACAAAACCTTAGCAACTATGAAACATCTAACCAACTATATTGGAATATAAAAATATAAACTTCAAGACCTAGTGATCGTTTGAGGGATCATACGAGGAGTTATCAAAAAGAATCAAACCCTCGTGTGTATCCTCGCTTAGGGAAATCTTGGCTCTCATGTTCTTCCTCACATGTGACTTTTCTTGGAGTGTTGACCTAATCAACCCCATATCATTCTTCAATGTGGATCCAACAAGAGTGTCATTAGGATTTGCTTAACTCCACTCTTCAGTCCGATCCAATTACATCGCATGTATCCTTTTTGGGGGGCATTCAAATCTACTTAATCTTCAATGTCAAACACATTAGGGGCATAGTTAGATGTTTTTATTTAAATTTTTCTTGCATTGTTTCTATTTTTTACCATTTATAAGTATTTTGTTACCATCTTGGCTAGTTCATAGTTGTGGTACAATTTCGATATTGTATATATTTGGTTTTATTTATTCTCAATTTTGTTTTTCTGTTGAACCAGTTGCAAGTAGTGTTGTTATCATCTTGGTTTATTCATAGATTTGGTGTGTTTAGTTACTATGTATATTGGGTTTTTTTAATGTTGTCTTTGTTTTTGGACCAGTTACAGGTATTGCGTAAGCATCTTGAATTATTCATAATCATGGTGTATATCAATTATTGTGTATATTGGGTTTGTTTTACCTTTTTTTCATCTTTGACTAATTGCAAGTATGTTGTTAGCACCTTAGTTCATATAGAACTTTGTAATAATTATATTACTGTGTATATTGGGTTTTTTTTGCATTTTAATCTTGGCTTTTGACTAATTGCAATTATTTTGTTAACATCCTGGTTTATTTATATGGTACATATATCAATTGTTGTGTATATTGGGTTTGTTTTACTTTTTCCTATGTGTGTGTTTTTTTTCATGCATATGAGTTGCTCATCACATGGATTTTCAATAATCGTGGTGCTAACTCTAATATGCAAGAGCAAAATAAGTTTCTCTAAAATTTAAATCTCTGAATGGAAGCTAAGCTATGAGAAAAATCACTCCCATCCTCTTTCTAATTCTCTCGCATCATATGCCTTCTCGCTCTCCTATTGATCGGTTTTCCACCCGCTCGAGGGGGCACTCCCTTGATACTAATATGGACTTGTTAGGGCATCCAAATGCTTCACCGAGGTAAATCAAGTAGTCTAAAGCACTTCGTTATCATTTTTTCATCGTTTTACACACGTCTACTATCTTTAAAGCGTTATTACTCTGTAATAACACTTAAAAGAGGGGTAAATGTAGTCACCCCCAAAGAACCACTATTCATTGTAACCATTCATAATCTTGTTAAATCCATTTTCCCTTTTTACAATTGATTTAATTAATTGTATTTACCCTATCACCCCCATTTAGCTAATTTTATTAGCTAATTTAATATCAAATTAATTAAATAAATCAACACATATCCACTTTCATAATTAAATAAATTAAATATTCTTGAATCATATCCACCTCCTCAACTCAAGTTGACAAAATTCATGACTAAAGTTTAAAATCATTATTATAATCAAGAGGATGTGTTCAAATTAACTCAACTCATGTATTTGAGTTAAATTAAGATATCTCCCAAGTCATGGCAATCCAAAATCAATTAAAATTCTTCCAAAATACAACTATTCATGATACTTTTTGGGTGAATAAATTAAAATATCTGAAATTAAAATTCAAAAACATGTGCAACCCCTTGCCAACTCAGCAATGACTCATCCATGCAAATCTAGAACAACATTATAACTCTCCAATCAATCTGGAAACTCAACTAAACAAATTAGTCATGTTTATTTATCTCCAAATTGACTTAATCAAAACTTATCTTATGGATTCACTTCCCTCATCTATAAATCAATGGTCCTTTGTAAATCATCCACCAACAAGCTTGAGAGTTCATGTAGTCATTTTGTGCATTTTCTTGGTGAATCAAACCAATATTTCATATTGTTATGGTGTCCACATAATGTCAAATAAATCATTTTCATGCCCGTAGCTTGATCCATTGTCCATTCGGAGTATCTTGCAGAATCCAAAAATTAAAAAAAAAATCACAAATCAAACGAATCCTACAAAGAGCATCACTAAACCCTGCTCTTTCAATCAGATCTAATCTGAGGTGGCTTTGGGATTTACAACAAAAGGTTTGCATTTGTTTTTGTATTGATTTTCCTCATTTATTGTAATTTACGTGGTCTACATAGAGCTAAATTCAATTTTTAGTTCTTTTTTATTTTAGTATGTTTCTTTTTATAGGAGATCATGAGGATACATCACATGGCTCTATAAAATCAAACAATTGTATTTTCAAAATTATCTTGGCATTTTTGGATCAATACAAAGAAATATTTTGGATCTTCTAATTGGTTTTATGAGTTTTGATTATATTTTAATTGTTGATTCATGTCTTGATGCCTAGATAAGATCTCTTTTTATTATTAAGTAGAGTTTGCACTTCAATTATCAATTAGATTTTGTAGAGTAAATATTTTGAGCTAAGTTAATCTCAATTTCATTGGTTAGTGTTTTTTTTACTTAGATTTGTAGATGTGATTTTTAAATCTTGCAAGTTTATGTGGTTATAGATATGGAAAAGTGAATATTGCTCTATTTTTTGTGTGGAAATTAGTTATCTTGAACTAATTTTTTGGCTAATTAACTCTTTGATATATGTTTTTTCATTGAACTATGTTATTTACATAGTTGATGAAGAGTGGAATTTCCTTATGTGTATTTTTATTTGAATAATTTCCTGAGACTTATGAAGCATTAAGTCCCAACTAATTCTTGTTTTCTTTGGTTTTTGTACAGCTTAGAAGAGATTCAAGTGTTTGTTGTGCTTAAACGATTAAAGAGAGTCTAGTTACATTTTCTACCACCTTATTTTTTTAATGAATCTCCATTCAATTAGATTTTGATCATTGTGAATATTCATATGTAGATATAATACTCAAATAAATGTTTTTTGAATCCAATATAGTGAGGCATTAACATGTGGTTTGTTCAAACACAGCGGTCCCTCCATAGATTGACAGAAGGTCACATAGTTCACAAATAAAGCTATACATCTTAGAGTAATTTGTACCTTGAATCCAAAGGTCCACAAAGGGTCTTAAAATGACTGGGAGAAATGAAGTAAATTCCCTTTCCCTATTTGAGGGTTGTTTATTAGAGTGTACAAAACATTGGTCAATAAGTTATAACTGGTGATGGTTATAAAGAAGAATGGTTATATTTTATTTCATATTCTAACTGAGTGACATTTGACCTTCCTCTAGGTATAGGGATTGAACATCTACTGCATAGTTACTTGAGATATTATTTTACATGCTAAAATACTATGAAGTTCTATTTAGAAAGATGTGAAAAGGAATAAGTTGTCCTATGGTTGTGAGAAGTTGATGTGTCTAATGCATTTCTTGCATAAGAGTTTATCATAAAGGTGATGCAAGTGCTAAGTGAGGAAAGATTTATGTAGGGCACAAAATTCCACAATGGTTCTACAATGGTCGAGAGCCTCTATGCAAAAGGGAAATGTTGCACTATACTATAGTGATCAATAAGGATCTTGTGAGACTTGTTTGCATTGCAAGGTGTAAGGTGGAAATGGATTCCATACTAAGAGGTGCATATTTTATAGGTACATGAAGGACAAGTTTGCACAATTGTGCATGGGTCATGCATGCAAAATCATCTCCAACTCAAAAAAGCAACAAATAATAAACCAACAAACAATAATCAAATAAAAAATATCTAGTTGACACTATTCTCTTCCAAATTTCTTGAAAATATGATGAATACTTCAAGCATGAAAATAAAAAGGAGAGGATTTACATGCCTCATATTGCACCATCTACATGACATCAAGTTGCCTCACGAGACCTCGAATATTTTTAGCCCCATGTAAATGTGATGTATTCAAAGGCCCTATAATTATAACCAAGAGAGGTGTGCGCTTGTCATACATGTGAGATGATTTATTTTCTATCACTTGAATGAATGATTTGAAAATATCAATAAGATGGTGATCAAATATATTACTTTCGGGTAACTACACCAAGTTGGGGGGGGCCAAAAGGGGGTCTTAAGTGGACGTATTTTTCTGAAAAATAAAAAAACTTCAACTTGTACAAGTGTTTTGAAATAGTTACACTCAAAATTGGAAGATGTTGTAGAAATATGAATCGTAGAATTTTGAGTCTAGTTTCTAAGATACTAAATTTTATTGAAAACGGATAAGTTTAAGTGGGTCAAACAACTAAAATACCAACAGAGGCTCCTGTTTTTGTTAAAATAACATAATAGAGTGACTTTCGTGCCCCCCACCATTTTTTGAGCACCATTTAGTATTTTTGAAAACCCTTTGGTAGAAAGATAGCTAGGAGCATCTAGTTTGGGCTCCATTTTTTTTTAGATTTTTTTAGCGAAGTATTTATTTATTTATGATTTTTCTCGTACATAAATTTTATGTTTTGAAAAATAACAGAGCTCCGACCATGCGCCCCCCCCCCCCTAACTACCTCAAAAAATATCAAAATTTAGAATATTTTTTTATGTATAGAATTAGGCCTAGTTTGTGCTAGTATAATTATTTTTCAATTTGGATGACCCAAAAAAAGATACACGATGAAAGATAGACATAATTAAACTTCAAAAAAAAATCCATAAAAAGCCATAGTTAGAAAATAAATAATATGGAAACCTTATATTAGTCAGAAAATTTGGAAAATTATATTTTTAGAAAGAAGAAACTCTGTTCTACGTCGTGGTATAAATTTTTTAAACGAATCAATTGTTTTATGTTTATTTAGCATGGATGAAGTGGAATTTTTACATTTTCCTGTAAAAACACGATGTTTTTTGTGTTTTTGCAGGTCCATGCCTCAAGCTTGGGGATCCAAACTGGATCCCAAGCCTTGAGGCATGGCTTGGAAAATTGAAAATGAAAAATGTGCACATGTTATAATGTGCATGCACTATAACGTGTACGCATTCTGTATAGCATGAACATTGTACATGCCTTTGGCATGCTTCTATTTACAAAAATAAATGTTAAAGTATAATTTATGCTTTAAATTATTTTTGTAAATATAAGAAATTAGGGTAGCTATGCACCTTATGGAATTAGTCTCACAGCTCCATGTGCCATGGTTTAGGAGATAGTTTTTTATAGTATAATTTGGTCAGTACATAGGTAATTTTTAGGATTTCAGCATTCATCCTAAAGATTTTAGTGTTTAACTTTTACAATCAAAACCCTGAACCCTAGGCCATAAACCTAAACCCTAAACTATAAACCTTGAGACCTAAACCCTAAACCATAAACCTTGAACCATGATCCCTAGACCCTAAACCATAAGCCCTAAACCCTAAAATTTAAACATCCAGCCCTTACCCGTGAACCCTAAACCCCAAGCCTTAAGCCCTAAACCCTAAGCCCTAAGCCCTAAACCCTAAACCATGAGCCCTAAATTCTAAACCCTAAACCTTGAACCGTAATAACTAAATATTAAACCCCAACCCCTAAACCCTAAACCTTAAACATTGAATCCTAAACCCTAAACCCTAAGCCTTGAACCCTACACTCTTATCCCTAAGCACTAAAATATAAACCCTAAACCCTAGACCATATTCCCTAATCCCTAAACCCTAAACCCCAAGCCCTAAACCATGAACCCTAAACCTTAAGCCCTAAACATTAAATCCTTAACCCTGAACCCTAAACCATAAACCCTAAACCTGAACCGTAAACCATAAACCCTAATCCCTAAACACTAAATCCTTAACCCTAAACCCTAAACCATAAACCTTAAACCCTAAATCCTTAACCTCGATCCGTAAACCCTAACCATAAACACTAAAACCTAAACCCTAAACCCTAAACCTAAACCTTAAACCCTAAACCATAACCTTGAACCTTGAACCCTGAACCCTAAACCCTAAACCTTAAACCATGAACCATGAGCCTTAAACCCTAAACCCTGAACTATATTTCATAAATATTTCCTATTCTCATGCCTAGAACCATCATTGAGTCTGCTTATAGAACTACCTTGTTTATGAGAGGTGGGACAAGTAATAAATGGATATGGCATCCACCTTGTGCCTTGCAATACATATTACACATCTCTTCCAAACTTGTTTCTCCCCACATACACTTGCGCTCTTGAATGTAAATTTATTCACACTCTAAAACAAATTTCACATTTCTTATATTTCCATGTATGCTATTATGCAAGCCAAGATGACCCATTGGAAGCTAGAAAAAATAACCATCATAACACGAAAATTAATCTTAAAGGAAACAAAAGAAACATAGAGAATATACCAATGCGGATGTGTAGGATCATAATTGAATTTCCTGTAGTATCCTCTCCTCCAGAGAAAAAGAAAGTTCTTGTTCTACTAGAATGGATAGTAAATTTAACATAACTTCCTTGAGTGTTCAAAATAAGCATAGAAATAGGGGAATGGATAAGAACACGAAGGGGTTATCAATCACCCAGTAAATCTTTCTTGTTTAGTTCTAAATGGGATTCACCTGGCTTTGACTTAGTAACCTTCCATTCATTGATAATTCCTTATATGATAAACCCATGGATGTTTTCAAAATCTCCTTCAAAAATATAGGGATACTCATCAATCCTAGTGAAGGGTGTGATGTGATTTCCAAGCAACTTGAAATTCATATAGATTTAGAGGTCATAACATGAATTTACAAATATCTCTATCATTATAAATGGAAGCCAAGTAATAGTGTCTCCCTGTACATCTAAGGATCGAGGACTACTGGGGTCTGTGGAAGGATTGGACATTCAGGAATATGACATTTACCTCCTTCAAAATATCAACAGATGAAAGGCATAAAATTTTGATGACTCTCTTTGAATGTTTTTCCTAAGAAGTCGATGAACCCTTTTCATTTTGATACTCTCTGTCAATTACTAATAAGAATGGGTAAGACACAAAATGTTACAATGAGTGAAATATTTCCCATGCAATGGGTAAAAGAAGATAACTGTATTGGGTAATATTTCTTTACCCTTAGCCTTGAGCCCTAAACCCTAAACCCTAAAACCCAAACCCTAAATATTGAGCCTTAAAACCTAAACCTTAAACCCTAAACCCTACATCCTAAACCTTAAACACTGAACCCTAAACCTTGAGCCTTAAACCCAAAACCCTGAACCCTGACCTCTAACACATAAACCCTTAAACCTGAGCCATAAACCCTAAACCTTGAACCCTAAACCCTAAACCTTAAAACCTTGAGCCCTAAACCCTAAACCCTAAACCCTGAATCATGAGCTCTGAATCCTAAACCTTAAGCCCTAAACCCATAACCCTGAGCCAAAAAACCTAAACCCTAAACCATACATATTAAATCCTAAACCCTCAACCCTCAACTTTGAGCCCTGAGCCTTAAATCCTAAACCCTAAAACCCAAACCCTAAATATTGATCCCTAAAACCTAAACCTTAAACCCTAAACCATCAACATAGAATCCCTAAACCCTAAACCCTAAACCTTAAATTTTAAACACTAAACCCTAAACCCTAAACTATGAAACTTAAACCCTAAACCCTGAGCCCAAAACCCTAAACCCTAAATCCTAAACCCTAAACATTAAACCCTAAACTTTGAACCGTAAACCCTAAACCCTAAATCCTAAACCCTAAGCCCTAAACCCTAATCCCTAAACCATAAACCTTAAACCATGAACCATGAGCTCTGAACCCTAAACCATAAACCATAAACCCTAAACTGTGAGCCAAAAAAACATAAACCCTAAACCCTAAACAATAAATCCTAAACCCTAAAACCTTAGCCATAAACCCAAAACCCTAAACTTTGAGCCCTAAATCCTACTCCCTAAACCCTGATCCCTAAACCCTAAACCCTAAAACCCTAACCCTAAATATTGAGCCCTAAAACCTAAACCTTAAACCCTAAACCTTGAATTCTAAACACTAAATCCTAAACCCTAAACATCATTTTAGTAAGGATCTCATTTTAGTAAGAAGTAGACAAGCATCATAGAGCCGATCCGTGGTCACTAAAGTGAATTATGTACCAAATTTCAAAATTAGTACCAATGCAAGCAGTGTTAAGGCCAAAATCCAATCCAGAAGGTCAAAAAAACCTACAAAACGAATATATTCTTTCACAAAACAAAGACCGACTACAATATATATGGCTTGAAAGTTTTAAGTCATTGCTAAAATTCTAAAAAATGAGTAAGTACTGACCAGATTAGATTTTGAAAAACTATCTTCCAGATTATCACTGTCATCACTACAATACCACTTCCATCAGGTGCAGAGTGACCCTAATTTCTTATATTTAGTAAAATAGATTTAAAGTATAAGTTATTATTTCTTTATAAATTTATTATTTCTTATACTTTTAACATTTATTTTTCTAAATATGGCTCCCTCCAACCCCTACAAACTTCATATAGAACAAAACGAGCACGCATTTTGTGTTCATAGAAATGTGTACGCATTTTAGGTTCGTGAATTCCCGAGCCTAGGAAAATATAACGCAATCACATTATTGCAAAATGCGATCACGTTTTGTTCATTTTCGGGTTTTTGTCCACTTTTTGGCCTCCCAACTTCATGCACTTACCCTTTCCCCCATTTTTCTTATATTTAGTAATTTTCTTGATGGAAACATTACCAGACTATAATTTTCTACAATTCATCAAGAAAAGGGGGACCTACACTCAATATTACATTGAGTTCAAGCTCCTCAAGCCCACTCTACCATTTTCATCCCCATCCATAGCTCAATTCCCAATCTTTCAAATATGCTTGAATTTTATCTTATTCAACTTGATGCAAAATCACTCCATTTCTTAAATACAACTAAGGAATATAACACTATCCTGAGAGGGTTTCGACATCCTCATGTGAACCACGTAAAATTAACCCGATTTTACATTGAGTTCAAATTCCTCAAGCCCACTCTACCATTTACATCCCCATCCTCAACTCAATTCCCAATCTTTCAAATATACTTGAATTTAATCTTATTCAACTTGATGCAAAATAACTCGATTTCTTAAATATGACTAAGGAATGCAACATTGATCTAAGAGGGTTTCTACATACTCATGTAAACCATGTACAATTAACCAATGATTTTTTTGGATTTATCATTTTTATTTCCTTTAGAAATTTATAGGGATTTGTTTTGGCAATAAAAATATTTAATGTTTTTTTTCTTGTGCATCCCTTAGAAACTCAACAATCCTAGTTATAGTTGTCATATATCGATTGCAACCTCTTTCATGTATGTCTAGTCCATTTATTTTATGTACATACAATCCACCTCTACCATATACATTGACTCCACCATTAATAACTACGTGAACTCTATATCCAACAACCAAAACAGCCCCATAGTAGGCATCTTTCAACCACTATAGATACATGTAAGTGTACTTATAATTCCATACTCGATCAAAAATTGATTTTTTTAAATTGATAGTATATATTTCCAAGTTGACACATTTGACATGATTATTAATTGATGTATTAATATTATAAATAAAAAATTGTTAATTTTCAAATAGTATTTGAATCATATATATGTTGAATTGATAATGTTTGACATAATGAAAATAAAAATGTAATTGTATATTTTAAGTAAATATCATAATTAGTTATCTTAATTTAATTATTTATTCAAGTTAATATAGTTAAAATCATGCTAATCAAACATTAATTTATTTAAGACTATAATTTTTAATTAGAAATTGACAAATTGTAATGTATTTCATGAATTAATATGATATATCAGTGGTTTTGTAATTAAATATATCAATTTCATTAAAAATGTATATAGTAATAATTAAACCCTACTTTTGTGAATTTGAGAATAGTTGGAAACCAGTTCGAAGATTCAATGTCACTTGGTGAAAATAATTCTAACACATAGTTGCCATGAAACAAAAATCAATCCAATTTAGAGATTTTGAGGCACTATTCTTCCAAATTTAATTGAGTAGACAAAATGTAGTGATGTAGTACATATTTTTGCTATGGTCTAACCCTCCATCCCCTACCCCCTCGTCTTCCCAATATTTTAGTTTGTATCATATAAAGCTATTATTCTCCTTGGTGTTATTCCCCTTCTCAATCATTGAATTTCCCTCTAAATAAGGCCATAGTAGTGTGATTGTTCTTTTGGAAAATTACTTGTCTCCCTTTTAAAAATTAGCAGGATAATTAATTGTAACCATAATGTAGGTCTCAGAAAATTATTAACAACCATTCTCCTAAACCTTTTCCTTATAGAAACTTTGTATGGATAATTTTTGACAAAATGAAATAAAAATAATAATTGTGTATTTAAATTCAATATTATAATTAGTTAGCCTAATTTAATTATTTAACTAAGTTAATATAGTTTGAATCAATAATTAAACATTAATTTATTTAAGACTATAATTTTAATTAGACATTGATAAATTAAAATTTATTTTCTAAATGTATATAATATATCGATGGTTTTGTAATTAAAGAAATAAATTCATAGTATACAGTAATAATTAAATCCCAACATTTGGGAGTTTGTGAATTGTTGAAAACCAATTCAAATGTTAGATACCACATAATGTCACTTGTTGACATTGATTCGAACATAAAGTGCACCATGAAACAAAATCCAGTCAAATTTAGAGATTTTGAGGAATCTTTTCATTGAACTTTAATTGAGTAGATAATACATAGTGGTATAATACATATTTTGTTTAGGATTAACCCACTCATGATTTTGGTTTATATCATACAAACTTGTTTTCCTCCTTAAGAATTTATTCCTCTTCTCCATCCTTGAATTTCCCTTAAATACGGCCATAGGTAGTATGCTTGATTTTTTGGAAAATTACTCCCCTCCTTTTAAAAAATTAGCATGATGATCACTTGTAACTATTATTTTGGTCTCAACAGACTATTACCGCTCATTCTCCTAAACCTATTCCTAATGTCATCCAAGTTCAAGGTCCATCCTACCCCTCTAAATTGTTATGTCTATCCTACCATTCCTAAGGTCTAGGTTCATCCTCCCTTTAGGTTCTATTAAGGCATCAAGGAAACTCTTCACATTAATAAATTTTTAAAATTTATTCTCTCTCGTTATCACTCAATCTATTAACTCTTAGCTTCATAGAACAATTTATACTTCAAAGTTATTTGATCTACATTGGGCAGAGAGTACTTCTAACCTAGGTTCTTGCATTTCACACTACCTCGCATTTTCATGGACAATATATTAGCCTTATCAATAGGGAACACAAGGAGTAATCATTTCTTCTCTATATAGCCAACAAAACAATTCCATAAGGCTATCACAAATGTAGGAAACCTAAAATATACAAGATTGTAATTATGAGGGCATCTTGTTAAACAAGATGAAAATTTTCCATATTACTTCCATCTCTACATATTGAGGGTATGGATTAATATACTTTCTCTTGGATGTTAGTTTTGTATCATGGATAACATTTCCATATTATTTCATGTGGGAATTGGGAAGTCTGTAAAAGTGCATTCTCTTAACATTATCCTTTCATTTAAAAAATACAAATATATTAGCCAAATCTTGTGGTCAAAGCAAGTTAATTTCTATTTTGTTATTGCATATTTTGTTTTTAAAATTATTGCAACCAGAATAGAACAATGGATATCGTGTTCTTTAAATTTTTTTATCATTCCCAAAAAACAATGATTTTTTTTTGTTTTTTCCTTCTTGTAATTTTTACAAACAAATACTTTTAGTGATCTTTTTTATACTTTTATGACCTCGTTAAAACATCTTTGTTTTGCAAGCACCTTCGTATGTTTTTTTTTGTCTTTGATTTGTTGCTAATCGTAGTGTGCTTCCCACCACTATTACTATTGTACATTGGTGGTTATATTCTAAACAAGACCAATTCTTCCTCCTTTTGTCACACTTTTGACACTTATCTTTGGGTTTCCACTAAATGGTTCTCTCATCGGTTGTCATTAAATAAGTATGATGGAAGGAAAACTGTGTCAAGTATGACAATCCCCCTTTACTTTAAAATAGTATGTTGGGCATAAAAATAATGATAATAGTTGAGAATCAAGGGAGTATTATAAGACATTACATTTATCAAAATATTTACTAATTCAAAAAACAAAAGGCTAGATTCCATACTACAAATGCATGTTTATTGATGCATGTGTACTTTGTTCATCCTTGTTCCTTCCCCATAATTATAATTCCCACCCATAATAACAAATGCTTAGAGGCAAGGTCATAAAGTAGTGACAACTCATGGAAAATATCCACATAGTGAAAATTTATCATCAAAAAATTATGTAAATAGTCAAGTAGGTTTTTAGATTGTCGTTAAGTGAGACGCCAATTTGGTGTATCATGTATGCTTTTTATAGTTCACAAGAACACTATTTATCCATTTACCTTACATATTGTTCCACGAGCTGTACATTTCCTACCTAATTTCAAATTTTAAAATATTCCTCGATTATGAAGAATGTGGAGTTCCACCTCTCAATTAAATATAAAATTAAAATTGATAGTACTTTAAATGATATAACCTAGAACTTTTGAAAAAATGTAATCCTCTCCATGATTAAAAAAAAAAGAAATAAAACATATATGGATTAGTCTATTATTTTCGCATATTAACTTCTAATAATAAGATTTTGATTCAAAAGAATTTTTACAAACTTTAATACTCAAATCTTAGTAATACTTTTAAATTTGATAACAAAAGAAAACAATCTGGAACAATCTTGCATATTTGATTTTAATATTAAGATGTTTCATTTCAAATACTTTTTACAAATTTTAATGTTCACATTTTACTTACACTTCATAAATTTGATGGTATTTGTAATACATATAGTAATTTTAAAAGTCACATTTGGATTACACAGTTTAATATTTTGATGAATGGAAAGAAATTTATTTTTTCTTTGATTGACCTATGTGCAAATGAAAAGTCTCTTTTATATTGGAAACAATATAACTTCTTTACTTTAGGATTACTTTATTTTGTTGCACTTAATTATAGTCTACTTATGTGGGAAATTATTTTATTTTACTTGTATTATTTTATAGTTTTTATGTTTTCCATCCATTATCATATATTAGTCGTCATGGTGTATTAGTCTCAATGGTGACTTATTTGCTTGTGTGTTAGTATTATTATAAACACATTTTGTTGCAAGTATTATTTTTCTTTGTCGAGCAATATGTGTGAAAGCCACCCCAATTTAAAGTGGAAGAGAAAATTTTCATAACACACCTCAACACTCAAATTTGGTAGGACATGTTGTACCAATAATAGTGTGTAAAAGGTCCAAGGAAAAAAATACATTTTATTAAATATAAAACATTAAACACTCAACACGTCTTATATTTTCCAAACCCACTTAATGTTTTGCATTTAATTTAATTTAATTTTACACCATAACTCAATTGATGCTTCCCGTATGGATGATGTGTATCCCTAAATGACCTATAACATTCCATTGTTACGCAATGTGCATCATGCTTAGGAAAAAATATGGTTTACTTTCTAAATTATTTCTTACTTTCTGATATATTGCTAACAATTGCTATTATTAGATACACATTTTTGGGGTATAAAATGTGTTGAGTTGTAGAGCTCAATTACTTCAGTTTAGCATGCAATGGAAACTTGCTGGAAAATATAGTAATCGTCATCGGTTAGGGGGGAACTAACATCAGTCACCTAGGACCAACCTTGGTCAGGTATGACCGATATCAGTCAGGAAAGGGAGGAACCGACAGCGGTTAGGTCTAACCAGCATTGGTTACCTGTGCATGAGGATGTTTTAATTAACTCTCGGGAATTAGATCTATTTTTAGCATTAAAGTATATCTATTGATTGTAATTGCATGGCTAAGTTCCCTAAGTCTATAAATGACTATATAAGTATAAAAGTATAGGGTTTAGAAGTAAGATTATTAATAAGAATTAGAAAGAACTTGCAAAAATTTGGTGAGAGAGAGAATTCTTGGTGATGAAGCAAAAGCTTGAGAGAAAGAAAGTATTGTACATTTGAGAGGTGTGGAAGATTGTAAATCTTCATTTTATATCTTGTCAAAGCTTTGGATAATAGATTGGCTTGTTTCTTGGTGGACGTAGCCCACACTGGGTGAACCATGTTAAATCTGGTGTTGATTTATGTCTCTTGTTTTGTATATTTCTTCTGGTAGAATATCTGCTTTTATTTACATGTATGCTTAGATCTGATATATTGTCTATACAACCAGTGTGCTAACCCCAACAACTAGTATCAAATCTTTGTTTGAGGGTTTTTGTGTGTTGACAGGATTTACTCACATAAGGTTTTCTGATTAAGTGGGAGCTACAGCAATGACAGAAGAAATCAAATACAAGGTAGAGAAATTTGACGGCCGAAATTATCAATTATGGAAGATGCAGATTGAGGATTATTTGTATCAAAGAGATTTGTATTTACCGTTGGATGAGAAGTCTAGACCTACGAAGATGACTGATGAAGAATGGAAGATTCTTGATAGAAAGGCTTTGGGATCTATAAGATTGAGCCTGACAGCATCCGTGGCTTCCAATATTACAGAAGTGGCTTCTACGGTAGACTTAATGAAATCTCTTGCTAATTTATATGAAAAACCTAGTACTTCAAATAAAGTTTATTTGATGAAGAAACTATTTAGTTCTAAGATGCATGAAGGTGGATCTGCATCTAGTCATTTGAATGATTTTCGATCTATTGTAAATCAGTTAAAATCAGTTGATATACCATTTGATGATGAAGTAAAAGAACTTTTATTCTTATGTTCTTTTCCTGATAGTTGGGATAACTTGGTAATGGTTGTTAGTAATACAACATCTGCTATTAATAATATTTTGAAGTTTGATGATGTGGTTAGTATAATATTGAATGAAGAAATTCACAGAAGAGTACAAAGGAATCATCATCTGGAAATGCTTTAAATATAGAAAGCAGGGGTAGGTAGAAGGAGAGATCCAAGAGTAAGAGTAATGGGAAATCAAAGTCAAGGGATAGCAGATCTAAATCCAAAAGTAAGGGAATTACTTGTTGGAAATGTGGAAAGAAAGGACATGCAAAGAAAGATTGTTGGTCAAAGGACAAAGAGAACCAACACCTAGACAAAGGTAAAGAAGCAAATCTTGCTACATCAGAGGTAATGCAAGATACTCTTATTCTTTCTTTAGATAATAGAATTGAATCATGGGTTTTAGATTCAGGAGCTTCTTTCCATGCAACCCCTAATAAGGATTATTTCAGAAATTATGTCCAGGGAAATTTTGGGCATGTTTATTTGGGTGATGATGAACCTTGCAGTATTATTGGTAAAGGGGAAGTTCATCTAAAATTACAAAATGGAAATACATGGGTATTGAAAGATGTGAGGCATGTGCCAAGCCTCAGGAGGAATCTTATTTCTACAGGGTAACTAGGTGAATCTGGTTACATGGTTACTTTTACAGGAGACTCTTGGAAAGTCACCAAGGGTGATTTTTTTGTGGCAAGAGGTAAGAAGGTAGGAACATTATATTTATCTACCTATATTACTGATTCCTTTTCTGCATTATCTACTTCAGATTCAGATGTATGCATGTGGCATAACCGGTTGGGTCATATGAGTCAAAAAGGAATGCAAATCTTAAAGGCTAAGGGTAAGTTATCAGATTTGAAATATTTAGATCTTGATTTTTGTGAGCATTGTATCTTTGGAAAGCAAAAGAGAGTAAGATTTCTCAAAGTTGGGGCAACTAAGGAGCATAAATTGGAGCTTGTACACTCAGATGTGTGGGGACCAGCTCAAGTAGCTTCTCATGGAGGATCCCAGTATTATGTTACTTTCATTGATGATGCTACAAGAAAGGTATGGGTTTATTGTATTAAATGTAAATCTGATGTTTTTGAGACTTTTAAAAGATGGAAATCCCTTGTTGAGAATGAATCAAATTCTAAGTTAAAGTGCCTTAGATCTGACAATGGTGGTGAATATTGTAGCAAGGATTTCAATTATTATTGTTCAGTGAATGGGATACGTAGAGAAAGAATGGTTCCAAGAACACCATAGGAGAATGGTGTTGTAGAAAGAATGAATAGGAAAATCATGGAACGTGCTAGAAGTATGAGGATACATTCTGGATTGCCCTTGCAGTTTTGGGAAGAATCAGTTGATACAGTGGTTTATTTAATTAACCGTGGGCCTTCAAGTTCACTAGATGGAGGAATACCAAAGGAAGATTGGACCGGAAAAGAGGTAGATATTTATTTTCTTAAATTTTTTGGTTCAGAAGCTTTTGTGCATGTTGATAGGGAAAATAGAAAGAAGTTGGATGCAAAATCTAAGAGATGCACTTTCATTGGTTATGGATCTGGTGATTTTGGTTTCCATTTTTGGGATTTAGAGAATTATAAAATTATTAGGAGTCGTGATGTTGAATGGAATGAAAAGAGAATGTACAGAGATCAAATTTTGGTACCCAAGGATGAACCGGTTGAGAAGTTTGTGAATGAAAATGAACTCTCAGATTTAAAAGAATTACCGACAGGGTTACACAGTAACCAGTGTCGGTTGACCCCTGACTGGAACTGGTCAGTTGAACTGGTAGCAGTTACAGAGGATTCAAATCGGCATCGGTTAGCAGAACTGATGCCGGTTAGAGGTGACCGGCATTGGTCACTGTCAGATTTGGATAGGAATGTCCATCAGGTCCAGATTGAGCCTTTGGTACCCCAAACTTCTGTCAGAAGGTCACAAAGGGTAAGTAAACCTCTAAAAATATTTACACCTTCTCTATTTTATTTATTGTTGACTTATAATGGTGAACTAGAGAGATTTGAAGAAGCAATGCAATATAAGACTCACTCTCAAAGGGAGCATGGCATGGATGAGGAGATGGACTCCTTGGAACAGAACCAGACTTGGGATTTGGTTAAGTTGTCTAGCAGGTAAGAGAACATTGCAGAACAAGTGGGTTTACAGGATCAAGGAAGAAGAGGGTGGAAAGAAAAGGTACAAGGAAAGGCTTGTAGTAAAGGGATTTGCATAGAAAGCAGGTATTGACTTTGGTGAAATTTTCTCTCATGTTGTTAAGATGACTTCTATTTGTATTTTATTGAGCTTAGTTGCAGTAGAATATCTGTATTTGGAGCAACTAGATGTGAAGACGTTTTTTCTTCATGGTGATTTGGATGAAGATATTTATATGCAGCAGCTGCTTGGGTATGAAGTCAAGGGTAAGGACAAACTAGTGTGCAAGTTGAAAAAGAGCCTATATGGGCTCAAGAAAGCTCCAAGGCAATGGTACATGAGATTTGATAGTTTTATGCATGAGCATGGTTGCTTGAGATGTGAATCTGACCATTGTGTTTATTTCAAGAAGCTTGAAAATGGGAGCTATCTTATTTTGTTACTACATGTGGATTATATGCTTCTTGCATGATCTAGTACGCAGGACATTGGTGAGCTTAAGGGAAAGATAGCTCACACATTTTCTATGAAGGATTTAGGAGCTGCAAAAAGAATCCTTGACATGCAAATACATAGAGATAGGAAAATAAATAAATTGTATTTGTCTCAAGAGGATTATATCTACAATGTGTTAGAAAGTTTCAACATGCAGAATGCAAAACCTGTTAGTACACCTATGGGTGGAGACTTCAAATTGAATAAAGATTAGTTTCCTTCATCACATGAGGAGGTCAAATACATGGCATGAGTACCATATGCTTCCTGTATACTATGGTTTGTACCAGACCAAACATTACACAGGCAGTGGGAGTTGTGAATAGATATATCACTAATCCAAGTAAAGAGCATTGGAAAGCAATCCAATGGATACTCAGGTATTTTAAAGGGACATCTAGCATGCAGTTATGCTATGGAGGTTTGGATATTTCATTACATGGCTATGTTGACTAGGATATGTCTAGAGATCTGGATGGTAGGAGAAGCACTACTAGATATATTTTCACAGTAGGTAGAACGGCAGTTAGCTGGATTTCAAGATTGTAGAAGGTTGTGGATTTTTCTACTACAAAGGTAGAGTATGTTGCAGCTACAGAGGCTAGCAAAGAGATGATATGGATGAGTAGGTTCATAGAAGAGTTGGGAAAGGAGTAAGGTGATTGTAAATTATTCAGTGATAGTCAGATTGTAATTCATTTGGAAAATAACTCAGTATTTCATTCAAGAACAAAACACATTCAGTTAAGGTATCACTTCATATGGTAGCTATTGGAGGATGAACAGTTGAATTTAGAAAAGATTCATACATGTAAGAACCCTGCGGATATGCTAAAGAAGCCATTAGCAAAGGATAAGTTGGAGCTACGCTCCACTTCTGTTGGTCTTCGATTTTGAGACTTGAAGAGGAAGAAACAAAGCTAAGGAAGGATCCAAGAATGAAGATGTACAGGTATGGTGCAATAATTAATCTCCAAGTGGGAGATTGTTGAGTTGTGGAGCTCAATTACTTTGGTTTAGCATGCAATGGAAACTTGCTGAAAAATACAGTAACTGTCTTCGGTTAGGGAGGAACCGACATCGGTCACCCAGGACTGACATCAGTCAGGTATGACCGGCATCAGTCAGGAAAGGGAGGAACCGAAAGTGGTTAGGTCTAACCAGTGTCGGTTACCTGTGCGAGGATGTTTTAATTAACTCTCGGGAATTAAATCTATTTTTAGCATTAAAGTATATCTATTGATTGTAATTGCATAGATAAGTGCCCTAAGTCTATAAATGAATATATAAGCATAAAATCTAGGGTTTAGAAAAGATGATTAACAAGAATTAGAAAGAACTTGCAAAAGTTGGTGAGAGAGAGAATTCTTGGTGATGAAGCAAAATCTTGAGAGAAAGAAAGTATTGTACATCTGAGAGGTGTGGAAGATTGTAAATCTTCATTGTATATCTTGTCAAAGCTTTGGATAATATATTGGCATGTTTCTTGGTAGACGTAGCTCACGCTGGGTGAACCACGTAAAATATGGTGTTGATTTATGTCTCTTGTTTTGTATATTTCTTCTGGTAGAATATCCGCTTTTATTTGCGTGTATGCTTAGATATGATATATTGTCTGTACAACCGGTATGCTAACCCCAAAAAAATGCATCAAGATACCTATCCTAGAAGTACAAACTGAACATAAGCTTCATAATCACATTACCCTTTACCAAACTCTCTAGTATCACGTTATACCTTTAGTTGAAACTTTTTTATCATAAAACACCTTTAGAGGAACATGTATTATAACACAAAACATTTAAAGGAACCTCAAAAATCACAACATACCTTTGCAAAACCCTCCATGATCACAATATACCTTTATATGAACTTTCATTTTTATAACATGCCTATAAAACAACCTCTATTGTAACAACATGCATGTAACACAATTTACATCCTTCCAACAAACATTTAAAGCAACATCCATACCTTTTAGAGAAGAAAGGAATATTTTATGTCAAGATTGCCTATCATACTTTCCATTATAAACTTAAAGAGTATATTTGATATTACAATATGAAATAGATCAACTAACACAAAAAATACATTAATTAATGTAAATCACAATAATTGTTAGGAAATAAATAAGAATTTTAAATATAACACAATCAATCTTTAAATTATATTGATTTTTAATCAAGAAAATGATTAACACTTCTAGAGAGCATGTACCTCCATCATCTTGCATACTCAGAAAAAAATATATAAGGGTTTGTAAACTCGAGCATTTTATTAGTTTTGGTCTAGTTTGAATTATGTGCACAAAAATGTGAAGCATAGATCTAGATAGACAAAAATATATTTTCATAAATAGATAACCCTATAATGATGAACAATTGTAGTTATCAAGATACGCAAGGTAGGTATGTAAGAAAATATAACACAATGCATATCCTTTTTTCACTTCAACTTCATCCTCTATGATGAAAATCCCCAATATATGTGAATTCATTCAATTTTCCAAACCCATCCCAATAATAGCATCACAAGAAATACAACATGAAAGATGATACTAAAAGATGCAAAATGAGCCTACTTTGGTAGGAAATTGTTCCACCAAATTCTACTTGAAAAATACTCCACTAAATGTCATCTCTAGTATCTTAGGTTTATTGGTATGGGATTGGATACCACCTAAGTGGAATCATATTCAACATGGAGAAATTACATGATATTTGGGTGTTCTTGTTGGCCTTAGAGTATCTGGAAGTGACATTTGGAATTGGTTCTTAAACAAATTTTAGAAAAATCTTGGGGCTCTAAATTTGTATCCTTTGCTAGTAGAATCGAAGTGGCTAAAAAGGGTTTTGTTGCAACTTATGTCTACTATTTTTCATGTTGGCTCCCCTATGAATCTTGTTATAACAAATTCACCAAGCTGATAAAAAAATATTTAGGCTAAATGGGATGACAGCAAGGGTATGCAGGGCAGTTCTTGGAACCAATGCATTCAGACATGCGGGACAAAGGAAGCCTTGGCATCATGGATTCTTGAATGCGATGTAAATGCTTGATCTCTAAATGGGTCATTTGGGCTCTTCACGGATTTGAACCTTGGAAAATTATTGTTCACCATAAGACTTCAATTACTACCTCTAATGGGCAACAGAAGGAAGTGTATATTTATGACAATTTCTTTCTCTCTAAATTCTTTGAACTCTCTACCTCCACCCCACTTAATAGCATGTGAAACGCAAGGCAATATTTATTTGGACTATTGGAATGGAAAGGAAACTCTCTTTGGCATAGGCTTAGTTTTCCAAATTCCTTCATTTAGTGGAATAGGCTTATTCAAATTAATGGGTTTTTCCTTGCTCTCAACTCTAGGCTAAAGGGTAAGTAGTTGTTTAAGAAAGGGATACAACAATTTGGAGATCTTAGGCACTTGGTTGTCTTTCAATGGAAACATTGGTTAATTCTAAAGAATCTTTTCCACCTTCAGAACATATGCATGTCATTTGTAAACAAAATTCAACAATTTTTGGATAATCCTTTACTTTCCAAGATGTCAAATGTGATGCAATGTAACTGTTGTCACCCAAAACTTGCACACTGATAGAGAATTGTGTGTATTCTCTCTCCTATTGAAAAAATTGGAACACCTCAAGGCTCTGGGTAACCTATGGCTAAGGTGAACCTCCAGAGAGTGTTGATTCCCTTGTGAATCACCTAAAAAACAAAAACTTGACAAGGAAAAGGGAAAAGGAATGCGGGAAATGGGAAATAGGGGTGATACGCCAAAATTTTAACACTTGCATGTAACTCTACACAGATAATTTTGAAGATCCACACACCTGTACAGCTCTAGACTATTTGCATAATAAATTCAAAGGTTTAGGAAAAATGAAAATGGTAGAGGGAGTGAATTCCACACTAAGGCAAGCACAATATCCTATGCAACATAATGAAAAATTTGAAATCTAAAATAAGATAGGGAAAAATGAATCTTTATTATTCAAAGGTGCAAGTACAATAGGCGAAGATGCACCAGCAAATCAGTTGCTCCAAGTGTGTCTAATTTTTTACGATAAAATCAACTCACATATGATGCGGGAGCATAACTTTTGGAGACCATAACTTTTTATCTAATCATTGGATCATATTGAAATTTTACAAGGTGGTAGATGTACATTAATAATATGTTTAAAAGGAACGATAACCAGATCGTACCAAGCCAAGAACATAGATGTTTATCAAACACCACAATCAATAAGATGAAAGTAATTTTCCAGTTACATAAACCTTTGTAAACAAATGAGTAGCAATATCATATATTATTATGGAACTCAATGAAATATAATGAGAATTGGCCTTGCTTATATAGGCAAGGAATAATAATCTAAGAACCAGTCAAGGCAGTAGATCAAGTCATAAATCATGGAAAGAACTAGTCATCAAAGAACTAGTCAATTCCATAGATTTATGAGAGAACTAGAAATCAAATATCTAGTCAATACCATAGATCTAGGAAATAACTATTCAATACCATAGATCAAGGAAAGAACTATACCTAACAACTAGATAATATCTCCTAATATCTAAATAAATAAAAAGAAATATCCACACATAAGTGGGTGAGGAGAAATACAATAAAGGTAAATAAATTACCTAGGTGAACATGAGATAAGGTAAATACCTACTCTAACAATGTTATGGTCAACATTACTTGCAATTTTTTGGCTATTTCGGCACATTTTCAGGCCCGGATCGCTTCATCTAGTGGCCTAAAATTGGCTCTAAACTTTCTTTTTACTTTTGACTAGGTCTTAGAACTTTAATAACTTTTGTTGTGTTTGTTAGAATAAGTCGAAATTTCACGTGAGCCTTAACTTATGAAGGGACATTTGGCACGCAAATTTTAGGGCTCATCCACGTTGTTTTGTTAGTAGTTAATTTTTGGCATTTTAGGGATTTTTGGCAATTTGGGGTTTTTTGGCATTTTAGGCTTTTTAGAGTAGATGTGAAATAAAAGGTGGATTGTAATGATGTAAAAGATTAGTGTGGATTCCATAATGAGAATAAAGCTATATTGAAACTCCTGGTTTTTATTTTCAAATTTTTTTGTGTGTTTGGAGGTATTTCAACCTCTTACTGTTGGATTCACATCAATTAGTATCAGAGCTGGATTTAGATCTTGCAAAAATAGTTAAGGTAGCATATTACATTTTCTGTGTAATTTTTACCTCTATTATATATAATCATGGATAGACACGGGAGGGGAGGTTATGTCCAAATGAATAGGCATATGCACAAGCTATAGAGACAAGTTGTTTAGCTCATAAGAGAAGTTACCTGCCTTAGAATGAGACATGCAAATGGGGATGCAGACCCAAATAGTGACATTGAAGAATTAGCTCTATTAATGAATGAAGGAGGAGATGAAGAAGAAAAATAAAGAGATGAAGAAACTGTGAATGAGAGACCATTTAAGGAGAGATTTATCCAGGCTTTAGAGGGAAAGAATCATGGCATCAAGATTAATGTTCTTAATTATGGTGGATGGTTACGACTAGAGGAGTTGACTAACTGGTTGAATCGCATGGAAAAATTATTTTAGAGGAAAACCCATACAAAGGAGAAGAATGTTAAGTTTTCATGCACTAAGTTGTTCAGACATGCATTGATCTGGTGGGATCACCTACAAAATGAAAGACAAAGGAAAGGTAAGGGAAAGATCCGGAACTGGAATAAAATGGTAAAGAAGATGAAAGAAAAAATTATTCCTATAGATTATGCTCAAACACTTTTCGAAGGTTCTAAAACCTAAGACAGGAGGATCTCAGCATTGAGGTGTATACCAAATAATTTTGCAAGTTGTCAATCAGGGTGGAACATGGAGAGTTTGAAGAACAGAAGGCTACACGGTATATAAATGGGTTGAGTTACACCATACAAGATGAGAGGATTATGATTTGGATCCATAGCCTGGATGATACTTATCAACTCGCATTAAAGGTAGAAGAAAAGAACAAGAGGAATAATTTTAAAAGAGGTGTGAAGAGAGGGCCACCATCATCTCCAATGAGAGGGAGGGGTAGATTTGAATCTATAAAAGGTGAATCCTCTAATGCAGAAGGGCATTAAGATTCTGGTCAAAGTTTTGGTAACTACCAAAGAGGTAGGGGGTTTCAAAGGGGAAGATTTTATAATGGAGGATGGGGATGGAATATCCCCTAAAGGAAATATACATGTTACAGATGTGGTGAAGAGGGGCACAGAGCTTTTAAGTGTCCGCACTATCCTACACAAGATAGATGGAAAGGAGAACAACCACGAGTAAATCCAGTTGAAGCTGAAGAGGAAGAAGAAATGGAGGTTTTTACATACTTGGGTGAAACCCTCATGATAAGGAGGACAATGATTTCCCCAAGGAAGGAGAAAGAACAAGATGTTGTTGGTTTTGATTCATAGCTACGAGAAAATATATTTTGAACAAGATGCACCTCTGGAGGAAAGGTATGTAACATTATTATTGATGGTGGTAGTTGTGAAAATATGGTTTCAAATGTGATGGTTGATAAACTCAATCTGAAATATGAGAAGCACCCATATCCCTATCGTATATCATGGTTCAAGAAAGGGAATGAGGTAACCACAGATAAAATATGCCTTATAAATTTTTCAATTGGGAATACCTACAAGGATGAGGTGTGGTTTGATGTTAACTCAATGGATGCATGTCATATATTACTGGGGAGGCCTTGGTAATACAATAGAAAGGTTACACATGATGGAGGGAAAACTACATATACTATTTGGAAGGATGGTGTAAAGGTGATCTTGTTACCCTTCAAGGAAGAAGAGAAGAGTGAGAGCTTATTGGCTACAAAATAATTTGTTACAGAAATTGAAGAAGTTGGCTGGTGTTATGCATTGATGTCAAAGGTGGAAATAGAGGATTTTAATATACCTGTTGTTGCGGAAAAGGTACTAAATGAATACAAAGATTTCATACCAGATGAGCTACCAGATGGGTTACCTTCAAAGCGAGATATTCAACACCATATTAATTTGATGCCAGGATCGGCCCTTCCAAATCAAGTAACCTATCAGATGAGTCTGACACAAAGTGAAGAGTTGAACAAACAAGTGACATATCTAATACAAAAAGGTTAGTGAGAGAAAGCATGAGTCCATGTGCAACTCCAGCACTATTGACTCCCAAAAACGATGAATACTGGACATTGTGTGTAGACAGCAGGGCTATAAATAAGATCACAATTAAGTATCGATTCCCAATTCTAAGATTGGATGATATGATGGATGTGTTAGCGGGAGCCTGATATTTTAGCAATATTGACCTGCGGAGTGGGTACTACCAGATCCAGATCCATGAAGGGGATGAATGGAAAACAACTTTCAAAACAAAAGAAGGATTGTATGAGTGGATGGCGATGTCATTTGGGCTATGTAATGCACTCAGTACATTCATGAGGCTGATGAACAGAGTACTCCGAGAATAAAATGGTAAGCTTATTGTTGTCTATTTTGATGATATTCTGATATTTCAGTAAGACAATGGAAGAACACTTGTTATGTATGAAATTGGTGTTAGACTTGTTACGTAAAGAGAGTCTATATGCAAACTTAAAGAAGTGTAGATTTCTTCAGAGGAGTCTTATTTTTTGGGGGTTTGTCATATCAAAGGATGAAGTGAGGGAAAATCTTAAAGTGAGTAATGCACAATATAAAGCAACTATGTATTCCAATAGGAGAGTAAGTGTATTTGAAGAAGGAGATATGGTGATGGTTCATCTTAGAAAGGAGAGGTTTCCAAAAGGGACATAATAAACTCAAGTATAAGAAGATTGGGCCATGTAGGATTCTGAAGAAAATGACTGATAATGCCTACAAGGTGGAGCTACCTGAAAACTTTATATAAGTTTCCAAGTCATGATGAAAATTTTGTGGAGGAAAAAATAAACTGGGAGCAGCAGATGTCGAAGAAGAAAAAGGAAAGGGTAATGTGTGTCTTGGACCAAAAGACAGTCACTACTAGATATGGGAGCAACAACAGATATTTGGTACAGTGGAAAGGTTTATAGCAAGATGAAAATACTTGGATTCCTAAGTGGGAGTTGAAGAAGCCTGACAATGAAAAATTAGATGAATTCCGTCAACTAAATTCGTAGGAGCTGAATTATTTTCAACTAGGGGAGAATGATGCGGGAGCATAACTTGCGGAGACCATAACTTTTGATTCGGATGTTGGATCGCCTTGAAATTTTACAAGGTGGTAGATAAACATTAGTACTATTCTAGGGTCAACATTTCCTTCAAGGTTGTGTCTGTTTCGGCACATTTTTGGGGCTGAATTCCTTCATCTAGTGGCCTAAAATTGCCTCCGAATGTTTTTTTCACTTTTGACTAGGTCTTAGAACTTTAATAACTTTTGTTATGCTTGTTAGAATAAGTCAAAATTTCATGTCAGCCTTAATTTATGAGGTAATATTTGGCACACAAATTTTGGGGCACATACAAGTCATTTTGCTAGTAGGTAATTTTTGGCAATTTAGGGTTTTTTGGCATTTTAGGGTTTTTAGAGTAGACATAAAATAAAAGGTGGATTGTAATGATGTAAAAGATTAGTGTGGATTCTGGAATGAGAAGAAAGATATTTTGAAACTCCTGGTTTTTATTTGCAAATTTTTTTGTGTGTTTTGGATGTATTTCAACCTCTTACAGTTGGATTCACATCAACATAGACTGCTCAAAACCAAAATAGACTGCTAGCGTGATGAGAAAATATTATTGGTGCATGAGACAGCAATTCCCCTTTTCTAATTTTAATACTCTCTATTTATATCCTCGGCGCCAACTATCACAGCAGTTCTTTATTTTTAAATAAATTAAATCCCTTCTAACCTTAGCATATGGGATAGAAATTGTCTTTTATTTATAAAAAAATCCTTCTTTTTTTGGTGCATGGAGCGGCAATTGTCAATTGAATTTTATTTATTTAATTCCCTCTTCCTGTTTTGGCGCCAACCTCTAAAAATAGATTTTTGTCTTCATTTTCTATTTTTATTTTCATCGTGTTGGCGCATGGGAAAGGCATTGACTTTTAATTATAAAAATTCATTATATCTTTGGTGCCAACTCTAGACTTGGAACAACAATTCCCTTTCTTTTATTTATTTTATCTAATTTTATACACAGCACCAAAAATAGGACTAGAACAGAAGATAATAAATTTATTTGATTTCTCGTCTTATCCCTCCATGGCACCAAATATAGAACAGTTCTATTTAATTAATTTCTTCCATGCACCTCAACTCTCCTTATTTCTCTATGGCGCTAACATTAGAACTAAAGCTCCTTTTGCTTATTTTATTTATCCATGCACCAACTTTACTTGGGCCAAAAATAAAACAAGACTTCTATTTTAATTAACTTCCCTTCATGTGTTGATTTGTGAAGCTTAATTACTTCATTTTAGCATACAATTGGAACTTGCTAGAAAATACAGTAACTGACATCGTTCAGGGATAACCGGTGTTGGTCAGGCTAACCGACGTCGGTCAGTCCAGGTCAGGAAAAGTAACCCGCGCCGGGTCAAGGCTAACCGGCGTCGGTCAGGGTTAACCGGCGTTGGTCAGGGTTAACCGGCTACCTGTGTGAGAAAGTTTTAATTAACTCTCGGGAATTAAATCTATTTTTAGCATTAAAGTAGATTTATTGGATGTAATTGCATGGCTAAGTGCCCTAAGTTTATAAACGACTATATAAGTATAAAAGCTAGGGTTTATAAGTAATGGATGTATCATAATTACAAGATAATTATGTGAGAGAGAATTCTTGGTGAAGAATCAAAAAGCTTGAAGAAAGAAAGTACTGAACATCTGAGAAGTGTAGAAGATTGTAAATCTTCATTGTATATCTTGTCAAAGCTTTGGATAATAGATTGGCTTGTTTCTTGGTGGACGTAGCCCACACTGGGTGAACCACGTTAAATCTGGTGTTGATTTATGTCTCTTGTTTTGTATAATTCTTCTGGTAGAATATCCACTTTTATTTGCATGTATGCTTAGATCTGATATATTGTCTGTATAACCGGTGTGCTAACCCCAACAATTGGTATCAGAGCTTTGTTTGAGGGTTTTGTGTGTTGACAGATTTACTCACAGAGGGTTTTCTGATTGAGTGGGAGCTACAGTAATGACAGAAGATAATAAATACAAGGTAGAGAAGTTTGACGGCTGAAATTATCAATTATGGAAGATGCAGATTGAGGATTATCTGTATCAGAGAGATTTGTACTTACCATTGGATGAGAAGTCTAGACCTACGAAGATGACTGATGAAGAATGGAAGATTCTTGACAGAAAGGCTTTGGGATCTATAAGATTGAGCCTGGCAGCATCTGTGGCTTCCAATATTACAGAAGCGGCTTCTACGGTAGACTTAATGAAATCTCTTGCTAATTTATATGAAAAACCTAGTGCTTCAAATAAAGTTTATTTGATGAAGAAACTTTTTAGTTCTAAGATGCATGAAGGTGAATCTGCCTCTAGTCATTTGAATGATTTCCGATCTATTGTAAATCAGTTAAAATTGGTTTCAATACCATTTGATGATGAAGTAAAAGCACTTTTATTCTTATGTTCTTTGCCTGATAGTTGGGACAACTTGGTAATGGCTGTTAGTAATACAACATCTGCTAATAATATTTTGAAGTTTGATGATGTGGTTAGTATAATCTTGAATGAAGAAATTCGCAGGAAAAGTACAGAGGAAACATCATCTAGAAATGCTTTGAATGTAGAAAGCAGAGGTAGGCAGAAGGAGAGATCCAAGAGTAAGAGTAATGGGAAATCAAAGTCAAGGGATAGCAGATCTAAATCCAGAAGTAAGGGAATTACTTGTTGGAAATGTGGAAAGAAAGGACATGCAAAGAAAGATTGTTGGTCAAAGAATAAAGAGAACCAACAACCAGACAAAGGTAAAGAGGTGAATCTTGCTGCATCAGAGGTAATGCAAGATGCTCTTATTCTTTCTTTAGATAGTAGAATTGAATCATGGGTTTTAGATTCAGGAGCTTCTTTCCATGCAACCCCTAATAAGGGTTATTTCAGAAATTATGTCCAAGGCAATTTTGGGCATGTTTATTTGGGTGATGATGAACCTTGCAGTATTACTGGTAAAGGGGAAGTTCATCTAAAATTACAGAATGGAAATACATGGGTATTGAAAGATGTGAGGCATGTGCCAAGCCTCAGGAGGAATCTTATTTCTGCAGGGCAACTAGGTGAATCTGGTTGCATGGTTACTTTTACAGGAGACTCTTGGAAAGTCACCAAGGGTGCTTTTGTTGTGGCAAGAGGTAAGAAGGTAGGAACGTTATATTTATCTACATGTATTACTGATTTCTTTTCTGCATTATCTACTTCAGATTCAGATGCATGCATGTGGCATAATCGGTTGGGTCATATGAGTCAAAAAGGAATGTAGATCTTAAAGGCTAAGGGTAAGTTATCATATTTGAAAGATTTAGATCTTGATTTCTGTGAGCATTGTATCTTTGGAAAGAAAAAGAGAGTGAGATTTCTCAAAGTTGGGGCAACTAAGAAGGAGCAGAAATTGGAGCTTGTACACTCAGATGTGTGGGGACCAGCTCAGGTAGCTTCTCATGGTGGATCCCAGTATTATGTTACTTTCATTGATGATGTTACAAGAAAGGTATGGGTTTATTGTATTAAACGCAAATCTAATGTTTTTGAAACTTTTAAAAGATGGAAAGCCCTTGTTGAGAATGAATCAAATTTTAAGTTAAAGTGCCTTCAATCTGATAATGGTGGTGAATACTGTAACAAGGATTTCAATGATTATTGTTCAGTGAATGGGATACGTAGAGAAAGAACGGTTCCAAGAACACCACAGGAGAATGGTGTTGCAGAGAGAATGAACAGGACAATCATGGAACGTGCTAAAAGTATGAGGATACATTCTGGATTGCCCTTGCAGTTTTGGGGAGAAGCAGTTGATACAACGGTTTATTTGATTAACCATGGCCCTTCAAGTTCACTAGATGGAGGAATACCAGAGGAAGCATGGACCGGAAAAGAGGTAGATCTTTCTTTTCTTAAAGTTTTTGGTTCAGAAGCTTTTGTGCATGTTGATAGAGAAAATAGAAAAAAATTGGATGCAAAATCCAAGAGGTGCACTTTCATTGGTTATGGATCTGGTGATTTCAGTTTTTGTTTTTGGGATTTAGAGAATTCTAAAATTGTTAGGAGTCGTGATGTTGAATGGAATGAAAAGAGAATGTACAGGGATCAAATTTTGGTACCCAAGGATGAGAAAATTGAGAAGTTTATTGATGAAAATGAACTCTTGGGTTTTAAAGAAACACCTTCAGAAATACACAGTAACCGTGGTCGGTTAGGCCCTGACCGGCATCAGTCAGATGAACCGCAGATGGTTACAGAGGATTAGAACTGGTGTCGGTTAGCCGAACCGACATCGGTTAGAGGTGACCGGCATCGGTCACTGTCAGAAGTTGATACTAATGTCCAGGAGGTCCAGATTGAGCCTCCGGTACCCCAAACTCCTGTGAGAAGGTCACAAAGGGTAAGTAAACTTACAAAAATATTTTCACCTTCTCTATTTTATCTATTATTGACTGATAGTGGTGAACCAGAAAGCTTTGAAGAAGCAATGCAGGATAAAACTCACATTCAGTGGGAGCATGGCATGGATGAGGAGATGAACTCTTTGGAACAGAACCAGACTTGGGATTTGGTTAAATTTCCAGCAGGAAAGAGAACATTGCAGAACAAGTGGGTTTATAGAATTAAGGAAGAAGAGGGTGGACAGAAAAGGTACAAGGCAAGGCTTGTAGTAAAGGGATTTACACAAAAGGCAGGTATTGACTTTGGTGAAATATTTTCTCCTGTTGTTAAGATGACTTCTATTCATACTGTATTGAGTTTAGTTGCAGTAGAAGATTTGCATTTAGAGAAACTAGATGTGAAGACGGCTTTCCTTCATGGTGATTTGGATGAAGAGATTTATATGCAGCAGCCGCTTGGGTATGAAGTCAAGGGTAAGGAGAAATTAGTGTGCAGGTTGAAAAAGAGCCTATATGGGCTCAAGCAAGCTCCAAGGCAATGGTACATGAGGTTTGATAGTTTTATGCATGAGCATGGTTACTTAAGATGTGAATCTGACCATTGTGTTTATTTCAAGAAGCTTGAAAATGGGAGCTATATTATTTTGTTACTATATGTGGATGATATGCTTATTGCAAGATCTAGTATGTAGGACATTGGTGAGCTTAAGAGAAAGCTAGCTCACACGTTTGCAATGAAGGATTTGGGAGCTGTAAAAATAATTAATTTGGCATGCAAATACATAGAGACAGGAAAAACAAGAAATTGTATTTGTCTCAGGAGGATTATATCTACAAGGTGTTAGAAAGGTTCAACATGCAGAATGTAAAACCTGTTAGCACACCTATGGCTGGACACTTCAAATTGAGTAAAGATCAGTGTCCTTCATCACAAGAGGAGGTCAAATACATGACACGAGTGCCATATGCTTCAGCAGTTGGAAGTCTCATGTATGCTATGGTTTGTACAAGACCAAACATTACACAGGTAGTGGGAGTTGTGAGTAGATATATGGCTAATCCAGGTAAAGAGCATTGGAAAGCAGTCCAATGGATACTCAGGTATTTGAAAGGGACATCTAGCATGCAGTTATGCTATGGAGGTTCGGATATTTCATTACGTGGCTATGTTGATTCGGATATGGCTAGAGATCTGGATGGTAGGAGGAGCACTACTGGATATATTTTCACAGTAGGTGGAATGGCAGTTAGCTGGATTTCGAGATTGCAAAAGGTTGTGGCTTTGTCTACTACAGAGGCAGAGTATGTTGCAGCTACAGAGGCTAGCAAGGAGATGATATGGATGAGTAGGTTCATGAAAGAGTTGGGAAAGGAGCAAAGTAATTGTAAACTGTTCAGTGACAGTCAGAGTGCAATTCATTTGGCAAAGAACTCAGCATTTCATTCGAAGAATGAAACACATTCAGTTGAGGTATCACTTCATACGGCAGGTATTGGAGGATGGACAGTTGAATCTGGAAAAGATTCATATGAGCAAGAACCCTGCAGATATGCTAACGAAGCCATTAGCAAAGGAGAATTTTTGGAGCTACACTCCACTTCTGTTGGTCTTCGAGTTTGAAACTTGAAGAGGAAGAAACAAAGCCAAGGAAGGATCCAAGAATGATGTTGTACATGTATGGTGCAGTAATTAAACTCCAAGTGGGAGATTGTTGAGTTGTGAAGCTTAATTACTTCATTTTAGCATGCAATTGGAACTTGCTGGAAAATACAGTAACCGACGCGTCAGTCAGTTCAGGTCAAGAAAAGTAACATGCACCGGGTCAAGGCTAACCGGCGTCAATGAGGGTTAACCGGCGTCGGTTACCTGTGCGAGAAAGTTTTAATTAACTCTCAGGAATTAAATCTATTTTTAGCATTAAAGTAGATTTATTGGATGTAATTGCATGGCTAAGTGCCCTAAGTTTATAAACGACTATATAATCATAAAAGCTAGGGTTTAGAAGTAATGGATGTATCATAATTACAAGATAATTATGTGAGAGAGAATTCTTGGTGAAGAATCAAAAAAGCTTGAAGGAAGAAAGTATTGAACATCTGAGAAGTGTAGAAGATTGTAAATCTTCATTGTATATCTTGTCAAAGCTTTGGATAATAGATTGGCTTGTTTCTTGGTGGACGTAGCCCACACTGGGTGAACCACGTTAAATCTGGTGTTGATTTATGTCTCTTGTTTTGTATAATTCTTCTGGTAGAATACCCACTTTTATTTGCATGTATGCTTAGATCTGATATATTGTCTGTACAACCAGAGTGCTAACCCCAAAAACATGCACCTTATCTTCCTTTAGTGCAGACCATAGGAACAGCTCCATATTTATTAAATTTTATTCCATGTGCACCTTCATGCAGAGTCTTCCTTTGCCACAGAACTTCATTGGCTTAAAATATGGTAACAATAACTTTATGAAGAATTGGAGATGTCCCAACAACCCCAAAGTAGATCACTTTCCACTTAAATGTGTTTATCGAACTCCTAGGATAGCCTTCGAAATAAAAGTTAAACTCAAAGTGGAGATGGAAACTTACTAAAATCAAATGGCAACATCTTGGAGCTTCCATTTGGATTCTAAAGCCAATGTTATTTCCCAAATGACTACTTGGAAGCTACTCTTTCATAAATTTCACATTGGTTGCAACATTTGGTTTCTTGTCATTAATTCTATTAAGTGTCCAAGTTGCAATCTCCCTGAATTCAACATACAGATTTTTTAGTACTGCAGGTTTGCTAAAAAAAACTTGGACCATGGTGCAAAATGAATTTACTGATATTTCTTGGACAAACTCTCTTAGAAACAAGCTCTTCTACACTTGGGAATTTCTCATAATGTCGTTGTTGAATTTTCTAGATAACTAATGATCAACCATCTTTGGAAGAATAGATACAGTGTTGCTTTTGATAACTCGTGTATTTCTCTTGTTGTTGCAACTCAAAAGCTTTACTCTAATTGTTGTCTACATTTGTATACTCTACTCAAGTTACTCCAGAAGGATCTAGTTAATGATGTTGGTTTAATGTGGAAAATAGTGAAAGTCAAGAAGCAAATCAAAAAAAAATGAAAATGAGCACTTACGATTGCTCAGTTATTATTCTAGTTTTTTGTTGTCGTCTTAGAATTGTGCTTTTGTTGTTGTAGCCTTTTTTGTTGTTGTATTCAATTAACATCATAACTAACTAAGTATGTATGTATGTATGTATGTATGTATGTATGTATGCATGTATGTATGTATGCATGTATGTATATATGTGTGTATGTATGTAAACATAAGGAAAAACAAAATCATAAAGTATCCATACGATTAACAATGTTTACCCAAGAGAAATAAAGTGTGGTAAAACTCCAACTTGGAACTGGGGAATTATGGACTCTATTGCTCTGTATAAGAAATCGTGATTTATCACCTAGAAATTGCGGTTTATCATTTTGTCCCTTGTAAACGATTTATCTTTAAGAAAATTGTGATTTTCGAACTGGTGATAAATCAGCGATTTCCGGTGAGAAAAACCCCAAAAAATGTGGAAAATAATTGGGAAAATCATGCGGGTTAGGTATAAAATTTAAAAATGACCAAAGTGAAAAAAAAATGTGCCCATTTGAAACCATTTCGTGGCTATTTTCTCTTGCACGATTCGTGTTTTGAGTCACCTGCACGAATTGTGGGTTTCCTATTTCCCTTCGACCATGGTTGGTAGTCGTACTTCCTTTTTATTTATTTTCATTGATTATTCATTTTTTTAAGATTTTTCAAGTTTGCAGGTTTCTGGGTTATTTTAAAATATTAAGAGTATGATCATGTCACTGTGTGTATACCATATAGTTATTAACTTATTAATTTATTCAATATTTCATAATATCAACATCCATGAATAAATTCATGTTCCAAATACACATATGAGGAAACAAACAACAGCCATGATAAATGAGGCACTGCATAAGGATTTTCGAGCTTTAGGAATAAGTTGATAAACAATTACATTCTTATGTAATTAAAGAAAGTGTGCAGACAGAGTTAACCAGTGAAAGTATGAAAACATCAATAGGAATTGCCTACATAATATGGAATGTTAATTACAGCGACCTGAGTTAAACCTTCAGGAAAAGTGATTGAATGTGAATCATGATCAATAACTAGTGAAAATAAAGATCCCATGTTTCAGCAAGTATTCATTTTATATTGAGCATTTTTGGCTTATTCTCTTATAATGGATAAAGGAGCTCAACAAAAATACTCGTTATAAACATCCTCATGTAGATAAATCCATAAACACTCAATATACTAGCAATTAATTGTTCAAAAATTCAAAGATTCGTCAACTTTATAAAAACATACAGCAAAGTGTCCCTTTCATTAGTAGACAGTAGATTGATCTAACAAAGTAATCATATGACTTGATTAAAAAAAAGTTAGATCCATAGACCAAGCTATCAAAAAATTGAGAGAAATTTCAGGATGATGCATAAATTACAACACCCTATCTTATTTAGAATCATATGTTTTCAATATAGCTTTGTTGTAAATTTTCATCATGCAATAGCAATATTATTCTTAATTTCATCATACAATTTTATTTCTCTAAGGCTTGTAAATCTAAGACAATTTTTTTTTGCTTTTTAGAATGGCGTCGGCATCCGGTTCAGGTTCAGCGGCTCTTAGTAAGCCTAACTCAAAAGAACCCTCTTGGAAGCATTTTGAACGAGCATAAGGCAATTATGTTGTATGCAATTATTGTGAAATGAAGATGAGTGGAGGTGTCTATCTCCTTAAGTTCCACATTTCACGGATACCAGGGAATGAAGTGACATTGTGTAACCAAGCACCGCCTGATGCTCAAAGAGAGTTGTATGCTTTCCTTACAACTTATGCAGAGAAAAAGATGAAAAAAGAGGAAAGCTTATGCATTTGCAGCCCTAGTAAATAAGAGGGTAGCGAGGGAAGATTTTGACATTGGGGCATCGTCTATTGCCCCAACTCCATGAGGTCAGACACTAGGACAGGGCTCATTCACTCAAAATAGCTCAAAAATGTATTTTGTTCGTTGAAGTAGTCCTGGTTCACAACCTTCACTCGAAGGTACCGCTTGCAATAAAAAAATGCACAATGAAGCAAGAATAGTTGCGGTAAAATTTTGGTACTACAACATTCCTTTCAATGTGGCAAAAAGCTCATATTGGGAGAATTTGGTCACTGCATTGACTATTTTCAGGAAAGGATTCAAGGCTCCTACTCCCCATGATTTGAGTGGCCCATTGTTGGAGGATTCCATCATACATACCAAAACTCTTGTAGAAAAGCAAAAAAAGGTATAGCAAAAAAAAGATGCACCATTTTTTTTATGGGTGGACAGATGGGAAAAACGACACATTGATTAACTTCTTAGTGGCATCAAGTGGGCAGTTAGTATTCTTGAAATCAATTGATTCCTTTCACCAAGTGAAAACTACAAGCACTTTGTGTGTTATGTTGGATGAGGTGGTGAAGGAGGTGGGCGTGGAGAATATTGTCCAAGTTGTGACAGACAATGCAGCAACATATGTAGTAGCAGGAAGACTTCTTGAGGAGAGGCACCCTACACTTTTTTGGACCCCTTCTGCATCCCATTGCTTGGATCTCTTATTGGAGGACATAGGAAAACTCTCGCAGGTGAAAAATGTGGTTGAAGACGTAAGAAATATTACGAAGTTCATCTACAATCACACTTGGGTGCTAAACTGGATGAGAGAGCACACCAATGGAAAGGAGCTTATGTGATCAAGGGTCACACGAATTGCCACAAACTTCATTACATTCCAGAGTATTACAACCTCATTAACATCCCTTATGCAGATGTTTGTCAGCAAGCAATGGTGGGAGTCTCCCTATGCTAGAAAGGCCGAAGGGGAAAGGGTCGTGAAGACTGTTTTTGATGATATGTTTGCAAATCAAATGGAAGAAATCATAAAGGTAACCTAAACTTGAATATTTGTTTATTTATCATTTATTTGTTATATAATTTTGATTTTAAATTTAGATGATATTTTGTTTTAGGTGTCAGAGCCTTTGGTTTGAGTTCTACAGATGGTGGATGGGGAGAAAAACCCAATGGTTTATTTGTATGAGACTATGGACGTGACCAAGGAGGTCATAGCTAAATATTATGGGAACAATCAGCGAAAATATGAACCCATTTGACGCATAATTGATTGGAGATGAAACAAGACACTCCATCGACATATACATGTAGCGGCGTACTACCTAAACCCAAAGTTTTTCTATTCCCCATCATTTAAGGTTGATAAGGAGGTTATGGATGGTCTTAATACATGTATAGAGAGGATGGTATATGACGAAGATATTAGAGATGCAATTGTTGACGAACTGCATATTTACAAGACTGCAGAGGGGAGGCTCTTTTCTTCGGCTCTATGTGTGAAAAGAAGAAACACTTCTCAGTCAGGTAGAATCAAATTGAGTCATTTGTATTTATTCTTGTTACACATAGAAATCGATAGGAGAAGTCTAGAATTCTTTTATTTATTCAAGCCTAGTTAACTTACAAAATTATAAATATTTTTTTTACAGATTTGTGGTGGAAATATTATGGTGCAAAAACACCAAATCTTCAGAAGTTAACCATCCGCATTTTGTGTCAACCATGCAATGCTTCTGGATACGAACATAATTGGAGCATTCTCGAAGTTGTTCACACAAAGAAGTGCAACATGTTAACAACACAACGCCTCAATGACCTTGTCTTCGTGTGATACAATCTTCGTCTTCATGTGAAACAAGTGGAGGGGGCACAGAGTTATGATGCAATTGACTTGGCTGACATTGATCCATGTGATGACTGGATTTTTGATGATGTGAAGCTTATGTTTACTACGGAGGAGATAACTTTGGAGAGGGAGATTGAAGAAGTAATAACATCAGGGACATTAGGAGTTGGTGATGATCCAGATGATATGTTTGTAGATGAGAATGTTGGTGTTGCAGAGGAATAATATTTACATTCCACTTCCACGAGGCAACTGCAACAGACTTATTTTAGGCGTGCTTGATGAAATGGAATATTATTAATACTTCAAAAGTCACATGACTCTATGAGCATTGTAGTTTACAAACTTTATACTCTTTTTTGGTCAAAACTTAATCGAAAATATACATATGGGCCTATGGCATTCTATAGAGTCACTTCTCGCATCATTTAACAATGTTTTTACATTTAATTTAAGTTTATTTTATGAATTTAAATGTTTTTGAAGTAGTGATAAAGTTGTCAATTGCCAATTTCTGAGTCAAAATTTGGCCTGCCGATAACGATTTTTGGAACTTTGCTCTATTGAACTCGAGAAGCAAAATAAAAGGCGGCTACAACACTCAATAGGAATGAACAAGGATGAATATGCTATGGAATGAATACTTATCCCTCCTACATTTCTCTACATTCCTTTCCTTCTCAAACAAATTTACAAAATCTGAATACCTAAATATGAAGAGACGATGTGCTAGAAGAAGGAAAGACAAAGGAAAACCTTTCTTCTTCAATGCAACAATATCTAGGAAGAAGGAAAGACAAAAGAGGACCTTTCTTCTTTCACAACAATGTGTTAGAAGGAAAGACAATGCACGACCTCTCTTCTTCCGCAAGTTTGTTTGGCATAGAAAATGAACAACAAGCATGAATCCACATCCTATCTGGGGTCAGGAGTCAATCAAACAAAATGTAGTACATTGTTATGCATCGTGTGGTTTTTCTGTCAATTTCTAGGTTCACTAGTACAGATATCAACTACTTACAACATATCTGCAATCATATTGACAATATTTACATTATGTGCAGATCCTCTTGGATCAAATTTAGTAGTTTTTCTTAGGATATACACTTTTTGGAACAAATATCTAATTTATACAAGATGAACTTTCACTAGAACAACATTCCACCATATGCATTAGAAAAAACAATTTCAAAAGATTTAAACTTTATTCTATTAACTGTGGTAAAAGTGCCGTGATTCTTTAAGCTGATACTTAAAGTAATGGCCTCGCAGAAATGATCTCTTATTGATAGTCAACTGTTTTGATAAAGAAGAAAAGTTAGGTGATATTTGATTGGGATGTGTAATGATGTTAGAAAAAAAATAGCAATATAGTTATATTGAGCTTATTAATTCTTCAAGTCATGGTAGGAAAATTGTTTAAAACTCATTCAATGCCTTAGAGGACATATTGCAATGCCAATCAATGACACGTTGAATAACAATCCTCAATAATACCATATAGGTTGTATCCACAAATACTCTCAAGGTCTAGTATTTCTAACAAAATTAAGTTTTTATTTTAGAATGGGTTTTAATATAAGGAAGCATGAAGTAACTCTAACAAAATTGCACAATATAACATGTGTAGCTCACTGGCAGATTGTTCCCATGAGAATATAAGTTGTAATTACAAGTCTTGAATCTATTATTTCATCTCCTATTTGCATAACCCAAAAGACTTATACAAGTTGATTTATATATTATGGAAGTGCAAAGAGTACTTGATATTCTAGAAAGCAGGAAATATGTATGAAAGAAATATTTTAGGCACAATCAAGGGGAAAACTGGGTTCAGAAGAAAAAATGACTAGTAAAGGTGTTCAAGAATATGGGAGCATAATGCCAAACTAACAATCTTGATATATAAACACATAAATTTCCTCGTCCAAACAAAGGTCAAATTTGCTAGGTTTCACATGTCACATTCTATGCAACTTAATGATCAAGGCTTACATGGGCCTAGGTTGAGGAAGCTCGAGTCTTGATTAGAACCACATGGGTTGCCTTTGCATATGCCAAATGTTGTGACTTGTGAAGGGATCCTCTTTTATTGTAATGCAAATTAAGCACATTAAACAATGGTTGTCAAGGGATCCTCCTTTGCAAAAATGGAGGCTAGATACAAGTAATTTTAATCTCTTGGAGGAGAGAGAGAGAGAGAGAGAGAGAGAGAGAGAGTTTAATTGTTTTATCATCTTTGGCAGCAAGACATGCAAGAAATACATATGTGAAATTGTCACGCATATGATTGGCTACCTACAAACATTGTTCATGCCCTTACAACATTCCCCTAATCTCATTTCTTTGTAATGCAAATTATGCAGATTAGACAATGCTTGCAAAGGGATATTCCTTTGCTAAAATGAAGGCTTGATACAAATAATTTTAATCCCATTGATAATAGGAAGACAATTGGGTATTTCTATGTAACTTATGTACAATACAGGCAACGAGAAACCAAGTCGAAGAAATACACATTAGGGATAGAATAAGGCATGAAAAAATCGATCACAAAATTGGTAATGAAGCAGAAATTATGTGAAGTTTAATAGTTCTTCTTTATTGATAAACAGCATTGTATAAATGTATGCTTCTGATTCAGGATGGAGAATAAGATTTGAAAATAGCCCTATCCAAAACCTAGCAACCATCATCTGCAAAAAGACTCAACCTTTAGAAATAAAACTAATCATTCCATCTGCAAAGAGAACCTAAAGGATGGAAAAGCATTATTCATAGCATAACATTTGGGAAATTGTAATGTCCCTTTTTGGGGGACCTTAAGAGATCGCTAAAAGCTCTAAAATCATATTTGAGACATTGTTGTTATAAACCCTGCAAAAACTGATTTCTGAACCCTTCCTAGGGCAGCGACCTGATTTGGGGTTTTCAACCCACTTTAATGCCTTCAAAACCCTTCAAATTAGCTCTATTTAATTCTCTAAATTATTGGATATCGTCAGCAATCATCTCATGTAAGAAAACTGATTTTTAATGCTTAAAATCTAGAGATATGAATTTCAAATAAACCCTTGTCTGCAACATTATTTTAAAAATTCACAACTCAACATTGGAAGCTCCAAAATTCACGAAAATTAAGATATTGGCATTATAAAATATAAAGAACAAGTTGATAACTTCATATTTGCCAAAAAAAATCACCACACAACAAATTACCACACCAATGTAGGTCGCTCCACTTGAAATAAAATATATTTTGCACCAAAGAGACAACACTTGCAAGAAAAAGATACTTTATTCCTTTTCAAACTAGCTTGCATACCAAAATCCTTATTAAGGGTTTTTGTCCTTTCACAAGTTTTCTGAACCAAGGTTTTCGTCCTTGGAAGAGTTCCTCAACCCAAGGGGTTTCTTCCTTGAGAAAGAGAGAGAGAGAGAGAGAGAGAGAGAGAGAGAGAGTAAAAAGGATACATTGGCCAACTTTCACCAAGATAAGAATAATCACAAAAACATAATTCATTAATGCCCAAGCGACTTCCTTAAATAGGCATAACAAGTGCTTAAAGCAATCATTACATCATGGCCAACCCCTTAAGTAATTGCATTTTAAATATTAAAAAAGTTATTGGAGCCTACATGCTCACAATACCATTACTACTAAACTACTTAAATTCCTCTATTAGAGCAAAAAGGATTCCAGTAGGATAAATGATAATAAATGAAAGCGACTATCTAATCAATAAGAAAAATATAATCCATGTTTCCCCTTACTTTTCTCCTTAGATCCACAGGGAAAGAATTGGTTAAGGTCTTCAAAATGTAGCCTCCAAAAAGGGGCATGACAGAAATCATTTAAACTTTCTCTACAAAAGATAATGGACTTCAAAGACAACCCCTGTAGCAATCGATTTCCCCAGTGTCAATTTCAAAATATCAACCCTAACTTGTAAATTTGAGATTAGAACTTGACCCTAATTTTCCTAGGCTATGAAATTACAATTTGATTGTAAGTTTCAAAATTAGCTTGAGTGTATGTAACATGAAACTAAAAATAATAATTTTCTCATAATGACATAGAGGAATATAACAATTCTTTGTTATTAAGGAGACGAGAAAAACCCAAGTTTATCAGCAAAATGAAATACAGAGAAGCCCTCCTTCATGTTAGTTGTATGAATCTCTGATTTAAAACTCTGCATTTTTTGTCAAGTACTCTTGAGAAACTGCAACATTTTAAAACTCTGTGATCCAAGTCGGAACGAGAAACTCAGTGAGTATTGCTAAGTAATTTTTGCATTACTCAGACAAACTTACTAGGTAACTCAGGCAGAGCAAGATTTAAATGTTAAGGTCGAAAAATTGCTTTTATCTTGAAAAAAAGATTTGTGTCTACAATTTTATCTGCATTTTTTATCGAATGGATCAAATGATGGGGGTTACATTACTATGATTGGCGGATTAACCAACTAACACACGTATTAATCCAACATAAGACTGGGGCGCCAACTATCATAACATGATCAATTACGTTCCAAAGAAAAGTTTGGAAACATAAACTAGCACTGACATATAGTGAATTGAATGATTGGAAATGACAGTATATCAACTTATTCTCAAGTTAGCCGAATTTCAAGCTATTCAAACAAATCCTTAATACATTTCTTCGACTAGATTTTGAATATCATAGTCTCAGAATCGATTAGCAAACAATAGAGTATTATTGGTAACTATCTTGACTGAGAGTTGGGTAAATGCTTCTGCATAAGGTCCTTTATTATCAAGGAATACACATTGAAAATCAGAATTATTCGTGTGGTTGATGTTTTAAGGATATCAAGGAATACATACAGTGGCAAAAAACAAGTTTTAAATCAAATATTCAGAGCATACAGATTGGAGGCGGTAGAGACATTAGGAGCTAGAGGGGTTGGTGAGGATACAAATACCATCGTGGATAAAAATGTTGCAGAAAAATCCTTCCCTTCCACATCCAAAAGCCAAAATACTAATACTACGTGTTGGAGATGATTTTATATTTCATATTAGTATAAATATGATGCATTTATGGCCTTGTCACTTTATTCTATGACTATGAGCATTGTAGTTTGTAGTTTGTACTCTTTTTTAGTCGAAAATAGATAGAAAATGTACTTATGCATTCTCCACATTCATTTGTCATGTCATTTAACAGTGTCTTACATGTTATTTAAGTTTATTTTATGAAATTATATGTTTTTTAAAGTAGCGATAAAGTTGCTAAGTAATGTCGAGTAATTGTCAAGAAACTCTCAAGTCTCGAGCACGGGTAAAAATTTTGGGTTGCCGAATCTCCAAGTGCGAGTTTTTGAACTCTGGTATGGATAACCTTTTAAATTCAGTAGGCAACTTCTCAATATGCAAATGATAGAAATGAAGTTTGATAAGCAAGCAACAATTTCACCTTCAGTAAACTAATGCAACACTATACAAAGATGGCGTTATGTACCAATTGCCTGCACTTTGTTGCATGTACCTTAGGAAATTTGAGTCTCCATAATAGGCAAATCATGAATAATATATTTTTCCTCGTGACACCCAATGGTGTGGTGGAAGCACAAAGATGTGGTGCATTTTATGAAGTGTTTGATTGATTTGATGTTTGCAGAGTATGAGGGGAGTTACAGACAAACCCTCATTGCCTACATGGCAGGTCTATGTGGAAGGGGGAGTTCACCAATAACCTTTGCATTCGTGAGGGTTACAACAGTAACCCCCCTTTTCTTATTAGTGAGGGTGATGGGAAATAATGATTGACAAGTAATTGCAACATACACCACCCTAACATAAATAAGATATATTATAATAAAAATTTATGTAAATAATTAACATGAGCTCTTTATGTGCCATTACAAAGGAGGGGCTCTTATGTGCCATACAAACTGTAGGCTACATTGTCGGATCTTATCTTGTTGATTTGAGGGAGAAAAGGTCGTGCTTAGCTATTTTCCACATCAAGTTGGTTATTTGTAATCATATAAAACCCCACTGTAATTAATTCCATTCATTTGTCATGTAAATCTCATATTTCCTTTGTTGTTAACATATTCAGGTTTAGTGAAGAATCTCGCACACAAAAGTAAACTACAATAAGTGATTTGTGAATCCCAAAATGATGTCAATTACCTCGAGTGAATTTACGAGATGTGAGTCAAACAAAGGAAAGCCATTTTTTTATAAATACAATGGATGTAATGTCCCTTTTTAGGAGGACTTAGGAAATGACCAAAAGTTGAGATGTACCTCACAAATCAAATTATAGAACTTTTGTTATAACCTTGCAAATCTACAATTTACACCCTTCCTAAAGCAACAACTTCCCTAGAGGAGTTAAACCCCTCAAAAGTGGGTCAAACCTTGCTAAAGCCCTTCAAACCTTATGCCAGATTTATTAGGAAACCCTTAGCAAACACTATCAACTGTTAATAATCATAATTGAGTGTGAAAATAATTAATTACAGAACCCTTAACCACCGAACATCATCAAACTTGGAAAAATAGTAGAACACCTCCAAAATTCACCAAACTCAAGATCTTGGCCTTAGAAGATATGAAGAACAAGATAGTAATTTCAGATTTGCCAAATTAACATCACACATACCAATTAATCACTCCCAAGTGGGTCGCTCCACTCTAAACAAATCGATCATTGAACTAAAGAGACCAATCATGCAAGAAAATGATACTTTCTTTTCTTTTCAAACTCAGCTTGAATACATAAAACCTCATGAAGTATTTTCGTCCTCCACAAGTCCTAAACCAAGGGTTTCTCGTCATTGGACAAGGTTCTTCAATCAAGGGGTTTCATCCTTAAGAAAGGTAGTATAAGGTCCTTCACAAGCAAACCTTCAGCCAAAATATGAATATCCACCAAAAGCCATGAATTCAATAATGCACATGTGAACTTCTTGAGATAGCCACAAGGAATGTTTTACAACATAAGGAAATGATGGTCCAACCCCTTAAGGTAAGTGAATTTAAATATTTATAATGGTATTTGGATCCTACATGCTCATTATACCTTTATTTCCAAACTACTTAAGTTCCTTTATTGGAGTGTTAGGCTTCCTAATATGATACACGATAATAAATATAACAACTATCTAAAAAATAAAAATAAAAAAATTCAATATATTACTCATTGATTTTCTCCTTAGACCCATGAGGAGAATAATGGGTTAAGGTCTTCAAAAATAAACCTTCAAAATCAGGGAAATGATATTCCTCCCCTCTCGAAATTACTTGTCCCTAAGTAATAGAAAGTACCCAGAATCCCAGATAAATCTCAGCTGTTCCTTCTTCTTTATACCTACACAAGAAATAAATGTATTCAAGAAAACAATGATCTTCTGTCCATCCTCCTTCATTCCGTATTATCATTTTGGATAGCTCCTTCTCTCTACCATTTTCTTTTTTTGTCTCTTATTCAACTAATTATTTCCATGCTATCAAGATGAAAACTGTAACTAGACATTTTCCTCTTCAAGAAGAGATAAATGATGAATAAAATTATCCTTGTAGGAGCTGACAAAAAGTAACTATCCAAAGTGGATTGAATGTCCTTTCACTACACTTCTAGAAAGTCACTCTGAATTGAGTAATCAGCATTGCTAAACCATCCCAAAAAATCCCAACAAATGGTCATTATAGCTTGAGATTCATTGGTATCAATCATGGTGGTGAGTTGCCTCCTTCCGTAAAGTGTGAGATGGACTGAAAAAATGCTATGAATATTGGAATTAGAAACAACATTTTTCTGAGATATTTTATCTTTTTCCTCTATCCCATGCATCACCCATTGCATTTAATTATCTTGCAGTTGTGTATAAGTGTTAGTAAGTGGACCAATACTTTGAGAATAACTTGACATGGACAATTCTAATTTATCATCATTATTTTTAATGGTGTAGACCATGTGAGAGATGACGCAGAAGCTCAAAAATGGGTTCCAAGTGGGACCATATGTCACATAAGGTCTGGATATGTCGATGACATTCTTATAGAAGATGAGGTACTTTGTGCCAAATCAATCAAGTGAATTTATCTTTTAATACAAGATGGACACCAAATTGCCCCAAGGAAAGAGTAGTCTCCTTGTTCAAGAGATTCAAGCACTACAAATCTTCTCATCCTCATTAATACTTATTCATACCTCCCACTTTGGTGAAGGAATCCAACAATAATCCAAAATATAATTGTATTTTTGTATTCCCCCCCCCCCCCCTCATAATTGTGTCAATGATGACCGAAATAAATTTTAAGCGAGTTAGGCATACCTCTTTTTGATAGTAGGGATGAGTGTCTACCATCCCAATCATTGAAATTTCAGCTTCAGTTGTTGCGAAAATGAGTGGAAGGTTGAAAGAGTATTATGCAATAGACACATAAATGTTGTAGTTTCTTCCTTTTTTGGGAGTTCTTCTTGTCTGAAATCCTTTTATTGCTTGTGAATAAACATATATTAACTAAGAAAACTCCTCATAACAACCCTACATATTTTCATTTTCATTTTACACCTCCTCATAATTTTTTTTTCCAAATTATTCTTTGCATTTTTAGCTATGATCATTCCTTTTATAACTTACTAGTAAGGAAATAAAATAATTCTTTCCTTGCTCAACATGTCTACCTTTCCCATTCCTGGTTCCATCAATGATGACCTCTTCATTCTGTAAGTGAAACATCAACCTTCTCTTGTGAATTTTGAGGGTAAAATCCCCTGAAGTTTGGATCCCTTGACCCCCAAGAAAAACATGTTTGCGCACATGACCTTAAAACAAATAAGTTGATACAAAATTCATACCTTTTCATGGAAGTAGTGAGTTGGAGTATATTTCTTGGGCAAAAGGATACATGTTCCATAAGTTATAGTGACCGTGTAGTGCAGCCTTTGAAACTATCCTTATTTGGCCCCATCCTTCTTTCCAATTATTCTTCAACAAATTAATGCATATTGCCACTCTTCTACAAGAATGGTGACCCTTTTGTCATGAAGAATACCATTCACACGGGATGGGTGATAAGTATGTGTGCCACACATTATATTAAGATTATTTCCTTTCCACACCATTCTTTCCGGCTCTTCAATTTTCATCAAACCATGGGTTAACCACATATGAAACAAAAAATTAGAACCACCATCAAGTTCCAAACACGTCATGATAAAATTTCCCTCCATAAGGATTTTGAGATCATATGTTACTCCTTGTGTCAATATAAACATTGCACTTATATTCCAAATGTGGAAACAACCTTGAAATTGAATCCAATAATCGAAATATTTTTTAACCACAAGAGGTGCTTCTTATCTCCTTAGTTCTTAAAATATGTTGATTATAAGGATGATAAACATGGTAGTGACATTAGAAAGATAAATAAAATTAAAACATGGCTATCATTCCCAACCAGTTGTGCATGATGACAACATAGTTGAATTGACATGTGGGTAAGCAATGAATCTAAGATACATATGTACCATGAACTTCATGTGACCTTATTAAGATGCAGAATTGTTGAGTTAGAATCAACACTCATAAAGTATTCCAAAGGTACCTTACTTCCAAGGATTTGCTCCTTCATAATGTCATCCTCATAGGCCCTTTGCAAATCTTGTTGGATTGTCTTCTTTGCGAGTCTCCACATAGTGGTTTTGTACTGAATTAGTGGTGCCTTGTGTGGCCCATTGATGGCTGGTGTGTTCAATTCTTTTTTTAAGACCTTTGTTTATAGGCCTGTCTTAGGGACTGTAACTTTGATATCAACAGGTTGCTTGTTGGTTTCTTGCAATTCCAAAGGATCAATTACCCTCACTACCCTTTTCACAGGTTCTACCATGTTGCTGATCTGAAAATTAGTCTTGGGCTCAATTAATGAAGCTTCTTCTATGGTTTTACCTCTCTCTATGACTGTCGTTAAGGACATTCCAACATGGGGTTTAGTTACATCCACCAATTTCCTTTCACAAGGCTAAATTTTGGCCTATCCTTCTCAGTGCAATCCTGATTTTCCGGCTCTATACAACCCTTAGATACCAACATGTCAACATCAAATAAAAAATCTTTACCTCAAGTTATATGTTCGTTGATCTCCTTCTCTTTTCTTGGCTTTTGCTCCACAATTTCACCAAACCCTTCATGTGTAGTGTTAAAACCCTTGTGTGTGGTGTCCTTATGGAGCACTGACCTCTTCCTTGTTGCTTGGGTTTTTGACCTTGTGCCAATTCCAACTCTCTTTGTTTCCAACTCTACGAACACTGTAAAAGGGAGGGCATCCCGAACCTTCTCCGGAAGAGCTCTATAGCGAAACATCTAATCTGGAGCCTTGAAAGACTTTGGAGTGGCTTCTTCTTTGATTCTCCTAAGTTCAACGAGTTTCTCCACAGTTAGGGCAAGGGTTTCTAATGACCTTGCTAACTTCCCTTGCATTTTTTTGAACATTTCCATGTTTTACAGGTTGGGAGGATGATGTTTTGATACCCATTGTAATGTCCCTTTTTAGGGGGACTCGGGAAATGACCAAAAGCTGAGATGTAGCTCACAAATCGGATTATGGAACTGTTGTTATAGCCTTGCAAATCTACAATATAAACCCTTCCTAGGGCAACGACATCCCTAGAGGAGTTAAACCCCTCAATGGTGGGTCAAACCTTGATAAACCCCTTCAAATCTTATGCCAAATTTATTAGGAAACCCTTAGCAAACAATATCAGCTGTTAAAAATCAAAATTGAATGTGAAAATAATTAATTATGGAAAAATAGTAGAACACCTCCAAAATTCACCAAACTCAAGATCTTGATCTTAGAAAATATGAACAAGATAGTAATTTCATATTTGCCAAATTAATACAACATATACCAATTAATCACTCCCAAGTGGGTCGCTCCACTCCAAACAAATCGATCATTGAACTAAAGAGACCAATTATGCAAAAAAATAATATTTTATTTGCCTTTCAAATCAGCTTGCATGCATAAAACCTCATGAAGGGTTTTCGTCCTCCACAAGTGCTCAACCAAGTGCTTCCATCCTTGGACAAGGTCTTCAATCAAGGGGTTTTGTCCTTGAGAGAGATGGTAAAGGGGCTACACTAGCCAACTTTCACCAAGATATGAATATTCACCAAAAGCATGAATCAATAATGCCCAAGCGACCTTCTTAAATAGCCACAAGGAGTGCTTTACAACATAAAAATGATGGCCGACCCCTTAAGGTAAGTGCTTTTAAATATTATAATGGTATTTGGACCCTACATGCTCATAATAACTTTATTACCTAATTACTTAAGTTCCTCTATTGGAACGCTAGGCTTCTCAATAGGATACATGAGAAATAAATAAAACTATCTAAACAACAATAAAAATATAATTCAGATCTTCCCCTTGCTTTCCTCCTTAGACCCGCGGGGGGAGAATGGGATCAGGTCTTCAAAAATCAGCCTTCAAAAAAGAGACATGACAGTGGATTACCCACAAGCTTGTCCATAAAAATAGGAGATTATCCTATGACACATTTCTTGTCAAAACTCCTTCAGAATGGCCACAAATCACCCCAAAGAGATCTGCGAGCTTGATGGTGAAGAGTTGGATTTTTGCTTTTAGCAATAACTATACGGTCAAGAGAGCCTTCTGATCCATCTCTCTTTGTAGCGTGGCAGACATCCATAGTGATATGCTTACCCCTTCTCACAGGAGAAAAGATAATCCTACCCCATCCACTTCCAAGATCGGCAACAGGACGGTCTTCGCCCTCATCATAGATATCTTCTGCTTCAGTTGTATCGGAAGCATTGCTGACTTTTGTTTCATCTTCAGAAGTTACATACTCTGGTTCAGACTCAAACTGGTCCTCTGTTGCAACCAAACTCAATATGTCATCTTTAATGTGAAAGGCATACAAGCAAACTGTAAAGAGATGAAATGAATACTATGGCTGATACTGACCATAATCAATGACCATGTCTTCTGGATTCCGCTTTGCATGTTGCTCCTTCAACGTGTCAAACTTCATTCCTTCAAGGGGCCATGCTGACCTGTTTATGCAATTACAAATAATACAATTAGAATTTATCCTTTCTCTTGTAATTCAATACTAGTTTGGGAAGTCTAGGCAGTAATAGTTAGAAGTATAATAGTAACCTGAATAAATTGCAACATGCTAAGAACAATGAAATATGAGAAGACATGGCAGATTTAAACAAAAGACAAGAAGTCCAGACCTATTGTTAGCAGGTTGAAGTAAATCCCCTAATTTCGATACGGAGAAATGGAAAGGCAAACAGGCATAACATACTCTCGTGTTACCTTGATCAAATAAATTGAAAAGAAAGCAATTACACTTTAATAGAAATGGCTTTTTGTGAGATGCTTTTAAAAATGTCCCATTTCCAATTGAAGCTAATCCACATCAGTCATAGAAAACATAATAGAACATAACTAAGCTACTGAACAGAGCTTCCTAAGAAGATCTAATATGATGAAATAAATATCATCCTGAAATAACTTGTTATATAATTAAACTTGAGGTTTCCATTCTACAAAATCATTATGATGATCCCCAAGAGTGCAATACCATGAGAAGCTACATTTATAAGAGAACATTCTGATCATATTCATCTCGAAGAAGCCATGGGAAGAATAAACAATTTTACTGCAATGTTACCCGTACATTTTTCAGAATAGGAGTCCAAACATGCTTCCACCTAAACAACACTAATACAATCCTGGATTTTACAATAATTTATTTTCTATTTCAAAGGAAATATGGTTGATGATAACTCTTGTATTGTTATCTGGTTTTTCCCAACAGTAGGTATCAGAGGTCAGTAAATTGGCATAATTTGCTTCCTGGTTCCCTCTGGTGCATAAGAAGTGTCACATAATATGTAACTTTCAAGTGAAGTGGGCTGTACAACTTTGGTCATTATATGTAGTGGTTGATAGATAATCAACTTGGATATTCCAATATACATTTCACCAACACACATTCAAATTTACTTATGTGCTGCTCTTATGCTATTGATACGAACAAACACAAGGCAGAAAGTCAATGTTTGCAACAGCTATGGGCCTCCATCTGCATCTTTCATCCAGTTTGCAATGAGTACATGTTCCATCCGATTTGAAATGAGTACATGCCTACAATGCTACAAATCAGATTTCACATCCTTTTTATGCTACCCCCAACATGTGACTTTTCCAATTCCACAAGCACATCAGTACAACAAAGAAGTACGCTAATTATTTAACTTGTGTTAGGAATAAATTAATCCATCATTTGCATATGTAATGTAAAGTGGTTCGTTTATAAAACAACTTTACTTAGGCTAATTTGGGTAGTCTATGTTTAGGTTTGTAACTCCTTTGTGTTATTGCACTCCCTATTTTCAGGGACTTTACGTGCAATAGTTGTTAAAGAAACCTCCTGTAATCTTTTTCATTGCTGAATAATACATCATTGATTTTGGTCAAGCTAACATTTGGTATCAGAGTAGCAGCACTCTGAACGTAAAATTGTTGGAATATTTTCAGAGAAGTTTAGGGAGGATTCAGGAGAGATCCGCAAAGAGAGAACTAGGAGGAGCCCCATGGCACCCTCACTCTCTCGTCCATCTCCGTCCCCAGCCCCTGTCTGCATTCACATTTCTGTAGAAAGTTGAAGAAAAAAAAAATTATTAAGGAAAAAACAGTTTTGTATAGATTCAGAAATCTCTGCATTTTCTGTATTACATTTTTTAATACAACCGAGCTCTCTCATTAACTCGGCAAGCTGAACTAGCACGATCTTTTCTTTGACGTGAGTTGTTCTCCACCTGTGTAGCTTGGCCCTCCCTGGCTCAGCTCATCCCTCGGCGAACTCATCATTGTGTGGTGATCTGAACCTGCTTTACAGGGCAAGCTCCTTTAAGGCATAGAACTCAGCAGTGGCTAGTTGACTCAGCCATCCAACAAGCTTTTTATTCTAATGTTTGACAAGCTCCGCATAACCCAACAACTCAGCTCCCATGCCACAACTCTGAGTATAAGGTCAGCCACACTCCCTCTCTATCTCCATTGGCGGCCACTGTGGCTACGAGATCACACCTCCATCATATCCCTGCACAGATCTAGGCAGCAGCAATGAATTTCTCCAGACCCCTATTTTAAACATTGGCAGATATATTTAGCATCAGCAGTAACTGCATTTAGCATTGTGTTCCAAACTTTGGAACTACCTCTCCCTCCAAGCGGCAGATATACAAACCAAACGGTAAAACAAAAAGGTGGGTTTTAAAAAGTGCCATGCTTTTCAACTATAAATTTAACTTGCTTCAATCCTCCACCCAAAAAGCCACCTAGTTCACTTGGTTACAAGCATGTGCTTGGGGAAACATGTTTACGGGGTCGAGCACCCCCCACATCAAGTGGTTTGGTTTCAAATTAAACAAAACCTTGTGGTTTTAAAAGCTAAATAGCTTTTTCACCTTTAATATGTTTGATGCTATACTTGGCCAAATGGGCTATAAAACATTGGTAAAACAGTTAAGGGTTGGGAGGTTTAGGGGTCAACCCCCACCCCCTTCATTATACCATATATTTTGCTCAAATTTTCTTTAAATAGAAATTTTCTCAAAAACATCAAAAAAGGGGGGCAAATATTTTTCAAATAGAGGCCATAGAGACAAAAGTTTTTTAAAAAAATCCGTCATAAAAGAGGTAATTTTTGTGAAAAACAAAAAAAATTCAAATGATTTCAAATTTCAAAGGGCGGGAGACAAAAATTCTACATTGAAAATTGCAATGTATTTCTGCAAAATTCCTTGAATTATTATAAAATTGCAAAAAAAATCTTATATTGCAAATTGTATCACAAACACGAGTTTTCAAACTCAATAACAATGTTTGATATTAGCGGTGCCTTTGGATTGCGCTTATGGGTAAAGTCATTGTGTCGAACAATTGCATCCATCACCTAATAGAGATGCAACAACAACGTTTGGACATTGTCCTTATAAATCGTCATGGAGAAATAAGGTCACATTCACTCATTGAACTACTACATCCATTTGCCACGATAGTTTGACGTAAACCCTAAGCATGTGGTTTTGGCCACTAAGCAAGTGTCATTGATCGGGCAAATCCCTTTCATGTACTGTCTTGGTACCATGTATCACTCTGCTCTCACGTAGGTTAACATCTTTGTCACGTACTTCCAAGTATATACATAGGACGAGCTTCTTCCACGTACTGACGGGTATATCAAAAGGGCGTGTATATCGATGTGTGGTATATCGGACTAATGGTGTATAGAAGGGGCAAACTGTTTGGAGTGATAAGGAACCCATGCATCTCCCATTATTTGAAAACATGGTTGCAAATGCTCTGAAATTCTTTCTACCAAATTTACAGCTCTTGAGAGGAGATAATTATGCTGCATGGAGAACAAATATCATAACACAACTTGAATTTGAAGACATCTGGAATGTAGTTGACGGATACCTCGTTCGACTTGAAAATGATGTTGTGCGACAGTTTGACAGAGCCAATCAAAAGGCCAAGTTGATCATATTGTTTGGAGTTTCAAATAAGGTGTGACCCCGTATTCATAATGCTACAACAACTAATGAAGTGTAGAATAAACTCAACATTGTGAATGAAACCAAGAATCAAAATACAATTCTCCATCTCCAAAGTCAATTACATAACCTCAAATTTTACAATGGTGAAAAATTGAAGCCTTTCTAAGGTGTTTTGCAATTTTGAGGGCGTCACTCCTTGCACTGGAAGTGGAAGTAACAGATGACTCTCTCGTATCAGTTTTCTTGAGAGTATTTTCCCCCTCCTACAAGATTTTTGCGACCAGTTTGCATGTCATGAGACAAACAGCAACATTTGATAAGTTGGTGAACATATTTCAACAAGAAGAATCCGCACACAAGACACAAGAAGAAGAGGAACATGCTCTAGCTTCACATCAAAATGGGAAAAATTATATGAAGTCACCAAAACAACCCCAAAAACATAGTGTAATGTCCCTTTTCCTTTGCCGAGAGCCTAAGGGCCAAATTTTAGTCTTAGCCTTGGTCATACCCAAGGGGCTATGGATGCTGGGAGCTATTGGGTATGAATATCTAGTCCATTTTATTATTATTCTTCATTGACATGTGCATAAGTGGTTTTGGAGGGGCTAGATGTTATGTTTTGTCGTTAGGGAGGGGCCACATGGTACTTATGTTCTAATTTTGTGTTGGGGGTCACTTTTGGACCATGGTGACTTAAAAGGTGAAAAGTAACTTAAGTTACTTTATGTTATTGGCCCATCCTAAGGAAAAATGCGACTAGGACCTTTTAGGGTTCTTTTGCCTTGGAAAAGGTTATATAAGGAGTTGAGGGGAGAAAGGAGAGGATACTTTTATGCATACTCAACTATTTCTTTTCATGTGCAACTGTTGTTTGCAAATCTTCAGCTTGTGGAGTGAGATCCCACAGGAACCCTAGCTTCGGTGGTGAGAGATCCATCCCTAGCTAGCAGGGCATTCTTCGGTAGTGAGAGATCTACCCTAGCTTGTCACTTTGGAGCTGTTTTCAGTTGCTGATTCACAGAGATATTTTCAAGGGGTTTCAGAGATAGGGTTTTGAGGGTTTTTGAGAGGTTTGGTGAAGATAATTAGTGAATTTTCAGGTCAGACTTACGGCAACAATAAAGGAAGAGTTTGACATCATTTTCAGAGGTTTTCACAAGGGTTTCAACCACCTACAAAAAAGGGCGACTTGTTTTGGAGATTGCAGCATTTATTTGGAGGGTTTCTAGTTGGCCATTTTCAGATCTGAAGGTTGGAATATCATCTTCTATATTTTTAAATGTTATTTCCAAAGTTTCATATTTTTTGCACTTGTATTCGGGAATATATGAATTTTAGAAGTTTTCCAGCTATTTAGGGCATGCTGTAATTTTTTGGCAGTCTTCTATTATCTCAAAAATTCCAAAAATAATTTCCTAGTGTTAGTTTTATTATTATCAAGCTCTCTTTAAATTTTCAAGTGATTCGGGCAAGTATTTTGTGAGTTATAAATTTATTTCTATTCGCTGCCCTATTTTTATTTTCTGCAAAAATCAGAATTTGTTTGGCTGAAAATTGTCAATATTTTGTGCAATTCTAAGTGGTATCCCACAAGGGATATTTCAGTGGTATCAGAGCAGTTGTTTCTCCAGCCTGTTGGGGTTGAAAGATGGGAGACAAAGACAGTGAGGATATGGGTGTAGATCTGATGAAACAATTGTTCACCAACATGGTAAAGCAGCAGGAGACTACCAATCTCTATTTAAGCCAGCTCACTGAGAGATTAGCACAGGGCAGGATTGATGCTCATATACGGAGAGAGGAGAAAATAGCAATAGGGGACAACATGGTCAAAGAGGTGAGGATGGACATTCAGGGCAACGGTCTCCCCATTCTTCTACCAAGCCTTTGGGGATTCACGAACCTTCTTTCGTAAAGGATCCGGAAGTTTCACAAATACGGCAACCAGTGGATATTTTAGATGAGGAGTCTTGTTGGGAAAGGTACCAGACCTTGAGTGATGGCTTTCATGACAACATGCCATTCCAGGAATATTGCAAAATGAAGATTGGCAGCAAGCCTAGGAGAGATCATCAGATACAGGTACCAGAGTTGCAAAGGAGATTGGGACAGATTTCCATTCCACACTTCGATGGTTCTAAGAAGTGTACTGCACAATATTGGGTTCAGAAGTTGAAGACATACTTCGACTTGAATCCTATGCGTGAGGAAGATGCAATTAAGTTTGCAATCTTACATCTTGAGGGAGACGCTCATGATTGGTGGCATCATGGATTGATTACACAGGGACACATACACATTACTACTTATGTAGAGTTCACACAGAGGCTAGTGAGCAGATTTGATAGGAGGGACCCTGACAGGTATTTTAGGGAGTTGACTCATTTGAGATAGACTGGATTCCTGGATCAGTATATCGCAGATTTTCAAAGATTATCAGTCATGGTACCTAATGTTACGGAGATGAAGGTTGATTTCACTATTCATAGCAGGTTTGACAGATGCTCTCGCTGGGTTTGTGAAGGCATTTGAGCCTTCTTCTTTGCATGAGGCTATTAGGAGATCTCGAGACTTGGAGTTATCCACTCCAAAGTCGAGGGTTCCACCTCACGTTCAGCAAAGGGAACCCCCATCTGGATCAGACGAACTTCAGCAGAGGGAGCCTCCACCGAGGCAGGAGGTGGCTAAGAAGCCAATCATTTCCCAAGAGGACAGAGATGAGTTGAGGCGAAAGAAACTATGTTTCGATTGCCGCACACCTTGGGTTCTAGGACATGATTGCAGAGGTAGAGGGAAGGCCCAATTCATTGAGGTCTTCGAGGAGAGTGAGGGTGACAGAGGTGAGGAGTTAGAGACTCGCGAGATGGATGATGGAGATGGAGTTGCATTGGATAGTGCTAATGCGGTGCAGGAGGAGGAGACTTTTCCTCGGGAGATTATAGCCACATTGTCTAGTACTCTGATGTACAAGGCATTTAGGATTAGAGGAGTTATGTAGGGTCAGCGAGTTATGGTACTCATTAACAGTGGGGCTACCCACAACTTTATTGATGCATCATTGGTTGAGAGACGAGGTTTGCAGATGAAGGACTTTGAGGGCTTCAACATTGTTGTTGCCAATGGGGAGTATATGAGATGCACACGGAAAGTTCCACAATTGAGCATCACCATGGGTAACTACACAGTTACCGATGATTTCCACATTGTTAGTATGGGAGTCACCAACATAGTGCTGGGAGTGCAGTGGCTTCACTCTCTTGGTGAGTTTCTGGACTAACTTTCAGACGATGGAGCTGAAGTTTAAGTCTGAGGACAGGAATGTGATTTTGAGGGGATTATCTACAGGAGCACCTAGGGTGGTTGCAGCTGAGGGGATGGAGAGGACCTTCCGACATGATGAGGGGTTTTATTATTGCAGATCGATGTGGAATATGATGGATGTGGGTGTGACCAGTAGTGTTGCACATGAGACAGTCACAGAGATTGGGGTTACAGGTTCAAATCATCTAAGTTTATCATTATGTTGGTTATCTGAGGTTTTGGTAGACTGGAGATCTCATTTGCTTGTTGAGTACTCCAAGAACCGACACACTTGTGAGATTTTGGATGGTCACATACAAGATGACACCTACAGATTGGAGGATGAGATGATATTCTATCAGGGCAGATTATACCTTGTGTCAGATTCATGGTTGAGGATGGAGATATTACGACATGTGCATTGTTCTTTCGTAACTGGACACTTGAGCTTCGATGCGACCTACAGGCTCATATCAGAGAGATTCAGATGGCATAGGTTGAGGGAGGATATCCTCAACTTCATACAGGGATGTACGGTTTGTCGTTATAACAAATCGGAGCTTACAGGTTCATCATGTTCTGAGTCGACATGGGATAGCACTCCTATGTATTTTACTGCTTCTAGGCACAGTGGGCATTTCACCCATGTGCTAGTCAGTGGAGGGGTGGAGTTGACTCAGTTTCCTGGTTATTCAGTAGGTTCACACTCATCACAGGAGGTGAACTATGTAGAGTTGACATTGTCGGTTGACCATTTACTGGAGTCTTGGGATTTTTCCCCCACGGGACACATTGAGATACATTATGAGTTGTACTCTCACACTAATGTGGGTCATGTGGGAGGGTTAGCACGCTTTGTGCGTATACAGGTTATTTCACAGGTTGATCCAGGGGATTCTACAGGATTCAAAGTGGACTTGCGTACCCAGGAGTTGATGGAAGAGATAGTGATGGGTCCCATGATGATGGCATCAGATTGGCAGGGATTGGACAGATTGGCAATCCCGATGTGGGTACCAGTGGAGAGTCAGTTTGGGTATCCTTCTACTTCACGAACAACATTGTTCTCTATACAACATGGAGGTCATGATGACTACATGGGGTTTCTTGGTTACTTCGGATTACACCGATCTTTGGTTGACTGCAGGGTGAGATGGAGAAACTTACTTTGTGGTATTCAGCTTCTGCAGCATGACAGGATAATGCTTGGGGTCAAGCATTTCTCGGGAAAGGAGGATTGTAATGTCCCCTTTCCTTCGCCGAGAGCCTAAGGGCCAAATTTTAGTCTTAGCCTTGGTCATACCCAAGGGGCTATGGACGCTGGGAGCTATTGGGTATGAATATCTAGTCCATTTTATTATTATTCTTCATTGACATGTGCATAAGTGGTTTTGGAGGGGCTAGATATTATGTTTTGTTGTTAGGGAGGGGCCACATGGTACTTATGTTCTAATTTTGTGTTGGGGGTCACTTTTGGACCATGGCGACTTAAAAGGTGAAAAGTAACTTAAGTTACTTTATGTTATTGGCCCATCCTAAGGAAAAATGTGACTAGGACCTTTTAGGGTTCTTTTGCCTTGGAAAAGGTTATATAAGGAGTTGAGGGGAGAAAGGAGAGGATACTTTTATGCATACTCAACTATTTCTTTTTATGTGCAACTGTTGTTTGCAAATCTTCATCTTGTGGAGTGAGATCCCACAGGAACCCTAGCTTCGGTGGTGAGAGATCCATCCCTAGCTAGCAGGGCATTCTTCGGTAGTGAGAGATCTACCCTAGCTTGTCATTTTGGAGCTGTTTTCAGGGCTGATTCACAGAGATATTTTCAGGGGTTTCAGAGATAGGGTTTTGAGGGTTTTTGAGAGGTTTGGTGAAGATAATCAGTGAGTTTTCATATCAGACTTAAGGCAGCAATAAATGAAGGGTTTGGCATCATTTCCAGAGGATTTCAAAGGGATTTTGACCATCTACCAAAAAGGGCGACTTGTTTTGGAGATTGCAGCCCTTATTTGGAGGGTTTCCAGTTGGTCATTTTCAGATCTGAAGGTTGGAATACCATCTTCTATATTTGTAAATGTTATTCCCAAAGTTTCATAGTTTTTGCACTTGTATTCGGGAAGATATGAATTTTAGAAGTTTTCCAGCTGTTTAGGGCACGCTGTAATTTTCTGGCAGTGTTCTATTATATGAAAAATTCCAAAAATAATTTCCTAGTGTTAGTTTTATTGTTATCAAGCTCTCTATAGATTTTCAAGTGATCAGGACAAGTATTTTGTGAGTTATAGATTTATTTCTATTCGCTGCCCTAGTTTTATTTTCTACAAAAATCAGAATTTTGTTTGGCTGCAAATTGTTAGTATTTTGTGTTTTTCTAAGTGGTATCCCACAAGGGATATTTCACATAGTAATCAGTAGAACTAGCAAGAGAACAAACAACAAAAACAGTTTCTCTTTTTTGGTAAGAAAGGCCATGAATTGAAAGATTGTTCGTATAATGGATTCCAATAGGGATCGTCTAGTGGCAAGAATCCTAATAACCAACAATCATCACAGAGACAACAAAACTAGTCTCTGGGACAGAAAAAGGGAAATCAGAATCAAAAGAAGCAACAAAAATAAGGCAACATTGCTAACAAGGAAGACAAGCCTTTTAATGAGGACTTCTTATATGTTACACAATCACATGAGGACTCAACTTCACAAAATTATATCTGGTATGTTGCCTTGGGTACAATCCAGCACAAGACTGGGAGAAAAGAGTGGCTCTTCTGTTTGAGTGACATACCCAACAAAAATCATGTTTCGTTTGATGATGATAGCTCCTACAGTGTCCAAGGTATTGGCAACATCTTGTTACCCCTTAGAAAACATGATTGCAAAATAACATGTCTTATATGTCCCGACACTCACCAATAATTTGCTCTGTCAATCAACTACTGGAGCACAACCTATATGTAGATTTTGACAACAAAAGTGGTAATAAGATGTGCCTAATTTGAGATAAGAGCAAGAGCTTGAAAATTGTTGCAAGAGCATCTGACGTTGGGAGAATGTTCCAACTTGAATTTGTTCCAAGAAACAATCAGGCACTTATTACAAAGGATTCAAACTCGACACCTTTGTTGCACAGAAGATATGGGCATGTGAGTTTTAGATAGATGTCTACACTCATCTGTTATAATATGGTGAGAGGACACTTCCACTCAAGAAACATATAAATAAATGCCCCTGTCGTCTAGCAAGAAAACAACATTGAGTGCCAATTGATAAAAGTACCTTTCAAGCTTTTGGAAAGTTATATTTGGTGCACACCGATCTTTGCGGACAAATGAGACCTAATCATGTTGAGTTTCAATTTTCATGCTTTTTATTGATGATTACTCATGGAAAATGTGGGTCTATAGCCTCAAAACCATAGACCAAGCATTCCAAACTTTCAAGTAGTTCAAAGTGTCTGTGAAAATTGAAACTGGTTGTAAAATCAAATCTCTCCACTCAAATTGAGGGGGGAATACAACAGTAATGAATTCACAACATTTTTGGCAAAACATGGTATTCGACATCAGCTAACTCCACCTCACATGCCATAATAGAATGGTGTTGCAAAAAGGCAGAATCGCACTATCATGGAAATGGTGCATTACATAATTGACGATTTAGGTTTGAAGAAAACATACTGGGCAGAAACAGTAAAAATAGTTTATTTGTTGCACAGAGTTCCCACTGTAGCTCTTGGAGTAACTCCACAAGAAGCATGGTCAGGTCATAAACCATATATAGCTTATCTTTGAGTTTGTTTATTAAGGTATGCACATTCCCAAAAAGAAGAGAACAAAATTGGATATGAAATCTGAAAAATACATCTTCTTAGGCTACGTTGAAGAGACATTGGGTTATAGACTCGTGGATCCAAAAACCAAGAAAATATGTAGCAACAAGGATGTTGAGTTTCATGAGAAGAGTGAGTTAGATCCGCCTTCCACAAACTCACCTGATGAACAAATCAGCCATGTAGTAAAAGCAGAAGGTGACCTAAGCTTTGATGATGATAGTGATGATGGGAATGATGGTGATAATCCGGAAGGTCTTGCACCCACAAGAATAGCCCAACATATGCCAAAATGGTATACTAATGTGATACAAGATGTTAAGTCGGATGGAGTCCCAGACACATCCATCACTAGACCAAGGACTCGCAGTATGGTTCAAAACAAGGTCGATTCAGCCTTAATGTGTACAGTTGTTTAATCTGTTGAGCCCTCTACAATTCAAGAAGCCCTAGAGTCAAAACCTTGGAAAGATGTCATGAATACATAATATTAGTAACTAATGAAAAATAACACATGACAACTTGCAATCTTCCACAAAGGAAGAAGCCAATCGGTTACATATGGATCTTCGAGACAAAGTACAAAGCAGGTGGCAGTATTGACAAGCACAAGGCAAGACTCATCGCCAAAGGGTAGGCTCAGAAAGGCATTGACTATGAGGAGACTTTTGTTCCCACACCTAAGATCAAGACTATCAGAATGATATTTGCTCTAATTGCTCAATTTGGTTGGAAAGTCCAACAAATGGATTTAAAAAGTGTCTTTCTAAAAGAAGATTCATAGGAAGAAGTCTAAATGACTCAACCAGAAGGTTTTCTCATACCTAGAAAAGAAGAGGTGTGTAGACTCATCAAGGTATTATATGGTCTCAAACAAGCTCCTCGGGCATGGTATATAAAGATTGATGAGCATCTCGTTCATCACGGGTTCTAGAGGAATCCATATGATCTCAGTCTCTAACTTAAAAAGAAAGCGAGGAAGATTGTAATTGTTGTTGTCTATCAACAATCTAGTTATCACTAGCAATTCAGTGAAGATGATCGATGCAACGAAGAAAGATCTTAATCAATCATTCAACATGACTGATCTTGGGCTATTACACTACTGTCTTGGACTGGAAGTATGGAAAAAGGAGCACCACATGTCTGTGTCCCAAATGAAATATGCCAAGAAAATGCTCGAGAGGTTTCGGATGATGGACAATAAACCATTTCCTACACACATGGAGGTAAAGCTTTAGTTGTCTCGCATGATCCATCACCGTAAATAAATGTCACTCTCTATCGGTAGTTGATTAAGAGCCTCATTTACTTGACATATGCTAGGCTAGACATCTATGCTATCAGCTATCTTTCACGGTTCATGCAAGGGCCGAAAATCAGTCACTGGAAAGTTGTAAAGAAAATTTTGAGGTACATAAGAAGAAAAATGGACTTTGGCCTAGAATATAAGAAGAATGAGAAATTCTTCTTAACATGGTATTCAAACTCAGATCATGCAGATAATATTGATGACAGGAAATCCACTTTTGGATATGTGTTCTCTTTGGAATCTGGTCCAATATCATAGGGGAGCAATAATCAAAGCTTTGTTTCATTATCTTCTACTGAAGTGGAATATTGTGTTGCAAGAGCTATTTGAGAAGTGATATGGTTACGTCACATACTTGAAGGAGTAGGAGTACCACAAAAGCAACCAATCATCCTATATGCTGACAATGAAGGTGTTATCAAGGTTGTTTGCAACCCAATGTTTCATGAACATGTGAAGCACGTTGAGGTACAGGTTCATTTCATACGCAAACATGTTCTGCAACACAACATCCAGTTCTACTATTGCCCGACAGAAGAACAACGTGCAAATGTCCTCACAAAGTTACTTGCATGCAATAAATTTGAGGCATTCAGAGAATCTCTCTTGTTCTCTAAAGACAATGATGAATTGGGGGGGGGGGGATGTTAGGAATAAATTAATTCATCATTTGCATATGTAACGTAAAGTTGTTCAATTATAAAACAACTTTACTTTGACTATTTGTGAGTATTCTATGTTTAGTTTTGTAAATCCTTTGTGTTATTGCATTCCCTATTTACAGGGACTGTTACATGTGATAGTTGTTAAATAAACCTCTTGTAATTTTTTGATTGCTGAATAATATATCATTTTGTTCATGTTAACAACTTGCAAGTGACTGAAATGTGATTCTACTTGCTGTAAACAAGAGCTATTATGCTTGCAATCAACTGAACATGCAATTTCTAAACATGCTTAAGGGCTTAAATTTGCAAGGTAGTTGTATAGAATGAAACTAAACAAGGACGGAAACCAACATGAAAATAAAAAATAACACAATAATTTATCTTTGAGAAACCTAATCTAGGAAACCTTCATAAAGTGAGACCATGCCTTCTAATCTCCAGTATTATCATACACGATTTACAAGCCATTAGCTCAATTTTCAAGAACACCATGGTCCTTTATACTTCTACAATGCTCTACAAGCTTTCCTTGCTATAAAAAAACGTGTTGAATCTACATTCTTCACTACTACACTTAGTTGTAGCATCATCCTACAACTCTAAAATGAACTAGAATCCACTTCAACGGCAAATACATGAATGCATGGGGTATATTTATCCTTGTAAATGGGAAATTCGGTTGTATAGAGGATCCTAAATGCACCTCACATGAAGAAACGAAAGGAGAAACACCTTGCCCTCCATTTCAAAGCTTGAGTCTGAAATTTTGTCTCATATGAGGCATGTTCGACTATAGTGGACCCTGTCGTGTGGGTTTGTCTATAGCCAAACTCGCCCATGACAACTATTTTCACAAGTGATGTGGGAACTAGGATGTCTGGATACATGAACTACAACTCTCGAAAGAACTAGAACCCACTTCCAAGGCCAATACACGAATACATGGGGGTATATTTATACTTGCAAATGAGAAACCCAATTGTATAGAGGGTCCTAAACTCTCCTCACATGAAGAAATGAAAGGGAAAACACCTTGCCTTCCATTTGAATGCTTGAGTCTGAAGTTTCGTCTCATATGAGATAAGTTTGACTATAGAGGACCCTATCATGTGGGTTTGTATGTAGCCAAACTCGCCCACTACAATTGTTTTCACAAGTGATATGGGAACTAAGATGTCCAAATCATCGTTGAATCTTCTTGTACTTCTCTTCTGCCTTGTTTTCCTTCTGCATTCTATTTTTCCAATTCTTTTTCATGCCATGAGTGAAAAACCCATCTCAAAGCACTTTATTGGTCAATTATAGATGCATGGCTTCCTCTCAAGCATGCAAAAGGCTTATCCATGGGCCTAAATCTCCCATATACTTTCAGAATGTCTTAAAATGTAATTTCCAAGAGAGAGAGAGATGGATATATTTATAAAAAAAATCTTAAAAAGCCTATAAATGATCTAATTGGACACTTCACACTCACACCTAATTGGACAGGTGACTCCCATGAATCATATTAGATTTTCTTATCTCACGTGGCTTGTTTCAATTTCTATTTAATTAAATAGGAATAATATGCAGTTATCTAACTTGGGATAAAGTCACTAACCTAAGTCATCTTAAATCTAAGGTGTGAATGACAACATGCACCAACACCCCCCTTTACGTGCAACTAGGGAGGTTTTCGTAAAAAAAGAGGAGAATCAAATCCTCAAAAATGGGTCTCAAACATGTTTGATGAGGTACCCATGTACATTGAAATTTTCCATGAAGCAAGGAGGATTAAACATAACCTCACCCCCACCCCAAAGGACTACTTTATATCAAACGTTGAAGGTGCTGAAGGAATGTGAGTCACTAGCTAAAGAGTGTTGGTGATAAGGGCATCTACCTCAAGATCGTACGAGATCCCCCTGCACCAAACATTTATGTCTTTTGTAAGAGGAAGAATGGATGCTATGAATTGAAATCTGCCCACTCCATAAAGGATGATGAAAGCAGCAGTATCAAGATCTCCGTAGCTGATCTAATACTAAAATGTGACAAAGGAACTGAAACACATGCCAATGAAGAAGACTTAATGGAAGGACATGGACCATTCACCAAAATAATGTCCATGTGATGTGGGGACATGGCTCTTCAACCCTAAAAATTGGTGAGGAATGAGGATCCACAGGAAGAGGTGGATCATCAGTGATCTCAAAAAAGTAGAATCCCCAAAATACTTAGTAGGGTAACTCCCATCAATGGAGACAAGGTTCTTCAAAATAAAGTGCGATGGCTCTATGAAGGAAGACCAACAGCATTTAAAAGAACACTAGGATCTGCAAGAAAATGTCTCACTTCTAGAAGATACTCATCCTATAATGGTGGGTCACAAAAGAGAAGAGAAAGGTCTAACAAGAATGAATCATCACAAATAGCAAGGGTGGAATCTTTGAGCTCATATGGAAAGTCCACAATAGTAGATGACGAATCTTTGTACATGTACTCAAGAATAGTCCTAACTTTGAATGGACAGACTATGTGCTCCAAATAGTGAAGGAGGTGCATGGGAAAATCATAGCTATCTAAGACTTGGGGACGGGGATGGGCGCAGAGGGCCGTGGTTTTTAGGACAGCAACAAATTTCCCAATTTTGGGGATGGAAGGGGATGACTACTATGATAATATATAAAAATCATATTTAAACATTTATTCAATGAAATTCAGGGATTTAAGTTGTCTTTAATGTATTTTAGGTACTTTTGAGATTAAAGTGAACAATGTTTTTGGTTAAAAATATTTTTTTAAAGTAAAAACATAAAAAAATACTTTGGAAAAAAATTTAAAATAGGGAACGTTTCCTCCAAGTCCCCAAGTCCCCAAAAAGTGTAGGACGTCCAGGACATCACCAAAATCTAGTGGATGTGTCCCCAAGTGCAACAAACAACATTAAATGACCAAGTACAATATCACAAGATTTTAGCCACATACTCTATTGGTCATGGTGTGGAGGAGCATATATAGAAAAGGATGAAGGCCTTGTGTACTAAAGAATTTTTCCCTATAAATACACCATGGTGTATGATTTATCCCATCAAGAAAAAGATGAGGTGTTCACATGCATCTGCAAGCAAAGTCAAAACAACCAAACAAGAGTAATACAAAGGAGAAACCATCAATGTGCCTAGAAATACGTACACAAGAACACTATGTGAAGGTACTGAGAGTCTTACCAAGATGCTCCGAGGAGCTCAACACAAACCTCAGTTGAATGACAGTCCCCACAAGTGTCCCAAAAGATGTGGCACAAACAAAAATAGTGACAACAAAATCCCAAAAGGCACAAACATGTGTCATGACCAAAAGAAGCCCCAAACCAACAAGGCGCACAAATAAATGTGTCAAATGAGGTATGCCCCCCAACACTTTATAACACTGTTATTAGAATAAGTTTTCCTCAAAAAATGTGTATAACAATGCAATGCTCATTTGCTCTATGCTCAATCTTCTCACATGTCATTGTTCTCTTTACATATTATAAAAATGATTACAAATAAAAATACAACTCATGCAAGTATCCAAAAAAAATCCTTAAAGACACTTCTCTAGAAGGAGAGCAGCAACGGAAAAAATCCGGAGGAAAACAACTAACAACACAGAACATTTACCCAAAGATTCAGAAGAGATTAGACATGCTCTACCTCCAAGCAAAAATAATCATAAAAAAAGAATTGGAAAAAAAAACAAAACTACAACAGAAATATTGAAAAAAAAAATAGAAAATAGAAAATAAAAATTGAGAAAATAATTAAGAAAAATACAAAATAGTTGGAAATTTGAAAAAACAAAGAAACAATAAATATATAAAAAATGAGTGCCGCCAAACCGAAAACCAGCAATTCAGCAAGGTGGTTGTATTGGAGAACCTTCATATATGGCATATAATCAATAAAAATGATTGAACCATATCTCTCTACATTTACTTGCTTCAAAAAAGCACCTTCAATCACAAGTGACCCAATGGGATATAACTGTCCATCATCATCTATAATTGTCTTGCACATGTTACGCAAGCACAACTTGCCAGCTAACTTAGTAAAATGTGCTCTTGGCATAGTACAGCTCCAATACTAGGGCTACAACATTAACTTTGTACGGAAACATGTAAGTCTAGAGTAGATCAAAGTGATCCAATATTATCCTAATCCATGCAATCTCATGGAATGGATGAGTTTTATATGGTTCACAATAAATCTACCTCCATACCCTGACCTCATGGAGAATACAAGGGAGACTTTCCTTGCCTTGGTTCTTTGTTTTGTGCTTGGTGCATTTATTCAATGGCTTTACAATCTACAGTGACATGTGTATCATCCTTACAAAATTTGCACCAGGGCATCTTAACTCATGTTGTGTGATGTACTACAAGGAAATCTTGTGTCTATGATCAATAATCATTATATAGAGCAAAAGCTTGTTGAAGACACTTTTTCCTTAGTGTGCTAGTATCATAAAGACAGGACAACTAAAATTTGAACTCGAAGTCTTGGCTGAATGATGAAGTAACGCAATTGTTTATTGAACTAGTGGACAAATGCTTTTATCTTATTGCTAATCGAAAATAACCCTTTGGACATTATAGTACCAAGGGGATATGGCATAAAGTCTTGTACCCATTAAATATATCATACAATTTTGAAAGTACAACATATGCTTAAATCCAAAAAAGTGCATCTCCGGGGTTACATCCGGCAAACTACTCGGATTCATTATCTCTCGGCGAGGCTTTGAATTTGACCCTAAGAAGATCAAAGTTATTGTCCATATGCCTCCACCTAAGAATTTGACACAACTACGATCAACTTGAGGAATATGATCTCGCCATCCTTCTGTGGGAAAAATTTGAAAAACAATTGTATAAGAGGTAACTATCAGTTGACTAACAGGAATAGAAAATCTAGATATTTTATGAAACTGGGCAAGGTATCTCTCTTATGTCTAAGTGTTTGGGTTAATCTAATTAAAACTATTACTTCAATTGGTATGTTATGATATAGAGTAGTAAACACAGTAAAAAACAGTAAATACATAAATTTTAAACCATATGTTTATAAATTACGCTTGAACACTGCTTCTAGAAGCTATGTAAAATGAACTAGGGTTAGGGTTATAAAGATAGCACCATATTTACAAACCATCCACACACCTCTCTCTGAATTGGTGATTAATAAACATAGTGACATGTTGACTTGCCAAAAGAAAAATATTCATTGTTGCTCTGTGAAGAAACCAAACTGAAAACTAAAATTCAATTAAAATCTACAAAATAAGTTTACAAACAGTATGGTATAACCTTCTCTAAATACCATTCTAATATTTTGCCTCCATTTTAGGGGGTACTTTTGGTCTGTATTCATTGTTATGTCAGCATGTTACTTATGGTAAATATAAATAAAGACATATATTCAATAGGTTTACTGAAAACTAAAATTCAATTAAAATCTACAAAATAAGTTTACAAACAGTATGGTATAACCTTCTCTAAATACCATTTTAATATTTTGTCTCCATTTTAGGGGGTATTTTTGGTCTGTATTCATTGTTATGTCAGCATGTTACTTATGGTAAATATAAGTAAAGACATATATTCAATAGGTTTGCCAAGTAACAGCAAGAGAATCATAATAAACAAATGAATTGGGGGATATAGAGTTGGATCAGCCCTATATAGATTATGATTCAAGCATATGGACATCTACAAACCTCACACAAATCACTAGGCATGCTGTAAAGGATGAATATCATAGAATATCTAAGGCATTATTGGTGCAATAGTTACTAGAAAACTCCAGTATAGGGACGAAGACAGCTTCAAGTATATAGCCTTACCCTTATTCATTTACTCACGTACTCTTGTTTGGATGGCATCCCCATTGTAATACAGGTTGTAATCTAACGTCTCCTAGTAACTATGAGTGCATGGTATTGGATTTGGAATTGGAATGACCAATATGCCATACCGACTTGGACTTGGAAAACAAAGTCAGTCAAAACTCAAAAATTGACTCGACTACTCCATATGATGTATTCTACTTGCAAGTGTGAACTTTTTCCCAATTTTTTAAGTGGTCGGGTATCCTGCTCAAACTTAGAGTGTCATTGAAACTTAAAGAGTAGCCAAAGTTGATTCATTTTAACTCATTTTGAATCAATTGGAACTTAGAAACAAAAGTTTTATCACCGAGTATGCCATTATTGGTACATGCTTTGATCCTTACATGAGTTGTTATGCCATAATGCTCTAATTGCAGTCTTTGGGCCATAATTGGTATAAGATTTGATCTTGAAGCGAGCCTTTACGAGTGACACTCTGATGTATGCTTTGAAATTGAGTAGTTGTCGATAAAATTAGAAAAAGCCATGAGGAATCATGATTCATGAAATGCACACTTTAATGTTTAGATGGGTTAATGTTTATTTTGAAGTTATTAGAGTCTATTGAGGCATCACTATTCGTATCCTTATTCCCATTAATGTTAATCTATTTGTTAGAGTAATTTGCCTCATTAGACAAATAGGGGAGCATGGCCTTCTAATGTTAGCACAAGTACCAATTCCTATAGGCCCTCCTATGTCACGAAGCCTTCAGGTGTGAGTAATAGCAAACAACTCATGCAAGGGCATTTAAGTGGCCTTTGGGTTAGGCACTAGGTCGGATCGACCCCCTCATTTGACAACCTATGAACAAGAGGCCAACATTTAGGCTTCGATCAAAGAGAGAGCACTCGCCCTCTCTATTTTGCACAAGAACGAGGACATTTAGATACTCAACTGACATTAGGGCCTTTAGGTAGTTGATGACCCACTTGCCTTTATAGATGGGGGTTGGGTTGGGATCAAGGTGTGAGCATAACAACCCAATTTATCAACATAAGGCCTTTAGGCAACTACTTTAGATAGGCACCACGTACCTCTAGGAGGGCTTATAGGCTCTATTGTGACAACCCACATATAAAGAAGAGAGTCCCTTTATGTAATAAGTCAAAATTATGAGAAATAATACAAACCCTAACATTAGATTAACCTAAAATGAATCTTACTTTGGTCGTTCCCCGCGTCTGAAAACAACAAAAGAGAACTTTTCATCTTCATAACCACGTAATTTACCTTTTGATCTCTGCAAAGAAAACAAAGACATGATAAAATTAATAGATTGCTTGTGATATGGAAAATGAAAAGCACGTATCAAAAGTAAAAGGTCGCATTGAAAGCATAAACCATCTCATTTTTTAGTCAAAATACATAATAAGCTATTTTTTTGTTTAAAAGAGAGAACATTTAAATTGTCACATACACAAATAACCCTAAAAAGATGTCCATTTTCATATAAAAAGATATTTGAGTCATGTAAGAAAGAGAATGTCCAAATTCCTAGATGTTTGGTTCTAAACATGGTAGTAGGACTCAATTCAAGCTCGCATAGACTTGTGAGTCTAGCTAAGGCCTTGTAGGCCCAAAGTAAACTTGTAAATAAAATTTCTTTAAATTTTGAAATGATTTAGCCAACGCTCAAAATGACATCATTACTTATTAGTTGTTTGAGTTTGGAAAATATAATATAAACAAATATAGTTTGAGTTTGGAAAAAATAATATAAACAAACATATCATCTATTAGGCAGTTGGGTTCCTTATAGATGATATATTTATGAATCTATTACCAATTGGGTTCCTCTACAGCAATTGGTGCAACTGCTAATCTTATGGCCACCTTGATGACACTCAATAGTAGTAAGTACAATAGAATAATGCGGTCATAAGCCTCTTGATATAGCACCCTGACATGATAAAGCAAAAATACGAAACCATGCCTCAAGTCCTCTCTTGATGTTACTACGAATCAAATGTCATTTTTCCTACTGTAAATGCAACTAAAGAAACAAAGAAATGATTGAGAAAAGAAATTAGGATGGTGTTCTTTCCTAAGGCAAGGGCAAGCATTTTATGCTCTATTGATACTGGTGATTCACCCAATCACACCTATACTCCATTTTTGAACCAACACAAACTGGATGAAATACCCAAGATGAGAACGAGAAGAAAGGCATGAGATACTCATTATACTTAGACAAACCCTTTAAAATTGTTAGATCTTGATACTACAAAAATATGCTTGATGCTCTTGTTTGTGGTGTGGATTTTATATCCATCTAAATTTGAGATTTTTTTGGGAAGTATTTTGTGTAATATAGTCCAAAATGTCGCTACATTACTTAATGGCATTCGTGGCTCTTTGATGCATTCAAGTTGTACCATAATATGTAATAAGCGGACTGACGAGAAAGCAAGAAAGTTTTGAATGTCTCAATCTATTGTCCCATTCTTTACCATGTTAAATCAATTGAGACATTAAGTAATGTAAAAAATGATCGGAATTGGATCATAAAATTTGATACGCATCAAGCCACTATCCTCAAAACTAGTCACATTGACCAAGTATGTAACTTATAACAATCTTATTTACCAAGGAAGACGTGATTCAGCATAATTTTAAGATTAAAGAAGACTCGCGGACTTGTACATTAAGGAAAAAAGATTCAAGGATGATTCAGACACCCAAGGGTCACTAGCAACTATGGATTAAGGAACAAGTAATGGATCCAATCAAGCTCGAACTCTTCAAGCATGATCGACCAGGGTTGAAACTGTCATGTGTAAGACAGGTTCAATTCAAACCAAAATTGTCACATGGCAACAAATTAATAAACAACTATGGGTGGTCCATAAGGATCAAGAAAGTGAAACCTCTTCATCAACGAAACAAAAAGATATTGGGAATCAATCAGAGACAAGGATGAAAATGAGTATTTCGTAAATGCTAACGAAGTCCCTATTCCATGCAAGCGGCAACTATGGAACTGCCAATTTCCTTCAAAAACAATTCTATAACATTCGATTCGTCTAGAGGAATTTGCATAACATTAGGGTGGTTTCATAACAGTGGTTTATAGATAGCAAAAACAATTCCCTCAAAAGTTGTACGAGAAAAGTAAACACAAAGCGTCAATGTCTATTTAGCTTTGAGTCATTTGGGAGTTTTTTATTGCACAGAAGGACACTTCTAGAAGAAAAGAAACCATATTAATGTCCATAGATGACCAAAACTAGGTCAGTGGAACTCGAGGATATAATAGTTAGCGATCAAAATCTCTCGGAAGAGAGAGTCCTAGAGGCAAAAATTTTATAAAAAAAAGTGCATGTGACAAAATAAAGCAATGTGCTACTAAGACAAGTGGTAATGAAATCAATGCAAATAGCAATGAAGGGAAAAAAATATCCCCCAAAGCATGTACCGATGAAAATTGGAAAGAGATCTCATAGATTATCTATGTATGTGCCTGAAGTGGAGTCATCTAAGCCATCATCAATTATTGTGGAAGATCTAACAATATTGGTTGGAGAGTACCCAAGGTAAGAGGTTCCGCACTAGGAAATCCTTGGAGTAAGGAAAGTGCTTCCTCTAGAATCTCTTCTGACATCCAAGGCCGGTGTAGCTCCAATAATAGAAAAGAAACTCGTAATATTAGTATTCCAAAGCCTCTCGGCCCAACTTTCTATTTATGAGTATCCATCTTAGCAAACCTATAAAGTCTACTACATATGGCAATGATGGAAAGGAAGTTTCAAAAGGATAAAAGAATGTGCATCCACCTTACTTTGGTATTGATGGGACTAGGTAAAATTTTACCAACATTTGCTTCTAAATTTCTCCAAGCATATGTAGAGGGTGGTGTAGACACTCAAATTTGGCAATTTACCCTTTGAGACTATTGGTTTCGACAATGCACTTTTGCTAAGATGTAATGTCCCTTTTTAGGGAGACTCGGAAAATCACCAAAAGCTGAGATGTAAACTTAAAAATCAGATTAGGGAGTTGTTGTAGATGGCTGATATCAACCCTCAATCTGCAAATTAGGCCCTTCCTAGGGTAGAGAATTCATCGGAGAAGTGAAACCCCTCAAAGGTGGGTTAAACCTTGCTAACACCCTTCAAATCTTATACCAAAATTATTAGGAAACCCTCAACAAACACAATCAGCTGTTAGGAATCAGAATTGAGCTTGAAAATAATTCATTTTGGAACCCTCAACCAGCGAACTTCAACAAGCTTGGAAAAATAGTAAACACCTCCAAAATTCACGAAACTCAAGATCTTGGCTTTTAAAAATATGGAGAACAAGACAATAAATTCAGATTTGTCAAATTATTATCACACATACCAAATAACACTCCCAAGTGGGTCGCTCCACCTCAAATAAATAGATTATTGATCCATAGAGATAATTCATGCAAGGAAATGATAAGTTAATGCTTTCCAGACCAGCTTGCATACATAAATCCTTATAGAATGGTTTTTGTCATCCACAAGTCCTCAATCAAGGGTTTCCATCCTTGAGAAATGTCCTCAATCAAGGGGTTTCGTCCTTGAGAAAGGTAGATAAGGTGCTTCACAAGTAAACCTTAACCAAGATATGAAAATTTACCAATACATAATCCAATAATCGCATAGCGACCTCCTTTTATAACCCAAGGAGTGCTTTACAAATATAAAAATGATGGCCAACCGTCTTAAGGTAAGTGTTTTTAAATATTTAATTGATATTTGGAGCCAACATGCTCATAATACCTTTATTTCCTAGCTACTTAAGTCCTTCTATTGGAGCACTAGGCTTACCAATAGGATACATGATAATAAATAAAATAACTACCTAAACAACCATATGAATATAATTAAGGTCTTCCCCTTGCTATCTTCCTTAGACCCATGGAGAAAAGAATGGGTTAAAGTCTTCATAAATCAGCCTCCAAAAAGGGACATGACATAAGAGAAATACACTCTTTCTATCCCTGCTCAATACATCCCAAGGTCTCTTGTCTAACTTGTTTATTCATACACACGGATATGTCAACAGATTCTAAGAATTAAATGCATAAAATCCATAGACAAACTCCACCTGACAAGATACAACCTTCAGGTTTCATGTTTTTCACCCCTGTTCAAAAATGTCCACTGTTCAAAAATGTCCACTTTGGTTGGCTTGTGGAATCCAGCCCTGGCCGACTTGTACAATTTTGGACCGACATATCATCAATCTGATCTTTCAATTTTATATTCTTCATTGGGTCATTTAATCCCTTTGGGTTGGCCTTTCCATGATAATTTACCTTTGAAGCCCTATATAAGTAGGTTAAACTCACCTCATTTACTAACCTCGCATTCTCATGAACTCCTATTGCAAACACTAACACTAAAGGCACCCATGGCTCCCTAAATCTTGCCAAATCTCATGCACAATCATTAGGGCAGCAATCACTACAAGTCTGAAGCATTTTACCAAGTCAAGGAATCATCTTCCCCCATTTGCAAGCACTCAAACATCATCATCTCAACAGAGCCAAACTCATTTCCAAGCATTGTCAAGGCGGTTCCAATTGCCAAATCATAGTTGCATTCATTCAGATATCACATATTAGGCATAGAACGACATGTGGTTTGAGGCCTCTTTGGAGTAGTGTCGATGTTGGTGGTGCAAGGATTGCACTTCAACCCTACTAATTTTGGTTTTGCAGGGTCTCCCACCCATCGCTAGGGTTTGAGATCTTACTTAGAATATTCAGAAGGCTTCACAGCATGAGTGACAACTAAGTTTTGACAGTGATAGACATCTCCAGGAGAGCGACAATCTCATAAAGTTACAAAGTAGGATCCAGAACAGGGTCAAAACCGTACAAGTGCAAAATCATACGAACAATCCTGACATTTTTGCATGGTCCTGCACCTGGACATATTCCAGCTACAATTCTGAAAGCAAAGCACTTGCAGTTTCATATCTCCCAGTTCCGGCAGTCTGCACACCCGGAACTTCCCAAATCCATCTATAATTAGCTAAGTGCACTCATCCCCTTGTGTTTTGGGGCTCATAACATATTTGTATATACTAGCTGTAAAAATTAATGCGTTGTTCTGATATTGCATAGTTAATGTTACAAGTTAATTAATCAAAATAACCTCTTATAGCCTCCCTTACATCCTTTTAGTGTATGTAATTCACTACACAAATATTTTTAATAAGGGTGTAAAACAAGTGCAAGTTGGGCTGCTTCGTGGGGTTTTATTCTTGTAGCCCCCATTTGTTTCAGTAATCCGTTTAATGCAAATAAATGATAATGTCCCTGATTTCTTTCAAGGCGGCGCAAAGTGGCTCCAAGCCCGGTGATGTGGAGGAAGGAAAGCTTCAAGTGTTCTTCAAACAAGGCAAAGTCGGGTAGGAGGAACATGATGCTTGCCAAATTAGTCAAAAGGGATAGAATGATGCATTCAAGAATAGGCGGTCAACCTAATGACAACCTCTTCCTTGCAACACAAAACCAAACTTGTTCACAGATTTCAGTCACCAACACCATGTAAACTTTGATCTTGTAATGATGCAATAACACAACAAAAGAATAAGGCTGCTTTGAATCAATTCATGATCAATAACAGAGTATTTATAATGTCCCATTTTTCCAAATTAATGCAAAATAAAGGATTCCTTGCCTTTCCTCTTTTTGAAGGCAAACAATGGACGAACAAAGGAAGATTGTGAATCAAATTTCAGCTTTCTGCATTCATATTTATGTTTTAGTTTTATATTTCCCATTCTTAGTAGATCGGCTAGAATGGAGAGCTTTTAATAAGCTCAAAATAAAGAAATAAGATATTAATGAGGTTGGTTGGGTTTTAATGCATTGAAGAAACATAATAAAAGATTATAATGACTTATATGGGTCAGTCATGTTCTTTTTAAGCGTTGGCGCCAAAGGGGGGTATAAAAGGAAGTAAAGGCTTCATTTGCACATCATCTAGATTGGCGCATTTTCTCTATTTGACTTGTGAGCTAGTTGCTCTTGGTTCTTCCACTCTTGGACAAAAACCCAAGTGTGTGGCATCTTCCTAGAAGGACGAAAACCCTTTTAGTGGTTTATAGGGGGACGGAAACCCTTCTAAGTTGTGTGATCTTAAAGGATTGTTGCAGATTTGAGGGAAAGAAATCATAATCAGATTTGTATTTACATTGAGTGGCCTCTCCTAGGTGGAGCGACCTACCTTGGAGTGAAGTTTGGTGCCTTAAAGGGCATATATTTGACATTTCACTTCATTTTCAGATTTGCCTCTATTAATAAAACCAGAAGCTACTTTGTTGTGAATTTTTGGGATTTTTAAACCCTCTTTTCATATTTATTTTGGAGTTGTACTTCTGCTGGTTATTATTAATTTTCAGCTGAGCATATGCATGATTTTTGGGTTGAAAACAGTTCTAGAATCTCTCTAAAAGGCTTATATTTTGGGTGAAATTGTGAGTTTATCAAACATTGTCGTTCAATAGAATCAATTCGTTGTGGCAAATCTGGGTTTCATTTGAGTTTGCATAGACTGAATTCCCTGGCCCGAGCTCAAGACGAAATTCTAATCTAAACAATTCGGATGCCTCTTGTAGATCTGTTGATTTCAAGAATTAATTTCAGATGTTATACTCCACAAACTTGGGCTATAAACCCCCAAACTTGCTTGTATTGACGTGATTTGCAGCTGGAATTTCCTTATATTTTCAGTTTCTTTTTTCCAATGCCGGCACCATATTACAATGGTATTAGAGCCCTATCGGACCTGCCATTGCCAAACTCAAGGCCTATTGGGCCCTTCAGTCTGCAGAAGGCAACAAGGGTTTGCATACTATCAAAGGAGGACAATATGGAACCCCCTTCTTAAGGAGCTAAAATTGATACCAGTTTCTTTGCAGTGCCTCATTTATCAGAGCCTTCCCGTTAGCGAACGTCCATGTCACATTGGCTTCCCCTATCTCTTCAAAAGCCCATCCTGTTCTGAACCTAGGATTCTTTAATAGCATTTGTTTTGGTCTTTCCCCCATGCTCAGGCCATTTGGTCTATGTAATCATTCCCTCTTTCAAGGGATGAACACCACTGAATTCTTTCACTGGCGTTTAGCTTCATTTGGTGACTTTAGCCAAATAACCAAATCTGATTTTTATAACTTTGTGGCAAACTGTAATTAGAAACCAGCAAACTGATTTCATCCATTTGGAACAGCGGTATGAAATTCTATGTTATGCAAAACACTGATCAATTTGTTGCTTTAATATCCACTAATGCCACAAGTGGTTAGTTATTGTCTATCTGTAGCGCATCCAGATAAATCAATAATCAAGTAGAGAAAGTTGCTCTGGAGTCAGCACATTTAGCTGGAAATTAATTAAAAACCAGCGAAGAGCAACCACAATAAAATTATGAAATATGGGTCCCTCCGGAAACCCTCAAAATTCCACCACCAAATCGAAGCCATCTCTGCCTCGGCGGCCGCCTTTACCTGGAAAATATGGTAGAATCAGATCTATGCAAATACCGTTATGCATCGTCCTCGAGGTTCCCCTCTCAGCTCCATCAAACCTCTGGACATCAAGATAGAGTCGCATCCTCCAAGGTTAAAAAACAAATGGCTAAATCTTGAAAGTGAATGATTCTCCTCCAAATGGTGTGCACATTTACTTGCAAGCTCAATGGCCAATGGTTGAAGGGATTATTCGTTCCTTTCCAGATGCAAATGCCCTATCTAGAAGGTTGGCAGGTTGATCCTTCTTCAGCCGAAGCCACACAAGAGGAGTGTTCATCCTTCCTCAAGATGGATCCTCCTCATGGAGCAACGGATTGCTGCGTCAATGCTCTCAATACGTTTTTGTAGTTCTCATGCTTTTTGTTTACCAATCTAGACGTTTTTTGTCGCAAAATGAGGTCTTCACTGTGGGACCATGAATTCTATGATCGCCTCCTACTAATGTAACACTCTTTTAAGGCTAAAAACATACATGGCCAGTTCCCATAGTAAGATCAGATTTTATTGCTTTGGGGTCATTAAGCTTATTTCCTTGATTGTTGGTTTTAACCCTTGAATCCGATATTTCAATGCTATCAAGAGCTCAGATCTTCAAAGGCACTATGGTTTCAATGGAAGAAAACATTACAAGGGTTAGTTAAAAACAAATGCAAATGACAAGTATCGATGTTCTTAAATTGATAAGTCCTCTACTTGCTTTGCCATAGAGAAGGATTAGTGGACACCATGGAATTCCAAATTTCCCGATCTCTTCAAGTGGTGAATGAACCTAGGGTTCATAATACAGGTGGTAGCTCATCTGGAGCTAATATTGCACGGCGACCTTTGGGATCAACACACAGATCAGCCATGAGGCCTACTTTCCTTCCAAGGGAAGAAGTTATTCTGGATGTTGAAACAAGGCTCTCTACATAAAAGAACATTGCCACAAATTATGAAGAGTATATGGCTCTTCCACGAGAGGCTCGTGAAGCTATTTCACTCGCAGAATTCATTGGTGTGAGCAAGGGAAAGTCAAGCCCCAAACCTAGGCCACAAGCTACACAAAAGGAAGAAATCATGGAGCTTGAGCCCATGAAGGATGAAGATTCGACCCTTACTCCCATTCTTATTCCAGAAAGTCAAGATGTTGAGGTAATTGTTGATCATTGTTTGATTAATACTCCTAATATTTCAACATGTGTGGACTTTAGGATTGGTAAGGAGGATGGTGAACAAGTGGGAAAGGAAAAAGGAATGGTTGGAAACCCTTCTCCAAAGAAACATGATGGCAATTAGCTTGTTGGTCTGTTTAGAGCAGCAATCAATAAGAAGCCCAACGACAAAGGTTTGGTGCATGAGCCTAGAGAAGAAAGGGGAGATCATAGAAGCACAAGTTGGAAGGTATAAACCCTTTAATCTTTCATGATTACTCTATGATTTCTAATGAGGGCATGTTACAGGAAGATAAAGAAGAAAAAATCTGAATTGCAAGATGGTCAAGAAAAGTTGAAGGATGAAGCACAATTGTCAAAGCACGACCCGGAAATATGAATATGATTCAGATTTATTACTTCCTACCATGCTATTTCAGATTTGTGGTCATGAGAAAATTATTGTTCAAGGGATGACCTTGGGGCAAATGTGATGCTCCGAAGCAAACCAAGGCAAATGAGGTATTCTCCCTGATAGCTACAGATGATGAAAAATCTGATTTGCATAGGGTCCATGGACCAAGACTTTTTGAGTGACCTTGTTGGGGGTCACGTGGATGCAAGAAGGTTCTTTTCTAGGTGGCTACAATCACTTTCAGTATCACTGGAATTTTCAGAACAGCAGTTAATAAGAGGTAAGCCATTTATGGTGTCCATGATTACGGATCAAGAGCTATGGAGATGCCCTATGTGAACACCATCAAGATATTGTTGCCAAGCCAAGGCCGAAAAAGCTTCATTTATTGAATCTGAATGAGAAGAAGCCTGATTTCAACTCAGAAGACTTTTAAATCACAAGATTGTGAGTATAGAGGATTTTTCGATCACTCCTCATCCAAGCAATGGGAAGGTAGATATGTATGACAGTCAACTCAAGGTATGATGTAAATTTCATGTTTGTTAACTTTCCTCTTATGTCGCTGCAATACTTGTTTCATTGCCTTAAGCAACATTTGTTGAGGATCAATACGAAAAACTTGTGGTGATGATTGCATCTTGGCATTTAGACCTTCCCTTGCAAGGTTGTCTGTACATAAAGAGTTGGGTTCCAATAGACCTCTTACATCATAGAAGAGGAAGTCTTTGGTATTATTACTCCTTGTCACAAGGTTAAAAGAAAAATTGATGGAGTATTATTTTGAAATCAGTAATGTATGCTAACATGGTTATGAAGGATCTCTACCCTCCAAGGACAAGGAGCCACGGGTTTGATTAATGGTGAAGTCACTCATGATTCCATTAATGAATGCTTAGTGGAAAAAATGGGATTGAAGGTTGAAGATTACAACAGATACACGGTGAAGATAATGGATGGCTACTCTATGTGATGCACAAGAAAATATTCCCAACTCCATGTTACATTGGAAAATTATGAGGTATGTGCTGATTTCCATTTCATTAACATGGCTGATTATGAATATGCGTATTTGGGGTCCAAGGGTTGCTATTCATTAAGAAAGCTCACCTTCAATCATCAAAGCATGGATAGATAAGAATCTCAGGCAAAAGGGTAAGAAGGTTACTTTTCAAGGTATGCTTCCGAAAACACCTCAAGTTAAGTATTTGGTTGAAGATACTTTTCCATGGGAATCACATTTTTGCTCTTTATCTAGGATAGCAGTTGATTGGAAACCTTTTATTACAGCATGGAATATAAGCTTGCTAATGTTATTTTGGAGGAAGAAATTGTGGATGTAAGGTGCAAAAATATGGATGGGATCATTCTACACAGTCATTAGAGTCAATTTGGTTTCAAAATCAAGAATGAAGAACTTGATAGTGTGGGCTGTTCATGATGCCCCATTGCGCTGAGCATCCAGAGCTATTTCATTAGATGCACAAAAAGAATGAAGGTAATAGATTTCAGTTTTTCTCTTTGCTTATGGAATGGAAGGAATTTGATGAAAGAGAATGCTAGCATGACATATTTAAGGAAACATAAGCTTGAAGCGGAATTCTTAAATTTCTTCTCTATGAATTGCTAACCCATGGTTCCATGAGAAGAATCGAAGGAATTAGGGGAAAAGAGAATTCATTATGATGAACTTTGCAGTTGTTTACATGACCACCAAAGAGGGGAATGGTGACTCAAATTTTCAGTTTCATGGCCCTGTGATAAGGCATGTTGTTCCTCATGATAAGGTTTTGGTTTGGGAGTTGTTGTGTCTTGAATATAGGGCTGAGTTTGCAAAAATCAGATTGGGAGCTGCCATTAGCAGCCATGAACAGCAGTGTATTTTCATTTTTTGAGTGCATTACATCATGGAATAATGAGGAAGGAAGATTTCAGAGGAATGGAGGAACAAAATCATATTATGATGTGTTATTTTCAGACTTGAACATTCTGATTTTTGAAAGAAAAATGCATGATCACAACTATTTTTGGGACAGCATTACTTAAGTGTTGGGAAGCCATCATATGGATGGAAAGTACGAGGTGGTGTCAAGCATCAAAAAAGAGCTAGATATCATATCTCTAAGGCATGACAAGGGGAATTTAAAAGTTTTGTTAAACACTCGTGTTTTCTTTGATATGTTTGCTTCATATGCAGATACATCAAACAAGAAGAAGATGAGGCTCATTTGGGATCCGGGTACTTACAATTGCTTGAGGGCAAGCAATTTTGGGAAGGGAGGATTGTAATGTCCCATTTTTCCACATTAATCCAAAATAGAGGATTCCTTGCCTTTCCTCTTTCCGAAAGCAAGCAATGGACAAACAAGGGAAGATCGTGAATCAAATTTCAGTTTTCCTCATTAATATTTATGTTCTATTTTTATATTTCTCATTCTTAATAGGTGGGCTGGATTGGAGAGCTTTTAATAAGCTCAAAATAACGAAATAATATATTAATGAAGTCGGCTGGGTTTTAGTGCATTGAATAAGCATAATAAAAGATTATAATAACTTATATCAGTCGGCCATGTTCTGTTTTAGCTTTGGCGCCAAAGGGGAGGTATAAAAGGAAGTAAAGGCTTCATTTGCACATCACCTAAATTGGCACATTTTATCTTCGGCATTTGACTGTCAATCTGGCTAAGACCAAGGTCATGGTCTTCAACGGGTTGAAGACATCACACCTCCACTTCTTTTTCAGGGGGCAGGAGGTTGAAATCAATAATGCATACACATATTTGGGAGTCCTATTCTCGAGGCCTAGATTTGGTATGAGGCATGATCTTCAGCCGAAGGTGAATAACGGGTATGGGTCTCTAGCCATTCTTGAGAGACAATGCTTTCGGCACCATTTTCAGGACATCTCCTCCAAGATGTCTCTTATGAACTCCCTAATCCAGCCCACTGTTCTCTATGGGTCAATTGTCTGGGGACCCTCCCTCTTAGATACAGATTGGGCTTCTGCCGAGAGGATTCAGACTCTCCTTCGCCACTTCATCAGATGCAAGCAGATAGTTCCCCAGCATATTATTTTGGCAGAGTTTGAGGCCCGACCTTTCTGTCTGGGGACCATATTTGACATATCGGCCTTTCTTCACCGTATCAGGAAGTTTGGTGATTTCTCCGATGAGCGTGACAGGTACCCTTATCTCGCTTATTGTTCCTCTATGAGTATTGCCCAGGCTATGGCCCGCTGCTAGTTTTCTGGGACTTCTACTTTATTGGATTCAGTTGGTATCCAGATTGATCATCTCCCCCCTTTTCAGTATTCCCTTAGTGTTCCCAGTCATCTCTTGCCCACCAAGCAAGTGCTGAACAGGTCCATCCGGGAGGATATCTACAGGTTCTTTATTTAGACTTCTTGGGTGAATCCTCATGGGGGTTTAAGTCCTAAGATGTCCTTTTATGCAGCGCATTTTCTTGAGATTAGAGATGGACTCATCATCCGCCCTCAGTACACTTTTCGTCACTAGATGCATGCCCTCCGCATACCTCTGGGTCAGTTTCAGGTTGGCTCCCACAAACTTCGGTGCGAGACTGATCACCACATTGACCGGGATGAGAGACTTTGTAAGCTTTGTAGCCTTCAGGAGGTGGAGACCGAGACTCGTTTCATCTTTTGCTACCCCATATAATATGAGACCAGACGACGATTCCATTGCCTTTTCAACAAGGTTCAGACCATCCCGGTTTTCTTTAGATATATTGACCAGCAGTGCCTTGCCTTATACATCCATGAGTCTCTGTTGCTCCCGGACGAGATTCTTCATCCCCCTCCAAGAGTCATTCCCACAAGACGGATTAAAACCTTCTTTCTGGTTCTACCCGCAGTTGGAGAAACTAAACGACAGAGTCATTTTGACCCAGATACAGTGGATAGATCAGTTCGTCTACGGTCAGAACTTCACATCTCCCCCGATCACCACCAGCAGGCTCGGTCGCACACTCGTACCAGAGGGCAATCCAGCTCCACCCATCTCCCTGGCCGTCGTTCTAGTCTCAAATCTCAGCAGGGGAGGGGGTCCTCGCCCCCCTCTTCAAATTGCCATTCCATCAGGAGCTTCTTTTCGTCGGCCTCGAATGTTAGGAGGGATGTGGCTACTATTTTTGAATAGACTACTAGTCTTTGTTTGCCCCCTCCTTCATTCCCTTCTCTACTTCTCCCTTCTTTCTCCCACGTTTGTTTCATTGCCCCCGCCTATGGTGGTTTGGCTTTGGGGCTCTTGTTTGTTCTAGTTCTTTTCCTTTCTTCTTTTTTTTTGGGAACTCATTTTGATTTTTCCCCGCTCGCACTTCCTTTTTTGTTTGGGCTGCAGTCCCATTGACCTACTTTTTTGGTCATTCATTGGACATTAATATATTTATCTTATAGCCAATGGGGTTTGGGTGGATCGGTTAAGATGGACGGTTGTGTCCAGATCCACCCAGGTTCAAATCCCGCTAGGCACGATCCCTTCAGGGTGGTTATCGATGGTGGCGGATGTTGCATCACCGGTGGTTACAACTGGCGGTTATTCTCAGCGGTGACAAACTTTGCATCGTTGGCATTGGCGTTTGAGGCGGCTGGTGGCTCTAAAAACAGCGGTGGCGGAAATTGCATCGTCGGTGAGGGCTCACTAGTCGCAGTCTGGGTTGGTCTAATTGTAATATCTTGTCTTAGGACATTGGCTGTAATGGGTGGGGTCCCAGGCAACCCTCCGGTTCATAGCTCTGGTCAAAAGCGTTTATCAATCAGAATATATATATATATATATCTTATCTTATCTATTAGACTTGTGAGCTAGTTGCTCTTGGTTCTTCCACTCGCAGACGAAAACCCAAGTGTGTGGCATCTTCCTAGAAGGACGAAAACCCTTCTAGTGGTTTATAGGGGGGCGGAAACCCTCCTACCTTGTGTGAGCTTGAAGGATTGTTGCAGTTTTGAGGGAAAGAAATCATAATCAGATTTGTATTTGCATTGAGTGGCGTCTCCTAGGTGGAGAGACCTACCTTGGAGTGAAGTTTGGTGCCTTAAAGGGCATATATTTGATATTTCGCTTAATTTTCAGATTTGCCTCTATTAATAAATCCAGAATCTACTTTGTTGTGAATTTTTGGGGGTTTTAAACCCTCTTTTCATATTTATTTTGGAGCTGTACTTCTGCTGGTTATTATTAATTTTCAACTGAGCATATGCATGATTTTTGTGTTGAAAACAGTTCTAGAATCTCTCTAAAAGGCTTATAAAAATTGTGGATGCATTGTTAGATGATATTTTGGGTGAAATTGTGAGTTTTCATACTGCTGTTCCTAAAATCCGTTCGCGGTCCAAATCTGGGATTTATTTCAATCTGCTGATTTGAAAATCAGATTTGATTGCTTTGGGGTTTGAGCTAATTTTCTTGATTGTTGGTTTCATCCCTTGAAAGGTATATTTCACTATTAAACAACCATGAACAGCCATATTACACTCCTATGGCATACCCTTGATAGGCTTAAAGTTTATTGACAAATTGGAACTGTTTCTCCCCTTTTAAATCATAGAATAAGTCATCAAATGTAACAAAAACTTATTGAGTAGGTTATAAAATGATCCAATGGTATTCTTCAGGCATACAATCATTAAAACAACCTACAAACAATTTCTTCCAGCCTTCACACAAAACTCGGCCAACAAAGAAACATAAATTTGGCATTTTGTCAAACACTTAGCTTGAATTTGGACAATTATAATCCTCAAAAACAAATTGATGTTTCGCTTTTGAAGGTTGATCCTTCGATAAAACCAAAAACCCAATTCAAATTTACCTTGCCTTTCTCCTAGAACCTCTCTAAACTTCACATCATTCAACTCACCAAAACGCTCCTATTATGCTAAAACAGGCCTACACACTTAGGAAGATGACCCAAACTGAAAAAAAAATGTATCCCTTCACATTTTCCATGCTAGGGCCTTTCTTTTGGTACCTTGGATGCCCTCTAAAACTTCCCCAAACTCTCCAACCTTCACACCCATTCCCCAAGCCAAAAGAAAATGTTATTTTCCTCATTCATTTGGTGTTTTCTAATTTTTACTAGTAATAATAATCAAGATCAAATTAGCTAAGTGTTTTAAGTCTATTAGAGACGTTTTTCATCATTATCTCTACTGGCTATAGGTTTACCACAATTTTCTTCTTCTTATGTTGCCCAAAAACGGCTTGCAAATATATAAACCCGTTTTTCCTCATGCAGTCCACTATTATTATGTATTTTTCAGGTCTTTATGATGTTTTAGGTCTCCTAACAGACCCTCCTTACTATCCTTTACCCTTGGAAAGCTTTTCCGAACCTCTCTAACTGCTCCTGACATGCATATGACCTTTGAATTCGACCCACATCAAACTAAAACAGTTTTTTTGGGTTCCTGAAATTCATTTATTTTCTTCTTTTAGCATTGATACACATTTTGCAGCCTAAGCCAATCTTCGAATGCCATTCCTTTATCTATTGAGACTACCTCTTTCCTTCATTTTGTTCATCTGCCTTTGTTTTAAGCTTCACAAATGTCAAATGCTTAAAATCCCAAAAAAAGAATTTATTAATTTAAAACCTGATGATAGACGAATGTTCAAGAGCACAAACTCACATCAAAAGTGTCCTCGGTTCATCCTAAGCTTTCTTGTAACTTCCCAACCTGCATCGTGCCACCATATGCTTACAAACGGAAATTGATTCCATTCCTCACATGGTGACTTCCGTGGAGTTCAAAGGCAAATTCAATTGCCACATCAAAATCAAAACTTATTGAAGTGACCAATGCGTTTTTGACGATGCAAGATGGCCAACCTTACCTGGATGCTCCTACTTCGTCGAGGCCACTTCTTTCACTGCCATTAACATCTCAACCGCTCTTGGTGATTATGTAGGCTTCCTTCTGAGGCATCTAGGAAATCAAACTGAACACTTTTGTCTTTTCTGCAGCAGCTAAACAGATCTTTTCCTTTAGAAGGAAGGCGCTGAAAGCTCTGCGAGCTTTAAAAGAAATATGTACATTGCAGTAGAGATCCCCGAATTGAGAACTTGAAGAGTTTGTAAAAGCTTCTCGTAGGAGACTCTAGGAGAAAGCGAATTTTAATACAAGTATTCTTTCTACAACAATGATGTACTAATTTTAGTTTTGGCTATATTAATGCTTTGTCACATCTTTCATTGTGTCAATTTTTTCTTTGTTCATGCATCCGCATTAATATTGTTTGTGTGAATGGTTATTGGTTTGTTTGACTTAGTTTCATGTTTGAACATGAGTTACACTGTCATGTCCCCTTTTCCGAATTAATCTAATCAGAGGACCCGTAGCCTATTGCTTATTTCCCATAGGGTAAGGAATAAAATTAGGGAGAAGATTTAATAATAATATCTTAAGTTGTCCTAAGTCACTTCAATTTTTTATAACATAGTAAAAGGACACTTATGTATTATTATTATAAAGGGGGCCCAAAAAGTAATATTTTAATAAAGTGCTTTCGATGATTTTAGGGTTGGAATTAAAAAGAATTGTTATAAAAAGATGAGTTAGGCTTAAAAGGATGGATTATTATCCATGGTCTATTGAAATCAAACACTATTTTCAGAGTGTGAGCACTTGAGTTCATCTTCTCCCCGAAGACGAAAATCCTTTGGTGTGCCAGATTGGAGGACGAAAACCCTCTTATCCATTTATGGTGATTCCATCCAAGGATCGCATTTGTCCCGAAAGATTGAAGTTTATTCCAGATTCAATTTGTTACAGTGCCGCTAGTACTTCCGTACCACCGCTACAATGTCGCTGCAGTACCACTGCTATTTCAGATATCAATCAAATGTTTGTTGAGATTTTCAATAAAATATTGTCATTTGAGGTGCAATCTTAACATTATAACAGCAATGAATGTATTCAGCATTATGTGTTAAGGTTCCATAATTTTCATTTTGTTTTGAGCACAGCAATAGTGCATGTATGCCAACTGTTTGTGGAAATGCCAATGAATGGTTCATGTTTACCAATTGTTTGTGAATATGTCAATGAATACTTGTGATAGTTACAGCTATTCCTAAGTATAGTAATCAGAGAAATTTGCATAGATTATTGGTTTATTTTGAAAGGACAATACATGCATAGAAAATAGAGTTTGTTGAATCATTTCAACTCTTGCACTGTTTTCTATAAAATTGGATCAAAATAACTTTACTGTAAGCAGTTTATCTATGTAGGGAAGCCTATGTTCCTCTACATGAAATATCTGTCATCTATCATTTCGTCTCCACATAAAAATCAAAAAAAGAAAATCGTTTTCCTTTCCTTTCACTTTCAATACACACAACATAGATTAGGTATATTTTCATGTTTATAAATATTTCCAAACCTTATATAAGTGTATTCTGCTACATTGTTGGAGTATGCAAACTGCAACCTGTGCACGAAGAAGAATTTCTCATCCTTGGGAGAAATGAGAACACATGTGTCTGCACCATTTCTGCTTCTGGAACCATCGAAGTACAACTTCCACAGACCAGAATTTTCTTCACTCTGCTTGAGCGCGCACAAAAGAATAGCTTCTTCTTCAAAGATGCAATAAGTACCAAGCCCAGTTTCAAGGGCTTCAAGCTCTTCAGCATATGGATCAAATTTATGATGCCTATCTGCCCATTCATCCAGCACTAAATCAGGTAGAGGAATAGGCTGCTCTTTAGAAACTAAAACTTGTTCTTCTTGGATTAGGTTATTAGCTTGGAGAGGGGATGGGTCATATGACTCAACATGATAGGAAAATATTGGCTCAGCTTGTATGGTAAACCGAGTACCATACCTTGTCTTTAATAACATATGGGACCAATCAAAAGACGAGTAATCACCCACTTTAGCAGTAAAATCTCTTGATAGGCATAAGGCAAACAAAAGAGGTAAGTCAATGATTGACACATCTAGAGTTATTGTGAGGCTTGGACATGAATAGAGGGTTAAGTCAAGATATTTAATGAATCCTAAAGTAGTGGCATACTTGAGCCAATCAAGTTTCAAGATTCCTTTAGACAAAGGGTTGTATTTAAGACCTAGGACATCAAAAAATTTCTTAGGCATGACAAAAGTACTAGTGCCTGAGTCAATCTTATAATTATGGACAAGGTGCTTGCCTATGATCAAGGACATATAAAAGGGTGGGGTTTTGAAAACCTTACTTACTTGTTTCTCCTCTACTTGACAGATATTGACAACAACATGAGTTTTTTGGATGACATGGTCAATGCGTGGAAGTTGCGCCAGAGCTTCATGCAACAGGTTGAGCTGAGATGGAATGGCCAGGGCATCCCACATTATGACATTTACATTTTTCTTCTTCATTTGGTCCACAATGTTGAATGGGAGGCCCATTGATTTGTGCATTTGAGGCACAACAACATATTTTCTTGATTGTTTAGGTGCATAGGTAGGGACTCTAGCTCGCATAGAGGTTTGACCTTCAAAAGGAGGGGTACACACCACTTCTTTAGGAGCAGTGTGTGGAACCTCATACGCAGGAACTTACGTGCCATGAATTTTGGGTTGATGAGTTGTATCCTTGTGTTTTTGAGGATTAACTTGTATGACAAGAGTTGAAGGTTACATGCGCTAGACTCAAGCATTCTCTTCTTGTATCTTGTGTTATCAGAAACTTGGGTGCACAATCTATTTGTGTCATCTGTAGCTTGATTTATTACACAAAATTCTTCAGTGCCAAAGAACATAAGGTTGGCCTCAGGAGGAAACTTATTCTAGCATTACTTGATTCTCAGGCTTGCTTGCACTTGTGGAAGGTTCACAGGTTGAAGCAACATGAATCATGTAATCCTGCGTGCATGCATCATTGACACATTGATTATGACTGCGAGGTATATTGCAAGGGAAGCATCATTCTGACTCTTGTGCTATATTGTTCAGTATTGAGACTAACACTTAACTTGTACTAGGCGCTGGAAGAGGTTACGCAGGAGGAATCATTTGCAAGGGAAGATGTGTGCTCGCATGTCATCTATCATTTTGCTAGTTCTACCCATACCTCTGATTTGCATATTGATTTCTAAAGAGCTAATGGCTCTGATTATACCCTTGATTAGAACTATTTATGAAGGCTTGCACCTGCTGCTCTTCTAGTCATATGACTTTATTAGACAAGTTTCTAATCAGGGATTTGATTTCTTCACACTCCTTTTGTTGCACGGGAGAATAGGATGTGGATGCAGTGGGTTGCATACTTTTCTCAAGAACAAGAGCAATAAAAGGTTGGGGTGTATGACTCATTTCTGGGAATAAGGGTGTGGGTGGTCTAGGAGCTAACTTTCCTACCTGGATAAGACTATTCTTTACACTTCTTGCAATATCATAAGTAACATGTAAGGTTATACCCACCATAGACTAGATCTTGACTAAGATGGCACTATTTACATCCCTCAGATAATACAAAAAACATGTTGGGTTGTAGGCCTTACCACTTGAGGAATTCTATCCCAAGTCTTCTGAAACCTGATATTAAAATCAATCATATGCTCCTTGGGCACTCTTTTTGTTGTCAACCGTTGCTCCACCAAAGACATGTGATCTGACTTATCTTAAAAATAGTTTTAAAGAGATGTTCCAAGCTCATCCTAGTTGGAAATAAATTCATCCCTCAAGCTTCTATACCACTGAAGTGATTTTCCTTTAAACAAAGACATGAGTAGCCTAACTGCTACATCATCATGCCTGATCAAATATATAGAGCACATGTTGGCTACATCTTGGATGTGTTCAATAGGGTTGACTTTATTCTCACCAATGAAGTATGGAATACTCTTGAGCGTGGCTGCTGACATATCATGTTGGGCATTCAAAATGAGAGGAATTCCGTTCAGTGAAGTTGGAAAAGTTCCTCAAAGGTGGTGGAGGAGGAGCTTGTCATGACAAGTTGCACAAGAGGCCTACCAAGAGGAGTGGAAAGTGCGGTATGGTGCATTAGAGATGGAGATGCACGTGTGGGTAGTTATTCTACTTGTTCTTCTCGAAGATAGTTAGAGGTATTCAAAATAACTCTTATGTTGTTGTGCTTTGTCTGATATGCAACTCTTCTCATGAAAGGTGCATGTAAACTGCTAGAAAAAGTAGATCTGAGTGTTAGGAGTCACCAGATGTGTTGAAACAAGCCTCCAAAGGCTAGAAATCACTAAGTCACACACCAAAACTTAGCAATGATGAAATTTAAGCTTTCAATGCTAGTCCCACCGGGCATGCCAAAAACTGTTAGAGATCAAACTTACACCCATCCCAGATCAGGTTGAACTGATTCGATTGAGGTAATAATGGGACTGTCTCCAAGTTGTGGGACCTTGCGCATGCTTGAGACAGACCTTTGGAGAAGGCCGTTTCCTCTACCTACTTCTACTGCTACTACTCCTACTCCTAATGTTGAAATGGAAATCCTAAGTTAAACATGTTAAGGGACCAGTGATAGGAGGATATGTGGAAAGGGGAAATTAACCTGAAGGAGGAAATATCACCAGAAAGAAAGGGGGATGAACATGATCAGTTTTGAGTGAAAAATGAAGGAAAATGCACAGAGGAAAACTAGACAGGCGTAACATAGACTAGAACGTTGTTGAACATTAGTTTCAATGGACATAGTCAGAAAAGGATATGCAAGGGACGTGACAAAGCACAATAATCACACAACATAAGGGAGAGGAAAGTAAGAACAATAAAAAACAAGTTAAGGTAGAAATAGCCACAAAAAAATGCTTCTATTACTTCCAGAAATGCACAGTCTATTACAATGGCATATGAGTCTGATATCCACATGCAAAGACCATATCTAAAGGTCTGTAACTCAAAATCCAAGGCAATACCTATACTAAATTTAAAGAGTCCAACCCTTTACAATGAGCAATGCTTATTACATTTATAGATGAATGAAATAGAGAAGAGGAGGATAAGGAGAGAAAACCCAATTTGAAAACTCAACCACCAACCAGCAATGAATGCCTGCGAATCTGCCTAACAAATCTATCAAATGTGCTTCCCCATATCTGTATTGGCATGTAAGAGAAGGAAGGAGGTGAGATCTGAATCAAATCTTGTGGTTGGAGCAATCAGATCCTACATTAATGGCATGAGGGATGTTTTCCAACTTCTCACCTACCTATTCCCACCAAGATTTGAACTTGAGTGATCTGGAGTGTAGCCCACATCATCAACTATTTTGTCTTTTTTTGCCACGTGCCATACCTTGGTTGGTTGTAAGGATTCGGTTGTAATATCCCCTTGTGGGATATTAATTAAAACTTGAAAATAAATTGTTTCCAATCGAATTTAGAATAGCAAACCCTTAAAGTTCGACCTCGAATAACCCAGTGTCAGCTACAATGCAACCCAAATGGGCTTGTAGTGAACCAAGGTGATGGGTTAGATGGGAGAGCTAGTTGAAATTTAATTCTTACTAAATCATAAATTAATTGCAGCAGTGGAAATAATAAATATGCACCAAAACCAGCTGAAACTTATAAAATTAATAACTTCACCAAAACTCAATATTTTTCCATGGAACGAAATGCAAATGAAAGCTAATAATTTTACCTTTCCAAAGAACTATAAATCTGATTTTTCTTTGCACTGGAACCCCCTCAAATCCAACCCCAAAAACTGAAACCCAGTCACTAGGGTTAGGATTAAATGCATAAAATAATATCAGCCCTTCCTCTTACTTCCAAACCCTCAAAACACCCACACACAGATCTGAAATAATTAATTTATGAAAGCATCTTTTAGATCTATCAAAACACCCCAAATGTGATGCCAAAAATACCCCAAACCAATCATTTCACTATAGATAAATTCTAGCAACATTAATGAGCCCAAATATCACCAAAACACATGCACCACACTCATAAAAATATGCTAGAACAGTTCAGATTGTAATTCCACTTCAAGAGCCACTAAAACATGCCACAAATATCTCTAATGCAAGTCGACTTGATCTAAAATAAACCAGAAGCAACAGCAGATTATATTCACCATAAAACACTTCAATAACTCTCATAAACCATGCACATATACTTCCAATAATAGGCGCCACACATAGAATAATTATATCATGCAATAATTATCAATGTGAGCTTGGAAGGATCTCACACACTCCACAACAATGGTGGTGCTTACAAGCACTTTTGTTTGTGATCACAATTGGGCATACATCTCTCTTCAAGCATGAAGATAAGTTTATCAAACCATTAACATGCCAGAAAGGGGACGTCGCGTCTTCTTTTATAGCCTTTGTTATTTGAATCTCCAATATTTCCCTCCAATTTTGGCATCAATCTCTAGATAGAAGAGATATATTTAAAAATAGTCTTCTTGGCCTATAAAAGTCAAACTCCAATTCCAAATATTAATTCCCTCCAAAAATATATTTAAATTAAATACAAGAGAGGAATTAAATATTAATTTAAATGCACTATAGGAATCGACTTGCCTAATTAAATCGATTTACCCTCAAATAATAATTAATTGGCCCATAAAATAAATCAATTTGTTTCCCAATAATTTGACTTGCCCAAGATGATTAATATTAATTTTAAATGCACAAGGGAAAGTCGATTTTCCCCCAATTAAATTCCTTTTATCTAAGGGGAGTGGATTAAAGGATATCAACCTTTATGAATTAAATATGACTTGAAAAGGGGGACATAAAGCGCGCCACGCTTTTATTGGTTGTGTAGGGCAATTGAAATATTACAACTAGTCGTTGATTTTGCCAATTCCGCCTTTACCATAAACTGTTATTTTCATCTTTTGATCTCCTTGCGCTTTTATTGGTTGCGTAGGGCAATTGAAATATTACAACTAATCGTTGATTTTAGCAATTTCGCCTTTTCCATAAACTGTTATTTTCATCTTTGATTTCCTTTTATTTCTTTTTGATCGCCCGAACTTTTTCGTTATTCTTATTCGTTCGATCTAATTTTCAGTTTAATTTTGCCTTATTTATTCACATATTCCATCGTTTCACCTTGTTTTTTAGCTCCCTCCTATCTAAGGAGTAAAAGTAGGAAGCCAAGGAAAAATGTGATTCTTCCTTCATTCCTAGAGGAATGCAAATTGCATAGTTTGCAGCGGATAGAACCCCCCACTAATTAAGACTTAGTTCTCTATGTTCAGAAAGGTAGTTCACTCAATGTCTGACATATGCCACGTGGCACAGTAACTGGCGTGGAAGAAGGCGCGAAGGCGCGCGTGAAAGAGAGAGGCGCGGAAGGGAAGTAGAGGGAGGGCACGCAAGAGTAACGCATGTGGCAGAAATGGATACATACTTGTAGGAGACAAGTATGCAAGCGGAGCGCGCGCATCGAAAGGTGATGCTCGACAGCAAGAAAAGAAAGGGGTGTGGGGATGTGCAAAGGGCTTAACCAATAATTGGAAAGCAAATTCAAGGCGCGCGCGCAGGGTGCATGAGTTGTTGGGAGGAAGGCGAATGCGCAATTAGTGTGCACAAGAGAAATGGAAGAAGAGAGGAAGGGAGACAAGGTAAGTGTAAGGCGCGAAGCATAAGAATAGCACGGTAGGGCGAGCTAGGAACTGCGACCAAGGGAATTGTGCCAAGAAGACAACTAAAGTGCGCAACCTGCAACAAAGAATTTCAGAGCCATAATGGGGATGAAGGTTGCCAAAATGACTAGGGGAGTTATTTTAGACAACAAGTTCTTCTTCAATCATTGTTATGGTTTTTTGTTCCAGAACCTTCATGCAATGTTCTTGACAATGCAGGCCAACATTGCTTATGCAATTGAATGAACCTATCTGCAAACAATGTGGGATGACATGCATCAAACCTTTCGATACGTTTGCTCGATAACAATTAAAATTTCATGTTCCAATGGAGTCTAGCATGTCGCATCTTCAGGCTTTTGTGAATTATGCCTCAGAGACACCTCATCCTGTCTTTTCTTACATTCAACAGTTTTCTATAAATAATAAAAAGTTTATGATATGTACGTGGCTTCAATTGAACAATAATGATGTCAAAAGGTTAGGAAGTTGTAAATGAATTCAAATCAAAAGAATACACATAATCTACTCAACAACCCCCACTAAAACCAAGGTCTAATTCAATTCAACCAAAAAGCCACAATGAACAAGAAAAAACAGAATTCCGGAAACATATTTTTAGATTTAACTATTGTCTATAAAGTATGCACAATGAAGATCAATCTCTTTTATAAAATATCTAGGGAAAAGCTTTTAGCATGTCCCTATAGAGAAAGGGTGGAAAACAATGCTCAAACGGTGGACAATATCTGGAAGGGCGTAAACAAGACGAGAAAACAGTTTTAGCCACATACAGAAATGACCAAATATTAGTTAATTACAAATCGAGCCAATCTCTAATTTGCCAAAGCACTAATGCAAATAAATGTGGCCCCCACTAAAAACAACAAGGGGAACCAATTCATCAAGCTGTGGTCTAGCAAAAAGTTTGGAGCACCTATTGCTGTGATGACCTGAGTTAAAAATCCAGCAGGAATACCCCCATGATAATGTTGTTGTATATAAATCTATTAAATTGAAGTTTCAAAAAAACCACTCCACAAAATCAATTTCTTGAATAAATAAAAACTGTAAGTGAGGCTAACCACATTGATATTAAATGTACATAAACATATATAAAATGAATGAATTACAGTGTACATATGTGGCCAACTAGGGCCATCGTCTAGCAGTAACTTTGGACCACTAACAGCTGCAATGACTCAAGTTCTATACCCAGTAGGAATGCTCCCAATGATAATGTTGTTGTTATATATAATCTATAAAATAAAACAAATTTAAGGACCCTGTAATATTACTTAATCCTAGGAGTAAAAGTTTTGTCTTGTGGTAGGATCTGAACAGTCGTCTTAGAAGATGAACTGAACAGCCACATTCGTAGTCTTTATATTGTAAACTTTTCTCTCATTCAAGTTAATGGAATACAACTTTGTCTTGCACCAAATTAGTTGTTAAATTCAGTCCATTCATGGTCTGACATTGGTATCAGAGCACAGGCTTTGTCATTGTTTTCCTCCATTCATCCTCCATTCATTTCTGCCAATCCCATTTCCATGCAAATCCATTTTTTATTACTTCCTCCTATTCTTAAGCTGTATGGTCTACTTATCTGTCTCGGACCTGGAAACTTCTATTTGGCACACTCTTTGATATCCTTTACTGACATTGAGGCGTTCTGACCAGCAACAAAGGCATTTCAGTTGCTGGTGGCGTTTTTATGTACCGCTGACAATTTATCTGCTGTACGGTGCTCCATTTTGTAAACTTTGGCGCTAAAATTCTGTAGGTACAGCTGTATTTAAGAGAATAGACTGTCAAGACAGTCATCTGATCAATATTTTGTGAATATCCAATTGAAATCTGCCTCTGCGTGGGCCTGAAATTCATTTCACCTGAATACGCGACATTTCTTTGAATTTGGAGTTTCCATTTGCAAATAAAGGCGTTAAGCCTGTTTTTGAAGGTGTCAAATCTGCATTGGAGGACATTTTTATGGTGTTTCAGATGTGTACCATTTGGCGTTTCACTCTGCCAAGTCTGTCAGACCTGTCTATGAAGGCGCCTGTCTTCCATGCAGCAATGACAAAGTTTTGGTGTTGAATGGTGATGCTGAAGCTGGTGTTTAACCTTCATTTATTACAATTGAAGTGTTGAAAGTGTAAGGTGGCATTATTAATTTGGCTGCTGCAAACATTCTATTATTCTCATTTTGCCTCAACTAACATGTCGCCCTCCATTCCAGCTAGGTTCTAAAACTAAAGTGCATTATAAGTTTTGAAATAGCATATTTCATTTAGAGGATTACTATTTTATTGACTTATTAAAAATTTAAAAGCAAATAATAAGTCAATATTGTGCAAGTCATTTCAAAAGCATTTTTATTTTTCAAAGTCAACCAAATTTTGAACAACAAATCAAATAGTGCAAAACCATATAAATCATATTGTTCGGCATTAACAGTACCTTGGGTTCACACTTACGAGTAATGTTATCATGATCTAACTATTGCATTTATAGCCAACTATAGCTACAACAACGGCATCGATGGCAATTTCCCTATATATCACCGCGGAAAAATAAGAAAAAACTTCATTTTTCCATTCCCTCCATTACCCATTCACAACTATCACTAGACTTAAATCCCAAAAGCAAGAATACTCTTAGTATATAGGGTTGTTATGCCCACATACAACTTGTTAAGCAGGTATCATTGATAGAGAAAATCATTTTCACGTACTACCTAGTTACCAAGTATCATCATGCTCTCACATGCTTTAATGTTTCTTTTACATACCACCAGGTATATTGAAAAAATGATCTTTTTCCACGTACCAACTACCAACAGATATATAGGAAGGGCAAGAATATCAAGAGGTTTGGTATATCATTCTCGTGGTAAATAGAAAATGAAGCCTTCTTGGAGTGATAAGTAACCAACCATCTCTCATCATAGAAAAATGCATTCAATAAATGCAATTGTTGGCACAACACTAATCGGGAAGGATGTCTAGTTGGACTGGTCACAACAACTTGAGAATACTCTCATCTTCAATGATCTGTGGTTCGATATTTGTGATGGAGACAAACAACCATTGGAACCAACAACAAAGGCAAAATCACAAATATGGAAGAAAAAGAATTCCAAGGCAATGGCCTTGATGAGGGCTTTGGTAGATGGAAAAGTTTTTCATCACATACATGTGTCATGAGTGCAACACACCTTAGGAAACACTAAAAAGCTAAAGGATGTGGATGATTCTCAATTTGAGTTGGAGTTCATAAAATTAGATTTAAAATCGTTCAATCTTGAGTTAAAAATGGTAATGTAATGAGTCTGGTATCATAAATATGTATTATCAAGCATAATGTTGAAGCAACCGGTGTCTAAATTGATGTAAATATGATTGTTTTCATAAAATCTCTTCTTCCCACATACTCAACTTATTTAGAGTCCTTAGAAGAAAGCAATCTATTGAAAACACTCTCTTTTGATCAACCGGTTGACAAGATGGTTGAAAGAGAAAAGGCCTTTGCAAGAAAGACTGAAACCCCAAGCGAAATATGTGATACACTTATCAAAAGTGCAATTCTTCTAATAAGGCTTCCACTTCTAGTGATAGAGGCAAGGGAAAATATAGAGGGTGAGGAGGCTGAACTAGCAAGAAAACGGTCAATATCGGGAGAAGTAAAATGAGAAAAAAAAATTACAAACATTGTGATCAAAAAGGGAGTCATGAGGCTCATGAATGTAGAACAACCTAGACAAAATTGAGGCCTATCAAAAACAAAGAAAAGAAGAAATTCCCATAATTGTACTCTACTCAATTCACAAGTGAAGATATGTTTTCCATTTTAGATGAAGTCAATAATACCTCAGCAAATACAACCTTGTTTGATGCTCAGGTCCTAGACACCAGTGCTACGCAACACGACTTTCAGAAAGTATATCTTTGAGGAGTACTATGAAGAAAGTTGTAGTCTGGTATACTTTGTAAATAAATCAAGTTTACAACCTGAAGGTAAAGGAACAATTTGACTAAGTCACCAAGTCTTCCTAATTTCATTCTCATACCTTCCTCAACTGAAAAGAAAGTTGTTCTCCCTCGTGCTAATCTGACAAGGCCACTCCATGCTATTGGATGATGGGGGAATAAAAATCACAAGGAAATGTGATAAAGTAGTTGTCATGATTGGATTTGCTAAAACTCAAGGATGGGCCTTCAATTTTAAGGAACTTTGCTCATCTCATAGAAGGGATGTCACCAAGTCTTTTGTGGCATGCCAGACTTGGGCACACGAACTATGACAGTATTCACACAATGCAAAAGAATAATGTTGTAGTATTGCCAACTCTACCCAAGACTATTGAAAAATGTGAAGCATGCATTCTAGCTAAACGCTCAAGGGAACCATTTCAAACATCAGAGTGGAAAGATGATTGAAAGTCGCAGTTAGTTCACTCTTATTTGTGTTCTCTACCAATTCTTTCTGATGGCAATCACAAGTACTTCACGTTAATTATTGATCACTACAGTAGGATGACACGGATCTATTTTCTAAAATAAAAATCAGAAGCCTTCGAAACTTTTCAACAGTTTCTAACCATGATTAAAAATGAAGCACAATCCCAATTAGGATGCTCAAGACTAATAATGGCAGTGAATTCAATTCAAAGGTGTTTGAAGCCTATTTGAAGTAAAATGGGATCAAGTGTCATCTTCACACTCCTAAACAAAATGGAGTATCTGAGAAGATGAATTGAATTGTGATGAAGAAGGTTCAAGCAATGTTGTTTTTCAAAGGGATCAATCTGTATATTTCAACGGAAGCATCTCAAATAGTAATGTATCTCCGCAACAGATCACCATCAACAACCCTTTAAATGAAGACTCCCTATGAAGTCTAGTGTGGTCATCTTCCTTTAGTGCGACATCTTCGCATTTTTAGATCCATATGCTACACATTGATTCCAAAGGAGAAAAGGAACTAGTTGGACCACATTAGTCGAAAATGCATCTTTTTGGGATATTCACAATCCTCTAAGGCATACAAGTTATAAGATCAAAAGAATAACAAATTTCTCATTACGAGAGTTTTTATGTGCAACCGCAAAGGAAACAACCAGTATAGATCAACAATTAAGCAACTTGCGAAATTCAACGAATTTGATGTTTACAAGGAGATAGATAGAGCAATCCCAAACAGTGGGGGAGAAACATTGTATTGTTTCTCCTACAATGTGTGCAAGTAGGAGAAATTGTTGTATGGGCAGAAACAAGACCTTAGAGCATGGCATGAAAAGTTCACTGAGCATCTTCTGAACATGAAACATGAACTTTCAGGGTTTTGAATTTGAAGATGTAACTCTATTTGTCAAAACAGTTGACAAGACAGTTGTATTTTTGATTGTATATGTGGAGGATTTGCTTTCACAGAAAACAATGAAAGATACACTGCAAAAATCAAAGTAAAATTTATGAAAGGATTTGAAATGACAGATTTGGGATACTTTCATTCCTATTTGGGTATTGAAGTGATTCAAAAATGACAGTACTCCATCACACAATAAAAATACATTGGTGAAACTCTAAGCAAATTTGGAAGGATAGACTATAAACCACAGCACGCCCATGGAACAGAATTTGAAGCTAACATCATATGATACTTCAAAACTTGAAAATGTAACTAAGTACAGACAACTAATTGAAAATCTGATCTATGTAATCATATCTTTTGCAGCCTAGGGAATGTCACTTGGTAGCAGAGAACAGAGTGCTTCGATATCTAAAGAGAGCATAGAATTTTGGGCTTAAATACTTGACGGAAATGGTTTTCAAACTAGTTAAGTATTCAAATTTTCACTTTGGAGGTGATTTTGATGATGAGACATCAACTACGAGTTTCTTGATGAACTTAGGAACGAAAGTCATCTCTTGGAAGTCAAAGAAGCAATCAATGCCAGAAATTTCTTCAGCAGAAACAGGATGCATGGCAGCTGCAAATGTAACCAGGGAAATACTATGGCTCTGAAGGATTCTTGCACATTTACAAGTGAAACAGGTTTCTTCTACACCGCTTATGGTTGATAACACTTCAGCAATTGCAATGGCCAAAAATCCAATATTTCATGAACGAACCAAGCACATTTACACCAAATATCATTTGATTTGGCATTATGTGAAAGACGGCAATGTCAAATTGCTAGATTGCTCAACTGCAGAGCAACCAACGGATATCTTGACACAAGCACTTGGAAGAGAAAATTTGAAAAGTTCAGAGGCATGCTTGGTCTCACTATAACCCTTATGGATTAAGAGGGGGATGTTATATTATTGTACATAATATTATTTAATCCTAGGAGTAGAAGCTTCGTCTTGTAGAAGGATCTGAACAGTCATCTTAGAAGATGAACTGAACAGCCACATTCACAGTCTTTATATTGTAAACTTTTCTCTCATTCAAGTTAATGGAATACAACTTTGGCTTCCACCAATTAGTTGTTAAATTTAGTCCATTCCTATCCTGACAGACCCTCCCCTGAGACAGTTTTTATGAATAAATAGATCCTATAAATGGGCTCAACCATATCCGTAATTTAATGATCCTGCACAAATATGAAATGAATGAACTACTGTCCAGAAATGTAGCAGAACAACTCAGGAGGTATCATACAGCACCTCATTTAGCACGCAACAGGCTCGAGCAATGCATATATTGTTTCTCTTGTTCTCATTGTGGGATCAAGGAGCAGCACCCTTCAACACCAACTAGTTAAGACAGATTTCAACATAACTGGCAACATCTGATGTGGCAGTAGCTATCAGATGATGAATCACCTCATCTTTCCCTATGTCTTTACTTTAATAATGAGCAACTATTTTTTACCATAATTATATGTTTCATAAATTACACTCTCCCCTCGTAGCAACTGTTCACCAGGATCAGGCCAACATTACCTTATAGGTGCGTTGTGAGTGGGTTCTTTCCAAGCGTTGAACAAAATGACAATATGTTCCTGTTTTATCCATTGGACATACTCCATCATGTGTACACTACAGGAAACAGTAGCACACTGTCAATCATAGTACTGATTAAAAAAGTTAACATATAATCTGATAGATTAAGTTCTCTGTCTGAAGCAACTCACAGGAGCAACTACAAATGCACCAGTTTGTGAAGATGCTGAGTTATCTTTTGTTCTTTCTTGTTCTCTTGAAGCTTCTGTGAAGGTGTTTTCACCCTTTCTACATTTCTACAAAAACCATTAACAAATAAATAGGGTAAAGAGATTGAAAATTAAAGCAATCACTGATCTCATATGCACTTGCAATGCCAGTGTAAATTAAAATAGAAATGAAAATAAAGAACAGGAGCATGAAATCATAACAAGAACTGCATAGTTTCGAATTATAGGTACCCTATTTTTCCACTGATGCAAATGATATCAGTACTATTTTTTCATAGAAGCAGGAAAGCAGGAGAATTACAATAAAAACAACGATACCCTGATTACCTTTTTCTCCATCCATAGAATGTGAGATCTGATTTGACGGATGGTGCTTGACCCTTCTGGAGTTCCAGGTTCAATCAGTACCTGCAACAGATTCTACTTATAACATAGATAATACAAACTTTGACATGTTATTCCTAATCACCGGTGCAAAGATGTAAACATCGAGTCTTGTTTCACTCCACAATTTAAACACTAATTATTTATATTTTAAAATGAATGCAAACATTACTGGTCTAGTTACTAAATATTCCATATGGATATTGTTTCCAAGACAAAAATACAGTGTTACTTGAGACAAAATATACTATATGCAACTACAGCTCTATAGCAAACTAAACTTTTTTTTCCTCGACATGACAAGTAACATAGCACATTTACAGTAGAAGTAATGTTCGTACAGGAGCCCACCAAACACCTATTGACCTTGCACAGGACAAGTTTATGTCTTCAGGAGCCGGATCTTGAGTTTGGCTTACAGAGAGAATCAGCGGACGGAAATACTCCGGTCACAGCCTATCGGAGGTAGTTTCTCCAGATGGGTGAATAACAAGTCTCTACATTCTCAATGGGCTTCCTAGTTTCCCTGATTCTAGTAAATTCACGTGTTTCTCCCTAGGGGAGCAAGCATAGTGGACTATGTTCTCACTTGCAGATCCCTCATCACTTGCATCGGGGATTTCGTTATTCCCATCAGCTCCCACTTGTTGGCCATGCTGCCTTGATTTTCACCCTTCATGCTACTTCTCACTCCAATCCCACATCGCCTCGCACTGCACAACACCCCACCCCCTAACACTTGCCACACCACAATCCACTTTGAATATGAGTACACTAGTGACTGTGCTGCTCATCTCTCCCAACTTATGTCTGAATACCATTCACCTCCTCTTCCCACTATAGAGTCCATGTATGATTTTTTACACCGTGCTCTTGAGTACTGTCCCAATACTGTACACTACTCTAGTTCACCTCGTCCCCATGGGTCCTGCTCTATGAATCGTTAAATCCCTACATTTTAGACTTCAATTTTCTCTAGCCCGTGACCCTCCCTCCATACATCTGCAGATAGAGATTAGTGGTGTCTTTTCCCATGAAAGAAAGGTGAGTTTCTTATCTCTAGATGACTTGTTCTCCTTACCGCCCTCCACTATTCCTTAAAGACCTCCTGGTGCACTCTCCTACCAAGGAAAACCCCGCTTCTAACATTGACTCCTAGGCATGGGTTTCCTATGCTTGTTCTCTTTATGAGATCCCAAGCCAGTGTATTGTGTATCCACTTCACCACCATCTTTTATTGTTTTCTCTACGAATACAACTAGGAGGGTTATTCAGAAGTTGTATACCAGCAAAACAGCGGATTTCAAGGGCCTCCAAGCTGAGTTCTTCACATATGGTGTGGATTTTGTAGCCTGCTCTTTAATGAGGTAGTTTTCTCAAGTTTTCCTCATTTTGGTCCCAACACATAATCTATCCCATTCATAACTCCAGAGATAGCTCCAACCCTAGCAACTACAAGACCATTATGATTGGGCATACGTTTGCCAAACTTTATGCCACAGTATAAGACATGCAACTTTCAAAGCACTTGGAGAGATGCCACATCTTAGAGCAAGGAGCACGATGGCTTCAAGAAAGAAAACTAGACTATTGATGCATCTCTACACTCTAGGTTATGATTGAAGAGGCTCGTCATCGGTCTTCCAATGTCTTTTATTGTTTTTTGGACTTCTGAAAGGCCTTCAACTTGATCCTAAGAAATTTGCTTTTCTAGAAGTTGTGTTATGTCAGCATTCAACATTCTCTCATTGCCACCACTTGGAGGCTCTATGAGATAGTTGTCAAGCAATTTCGTACTTCTCAAGGTCATTCTAGCTTTGTGAACATTGAAGAGTACCACTAGATCAAATAGGAATGCCCTCGCTCATTGACCCTCTTCAGCATTACATCGATGAGCTGGGAAACTTTTTTCAACAATGTAACCATGTTGATGATGGTTGCATTTGACATGATGTGGTGACATCCATACTTATTTTTGCCAATGACGTTGTTCTCTCTCACTTTCTCAATGATTTGCTAAGACAACTTGATGCCCTTGTTCGTTTATGTGAACTTCGTCAACTTGTGGACAACCTTAGAAAAACTAAGGTTATGATATTCAACATCTCAAAACATTCTCTTCCCCCATTCTGGTTTTTCTACAAAGGGGAACCTTTGGAGATCATGAACTTCGTCAACTAGTGGACAACCTTAGAAAAACTAAGGTCATCATATTCAACATCTCAAAACGTTCTCTTCACCCATTTTGGTTCTTCTACAAAGAGCAACCTTTGGAGATCATCTAGTCCTACACTTGCATGGGGGTCCACTTTTCCGAACTATCTATTAGTATAAAGCTTGCTTCTCGATCACCCCTTTACAAAGGATATTCCTCCCTTTGTGTCTTGCAACGCTAATGTTTCTAGATCCACTTCCAAGATTTCCTTTGAAAGTGTATCTTTTCAATAGAATCATCAACCCACGGTTTTGTATGGGTCCGAGGTTTGGGGATCTAGTTTGGGGTCCATTGATTTGGCTTATATTGAGAGAACCCGGACTCTCATGATTCAACATATGATCGGTTGCAAATGGATTGTTCCTCAGTGCATTGTCCAAGTAGACTTTTTCACACGGCCCCTGCAGCTTGAGACAATATTCGGGCTTACTTTCTACATTCATAGACCCACAACCATGGGAGATTCAACTTCCAACCATGAGAGGTATCCATACTTAGCCCTATGTTCTTTATAGAGGATTGCATCAATGGGCCACAATAGATGTCAACGTAGTTGGTATTCTAAGACTAGTTTGGTTTTAAATCCTATCGAAATTTGTACTAATAGGTTACCTCCTTTCAAGTACTCCTTGAATGCCCCTCATTAGTTTCTTCCTATAAAAAAACATCATCATTAGAGTTGTCAAAGAGGGGTATCTACAAGAAGTACATCTAGATCACTTGGATTTCTCCTCCATAACCGCTCATCCCCAAGCTTTTCTTTTTCACTGAGCATTTCTTATGGGTGGTGCACATCGTCATTTATCATCCTATCTCCAACATCATTGATCTCACTGTTTGAGGTTAGGGGTGTGTGTGCCCCCAGTAGTTGAGAGTTAAGATCAGTCATCATATTCCATATGGGGATTGGATTTGTTGTCTTTTCTCCCTCGACAAGCTAGAGAATAAGGAGCACTTCATTGTCAAATGGCCCATATATTATGAGATCCAGAGGAAATACCACTATCTCTATAGAGACCCAGGTAACTTTTTGTTCACTTTGTTTATGTACACAAACCAAAGATGACTTGATTTTTTTCTTCAAGATGTTATCATTCTTAGACGCAAGTCCCTATTGGGAGACCCTACCCGCCCCCGGCTAATCACCTCTCTTTTAGCACATCACAAATGTTGGCAGAATTAAGTGAACTTTAGATATTGTTGCTTCACACACTAAGGGGGATAGGTCAATGAGGTGGTGCTCATCTCTGCACATCACTACTACTAATGTTCCCTAGCACAATATCTCCCAATGCCAAGCATATGATCATGGATGTGCTCCTCGACATTGCAGATGTTCTAGGGCCGCGGGGACATGCATACATACCAAGTTTTTTTGTTGCCACAAGGATTTTTGGCCTTGGATATTATGGGGGATTCTTGTAATGTCCCTTTCTAGGTTCTAACTGAAAACAAAGGAAAATTGCTCAAACCCCAATAGATAGTAAACTGAAATTTATGACAGCCAACTAAAAATTAGGACAGCAAGATACAAAAGTCTGAATGTTTGTAACAGCTGTAAGGAAGATGCAATATCTCTTCAAAAATGCATCATTCACACCATCCAAAACATGTAGGGCAACTTAGAAATATTTTAGAACAATTATTGACCAAGAAATATGCCTTCAAACCACAACTGGAATTTATTTAGTTAAATAAAATGACAGCAATGAACACCCTTACAAAAGTGGCTGGAAATGAAGGATTCCAAGCCCAAAAATGAAGTCCAAATATAGATTCTGGCTGCTAAAAATATGAGGAATGCAATGATGGCTGAGTTGGATGTCGTTGTGCCCTAGAAACCCCCTAACTCCTCCACAAGGTAGGTTTCTCCTCTAGGAGAGGGCCTGAAAATGTCTGCAAAACCCTAGCAGCCCTTCTTCAACCAAACCCTAGCTGAAAATCTGCAAGACCAATCTTATTTGAAGCTCCTTGGAAACCATGGGATCGAGAATCCTCAATGAATTGAAGTTTTCGTTCTCTAATCAAACAAGGAGGGTTTACATCCTCACTTGGCCACACAAAAGGATTTTAGTCCTTAAGTGGAAGTAGGTGAGCGATCAGCCTAAAAACTATGCAAAGTTCAATAGACAAGATGATGATGATCCACAAATGAGCCAAGAAACCCCTCCTTGTACCTTGTTGTGCCACCAAAACCAATTAGAAGGCTTCCAAACTAGGACTGACCTCATAATGGAACCTTTCTCTTTCACAGCCGACCTGACCATATATAGAAAACTACTAAAGAAGAATGAAATACTCAAGAAAATAACTGAAAAACGTGACAATTACTCCTCTTGCTCATTTCCTTCTTGCCCACAAGAAGTGGAATGGGCTCAAAGTTCTCCAATCGAACTAGTTTGGAAAAGGGGACATAACAATTCTAGTGGGGGTCCTTTACTTCTTTCAAGTGTTACCTTGCCTAGCCCCCTCAACCCTTGACATTCCCTAATGAGCATTATCAAATCATGCATTGTCCCTTTCACAATGATAGAATATGAAACAAATGATTCCTCTATCCCAAGCATGGTCAGAGATGCTTGATGGGACTACCATCCAGTCTTCTCGACTTCCATCTACCCATGCTCTTTGAGGGTTTTTACTCCCCCAACATGGCTATAACCATATGGGTTAGTGCTTTACTACTTTGGGTTCACCCTTTGTTTATTTTCATTGCTTTTGTTCTTTTTGTTTTGTTAGTCTCTGGTCCTCGAGTCCGTTTACCCTAGCACTTTCTATTGGAATTAGATGTATTCTCAAGTCCCATTAAGCTAATTTCGGTCATTTGTGGACATTGTTATAATTTATTTCTTTCTTTTTGCAGATCTCTACTGAAAAGACTGGAATACAATTAACAGGAATGGCCCCACAAAGGAGAGCAGCCAATTTTTTTCCTGTGCTAGCTCACTTTAGGGCAGGTCACATTTACTCCGCAATATTCAGTTCCATATCCCTTCTCCCCATAGAGATACTTTTTCCTTGATACATGATTCGGCAACGAAAAAGCTCCTTTCAAAATGTTCTGAAATCTGCTAATGTTTGTCTGTTTTATTGAAGTCACTGGATATTCTAGGGAATGCATAAAGGAAGCCATCATCAGAAAGGCAGTTGTGTATTGCTGTAAAGGACACATCCTGCCACACTAACTGAATTAAACCTACTAAGTCTGATCATTTTCTCATTTGAATTTTTAAAAATTTAAGAAAATGTGAAAAATTCAAAAAACACTTCACTTTTCTGAATTTATTCGTACATTGTTCCAGAAAATTTAGGTTTATGCCACTGCTTCTGCCTGCGCAGCTCAGTATCAGGCTTTAAGGGAATAATATAATATATTTCATTTGGTTTGAAATTTTGCAAAAACATCTTTTTACTGTTTGAATGAAGATTCAAACCTTCTCCTTTTCTCTGGCGAACAGCATTACCAAGGTTGATAAATCTTGGTTGTTTAGAGGTCTCAATATATGACTTGTCATATTCAGGAGATCCTTGATGATTAGTTTGAACTTTCTGCTTAATATACCTCTCATGTTTGTCAAATAGGTCTTCTAGGGATACCAAACCCTTTGGGATCTTATTACCCTACAATTGAATCAATTTTTCACTGTAGTTACCATGATCGATGCCAAGATCATTTCTTTTCGGAACTGATTCTCTGAATGCCAAGTCACTGCCTTCGAAGAACAAATTCCTGAAATTGTCAACTTCTCTAGAAATTGTATAATCTTCTGATCCTCGTTGAAAACTTTCCAATTTTCGGAATTGCTGGGCATGCTAGGCATGTAGTTTAATTAAATGATGTATTGATCTTTCCCTAATTCTGGATAAGGATTAGCAGAGATGCACAAAAAGGCCTAAGCATTAGCTTTATCATTCTTCTCCCTTGGAACAGAAAAGATTCAGAAAGCTTCAAAATTTTCGATGCAATCCCATGCCCTGTTGCGACGGTGCCTTAATATGTCATATTAAGTCTGAAACTGATCTCTGATCTGCTTCAATATTAATTCAGCATCACCGTGAGCTTTTAGATTTTTAACTCCTGCACCTTTGGTTGCTTTTAAACCCTGAAGAGAGCTTCATACTCTGCGGTGTTGTTTGCCCAATGCACATTCAAACTGTTACCTGTAAGATAAAGTTTGCAATTCTCTTTTCAGGGATATAAGCAACACACCTACTCCTGCACCGGACCTTGAGCAGCTTCCATCAAATTTAAGGGTCCATACCTCATTTTTGTTTTCACTATCTCTAGTATATTCCATGAGTTCTGGGACAATAAGATCATCTGATGACATCATCATACAAGTTCCAGGACAGTTTCTTCATACAAAAATTCAGCACGATGACCACCAAACTTCTGCACTATGTACTTTTTCGTGGGTTCTGGTTCTAAACGAACTTTACTTCCTGTGAAGAGTATAGTTGCTTTTGGCCAATTTAATTGATTTCCCTTCCAGATGATACCTAAAAGTTTCTGTTCAATAACATTTCATAACTCGTTGGGATATCAACAAACAGAATTGTCATTTTTTATCGTTTTCGAGAAAAGTTGTAAGAGCTACTTGAGTATCTCTCAATTGACGTAGCAAAGGTACTTGCTTAGATTCCATACAGCGACACCTACCTACAGCTCTGTACATGATAAACCTAAATTGTTGGCAACTATAGCAGGCATAACATTATCAAAAGCTCCTGAAGCAATGAAGCAATTGTTGAGTCAGTAACCTCTGACAAAAAGAGATACATAGAAACAATCAGATTTTTCATTGATTTTGGAAGAGGTTGTTGCCTCAAGCTTTCAATAGGTCAAGAAAGGACTTTCGACAAGGTTTTGGTAAAATGTAGAATATGTGCTAGAACTATTTCTTTTGACATGTTTAATGACTTTTTCAAAGTGGTCAGGGTTAGACTCAAAATAATCAAGTTGAGAAGTTTGGACCTTGGTCTCTGTCACATAATCAATAATATCAAAAGAAGATGACTGATTAGCTCAAGAGATGGATTCGAGAGTGACATATGGAGGATTAACATTTTGAACTACTTTGGATAGAGGTGTTACCCCAGGAATCTGGATAATTTCAGATGAGGATGACTTCCAAGTTACTTTGGATTCGAGAGTAACTTGCAAATTTGAGGCACTTGGCAAGCAGAGTCAATCTATGAAGAATTTTCTTTGCAGATGACACTTTTGGGGCTTCATTTTTTTTCAACTTCTCTTTACCTTTATCCTTCTGAGCTACCTCCTCTTGATTTTGTGTTCCAGTGAACACAACAAAGGTTTGATTATTCATATCTTGCAACATATTGTCATGATCATTATCTGATTCATCGTTCGCATTATCGAACTCAGCAACAAACACTCGGTAAGACTTGGAACTTAAAAAATACTTGAAGTTTTTATTTAAAACACACAAAGTTTATACAAAATACTGTTACAGAATGTATCAAATGAGTCTGTAAAATGTTGGGCAAGTGTTTTCTATTTCATTTGAATACAAATAAGAGCAGCAAATCACATCATCATGAAAATACAACAGCCAACTGATAACTGTAATGAATTTATGATGACTGTCATTGAAAATCGTCATCATAAATTGCGACTTGGCAAAAACTCAGTAGGGAGTCCCGAAAACTCACAAAAACTCATCCAGGCAAGACTCAGAAGTTAAAACTGTAAAATTCACCCAGCAAAAGATTCTATGACTACTCAGCGAATTGAATTATAATATGGTTCGTATTCCACATAGTAGAATCACCATCAGGTTCACATTTAATTTGTGGTTGAGAAGGAACTGAAACATCTTGTTCTAATTTAGAGGTTGTAAGATTTTGCATAACTCTCACCATCTCCATATGTGCATTTCATCATAATCATTAGTTTCATGGAAGGTGTAGTATTGTGTAGCAGGAGGTGATCCTTTAATAGCTGGAGGAAGAAGATGTCGGTTGTTGTTATATGGAGCAAACTGTCTCCTAGGGATGCCTTCATATTGAGCTGCAACAGTTTTTTGAGATAGCTGCCTCTTAGTAAATGTCACATCATTCACTTCTTTCCATAACATTGGGTCATTTGTATTATGGAGACAAGACTTTGGTATCTCCCTCTTCAATTTGCTAGCTGTTATTAAGTCATCTTTTACTTCAAATGCTTTAAGTTTGCGCAGCATTGAGATCACTGGCTCAGTTTTTTAAAGAAAGAAACTCATGTCCGGAGATTGTGTTGTGACAAAGAAGCATAAGTGATTTGCTTCAGTAGATTTTGAGACGTTCCAAATGTTGTTAACCAACTTATTAAGCGGGGAATGAACTCCGTCATGGTTTCATGAATCTATTTTTTTTTCAGATAATTGAGCAAGAAGAGCATGATTCTCTTCTGCACACTTGAATCTTGTTAAAAAACGCAGCCTTCATGGTGTCCCAGTTATTAATACAACCAGCATCAAGAAGATAAAATTGTTCAGCAGCTCCTTCAGTCAGAGTTTCAATGAAAAGTATACCAAACACATTGTCATGCTGAACTCCAAGTATTCCACAATTGGCAATAAATGCTCACAGGTGTTCATCTGGGTGTTGTTTCTCATACCCAGTGAATCTGGAAAAGTTCTTTCTTGAACATTTAGGTAACTCATTGAGTTGAGCAATCAAAGACAGAAAGACCAATACAGCACCCCAAGGAATAGCGGCAGCCATTTTTGAAAAGCCTTGCTGGAAAAGAGTTCTAAAAATGGCTAAGGCTTGACTGAGACTAGTCCCTCCTTTAGGTTCTTTGGTTTCCTTCTTTAGATTCGAAGGTATACTGGTCAACTTCTTTATCCTCTTCTTCTTTTTAGGGCTGGCTTTGAAATTGAATTCTTGCTGAAATTCAAAGAAAGGATCAGATTCACCACTTGCCCAACTAGAATGTATGAATTTTCTTTCAGTGTATAAGAAAAATATTTTATTGTTGGGGACCTAGTAATGCTATTGGCACTCTTATTCGAAGACATCTGGCAACACAAACTATAACTTGATTAGGTTGTCTTCTTTGAGCAACAAAGTTTGTTGCTTTCTGCACAAGGGCGTCTCTTTCTTCTCATTCATATAGGACAGCAGCGGCAATGCGAAAATGTGGGAAAATTGGCTGGCTATTCCATGTGAATGTTCTCAAGTGACTAGAAATATCTTCTTGACGATTTTCGAACAAATCAACACCAAATTGCAACACAAGAGGAGCATTGCCAAGAATGGTCATTGACTTCTGTTGGAAATATCATAGTTAATACATCATAGTCCAATGATGTATTAATTTTATATTTTTCATATTAGTTAGTAAAAATAGGATTAAATAATTAGTATTTAATCCTAGTTGTTAGGAGTTCTACAAGTGGTTGTGAGAATACCCAAAGATAGGTGAATAGGTTGAGATATTCTAGATAGTAGATACAAAAAATATCCTAAATTGTATGATATCTAATTTATATATATAGTTGCTAGATTGATTAATAGAATTATCCTAGTACGAGCCTATTGAAAATCTATTTTGGTATCACAGCAAGCTAATCCTTTGTAATGTCCCCTTCTCAATGCTAGTCCTTTGGAAGACTTTGAGCCCATTCCACTTCTCGTGGGCAAGAAGGAAATGAACAAGGGGAGTAATTGTCATGTTTTTCAGTTGTTTTCGTGAGCATCACATCGCATTCTTTTTTAGTAGTTTTCTATGTATAGTCAAGTTGGCTGGAAAAGATGAAAAGCCGATGAAAGAATAGAAGGAAAAAGGAACTATTAATTCCCCCCGGGAGATCAGTCTTTTTAAGGAGACTTTAATTGGTTTTGGCGCCACATCAAGCTATAAGAAGGGTCGCTTGGTTTGGAAAGGCTTATGCATCTTTTGGAAATTATTTCTCTTGGAGTTGGAGCATGTTTGCTTTCCCTCTCATCCATTGAGGACGAAAACCCTCTTGGAGAACCTATTGAAAACGAAACCTCTCAATAGTGGGCTGGTTTGAGGACGAAACTCTTCAAGCTGGCAACAAGGTGGTCTCATAAGGAGTTATTTTCATATTTGAAGGCATTTCCAGCCCTCTCCTAGGGTGGCGACTTGCCCTAAGGTGGCATTGGGGGTCTTCTAGGGCACGGCAGCATCAAACTCAACCATCATTGTGTTTCTCATATTTTTAGCAGCTGGAATCTACATTTGGACTTCATTTTTGAGCTTGGAAACTTTTATTTCCAGCCATCTTTGTAAGGGTTCGCATTGTTATTATATTTAATTAAATAAATTCCAGCTGGGGTTTGAAGGCTTATTTCTTGGTTTATACTTCTAAAAATTTCTAAGTTGCCCTACATGTTTTGGATGGTGTGAATGATGCATTTTTGAATAGATGTTGCACTTTCCTTGCTGCTGTTATAAAAATCAGACTGTTGTACCTTGCTTATAAAAATCAAACTGTTGTACCTTGTTGTCATAAATTTTCAGTTGGTTGTCATAATTTTGTGCAATTTCCCTTCTTTTTCAGTTAGCACCCGGAAAGGGACATTACATCCTTGATAGTAGGGTGACAGTTTGTTTGCGTGAAGGATCCAAACCTTGAGCAAGCAAGTTGTGAATTTTTTAAAAAGGGGTTGAAAAAGGATTATATTCTTTTTAAGAGTGGAGGAGATTATGATAATAGTGGAAAAGGAGCCCAATAGAACTGAGTGTAGCCATACCAAACATAGTAAGGCATTCAAACTAGTTGTTTAGCATGATATGACATTAGGATCTCGTTCTTTTGGTCTGGCACCTGTAATGTCCCCATTTCTGAAGACCCTTAGCCTATACGTCCCCGTGGGCTTCGGGATGTGCAAGGGGAAAATTTTTATTAAATAATTAAATATTATTGCCTAGAGCAATAATTATTTAATTATTTAATTATTTAATTATGAAGATTATTTAATTTAATTCCCAAAATATAAAAAATAAATGGGGAATTAATTAAATAAATATTTTAGGTGGCTTTTATTGATAAAATCACCTTTTGAAAAGGGGACGCCACACCTAGGGAAAACAAACTGTCTTTTATTTAATATTTTCCCTCTCCTAGGGTTTTCGAATTTTGTGGCCTCCTTGCTTATAAAAGGAGTGCTAGGGTCATTATTATTATTATGCTATGATGAACTTATTTTGATACTCCATGCTTGGAGTTGGGATGCATGCCCATTGATGCTCTCTCTCTCTCTTGTATGGGAGGTTGGATTGAGCTGGTTTTGGGATTCAATTTCAAGTATTTATATTGTGAGATCCATGTCTTCTGGCTTTAGTGCAAACCATTTAGATTGAAGTTTACCAGTTAAAATCTACATGTTTTTACTGTAGTGACGTCACTGTAGCGAGTCACTGTAGCATCTGGTTTAGTGATAAAAAATAAGAGCTGTTTGGGATGCTTTTTGGCAAATTGACTTTGGTGTATTGGTTCCTACAAACCCTAAGTGATTCCTTTCATAATATATGTGAGTTGTTTATATGCATTTCTGAGGGTGGCCTAATCATCCTTTTGCATGCTTTCATATCCTAATATTGCAGCGACTTGCTTTTATTATGTTGTGATCAGATTTAGTGCATTATGTTGTGTGGATCGACTGATGCTAGTGTCATTATCTTGAGCCCTTAGTAACAACGATTCATCTAGGGCATGATTTATGCCAATTATTGGTAGATGTCTAAATGGATATTGGTTATTTGCTATAAACTAAGACTGGCCTGATCCATGTATCTCTTGCTGACAATGATTTCACTTGTGATAACCGTTTGGGTGCTTAAATGCATGTATGGCTAATGCTCTATGGTACAGCGTGCTATGGTAAGGCATGTCAGTTACTAGTTGCAGCGATCTGGTATTGGACTGGGTTCTGGCATTATATTTGTGTGTTCCATGATCTGAATCGTATTTACAAGAGACATGTTGATTCATCTCTAATTCTAGTCACCTTAATGGGAGACTGCATCATTTAATGTTTTAATACCTTGTTAATGTACCCCTACATAATCAGCGAATTAATAGTATACTTTGCAGCCTGTAGTTGCATGATCTATTGACTGTTTGGTAGCGATTGAACAGTAGGCTGACTTGTGACTAAAATATTCCAGGCATTGGCAGATCGACTGAGGTTCGTATTGTGTGAAGACTATATATATCATATATATGCATACGACTTCTTCAATAATGGGCATGGAATCGTATTGGTTTGCAGACTCATTCTAGCGTGGCTAGGAGATTGCATGGTTCAATGGTGTTGAAAGTCTACTTTTGGTAGCCAAAGTGATCTACTCCGGGTAATATTGTGGTATGGGCACCTTTCTTTGCAAGTCTCAGAATCTGCAACTAGATCAAATTTCATAGACATATATTTAGCAATTTACATTGGTGGAACGACATCAAATTTGAAGATCCTTTGCAAATGTGTTGATTGCTTCTTTGCATGCTCAACAATAGTGGTTTCATTACAAATGGTGCTAGTATTTTGTGAGGATGCTGCAATCACAGTGATTTGCACTAATTAGGAAAGCAACTTAGGTCTGATTCATGTATGATTCAGCTGAGGATAATTGCTAAACTAATTAGTAGAGGCTATTAAACCCCTATTACTTCGGGTTTATTGAGTCATCTACTCAACTGGTACAAGTAGTTTGACTAAGTTTAGCTATTTACAATTGATTGGTGTATTGAAGGGTTGGTTGATTCTGCATATTTTTCCATTGATCCCGGAGGTGGGATATTACTAGTGGTATCAGAGCTACCATCCTCTATTCGTGTGGGTCACTTTGTGTATGTAGGGTTTGTGATCCTAAGTGCAGAAATCAGAGATCATGGAGTTGATGAGTGACGGTGAATGGAAGGAACAGATCAAGCATAATCTTGACTCATATTGCCAAGAATACTTTACACTAAGTCAAGAGACCCAAGCCCTCTTGACCCTCCAAGGGTTTTGTAACCTGAAGAGGAAAATAAGTGGATCAAAAAGAAGAAAGACTTCGGTTGATGCATACTGGGATAAGCTCATCAAAGAAGTCAATGGCCATATAGAGACACCTACCTTCCATAAGCAAGAAAATGAAGAATGGAAGGAAGAACAAGGTATAAATTCTTTGGTGTTTGGTGATAAGGTTTTGATATCTAATGCTTGTGTGGGACTTGGTACTTGTATAGAGAAATCAGATTTGATTGAAGGGATTCCTTTGCAATTTTTTGATTACATGCATGGTGATGAAGTAATCATGGAGTAATATAAGGGTACTACATGGCACAAAGGTATGATGGGCAGCCCCAAACCTTTTGTTTTAGTTTTGTTGCTTCCTTACATAAGGAAAAACCATGAGCTCAATAAATGGTACAATTTTCCTTGCATTTCTGATTTTCCTTTTTCTTATGTGAATGATGGAGTTGAAACAAAGGGGTATCATCATACATATATTACCTCATGGTATGTAGATGTAAGCCACCACTTCAAGTTATTTGTTTTGATTCTTCAATGTGGTTACGAAGTGATCAAGTTGAATGTTCTATTGTTCTTATGTCATGGGAAGAAAATGGTTTCTAATTCTAAGGTGATTTTTGATGATCCTAGTCACATGTTAAGTAAGAAATTGTTTGATGAGTAGGTTAGGAAGGTGGGCAACACCCTTATTTCATTTTTAAAGGCTCCCCAATTCCATGCATTAAGGGAAGAGAATGCTCAAGAAATTCTGAGTTTTGAAAAGAGTGAGGACAGCCTAAGGTATGGTTTATTTTTCCACTTCATGATGGATCTTAGCATGTGGGATCATGGGCAGCTTGCTAAAAGAAACAATTTGTTTGATTGGGTAAGTCTTCCCAACAAACAATTTTTGTTTTGGCATGATCATCAAAAGTGTTGTGCTAAGTTGAGAAATGAAATAAGGATGCCTTATGGGATCTTGTGAGTATGTGTGGGAAAGAGAAGGAACTAAAGGCCTCTCATGAAAGAAAATGTTGTAATGGCAATATTGTTGCTATGGACAAGGAAGTAGCCCCTAAGAGTAAGCTACCTAGTTTCACCATCATTCAATTCAGTTTTGATGACCTTACTTGGAGTAACTCTTGTGAGGAAGATTTTGGGATTACATGGAAATATAATTGTCTTTTAGACATGGTGCATCAAGGGGCAACGATTTCCTACTCTCATATGGAATATGGTTCAAGTGACATGCATGTTTTCTTTGATAAACGTTTGCAGATTTCATTTCAGCAGGAGTATATGGTGAATTGGTCTTTCTGTGGGTATACTTTCATGATATATTTTGCAGGGGAAATACTGGCTAAGTCAAGGAAGGGAATGAGAAGAAGGAAATTAATGGGAGATACCACATATATAGAAATAAAAGATAACAGCTGCTGCCCCATCTTTTTGGTACCTAACATCATCATGATCAGTCTATCAGTTCTTTCTACAGTTCAGATTTTTGGTGTACACATGATGGTATGGTTATGGGTGTTTGTTCATAACTCGTGCATGATTGATTGGGAAGGGATAAGTCTGATTTTTGGTGAAGAATGGCATGACTACAACAACATATGGGACTGCATAGTAGATTATGGGGGCAGCCCATGTATGAAAGGAAGTTGGGCACCATCCAAGCCATGGAGATACCAAGAAGAAGCAAGAAGAGTGTTCTTCAACACTCATTTTTCTAACTGGTTTGTTTCATGTGCAGGGTTGAGAAATAACTTGCAGAAGACGAAGCAGCCCAAAATATTACAAATGCTCCTCCACTTGAGTGGCATGGGAAAGCGGTTCTTGGAGGACTACCATGGTGGTACCGAAGGCATGAACTTGCTATTGCTTGAGGGTAAGCAATCTTGGGAAAGGAGGACTGTAATGTCCCCATTTTTGAAGACCATTAGCCTATACGTCCCCGTGGGCTTTGGGATGTGCAAGGGGAACATTTTTATTAAATAATTAAATATTATTGCTTGGAGCAATAATTATTTAATTATTTAATTATGAAGATTATTTAATTTAATTCCCAAAATATAAAAAATAAATGAGGAATTAATTAAATAAATATTTTAGGTGGCTTTTATTGATAAAATCACCCTTTGAAAAGGGAATGCCACACTTAGGGAAAACAAACTGTCTTTTATTTAATATTTTCCCTCTCCTAGGGTTTTCGCATTTTGTGCCTCCTTGCTTATAAAAGGAGTGCTAAGATCATTATTATTATTATGTTATGATGAACTTATTTTGATACTCCATGCTTGGAGTTGGGATGCATGCCATTGAAGCTTTCTCTCTCTCTCTTGCGTGGGAGGTTGTATTGAGCTGGTTTCGAGATCCAAGTTAAGTATTTTATTGTGAGATCCATATTTTTAGTTTTGGCAAACCATTTGATTGAATTTGCAAGTGGAAATCTGCCCTTTTACTATAGCGACGTCACTGTAGCAGTTGGTTTTTAGTTATCAAGTTGAAGTGTTTGTGAGTGTTTGCAAATCGGTTTGGTGTATGGTTCCTCCAAACCATAGATGGAAAACTCGCCAAAAACTCACCAAAAAACAGTCAAAATGGTTTAATCGCCTAAAAACTCGTCATTTTCGGAAAAAGAAAACTCGCCGAGTTTTGGCGAGTACTCGCCGATTTTTGGCGAGTACTTGCCAAAACTCGGTGAGTTCGTGCTAAATACTCGGCCATATTTACTGCTTTCACGTGTATACACTGGTTTTCACACGTAAAAAACGTTGTTTTTACACGGTTTTGGCTCTTTAAAAGGCCCTCTACTCCCTCATTGTCACTCACACAACCATTTGAGCTTGCATTGCATTTTGTTGAGTGGATTTTGGAGCAAATTGAAGGAGAGAATTTGGAGATTTGCATTTGGAGGTAGGTTTTTATTTTTAATTTTTGAAGTTTTTCCAAATTTTGTGTATATTATTTAGGTTTTATAGATTCCTATTGTGATTCTAAATACATGTAATGTAAAATCGAATGCTTGTAATTTTTTTATACTCATTTGCAGCCAGAGGTATGTATTTTTTTTTTTTAAACGCAAATTCATTGTAAATTAGTTAAATTTTCGTGTATGTGTATTGTAATCGATTCGTTGTATTAATTCTAAATACATGTAATGTAAATCCAAAATGCTTGTAATTTTTTTATACTTATTTGCAGCCAGAGGTATGTAGTATTTTTTTAAACGCAAATTCATTGTAAATTAGTTAAATTTTATGTATGTGTATTGTAATGGATTCGTTGTGTAATTCTAAATACATGTAATATAAAATTGAATGCTTGTAATGTATTTTTTTTATTTACGCAAATTTGTTATTCATAGCACGTTTTGTTTTTAAAATTAAATTAAGTTTACGTTTTCTAATTTTTTAAATGTGCATTGTGTTGCAGATTAGAGCTTAACAATGGCATCAGAATTCAAACATTTGAATCGCTAGCAGGGACCGTTCCTCCGAATGCCCGTTCCATAGCATGGAAGTATGTAGTACGTGGAACTTGTGCGGGTGAAATTTTTTGCACTTTCTGTAACAAGAAAATGAATGGAGGCATCAATCGTTCGAAATATCACCTTTCAACTATTGTTTGCTCCCAATGTTACAGTTTGCCCCAACATGTCGGAAGAGGCAAAGCCGAGAGATTAGAGGAGAGCTGACAGAGTTAGAGGAGAAGAAACTAGAGAACGCAAGGCTGAAGGCAACCATAGCACAAGCTATTAGACCTGGGGCTGCAATGGAAGAGGATTTAGACAATGATGCGGCAACAATTGTGGGATCTACTCGTGGTCTACGCATATGAAGAGAAAGAGCCGGAAGAGGCACATCTTCATCGAGTTCATAGCAAAGGCATACCGAGTTTTTTTGTGGCAAGGAACACACCTGGAGCACAACCTTCATTGGAAGGTACAGCCTGAAACAAAGATATGATACGAGGAAGTGGATAAAGCTTGTGCAAATTTTTGGTACTTACAACAACCTGCCATTCAATGGCAAAGAGCCCATACTATTGAGTACTTGGTCACAGCGTTGACAGTTGTAGGGAAAGGGTACAAGGCACCCTCTCCAAAAGATTTGAGTGGGAAATTACTTGAGGGTGCAATTGCAGATGCCACTACCATTCTAGAAGAGCACAAGAAACAATGGAAAAAAATTGGATGCACCATTCTTTCAGATGGGTGGACGGATGGAAAGAACTGCACCCTTGTTAATTTTTTAGCAGCTTCAAACAATGAGATGGTGTTTTTAAAATCTATTGATGCCTCTAACATAATAAAAAAAGCAGAAAATTTGATATGTTATGTTAGAGACAGTTGTATTAGAGGTTGGTGTACAAAATGTTGTGCAAGTTGTCACAGACAATGCAGCAACCATACGTGGCGGCTGGGAGACTACTGCAGGAGAGACATCCATCACTCTTTTGGACTCCTTGTGCAGCTCATTGCATTGACCTTCTTTTGGAGGACAGGCAAAATTGATTGGGTGAGGCCGGTTGTAGAAGATGCAAGATCTATAACGAAGTACATATACAATCACCCTTGGGTTTTGAGCTTGATGAGAGTACACACAAAGGGGAAAGAACTTGTTCAAGCCGGTGTCACAAGGTTTGCAACTAACTTCTTGACGTTGCAAAGTATTTGTAGTTTGTTGACACCTTTGAAACAAATGTTTGTGAGTCAAGCATGGCTAGACTCACAATATTCAAAGAAAGCTGACGGAGAGAAAGTTGCAAAGATAGTTTTTGATGATATCTTTATCAAAGAGAGCTATAGAGATCATCAAGGTAATTTCAAACTTCGATTTATATTTTAGGGGACTTTATTTTAATTTGTTAAATTATAAATGTTAAATATATTGTTCTACTTTTCACTTTTTTATTTCATTTCTAATATGTATTGTAACTTGTAAGTTTGCAATCTTACATTTTAATTTGTGTGTAGGTGTCATAAGCCGTATCTTTGTGAGAGTTTTGCGTTTAGTTGATGGGGAGCAAAACCCCATGGGGTTTGTATATGAGGCCATGGATAGGGCCAAAGAGTCTATCAAAAACTATTACAGGGGGGATATCGTCAGATATGGTCCCTTATGGGAGATTATTGATCGGAGGTGGAACAATCAACTCCACCAACCTATTCATGCAGCGGGGTACCACCTCAACCCCATGTATTTTTACTCTGACAGCTTCATAGATGTGAACGGAGAGGTTATGGAGGGCCTTTCAGTATGTATTGAGAGGATGATACCGGATGTTGAGACGAGGGACCTCGTCATTTTAGAAATGCAGAGTTTCAAACATGGTAGGGGAAGACTCTTTTTTTCGGTGCTAGCTATTCGAGGGAGAACCACACAGTCACCAGGCAATAAAAATTAGAATGTTTACCAAGTTACTTATTAGTTACATATTTGATTTTATTAATTAATTATAAAAAAATTATTATCTTGTTTGTAAGTTCTTGGTGGGAGGATTGGGGTGAAAATAACCCAAATCTTCAAAAGTTAGCCCTCATAATTCTATCTCAACCTTGTAGCGCTTCTGGATGTGAACGCAACTGGAGTTTGTTTGAGGCCATTCACACGAAGAAGCGCAACAAGTTGACTCAAAAAAGGCTCAACAACTTGGTTTTTGTGCAATACAATCTCCGACTTCGCACAAAAAAAGTTGAGGCCACATCAAAGGAGCTCATTGATTTGGATGAGATAGATCCATACAGTGAGTGGACTAGGCAAGAAGAGGAAAACCCTGCATTCACAGCGAACGAGATTGCTTCTTTTGAGAGGGAGGCTATGGAGGGAGAAGAACTAGCAAGACTCCGAGGAGATATTGGACTGGATGATCTCCAACATGCAGCAGAGGAGCCACCAATACCACCATCTAGTTCCATGATCAAGCCACATTCGCAGCCTTCTAGGAGGAGCGTGGAGACGCAGCCGAGTGTGGGGACTAGTTGAGGCACTAGACCCTCTCCCCAATTTTTCTCTAGATTGGGGAAGAGGAAAATGTAATTTATTGTATATTGTAACTTGCATAGATATGAAATTTATGATGATATTTTTCAATGTCAATCATCATAAATTCATATTACTTATCAGCCGGTTGTCGTATTTGCATGATGATGCGATTTTGTATTGTATTTGTATTCAAATCTAATAGAAAACACTTCTCCAACATTTTATGGGCTCATTTGATACATTTTGTAGCTATGTGTTGCTTAAAATTTATGTTTTTTAAAGAAATTTGAGTATTTTTTAAGTTGCCGAGTATTCCCGAGTATTGGCCAAATATTGGCAAGTTTTTGCCGAGTTTTTTTTTTGGGGGTCTGGCGAGTTTTCCTACTATGCTCCAAACCCTAGCGACTCTTGCTTTGGTGTTTTTAGCTGGTAGTGTGCTCTTTCATTTGATTACAGCAACTGTATTGGTTGATCATTCGAATGTTTTAATGCATGCTTGAATACTCCAATGGGCAGCGAATCCTTGACTGAAACTGTAGATGTCTAAATGCATATTTTATGTGCTAAAAACCCAGCGACAGCGACTGGCCTGATCCATGTTCTCTAGCTGCAGCAATTTACTTTGATGAGTTTGGGAATTATCTTGTATGGCAAATGATTAGATTTTTGTATGTTAACATGTCAGAAGTGCAGCGATCTTTTAATGGACTGTTCTGAAGCATTTTCCCAGCAATTATACATGTGTCATGTGATTACCTATTACCCAGCGAACTCCTCATGATTGTTTCATACCTTGTTAATGTAACACGACTTGGGTGAGTGCATGGTTATAACCTCTCCATGACAGCGACTGTTTCTACTTGAACATAGGCTGATTTGGAGAAGTATTTGGGGGTAGTTCGACTAGCATTTTGCATATTTTTCATATATTGCAACGACTTCTTCAATAATGATCATGGGGCTGTTTGGTTTATCTCATTTACCGTGGATAGATTAGTTTATTGGTTGATGTTACTTCCTTGACAGTGATCTACTCCGGGCAATAATTGGCAAGGGTTTTTAAGTCTCAGAATTGCAGCGATCAGACTGGGATGAAGTGGATCCGTTTGTGGCTTATCTAATGCATTTCGGTTGAGGTTTTTGCATGATAAAGAGTGGTTTGTCTTGTTTGCATTTAGGAGAATACTGCGATCAGATTTCTATTACAGTAGTATATATTCATGAGATTGTGGAATTTTAGTGGATGAGTTAAGGCCATTAAACCCTTACCCTCGGGTTTATTGAGTCATTTACTCAACCGGTATAAGTAGTTTGCTGTGCGTAGTTGATTGATGCATTGAAGAGTTGGTTGTTCTCCCAATTTTTCCATTGATCCCAGAAGGGGATATTACAGCACCTGGACTTGCCGTCTAAATTTCTTGTTGACAAGAAACAGTGAATGCCTGGTATACACTGCTACTCGAAGCCAGAGCATATCAGAGACGTTGCAGTAGAAAAATAAGAGCAGGCGCAACAGCACTTGGTAAAACAATATTTACGAAGGAATGGCATCGTAGAAGAAGAGTAGCTCTACATATCTGTTTATTTATTTATTTTGCTTATTCCAGCTATACGAACAAAACTTAAAAATCTTATTATGAAAAAAATGCGAGGAAGTCTGGTGCACAATAGAACATATTACTTTATTGCGCATAAAGACTTTCAAATAATGACAAGTAATGGGTGCATGAGAAGGACATAAGGTTTCTAATTAGGCATCTGGAGAAAGCATCCAACAACAAGCATAGGCAATATCATAGAAGGCACATGCAGAGTTGGTAGTACCACATGGAAAGCATAGCAGCATGGCATGAGAAATTGTGCTCCTGTGCAGATATGGTAAAATATATTGTAATGTGCTCACAGAATTAAAAGGTAAAGCCACTCACTGAGCTGCCATTTAACATGGAATCACATTTGTGTCATTTTCTAGTTTGACGATAACATAAACAACATTAGATATTGTTCCTGTGTTGACTAACCTTGAGATTATTATGCTAAAAGGAGGTGTTGTCTTGATTACTAAGGGATTTGAGGTTTATTCAAATTAATTTTTATAAAACTTTTCTGTATAAGGTTTTTAGTTTTAGTCTATAAAGTCTTAAACAAAACAAAAAAAATCACAACAAAGTTGTGTCTCCACTAGATTTAAATGTTTTTGGGTGTTCTGGAACCATTGGAAACATCAGTTTATCATTCCGGTCTCTTATGTGTTTTGAAAGATATCTATCATAAATAGATATGAGGCTTTAGAAAAGGGATGCATTATCGGTAGTATCTGACATCCTGGCAACAGTGTTTTGAAGGAGGGGGGATTAAATTTTCATATATTAAAAACAAACACAATCAAAAAACACTGCTAGAACAGTCAAAGCACATCATGGTGCAAAATGTAGTTCAGATGACCATCACATTCAATCCGGCTAAGTGAGCCAAGTATGAAGGAGGATGGAGGAAATGGAAGGAAGGAGGCCATCAACCAATCTCGAGTGTGTCACTAACTCCAGGACTGTATTTTGCTGTAGTGACAAAAACTAGAAGTACTCAAAATACTACACAGGCTGACAAGTTGTTAGTCATCAGTGGCAATGACGATGGACTTCAGCTACAGACGATTCATATAGTAATTTATATTTTTCATATTTGTTAGGTAGTAGGATAGGATAAAAAATTAGTATTTAATCCTATTTGTTAATAGTTGTTGGGAGATTTACAGGTCGTTGTGAGAACACGCACAGATGGGTGAATAGATTGAGATATTTGCGATGGCAGATGGGAAGATATCCTAATTTGTAGGATATCTAATTTGTAATACAGAAAACGCATACCCCGCAACAGGTGCAAGAAAAAGTTGATGAAATATTTTTTGACAAGACCAAATGATGAATTTTCAACTACATGTGGGACAAAGTTTCTCATCTATTCTGAGGGAGGTTCCCTTTACTGAAAACCAAATAATGAAAGCCATAAACAAGGATTTACAAATATACATCCAAATTGCATCTTTCAAGAGGTGCCCTTTATTATTATTCGTTTGCATTTTCCCTGCAACCATCTTTTATCAAAGCCATTCAAGAGAGAAGCATTCGGCTCAGCAAGGTTGATGATGGACTGATCAAGATGGCCATATATCATCAACAGGTCCATATTAGAGATCTGCAGAGGAAGATTGCATCTCATGCAGTACTTGTGAAAGTCAAGGTTATAAATTCATACTGTGATAGGATATGGCAAAGATGTGAATTAATTCTCAAGGGGATGATTGCAATGAACATTAATAATGTGTATCCCAGATAGGTTTAGAAATGGCCATATTCCATGCCACGGATTGAGATTTGACAGAAAGATCAAAAATATAGTATTGTAAAATATAATTCACTCATCATCTTTCTGTTGTATTTTGTTATGTGTGCAAGGACGGGTAAATATGATCTTTAACAGTAACGACAAACATCAACAAGGATCACACTCTACACTCTTGCCATGCTGAATGACAGAAGCACTTATTAAAGAGCATAGTTACCTGAGTCTCAGGGACGGGGGTACGGAGGAACAGGATTTCAAAGATGGCGAAAAAATTCTCAAATTTTGGGGACAGCGGGGGAACAGCATATTTACATATTTTAACATTATTCAATGGTATTTAGGGATTTAAACTGTATTTAATGTGTTTTAGGTACTTTCGTCATTGGAATTCAATGTTTTTGGTAAAAATAACAGCTTTTTTAGTAAAAACATCAGAAAACTTTTTTAAAATTTTAAAAATAGGAGACATCCCCTCTAAGTCCCCAAGTCCTCGAAATGTTCAGGACGTCTGGGACATCACCAAAATCTAGGGGATGTGTCCCCACGTAACACTGTTAAAGAGCAGCAAATAGCAATATAGCGGCTATTTATTGAAGTAAACTAAAAGGACAGTAAAAACAATGATGCAAGGTAACCTCCAACAATCATTTCTGCCAAGGCAAAAAGCCAAATTAATAGATTAGTGATTTGAATTCCATAAACCAGATTGTTAGTGAATAAGAATAATGCAATATGGTAAATAAAATTGCACAGGAATCCCTCGTGCAATATGATGAATAAACCACCTACATAAAGCATCTAAAAAAATCTTTCATACCAGGATATCACGGGTAAGGCTCCAAAGCTGTCGAGCAACTGTGATGCGTTCCCTCGATGATGGTATCTCTCCAAGCACATAAGACTGAAAACACTAGGACAATGCATTAATTTGTTGCATAGGTAAACAAAAGAACATAGAATTTTGAACGAGTGCAATAAAAAATATCTCCCTTCGAGAAGTGGAGTGACTGTACTGAATAGTCTCAATCATACACAAACACAAGAAATGTGATGTTAAAATATGACTTTGGGGTGCAATTCACAGGGTCAGTGTGTTAGTATCTTCCTTCTCTCAGATACTAATAGCTCTTAGAGGTGTGTGTGCTTTGTAGGTCCCCGTACCTTGTGGTTACTACAAATATACATGAGTGAAAGGTCATAGACGAAATGACTACTCATTAAAACCAGTCATCGAGGTGATGGCTTGAGTACTATAATACTCCGTGTAGTAACAAATTCCACAAAAATAAAATATCTAAACGTTAAAACAGTGATACTAGAATTTAAACACAAAAAACATAGAGATATAATGTATTATCCTTCACTCTTGAATATTCGTTTCCCACCCGCAAACAATGGATGGTATCATATAGCTGCCAATGGAACTCTTGAATATCTAAATGTTAAAACAGTTTACTAGAATTTAAACACAAAATACATAGAGATATAATGTATTCTCCTTCACTCTTGAATATTCATTTCCCACCCTGAAACAATGGATGGTATCATAAAGCTGTCAATGGAACTCCACATAGATTTTGATAATCATAAACATACGAGAAACCAATCATCGAGAATCAACAAGTACAGGCGGGACACAAAAGAATCAAACGAGGTTCAAATTTACTCCAAGGATGTATAATAAGAATTACCTTGAAGAAATTACACAAGAACAGTATCAAGGTTACATAGCTCATATAGGCAATGGTTTTCTAATAATTGTCCAGATAATGGTTAGCAGCTATAGTTGATCAGTCAGAACGACCCAACTTCACAGCCATGTCTGAAGAATAAACTTTTACACAAGAGCATATGATTTGTGGATGTTTCTGAAAAGCAAATCTACAGATAGTCCAGAACACAACAAGAATGTCCAGGTACTTGTACACAGTCGATATCATGGAAAGGGATAGATCTATCAGAAAAAGAAAACACAAAAAGTAGATGATCTGGAGGGCAACTGAGATTCATCCTTCTATGTTTTCTAAGGGTTAGAATAGTTTCTATTTACAGCTTCCAGAAGTTGCACTTTGCATTTATCACTCTCTTACATGCTATCTCACATCAGGTTTGATTCTATTTTTGCTTCTTCAACAGTGTTACAGATGGTTCTTCCTCAACTTGGAACCAAGAGCCCAAGAACATGAATAGTTATAGGATTTGTATGAATTCATATGTACTCAACAATTATGTTCCAGCTATTTATTTTGCACTAAAATATGTTTCCTAAGTGGATCATAACAGCATGGATATTGTTACACCTTCAAGAATAGTAATTTAAATTAACTATCAAATTGACACCCATTTGGCTCAAATACTATTTGACATGGTTCACACTATCTTAGTCGGATACAAAGGGAGTCACATTATCACAAAGAGGCCCTATATATGACCCAAGGCTAGAGAGCAAGTTGTAAAAGCCATAATTTGCATGACATCATGGGCTACATGAAAGAAAGAAAGAAATTACATTAATGTCCACACATGACCAAAAGTACATCAATGAGACTCGAGAATACATTCAATTACAAAATAAACTGCTAGGATAAAAGGACCCTAGGATCAAAGACTAGCTAAATAGAAAGAACAAAAGTACATGCCAAGTGATTAAAAATTACATGATTATTGGGAAATTATGAGGTATAAATGTGTAAAGACATGGTAACTTCCCCTGAAGATATTGTCATCAAACTTTTTGCATCATATGAACAGTAGCAGTCTTGCAGTGAAATAATAGCTTTTTAAAACTGCACAAAATTATCTGTCCCTATTGCAGTTCAGATCTTTAAGGCCAGTGAATTGCACTATGATCCCAATCGAATGGTTGGGAGACCAAAGGTTTTAATTAAAAAATGATGCTGCCATTCTTTTGGGAAAAAAGAAGGGAGCAGTCATTTGGTTTTATGCATGCTTTCATCATAAACTGTTAAAAACTTACAAGATTTGTTTTCTATACTTGGAGGGAAAAAACTGTATCGATAGTTTGGGGATAAACTAAGATGATAGCCTTGTGAATAGACCTGCAGGATCTCTCCTTTGAAATCGGACAACATATCCAAAAGAAATTGTCTATCTGCATTTGAAAGCATCTTTGAGAAGCACCCATTATAGACCAAGGTAATAAAATGAGATCTTATTGTAGAAATGAAAAAATTGATGCCATCCTAGATGGATATAGGCGATCAGCTAGCATGCTTGCTAAACAGCACAAGTACCTAAAGGCCTATGCACATCACAACCGACTAGGGGAGCCCCACTCCTAAGTACGTTGAAACTTAAGTTATCACAACCTTCTATGAAGGCCCCAATCCTAAGTACATTGCCACGTCAGTCTGTTGCCACCCCATATCCGGCAGCTGCTCACACATGGCTCCACCACATAACACCTATACAATGATGTTTCCCATTAGGAGCCTCCAAGCAGTCTCTAAATTACCCATCAACATGAATAACAAAAGCCATGCTTCAAGGGCGTGATGGGATTTTTAACCAAACAAGGTATTATTTCTCATCTCTCCACCTTTAGCTGTATTTATCATGCAAAAGACCCCTTATATCTCCCAATACATATAATATTATAAAACACATGCATTTAATATTCAGAATCCTCCGAAACAATGCAACTAACGAGTAGCCCAGATTTACAGTTAAAAGACAAGCTTACATCCACAAAGCTGATATAGATTCAAAAACATGAAAACAATAAAACGATAGAATAGCAAGAATTCATACTTTTACTGTTACATGCAGTGCAACAAAATGAGATCAAGGTCTCTCAAGTTAGTACTGGTCTTGCCAGGAAAAACATTGACAGTTGATTTGATATAATGAACTTACAGCAATGACAAGGTCGTGGTCCCTCTCACTCTTGCTACTGTGTTGAGATAATGCTTGGATATTCTCGTAGCTGTGTATTATAGGCAATCCCTTCACATCTTAAAAAGAGAAAAGCAAAGAATCAAAAACTCAAAGCATCTTACTATATGATTCAAAAAGCTAAGAAATGCATATCAATCTACACAAACAATCTTATTCATGATCTGCCATAAAAAATAAAATGAAACCCAGAGTTGCCACCTTGGCCATGCACATATCACTTTGAAAGGCATAGGCCATTGATATTTATAAAATAATTCAATCGCCAAAGAGTTCTGTTGTAACTGACAGATTCTGATGTACTCAAAGACGTTAGGCCTATTGATTGGCCCAAAGGCTTTTTATGTACTTTAAGGCTGTTTGGATTTCAATATTCAGAACAGATAATGAAGTACTACACAGCAGCAGATAATTACAATAAGGTAACTAGACTTTCAATCAAAATTTATAAACATCATATTCCATAAAACCTGCTACTTATAGGATTACACTGTTCAAAAGTTCTAATAAAGTTGTGTTTAGAAATGTTACCTGGGGTTAGTGCAGTTAGCCTGCTCCCTGACTGACTTATCCTAATTGTGGCTTGTTGCTTGGTCCCCCAATCTGGCTTCACATAGTGTTCCACATGGGTTCGACTAGGTAAGCATCTTGAATGGGCATGATATATATCGTTAACAATCTCTCAACTCTCAAGATACACTTCGCGGCATAAATTTCATGCCACTATGACACCTATAACTTTTACTGATCTTTATAGTTTCTCTAATAATCTCCAAATTTTGGGGGTCTGACATTATATGCTCTATTTGCATCTTCTCATTTGAAGCACTGATCCAGGGCCCAGGAGGTGACTGGGTGGACAACACACTAATGAGGATTTAGATGTGTTGTGTGTGTATATGGAAGTTGTGAGAAGAATTGAGGGAATTGAGAGAGAGAGAATAGAATTGGAATAGTAAAAGTATATATTTATCTATACAATATGTAAATGGCATACTCTTGAGAAAGATGTATAGGTGTTTATCTTCTACTTTGATTGCCAACTATCTAAAGTTTTATATATATATAATGCGGATTACAAGCCAAGGTGTGAAGATCCATTATAAATGTTAAACGGTTTTTAAATGTAACACTCCATCTTCCGACTGCTATGTGATGTGGCTAACAAATGCACAATATGTTGTAAAATGTGTAGGTAAAATGCGAGCCTCGAGGTGCAACATGGCATAGCGCAAGGACCATGTTATTCAATGTCCACAATGCTCAAAGCAATTAAGCTTTGTAGTGTGGCTCATAGGCATAGTCACCTAATACTCTGGCAAGGCGGGACGCGGGGACGGAGTTTATGTTTCACCGTCCCCCAAACGTCCCATGTCCCCGGGACATTTCTCCTCCTCTCCAAATGTCTCGGGACGTTTCCTTTGCTCCTTGGCCTATGAGAAACGTGGGAGAAACGTTTCCCCCCAGTCCCGGCATCCCCAAAAATGTCCAGGACGTCCCAGACTTCAAGATTTTGGGGGGACGCGTCCCCACGTAACTATGCTCGTAGATGTGTTAGAAGTTTATCTTAATAAATATTAAGTTTTTCAATATATCATCAAAAGAAGGGTGGCCAAGTAAACAGGCTCAACTATTGTAGTAAAAGTGTTATAATTGTACAAAATATCTTGTTATTCCCTTCGCAAGACCATCTTTTAGGATGACTGCTACAACATAGGTGAGATTTACAGAGCATGGTGAAAACCATGTTTGGGATGCTGAAACTCCCGATGACACCTTGAAATTTTTTGGAAGCATTTCTAAGCCATTTCCACTTTTCTAAGCCGTTTCCCAAAACAAAAATAACCAACATATGCTTCTAATTCATTTCCAATGGCTTCCCAACATGAAAACTACCATTTTCAGCTAGTTTGGTGCATCTATTGTTGTGAAAATTACAGAAATAACAACCCTCATGGATAAAGGACATAAGAGGACCAATAGGTGGCCCTATATATGAAGAGAATTTGATGCAATAAACAAATAAATGAGAAGCTATAATTAACAAAAAATTCAAAATAAATAGAAAATGAAAATGGCATACACAAGATAATACAAGATTTATCCTAGGAAACCCTTTTGGGAAAAAACCCAGAGCAGTAACTTCTCTCTCTTATTGCATTAACTTAACCGTTCACAATACAATAATGTACTTCCAAATTCTGCTCTATCCTACTGCATGTCCAATTATATGTAAGCACATCAATAGGTAACCGTCAAAGCGGTTTTACAATACAATGGGTACCAAAACCATGGGCTAAGAAAACAACCCATAATGGTTCCCCATAAATCATGGGTTTTGACACCACCCATATACACGTATAGATAAAAAAGCCACATATCTATACTCCTGGGTGTAGAAGAGGTGTACAGTACTCCTGGGTGTACTGTATGCAAAATATACAACATATTCTAACAATATAGAAACTACAAAGTACATAAATGGATGCCCTAAATGTACAATTTGATAAGCTTTTTCTTCGGATAACAATGTGTACAGGTTAGCAGATAACTAGTATCCAGTAGTCTATATGTTTCTCAATAAAAGCTAAATTTGTATAAAATATCACACAATAATAATATTACTTCTAGAATGATTATTATTCTTCTCATTTTGTTGCTTTATTATGTAGCAACAAGCATGTGAGTAATTGAATAACTGGCATGTTTCTTCAGAATAGAGATTGAACAAAACAGTTTTTTCTTTATTTCCCTGTTCTTCATTAAAAAATGAAATACATTAGGCTCACAAAAACATGAAATACAATCAAGGAGGTAAATTCGGGGAAATACAAGAAGACCCAGCATGTAAAAAATTCATGCAGAATTTTCTATTTTGGTCATTCAAGGTTAGATAGGCAGTAGGTAAATGTAAAACTTCCAGACTTGAGTGTTTCAGATGTACTGCCAAAAGAAATTTTCTTTTTTCAGTTTGGAGGTATTCTGCTACCAAGAAATGCCTAATAAAGCACAAGAATGTGGAAGGGTTGTTGAGTGGACAATTGTATATAGTAGAGTAAGATTTATAATTTTAAAAGACGGCCTCAAGATAGAATTTTGACAATCAATACAGCTAAAATACCTAAAAATTGAAACAAAACAAGAAACAAAATGTAACCACTTTCCATTGCGGGTACATTTTAAAAGTAATGCCGCAGTAATATGCATTCAATAAGGTCTCTGTTGTTGGCCTAAACTAAGCCTAGAGTACCATACGTGCTTAATAAGGCAGTACCAGTACATGAATATTTTCTTTTACCCAGTTTCAATCATGAAGAAACTGGCTTCCAGTTAAAACAGAGTGGGTAAATGGAACTTGAAATAACTCCTAAGTTGATTAGAAAATTAATATTATTTTGAATCATAAATTTAAGACACCAGAGGCAAACCTGAATTATCTAGGTTATGTTCTTTTAACGGGATGCCCACAGAATAGATTCCCTGAGAAAAAACTCCCAGGCACATAGTACAAGCAGTGCCGAGTAAGGTCAAAAAATATGGTAGGGATATTGAGTGAACAACTGTAAATCGGTGACTGAAATTTGTACTTGTGAATGAAATCAAACACCTGTGATTGGCAATTCAGCATATTTGTGTCCAATAGAGCCAGATTTGGAAGGGGAAATTTAAGATGTACATATGCAAAAGCATTAAATATAAATAAGCTGTAAATTATTACTAAACACGGTGTACCACAAAATCTTGATAAGGCATTGTAATAGGAATAATTATTTCAGTAAGTCAGTTCTCATTATCATGTAAGAAATTGGAGATTTGGCAGTCAGCTACACATACAAGGTGAGTGGAAGGATAACAGATTACAAACAGTCCATGAATCCCCTCTAGTTATTTGCATATGCTATTTAAAAGACAAAGATGGGAAGCATATAAAATATAGCCGATTATGCAATTGCAAGTTAACTTCCACAACTCATGGAATGCTTAACCACATAGTTGATGGATGCAATAGCCAAAACATTTCCCCATTGGGCCAAAAAGTGTAAAGATTATGCACCTGGCACATCAATCGCAGAAGCATGATATTTCCGGAACTCCTCCTGGCCCTTCAACGAGCGATTGCCTATTACAAGACCAAAGCTTGAACCTCGAGGATAGCCTCCAATAAAGGCTTCAGGAAACACGAGCAATTGTGACCCACGAGCAGCACCTTCTGCAATCAATCTTTCTGCTTTATCTGCTCTCAAGATTCACAATAATAATAATAGTCAGAGAATTTAAACTAAATGTAGGAGGCAGTTTGGAATAAAGTAAGGGACGTGATCTTACTAATTCTCATGTTTCTAGAGGAACTCTGTATCATATACTCAAGTCTCTAAACAATATAACGGTTCACAGTTGATTTCTTAGTTTCATCCAATAAAACCTTAATAAACTAACAGCAGCTGGCAAAAGCCAACATTATGCTGTTGAGTTGTTAAAAAGCACAGCCAATATAAGCAAATTTAAAAAGCAGTGTAACCATTCCAATCCCATTCCTGTAAATGGTTGCATCTAAAAGAACATATTCATATGAACTATTCATTTTATACTATGGTTCCAGAGTGGGTTTAACGGTCAAAATGCTCTCAAAGTGGTCATTGTTCTAGAGGTGATGGAACAAAAAGGAAATAAAACTCAAATTTTCTTATGGTGATGTATTCAGAGAAATGCAGTAAACAACAAGAAAAGTAAGTTTCGGCTAAAAAAGTATACGAATTTTTTGTGCAGGTGAACACAATGAGCTCAACATAGAATAATCATCAGATAATCATAAAATATGTATCATCACAAAATTAACAATAGGAAATGTATGTAGTTCTTATAACTTCTCAGTCTCATGACTTGAAATTGATTGATAATTCAAATTGGAATAAAAATTGAAGTACAATGAGCTATCATATCATATTTGAATACTTCCATTTTCAATACTAAAAGTTGAAAGTTGAAACAGTAACTGAAGTGGCATGTCTGAAGGCTGATATGACATATTAGATATGTCTGACAACATCAAAATCATAACTAGATGATTCAACTCCCGGACATTTCGATAGTAATAATTTCTTCTACAATATAAATACTAAGAAGCTGTGATACCAGGAATCGCGGGGCAGGTAGGCGTTTCGGGCTATCAACGTTTCGGAAATGTTTCGCGCGGCCGGTACGCGTTTCGGGGTAGAAATATTTCGGAAACGTTTCGCGCGGCCAGTACGGGGGGGAAACGCGGAAAACGTTTCCGGCGCCTGTCAAGTAAAAAAAACGAAAATACGTTTTAAAAAGTAAAAATACTTTGCATTAAATGCGGCGAAACCCTAATACGGCTGCATAGCTTGCTAAACACACTTCCTAAAAGCTATATAATGACCTCTTGGGTCCATTCTAAATCACTCTCATTTTTCTCCTGCTAAATACAGTTTTTATTAAACTAGCATTTAGAATTGTGAAGAGCAAAGAGACATCAAGGAGCAGCTTGAAGGAAGAGTTTAGCATTGTTAAGAGCAAAGAAACATCAAGGAGCAGCTTCAAGGAGGAATTTCGAATCAGATTTGGAAGGTGGGATTGACTTCAAGGAGGAAAAACCAGGTATTTTTCAAGTTTTTTTTTTATTTGGCTAAAGAAAATGTTAATGTGATCAATGATCACGAATGATGTGTGCATAATGCACACATCATTCGTGATCATTGATCATGATGTCAATATGTATATTTAATTTAGTAATTTTAAAACTCTATACTTGAAAAAATAAAAAAATGTAACATTTTCTTTGCGTTTTAAAATAAAAAACATATATTCTTTTTTTTAAATTATAAATATCATCCAAACTCTGTGTATGCTCTCACCTCGCACCTATACGGTGACCTTGGTGATCAAAAGTAGAATAGGATGTGTAGGGTTTTTAAATTTAATTCTTTTTTGTTTTTTTAAAAAAGTTTATTTTGTTTTTTTAAATTAAAAAATCCAAACTATGTGTATGCTCTCACCTCGCGCCTGAACGGTGCCCTTGGTGATCAAAAGCAGAATAGGATGTGTAGGGATTTTTAATGTAATTCTTTTTTGTTTTTTTAAAAAAGTTTATTTTGTTTTTTGGTGTCCCTAAGATTTCACCCTGAAATCTGGGACTACCCCTTTTTAAATTTTTCGTTCTTTTCAAGGTGACGGGTCTGTTTTGTGTTTGTTTTACCTGCAGTTGTCTGCATTGCTCTAAGGTATCCTCGCCAGAGTCATAAAAGCCAAATTCGACAAATACCCACATGCCAAAGCTCACTCAATTCCTTCATTAAGCTTTGTCTGAAAGCGTTTTATTTATTTATTTATTAAATAAATAAAGTTCTTTTAAAAATAGATTGGGCTAAATTTAGCGGATTTTAGGTTATATAAACCACCTCACCCCATCATTGTTACCACACCAGTATTACTTTTATCTCTAAGTGGAGCATTCACCCGAGGAGGAGTTTTTACAGACTAGCTAATTGGCAAGTTACTTCTGAGCAATTGTCTGCAACTTCTGTCAGGTATTTTGTTTTTATTTATTTATTTTGTGTTTGGTTTTGGTTTTTCTCCGTGATTTGTCTGGCAATTCCCCAGTGCTTTTTCTTTCATCCTACCTAACCAGTTCAATTGCATAGGATTTTTAGAAGTCACCCATGGCCTCAGACAAAGGGGAAATTTATTGTGAAAGCTGGTTTTTAATGCAGCAGTTTGGGTATAAGTCGCAGTTTTTGCCAGAAGTGATTTGAATGTGCAAAATAATAAATAAAGTTGCCCACCATCACCCAGGATCCATGCAATTGCCAAAGAAGTCAGCTTTTAGCCAAGTCGTGGTTCTTCATGCCTCTGTTTCCTTGTTGCAAGCTGCCCCCATCATCAAATTCCCACGCCATGGTCCAAAAATGAGTTTTTTATGCAAGTCGTGGTTTCCCATGCCTGAGTCTTCTTGTTTTAATGCAAATCGTGGATCTCCAGGGTCTTGTCTGCCAATTTGGAAGAATCCTCCTTAGCCAATATCCACGCAGCTTTTGGGAATGTGCACAATTATTTTAATAAAAAGAAAATCATTTAAAGTGCAAGTCGTGGATGTTAGGAAGCTTGTCTTCTAAATTTTCAATGCCACTTTTGTATTAAAAAAGCACAAAGCAAAGCCACTTAAGTGAATTGTGTGGATGTTGGGTGTCTTGTCTTCCTTTTGCAAATCATCCTCTCCCTTCTATATCCACTCTCCCTTGGAATCCACACAATTGTATTAAATAAAAAAAAATCACTTGAGTGAATTGTGTGGATGTCGGGTGTCTTGTCTTCCTGCTCATCCTCTCCCTATATCCACATAATCCTCCTCCCTTGGAATCCACACAATTGTTCTAAATAAAAAGCAAATCACTTAAGTGAATTGTGTGGATGTCGGGTGTCTTGTCTTCCTTTTGCAAAGCATCCTCTCCCTTCTAGATCCACATAATCCTCCTCCCTTGGAATCCACACAATTGTTTTAAATAAAAAGCAAATCACTTAAGTGAATTATGTGGTTCCTGGCAGCCCAATCTTCTACCAAGTCATGGATTTCCAACAAAGAGTCTCCTTGGATTTTAAACGCAATTTTTGAAAGGTTAGAAGCAACACGTTTGGAAGCAAGTCGTGGTTCTTAGGGGGCTTGTCTGCTAAGTTAAAAGCTGCCCTCTCTTTGCAAAATCCACGCCAAAATTGGATCACCACTCAAGCTAACTTTTCCATATTCCACGCAGCAGTAGAAGATGCATGTAAAGTATTCAGTGTATCCTTCCCAGAACTCATGCATGTTGTTTAAAAACTCCTGGTTGAGCCCACACTGAGTCTACTTATATCTGCTTGCACCCAGAGTCATTCCCAGAAGCCAGAATTGCTCACATATTATTAAAATAAATATGAGGGTGATGAATTGCATATTTGTCTGAATTGATTACAGGAATTCTTCATCTGTGCTAATATTTGTGAGAAGAAGCAGGAGTCAATGTCTGATACATTGAATATATCTTCAGAGTCAGGGGAAGCAATTGCAGCTTCTGCACGAATGGATCCGACTCTCACAATGGCAAAAGCTTCCAGTAGAAATAAAAGAAGAAGATCTCAGACAAAGGTTGATTCAGGGAAAGTGAAGGGTGATGATAAGCGGAACTCAGCAGAACCATGCATATCATCCAAGCTTGTTGAGGTTACTGACACGAACATGGGGCATGAGCCTATCAGGGAATTGATTGACAGATACAGGGAAAATTGTAGGACTTCCTTCATGCGGGCTATCAGGGACAATGGAATTATCCAGGCTGCAACATTTCCGGCTACTACCCAGTTGCCTGAATTTGTTTTGGAATGTGCCAAATTCTATCATCCTTTATCCAGAACAGTCAAAGATACAGCAGGAAAGGTGGTGGTGAGACTGGATACTCAGTACATCAACTTCTGCCTCAAAATTCCCTCCAGATCCAGAGTGATTGCAATCAGCATGCAGGAGGCTATTGATTGGTGGAAGAATAACACAACTGACTGCATTGGTATTGTGAATAAAAGCTATATGAAGAAATCCTGGCAGCCATCCAAATTTGCACGAGCTCTTCCTAGATCTAATTTCATACAGGAGGTTGATGATATCACTCGGTTGCTGAGCAGAATCAATGGAGAAAGTAACACGAAGAACTTTTATCCGTGGATGTATTACTTCGTGCGGACAATCGAGATCAACAGGGCTAATTCTATGATCAATTGGGCAGAGATCATTAGCAACAACATTAGTGAACAACTCAAAAGTGTGAGGCAGACATTCGGGTTTAAAATGACTTCATACCTTGTGTATGTTGCAGCCTCACAGGGAATATTCTCCAAATTAGACAGAAGAGGGATTCTTTCAAAGGATCCTATTTATGAGTGCTACCCACAGCTGGTGGTTCCTGAGTGCTACAAGGGTTATAAGGCAGTGAATGATGATTTCTTCTATGGATTCAATTGCAGGTTAAACGTTGAGCTAAAAGCTAACAGAGTAAGCAAAGAGGCTTGGGAAGTTGTCTCCCAATTCGGCTGTATCTTCATCCAGTTTGTTGACTTCACGTATCTCAGGGTTAGTGGCTTTTCAGGTGAACCAGTCAAGCTGCCAAGGTACCCTAATGATAAGTGGATTATCATGGAGTTATGTAGGCAGCTAGTAGAGTTACAGGACCTACAATCAAAGCGGCATAAGCCTACAGTTAGCTTCCCGATCACAGTGGGCCACTATAGTTGTCAGTCTATTTACAAAGCCAGAGGCATCGGAGCTGAAATGTTTCTTTGCTACGAGCACGAGTCTTTCCTAGCTCGGATGAATTTTGATCCTTATGGAATAGCAAGGAAGACAATCTCCCAAGAGTACTCACACGTCCCCTCATTGGAGGATTTCTGGATGCAGTGTAGGAGTGAACACGAAGTCAGAAGAAAGGACTTCAGCAGATTATCAGCTCAACAAGTGTCTGACTTTGGTCTGGCAAGGATACCTGCAAATCTTTCAGATGATGGGCATGTGGTACTTGACACATATCATCAAATGGGAGGAGATAAAGTTGCTCTTCAGGCCAGTGTAGGTGGCAACCAGACAATTGAGGAGAGGTCTTCAGCAGTCCTGGTTAACACCTCAAATTGGTTGTTAACAAAAGGATATTGCTTGGATGAGGCTTTGATGAACCAGATCACAGGGAATTTTACCACAGGGAACCTCAGCAAAAGAAAGCATGACGGTGAGAGTAGCAGAAGACCGAAGAAGCTGAAAGTGCACAAAAAGTCTCAGGCATTGGAGAAAGGAAAATTTTCATCTATTATATTAGTGTCGCTTACAGACGAAGTTTCTCCTGCTTCAACTCACAACACTTCAACAGTTCCAACACCTTGGGTAGACAGTTATTTTGCCATTGAATCCAGCATCATTCGTATTTACTCCTCAGCCACCCAGTTCTTCACCTCTTCCTACAAAAAATTTGAAAGCACAGATGGCAGAGTTTGAGAGGGCATTGTCCTTGGATGGCACAGAAGAAGACAGCCATAATACGGTGGTGAATTCAGATGCAGCAGAGCCTGAGCATGAAATGGTGGTACACACAGAGGCTTCCCATTCCCCAGAGAAAAACTTCTCATCCTGGTTAGCTTTGCAAACAGTTCCAGAGGCAAGAGAAGTAATTAATCTAGAAGAGGAGGATTTGCAGCTACTCGTGAGCTTGGGAGGAAAAGGCAAAAGGCCTAAAGCTGCTAAAGTAACTTCAAGGTTGGTTATTGAAGAATCAGGGCAGAAGTTTGCTGAATTATTAGTTCCAGCTGAAGGGAAGCAAAAGGGAGAGCTAACGGCAACAAACATATCTGTAACCAAAGTACCACTGGGGCAAATCACCACAGAAGGATTGAAGCAGGATACTCAGACGTTGATAGACGCTTTATTCCTCAAGCTTGACAAGGAGAAGGCAAAAAAAGCCAAACTTCAGATGCAGATCTCCCACTAAGGTTGCCAAACCTTCCTCTCAGCCAGTGTTAGTACAAGAGCAGGTGAGCAGCCATTTGATTGAAGAGGTTGAGGATGCAGGTAATCAAGTCAAAGCTATTAATGAATGGAAAAGCCAAATCATCCACCAAGCGTCAGAGCAGTTCAAGGAAGTACCAGCTAGCTTGGAGAGCATGCACAGGGCCTTATCTCAGCTGAAAGAACTAATGACAGGTATAGAAGATGAGATTATAGTTGCTGAGAACCACTTGGATATCTTGGCCAAGATAAATGCACTGCCGAAGAATGTATTGATTGCAGAGCAACTTGTACCTAACGGATTGATAGAAAAGGGTAAGCAGTTGGAGATAGTAGTGTCTTTCCGCATGGAAATTCTCAAGCTCATGTTGAACAGAATGCAGTTGCTGGAAGACAAGGTGAAAGAAGTGCCAGAGAACATAATTGATTTTACTACAGAGAGGGAAGTTGATGGTATTCGTTACTATACGAGATACATTCCAAACAAGTTGCCTGCTTCTCTTGAGGAATTTCTTCTAGTTGTCCAGAAGAAGATTGACGAAGCCGTCATGCCTTTCACGTTGGATTCAATTGGCAAACTAGTGAGACTTCATGCAGATATCGAAGGATTTGGGCCTAGTTTGGAGAAAGTGAAGGCAAGCATTGTTACTTTATCCAGGGGATTGTTGCGGTTCAAGACTGAGAAAGAAGTTGTTAAAGTAGATGGGAAGACACTGAATCACATGTTTGACAAGTACATTCAGTATCAGAACAAAGAGAAAGCATGAAGTGTAGCAGCTGGCATATTGCTTTCTTCTCCTCTTTCTTCTCTTCTTTCTTATTTTCTCGAACAAAATTGTAAAACTAAAGTAATTGGTTAAAAGCCATTACTTTAAGTTATTTGAAAAGGTCCTTTAATTGAGAATAGGTGGTAGACATGCACAACTTTGATCTAGTCTTCAGATGCATGTCACGTAGAGAGGAATTCCAGGGGAAAGATTGCCAGTTGTTTCTTTTATAGCTTCCACATGTGTGAGTTCAGTTATAGTTTCCTATTTGTAATTGCCCCTCTATACACTATAAATGGAGGAAGAGCCTACAGGTTAAAGGATCACAATTTGTTAATCAGCATTCTTGAGTTCCAGACTTTGTGTTGTAACCCTTGATGTCATTTCTGTGAAAGCTGAGGAATTGAATAGAGGTGGATTTCCAGAGAACTTTGTGTCCACGGTGCATTTGCTTCCTACTTTTGTGTGGATCTTTAGATAAACTTTGTGTTATCTAAGATTTAGATTAGAAGCTTTTCTTTTCCTTTACTTCTGAATATTGTGAGATCTACTTGTTTATTTAATTTATATGTATGAGACCAACTCTATAAACTATTGGTTGAATTACATATCTTCCTTTCTTCTTTCCCTACTTATGTTTTTCCCCCTTCTGCAAATAACCCATCACAGTTGCTTACTTGCTGCAGAATTACTAAGCTATGGTTCATGGCTTTGTAATTGAAGTAAAACCCCTTGCAAATAGTTATTAAGAATTATACGTACTAGACTGATAAACATCTTACATAGATTTAAAACCGTTCCTTTGCAAAATAGGGGTTCACAAAAACCACCCACCCCATCAAACCATCCTTTTATTCAAATTAAAGTTGAAACTCCATTAGAGGAAGAGAGTTTGCCACGAAAGAGAAGTTTCAAAGGTCCATTAGAGCAAGCATTTACAAATGAGAAAAGGGAAATTGTTGATGAGTTGGTTGCTCGATGCGTCTATGCATGTGGGTTGCCTTTCAATGTGTTGCGGTCACCATATTGGCAACAAATGGTGAGAGGAATTAACGATGCACCACAAGGGTATAAAAGCCCTAGTTATGAGAAAGTGAGAACATCATTGTTGGTGAAAGAAGTGGCCTATGTACATACTTCTTTACAGCCAATTAGGGATTCATGGAAGGGCTCAGGGGTATCTATCATTTCAGATGGATGGAAAGATGCCCGAAATAGACCCCTAAGCAACATTATTGCAGTGTGCCCTAAAAGGGAAATGTTCTTAAGGGTTGTTGATTGTGAGGGTGAAGTGAAAGATGCTCAATTTATTGTTAATATTTTGATTGATGTTATTGAGTCAATGGGCCCTCAAAACGTTATCCAAGTCATCACGAACAATGCCAAAAATTGTAGAGCAACAAGGATGATTGTTGAGGGGAGATATGAGCACATTTTTTGGACATCTTGTTTAATACACTCCTTGAATTTGATGTTGTAAAAGATTGGTAAAATACCATGGATAGAGGAAATTTATACAGAGGAAAATAAGATTCAAATGTTTGTCACAAATCCTCATATGTTCCATGTTATCTTTAGGAGGTTCTCAAAGTTGGAGTTGTTGAAGGTAACGAAACAATTTACTAGTTTCTAAGTTTTATTTGCTAACTTTCTATGATATATCAAATTATCAGTTGAATTTCTTTTAAATTTAATTTATATTTTATTAACTTGTTTTAATTTATTTTAATAGGTTGTTGAAACAAGATTTGCCTCTCACACGCTCGTCTTGAGACGACTTGTGAAGGTAAAACAAGCCTTATGCATTATGGTGATTAATGATGTTTGGTCCGTGTGGAGGCAAGCAAACATAGAACGAGCCATCAAAATTAAATCATTGATACTCGATGATGATTGGTGGGCAACGGTTGCATACTTGCTCAGTTTTATTGAGCCTATTTTATCTATGATTAGATATGCAGACACAGATAATGCTTGCATAGGGGATATCTATGATGGCATTGACTCTATGCTTGAAAAAATGAGAGACGTCATACAAAAAAAAGAGCAGGATCTTGAAGAAAACTTCTACAATGAAGTTAAGACTGTGATCAAGAGAAGGTGGAATAAAATGACCACCCCATTGCATCTCCTTGCCTATGCCATGAATCCCAAATACTTGGGCTACCTGGTAGGCAAGCACCATATAATGACCAAGAAGTTGCAACTGGAACTAAGACAGCATTCCGGAGGCTTTTTCCTGATCCAGCTGTAGCTACTGCGGTCCGCTATGAAATGGCGGTCTTTGTCTCTTCATCTAATGGTAGCATGGGTAAAATAGATGCATTAAATGACAAGTACAGCCTGAACCCATTCATGTGGTGGTATGTACATGGCCATGATGTCAAGTACCTACGACTTGTTGCCATTAAAGTCCTTTCACAGGTATAAAATATTAAAATGAAATCAAAAGTTTGTTTATTAATTAAAAATGTATGTTCTTACTTCTTAGTACATTAATTTTATTACTAGTTGAAAATTTCTAACTTCTTTTTTGTAACAGGTGGCTAGCAATTCTTCAGCAGAGCGGAATTAGAGTACATATAGTTTCATCCACTTAGCCAAATGGAACAAGTTAGCATCCAAAAAGGTTGAGGATTTAGTGTATGTACATTCCAATTTGCGAATCCTATCACACAAGATTGAAGGCTATATTAGAGGTCCCAATAAAATTTGGGATATTGATCCTGGGAGTAGTGACGTTGATGCTTTTGCCGCTACTCTTAACCAACTTTCACTGCTTGGTATTGATGAAGAAAAATCGGGATATTTTGCACAAGGGATGGACAGTTGAGCTAGTGGGAGTGGACCTGTCAGTGGTGTTCATGGAGATGATTATGAGGAAAATCAAGATGATATATTCTAGAATATAGATTATTATCATGTATATGTGAATCATTGAAATTGTAACCATGTTGAATGATGACTCTTTAGAACTTCAAATTTCAATGAGTACAAAATATTTTGAGTGCTTTATCAATTATCTCTTGTGGTCCATGGAGTACAATTATAAAATGAGTACTATGCATATATTTATATAATATTGTACGGACGTTTCCGCAGCGTTTCATATCCAAGGTCTTTTTAAAATTGTCGTTTCCGCGTTTCGTACCCGTACCCGTTTCCGTTTCCTGGCAACATAGCAAATTACAATAGAGAGTTGGGCACTTTGTCAAGCATGTGATAGAGATTTGGATCTTCCATTCATTCTTCATTCCTTACCACCAACAAGAAAATCAGCCTACAATAGGCCACAACCAAAAAGTTAATCTTAGTAATTCAAAAGACGTGTAGATTGGGAAGGATGCCTTCATGTGGTGCGGGGCCTATCATACAACCTACAAGGTGACTACATGCCATACAAGCGTCCAGCTGATGTATAATTATGAGGCAATCATTCCTATGTAATATCTTGTGCCAAGCTTAAGGATAAAGGTTGAAAATTGACATGGTGTTAAGGAAGTCTCAAAGAATGACTTATTTGGATGAATAAATTGGATGAATGTCGGCTTATAGCACAATGGGTGATAGAGGTCATACAAAGAAGACGGAAGTACTAACATTACAAATAACTTAGAAAAATGATTTTTACGGTCAAAGTCTTGGTTCTAAGATACAACATAAATCAAGAAATCAAACCTAGAAAATTCAAAATTATGAGGCCCGGTCCTTTTAAAATTCAAGAAATCTTGGAAAATGAAACAATCAGGCATGAGAACTTAGACAGGACAATGGTCGAGGATATATCATGAATGGTTCCACGTTAAAATTATATCAGCTAAAGACAAAATTTTAATATGATTGATATTGATCTTTTATGTATGGATGGCAAAGTACTCGAGGGACCCGTTGAGCAAAACATTAAAAATACGGAAAAAAGTACACTTTTTGAAGGCCAAATAAAAAATTATATAAATGATAACTTACAAGTCAAGGAAAAAGTGAAGACCAGTCAAGGGACCCACTGGGTGAAAAGTTAAAAATACAAAAAAAAAGTACACTTGAGAAAAGAAAGCAAAATAAAAAATAATATAAAAGATAATTATACAAGTCAAGCAAAAAGTGAAGACAAGTTGTATGCCCTAAAAGTATCGTTTGCTCAAATAGAAGGGTGTATTTCAAAATACAACCACACATGCAACCATACCACCTCATCCACCAAAATTTGCCAAAATTAGTTGCATGCTCAACACCCAACACGCACCCAAGCAAAGTCATCATACATCCAACCCACCACCCATGTTGTACATTGCACTTAAGACATTAATCCTTCCCCTCCGTGAAATTCCATAGACCCCATCAACCCTATGCCAGTGAACATATCTATTGGCATGTGTGCTGATACATTCAACCCATATGTCCCTTCTTTCTTTGCAAGTGTACACTCTTCCCTCTAGTGATAGACTCTACGCCAGTGTCGGTTCTTTTGCAAGTTCACCCATAACACTATAGTACACCCATTAGAGTTTTACAGCACCATGCAATCAATAAAATTCTGATTTTTCACCTTCTACTTTGTTGTTTATTTTGCACAATATTTTTCCTTCAATGTCTAAGAAAAGCTTGTTAGAACAATTCATATTTTTATTTCAAGGAGCAAAGAGAAGTTTGAGAAAAGAGTATTCACGAGCTGCATCGGAAAAGATGAACTTGAGGGGACAAAAGCCCTTTTTGCAAGGTTTTGGAGAAATTCCTAGATTCAAAGGCCAAAACCCCCATATCAAAATCTGCAACAAGATGGTTATAGTAGATATTTGATGGTTGAAAATTCTGATCTCATTGCAACATGCATGGCAAAGAAAACAAAAATCCTTCAACTTCAACGACAGCATCCTCTTTTGCGCTGCCAAAAATCTAAAAGAATGCCTTGGATACAACATTCAATAAATTTAGTACTATGTGAGAGGTCATATAATTCCTAAGCCAGCCTCTACCACAACTCCTAAGACAATTCAAAGGGTGCCAAAAAGCAGAAAATCAGTGAACCCTTGCTGCCAAAGAACAAATCTAAAAAAATTCCCACACCCGAAATATTGGGTTGAGAAAGCCTTCTAGCCACCAAATCCAGCACATTGTTGGCTAGTAAACCCGAGGATCATGAATTGAAGGTGGAAAAAAAATTACATATACCATTTTAGTGCTAGAGAAAAATAGCCTTGTTTGATTTGAATGGTCTCCATGGACAATCGCAACAAGTGTTCATTCATTCGATACATGGAGAAAGGTAAAGATCATATAAGTTGAGGATTTTATGAAGGTGTTTGTCGTACCTCACATGGATAGTCAGTTAGAAGACCAAAAAGTAGTCCCCTAATTACTATGCTCAAAAGGACTATGTTTTTCAAAATTTATGTAGGTCAAATTTGACAAATGAAGAGTTGGCTCATATGTGAGCCAAGAAACATCACAACATCAAGAAAAAGTGTCTAGCTTCAAAGGAGTGGCGATCTAACTTGGATGTGATCCAATGTTGGCTAATGTGTGTCACTCAAGCCTCTAACATTGTTATTTGAATGACTAATCACATGTACAACTTACAGGAAGGTGAGATCTATAACTAGGGGAAGCTTTTGTCTACTCAAAATCATGTGTTCCTCTCCTTGATGTGTATGGGATTTTTTACATGACTCAAGATACCATTGGCGTATTCCTAGATGTAGTGTATTCTCAATTGACCTTGGAGGGGAACTTCAATTCATAAGAGTTCACATGATCCTATTTGCCATCAATATTTCCATAGAGGCATATTGGTATCCCCTTATGCGATGCTAAAGAGGATAATTTTGAATGCCAAAAAGAGGAAGCATACAGGAGTTGACTGCTTCAAAGGAGTTATCCATTCATACTCATCTAGGAAATATGGTGGCTAACACTGCAACATGATGCCAAATAATGGGTGTTAGGACGTGACACTTTCCAAAAGACTAGGAAGCCACTCAAAAGGGACTTTATGCCCCTATCACAGCCTTGCGAATTTTTTGAATGATGGGGCTTGAATTTCTTTAGACCATTGAAAGTCAAAAAGGTCAATCAGTGCAAGTACATTAGGAATGCCACTTAGTATTTAAAGAAATGGGTAGAAACTTGAGCTTTTCCTGAAATAGTGCACAAAGCTTGACTAAGTTTATCTATTAGCAAGTAGTCACTTGATTTGGAATCCTAAGACAGCTTACAAGTGATAGAGGTGGAGCCTTTTCCATCCAAGTGATTCAATCGATGACTTCAAAGTTCTGGGTATTCCATTTACTCTCCAGTCCTTACTACCTACAAGAATATGACCAAGCAAAGGCTGGTAATAAAGTATTGATCTATGTGATACAAACATCATGCAATATTGAGGGTGCAGATTGGGAAGAACACCTTAAAGCAGTATGGGCTTCTTGCATGACTTACAAAGTGACTACAGGCCATACACCCTTCCAAAGTAGGATGAACAAATAATTTGAAATGTCCCTCTTCCTAAAATAACCAATCGAAGACCCTTAGCCCAATTTTGTTTCCCGACAGCTAAGGGATGATAAAAAGGGGAACTATAGTCTTAATGAGTTATTATGAAGTGCATAAAAAAGAAACTTTATAAAAAACACTTATAGTGATTTATTAATGACTTAATAAAATAAAAGACAAAAGAAAAGAAAAGATAAAGTAATAAAATGAAATTAGAAAAATGAAGTCACTGTATATTTATTATTTCCCTTGGGAGAAAATGCGACCCATGTTGGAGATGAGACAGCCAAAAAAGAATTAAATGCAAGAAAAAGAAGGTGATTGGAGGTTGTGGGTGGCTAATAAGCCAAGATTACTTATAAAAACAAGTCGAATTGACTTTAAAAAGGATCTCTTTTATTTTATAAAAACTTCTGAATTTACTCTGAGCTTTGTAAGCTTTGCAAATCAAACTTCAAATGACGAAAACCCCTTCAAGTCATCTCTAGAGGACGAAAACCCTCTTAAGGTCTAGAAGAAGAACAAAAACTCTTCTTCTATTTAAGAGGACTCTTCATTCAAGAGTTTCTATTGAAGGTAAAGGATTGATTTCTATTTTCCAGCAGTGTTTGAGAGCTGTAATTTGCAGATCTGGGCAAGGTTTTGTAGAAGAATAAAGGTTGGGATTCTTCTTCATTTCCAGCTCATTCAGGGTGGAGCAGCCCATATAAAGAAAAGTAGTTTGTGGTGTTATAGACTGTGCCTTGCTGATCTATATGTTGATCGCTACACCTGATAAATGCAAACCAAATAACACCAGTGAGGAGCCGAGGCAACAATTGGTGTAGATTGTTGAGTCAAGGCAATTAAAGGTATTTCCAGTTGCAATGGCTGATGGAGCAATCTTCAGGATAAGGATGAATGAAATAATTCAGCCTTCCAGCAAGGAGCAATCATGGATAATTTTTTATTGATGTTGCATATCTAAAATTGTTAATTGGTCTGATTGAAGAACTATGTTTTACTTCCCATCAGTGTTACGCGGGGGACGCGTCCCCCCCCTTTTCATGACACGTCCGGGACGTCCCGGATGTCCTGGGGACGCGGGGGGACGCGGGGGAAACGTTTCCCCCACGTTTCCTTTTTTGGCAGGGAGAGGGCGAAACGCCCTGGGGACGGCTGGGGCAGCAGAGATGTCTAAAACGTCCTGGGGGACGTTGGGGACGGCGGGGACATCTAGACTTCCCCGGGACTTCGGGTACGTCTCAGACGTCCCCACCATCCCCACGGCTTTTGCGTGCTTTTTAAATTTAAAAAAACAGACTTTTAGAGATTAAAACACTTTTTTTTTTTATTGTATATGTCTAATAACATAAAAGTGACATTCCTAACCTAACCCTAACCCTAAAAGTGTTATTTTATGTTATAAATTTACAATATGGGCTCATTTCATATTCACACCAAGCAAGAGCAAGAGCAAGAGTGAGAGCAAGAGCAAGAGCAAGAGTGAAGAGCAAGAGCAAGAACAAGAGCAAGAGTGAGAGCAAGCAAGAGCAAGAGGGAGCAAGAGGTATTTATAATTTTATTTGCTTACAATACATGTTAAAGTTTTTTTTTTTTTTTTTAAATTTAGATTATATTTGCATTTGTTAGGGGTTGTTTTTTAGCATTTGCATCTACATTCACAATGTAATCATGCATATGCCATATAGTTTGTAGGATTTTTAAAAATGCATATTGCATATTGCATAGGGTTTGGTTATACAAACTACAATGTAAATGGTTACATTTTTTTTTTTTTTAATTACATTTTTATTTCTAGTTTAAAATTTGTATTATTTTTGCATTTTTTAGGGGTTGTTTTTTAGCATTTGCATCTACATTCATAATGCAATCATGCATATAGTTTGTGGGATTTAAAAAAATGCATCTTGCATAGGTAACCAATTACGGGCCTAGTAGCTATGGTTTTTTTGGTTGAATATAAATTTAATAATTTAAATGTTGTTTTACTTGTTTTTTAACATTAAAATTATATTCATTGTTTTACATATTTATCTTCTTTTTAAATCAATTCATATAGTTATGGTTGTTTTTAATTCATTGCAGCAATCATCACCATGAGTTCTTCTACTCTGAGTATGAGTATGAATCAGAGCAGGAGAGGGTTGAACGGGAAGTTGAGATAGGTGGCCGTGGAAGAGTTGGTGATGCCACAATGGGGGAGAGTGAAGAAGGGGCACAAAATGTAGTGGCAACGGCAACTGGTAGTTCAGCTGGTAGTGCTACCAATTGCCCCTCTCAAATGTTGTCCAAATTTGCCATTGGACCATTTGATAAGAAGAAGCCATTGCAACAATTTGCCCAAATAATTGATAACCCCAAGTCTGGAGGGGGGAGCAAAGTATGGAAGTGCAACATATGTGCACTGACTTGGCATGGTAGTATCACTAGGACCAATGCACACTTGTTGCATCTTACAGGAAGGGGGGTTGGCACTTGTAAGGGTCTTTCACTAGAGCAGAGAGCTGAGATGGTGAGAATCTTCAATGGAAATACCACGGGCAATGTGCCAAAAGTTCGTGGTTCTACGGCTACTACTCCATTGAGCACTCATAGGACTGGCAAACTTACTAATACTCTGGCTGGTTCTAGTTTTGAAGTGTCAGAAGTGGAAAGCAGAGGGAAGAGAAAGGCCGTGGGGGCAGCCCCAAATTCAGTTATTGACATGTTTGATTCAAAGGCAAGGGAAGAGGCAGATGATGCTATTGGGAAATTTTTCTATGTTGCTGGGATTCCATTTAATGCTGCTCGCTCTCCTTATTACAAGGAGGCTATGGCTAAGGTTGCAAAAGCAGGTACAAGTTATGTGCCTCCTAGAGACACAAAACTCAGGACAACAATCTTGGATAGAAACTATTCCAAGGTTAATGTATTGATGGAGGAGATGAAGGTGACATGGGTGTCACATGGATGCAGCATTATCATGGATGGGTGGACGGATATTAGACACCGTCCTCTCATCAATATCATTGTCTCTTGCAAAAATGGACCGTACTTCTTGAGAGCAATTGATTGTTCTGGGAAGCGAAAAGATGCTGAGTTTCAGTTTCAGATTTTGAAGGATGCCATTGAGGAGGTTGGACCTTCAAATGTTGTACAGGTTATCACAGATGCAGCTTATGTGTGCAGAGCAGCAGGCAAGCTAGTGGAGCGGGAATATAGGCATATTTATTGGACTCCATGTTGTGTGCATGCCATGAACAATGCACTGAAAGACATAGGGAAGATTCAGTGGGTTAATCAGATAGTGACTGATGCCAGAGATGTGCAGAAGTTCATATGCAATCACCACACATCATTGGCACTTTTTCGAAATTTTTCGAGAAGAAGGAATTTCTGAAACCAGTTGACACCCGCTTTGCATCCTATTTTATTTTGTTGGAGAGGATGTCTGAGTTGCAGGAGCCCCTGCAAATTATGATTATGACACAGGATTGGACTAGGTGGCGTGAGTCCAAGACAGATCAAGGGAAAAGAGTGAAGGAAGTGGTGTTGCGGGAAACATTTTGGGTTGATATGAAATACATCATATCAATTATAGCTCCAGTTTTTAGTGTCATCAAATATGGGGATTCTAACAGCCCCAATCTTGGTGAGATCTACGAGTGCATTGATAGCATGCTTGGGCAAATGAAGGCAGCTATTCGGGTGAGGGACCCCACTTTGGAGTTCTATAATGAACATATACAGCCCATTATTCAGCGGAGATGGGAGAAGTTGAACACTCCTCTTCATATGGCTGCGTATGCACTAAATCCCAAATGGTATGTGCAGAGGCCAGGCAGAGTTGTCATTGGATGATGATGAGGTGAAGAAGGGCCTTATGAAGGCTTTTAAAAAAATGTACACTCCACAAGAGGCTTCACAGATCAGAATGGAGTGGCTTGACTTCACTGAACTCGATGGGTACAAAACATCAGCAAAGACAGACAGGGTAGCATTAGCACAGGAGAAACCAGTGAGTTGGTGGCGACTGTATGGGCTTCCAGGATTGCTGCGACCACTTGCCATTCGCCTCCTTTCCCAGGTTTCTAGCTCCTCTGCCTCTGAGAGGAACTGGTCTACGTATGGTTGGATACACTCTGTTAAGAGGAATAGGCTTACCTCTGCGAGAGCGGAGAAGCTTGTAGCTGTACACAGTGCTTTGCGTCTTATAGATCGCAAGACACCTGAGTACAAACAGACTCCAGCATTACGGTGGGATGTAGATCCCGAGGAGCCGAGGTAGGTTGAAGAGGACAACACTGTGCAGCGAGGATTGATTGGGCTTACCTTTGAGGACGAGGATGCTAGTTCCAGCGAGGAGGAGTTCATGGATATTGCTTCAGATGGAGATTCTGATTTTTAGGCTGATACTTGTAGTTGTCCTCTTTTTTTGTAATATTGACAATAGACAATTGTTGGTGTATTTGGCTATGAGAATAATGATATGAATATTAGCTATTGTCACTTGATCAATCGTATTTTAGAAGTAATATTAAATATTAATATATGAAATTTCAAATTTCAGCTTGTCTCATATTCAAGAATCAAAATTCAAATATGTACATTGTATTGAATTTTCAATTTATGACATTAACACATTGATATTAGACTTTATAGTGTATTTGATGTTTATGAGTTCAAGTTTCACCTTATTTAAATCTCAAATGGTTTTATTTCAGCTTATTTATATAATTTAGTCACTATATCTTTTTATTTTAAATATTTATATATTTTTTAATCAGCCGTCCCCCCGCCGTCCCCCCGCCGTCCCCAAAATTTAGAAATTTTTTGCTGTCCCGGAAACCCCGTCCCGCCGTCCCCCCGTCCCAGGTAACACTGCTTCATATTTGGTGGATTTGCATTCCTATATCAAGTCGCATTTTCTAGTATAATATTCAAATCTGCATATAATAATTTTGGTATATCTCATAAACATTGTTATTTTGGGTTGGATTTGCAGATAATCCGTTTGAGGTCAAAAGTGTCCGTTTGGGGGCATTACAGTGGTATCATAGTTGTGTATTCTCCCAACCTGTGAAGGAAATAACAAAAATCAGATCTGAAAACAAAGAAGATGACCATGGAAGAGCATGATCAAAGAGCTCCTCCTACAGATAAGATAAGTTATCTAAATGAAGTGTTCACTAGAGGCAACAGAGAATTGCAAACATGTTGGTTGGATACACAGAAAGATCTAAGAGACTCCGTCATAGGAGCCATTGCTGATTTGAACATATCTATATAGGGGATGAGTGTTACCAAACCAAGCTCTCAAGGAAATCAAGGAAACAATGCTGAAGAAAGCTCTAATGGACTAGTTAGAACATCAGCCAAGCTTCCACATCAGATTTTCAAAACCAAGTTTTTCCAAAAGGAGGAACGACCAATTGAAGATGATGACATGGAGACATGGGGTAAAGAGTATGCAACACTCAGTTCCAAGGTCATAGCTATGTTGTCCTTCGAAGAATTTTGTGAGTTGAAAGATAGTAAAGGAATCAGAAAATAGAAGATCTCAATAGGTGAAAACCACCATGCAAAAATTTGAGAGGAAGCAACCCACAAAGTATTCCATCATGCAAATGGAAAGAGAAGAAGTTTCAAGGGAAAAAGGTATGACTTCTAAGGAGCAAGTGGTAGAAGAGAAAATCAAGGATATTGAGCCCAAGAAAGAAGAGAACTCCAATCCACAAGTTGATGATGAGAGTTTGGTGGCAAAGCAGCCCCAAATTCCAAATGATAAGTACTTTCAGCTTGTTGTCTTCTCTGGAACAGGAGTACATGAGGAGATACATCAGAAGCAAGATGGTGAAAAGATGGGGGATAATAATCAGCTTGCTGGTCCTAACATAACAGCAGTTATTAATGAGTCACTTGGTGTTTTTAACAAGTGTTTAATGCTTCCTACTATGACACTTCCATATGGAAAACATCCTAAGGGATACTCCATCAACAACAAAGAGTCTAAGGATGATGGATATGCAAGAAAAAGGGAGAAATCAGTTGTTGATCCTACTTTCAGAATTTTGAGGTACAATGTTCAAAGGGGAATCTTTTTTCCATTCATGAATTGGGTACATTCTTTGACCAATGTGTGGCAAGATAGTGGTGGAAAGAAACAAAGATTGAAGACCTCTCATGATACAATTGGTCATAAGGGGGCAAGAAGGCTCCTTTATACAAGGGCACCTTCATGGACACTATAAAGTATGGGATCCGGGTAATATGTTGCATTTGTCCGAAGTTATCAATTTTGATTTTGAAAGCTTTGTTCCTGATTTCATAAGGAAAGAATTCAGAATTTTCTTTTGAGATTACAAGTGTTGGCAAGTATGGATTCTTCTTAGGAGACTCCCATGCAAGAAGGGGGAGTACCTCTCAAGCTACTAATGTGGGTTTTCTGATTGCTAAACTTCCTATAACAGCCACAAAGGATAAGCGAGCTGATTGTCTTCATAGCGAAGTTTTTTTCCATCACCATCATATTTTGTCCTTACAATATGTTGGTCGTCATAAGTATTATGCTAACATAGAAGACAAAATCCGAGCTGAGTTTTGGAAGGAAACATCATGCTCTAACTATAAGGGTCCTTGGTCACCTATTTATGATCACTTGGCAAGAGGGCATGAGGTTGATTATGGTCGCAAGAATTTATTGCATCGTCCTTGTAGTATGTTATGGCAATGTTTTTATAGTTATGGGAAGATGAAGGGCACCAAATGGAAGGGAGATCCTTTCTCCTTACTTCAAAAGCTTTTATGTATGGTGACCCTTGTCAATGGCATCATCATGCCTTGCACGAAGAAAATAGTACAGCAGCCCATTCTATTGAAGAACATGAGGTTTGTGATTGAGTTTGCTAGAGATGAGGTTGTTCTTGGGACACAATCGTTGCATGATTTTAAGGTGGAAGATGATGCTCGTGTTAAAGAATGTAAGGAGAATGAAGGTGTTGATTCTATATCAGAAATTTTGAGTTACAAAGGTATGATGAGCAGCCCCAATTATGATGTTTTAGATGTGTTGTCTTCTCTCATGACGGGAATCAATTGGTACGACAAAAGGTATGAGGTCCCTTGCATTCAATGTGATAAAGTTTATGGATGCATGGGTTCTATTTTTGATTTCCCCTTCTCTTACATTTATGGTGAGATGAAAATAATGGGGAGTCGTCATGCACAAGTTACTTCATGGTATGACATTACAAGCTTTACTTGGATGCTATGGTATCATTTCATTTTCTTTTCCATATGTTGCTAATTCATGGCTCTATGGAAACCTTGGAGAAAATGTGGGAAAAGAGAATAAAGTGTGATGAGGGGGCAGACATACATATTCCTTACATAAAAGAAATTGGCAACTTATGTCCATTGAAAGACATACCTTGCACAAAGAAGGTAACCCATTTCTTTGTTTCCATCAAGAGGTATGAAGTAATTGAACGATTTTGTACAATTGGGTTATTTGAAGTTGAAGTAATTCATTGGATACATTGGCTGCCATCTTTTGGGAAACTTTCCCTCATTCACCATGTTGACAAACTGAAATTTTTGGAGGAAAACGGAGAAATCAGGTTTCATGGTATGCAAAGGGGATTGTATTTCTACAGTTTATCAGCTGGTTGGGAAGAAGAAATCACAGCTGAATTTAGAAAAGGTTTTGATTTTATTTGTTTATGAGCTAATCTCATTTTCCAGTCCCTTTTTTGCTTTATGGTCTGCTGGAAATATGAATTCGGCAATGTGTTTGACAGTTGTTGGGGCAACTCTTCTTGCAGAATACACTTGGACACTTTTTGAGGGTTTACTCCTTCAATTTCAGTTAATTTAAGATCCCTCATTTTATGCCCAGTAGACTTGTGACCCATTTGTATTTCATTTGAATAAATAAACTAATTTTTGTTTTATGAGACATTTCCCAATCTAAATGGGGGAATTGCAGGGATACATATCAGAATAGTGACTAAAACTTGACACATTCATCAAATGGGTAAACACATATCAGCTGATCGTCGGGATTAAAGAAGGGATAATGAGAGCTCTTGTTTCTTCTAAAATGTTTGTTTCATGTACGAGGTTGAAGATAAGTAGGGAAGGTGAAAAGGAACTGTTATCCTATATACTCCATGATTACATTCTTGGGTGGGAAGCCTTGGAGCTTAGAGAAGCTTGTCAAGCTAATGATTCCTCATACACCGGTGAAGGTACACCAGTTTGGAGCACATTTTGCATTGATGATTACACTCATACTTATGTTGACACGATACAAACAAGTGAGGTTGGCATTTCTCCCAAAGGCTTCATCATTTGACTGGCACCGGATCAAGACTTTGGGAGCACTACAGCATGTCCTCTTTGTTCTCGCACATGACACTTGGCAGATGAGAGTGAAATTGCTTGAGGGCAAGCAATTGGGGAAGGGAGGACTGAAATGTCCCTCTTCCTAAAATAACTAGTTGAAGGCCCTTAAGCCCAATTTTGTTTCCCGACGGCTAAGGGATGATAAAAAGGGGAACTATAGTCTTAATGAATTATTATAAAGTGCATATAAAGAAACTTTATAAAAAACACTTATATTAATTTATTAATGACTTAATAAAAATAAAAGAGAAAAGAAAAGAAAAGATAAAGTGATAAAATAAAATTAGAAAAAGGAAGTCACTTTATATTCTTTATTTCCCCTAGGAGAAAATGCGACCCATGTTGGGGATGAGACAAAGCAACAAAGAATTAAATGCGGGAAAAAGTAGATTGGTGATTGGGGATGGCTACTAAGCCAAGATTGCCTATAAAAGCAAGTCAAATTGGCTTTGAAAAGGATCTCTTTTATTTTGTAAAAACTTCTTAATTTTGTCTAAGTTTTGTAAGCTTTGCAAATCAAACTTCAAAAAACGAAAACCCCTTGAAGTCATCTCTAGAGGACAATAACGCTCTTGAGCTCTAGAAGAAGAACGAAAACACTTCTTCTATTTGAGAGGACTCTTCGTTCAGGAGTTTCCATTGAAGATAAAGGATTGATTTCTATTTTCCAGCAGTGTTTGAGAGTTGTAATTTGCAGATATGTGCAAGGGTTTGTAGAAGAATAAAGGTTGTTGTGATTCTTCTTCATTTCCAGCCATTAATGGTGGAGCTACACCTTGATGAGAATAGTTTGTGGTACATTTTAGAGACAATTGTCCCAAATCTGATCTATATTGTTGTTCCTACTTCTGAATTTTAGACAGCCATGATAAGTTTGTTTGCATAATTTTTGGGCCAAGGAAATTATATTTTCAGTTGTGTCTGAGAACTAGCAATCTATAGATTTTTTAATAAATAATATTTTTATCCAATCTGGTATTTTTCTCATGTTTGTTCCCTTATAAAAAATGTTGACCAGTTTGGGAAAGAAATTTAGTTGAATTACTTCAGTTTTGAGTGATTTCCTTCCTTCATGTAAGTTGTCATTCACTAGTAAAATTCAAATATGTGATTAATTATTTTCTTATAATTTCTACTACATGCTATCTTGTTTGGGATTTATGGGAAATCCATCCGGGGTTATAAAATTTCCATTTGGGGACATTACATAATTCCTCTCAAGTGGGCAGTTGTATTGTTTGCTTCCTATTTTTGGCCATTGAACAACATTCAAAATTATCCTATTTAGCATATGCTAAGGGGATATTGAGATGCCCCAATTGAAACACCAATGGCCAACTACGAACATATGTAATGTCAGAAGTGAAGTCCCCCTTCAAGGTCAACTAGGAATACATTGCATCGAGGAATAATCCAATGGCATCTTTTTTTGTATTAAAAAACTTTTTACATCAAAGAGGAATTCCTCAACCCAAGCAAACTAAAGCTCCCCCCAGTTATAAATCTCACTCCTCTATAAGTTGAGCATGTGATCGGTTATTCAAACAACAATGTCGATTGCTTGAGTCGCACCCACTAGCTAACATCTGATCACATCAAAGAGTCAATGCCACTTCTCTAAAGCTAGGCACTCTTTATTAATGTCAGGATGTCCCTTGGCCCACATGCAAGACAACTTTTCAACAATCAAATCCAGCCTACATAAATTTTGGGCAACATAGTCCTTTTGAGCTTAAATAATTTGGGGGCTGCCTAACCAATTATCCATGTGAGGGTAAGCCAAACACCCTAGTAAAATCCTCGGTCGTATTGTGATTTGTACCTCTTTGTACATGTATCAAACAGATGAATACTTGACGTCCCCATTGTTGCTAGAGACTTCAAATTAAACAAGGCTCAGATTTTTTGCCACTAAAATAAGGCATTGGAAAAACAATTCTCCACATCATATCTCTACAATGCCACCTTCAATTCATGTTCCTCAATTTACTAGCCCATCATGTGCGGGATTTGGTGTCCAAAAGTCTTAACTAACTTACCATCTCAAGTTTGGATACCACTTTATATTTCTTCTTTGGCTACGAGGGTTCACCGACTTTCTGGTTTTTAGTACCCTTTGCTCCACCTAGCTCATTTTAGTACCCACCAACAACGAAGTCTACATAATATTAGAAGTTGTATCAGAGGTTGGCTAGAGCATTACACAACCATCTCGAGCAGTACCAAATTAACTGAATGTTCTAAAACAGGCATTCCTCCAAATTTTTGGCAACAAAAAGAGGAATTTGTGCCTAAAGTTTGAGGAATTTTTTTCTGCCATTACTATTGTAGCAAAACCAAAATTCTTACTTATAAAATACCTGCTCAAACCCTCTTGTTGCAGAATTTTAGATGAGGGTTTAGACCCTTGAATCTCTATTATTTCACAAAAAACTTTGCAAAAAGAACTTTTGGCCACTCAAATTATCCTTTTTTGCCAGCACTATCAATGAATTCTCTATCCTCAAACTTCTATGGGCTCCTAGAAATAAAAATGCAATTTTTTCCAACCAAGCTTTCCACAGACATTGAAGGCAAGATAGTGTGCAAAATAAACTTTGAAGGGGACAAAAGTGAAAAATTAAAATTTAACTAGCCCTATGGTGTTGTGCCCACGTTTATCACTTGTATTTGTCTCAGAATTCTAATTGAACGATTACATGCTCATAGATAAACTTAGTCATACTTTCTGTCTTTTTGTCAGGTAAAGCTTTGGTCTATGCTAGCTTCATTAAATAATCAGTGGAAACCACGATCTACTTGCATTGATGGACCTTGATAATTTCAATGGTCTAATGAAATCAGAACGTAATCATTCAAAAATTTCCCAAATTTGAGGCCATGGGTATTTAAAGACTCTTTGAGTGGCTTCCTAGTCCTCTAACAAGTGTCACATCCCAACACCCCTTATTTGGCATCAAGATGCAGTGTTGGCCATCATAATCCTACCAGAAGTACTTTCCTTTCCATAAAGTCATTTCCCATGTGCCTACTTTACTTGCCATAGCATCATGTCCCATGTGGCTACGTTCCTTGTCATAATGGCAAGCCCCAAGTAGCCTCTAGTTAGACCTTCATGCACTTCTTGGAGTATGTCTCAAATCTATTCATTACACAGTACCACCCCACAGTCTGGTCCCATCTTGTACAAAAGGCCATTTACCACTGGAACATGCAAGCCTTCAATGCTTATCACCTCCACTTGCCAGGTTGCATGTCCTTTGGAAAGGACATAGTAGATAGATAATCCTAGATATTTTCATACCAGGGATGGCACAATAGCAATCTAGCATGAGTAAGCATCAAGGAAATCTTCATTCACCCAACATTAGGAGGCTCACCCAACATTATCCTGAAAAGATGGTCAACTATAACATGACTTTTTACAAGCCTAACAATGACTTTGAATGTAAATTTTTGCAGCAACATCAGCCATCTACTTATCTAACCTTCTATAATGGGCGTGTTGTTCAAGTACAGCAAGGCCTAGTGATCCACATAGAAAGTGAACAGAGCCACCAGCAAGTAATGTCGAAACTTCTAAAAGAAATAAACCATTCTTCTTGTAGGAATGTTTAAAAGCAATATATTTGTTTTGCTTTTGTTTATTTATTGTCGGGACACCTTTTGACAAGTATCTAAATGAAATATCCCTTTCAAGGGATGAAACCAACAATCAAGGGAAATAGCTCAAATCCAAAAGAAATCAAATCTGATTTTCAAATCAGCAAACTAAAATAAAAACCCAAATTTGGACAGCGAACTGATTTTAGAAACAGTATTATGAAAACTCACAATTTCACCCAAAATACCATCTAACAATGCATCCACAATTTTTATAAACCTTTTAGAGATATTCTAGAACTGTTTTCAACCCAAAAAGACATGCTCAGCTGAAAATTAATAAAGACCAGCAGAAGTACAGCTCCAAAATAATTATGAAAAGAGGGTTTAGAAACCCCAAAAATCCACCACAAAGTAGATTCCGACTTTATAAATAGAGCCAAATCTGAAAATGAAGTGAAATATCAAATATATACCCTTTAACACACCAAACTTCACTCCAAGGTAGGTCACTCCACCTAGGAGGGGCCACTCAATGCAAATACAAGTTTGATTATGATTTGTTTTCCTCAAATCTGCAACAATTCTTCAAGCTCACACAAGGAGGGTTTCCGCCCCCCTACCAACCACTAGAAGGGTTTTCGTCCTTCTAGGAAGATGCCACACACTTGGATTTTCGCCCAAGAGTGGAAGAACCAAGAGCAACCAGCTCACAAGTCCAAGTAGAATCAATTCGCCAAAATAGATGATGCACAAATGAAGCCTTCACTTCCTTTTATACCTCCCCTTTGGCACCAATACTTGGAAAGGTCATGGCCAACCCATAAAAAGCCATTATATTCTTTTATTAAGCCTCTTCAAATGCCTTAAGCCCAACCAACCTGCTACAAGAAGAAATACACTAAAAAGAAAACATTAAAATTAGAAAAACAAATGCAAAAGGGAGCTCAATTTCCTTTTCCAACTCCTCTACTTCTTTGCCATGGAAAAGGGAATGGCAAGAAGTCCAAAATCTGATCCTTAAGTGGGAAAAAGGGACATTACACTCAACTTATGTTATACTAAGTTGATTCTTGTTTTAAAGCATTGCAAAAAGTAGGGTATTGTTGGAAAAATGGAGATTCAAATATCACGTGCTTACTTCAATTGCTGGTCCGTATCACATATATAATTCCTTTCTCTTCAGCCTTTTGCAAAGTTCCGCATAAGTTTTATCCCATTAGAATGATAAAAGCTGACCATTTAGAGACTGTGTATTCAACTGTTAATCCATTGGATGACATGTTGGTCGATTCATTATGCCCAGTCTTTTTTGAGGTTTTAGCAAATAGATTACTGCCTGAACAGCTATAATATTATCTATGACCTGTCTTATTGATACAAAGGTAAATTGTGTTATTGTGACCAGTTTTGGAACAAAGACCCTCAACCTGGAAGCTTATGAGCTTTGAGAGGATTACATAGACAGAACTGAGAAGTGTGATTAGTCCGTATCAATCCATCTTGTGAGCTTGAGTAATTTTGGGAATGAGAGCAAGCTTTGTGCAATTCAATTGTTTTGACATTTGTTCATCCTTTTTTGATTCCTCTACAAAGGCTGCCAAATCACTTTTGATTGTTTCCCAAAAGGTTTGGTAGAATTGAGCAGAGAAACCATTCAGGCCTGACGTTCGGCCAGGAGAAAATTATGTTTTTTGGTTTTTCTTCACTTGCAGGTTTCATGATCTCATTGTTGTCCACTTCCTCAATCTTCTTAAGGTATATTGTTTATAATCTTCTTTAGAGCTCGCTATTTTTCACTAAGAGAGGAGGTTCCTTTAAAACATTGGAAAAATATTCAGTCCGTGTGTGAGGATTTCAGAGGCATATGTGATATAATTCCCATCTTCTTTTTGAATGTGTTGAACTGAGTTTTGTGTTGTCTATACCTTCAGTTATGATGAACTAAGAAAAAGTAAATATAATCTATACCTCGTAACAGATTCCTGCAGACATATGACATTGCTTTGGATGGTTCCACCAAGTTTACATTTGTTATTGAATGAGACCAAAGAGATCGCAAAGACCTGCAATACACCAAATGCCTTCTTTAAATTCTGAAGCCAGACATCAAAATCAACTAGTCTAACAACAAGATTCATGCAAGCTAATAATGAAAAAGAGACAATATTTACCATCCTTTAGGCTTTAAGAGAAAATCTGTCATATCAATTATGAAAAAATATGCCTTATTCCAACCCAATGACTGATATCAAACATTACCTTTGTAGAAACCTTTTGACCTATCAGCTTAATTGAGTAAATACACAGATTCAGAATGACTCAAAATGGAGAGAAGGGTGCTACTCGTTCTCGTTATCTTCACGAGAACGAACAAATATCCAATATAGAAGGCTACTTGTTACATATAAACATTGCCAGCAAGCTCCAGATGGAATTTTACATGCTGCTTGAAATTCCTGCAGCATATTAGGGTGTAATATAAAAGTTTACGCAATTACAGAACAGGTAGATTACTAAGCTTTCTTTTGAATACACCTAAAGTAATCTACATCATTGGGATTTGGAAACACACATTCCTGACCTAATACCATCTTGGAACCTTTTGACATACTTGTCCTCGTTTCCGTGTCCGTGAACTTTCATGCGCCTGGATTTCTTTGAAAAAACTCATTTCAATACATATGTCAAGTAACTAATGGCATTCAAGCATATGATGAGCTCAAAGCAGTTTCTTTTATAAATAGGAAAGCAGAACTATCTCCAATCAGTGCATGACAACGTTTCCCTGCAACCATGTTTCCAAGAGACATTCATTTTGTCATATAGTTTTTCAAAAAGGGATAATATTATATATATGAGTAAATTACAATATCTACAGCCCCTTTAGAGGAAAACTCGGGGGTCTGAAAAACAAGCTGATTCGAGATATTTTACAAAGAAGCTCTTGACTGTGACAGAACGGCAAGTACAAAAAGCAGGCTGCTGGCTAATGTTTTGCATAAACTTCATAAGCCAACCAAGAAAGCTAATAAACAGACTGTCTATACGACCTAGACTATCCATAATCTTCAGAGAGAATATATATAGCAGGGATATACAAAACTCCATAAAGCACTTCATTTTATCATATATGACATCCATAATCCTTTTCCTAAAATCAACCTAGTATTCTTCACTGTTCATTGCTACTAGGGAATTCATACCCTAACCGAGGTAATCCAGTTTTTTTTTTCGGGGAGAGGAAAGGAAGGAGGGAAGGAAGGAGAGCAAACAGGGCCTCGTACCAGGAACTTGGGAAACGTCTACCACATCCCTATGATGTCCCACAAAAATGGGACTCCAAGGGAATTCTTTTCCCAAAAGGACTGAGAATAGACTTCTTGTATCCCTGTTATCCAATCCTCTTGTCTTAATTGCAGGACACACCTTTTTCTATTTAATATTTAGTCTGTAGAATAACTGACTACTATTTTTGTGTATGGGATTTGACTAACTTTTATGATGTATTGTTTTATTTTAATGGATGTCTATGATAGCGAAATACAGGTATATCACTTCAGTTTGAATGTATTGTTTCAACTTTCAATCTCATGAATATCTATTTTCAAATATAATGTGGTGATTTATTGTACTTTAATTTTTGTTTACTTTTGAATTAATGTGACATAATGAGATTGAGAAGAAGTTGAATTCGTTGCATTTAAATTTTACCATGTTTGCATGTATGATGATTCTTCTATCTTGAATTTATTGTTTATATAGTCAATGTTTAATCATTAATAAACAAAAGTTTTATATTTGTTGCTTCCCTCTCCCCCTTATGTTGCCTGATGTTTTAGACATTTCAGGAACGTGTCCCCCAATTACTTCATGTAAAACTGGTATTCTTCCCTCTACATTACCTCCCAATCATAAACTTATGTTCCATAGGTCATCATTTATGATTTATTTTCGATGCAGATGACTTTGGACACCGAAGATTTTCTTAGGCCCCACAACATTAGTCAATGGCTTGTGGTATTCATTGTGTCAGCTTATGAGGATGTTGCCTCAAGTGGTACACTATGTAATCTCTATGTGGCCATCATTTCCACTCATTGTATGATAATGTGAATCAACATCATTATCATTTTTCTCTCATCTCTCATTCTGGCTAACTTGCAGCTATGACATCAGACAAAAATGGGATTCCAAGGAAATTTGTCCCTGTAAAAGGGACTGAGAATAGACTTATTGCGTCTCTGTTCCAAGGAAACTCGTCCACAAGGTCAAGGGACTTGTTTACCCTGCAAATGGAAACTCAACAGTATCTAGAGAGAAAAGCAGCCTAATAATTTTTAAAATGCACAAACAATAAGTCATATGCCATATTACATTTTTAGAGGAAATGGCTATAAAGATTATTTTGTTCGCAGTGCATCATTGTTTCTGAGTCTTCCAGATAAACCTATGTAATAAATTTAGTGTCCAATATAACCTAAACTGATTACGCAGGTTTTTCTAGAAGAGTTACAGACAACACTATATTCAATATACATATATAGCCTATAAAATTAAATTTTAAAATACAAATCTGAAGTATATAGCTTTATCCACTCCATAAAGAGAAACCGAGTTAGCTGTCGAAGAACAAAGAAGCTGGTTGGATTCTGTGCTTAGTGTCTTAAGTATAGGAAGACTACAGAGTATTTGGAAGGACTTGCCTCATGTCGGTATGTTGATCCTGAGGAAGCCTCAAAGGTTGATGGGGAGGGTATAGATCTTCAGCAGGGATAATCTGGGATGCCCTAAGCATGCTTGTTCATCCAAAGGACCCAATGAATGATTGATGGTATTGGCATATATGATGTTGAGCCTTGAAGCAAGTTTTAAGGGCATAGAAGCTCGGTATAGAACAGTATTAGTGGCACAAACATGAGCCACTATACAGGCTTACTCCATGCTTCTTTTGTTGTTTGCAGGACCTGCTTTTTTCTATTTTGTATTTAGTCTGTAGAAGAAATTATTAATATTTTTATGACTGGAATTTGAACTAACTTTTATGATGTATTATTATATTGGATGTCTATAATAGAAAAAATCAGGTTTGTCACTTCAATTTGAATGTATTGTTTCAACATTTAATCTCGTGAACGTCAATTTTCAAATGTAATGTGATGATTTATTGCACTTCAAATTCTGTTTAGTTTTGAATTAATGTCATGTTATGAGATTGACAAGTAAGGAGTAGAATTCATTTCATTTACATAGTCAATGTTTAATCATTAATAAACAAAAGTTTTATATTTGTTATTGAATCCCTGCATCCCTCTCCCCCTTATGTTCCCTAAAATGTTTTAGACATTTCAGGAATGCGTCACCTAATCACTTCATGTATAACAGGTATTCTTCCCTCTACATTACTTTCCCATCATGAACTTACATTCCATATGTTACCGTTAATGCTTTATTTGCAGCGCAGACAACTCTGGACACCTATGGATCTCTTAGGTCCCACAACATTACTCTCTGGGCTGTTGTATTCATTGTGTTGGATTATGATGATGTTACCATAAATGGTGCACTAGGTAATTTCTATGTTGGCATCATTTCCACTCATTGTATGATAATGTGAATCAACATCAATATCATTTTTCTCTCATCCCTCATTCTGGCCAAGTTGCGCAATAAATTAAAACCAACCAACCCCTTTCACCGGGCACGTGCCCACCCCACCCCACCCCACCCCACCCCACCCAGTTTTTGGGGCCCCCAAACATTTCTAAAAGTGAAAAGTGCCCAAAAACTGCTGGAAATTTTTACGGCAATGTTTCTCAAAATAGAAACACCCAAGAGACCATTTCTTGACATTTTTAACATGTAAGCCATTGGATACACCCTTTTACATTTTGTGACATTTTCAAATATTTTAGGCCAATTTTTACATGTACGATTTTGTCTTATGAAGCCATTGGCAATGTAGATAAGAATCATATATGGGATAATTGTATCCCGTTAAATGTAATAAACATGTATGACACAACAAATTTTACGCCGTGTATGTACTATTTTGTGACCATCAACACCAGAGGACACACCAGTCTTAGTAGGTATTACATGCTAATTATCCACTTCCCAAGTATATTGCACTCAGATTTACCTAAATGAGACCAATTTTTAAGTAGTTGTTTTCATTCATTGCAAATATGTTACCACTTGTATGAATAGCTGATTTAGATGAGGTTTTCTTGCTAGTGGATTAGGTCAATGGGGGTTTGAAAACATACATGCATTAACCCATAATGAGTTGTCATTTGTTTATGGCACCTCATCATATAGATAGGTGAGATAAATCCCATATGTGGGATATTAATTAAAACTTGAAAATAAATTATTTCAAATCCTCCTTGAGAAGAGCAAATCATTGCTAGTTCGATTTCGACATTTCGCAGTAGCAGCTACTATTTGCAACCCAAATGGGGTAAGTGTGGAATGTTGTGAAACCTCATTATATTGAAACAACTGAAACTTAGAATCTTAAAAAATCAGATAATCAGTCCTGCAGCTTTTTTAGAATGTGGTATATATGTACCATAACTATATTTTTTAACTTCTAAGATTAGAGTGCATACTTCACCAAATTTAGTCAATGATTGTCTCCATTTCTCAACAAGGTGTTGTAAATGTTTAGCTCATCATTTTTATACTTAGATGCATATTTACATGAGTGCATTATTTTGCATTTTTCTGAGCATCTATGTGTTCTATTTTTTTACTTTACTGACAAATACTGAATTTACCACAATCGTTTCAGTTAGAATTAAATGTCATAACTTAAGTATCAACCATTCCTCTGTGCTTCCATTTCCTCAAGTTTCCAACACACATATTTGTAAATCTACATCATGTTGGTTATAAATGCACCATTTTTTGTCTCTACTCAATTCACCCCATGAATGTGATGCCATTTTGCTACCCAATCAAACTTAGTCAAGACACTTTCAGATAAATTCAATCTAGCATTAATGAGCTTCCAAAAATCACACAAAACACATGCACCACACTCATAAGAATATGCTTCAACAGGAGTCAGATTGTAATTCCACTTCAAGAACTACTAAATTACATCTCATCATCAAGAATTTCCTCCAATGGAGGTTGTACTTGGTCATGATAAGATAAATTAGCAATAATTAGCAAAGGAATTATATTCACTAAGTAAATCACTAGCAATAACTCTCCTTAACCATGCACATATACATCAAGATAATAGGCATGCCACAAATGAGAATAATTATGATCTTGCAATAATTATCAATGTTAGTTTGGAAGAATGTCAAACACTCCACTTTATTATGATGGATGCTTACAAGAACTTTTGATATGTGGGTATTCACAATTGGGCATACAAGCTCAAACTTCAAGCCATAAATGATCAAGGATTCTTGATCAAAGGAAGATATCATCCTCAAAAATGGCATGCAAAATCTTATGTTTATAGCCTTTGTTATCTTCACTACTTTAGCAAGTGAGGGGGTTTCCCTCCAATTTTGGCGTCAAGCTCTAGATAGAAGAGATATATGTAAAAATAGCTCTTCTTGAGCCTATAAAAAGTCATCAATCCAATTACAAGGACATGGTGTAGATTGGTAAGAAGGTGTTATGTTGCTTATATAGCTTTCCATTTTGGGATAAGCCTACATCCTAGTGAATATGGGATAATGGAGATGTAGGATGCAGCGGTAGGAATCAAGCTTTCGTAATTAGAAGACAATTTACCCTGGAATTAATGACCCATGGGAGTTAGAGCCCAGGTTTAATTAATCGATTTAGGATTCCCAATTAATTTGACTTGCCCAAGATTAGTTAATATTAGAAGGCTATTTGGAGACGATGTACAAGGGAAAGTCGATTTTCTCCCAATTAGATTCCTTTGATCCAGAGGGGAGTGGATTAATTAGGATATCAGAGGGTTTATTAATTAAATATGACTTGAAAAAGGGGACATTACATCATATTTTAAAAATTTGGATATATTTTGTTTTCCTATTGTTTCTCATGTCCAATCTATGTTTCCAGTGAGTTTGGGGGCGAATGTTTCCAATTAGTGGATGGTCTCTAATTATAGTGTGATGACACCGTAAGAGAGGAAAAAGTGAAATTTGTGCAACTTAACAATATAGAATTGGAACCCCTATTACTTTATGTGTTTCCATTGTTTTTTCTAAACATTCTTTGATGTGGCGTAGTGCGAGCCGATGCCATTTCAAAGAAATAGACATACCGTTTTATTTTGCATGAGTATATTGAAAAATTAGTAGGATGGATGATGCCGCCTTTCCTGAGCATCTGATGGGGTGGTAGAAGAGGTCAATGGATGCACAAACCCCAATAGAAAGTAAACTAAAGATCACAACAGAATAAAATCCCATTGTGGTGATCAAAACCATCATGGTACAGCTGGCTGATATATATAACAGGGACAAGGTAAAATGCAAGTATCTTTTCAAAAATGCCTCTTAGTTAGTAGGAATTTTGAGCTCTGGATGATCACAATTTGAATAGAGATGATAGCCCCCGAGTTTATCACACATGGGTGCAAAGTGGGTTCAGGAGTACAGTATAGATGCACCACACACAAGGATTAGCCAGAGTAGCAAGACGTCCTTCTAGTTCATTTTTTAGTTTTAGAATATTTTTGATTAAAGCTGCAGGTTGAAATTCCCCAAAATCCTACGGCAATGTAAGTCACAATGAATGATTGCTTTAACATGGGTCAAATGTTATAACCTAAAAAACAACAGTCTACCTCTGATGTTTTTCATGAAGTGAATGGATGAAAAATCACCAACTTCTTGAGTCCAACAATGGGGCAATGACTACAATTGGATCACAACTCAATTCCTCGAGAAGGCATGACTTCATCTACCTAATCTTTCTAATGCCCTACAATATATATGAAATACTGTTGGGAAATGCAGACTATCTAATCTTATTCTAACACATCTACGGGACATCTCTGATCCCAAACGGATGAGCTTATGATAGCTTTACAAGAATCACTTCAACACTTGAATATCTAGGGGTCGATGACACCAAGAAGAAGTAGGAACTCGAAACTCTCAAATGAGTGAAAATGGGAGGAGGATCGAAGTGCAGGATCTAGGGTTAAAGCTCATGAGCTGTCATTAATCCAAAACATACTTTCAAACTCTCATTTGCCAATTGACATTCTTCAACTAGAAATAAAACATGCAAAAGGATGAATAAATATGCATCAACGTTTTCACCAAAAATGTCTTTGACTTATGAGCAGGAAAGATACCCCCCATGGGATAAACGCAAGGTAGGGTTGCATTAAGTAGCCATAAAATGTTAATTTTATTGCTTCAAAGAGACTAGCACAGTCCATTATGCAATGATCTAGAAGACAGGTGGAGAATCACCCTCTAGCAAGGTGAAAAGATCTGTGGGGCCACTATAACTCAAAATACACATGTAATTACTTGACCAGGATGCATGCGCTATAGAGATCTCACAAAGGGTCTTTTTTCCTCATAAATGGAAGAAAATATTGAAATGAATAGATAGCCTAAATATAATGATTCATTTTGTAGCAGTCAAATGAATCCAAGCACATTAAGTCATAAAATAGTACACCTAGCAAATAATCCAAATAGTCCAAGATATAAAACCCCAAGTGCAAAGGAAGAGGTAAGATGAATTAGTTGTTTCACAATTTATCCTAGGTTGTGTCGAAGTGACGAACTGGAAAATATGAGGTGCAAACTATCTTAATGAAACCCAGATAAATGTAGAGATGGAGGAATATGCTAGACTGGGGTGCCTGAAGTGGGTCAAGGGTGCCCGTGGGTGCTGCAGATCTTTTCTCGAATGTTTAAATGACAAAGTTCAAACCATGTAAAAAATCAAACTTTGACTAGTCGTAAGGTGTTCATTCTTCTCTTCACTCCTATATGCATTAGTCATGTGCGTCAACAATGACCCGCACCGATGTTGTTGATAACCATGTAAAATCAAAGAATTGACCTATAATTACCAGCCAAGAGTTGCATCAAATCCCAAAAAGAAAAGAATGCAACATTGAGGGGTAAGACTATCCTAAGCTATCAAATGAATGATCCTATGACTTCCATCACTGTAGCACTACATAGGTGAATAGACCCAATGTACGTTCTATGTGTGTGTGTGTGAATAAAATTGTGCCCTAAGTGCGTCTCTAAATGCATGTCACACTTCCATCCAGTGTAGCTAATAACTAGATGTGTGTGCATGGAATAAGGACATGCAACTATCCCCTTCTATGAAAGCAGTAATGGGCTGAATAATGCCAGTCCCTATGCCCTCAGTCATGGATGTATTTGATTTGCTCTTAACTAATGCAAATTTGGATGCAACTTTAGGTAGTGATAGCTACATGCTTAGTGCTTGGTCCTTTATTATTGCCACATAAAGGGCTATATTTAGGCATCTATATCCCTTAGCTCTGAATTTCATAATTAATTTCCGAATAAGGTTGAGTACGAAAAAGATAAGATGCCCAAAAGGATAGAACAAGGACCCATACATAGATGTGAGAGAAAGCATAAAGAGCACTAGAGGTGCCTAGTGGGGACAGGGGCACCTGGCGCTAGCATCCTAGCTGGGCATTGGTGTCTAGAGTAAGAAATTTTGAAGTGTGAAAAGATAGACTAGGCTTGAAGGAGTGTAAGACCAATACACGCAATAGAAAGCAAATAAATATGGTCAAATACATGGGTTAGTTAGTACTTTTCTTACTTAGGAATCATATAAATAGTAGTATGTGATCAATACTAGATAGAAACCCAAAGTGCATGTACTCCCTAGTGTCATACATATGCCCCCACTTTACCGTTGTTGAAATGAATTCTTGCATGGACCCACTGATATCAAGTAGATAAGAGATGTGAATACCTGAGCAGTGCACATGTAGATTGATGTCGACAAATTGTGTAGTGACTCCGAAATGATGACACACATGGAAACTAAAGTAGAGGAAGTGATTGGGTAAGTGATGATGATGACCCTAGGACATCTATTGTACCTGTACAAAGTTGCATGAACGATTATTTCTGATGTGATGATTGCAATGGTGATGTGATTATGATATAAATTGATGTGAATACATGCCTCCCATAAGGATGGATCTACATGCATAGTTGAGGATAAAGAAATTGGAAAGATGTAAGGTGCATCCTTGCAAATGTCAAATTGGTAATCCTTATCGTTGACGTTATAATGAAAATTGTACTTATGTAAAAAATGGAAAAGGACTACATGTGCACCTTGATTCGTGATTCTGATTTTAAAAAGCTTGTGGACAATTGTCTCATTTTGGGAAACACTTGCCTAGCCTGCAAGCAATAGCAAAAGCATTTTCTATTATGGGCGATCTCATGCCAGTTGCGTTGACTATAATTTTTTTAGGGTGATCCTTTCACGCCAAAAACATGTTGGTACCCAGATTTACTCTTCTTCACAATGCCGAGCAGCATCATGGATTTGACAGGACACTCAAAATCAGATAAATGATTATGTATGTTGATTTTGTAGCCGGGGAAGCAATTTATCTAACTTTTTTAGCATTCAGGCCTTGAAGAAGTGGGTAGCACCTTAAAAGGATTTTACCTTATCCTAACTATTTTAGGTTGTGCCTTTCAACGAAGGTAAGAGAACCTATTTTGTAACCTCTGTTATTGAAGGATGACGCATAATTCCTTTCTTTTGCAAAAATTTTATAAAGAAAACCTTGGGAAAATATGATCAACACACCGAATATGACTCTCACGAGTTGTCACTTCCAAATTATGAAGATATTTTCAATACAAGGAAAAGGTTACTAAAGACATTAAGGAATCCTGATTGCTTCTGCATATTTTTGACGAGTGGGATTTTGCATTTTTTTATACACAGGACAAAACAAGGGTAGTTCAAGGTAGAATTAATTTTTTTTGAATGATTTTGGTTGGAGATGAAGTAGGACATAGTTGATTATACCAGATATTTGGAGGGACTTCACAATAATGAAAAACTTCACAACAGAAAGCTCTCAGAACAGTCAAGATATTTCTTCAACCAGAAGGTGTGCTTCAATGGAGGCTCAGATCAGCACGTTTTCACATAATCTTTGAGACTCCAACACGAAGGCTCGAATTGGAAGACTCAATTAAACACTAAAGTTTCTGATTAATCACGCCTAAGGTACACCTGAAGACTTACAGACAATCTTTATCAACAAATGACAGTGAATTGATTTTAAATTTGTTTATCTCATCCAAGATGAAGGCTCTTCTTGAAATGAAATTGCAAATACCATTAGACTGTCACAGGGACGAGATCCTGTGTGATTTCATAAAAAATTCAATATAAGATTGCAATAGGAACGAAAGAAACTATTTGCAGACATTTTGAAAATAAAGTAGACACAAAATTGCTAGAGATTAGACACAAATTAATTCCAAAATTGCTTAGATTCATCAGCAGGGGAAAGCTTCCAGAGCAATCTCAATGCTTGTCAATGGCTATACATCTGCAACCAACTTGACACAACAGAAAATCTAACACAAAAGAAAATAACAGGGAATCTCGGCTTTGGTCTCTCGGGAAGATGGCTTTCTCAAATTTTTTCTCAAGAATTCATACTCCGGCCATTTGCAAGAGTATTCTCATTGCATTTATACATTTTTTCCCACTCAATTTTCCCCCCAAAAGAGAAGAATATTCGAGGGACCTTTGCTTGTTACCAATTTGTTTTAGACAACAACGTTTAACAAATTCAGATCCGAAATCTGCCAGGTGGACCAATTGTGAATTGATCACGTTTCTTGGGCCCTCGACTAATGACTAGGATGCCATGCCACAACTTTTTGGGAGTCCCTTTAATCATTCTGATTCTGTCATGCGAGAAATCCCCTTTTTAATCATTTTTCGGAGCCTCTGCATAGTTGGACTTGACAGGTCATCCCTTTTGCTCTCGAGGCAATGCCTTTTTCACTTTTTGCGCCTGCACCTTCATCATTTTATCCCTTTTCCCTCCTTTTCCTCTAAAATTTTACTCTGCAACTTCTGGATCTGGCATTTTGCGTTTTTGCACGAGCCCGAGCAAAAATCCACTTCAAAAGAACTTCAGATTTACAAATTGAGCTCCCAAATTGATTCAATTGAACTTTGCAAGACCAAAACGACACAAATTTGCCAAAAAAAATGATGAAGAATGATGCAAAAAATGCATCTCCAAACATCTTGGAGCTTCAATGGAGGCAAAATCAAATGACATGCACAGCTACCGTTGATCTTGCCTTTCAACTTTTAATCTGAGCCCTCCACATGGCAAAATGTGATTGGAAACAGGCCTGGGAGCACCTTTTTGACATTTTATAACTTTTGGAAAAAAGGAAAATTTTCCAAATTTTCCCCGCGGGCCCGCACCTCCATTTTTGACTATTCAACGCTGGCATTTACTTTCCTGTCGGGGCCACGCTCCAACTTACAATTTTATCCCTTTTTTACAAAAGGCAAAAAACCTTAAATGACCCTGAAGCTCCGTTTCTCCATTTCTCCGCTTGCTACGTGTCTCAATGGCGCATTTTGAGATGGTCCCGAAAAGTAGAGACCCCAAACAAGCGCGGGCTCAACACGTGTCTCAGTCCGGCAGAGTCTGTCAAAAAGTTGAAGGTTCAGCGGAAGGCGCCATGTGTCTAAGGTCAGAGACAGTCTCCTTCAGATGGACAGAGAAACGAAAAACAAATTCTGGACCTTTAAGTGATCCTCGACCCAGGAAGGGACTGATTACGGCAACCAAATGGAGGACAGGGTCTTTTCAAGCACCAACACGGGGAGATAGAAAACATGACAGAGGCCGCAAACTGAGGAATTTCGATGACAAACGGGGAGAGACTAATTTGAGCACCAACAAGAAGAAACACACCCATTAGCTCCCCCGTGCCTAGGAAATAACTTGTCATGTGCCAATGCCTGTGATATTGTGGATGCAAAGCAGCAATATGTGTTGTTGGAACCCTTGATTAAAATGGAATTAGATATATGTGTTATTAGGGGTTTACCATGACCTTTGTTTTTACATCAAAAACCCTAAATGTTAAAGTAAAAGTTGTATTTTAGGTTGTGGCCAAACCAGATGCCAATTCGAAAGAGTTTTTGAATTCCATCTACCTCATTTATTGTTCCACTTTCAATTTTTTAACCCCGGAGATTCAACCTTATGACCAAGCTCAAAAGTAAATCAGACCTTGCCAATCCCCCAACATAAGAGTGCGTATAAATCGTACATTTCATTGCTATCATTTGTGGTATGCCATAACGCTTATGTAATTTCATGGAGTGATCCTTCCTTAATGATATTATATAGTGAAACCCTAGCTTAAGGATATTTTCGAGGTATTGAACATTTGGGTACATTGGTTCCCTCTTACATATCGTGTCTCTATTCCCTTCATATCTATATCTTTTGGTATCTCTATAATTTTCTATTTTAGGTTCATCATAGGAGGTATTAAAGTTAATTTGAGTGAAGCGAGAAATTGATTTTTTATGATTTTTTTACAAATGGGACCTTTCTATTTTTTTGATTTATTTAGATATTTTATAATTTTTCAAATTTTTTGACTATGTATGAGCATTACAATGCTCAAGTCATCACCACGATGATTATTTTACATGAGAGACCATTTCTTTATGGCCTTTAACTCGTGTATATTGCCAAATAATCATAAGGCAAAGGGACCTACAGAGCACACAAGAACATCTAAGCATTTGTTACTATGGAGAGGAATGACAATTTTCAGAAAATCCATCACTTCGGGTTTTGCACCTTTTAGCCTTTTTCTAATTGGCAAAGTTTTTGGTGCATATAGTGCCTTATAAGCTCATCTTGACTCACAATTAATACAAGTGTGGAATACATTCCATAACCAACACATTATATTGTGGTAGCAACGGCTTCCATAGAAAAAAGAAAGAAAGAAAGAAAGAGATTATATTAATGTCCACAAATGACCAAAAGTAGGTCAATGGGACTGAAGGATACAACCAATAGCAATAGAAAGTTCTAGGAAGAGAGAATCCTAGATACGAACCGAAGGAATAAACTATAAAGTACAAAAGACGAAATAGAGCAGCGCACCACTACCACAAGTGGCAAAGAGACCAATACAAATAGCAGTGAGGGGCGAACAAAAACCCAAGAGCATACAACAATGAAGACTGGAGGCAAAACTCATCGAATGTCCTTGTCTGTGCATGAAGTGGAGGAATCATCTAAGCCATTATCGATCATTGTGAGGGATCTAATAATGTTGTCCGGCGAGTATATAGGGTGTAAGGAACCAGGTTGGGGGAACCAAGAGAAAGCAAGACGCGTCCTACACAACCGTATTATTTAGATATTGTATTTATATGGGACTTTTCACTACGTGTGAGTTTTTTATTACTCGAGTCATCACCACGATGACTATTTTTTATGACCTTTACCTCATGTACGTTGTGAATAATCACAAGGCAAACTGGACCCCCAAAGGATGCAAGTACCTCTATGGTCAGTATGGCGAATGAACGAAAAAATCTAGAAAACCCACAAATTCAGGTTTTTCACCCTCTAGTCTCTTTCCCAATTGGCAATGCTTTTGGTGCATGCAATGTGGAATATATTATCGGTGTGGAAAGTATTAGATGCCCAACACGTTGTATTGCTTGTAATGGTGGCTTCCATAGTGTAGTATTTATTTCATTTTTGCAGATTTTTAGGACCACGCTTATTGAATTCAATATCTCCACATAAGAACCAAATCAGAATCGCAGCAGTGCCATCTAAAAAAGAATTTCATCGCCCGAAAAGTGGTTAATAGCAATTTTCATCAGGATTGATGGAGATATGACCTCCAGAGTTTAACCTTCCAAAACTATCATTTTTCCGCTTGGGCAAGAGCCTTGTGTTGCAACACAATACCTCTATATGAAGGATCTGGATTGAGTTTTGACCTATGCAATTTGAAGGAAACTTTTATGTGATTTCTAGAAATTCATCATTATAAAAACTACAAGCAGTAGACAAAGATAGGTTTCATTATAAATGCATGAATAGCTCCCAAACACTTCAAACTTCATCCAAAAGATGTTCAACAAGATGTTTTCCTGCAAAAATCTTAGATTAAAATAAGTATGAAAAGAGATATGACCTAAACTACAATAGCAGATGGAAGCACATAATAAAAAATCTTTCTTGGGTCTCCAAATCTATCTATTCAAAAAGGGTTCTAAAGAAGAAATACAAACCATTTTCTGCTCAGATTTTCAATTCCAGATCTGCTCTTTGTTGAGATACATCTGACGTAAATTTATCACTTGATGATAAAACCCTAGTTTTTGTTTAACATTTTTATTTTGGACAGTTCGTGGGGATAACTAGGTTTCTACAAATGAAGATATAATGTGTTGAAGAATAGTGGCTTAATACTAATAATCAATATTCTTTGGATGCATTTTTGAAAATTTCTCTCAAGTCTTTTCACTTTTTGATAAAGCTATTGATGGGAAAGCAAGGAAGCTGGTGGAGGTACAGCTTTGAGGCTAGGTAGCCGATATGGGTACTGGTGTGGATACGAGTACAGGTGTGAATACAAGTACTGAGGTCCAGTACTCCAATACGGTGATTTTTGGGGGGGAATCAAATACGGCTTTGGGTACAACCATACTATATATATATATGGCCAAATAAGCAAACTTAACCATATATTATGCATAGAGTAAACAAAATAAGTTAAATAACCACAAAACATATTGACAATTTAATGCCAAATGTCACAATATTCATTAATCGAACTTAGCACAAGTACATTATGCAAATGTTTCAAAGTATACAAAAAAATCAAGATAAATCAGCATATTCATTGATCTGGAGGTCATTTTATGCTTTGGGTGATCCCTACATCTCCCAGAACTTGTTGCCTACGGAAGAGCTCAGAGTCAACTTTCCAACACATTTTGAATGGGTCAAAACAGACACCATATGTGGGAGATATTGTCCATGCGAGATCACATGTCAACAGGCAGAATTGAAGTCACATGTCGAGCAACAAGTGGCACTACGCAAGATCGTCAATCGGCCTATTGGGATTCGACATGTGGCGATGTACAAAAGTTTGGCGAAGCAAAATGGGTTTGTTTATCCTCCGGTCTTAAACAAACGAAAAAAAAACTAATAGGGTCCACGTTTGTTTCGAAGGGGGGGCCTGTAGCCATATTAGTCATTGCCAGCTCGGCGACCTGGAGGCCGAGCTACAAGACGAGTTGAAGGATCAATTGGGAGACCGAGCTCCACTTTATTTCCAACTCGCACGCAACTGAGTTGCATGGACAAGCGAGTTCCAAGTGCTATGTAGTGGCCAAGCAACCACATTATCGAGCTAACCGAGCTCAAAGGGCAAGAGCACCATGCGAGTTGGCCAAGCAAACCGAGCAAGATTCCTACCGGCAGTCAAACCAAGACTCCAACGGACACCACATGGCGCCCAAACACCATCCAACTCGCCAATACACATGGCCGAGTCATAGGCTACAAAGCGCAAGGTAAGTAGTCCCAAAGACCGCGTTAATGGGGCAGTCAAAGACTATATTAAGGCTTTAAAAACCTATTGCCCACTATATGTGGGATTATTTCCCACTAAACCGCCAATAGAGAAGGTGCCCCCATGTGAAGAGTTGGTGGAGTGGTCAATGCATGGAGGCTAAAATGTAGTGAAGCGGCCATGTGCAAGGTAGTCAAAACATGGAGTCAGTCGGTTAAGGTGGTATGGGATTAATTCTTATCCCAAAACGCATTTTTTATGGAGGTCCATGTGAAATATGGTGGCTAAGCCTTTTTAAAGGCTTAAAACATTATATCCCCACATGAAGGTGGCAAGCATAGACGCTACGCTACGCGAGGATTTATTTGGGATTTATATCCATAAGTTAAATTTCAAAGCTTCAAAATGGTGGAAAGCCTATCTAAGACTACAAGTGGCAGATAATATGGGATGATATCCCTAATCCCTATACAGGAATTTTATAATGCCAGGAGATAAATAATTTATCCATTTATTTCAGGCCCATGGAGACTATATAAAGGCCCCCACTCCATGGCATTTTCATCCACACCAACTCAAGCTTAAGCCTCTCAAACCATTCAAGGCGAAGCTCAAAGAGAAACCCGGAGAGCTTGCGGAGAGGCGTTGGGTGTCAGAGAGCATGGAGTAGCGTAAGGAGCTCGTGGAGTAGTTCGTGGACGAACGCAAAGAGCTCGTGAAGTCAAGATGGGGATTTTATTGAAGTCAATTATTTTGGCAATGTGAATGGAGAGAAGATTTTAGAGGCATTATTATCGTTTCGACCGAAGAGTCGAATTTGTAAATGACATTATTGAGTCCAAGTGCCCAAATGATATTGTAACGACAGAATTCGGAGAGCTCGTCGAATTTTGTAACCGACCAAGTTGTCAAGAGGTAGTGCGGCTCGTCAACAATTCGTCAAGAGGCCGTAGAGACCATCAATCAACACAGAGACCGAAGAGTCTGTCAATGGTATTGCCAACGGCGGGAGAGCCCATCAGTCGACACAGAGGCTAGAGAGCCCATTATCAGTCAAGATTATTGCGAGGAGGCCTGAGAGCCCATTGAAATCGCATCATTGCAAAGAGGCAATTAGAGCCCGTACTGCATCAACATTATTGTTTCAAAGGTCATAAGTGCCCATTATAGAGACATTGAGGCATTATTGTAGTTTCGGTTGGAGAGTCGAATTTGTAAACGAGATTATTGAGTGCAAAAGCTAGAGCATGTGCCAGTGAGCCAATGCCAGTAGCCAGAGCTAGGTCGTCCAACGTTGCAAATAGAGAACTATTGGATCAGAGAATGTCAGTCATGTCGAGTGCCCATAGTACGGAGCCAGAGGTTGTCTTAACTGACAGAGCCCGAGCCAAAGCCAAGAGCCAGTAGCCAATAGCCAGATCCAGGTCATTAGACACTACAGAACGAAAGCAGATAAGTGATGTAAGAACTGTATTTACTACATCATTTATATATCGGTTCGTCTTTTGAGCAAACCTAGAGATGTGGTCCATTTTGGGATGAACTTTGTTATCATCCCGATGCTCATTTTGTGGTGATTTTGTGGTTTTACTTTCCACTATGTGTTTGTAATTAATTTTAACCATTAATCATGTAATCAAGAAAATTTAAAGTATCCGGAGGAACAGGAAAATTGGGTTAGTTTTTATAAACCCCCGTTTTCGGATCATTCATTATCATAGTCATATTGCTCTCAAATGTCTTCAAAGAGCATTAACACTATCATGTGGTTCATTAGAACCACAAGCAATTGCAGTGTTTCTCCCACTAGCTCCGCCATGCAAATCAAGCAAAGTGCCTTGTAGCTCTAGGTCTGGCAATGAAAGGTGGCATAGGTCGGCCCTAAGCAATTGAAAATACGAAGGTGAGAGAGAAAATGTGTAATGAGAGGTAAGTATCCGATGTGACGCAAATGTGTTGTTTAAAAATAGTTTGGGAGTGTCTTTTAGGGTTTAAGTTGTTTGTTTATTATATTTTGTTGTTTTTTACCTTGTTTGACATAAAAACAAAATAAATAAAAAGGTTTTTGCATGTGGGTTCACTGCAAGTATACAAGGACCAGTCCCCTTGCACAAACATATCTAGTAACGTAGCTTTAAGGGTCAAAATAAATTCCCTTGTGAAGAAGCTAAAAAAGCAACCTTTAGTTAGATGGGGAAAGGAACAAAGCCCCAAACTGAATCAAGAATACTACGAGGAAAATAAGGTGGTTGAAGGAGTTCAAAGAGCTTTGTTTCTGCCCGTAGAAGCTCCAATACTGCATGTTCAAGGGAACTTTCGAAAGGAGAGCATTTTTATGTCTATAGTTCCTACAAGCATGTAAAACTTAATTAATATCAATTTGGAAAACCAAGTGCTAGTTCAATCAATAAGCATCAATTAAACACCTGTATATGGTAAGAGCACTATGATATATGCAATTAAAAACTCGCTATGGTAGATTTTGATTTTTATGCTACACCTATGGATGGATCAAATATTGTCCTTGGAATCCTTGGATGAAAACTTTAGGAGCATTCAATCTTAAATTGCAAAAGAAGTTCACAAAGCATTGATAACAAAACAAGAAAGTAACTTTGTGGGGTATTGCACTACACAAAGAACCAATCAAGATCAAGGAAAATGTAATATGTAAAGTAAACACAAATCCTCGACAAGATCAAGAATCTAAAGCAAATGATTGAAAGGACATGTGTTAAGGGCACTTAAACCCTGCAGCTCATCAAGAGCAAAAATAACATGTAGAAGACGAAGGTTGAAGATTCCAAAGGAATTAAAAGGGAATTTATCTAAATGGACGTAATAGGCAAGAGCCATGGAAGCATTGCATGGAGCATCAACATGGATTTGCCTTTAGGTATACACAGAATCAGGTATACACGACATCAAAGGTGAAAAATCTATAGGTATACACAACATCAAAGGTGAAAAATCTATAGGTATACATGGAATCAAAAGAGAAACAACTATGGATATACATAGAATCTAAAGAGAAACAATTATGATTATATATGAAATTAAAGGAGCAATAATTAAATAGCAAAGGTACCATCATGGACCATCACCTGTCAAGATCACATATGGATGGATAGATTATCAAGAATGGCACAACTTGTATGCAATGCTTAAGAAAATCATACTATTTGATTTCATTGCATGTTTCAAGGGCAAATTCTATTAAGAGGTTGGAATTTTATGTACCTGTGTACCCTAAGTCACAAAGTTCGTATTCATGTTCGACAGTGATTAAATTTGAAACAAACTCGTCAACAAATAAAATTCAGTAAAAAAATTGTGATTGAGTTCAAATAATACACATGTATTTTTATTATTTTCATTTTTAAAATAAAAAATAAATGCACAAAAAAACTAAAATACATAAATATGACTAGATAGCTTCAAAAACTAAATACAAAGTATATATCAATATTTAATTTTTAAATTAGAGTACAATAAAATTAAAATCCTAAAACTAAATATGAATAATTAATAATATATTAGTAACCACTAAATAATAATTTTATATTAAATCATATTACTAACTAGATATTAATAAAAAATAACATTGTAACTATAAATTTTAAAAAAATACTAAGCTAAATATTATACTAATGAATCCAACATGGTAATTATAAATAAAATATATTAAAGTCTAACATAGTAACGAAACTTTTACTTTAGCAAAGGAATTTATGCAAAGCCTCCAATGCTTCGTCCACAACATTTCCTTGATGGCACTTCATTCCTCCCACATACACTTTCAAGCTTCTCACGTGACATGTAGTCTACAACAGGGCTTTGACAGCAGCATACAGATGGCCATGAACAAGTTTTGACAATAACGGCGGAGCAAAACTCTCCAATTAGGACATTTTCACAGCTTAGCATGTGTATACCAAACTCCTCTCCAACACAAATCTAAAGATTGAAGCCCTAGCCCACCTGAGCCGACCCAAAATTTCACATTTTTTAGGGTTTTAAGCAAAATCATTTTATTTTTAAAAATATGTATGAATTTCTTTGTAATTTTTAACACTTTTTTTGCCTTTCAAATAAAATTACCTAAATTAGAATTTTTTCCTTCAAATTTGGTGAATTCTATGACAGAGCCTATACCCATGATATTATAATGTATGTTCAGGTTATAGATTGGCCAACACGATGTGAGTGTAACCCATAGTTAGTTGGGATGCATTAGGTTACATGTGTGGTTAGGGGTTGACCCTACCTTAGTGTTATTAGACTAAAGGCCATATATATGAGATTCATATCATTTCATTATCACTGTATTTGGTATGCCATATTGCTAAGAGAATCTCCAAAGGTGATTCTTTGGGAAATTTTATATAGAAAACCCAACTTGGAGGTATTTTTGAGGTTGTTATGATATTTTATATAGAAAAGCCACCTTGGAGGAATCTTTTAGGTTGTTATATATTTGGGTAAATTGATACGCACGTACATCTAGTGTCTTTGCTCTTGTGATATATCTGCATTTTTAGGATTCTTATCATTTTCTAATTAGGTCGATTACATGACCACAAACTCTCATCTGCCAAACGTGCTTTTTAACTGGCAAAAGGTTCAGCTTTTCTAGCAATGAAAGTTCATAATATGCACTGAACTGTTTCTGGACACCATCTTTTAAACACCCTATGATCCTTACAATTTTAGGCCCCTAATCTCTATCTCATTCAATTTTAAGACCCGTATGAATTTATATATACAACTTACAAGGCTCTCAACCAAAGTTAGGCCAAAAAAATTGATGATATAACGGGGTGAATCATTAGTTTTAATTCTTTTTTCACAAGTAAATCTTGTAAGATGGGATTCCCATACTTAGTTTGTGTGGCTTATATATAGAATTGATTGACAAAAGATACTAAATGTATTTCTAATCATATCAAATATTTTTATAGGTATGAAACTTTAAAACTATGGCTTGTTTGCCCTTGACCTCGTTTTTTGCATATTTTACAAAATCTCTCCCTAGCACATTAAGCTAATCCCTGATTCTTATCGACAAACATTCATTTGAGACTCCACATGATTTGACAATTAAAGTGGGCATAATGATCTTTTTCTAAAAGTTAATCTTTTGTTTTTTCGAAAGAAGACTTCATCATGGGAATAGGTTTTATGGCTTTATTTTTTACATAATAGTTTACTATTATTTAATTTTGATTAAAATTCTTAATTCCAAGTATATTTAACCATTTTGTACTTTCATATGTCCATTCATGATGACCTTATTGTGTGATTGGTATCATCACCCTTTCTCTTTTTTTTTTTGTAGTTTTTTCTTTCATTTTCACTCCATGGGAATGGACCAAACACCTACTAGTATAGATAGCTTAAATATATCTATCTGAAATACACCAACAGATATCAATAGCAAGGTTCTTATCTTGGATATTTTATGCCTACAGATATTGATCTCTAGGTTCTTATCTTGGATTTTTCACATACCATATTGATAAATAGTTCTCCATTATCTTCTCTACCAATTTCCCCATTGAATGGTGAAAAATGGCACCCATCTACCTACACCACTATGTTGGGCTTAATAAGATCTTTCCGGAAAAAAATTGGCCTCCAAACTCCGCCATATGGCCAAGATATTATGATTTTTTGATTGACTTCTCAAAGCAAAAAGACAGCTTCTAAGTGACATTCAAATGGACGTCAAATTTAAGGTTGAATTGCCCCATGACAATCAAATGGACGTCAAATTTGAGGTTGAACATAAAAGTGAAGAACTCGCTAGATTACACTCTACCCCTACTACCATTGTAGAAAGCTTATCGGTGTAACTCACTTGATAGATGATCCCTATATAAAGATCAAATTGGAAATTATCGACATTTCAGTATTGAATCTTTCTAGTTACTTCATTCCCTATTTTTACTGATTGTGATCATCCAAGAAATCAAATTCCACTGAGCTCAAACGAAATGGCAATGATTGAAGTAAACCAAAGTCAACGTTCTCTAGCTATTTGAATCCAAATTTTGTTGTTCTAGAAGTTGGACATTTAGTTACTATGAAACAGAATCTTTTGATATCCATGGATCTTTAATCGATCTGATTGGAAAGATTGGTCTAATCCTTGAGAACATTTCGTTTCGCCATCTTGGATGGAATTGATAATGTGTTCCTTTTTAATCATTTCAGAATCAAATTACAAGAAGATGCCCAATTCCATTCCTGAAACCAGTGTAATCATAGGAAAGTATGAAAGATTTTTAACCTATATCGAAATAAAAAAATTCAAAACATAGGTGAGAATTGAAATATTTCATATGGTAAAAAATTAAATTACTTTTACATCCATTTTCATTTCCATATGAACTTTCCATTCTTTGGAGTTAAACTTATCACATCACTCTCATAAACACCAAGATCCTTCAATAAGTTGTGCCTTGTTGAACTATTCACCACTTAGTTCAATGTTGAACTTCTATTGTGTCACACTGCATCAGTTGTGTGGTTCCAAAAAGAATGATAAATTGTCGATTTGTCACTCTTATAGTGGTGACATCATGCTTAGATCCAAATGGATCCCTATACAAGGGACAACGAGCCACAAAAAGAGCATCAACTTCCAATCATTAGACAGGGCCTGCAGGGGAACTGATCGGATATTATCCATAGAAGGATGACTCATCTAACTCCATGAGCTTGTTGGGTGAAACCGTGATCAACAGGTATAAAAAGAAAGTGGATATCACTACCAACACACATTATCATGTTTTCCACTCTCCTATAGCACAATAATATGTTGCATTACAGCTGCATATCTGATCTGCCGCAGCTCAGAAGATGGAAGCCACACAGAACCACTTACTAGTTCAGAAGATGATATATCTATGTCAATGTCCATTGCTGCACTTATAAAGAGGTAAATGACAACCACTTATCAACATGGTCAACTCATGGACATCACTCTGCTAATCCAGGAAAACATTGCCTTAATTGAGAATCCTGTCAATATCAATCAAGTGGAAAACAACACAATTGGCATTCAGGACATTAAGGCACAAATGGGAGATTTCAGGAGTTCCAAGAGGGAATAAGAATGTTCTAGCAAAGAATTAATTCCATCACCATCAACATCAATGAACTTTGATGAAGCCTTAAAGGGTTGCTCTTTAGTGCTTATTTTTATTTTGTGGCTGATAAATATTAGACCAGATAGAAGGCGAATATACCAGAGTCTAAGATGTTTAAACTGTCACCTTAATAGTTGTCTGCAAGATTGTAAGGTTGGTTTATTCTAGTTGCTTTTGGAAAACATAATTCAAATTACACCCAAAATTATGAGGCTCTTGCAAAAGACATTAAGTCATGTGCATATAGTATCAAATATAAGAAATGAGTCCAGGCCATCATTTTGTAATATTTTGCAAACATTCATACAAGTTCATCTTATACCTATAACCAAAAAAACAGTTATCAACAACAATATATTCCCTTATGAAAATATTTACAGCTTCCTAAAGTAACATTTATTAGGAACTATCAATGAATAGCTTTAGTATACGTAAACCAAAAACTGTTAAAAGTGACGGATAGAAAACCTCTCTCAGTACACGATGTGCAGCAGAATACACAGCCGGCATTCGAGCTGCCACATAGGCAAGTGCCTCGTCATCTTTGTACCTAAGGCCTATATCTTCTTGAGAACTCTTTAGTTTCCAGCGTCTCGAATGATTATTTTCATCAAAAATGTCTTGGAAAGCTTCAGGACCAGCTCCAGACTCCAATTGCCTGCTAACATTCTGAAATTCCTTCATGGTTTCAGACAATTTTATCACCTTTTTCTTCATATCTTGCTTTTCTTGTTCTGTAAGAGCAACAGGAAAAGTCAGGCACTAATTGAACATAAGAGCAAATGTCACAGAATACTATGTGAACCAGTTATTTTCAAAATTTGCAAGTTATCCATAAAGATCCAGAACTCTTACAGCCCTATAGCTAAATATGTATTTCAAGAAATCCAAATTATCAGATCTAACTCCAAGCCTTTAATCAGCTATCACACTCTCAGCAATAAGGACTAGAACACAAGGAAGATATTCATAGTGTCAGGCACTAATTGAACATAAGAGCAATTGTCACATTATACTATATTAACCAATTATTTTCAAGATTTACACATTATCCATAAAGATCCAGAACTCTTACAGCCCTATAGCTAAATATGTATTTCAAGAAATCTACATTATCAGATCTAACTCCAAGCCTTTAATCAGCTATCACACTCTCAGCAATAAGGGCTTAGAACACAAGGAAGATATTCATAGTGTCATTAAGGGCAACTTTCAAACATGGTTAGACAAACTTAGAAGCCCTCAATGTCCTACAAAACTGAGGCCCGAGGATAAACAAAAATGATCGCTCTCTCTCTTGGTCATTTTCCATTGGTTGGAAGCTTTCTTGGAATAAACAAGTTGCGCATATTCTTTTAACTTAGGATGTTAATACTCGAAATAATGACTTATTTTCATGAACTTCGTTCCATTGTTGTTCTAATTAGGAGATATACCATGAATCATAGAAGAATCATGTAATGGAGAAACTTGTGACAAAGTTCTTTATAGAAAGAGTTTTGGGTATAAATCTTATTATTACTTGTACTGTTGTACATATGCATATTTATACACAAAGCATGTATTTTAATTAATATACAAGACTCGTATTTTAACTTTTGATTGGCTACTGCTATATAATAAACACTATCTAAAAATTCTCAAGACACTCAAATTCAAGCTCGGCTACAAAGAAATACTCCCACAGAGGATTAGACCGGTCACAGAAGGCAGTCAGCTTTGGTGACCTGAGGATTACACCTAATTGCAGAAAGAATCGCCTCAGCCCTGCAAACAGTAAAATCCCAATAGTCACAACTCTATGTACCAGACAAGAGTTTGTGCAGACTGTTCCAATCAACCGGTGTACCTACCATATTTCCCTTCTATATGTACTTCAGGGGTTGATACATTCTGAGTTCTCCGCATAGATATACCAGTATCCATAGAATTTATTTCTTTGTGAATAAGGCTTGAACAACTTGGAGAGCTTGTACGTTACAACGATCATTAATGAAGATACTCCCATTTATCTAATATTGTACTATGTTTGAAGAATGAGATGAAGTGTTTTTGGAGATTTTGAGTTTTACTAAGACTTGACACATGCATGGCAAAGCTTTGTACAAGGATTTCAAGCATTGCTCCTAATAAATCTGAGTGATATGCAATCATTTTAGAGGGATCATGGGTGATGCATAAAGAGAAGTGGGGGTCATATGCCTCTCCCCCACGCGCACCCTTCACTGTACTGGGCGCTTCTTTTCTTAAAGTGGTAATAGGCGGGAAATCGGGAGTCATACAGAATGTTAAGTACTAGGGTTAGCAGGAAAGCAAAAGGTAGCTCCGATCCAAAATCTTTAGAATGTATGTCTAGAAGCAAGGGAGGATGGTCCAATTCTGGAGTTGGATATCCCAAGGCCAGGAGGAATTATCCATAGGTTTGCCACTAGAAAGCTGATTTGGAATTTTATGGGCATCCAACTCTCAATAGAAGATCTGTATAAAACGGCTAAAACGAACTGGAAAACATCTGGAGACTATGAAATAAGATCATGACCACAAGGATACCTCATAGTTGTCTTTTCCAATGAGTGCCCTGGTTCTAGCAGATCACAAGGGTACTTATGGATTACTATTACATTGGATTCAAAACCACTAAAAAATGCCACCAAAGGCCCCAATCTGGATCTACTTGTAAGCCTTTCCACGCACTGTGTCTTTCAAATAGTTGAAGGATTTATGGGAAAGTTTATTAGCACTTTGAAGGCAAATTTTGGAAAAGGAGATTCAAATTATGCAAGGATTTGTGTCGAGCTAGAGCTGGATCAAACTCTTCCAAAGAGTAACCTTAAAGGTTGGCAGCTCAAAATGGATCCAACCAATAGATTACGAGTGTATATCTTTTAGATGTGGAGTTTGGCATGGATATGGTCATCTAGCAAGACAATGCTTGGTGATGATAAAGCCAAAGACCCAGGTCCACCACAAAATCCAAATCAGATTGATACGGATGAGTTTGAGAAACTCAAGAAGCAACACATAATAATAGCTAAATAGATGAAAGTTCAAGAAGCTAGTTAGACTGACCAGGCATTGATGAACAATAGCATATAGACACTAAAGAAAGGTTGAGAGAAGATCCGAGGAGAAAAGAAAAAAGCACAATGGCAGAGTAAATAGAATTGAAGACAATGCCTCAAGGGATTTATAGAAGGCATTCTAGAAGATCAAAGTTCAAAACAGTATGAACCAGAACAACTTGAAGTGAATCAAGATCAATGTATGGAAAAGAACCAAAGGTTTAAAAGACATTCCTGAATGGGTCTCATCTCGGAGAAATGACTGAAAAAGGTACTAAAAATACAGGAATAAAGAGAGAATTTAATTCAATAGTTTAAAAAGTCTTGAAATATCAAACATGGCAAAAGAGGAAGAGAAAATATGCAGGTCAAATTATTGAAGGAAGTCATGGAAGAAGTAATAAAAAGATCCCAACCTCTATAAAAGAAACTTCTCGAAAAGAGAAAGGGACACAAAACTATTCAATGAAGATCATCTCTTGGAATATTCGAGGAATGCATGTCCCATCCAAAAAGAGGATGTTGAAAGGATTCATAAATCATGAATAACCGAGTATATTAATGATATAAGATACCAGGCCAACTATGGATCTCCTAGAGAGAGATATCAAAACCATGTGCCATCGGGTTAAACATGTAAAAGTTGAAGCTAAAGTACAAGCAAGGGGAACAGCAATCTTGTGGAATGACATCTCAATTACGTGCTCAATGCTGCAATTTCTAGAGATTGGATCACTTGCCATATTCATACTGGAATCATCAAAATTAAGTACTAGTTAATTTATATGGCCCTTGTTCTATAGGCTATAGAAGAGAATGATTTGAGAGCTTGTGTAGGGGAGTTGACAATTACATTACCGGAGGTGATTTTAACACAATGATGGATGCCTCAAAGAAACAAGGAGGTATTGCCCTGATACTTGTAGAGATTAGATAGATTGTCGCGAGTGTGTATCAAAAATGCAAATTGTTGAATATGAAACCAGCTTCTGACTGTTTCACGTGAAATAACAGAGAAAATAGAAAGAACATAGTGCAGCACATCTGGATAGATTCCCAGGAAAGCTAGGATGGTTTGATCAAATATTCATTCTCAAATAAGCAGTCCTTGAGGACAGAGGATTATATCACCAATCAATAAGCGTGAGGATCCAAGAGGGCTCTCCTCCAAACAATATTCCATTAAATTTTGATAATATGTGGTTATAACACCAAGGATTTGATTATTTTGCTCAAGGATTTGATGATTTCACCCACAACTGGTCGTAGGAAAGTCCCACTAGACATGTTCAAAAAATGCTAAGTCTTGTAGCAAAATTGAAGCATGTACAAAGTAGGCTTAAGATCTAGAATAAGGAACAGTCAAAAATATTTTTGTCGTTAAAGCCATCTTGGAGAACATAGCTGGAATGATTCAAGATGATATCCAAAGAGTATGGAGGGATCAATGAACAGAACAGAGTAGAAGAGTAAGAAGTCATGAAACACCTAGATGGTACTTACTAATAGGATGAAATATTTTGGAGATCAAGAGTAATGCTATATGTGAGAAGGGAATAGAAATACACAGTTTATTCATCAATCAACTCTCATGCAGTGACTATGGAACGAAATCCTCATATAAGAAACCACAACTAATGAAGTTGTGGGTAATCAAGAAGACATAGGTTTCGAGGCAGTTAGATATTTTGAAGATGTGCTATTAGAAGAAGAAGGGGATAAAGAAGAATCCCAAGCTCTTGTTCATAATATTATCCCCAGCCTTATCTCTAATATTTAGAACCTATTACTGTTGAGGTGTGTCTAGCAAAAATAGGTGAAAAAAAGATTGTTTACATCTATGGGGATAGATTCCTAGGACCAGAAGGCTTCCGTGCTCTTTTCTTTCATCGTTCCTAATATTTTCTTGAGGAGGAGGTGACAAATGTAGTTGAGGAATTCGGAGAGTCACATAAGATATTGAAAGCTTTGAACGCAACATTCATCACCCTCATTCCTAAAAAAATGGATGCGAGAAAGTTGGATAGCTACAATCCTATCTCTCTTTGTAACACAAAACAAAAATTATATCACAAGTTATGGCTAAAACGCTAAAACCCATCTTGCTGTGTATTATCTGTCAGGAAAAGGGAGGTTTCGTGAAGGACAGGGAGATCTTGGATGGCATAACAATCATTCATGGGATAATACTTAAGTTGGAAACATGTGGCGTGAGAGGAAAGTTGTTTAAGTTGGCTATTTCTAAGGCTTATTATGGAGTTGGATGGAATCTCAAGGAAGACTCTTAATCACTTTGGGTTCTCTAAGGAATGGGGAGAATGGAAGAAGGAATGGTGTGGATCTCTGATGCACTCGTCCTTATGAATAAATTCCCATATGGATCCTTTAAGCCTTACAAGGACCTGTGACGAGGGGATCCACTATCTCCCTGTCTTCACATAATCATTGTATAAGCCTTAGGGAGGACTTTAGAGGAAAATAAAAAACAGGGAGAAACTAAGATGTCAGAAAATGGAGAAGCAATTACTCACCTGAAACTTATAGATGACGCTTAGGGAGGGCAATTGTATCAAAGAGGTATTTCGAAAGTATAAAGTGGCTTCTAACTAAAATATTAACTGTAGGTAATCTAAGGCTTTCTTCCTACATGTCAAAAGTCAATGAACAACCATGCCTTGGAAGAATCTTGGGAGGTGAGAAAGCAAAAAGAAACTTTTGGGTGAGTTTGGTTGAGAGGATTAAAAAAAAAGTTGAATGTGTGATAATGTAAACAATTACAAGTTGCTTGACACTCTTGCAGCCAGTCCTTCAATCAATACCAGTTTATTGAATCTCTATTTTACAAGCACCTAAAATATTCTTAACCAATTGGACGGGATCTTGCACATTTTTTCTGTAAGGAACAGGAGAACAAAGGCAATTCACTCTTGTTTTCTTGGCAGAGGGTGTGCTTTCCAAGGGAATTAGGAGGAGAATGTTATCAAGAATTGTGAAATGGCCACCCTAGCCTTATGTGTGAAGCTAATGTGGACATTATTTAAAGAACCGAAAGGGGGTTGGAGTAGCTTAATGCAAAAGAAATATCTGAATAGTGAAGAACCAGAGAGATGATTCACAACTCTAAACCTGCCAAAGAGCTCGCAATATTGAATAATATATGTTACACTAACAATCTTACTAAGAGAGATCTCTTCTAGAGAACTGCGTAAAGAGGGAAAGGCGGACTTCTGGAGGGATGCTTGGTTAAAGGATTATTTGATTGTTTGTTGCAAGGAGTTGGAGGACATACAAAGAACTGATACTCAAGCTTGGGCAACAAAGGTCGGAAGAGGGAAAGGACATTATTTTACCCCTAAACAGACTTAAATATGCTGGAGGGATGCTTGGTTAAAGGATTATTTGATTGTTTGAAAATTGCAAGCAAGTTGGAGGACATACAAAGAACTGATACTCTGAAAGCTTGGGCAACAAAGGTTGGACGAAAGGGTTCAAGGATTTGAAAGGATTCATGCAACTTGGCAACTGGACCAATGGTTATTAGACTAAAGCATACTCTACAAAGCTTTAGAATTTTGTGGAGTAATATTCCTTTATAATAATTAAATAAATAGCCACCCTTATATTTTTCCTTTGGTTAGGCCAAAGGTCTTCAATGGATTCATGCAATTGGACCAAGGAAGACTAAAGATCAAAGAAGGTTTTCTCAGATGCGGGCGGGATGAAATGGAGCAGGGCAGCATAAATATTTGGCAAAAGCAGCTTCCTGTGCCTCAAGGTCCAATATAGGAAAAAAGATATAGCATTCTAAATCCCTGCTAAAAGCAAATATGTTTCTCAAGGTCACAACACGGGGAAAGATCATCTCAAGTAAACAATTCAAAATGAGAAGTTGTGGGACCTTCAGGATTTGAGCTATGCTTAGGCCATGGTAAGAGATAGATCGTCTACTTTTACATTGCTCTTTTGCTCAGGACCGATCGGTAGTTTTGATAAGTATTCCACACCTAGACAACCATGTAATGCCGAGTAAAGACTTCTTGCCACTATCTTCCCATGGCCAAGAAGAATAAGGGAGGAATTGAGCTTCATTTCAGTTTTCTTTTATTATTTTCAATGTTTTTATTTGGTGTTTTACTCCCTAAGGCAGGTTGGCTGGGGTTATAAGACTCCCAACAAGAAAATAGAAGATAAAGTGAAGCTTAAAGAGGTTGGTTCTAACCCAAGGGCTCTTGGCGCCAATCAATGGATATAAAAGGAGGTCGCTTGGCCTCATTTGCATCATCTTTTGGCGCATATACACTTACTATTTTGGTATTTGGGTTGATTGTTCGATACCTTTCCACTTGAGGACAAAAACCCTCTTGCATGGCATTTAAGGAGGACAAAGCCCTTCCTTGTGGCACAGTGGAGAACGAAAACTCTCCATATTGACGAATTGAAGGCTCTCTTGCTGATTTGGATCTGGGGCATCAAGAAGAAGACCTACAAAGGCTTTTGACATTGTTTGAAGCCCCTCTCCTAGGAAGCGACTAGGGTAGAAGTGGATTTGGGTGCCTTCTAGGGCACAAAACTTCATTATTCTTTGATATTCGGATTTATCATATTTTATAAGGCTGGAATCTACAAATTGGTTATTTTTGGAGTTTATCTATCATTTTCAGCCCTTGTTTGTGGCTATCCTACTGCTGTCATAAATTTAATTACACCCGGGTATCATCTCTGTTTTCTCCATTTCTTTGATGTAAATTGGATGGATGATTGTTGCCGTACTTGAAATAATTATTTAGAAGAATTTTCAGTTGTGCATGGTTGTATGGTGAGTTAAAGTCACTATACAGTTCGCTGCTAGGGTTTCAAGGAATAGGTTGTTATAAAAATCAGAATTGACTTCACTTGGGGTTTGTGTGATTTCCTTGATTTACAGCTTCAGCCCTAGAAAGGGACATTACAAACCATGAAATTATTATGCTTATGACAAAATTATACATAGAATTGTGAAGCAAAAGTGCTAGAATTGTGACAGAAGCTGCATAAGATGAAATTGAGCAAGTAATTGACTAAAAAACAATCACACAAAGAGAGACAAACAGAAGGGATTACCTTGGAGAAACCCAATGTTTGAAAACTCCACCAATTTGGGGTTGTGCCTCCTTATCTCAACCAAGATCCGCAAGAATCGTGTGTCAATTGCTCCTATGGAGCCTCCAAGAACATTGCAGGACTTTTACAACACTTTACAATGCTCTTACAAACTTGCCCTGCTCACTCAACACAACTTACTTAACTCTTATACTCGATTGTATAAGCATTATACATCTCTAGATGATTATACATTGGCCCAATGAGCACTTATATGTTTTGTACACATGTAGCCAAATGTCACAGAAGACTCGAAACAACTTGTCACCTTAAAAATGAAAAGGTAGAGCATCATGGCTTCCGTTCTGAATAGTTGAGTTCTCCAGTTTTCTCATTCAAAAAAAATCAGTAAGTGTCAAATGTGTCTTCTCTACCTTGTGTCCTAATGAAGCATATTGTAAAGATTAGGCATGTGTCAAATATGCTTACTACAAGGGACATGTAAATGGACGATTAGTCAAGTGTCAAATATGTCACTTATGCATATTTCTCATATGTTGAAAATGTCTCTGAGGGTCCAAAGTTCAAAACACCCCAGAGCCTTCCTTATCTTCGACTCCATTTGTTCTTCATCTTGCACAATTAGCATGTTTTAATTTCCTGCCTTTAGAGTGGGAGTGGAAAGATGTCTCTAGTACACCATTGATCATACAAAACATGAATCGGAAAGAAAACTAAATAGCATTAATATTAAGAATTCATTTCGGTTCAAGGAGGTTTGGCAAGGCATGCTTGTATGGTTTAGTGTAGTTTGGATATTTATGAATGAGTTACCTAACCACATCTCTAGTTGGGAGATTCGGACTAGTTTTGAAACTTTGCGGACTCTATGGGGTATGAACCATGTTGTGGTTTGTCGGACCCTTTGGATTGAAAGGAACCAAAGGATTTTTCATTATTATTCATCATCTTCTAAGGAAATAAGGAGTTGAAAGGGCCATAATTGAAATCATTAGGGTTCACAAGCATTGTATGAAGAAAGAGTTGGCCCCATGTAATCATCAAGCTTTACAGCATTGGGTAGAAATTAGAAACATCATGGAATCAATCTTCATGAAGCACAAAACCCAAAGATGTGATATTTAATGGACTCTTCCCCTAGATTAAAAATGAATTTTGACAAAGCATCTAAATCCAAGCTTTTAGGAGTTGTATCCTGAGAAATGCCTGCAAAGAAGCTCAGTTTATTGGCACCGACACAAATAATGCAGCAGAAGGAGAGAGCATGGTGATAAGGATGAGAATGGGTTTGAAATTTGAATAAAGGAGCCAAAAAAGTAATACTTAAATGAGATTCTAAAATTTTAGTTCATGTTGTGTCCCGCGAAGAGTGTGATAGCTGGCAGTTAAGTAGTGTTATTAAAGAAGCTTGTGAGCTGAAAGTTCTCTTTGATCAAATTCGCTTTCTGCATTTTTTCATTAAATGTAACAAGGTGGCGGGCTAGTTGGCAAATCTTCATGTAGTCCCTAGGCAGGGAGATCATGGGTTGACAAGAAGATGTCAAGGAAAATGAGTGCTTCATGTCCTTAATGAAGTAGAAACTCAAAGGAAACTAAGAGAATGTGCCTGTTGAAAAGGTATAACAAGAATTGTGCAGCAATATCAAGTTTATAAAGTTTGTGGTCCTTGCTTTCAAGGTAAATTATAGTGGATCTGTTAAGGTCCCCAATGAAAGCAGCATTCGGAATGTGGAAGTCATCGATGATCTTCCCGAGTAGTGCCAGTTCAAGTGCTGCAAACAGCATATCGCTTTGCCTTTATTGAGCAACTCTGGTTGGTCCATGAAAATATTATTCCCACTAAAAATATGTTCTATGGATCTGCTATGCTAGCATCCATGCCCTGAATTTTTGGACTGATAGCAACTCTCTTCTTCCTTCTATTCTCCAAGCTCTGGTGTGGAGTGGGAGGAGTCTTTTAAGGCTAAGGAAGCTGTGTTCGGTGGAATTAAAGTATGGATGAACTCAGACAAGGAGAGATGAGGGGCTCATATATATCAATCAGAGGGCAGGATCTGTGGAAGATCACAATTCCATGAGTACAACCTTGACTTACAAAATTTATGTGGAGAACATGAGTGAGAAGTTGAACAACAAATACTAAGGCAAAGATACAAAGATCGACTGCCAAAAGAGGAGGAAGAAAGCAAAGACACTAATAACTTTTGTCCATGGCTCAAAAAATGAAATATGTGTCAAGTGTTAAGCACAGAAGGTACAGGAATGGGCTAGTAGAGCGGGATCATGACCCTACTAGAAGATTGGAGAGATTGGTAAAAATAGGAAAAAGATAGCGAAGTCTACAGAGATTGCAGAAAGTTAGTGAGAAAGTGTCTAAGGAAGAAGGTCTAATGATCGAAGATGGCAAAGAGAGGAATCAAAACTAGAATTAACCCTCCAAGAAATAAGTGAGAAATGTAAATTCATGTCCCGCAAGAAGGTGAGAAGAGTCTAGGACAGGGCATACTCAAAAAATTAGACTACAAGAATCACTTGAGGCTTGACAAACCAGCGGGGATACTCAAAAGAGTAGGCTGGAAGTATCACTTGAGGCTTGACAAACGGGGAGGTAATCAGAGTCATTGGTTCTAAAGGATGAATTTAGCACAAGCACAAGTTCAACTCTTAGCTGGTCCATGAAAAATCGACATGGTATTAGCGCAACATAGGAGTCCAGAGCAAAGAAGATGATGATGACCCTGATTTTTTTAAGTGCAGCTTGAGGGGGTGATGGAAAAATAGTCCATGTTCTGGGCTGCAAAAGAACCAGTAGGTCAGTGGTAGGGCAAGCAAGCATACTAATGTGGGGTCCTAGGTGTGAGCCCTAGCTGGTCCATGGAAAATAACATACAATAAAGAATAGGTATATATAAATATCACAATAAGCAATTGCATTCTATTGTATGTAGCCACCACATTGGATGAGACTTTTTTCCATTATTTTTAATCTATCGCCAAAACTGAAAACAAAATAATCAAGTTGAATAGTTTCTGGATTCAACTGCGTTTATAATTTAGAAATTTCAATAAGCTTCTTCCATGCTTCTTCTCCCTGATGATGGGTCCAGTACAGGACTTGAAACTTCCGAATTATAAATATATTCGAATGTTGAAAATAATTAACATGATTACTACCTGCTTAAAGAAATCAAATCTCTAAATAATCGAGATTTTCAGTGGTATTTCATAATCAAGTTTACCTTGAAGAAAACTCTGAATAGCTTTCTGGAGGCGACGAGGTATGGGAAGAATGCCCACGGATTGCTTAGCTGCTTCTTTCAGCCCTTCTGCTGTGAATAGCTTCTGTGCGGTTTCTGGTATCAGGGACCTCATTTTCTTTGTCCTCTCTCTTCTCCAAATAGCAAAACCTCTGTTGATTTCACAAAAGCATTATACTAGATCACATGGATTCGAAGCATAGCAGAACATAATGCAGAAGAAATTTCTGAAGCACGAGCCCTATAAAACTGGATTTAAGTTATTAGCACCTGCCTGCCCCAGGATACTATCGCAATCGCTTTGAGCTCTTAATCTTCATCGATTCTTCTGTCGAATAAAAATTAAAACATTTCGTAAGGTTTTACGTATTGGTTTTATAAATATAGAATTTCGAAAATGATTGTAACTTACGAAACCGATTTGAACGATTTAATATTGGAAATATGCAGATATAAAAAGAGAAATAAAATGCAATGGTTTTAATTAAGTTCACAAACCGCCTTTAGGACCACTATATAAAGATTTGTGGGTTGTGTTTTTTTAAAAAGAAGAGTGTTCTTTTTTTGTTTTCTTCTTATTTTCCTCTTGTTTTCTTCTTATTTTCTTGAAATAGTTTTATTATGGAACTAATTCTTACAATTTCCTCATGCTTAGCTCTGAGGTCCATGTACCTTAGACCTTTAAGGATGAAATACTCCTCCATTTCGATTGTCCATGTAGTGCATAAAACACAAGCCATTTCTTCACACAGTTTTTCAGGTGTTGTCCGTCTTCATGTCTCACATCTAAGCTTGTGGAAGCTAGTTCTTAACTGAGAAATGGTGATCTTTTCCCTGCGTTTACTATGAGCCACTTTATATATTTTTCACAATGTTCATACATCAGGTTGAACTCTGTAATATCATGTTGATGCATCCTACTTGTTTTGTTCCTTCAAGTCATTATTCTAAACTTTTCATCCACATAGTTTTTTTTGTCTTTATTAACATTTGAGCATTCATCTAAGTGCCTTGGAATAATGTATGGCTAGTATGAGCATATTTGTCATTGAATTATATTGTTCACAACGAGCAAACAAAAACCCTTTTTGATGGTGGGACCAGCGGGATTCCATGGAGGATTTAAATTCTAATTTCTTTGTAATGAGAGGGGTGATATTTTTTTTCTTTTTTTGTTGGTGATTGACAACTACCACCTTATTATCCATTTTTATGACGACTATTTAGACCGAACGATACACTAATAAGGTTAACCTTAAGTTACTATATGTGATTTTGAAAATGAGGAATATGTATTTTTACTATTAATTTTTGCTCCAACTTTTTCTTTATTTATTTCACCCTCAACCAATTACAATTAAGAATAAAAATTCTCAAAGTTTAAAATTAAGAATTAGGAATTTGACATTTAAAGGTGGCAACTTTGATCCTTCTATGGTGGTAAGGGTGAAAGTGAAATGTTGCATTTTAATATAGTCCAAAGAGGGGGGCTAATAGGATTTTGAGGGTTTCAAGAGTCTTTAGCAAAAAGACAATGTGAGTTTTAAAGGTTTCAAGAAGATAAACAGGTAGTATAGTTTTCAAAGGTTTTGAATAGAGAGTAGTATTGCACACAAATAGTCAACAAAACAAAATGGCGAGAAGAGAACAATAGGGCCCTCATAGGACTAATCTTGAACATATGAAATGAATAATATGGGGCATGAACAATGGCCACTCGGGCCTTAGGGCACAAATTTTAAAGCCTTAAAACGGTAGACAAGTGAATCCCACATTATTCTTATGCAACCAAAATATTTAGTTCAAACATCTTGTCAAAAAATTATGAAGTTTCAAATATATAACAAACCACAACATAACAAACCTCAAGAAAATTGAACAACATGGATGAAGGATCAATAAGAAGGGAATAATAATGATATAGATTTGGGGTTTAAGAAACATGGCATTGGTGAAAATGACAACCCAGATATACCAAACTAAGGAACAAACACAAAGGACCCTACAAAAGTGTACCAGAAAATAACACAGGGACAAAAATTATAGTCTCATAAGAACACACAACTATGAATAGTAACGTTAAAATGGAGAACCAAATAAAAGGGTTGATGATGGTGACCCATGGGGGTTTGATAATCCCACGAGAATATAGTATGCATCATCCATAAGGCAATTAATTATTTCCTCGTATCCTAATCTCAACCCTTACATAGGCATAATGAACATTAAAAGTGGGGGTCACACTATCATCCACATATGTTGAGGCACCTACAACCCAACATATCAAACATGGGAGAGAGATTGATATACATAAATGTGAAACAATGTAAATGGATTTGAAGCAAAAAGTGATTAAAACCCCACTATTATTTTACCAAGGACAACTCATAGCATCCCAACAGTCACTACTAAAACAAAGCAAACACAAGTACTGCAAGCAACAAAAGAATAATAATTGGGAAATAAAAAATTGATTCAAGTGTCATAAGATAAAGTAGATGCAAAATGGACCATGAAACAATATCCTCAACTCAATCACAATATACAATAGTTCTACAATAATACATATAAGGAACAAGGGTCAGTATCAGAAAATAAAATGAATAGTGAAAAATGATGTGTGTGTGTGTGTAACAATTATCTCAAACAAATGGAGAACAAGACATACTTGGAAAAAAAGGAGAGGGGAATGAAGAAGACCAAGATGACAAGGAACCATATAACCCCACATCAGTATTGCTAATGTGGTCATCAAAACTATATGTCAATGAATTAATGAGCATAGAAAGGATGTATAGAGCTATAGAGGTAAAGGAACAATGTGAGGATAGAAAGTTAGAAGAAATCATCTCAATAAAAGAGTTCTAGACCAATTAAAAGTAATTAAGGGAAATAGACCAAGATGTATCATTATTTACACCCTAAAAATATTTGTATGATATTACATGGAAGGATGTAAGGTACAAGTAGAGTATTCTAATAAATGAATCCACATTAACCTTGTAATCGTAAATATAACTATTGATATAGTAAATGATGATATAATGATGAAAAGATAGCCTAAAACACATGAAGGGATGAAGATGCGGTTGTACAGTGTTACAAAAGTGATATGGTTGTGTATATTGGCTAGAATGGATTATCTAAACCTGAAGATGAATCGTCTCAAATACCATGCTTTAAAACTACTCCTTTACAGAACCCTACAAATTTGGCTAAGGCTTAGTATGGTATAGTCATGCTTCGTACGATTTTGAACCTACAAATGGTGGAGTTTTATAATTTTTATTATCTATCAATGGCCTAGAATTGGTTGTTATATTTTTTGTTAGGGCTCCCACACCTTCTACACTACCTGTAATGGCTTGCAACAAATAGAAAACTCTTATACTTGCACAAACCTTCATCAAATTATTAGATAATAAAAGGAGAAATTCATGTGTGAGTTAGGATAGACTAGCCTTGATATTCAACCCTTGTTGAACCAATCCAGGTGTTTCACTACATCCCCTCAAGTAGGAACAAGCCTCATATATCTGTCCTAGTGTTGGTGCAAACAATGTATGCAATGTAATACAACCCTCGTGTTGCCCTCACATCTCTCAACACAAAGAACATTGAGTGTAATTATAGATAATATAAAAATTTACTTAGCATGGTAATAGTATAGTGTAGCGTTCTTTAAATGCTAAACCTAATCCCCTTTGTCCCTTAAGACCTTTGGCAATCCTAGGAGTGTCTTGCTCTTGTTAAGACATGGCTCTAGGACCTTCGAATGTTTAGTAATGGAGTAAGCTAGACTCTTGAACATGGTTTCAATGCTTAAAACCTATGTGGTGGTTTCTCTATAGGACGTGCCTATGATTTTGGAATATTTAGGAGAGTCTTGAGTGTTTTAGGATTCATATTTTGCAATGGTAGTTCTTGAGGATGTCATGTGAGTTATGAACCACATTTGACTTGTTTATATAAACTTTCAAAGGTTAGATATGACATTAAGGAGGCCCTAAGGAAGATGAAATGATGTACATAAGATATTCAAATTGAGAAAATATTCATTGGAAAAGAGAGGATGAGACTATATAGGTTGGTCGAGACTATGGTATGATCTGACCCTATTTTGTATGGTCTCGTGTAGTTATAATCCAATGACGATAGAGTCAAATTTGGGAAGGATCTATGAGAATAGAATAACTCTTTGGATGATTAATATTACATGAATGAATGATAGAGAAATTTGTAGAGATTATTAAGTTTTGTGGAAGGGAGAAGGATATGTTGATTGAGCTTAGAATGTGAGCATAAGTCTTAGTCTAGGAATAAATCCAAACTTTTCATTACCCAAGGATAAGTTATCGAATTTGAGTGTCTATATTTTCCCCCTTTAAAAGTGAAATTGAAAATTGCATAATTAAAGGAAAAACATAACTAAGTGTCCATACACACTTTGTCTTTTCTCGATAGTTGTTATCCTTGTGTTAGTGTTAGCACACTCCATGGTCAAACATGTAACACATAGTGTAGTCAATGTCCATAGAAGAAATTGAACTATAACTCAAATGTGAAAATCATATGTAACTCTGAAAAAATGAATTTGTGCATAGTAAAGTAAAGATAAGAAAATAATTGAAGCAATACACTTGTTCACTTTACGAAGGGATCATCTCCCATTCTTGTACTTGTGAATTTTGATTTGTGTGGACATGTTGAAGGATAGGGGTTATCAGTCCCCAATTTTTATTAAAGGATAAGTTCAAGTAGGAGAGGAGTTGAGTGTGTGCGATCCAAAACTAAGAAGCGGTACCATAGGACATTTTCCTAAAGAACCCTAAAAGAGGGAAGAGCGGTGTACAAATTATTAAGCCACTTCGGTATCTTCACACAAAAAGAGAGAGAGAGGAAGGAAGAATCTCCTACTAAGTATCTAACCACTTCGATATCTTCTGACCCCACATTGCACAACACTACAAAAGATCTAGGACCAATGTTGTACTAACATAAAATTGAAAGGGAATAGTTGGCCCTTGGCCCCACCATGTGTTGTAATAACCAAGCTTGATTATGCAATTGCTCAATAATGTAAAGGAGCATAAGTCTGATGTCCCCATACCATGTAGTAATAAAATAAAGAAGGATTTAAATATTCATGCCCTTTATATTCTACTCTAAAATTTGTCATTTGTGTTTATACTAAAAACATATAAATGTTTATAGAAATATGAGAATCTGATTTTTTCTATGATTTTTTTCATGGGATGGAAACCTTTGGTAAGGGTCCTAGTTTGCTATGATTTCATCCCTGATAGACAATTTTATATCAATGTGGATTTTGTCAATATTATGTGTAGTCACAAAATCACGCACTTGCTATTACATTTATACCACCAAATATGTTATTTTATATATGGATCTCGCATAAAAAAGTATTCACTAGTGACCTATCCCCTAGTCTTGTCGTCAGTTAGTTGGTTGTCATCGTCAATTGTATTGCACAGTCGTCAGTTGTTTACATAGTTATGTTTGTCTCTCAGGGAGTCTCAAGTGTCGTTATTTGGTCATTTGTTGTCTCTAGTCTTTGACTAGGGCACCTAGGGTAGTACTAGGGCACCCATGGGCGCCCCGGTCCATAATTTTAGGCACCATAGTCCTGGTAGCTGTTAGATCAAATTTAACTATTTTAGGTTAGTCTTTGTCATTTTCCCTCTCATTCCCCTAGGTACTAGTCAACATGTCAGGTCATTAGTGTCGAAATTTGAGCAAGATATCCCTATATAAACATAGCATATTCACTATCGTATGGGCGAACTATTTATTATCAAGGACTAGCTATCTACTAAGGCAAGGGACTGCATTTGGGCATCATTGCATCACACACACTGCATAGGAAGGGTTGTATTCATTATATTCCATCCACCATTTACATTTAACATATAGTTATTGCCCCATATCTCTGCGTCATTGGCGCTAGGGCATCCTAAGCACACAATTGCACACACAATCACATAGAACTACATTGGGTCTGGAATGTAGTGCAGTGCTTAGTTGTAAGTCCACCATTGTGTTAGTTAAGGTCATTCGGACCCCTTTATATACATATTTCTTTTTAGGGGTTTGATGCTTTGTATGTGGTTTTGCAGGTAAGTATTCATTGCATGTTTTACAATGTCATCAACAACGATTTTATGACACTCGTGCGATAAGGGTCAAGATATTGCGAAGATCTAGTGACAATGTCAAATTCAAATCTTGAGCTATTCGGTAGACTAGAGTGCCCATAATGTAGACTAGGCTGCCCATAGGCACCCCATTCCTCCTCCAGGCGCCCCAGTCTGTGCAAATCACCATCTGCTGCAATTTTCTAGGTTTTTCCATCACACTGTCCTTCGTCTGCACATCATTATGTTTGGTCCCGACACACAGTGAGGTAAGTTATTTCTAGGTTAGTATCTTACCCCTTTTATTTCATTTATTCCATTTCATTTAAATATCAAAATAAAATATTTTGCATCAGTATTTCAGCTTATATCATTTATTACATTTTTGTACATGCTTAGATTAACTATAGATATAGATATTAATTTCATATTTTTAGTTAATCATTTTGGTGAACCCATACTTTAGAGTATGTTGCCCTAGAATCCACTTAAAACCCTAATGGCTAAGAATAGTTCATCTTCTTCTCCCATCATGTCTCATATTAGCGTCAACCCTATAAATGATGAGGTTGTCATTGTTGAGCTCACGACTCTCTATGGTAATCCTATTCCTACGCCAGTTCATACTCAACAAGAACTCTTAACTGGTCGGCAATATGTGCCTACTCGCTTTGAAGACTCTCCCATTAACATTAGCATTGTTGAGGATTATATAGCCTTCATTCATTGTACACCATGTTATACGACTACTAGTGATCCTCCTTTTGATCTCTCTAGGAACTTTTAGCTGAATCTCTTATTGATTACTTGTTTGGTATTGATCATCCTTCACATGTGCATTCTAATTATTCTCCTACTTAGCATACTACTATAGTTCCATCTCACGATTCGCCTACATCTGATATTACTTCTCCTCATTCATCACATACTAGCGCTCATTCACTTGTGTACTATGTTGATGATACCATTGATAGCACTCTTAGCGACATTCTCATCTCTGAGTATTTATCCAATCATGATGAGGCAATTGATAGCCATGGTTCTCCTTCTTTTCATACTACTGACTACGAATCTCTTCCACCAATACCTTCTCTTGATATTGCATCTAACACTATGCATGAGTCTCCTCCATTTATCACTTCTTCTTCTCCTACCATTTCATCTCCTCTTATTACATCATCTACACCCAATTGTTCCTCTTCTCATGTAGATGTCTCTCCATCGGTCACCTTACCTATTGGGGCTATTTTCGATGCTATTCCTACCACTTCTTTGGATATCCCATTTATATCACCTACTATAGCTTCTTCGGCACCTACTCCTAGTGTGCCCTTAGCATCGAAATCTCCTTTATCATCTCTTGATATCCATATGATCACACACAATGGCAAGTTACAACCTCTTATTACACCATTTCCATCTTCCATTGTTCCTTCATAGGATATCATATCTATCATGCATGTCATAAGTCAATTACAATCTCAGGTTCAGTCTCTTACTCTAGAAAGTAGGGCTTACTATGCTTTTATTGACAACAATTCATTACATGGTAACCCTGTCTCTAAAAGGATTCATAATTCTGCATTTCCTAAGGAATTTAGTATGCCTACATTCACATGTTTTGATGGTATCGGTGACTGTCATGATCATCTTCTACACTACAACTTGCTTATGACTTCTTATTCTGATGATAGATTATTACTTTAAAGCATTTCGATATAGTCTTATTGATGAGGCGTTGCAATGGTACACTCATCTTCCCTTCAGGTCCATTACTACTTATTATGACATGGAGGACGTTTTCCTCCATCGGTTTATCATCAACAAATCTAAGGTTACTTATGAATGTTTTCCTACTTTACATCAAGGCTCCGCTGCACCTATCAAGGATTATATCTTATGGTTCAATGTTTGTATACATCAACTGATATTCCAACCTATTGATCTAGAAAAGTAATTTATTTTCTATCATGGTCTGATTCCCACACTTAAGCAAAGATTGCAGTATGATACATGTGATTCATTCATTCTTCTCTACTATAAAGTCCTAGATCTAGAGCAAGATCTTCTTTCAGCGAATGTCATTGACCCTCGACATACATCTACTTCTATTATATCATCTAATCCTCCTCCATCAAAATTTATTGAGCATCTTACACAGTCTCCACCTTTTCCTCACAAACAAGGCAAACAGAATCAACCTGCTCCACCACCATAGTGTACTTCTTCTCCTCCTTTGTGGTAGGTTAATTCTCCTTCCACTCTAGCTATGTCGTTCGATCCATTGCATTTCTCCCATCATGCTAGACCGCATGATGTATTTTTTTCCTTACTTGAAAAGTGCCTAATTCGCTTACCACTCGTTACCCACAACACAGGCTATAGCGTTAGTGTGACCAACCTTATTGTAATTGTCATCGCATAAATGTCCATAAGGACAATGACTATCTTGCCCTTCATGAGCGATTGCAATATTTAGAGGATAAGGGCATCATCTCCTTTGGCTCTCATTCACGTGAGCGATCCATCTCTCTTCTACCTCGTCAGAGAGTTTCTATTAATGTTGAGTCATCTCCTCCACCTGATGCTCAGGCCATGGTACATCCACCTCCACAGTTTGTTACTCATGCATGCTCTCCACTGCATCCATACATCACTAGATCATCACATTCATTACATTCACTTCATCCATCTCATCTATCACATTCATGTTATCTATCACATCACGTTGCTCCTTCACATTGGCTTTCACAACCCACCGCTTTCGTGCATACCGTCGCACCTCCATATGACATTCAGTTCGGTTCATACACTCATACTACTTCCATCCCACACGCTTTGTGTTGCCCTTGTCTCTGGTAGGTGATTACTATCACCTCACCCCCCGATGATGCACTTGTGTTCTTATGGTTCTTACATGACTGTTCAGGGTTTTTCTCTAAGAAACTTTCATGACACGCTTCGTTGTTCATGTAGTGCATTCAATCATTTCCCAATGACGCAATCTTTCTTGTATGGCTCATTCTTGATTGTTGAGGGGTATTAACTAATTGAGCTTGTTCATTCACACACTCAGGGGCATTGCTAATCCCCGCCTCTCCTATTTTCAACACTTTACAATTACATCACATTATTTTTCATTACAACACGGTAGTTTTTGCAATCCTACTTTTTTACATCTATATTACTATCGACATTACACTAATTACATGTTATGATTTCCATTTCATTTAACTCACTAGTCACATTATTATTATTTTATCTATCATCATTCCCATTCCACATTTTAATTACCATCCATCCAACACGAACAATATATAACATATCACATATAATATGATAATAAACATCAAACCATAGAGCAGCAATCACATTGCACCATCTATATACAACAACACAAAATCATCATATATCAAAAACATGTATCCATACATCATAGTGAATACAATAATCATTGGGGGGAAACTCCCCTACATCATATACAATAATATTCCCCTCTTTTTGAAGTCAAGTTTTGAAAATTTTGAGTCGGTACCTTGGAGTAATGGATTACGTCAAGCCTGGTATTGTTGGTAGTTTTTTATTCCATGGAGAATAATTAGAAATTCAGGCGTAAAGGTGGGTTTTCCCTTTCTTATTATTTTTCCATAGTTGTGAATGATGGGTGTATCTTCCCTACCAATTTTTACCCCAACATCCATGAGTAGTATGTGGACATCTCTGATTGGATGCGACGTGGCCATGTTTTAAGTGACAACGGAAGCCTCCACGCATTCTAACGACACAACTCCAAGGGCAGGGCCCAAGGGATAGTCCTCAAATAAGTGTAGGCTTTCCACGTGTCCCAGGTCCAAAATGAAGACAGAACAAGCCTGAATTGGCTAAGTATGGAAGGTTCACCAGACGGCACCACGTGCCTCATCGGTGGAACTTCAAGGGTCGAAGCCAAGGGTGGTTCCCCAAACTTGCGCCATCCCTCCACGTGTCCCAGGTCCAAAAAAGAGATAGAGTCGATCGTTTAATTGACTAAGTATGAGAGGGTCAGTGGAAGCCTCCACATGCCTCAATGACGTAACTTCAAAAGTGAGACCAAAGGGCCAGTCTCCAAATGAGCATCAGCTCGCCACGTGGTCAAAGTCAAAAGAGAGACAGAGTTGGTTGTTGAAGAGTTCAGGACCGATAGAAGGAGCCACGCGTCAGCTCAGCTCCCTTTCAAGAGGTGAATCCAAAGCAGAAACTCAAATGAGTGCCAACTCTCCACATGTCTAGGGTTCAACAGAAGTCAAGTGGGTAACAAGCCCGAATCAGCTAAGTATAAAAGAACTGGCAGAGCTCTCCACGTGTCTCCTCGGCATAACTTCAAAGGAAGAATCAAGAGCAGGTCCTCAAGTGTGAGCGGGCTCACCATGTGGTCAGAGTCAAAGAAGGCCCTACCAAACAAAAGTAGACTTACCATTGAAAAAGTATAAAAATTTTACGGAAGCCTCCATGTGCTTGCAAGGGACAAAGGAAAAATTTGAAGGTAGGTCCAAATGTTTCTGAGCCTCCACGTGTCCAGGGTCAGAGGTGGGCACCAAACAAAATTTTGACTTGTCAAAAATGTTGAAAATATTGAACTGGCCCGAAAGTCAAAGCGCGGCCAGTGTTTCAAGCCATCAGCGGTGATTTGAGAATTTGTGCTTTGTTTCCATAAAAAGCTTAAAGTTAAAAGTGACCCACAACCCCATTTTGGCCATGCCATAAGGTAAAAAGTGAAATATTGAGCCCACATCAAAATTCAAAGCAGGGAGGTGGGTTGACAGAGCAATTTGTGTTTTTGAGCCCATGTTGAAAAGAGGTAAAATTATAAAAGTGAACCACGACTCTGTCCCCACTCAAGTAAGTCCATGTGTCAAGACCATATCAAAAGTGGGTGGGCGGGCCAAAATGTTCCAAAGTGCCATTTCTCCAAAGGGCACAAAATGCAAAAGGTGTCCTCAGGCCCGCTTCATTTTAAATCTCTCCCACGTGGACGACTCAAATTCAAAGTTTGCAAAGGCAGGATGAATGACTGTGATTCAATGCATCTGGTTTTGCCACCAGGCATGGAAATGACCGAGGCGTTGGAGAGACTCGGACATCAGTTTCTTGAATTAGTTTTCATTATTTTTGTAACCAAATGTAATCATTCTTGGAAGTTATTTAATGGCTTCTCCATGTTGTTGTTAGGGTTGGATCCTGGTACTCTGTAAAGGTAATAGATTCGAAGTAATCAATACAGAAGTTTTTCCCTTTCTTCCTCTATTTCCTTCTTTCCTTGTCTGAAATTTGGGAATCATCCATCTTTTATGATAAGAAACTTTGTGTTCTTGTTTATATGATTTCTGGAACTTTGTGTCTTTGGAATTATATTGGTTATGAAAGTGAATGATTCTATTCTGCATCTCCCTGGTTCAATACGTATAAGGTTATACTCTGTTATCTATATTTCCTGAAGGTATTGTTATGTTCTTCCTCTCTCATCTCCTTAATTCTTCCATTCTTTTGTATTGATGATCTTTAGCATAAAACGTTTCAAAGTATCATGAATCCACACTTTGAAAGTTGTACATTTGTATATAAGTTTTGTTGCTTGCTTTCAATAAGGGAACCTCTCCCATTAAAGAGGAGGGACTTGTTGTCCCTTGACTGTGGTTTGTTAAAGTTCCATTTTAAAACCCAACAATTTTTGGTGACTCCGCTGGGGATTTTGTTTCAAATAGATCCCTTTCTAAAGGAACAACTTCAGGATCATTGTTGGTCTGGTGACTCTACGGTATACACGTGGGAAGAAAGCTCTCAGGGTTGAGGATTCCCATTTTCAACTTCTAGAGCAACAAAACTTCTCTCTTCCAGCAAGAAGGAATAGAGGAACTCGTTCTACAAGCACACCTTCTGTTAAAGACATAAATTCCAAGGATAGTGTTCCTCAGGAACATCTCAGTCCTAATCTTCGTGCTTTGATACTTGCTGGTGTTTCAGTTCCCCTTCAGTCAATTTTTCCAAAGATGGCAGCCCCTTTGCCTTGGGGACAATAGGTTGGGCCTCTTGCTCTTCCTCAGCCATTGCATGAGTTACCTAGGGGTAACAGGAAAATTTTCCCAAATTCCGGGGTGATGGGAAGGTTCATCCAGATGAACACATTGCAGCCTTCATTGTTGCATGTGGGATTCTTGGGGTTGAACATGAAGATGTCTCTGTCAGGATTTTTGTGGAGACATTGCAGGACAATGTTGTTGATTGGTTTTATCATCTCCCTGTTGGGACGATCACTAATTGGAATACCATGACAACTCAGTTTGAGCAGCGTTTCAAACCTGCTGAAGATGTGCATGCTCTGTTAGCACAAATTTCTCATATCAAGAAGGAACCATTTGAGCCCATGAGGGAGTTTGTGGCTAAATTCAACAAGCTAATTAATAAAATTCCACAGAACACTCATCCAGTGGATCAAATCCAAAAGTGCTTCTTCCTCAATGCCCAGTTGCCTGAAGTGAGTTATGCACTAAGGAGAGCTAACCTTGCAACTTTGGATGTTGATCAACGTTTGGCTATCAGTGTTGAGGATGATTTAATCATGTCTGGTAAACTGAAAAGAGAATCCTCCAAATCTAAAGCTTCTTCCTCTTCCTCTTCCCCTGGAGCCAATTCTGATCAGTTGGTACAGAAGCTTGCAAATGATCTCATTTCTCTCAAGAAACAATTGGCTCAGCATACTCCTTACCAAGATGTTCCAAGGAAGAATTTTCAGCCCAGGAACCATCTACCTGCTTCTTAGACCAGATTGGCTATTGAAGGCCCACCCATCAAGGTTCTGGTCAATGCAACTTGTGAAGTTGAAGAACCTGATGATGAGGAGTGTAATGAACTCTATGAAGAACCAGAAGAAGAGGTTGATGAAGAACTGGAGGAGCTTGGTGGATCTCAAGTTCATTTCCTCACCACTGAAGGTATGGATGATGAAGATGAATATGATAAAAGAGTGACAAATATGAATAGTGAGTCATATGTTGTTATGACTCGGGAGCAAACGAACAGAAAAGAGAAAGTGGTGCAACCTACTAAGAAGTACAAGGAGTTTCCTATAACTATTCCAGTGGTTACAAGAAGAGGACCTCCTATTCCCACTGCCTCCACATAAAAGGTGAGTATTGTCAGTCCTCCTTCTACTTCTGTTTCCAAAACTCCTTCTCCTTCAAATCCTAAAACTGATAGAGAAAAATTTTCTCAAGTTCCTAACAATGATGCCCCATCTACCTCTGGATCTTTTGATATTATTGATCACCTCAAAAAGACCAAAATCCAAATCTCAGAGGCAGAGTTTTACCAGACTCATCCAAAATATTTTGCTAAAATGGTAAACTTTTTCAATTCCAAATCCAAAGTCTCATCTAGTACTTCTAAGGGTCTTTTTCCCACTCCCTCTTCCTCACCTCAATCAATCCTTGTGGCTGCAGTCACTTCCCCTAATGAGAAAATTGAACCATTCTATGTGACTCTTCTCATAGCTGGCCATAAACTCAGTAATTGTGTTATAGACTCAGGAGCATCAGACAATGTATTACTTGCAAAAGTAGCTCATGCTTTGGGCCTGACCCTAACACGTGCCTTTGGTTCCTGTTATTCCATGGAAAGTAGGAAAGTGCCTTTGGTTGGAAGAATTAAAGATGCACAAGTAGCTTTTGCTACTTTTCCAGAGAAGAGGGTCTTAGCCACCATTTTGGTAGCTGATATTCCTCCCTCATATGGGATGTTACTGAGTAGAAATTTCTGTAAGGAGGTAGGAGGTGAAATTCAAATGGACTGGTCACATGCTTTGATCCCAGTCAATGGAAAAATGAAGAAGTTGCTACCTGAGAAACAAACTGAATACATTGTGCAAAAGACTGATGATCCAAAAGCACAGATCTATGAGAATATAGGGCATGGTAACTACATGAACATGTCAAAATATGAGGCAAGGATTCCTAAGGGAGTGATTCATGATCCCAATGACATTTAGACTCTGGAGTTTTATAGAAGCAGCTCTTTAGCTAGTTATGGAGTTGGAGTGGTGTTGAACTCTCCAGAAGGGAACATTCATCCTTTTGCTTTCAAACTTTGTTTTGAAAATACAAAAAATAGAGTTGAATATGAGGCACTCATGCTTGGATTGAACATGGCAAAAGAAATGGGAGTGAAGAATCTTTGTACTCGTGGTGATGCAGAGCTGATTGTGAAACAAGTCAGAGATCTTTTTCAAGTGAAGAATAGGAGATTGAAGCATTATAGGAATCTTTTTTGGGATTCCATTGAGTTTCTTAATGCTTTCTCCATTGAAGTTGTGACAAGAGAAAGGAACACTATAGTTGATTCTCTAGTTGTCTTAGGACCTTTGTTGATTCCTCACCTAGATTTATCTCAGGAGAAATTTACCATTGAAATGATTCATAGGCCCAGTGTACTAGATAATGCAAATAACTGGTAGGTTTTCAATGATGATCAACATTTTCTCTCTTTCTTGGAGCTTAAGGATAATTTTGACCAGTTGTATTTTGAAGGAAGTGAGACCTTGCCTAGAGAGTGTGTATCCTCTAATGAAGGGGATATCAAGGAAGAGATGGATCAAGATGGATGCATCAAATAAAGAGGTAACAATATCCCTAAAGGGCTGGTGAGTTTGGAAGATTTGTTTGATAAGCATGATAGGTACATTAAGTCTAAAGCTTCCCAAGGAGCTCAGCAGTCTGTTGAATGTGAAAAGGTTAATATTGGGAGTCTTGATGAACCCAAGATGGTGAACATTGGAAAATGTTGCACTCAAGAGGAGAAGAAGAAGGCAATAAATAAGATAAAAAGGTATGTTGATGTTCTTGCCTATTTGTATGATGATCTCAAGGCTTTCCAGCAAAGGAGATGCAACACTTTATCCCTCTGAAACCTGGGATCAAACCGTTCAAGTAGAAACAAAGGCAATACAATCCCAAGGTTGCTGGCACTATTTTTCAGGAGATCCAGAAGTTACTAAAGGAAAAAATCATCTTCCCTATACATCATTCAACATGGATTGCCAACATTGTGCCTGTCAGGAAGAAGAATGGTGAGATTCACATCTGTGTGGATTTTAGGAATTTGAATCAGGCCTCTATGAAGGAAAACTACCCTCTCCCCATGATGGATCAAGTTTTGCAAGCTGTCACAGGCTTTGAGATGTTGTCTATGCTAGATGGATTCTCTGGATACAATCAAGTGGAAGTTAGTACCCCAGATCAACACGAAATTGCTTTCACTACTCCTTGGGGCACCTTTTCCTACAAAAGAATGCCTTTCTGTCTTATCAATGCTAGTGCCACCTTTCAGAGGGCAATGGACTTGGCTTTTGGAAGTTTGAAGGGAAAGTGTGTGGTTGTGTACCTTGATGATTTGATTGTTTTCTCCAAAACAAGGGCAGATCACTTTCAACATCTTGAAGCAGTCCTCCAAAAGTGCAGAGAACATGGATTTTATCTCAATCCAAAGAAGTTCATCTTTTGTGTCACTGAAGGCAAGTTGCTGGGGCATATTGTCTCCAAAGAGGGAATCAAGATAGATCCAGAAAGAGTTCAAGCAATCCAGCAGATTCCTCTTCCCACAAGCAAAAAGGGTGTTCACTCTTTCTTTGGTAAGATAAACTTCCTGAGGAGATTCATTCCTGATTTTGTAGAACTGACTATGAGCATTACTCACATGATGAAAGGAAAGAAAAACTTTGGTTGGTCTTCTGAGGGTAAGGAAGAATTTAAAGGTATCAAGAAATCCATTGCTTAAACTCCGATCTTGGCATGTCCTGATTTCAACAAGGATTTTATCATCTATTGTTATGCTACAGAGAATACCTTGGTTGATGTGCTAACTCAGAAGAATTCTAAGGATCATGAACTTCCAATTGCCTTCATGAGCTATGTTCTGAAAGCTCATGAGTTGAAATATACTATGATGGAGAAACATGCTTTTGTAGTGGTCAAAGCTGCCAAGCAGTTTCATTTTTATATTCTTAATTCTCACTCTGTTGTGCTTGTACCTGATACAACCATCAAGTCTATTCTCACACAATAGGAGTTTGGAACTAAGAGAGGTAATTGGGTAGCAAAGGTCCAAGAATATGACCTGGATATCAAGCCAACTAAGCTAGTCTGGGGTAAAGGCTTGTGTGAGCTTATTGCTGAAGGAGCTGATGCAAAATTGTCCAAAGAAGCAGTTGATGTTCCTGTTGTCCTTTTCCTCAGTTCAACAGATGAATGGTATGCTGATATTGCACATTTTCTTACTTATGGAGAGTGTCCATCCCACTTGAGTGCCAAGGAAAAGAGGGCTATTAAGCTAAGGTCTGCATAGTATGTATTATGGGAGAATTCCTTATTCAAGTGAGGTATAGATGGAAGATTCTTGAAGTGTGTAGACAAAGAGCAACAGAAGAAGTTGTTCTCAACTTTTCATGATCAAGCTTGTGGAGGGCATTTCTCTTCTACTATCACGGCCCATAAAATCCTTTGTTTTGGGTACTATTGGCCTACATTGTTCAGAGATGCATCAAAATGGGTAGGTAAGTGTGAAGCTTGTCAGACTTTTGTTGGGAGACCTAAGTTGGCTACTTTGCCACTAAAACCAGTAGTGATTGATGAGCCTTTTCAACAGTGGGGATTGGATTTCATTGGAACTCTTAACCCACCTTCCAGTGTTGGACATACTCATGTGCTAACTGCTACAGACTACTTCACTAAGTGGGTAGAGGCCATTCCAGTCAAAAGCACTACTTCTGAGGTGGTGTGTAATTTCATTAAGGAGAACATATTGATAAGGTTTGGGGTACCAAACAATATTGTGACTGATAATGCTTCAAATTTTTCTTCTTCCGAGATGATGGATTTCTGCTATGGTTATGGAATTTCCCTTGCTCATTCTTCAGACTACTACCCCCAAGGGAATGGACAAGTAGAATCAACAAACAAGAATCTGGTAACCATCGTTCGGAAGCTTGTCAATGACTCTCAGAGGAATTGGCACAAGAAGCTCTATGATGCTCTATGGGAAGATAAAATTACACCCAAAAGAGCAATTGGGATGTCTCCATTTCAAGTGGTGTATGGTGTTGAAGCTTAGTTATAAGTAACAGTGGAATTACTAGCCTTGCACTTAATGAAGGCTATTGAAGATTCAAGTTTTACCAGTTCCTTGGACAAGAGGATCATGTATCTTTAGAAGCTGGATGAAGACAGGTTGCAGGTTTTTGATAGAATATCATCTCATCAACTGAGGGTGAAAGCTTTGTTTGACAAGAAAGCTAGACCCAAATATTTTCAAGTGGGAGACATTGTTCTGTTGTGGGACAAAAGACATGAACCTTGAGGAAGCCATGGTAAGTTTGATTCTCTTTGGCTTGGCCTTTTCAAAATCAGGCACTTTGCTGGAGAAAATTCATTCTATTTGGATTATATGGATGGATCTCCTCTCCCACTTCCTTATAGTGGGCAATATTTGAAGTTGTTCAAGTCCTAGGTGACTAGGCAGTCCTTCTATATATTGTGTACAATGTTTTGGTTTTTGGTCGTTCCTTTGTGTTTTGTTTTTGTCTTTCCTTTTTGGTTTGTTTTCTTTTCGTGTGTTTTGTCTTCTGTGTTGGTTTTCCTTTGACTCTATTTTCCCAATGGATAAGGCACTGGTCTACTTTCCCAGAGTTTTTCTATGGTTCTTGATCTTGCCTCGTTCCTCTGTCAAGTCATCCCCAGAAAGAGCCAGTTGTTGTCGCCCTCAAAATTCCCCTCTTTTTGAAGTCAAGTTTTGAAAATTTTGAGTCGGTACCTTGGAGTAATGGATCGCGTGTCGAGCCTTGTATTGTTGATTTGGAAGTTTTTTGTTCCATGGAGAACAATTAGAAATTCAGGCGTAAAGGTGGGGTTTTCCCTTTCATTTTATTTTTTCCACAGTCGTGAATGACAGGCGTATCTTCCCTATCAATTTTTTCCCCAACATCCATGGGTAGTATGTGGACATCTCTGATTGGATGCGGTGTGGCCATGTTTCAAGCGGCAGCAGAAGTATCCACGTGTCCAAACGATGCAACTCCAAGGGCAGTCCCCAAGGGACAGTCCTCAAATAAGCGTAGGCTTTCCATGTGTCCTAGGTCTGAAATGAAGACAGAACAAGCCTGAATCGGCTAAGTATGGAAGGTTCAGCGGACAACGCCACGTGCCTCATCGACACAACTTCAAGGGTCGAAGCCAAGGGTGGTTCCCCAAACTTGTGCCAGCCCTCCATGTGTCCCAGGTCCAAAAAAGAGACAGAGCCGATGTTTAATTGACTAAGTATGAGAGGGTCAGCGGAAGCCTCCATGTGCCTCAACGATGCAACTTTAGAAGTGAGACCAAAGAGTCAGTCTCTTAATGAGCACTAGCTCGTCACATGGTCAGAGTCAAAGGAGAGAAAAAGTTGGCTGTGGAAGAGTCCAGGACCATTGGAAGGAGCCACACATTAGCTCAGTGCCCTTTCAGGAGGTGAATCTAAAGTAGAAACTCAAATGAGCACCATCTCTCCATGTGTCTAGGGTTCAACAGAAGTCAAGTGGGTAGTAGGCCCGAATTGGCTAAGTATAAAAGAACCAACAAAGCTCTCCATGTGTCTCCTCGGCATAAATTCAAAGGAAGAATCAAGAGCAGGTCCTCAAGTGTGCGTGGGCTTGCTTTACGTGGTCATAGTCAAAGAAGGGGCAGAGCCAGTCATTGAATTGGCTAAGTATAGAAGGGGTTATAGAAGCCTCCATGTGTCATCTTAGCACAACTTCAAAGGAAAAATCCAAAGGTAGGTCCCAAATGTGCGCTGAGCCTCCACGTGTCCAGGGTCAGACATAGGCCCCCGCCAAACAAAAGGGACTTAGTAAAAAATGTAAAAATACTGAACTGGCCCGCAAAGGACATGTGGCCATGTTTCAAGCATTAGCGGGGAGGTAGGCCCTTTTTTGTGTTTTGATGCCGTTGAAAAGTCAAAGTGGGAAAACGGGCCGTCAAAGCGATTTGGGAATTTTGGCTTTGTTTCCATAAGGTAAAAAGTCAAATATTGAGCCCGCATCAAGAGTCAAAGCGAGGAGGCTGGCCGACGTAGCAATTTGAGTTTTTGAGCCTGCATTGAAAAGAGGTAAAATTATAAAAGTGAACCGTGACTTCGTCCCGACTCAAGTAAGGCCATGTGTCAAGACCATATCAAAAGCGGGTGGGTGGGACCAAAATGTTCCAAAGTGCCATTTCTCCAAAGGACACAAAATGCAAAAGGCATCCTTAGGCCCGCTTCATTTTAAATCTCTCCCACGTGGACGACTCGAATTTAAAGTTTGCAAAGATAGGATGAATGGCTGCGATTCAATGCATCTGGTTTTACCACCAGGCATGGAAATGACCGAGGCATTAGAGAAGCTTAGACGTTTGTTTCTTGAATCAGTTTCATCATTTTTGGAACCGAATGTAACCATTCTTGGAAGCTATTTAATGGCTTCTCCACACCATTGTTAGGGTTGGATCCTCGTACTCTGTAAAGGTAATAGATTCAAAGTAATCAATACAAAAGTTTTTCCCTTTCTTCCTTTGTTTTTCCTTCTTCCTTGTCTGAAATTTGGGAATCATTTGTCTTTTATGATAAGAAACTTTGTGTTCATGTTTATATGATTTCTGGAACTTTGTGTCTTTGGAATTATACTGGTTATGAAAGTGAATGATTCTATTCTACATCTCCCTGGTTCAATACGTATAAGGTTATACTCTATTATCTATATTTCTTGAAGGTATTGTTATGTTCTTCCTCTCTCATCTCCTTAATTCTTCTGTTCTTTCGTATTGATGATCTTTGGACATAAAACATTTCAAAGTATCAGGAATCCACACTTTGAAAGTTGTACATTTGTATATAAGTTTTGCTACTTGCTTTCAATAAGGGAACCTCTCCCATTAAAGAGGAGGGACTTGTTGTCCCCTGACTATGGTTTGTTAAAGTTCCATTTTAAAACCTAACACTATGTAATAAGGTGTTCTCTGTCAACTAATCTGAAAACTGACACTACAAATCCACATATTGTGCAAACACATCCTATGCTAAGGGACCACCACCCACCACCTCTCAAGCTCGCCGAGTCTCCTCGTGTGCCTCATCCCTCTCACCTAGCAACACAGTGCATGTCACTGCTGCTATGGCCATTGGCTCAAATAAATGCACATTCTTGCACACTATCTCTTCCTCTCACTCAAGTATACCTCCACTAAGTACATCCATCGACACATTCCACGTCAATGTGCGGATGGTCATGTCTACAATTAGGGACCAATACACATCACCTACAACATAAATAACACAAAATGCTAGACAATCATCGATATCATATCGGAAAACAAAAACATACACAACATAAGTATGCATAGATACTTACACTCAGCAACACCTATTGCTACATCGTTAAGGGCATGGGCATCCCTCTCTCTTACACCTCCCTACAGTAACCCTATTGGACCTACAAATAATGGGAACAAAAAATCCCACCAATGAGCCACCCACCATGTGTGATACCCCTTTGTGCAACCTGCATCATCTGAGTCTATCAGCTCTATCGCTGCATCTACCTCATATGGCTCTGGCAGTAATAGTTGCTCTACTATGGGCCCCAGTCTAGCGTCGGCCCTCCTAGGTGCTCTAATAGCTCTCAACCATATATATGGCTCTGGGGTCGCATATTGAGCCATGTCGAACTATCATGATACTCTCTCTACTTTAAAAAGCTTGGCCACACCTAGAAATCGATCCTCTAACAACATCATCCTCCGAATACATCACAACTCTACTACATCCTCGGGCCATTCCTCGTAGTCGTGGTATGGCCTCCATGTGACTGCCTCAGGCCCCATCATATTTATCATTGCCTTGTAGGTGTCTATGTCCATCCTACGCCCACGAATATTAGTTCTCACATATAGCTTTGGCCTAGCCTGCTCTCATGGTGGACCTCTAACTAGTCTCAACACGGCTATATGATCATAAGCCCAGACATGCAATAATGTGGTGGCTCCTATCCCACCACCATGCTCATCATGAGTAAACCGATATAGATCTATGTATAAGTAGACCAATACACACTGTGCCCATGCGTATCTCGTACCCTCCTCCTCTATCCACTGGCATATATCATGTATCTTATACAAGATGCCTACACCTCCTCCCTCCACTATTATACATGAAGCAATCACAACTGCTATGAACTTCCGCAAACGTGAAACCCCAGACCGTAAGATAACATCAAGACTAATATGGGCCTCGGTAGGTACTCAAGTCCCTACAAAATACCGTCTAGTTGCTTGTATCTACCTCTCCATGTCCTCCAAAGGCATAACTTGTACTCTCTCTCCAAAAACTGGAAACCCTAGTATACGATACACATCCTCCAAAGTAACAATCATCTCCCCTGTAGGAAACTAAAATGTACACATATTCACACACCATCTCTCGCATAGTGCAGTCAACATGGGCATATTATGGAGAACATCCCCCATTTGTGTTATGTGCCATAGGATGACATGGTCCATAACATCCCAATCCTTAGCTTATTGGCCCAATCCAAGCAACATACTCATGTGACACCCACCGTGGAACTCCCTCGAGTGAATATCCCTATGCACAACACAACACAACAAAAAACACCACGTTAGAGCACTATACAAGTCCAAATACAATTTCTCATAACATTACTATACATTACGAATCACATTTATATCATTCCAAACTAAATATACATATTCTGGACCAGGGCGCCCATATGCAGGGCTGGGGCACCCAGGAGCAGGATACTAGTGCCAGAATATGGGCTCTCTTGTCTCATGGGTCACTAGTGCCCTCAACGTTTTTGTTCAGGTCTCAAACACCAAGAAAACTAAAAATATCAAATTTGCAAAACTTCAATAGAAATGACTTCTACACCATACACTTTTAAAAAATTAACATACATACCAACTCTGCAGTCGTACATGATGTTACGACAATCCCCACCATCTAAAACTGACTATGACGCATTGCTCTCACTTGTGGCGTTTTCAATGACTTCATTCTCAAACTCACAATCACGTAAACAAAAAATGAAGTGAGTAAACACTTTTACACTTCACTACTTATAGTTAATTTTTCACCTACTTTACTATAGTCATTATTTTGCGCTTATTCACGTAACTAATACACACTACACGATTTTCATCATATCTTGAATGTTTCTACTCTGATTTTTACCCTGTTTGCAGCATTCTTTTTAGAATTCCTCCTATAACCATACTAGATACATTTTGTATGTGTTATCTCTCTTCAACATTTTTTCCCACCCACTTATCCACATTTTCATGATTTTTTGCCATTTTCTATCTATATCGTGTTTACTTTTGGCTTGGCATTCATTCTTTTGATCACTTCCCATTTCACAAAAAGGGGGGCATATCATTGGGGTCATGCTATAATTCCCCTTAAATTACCATGTGATTAATAAACACTACCAAATCTTCATTTTCAAATATTTACTAATTCACCGCACAACATCTCACTATTAATTCCCCCTAATGACCTAGTTTGGGGGTTAAAAATGTACACTTCTTCTGTGTGACATTTCGTCACTTCCCCCTAATGACCTAACCTTGGGGAAAATAGCATAAAATATCTCTACGAGTAACCAATCAATCAACCAATCAACACGTTTAAATTTCTAAATAGTTGCAATCATATCATCAACACAATTAGCCTCCTTGATGACCTAACTTGGTAGTTACATGTGTTAATTTCTCAGATGAGCTAGCTTGGGAAGTTACTCTACATTTTTCACTTGATTCATGATGACCTAACTTGGAAGCCATCATATATCTTTGCACTTTCTTCCAGATGATATAACTTGGAAGCCATCAAACAACTTGTGTTTACTTCCAGATGACCTAGAACTTGGAAGCTATCACATTACAACGACACCTATGGAGTGGGGGCAAGAGTGTCTTTCCTATACCACTCCTATATGGGTCAACTATTTGATTGAAATTATTTGGATCCAAAAACCACAAATGTTTGATCTGAGTCCATCTGCAGCAGATAGATCTTGAGGATGTAGTTAGAGATTGGAGAATAACACACTTTTCTCCATACACTCTTCCTCTAGCAGCAAGATTCCCAAATCCTTAGGTTGATTATTCTTATATAAGCATTTGGGTTAGGAACTGATCACTCCCTACCCCATCTCACAATCATCATATAACATTCGAAATCATCAATCATCAACCATTTATATCATTGCTCTCATTTATTACACTTCATCATGATATTATGTTTTTTGCTACATTGCATGGATCAACCCATTGATCCATGGTTTGAAAAGATATATGGTTCTCTCGGCATGATTTTACTACCACAACTGCACATTATACTATAGCACGGGCTTCTCTAGATTTCTCTCAAGTACGCATCTCTATCTACTTTATGTTATTGAGCTTTCCCCTCACCAACATAAAGTGGGGGAAAATGTAGTCACAAAATGATGCACTTGTTATTACATTTATATCGCCAAGTATGTTATTTTATATATGGATCTCACGTAAGAAAAGTATTCACTAGTGACCTATCCCCTAGTCCTGTCATTGGTTAATTGGCTGTCATCATCATTTGTCTTACACAATCATCAGTTGTCTACACAGTTCTGGTCGTCTCTTAGGGAGTCTCAGGTGTCATTGTTTGGTCATTTGTCATCTCTAGTCTTTGACTAGGGTGCCTAGGGTAGTACTGGGGGGCCCATGGGTGCCGCGGTCCTTAATTTTAGGTGCCCTAGTCCCGACAACACTTAGATAAAATTTATCTGTTTGAGGTCAGTCTTTGTCATTTTCCCTCTCATTCCCCTAGGTATTAGTAGGCATGTCGGGTCATTAGTGTCGAAATTTGAGCAAGAGATCCCTATATAAACATAACATACTCACTATCTTATGGGTGGACTATCTATTATCAAGGGCTAGCTATCTACTAAGGTAAGGGACTACATTTGGGCATCATTACATCACACACTGCATAGGAAGGGTTGTATTCATTCTATTCCATCCACCATTTGCATTTTACATCTAGCTATTTCCCCCTATCTCTATGTCATTGGCACTACGACACCCTAGGCACACAATTGCACTCACAATCACATAGAAATACATTAAGTCTGGAATGTAGTGTAGCACTTATTTGTGAGTCCACTATTGTGGAAGCTAAGGTTAGTCTGACCCCTTCATATACATCTTTCTTTTTTACGGATTTGATGCTTTGTATGGGGTTTTACAGGTAAATATTCATTGCAGGTTTTACAACGTCATCAATGAGGATATTGCGACACTCATGTGATAAGGGTCAAGATATTGTGAAGATCTAGCGACACTATTTAATTCAGACCTTGAGCTATTCGACATACCAAAGCACCCATACTATAGACTAGGGCACCCACAAGCACCTCAGTCCTCCTCCAGGCACCTCAGTTTGTGCAAATCACTATCTGCTTCAATTTTCTAGGTTGTTCCGTCACATTGTCCTTCGTCCACACATCATTTTGTTTGGTCCTGACACACAATGAGGTAAGTTATTTCCAGATTAGTATCTTACCCCTTTTATTTCATTTATTCCATATCATTTAAATATCAAAACAAAATATTTAACATTAGTAATTTAGCTTATATCATTTATTGTATTTCTGTACCTATTTAGATTAACTATAGATATAGATATTAATTACATATTTTTAGTTAATAATTATGTATATTTTTGCTATTTATGAGGATTTGTGCATTGTGTAACTTATATCTAAGTTTTGTAATTTTTTTATACCATTTGTATTGTATAATATACCCTAATGAATGCCCCCTCATTTGAGATGTGTGAGATATGGTAGCAGAGTATACAACTCAAAAGAAATGATGAGTAGCCATGTAGGATAAGTTTGTTAATATTTGATGGTCAACATAGAAGCTTGGTTTGATGGCCACCATTAGGATCATGTTCCTACAAGGGGTGCACATGGTGGATACCGTGGTGCACAAAGAAATAAACATGCAACAAAAAATAATAACAATATTAGTTATGTGTAAGAGAAACAAAGCATTGAGGAAAAGAAGTATAAATAGACCAACAATAGTATGTAAAAGAGACATACCAAGGCATAGAGCCGTAAACATGGGACACAAAAGTGTCACAAAATAATCGCAGTGAAGGCCCATATGACACATACAAATAAGAAAGTATAGAAGTAATTACACATACAAGTACACAAACAATGTTATATATATATATATATATATAAAGGATATATATATATATATATATATATATTATATATATATATATATATATATATATATATATATATATAGGCATGGAGCCACAAACATGGAATACCAAAGTGTAACAAGACAAACATAAGAGGCGCATATTCCACAGACAAAGAAGTAATCAAGTAAAAAATAAATCAATCAAAAGAGAAAGCTAATAATCAACTAGGTGAAATACATAGTAAATTGTGGTTAAAAAAGGAACATATAAGAAGATAATTTTACTTTACATAAGACACATGTTAGTCATGTTAGTCCAAAACATAATATATACATGATATAAGTAATTGATTCTAATGAGGAAGTGGAAATAACTATAACGAAACAAAAACACCTATATAGTGTGGAAGATGCCCACAAATGATCATAGTCACTAGGTAGGGATCAATCCGACACTTTTCATTGTGTATCAATCTGTGTATGCCATTCATCAAGCTTAACATACTTCATGAATGCATGTGTGTAAAACATATATAGGAAAACATATTATCCATCAAACCAATCGTGATAAACCTCATACATAAAGTAAAAAACTAGCCAATCAAATCATGTGTAAGTTGGGATTTTGTATTTTAATAGAATATTTGAATGTTTTTGGATTATGTGATTTTTTTCATAATTAGTTTTGTGCATAAAGGGATGTTGCACAAGAGCCTTATTAGGAGGCATGACTGACCCATAAAGTAAAGGAAGATCAACCCTCAAATAGGTCATGATAGAAGAATGATTATCTTAAAAAATATGCGTAGGAGCTATATTGTGTGCTAGAGGAGACCTGGGATCGAAAGACCCACTAGGATTAGTATGTGCAATAAGAGGCCTAAGTGGGATAGACTCACTAGAAGTACTATGTACTAAAAAGGGTCTAACAAGAGGCTTGAGAGAGAGAAAGAGAGAGAGAGAGACCCGCTACAAGTAATGTGTGCAAAAAAATAGATGGGAAGAGGGCTAGAATGGAGAGACCCACTAGAAGTATTATGTGTCATACAAGACCTAGTAGGAGGCCTAGTAGAGAGAGACTTAGTAGAAGTATGTGTAGATTTACCAAGAGTTGGAGTACCAACTATAGCTTTTAGACTAAGTCACTTATGTATAGGGGCCTCATATGGTATACCCCTAACCGTAACAACTTGTTAATTATGAATGAACTTAACATGTGTTATGAGGGAGACTTCATAGCCTCAAAAAATATAACCAGGGGCAACCTAGATGCATATTGCAACATCCAAAATAAGTAGTAACTGAAAAGGGGATAACCATAGCAGTAGAAGAAATTGTAGGAGGTATAACATCATCCCCAATTTTTGTCCTAGTATCAAAGGTCACTTGTTTTTTGTTACATCTAAGAGAGACACATAGATTGAAAGTGAATGTGTTATGTGTAGCACTAATGTCAACCAAAATATTATGTATAGGGAATTGACCAACAAAAGTGTGAATGTATAGCGTGTCTAAAACAATATTGTGATTCATATTAATATCATCAAAAGTAATAATAGGAAAAAACGGGGGCATAAAAGTTATAGTACCAATCATAGTGTCCAACGAATGATCATAAGGAGGGGGGAATACCATCATAAACATGGTGCATTTCCAAATAAGATTTAGAAGTGTTGTGATTAAAAAGGGGGTAATTGAAGATCTTTAGTTTTGCATTATAAATGGCAGGTTTGGGTGATTCAATAGGAATTTCCCATTTAATAGGATTATCATTAATAATATCTTGTATGACATAACTAAGATTAACACATTGATTAGTAGAATGAACAACACGTCTATAACAATCCCAAAAGGCATTAACATCAAAACTTGTATGATGAAGCTTGCTTGTATCAACCTCAAGAGTTAGAGGGAGAGATAAAATGTCACACTTAAGTACTAATTGAGGCATAGAAGGAAAATGTGTGAATTACCTTCAAGGAGCTTGTAACTGAATATTTGTGGATCAAGATACAACATTTACAATGGATTTAGCATTAGTTTTTTTTCCATTAGATTTTCCTTTGAAAGTAAATTTTCCTTGGAATTTATACTTAGATGTATTGAGAAGTATTAACAACATATTTGATTTTATTCTTGATAAGGAGATTAGCTTCACGCTATTCTAGTGTGAGACATAAGTGATCAAAATGAGTGAAACTCATCAAATATAATTGATTATTGCAAAGGGGTAAGAAGGATTTTAGTGAAGACATCTTAGAGCTCATTACTTGCTAGAATATTGTTCATCTTCATAAGCATAGTCTTATAGTATAAAAAATAGTCACTGATGGGCTCATTGGATCCTTATTGCATCTTGAACATTTGAGCATAAGACACATTGTCGCCAATATTGATATATAATTGTGTAATAAATTGATTATCCAAAGGGGTGAAGGTCCAAACTAAATGAATGAGAATATCATAACCCATTGCAAAACAATATTTGAGGTTTCTTGGAAAGGGATTAACAAGTCATGTGTCATTGTAGGCATAATCTAAGAAAGCAACATGAAAATCATGAAGGTGCTATCCATGATCACTTTTTCCATTATAATTAGGAAGCTTAGGAGAAACAAAACCCATATGCAAGGGATAGAAAACCACTTCATGTGTGAGCACGTTATGAAGAAATTAAGTAGAATAATGATGAGATGTAGAGGCACCTTGTTGTATTTGTAATATTTGAGCTAATAAACTATGAACAAGGGTTTTAAGAGCTTGTGTGCTAGAAGAAGAAGAATGAGAATTGTTATGGGTGTATAGAAGACATATGAATAATAGTAGACATATTAATAAACATAGAATTGTTATGAAGGGGGAAGTGGTTACCCCAAGGAGGTATGCACTGAAGAGGTAGCAATAGTAAATGTATCCATAGTGGAAGATGCAGCAATGGAATCAAGACTAGAGGAAACTAGCACGTACTTAAGTCGACCCTAAGAAACATATAAAAGGGCATCAATATTATGTGGATTTTATTGAAAAAATCTTGTAAAGTGGAGCTCCTCATCTTCAAGAACAAATTGGGTACAAGTATCAGAGCCATTTTGGAAGCCTTCTCATAGAGAATTCTTAGTAACGATAACATATATAGTATTAACAAAAACATAAGAAACATGATCAATCCTTTTATGATAATCCTCATACTAGTCATTATTGTTTACAACCTCTTGTGAAACAATGTCTTTAGAACTAAAGGATACAATTTCTTTAGTAAAGTAAAAATGTGTGTTGAGAATAAATGCCACATATGCAAGGAATGTGTTAGGATAGATAAGTAAGTGTCAGGATGATCAAATAGAACATCAATACATTCAAGGTTATGGTGGATGAAGTCTAGGAAAGAAATTGAAGAACCAACAATGAATAAGAGCACATGCGGAGAGGCAAAAGATCATTTTTTCAACAAATAAGTTACACTTTAGGTATAATTTATTTTTTATTGAAACTAATATTTTTGTTTATATCTTAGGGGTAACAATTGTAGTTACCCAAAATGGCACATGTCCATTTAAAACAAATTTTAAGTGTTTTTTATATATGTTGTCATTCACTCGAGTAAATAGATTAATTAGTGTGTTACCCTTCACTATGTCCCTATTTATTTTATTGTCAATCCTAAATGATTTTTTTTATCTTCATTCTTATTTTATAATCTATTTTTTAGGGATCCCCATCTTCTAGCTTCTGTTATTTTTCATTTTGTTGTGTTTTTTCTAGATTCACCCATCTAGGGAAGAATTGGCAGAGAGTGTTACCCCGAGCGGATGTTTTTGCCCTCTCTTAATTTTTACTCAAACAAGTGATAGAAACATATATTTGAGTTGGGGTTTTGTTTTTTTAAATTTGAAATTAAATTAATTATGTGTCAAATAGTTTTGAATTTGAGGATCGATCACTTTATAAGAAAATCACTTGAAACCATTTAAAGGAAGTGATTTAACAAATATGGAATTTATGAAATCCTAATTGCACAGTCACGTATGATAAATAAATAATAAAGCACATATTTGACACAAGCAATAAGCTACAGAAATCTAAAACCCTAAGTACAAAAGAGAGGGTTGAAGACTTAGCTGATTTCACGATTGATCCTAAAGTATTCTGGACTGAAGGATTGATGAATAAGAGGAGCAAACTATCATAATCAAACTCAGAAAATCTTGGAGCTACTGAATGAGCCTGGATTAGGGCGCCTAGAGCAGGACTGGGGCACATAGGTTCCAGGGAACTTTGCTAGGTGCATGTGACCACACAAGAGCTCAGAGTCTAAATGTTCTGGTGTCACACAAGTGTCACTAACCTTCACTTTTGGTTTCCTGTACGTCGTTGGATGATCACCGAATTCACATGTAACTTGTAAAACAAATGATATAATGTAAAACCCCAAATTACATCAAATTCTAAAAAATAAAGATGTAAATGGGGAGTCAGATTGATCTTGGCAGTCACCTGACATAGTGAACTTATAACCGAGCGTTACACTACATCTCAAACTCCATGTAGTTCTTGTGCATGTGTGTAAAAAGTGTGCCCTAGGAAGCCCTTGCGTAAGTGCATGTGATATCAGGTGATAACTAGATATACTAATTTAAATAGAAGTGTGGATGACAAAATAAACTTCCCCTTCTATGCATGTATACAAAAAATACATTCCACTGTCCCTTGAATGAAAGCTAGATTGATGCTTTAATGCTCTTAGAATGCCTTTAGATGCAACCTTGGTGATGATAATAGATGCTTAGAACTTGGTCCTTTATTTTGGTCACATAGTTTTGTATTCATATGATTCCCTTGGTTGAATTTCGTAATTGAAAACTGGAAGGTTGGCCCATAAAAAAATAAGATGCCCAAAAGATAAAAGAAACCCAAAGGGAGTGAGTAAAGGAGAAAGAGGTTGAGGCACCCAGAAGGATGAGGGCACTTGGGTAATGGCATCCTACTTGGGCTTTGGTGTCCAAATTCATGAAAGATAAAGCGACAAAGTTCAAAATGGATTGCAGGGCGTGGAAGGCCAAATATAAAATAATTAACACAGACAAAAGTCCAAAGATAGCTTGAAGTGTTGACGAAACAGATAGGGTAACGGGCGTAGGAGGAATACCTATTCAAATGTTGGTTGATGGGTTGTTACGCACGTATGACTTCTAGATCCACAGCTAATCGTGAGAGATTCCTTTTGGCTAGGAGGAACTACCTATAATGAAAACAAGACCACCAGAAGGAATTAAACAATATGGGCAGTGAACTGCCTAGCGTATGCTAGATCTGGGAAGTATGATACTTCCTAGATGGCTGTCAGTCCACTGTTTTAAAAAATTTAATGTTGTAAACAAAGTAAATCCTATTGTTATTTTAAAATGATTTAGGTATCTCACTTAAAAACACAATAAGAAATAGATCTAATCTAACAGGCTAAGCTAGAATAGAATCCAAAGGTCAAATGATTGGTTCTGGGTCTCTGCAGGTTTGATAAAGGTCTCGGGTAGATCACAGGTGAATGAGGGTGAGATGAAATTAGGTGGGTAGGTCTCTGTTCTAGGCTGTGTGGGCAAACACAGAGACCGGTGTCGGTCAGGGGTGACCGACGGTGGTTAGGTGTAACCGGTGCTAGTTACTGTGAGATCTGGAAATGTCACAGAACAAGCTGGGGTCTCCTTTGTGATTACACAAAGGACTTTGGTTGGTCGGAATGAGGTATTGGGTGACTGGAGTAGGATTTGGTGAGATTTTAATGGGTATATGGAGGTGAAAATGTGGAGAAGGTCAATAGGGAGCAAGATAAACAATGGATGATAAAATGATGATGAAATGAAATAACCAAGAAAGTATGATGTTGTACTTACTTGGATTCCATTCCTGAATGCCTGTGTGTGAGGGATGGAGGTGCTGATGATGGGTTTGAAGGTTGAAAGTGATCACCAACTGAATAAAAGCTTCTGCATGGGCTGCATGTACACTCCTCTTTTCTTGGATAGATCAGATCATGGCTAGGATGGTTGTGCAGGAGAAGATGCTCAATCTCCTTCCTTGGATGTGAGTTTTTGCTGGAATTGGCTCTCTGAAGATGCGTTATCTCTCTGAGATGTGTTCTTGCTCGTCAACTTTCTCCCAATGTTTGCCAACCTTGAGAATAAGGTAGTTTAGGGGTTAAAAGGGGTAACCGACGGTGGTCCGGCTTAACCGGTGACGGTTAGGGGTAACCGACGTCGGTCAAGGCGAGATTTCCTAGGTTTACTAAACTAGGGAGATCCTCCTGATTTCCTTGGATCTCGTGTCATTATCCCATGGATTAGACTGGGAGCTTCTTGTGAGCATGTGGGAATGTGGTTAGAGGGAATGTAGGCATTGATTTTTAGGGTTTGGGTAAGTCTTAGTTAGTTATGGGAACTTACTAAGAATAGGTCTTAGGTTGAGTTGGCTTGGTGAGGTGTCTAAGTGAAGTGTATGTGTGGATATTATTTAAATAAGATATTTAAATAATAAATATAGTGAGGATAATGCATTAATTTAATTAAATTAATATTAGTGGGGTGAGGGGCGGGGGGTCATGGCTAGGTAAATGTAATAAAGGGTGCTTATATGTCGAGGGACAAAAGGGGAGTGTGACCTAATTTTAGTGTCTACATTTTGCCCCTTTTTGTTGCGTAGCTTGTATTGGTAAGTGATGCTAACAAAAATAAGATGTGGTTGCCCCATGTGTGGGTGAAGGTGATCCCCCTCAAAACAGGAACTGACGAGGCAGCAGGCTGAAGCGGTGAGTGGTTTGATAAAAGGTAAATGTGAGGAAAAGGCAAGTGGGTACAGGGGAAAAGGGTGAAAGGTCTACTCGGGAAATCTAGGTAATGGGTCAGGGTCATAGGTAGCAACAGTCAAACGCATGCACACGTATAAACTATAGCACGCTACCGAGTTGAAGAGCAGGCAAACTCTACATCGTCTAAGGTCGATAGGTTTATCCAAACAAGGTTGAAGTGAATCCGGTATCCAAGGTATAGGATATGGTCAGGAAACACAACGTAGGTTAGGTGCAGGAACATTTAGGTATGTTCTGGTACACCAAAGGTAGGGTCAGGATAAACGGTCATGGAAATAGGCTAGGTAAGGTCATTAGGTCAATCAAAACAGGTAATAGTGCCACAAGGTATAGGCGAACACATGAGGTCAAAGGTCACTAGCGATGGTCCAGGTCCAAATATCTAGGTCACGGCATGGGTAAGGCCAAGGTAGGGGTAAAATAATAAGAAGTCCCCAAAGGAGGAAAAATGGAGGTAGGAAGTGATGAGGTCAGGAAAGGTAAGGTAATGGGTTGGGTAAAGGTTGGATGGGGTAAAGGAGCAAGGTAAAGGGTGGGGTAAAATGGCAAAGTAAGGGCAATGTGTAGGTGAGGGTGACTGATGGCGGTCATGGATAACCGACGTCGGTATAGGAAAACTGGCGATGGTGAGGTAGGGCACGAGACCGATGCCGGTCAAGGGGAACCGACGTCGGTTAGGTCAGGTTTGTTATAAAAACAAAAAATCCATGTTTTTATTATTCGTTTGTTATTTGTGAAGTGAAGAAACGTGAAAAATGAGAGAAAAGAGAGAAAAGTGTGGAGGAAAAGGACAGTGATGGAACAGTGTGATTTGATGAGGGTTGGGTTGGTGAGTAGCGGGTCCACTGGATCAGGGTGAGAGAGTTGATTGGTCAGAGGGTGTGAGTAGGTATTTGGTGATGGAAGAGGCTGGAGAGGGAGATGGTCAGGGCAGACCTTACAGGCGGTACATGTGGCAGGTTTACCAGAGCCCAGTGCCACATGATTGGGGCCTTATAGGCCCAGATATAGGTAGGGGTAGGGGGCACCACCACAAGGTAATCACCGAACACTATCATTAGCACATTAAATAGGTCACTGCAGGGTAGGTATAGGGTTTGAGACCTATGGGACCACCATATACCGTGCCTATATCAAGGTTACGGGATGCCCTAGGTGAGGTGAGATATTATCAGGATCAGCTCATGGCAGCCGGGGATAGACTTCCCAATCCTTTTGGTAGAGTACAGGGCACAACAGGCATCCAGTGAGAGGACGAGATCCCGCACACATAGTGTGGAGAGACCGAGGTCAGTGAGCTCTGAGGCCCGATCAGGGAGAGGCCACCAGTGCATGGGTGACCAGAGCTAGGTGATGTGCCAGTAGGGACACATGAGGCCAAGGGTGTAGGTGACATAGAGATGGAGGACATCCGGATGAGATGCCTGAGATGTGGTCACCTGGATTTTTTATGTATACTAGTGATTTTTGGATATATATATGGCCTGCGTGTGAAGGTAGTTGTATTTTTATCACATACCGGCCTGATGCCAAAGATTGAGGATGTATGAGTGATTTTTGTATATTTTGAGCATATACCGGCCTACGTGCCGAAGAGATTTTGTATTGATTCATTCATTCTTTTTGTATATGAGACTGGCCTAGTGCCGATGACATTTTGTATTATATATATATATCGGCTTGCGTGCCGACATTTTTGAGATGATGGACAGGATGAGATAGACATGTATATTGAGATACACATTTATTGATTTATATGATGAGATTCATGGTATTTTGTGATGTGTTGATGTGTGTATGAGACATTGGTTTATGGCTTGTGTTAGATGAGATATGGATTTTTTACTTGAATGTGGTTTGAAATTAGGTGAGTTAGGCATGATGGAGTTAGGTTGGTTTAGGCATGGTGAGTCAGGTTAGGCATAGGCATGGTTGAGTCAGAGTTGGTTAGGCATAGGCATGGTTGAGTCAGGTTATAGGCATGGATTGAGTCAGGTTATAGGCATGGATCGAGTCAAGGTTATGAGTGAGGTATGGATCAGTCAAGTATGGGTTTAGTTATGATTCATTATTTTGGCAATGAATGATACTATGGGTCATATGTGAAATGTTGTATAATCTATGCATAGTGATGATAGAGAGATGGTAGGTGTAATAAATGTATGATGTGGTAAGCAACTTGTTATGTATGTGGCTTAATTTCCAATTTTGTTAGAAAAGGGGAACTAAGTGAAATGTGATGTAAATGGTGAGTTAGGCATGGTTGATGAATTGTTTTAGGGTAGAGAATGGCCGAGCTAACCTCCAAGGGCCCCATGCCCTCAGAGTGCTGCCTACATAGTCCTAATGAAAAGGGACCTCAGGCCGATGTAGTTCTCCCATGAGCTAGGGAAGAATATGAAAATGAGTTGGTAGGTTTTTGGGCATGTTGTGGGTTTAGGTTTAATAGGTGTGGGTAGATTATAGGTAAAAGGATGCAGGTGAAGGTGATTATGGTGAAAGGGGAGGACTACCTCAAAGGTAAGCGTCGAGGACCAAGTCCTGTATAAGGTAATCAAAATGTAAACAAAGATGGTTAAAAGATAAGAGGGGGGCAATAAAGCCACCTGATTGGGTAGGATCATACCGAGTAGATCATACCTTGGAGGGGGTGATGAACATAAGACCCAAAAGGCATTGCATGATTAACGGTTCTATGATGAAGGTAGTCACAGGATCACCAAATGTCTAAATTCCAAGATGTCCCTTGAGGCAATTGAGGAAATGAGAGTGGAAATGGTAAGGTGGGTGAAAGGTAGTTAATTTTATATGTTTTGAGTGACAGGGCTTTTGGGCAAGAGGTCCTAGGTCACAATGGGCAAGTCCATGACTAAAAATTTTTTTTTTGTTTTGATAGACTGATCGATGCGGGAAGTCTATATGGGATAAATAATATGGTACTCCTTGAGGTCTTCGTGAAGCTGATCGATGCGGGAAGCTTCAGTTTCTCTATTTTTTTTGAAAGCTTCACATAGCTGTCCTTCGAGGGAGTAGTCTATTTATAGCAGCAATTTTGTCGAGAGGAAGATGTCCTTTTGAGGGAGTCATCTTTTATTAGAAGTTTGACTCAAGGAGTTTGGTCCCATGTGAGGTCTTTGAAATCATGGACAAGACCAAGGTGGAGGATAGGACTCTTGTTCAAAAGGCAAGGTGGAATGACCATGGGATCTCATCTAAAGGTAGATGAAAAGTATCCATGAGAATCATGCTATGTGCAGTGCCGTGGTACACATATTCAAGAGAAGATAACAAGTGACGGGTACTCACATGATTCTTGTTTAATCATTAGGGAGGTGTATGGAGTGGATAGCGCTCAAGGGACGAGCCTGTAAAGAGACAAAGGGTGAGGTAGGACAACGAGTCAACAATAGAATGGTCAAAGATGCAATGTGTTAAGGGGCTCAGGTTTGGGTTTACCATCAAGTGAGGATAAATGATAGGCACCTGATCCATAGGTATGAGTTACGATGTATGGTCCAAGCCAATTAGGAGTGAATTTTCCCCATTTACTTTTTTCTGCTTTGGTTACGTGTTGATTTTCTTTCAAGACAAGGTCACCGACTTGGAAGGTTCATTCATGAACACGTTTGTCATAAGCACGTTTGATACGTTGTTGGTAAACTTGAAGGTGATCCAGAGCGTTAAGATGACATTCATCTAATAACTCTAGTTGTGCTAAGCGGTCCTGACGAAAGTCATCATCAGTAAGCATGTCATGGAGAGAAATGCAGAGTGAGGGGATCTGGACTTCGAGAGGTAGAACAACCTCTGTACCGTAGACCAGCGAAAAGGGTGTGGCCGTAGTGGAAGTGTGAATACTAGTGCGGTATGCCCATAGGGAAAAAGGAATGTGTGTATGCCAATCCTTCCCAGTATCGTCAACCACTTTCATGAGAATTTTGTTGAGGGTTTTGTTAGTGGATTTGGCTTGGCCATTGGTTTGTGGGTAATAAGGTGATGAGAAACTAAGCTGAATGCCGAAGGCGTTGCAAAGTTTTTGCAATGTTTTGTTTTTGAATTGTTTTCCATTGTCAGTGATGAGGCGATGAGGAACACCAAAGTGACAAATGATGTGATGGTTAATGAACTCACATATCTTCTCGGCTTTGTGGAGATGAGTGGTATGGCTTCCACCCATTTTGTGTAGTATTCGGTAGCAGTTATGATCCATTGATGGCATTGGGAAGAATGAGGATTGATTTCTCCGACAAGATCCAAACCCCATTGAGAGAAGGGCCAAAGGTCACGAGTGACCTGTAAGGCATGACTGGGTGTATGATGAAGGTTGGAATGTTGTTGACATTTCACACAATGTTTGACATAGTCGCAACAATCATGGTTAAGGGTCGGCCAGTAATAGCCTAGGTGAAGAATACGCTTAGCAACAGCAAGGCCACTAAAGTGACCTCCACATATGCCATCATGAACCTCCTTAATGGTATAAGGAATTTCAGAACTTGTGAGGCATCGTAAGAGAATACCATCAAAGCCACGTTTATAGAGGAGTCCCCCCAGAATGATGAAATGAGAGACCTTTTTAAGGAAGGCACGTTGTCCGTTACGGGTGAGATCAGGAGGTAAGATGGAGAGAGAAAGGTAGTCAGAGTACTATTTATACCAAAGGTCACTCGGGTCAGGGGTGTCAGTTCTGATTGAGTAAACATCATGAGGTAAATAAGAAGGTGAATGGAGGTGTTGTATGGTGACAAATATTTTGGAATCGGCAGGGGAAGCAGGTATTTGGGAAGCTAAGTAGGCCATGGTATCGGAAAATTTGTTGGTTGAACGTGGGATGGTTTGAAGGGTGTAACGATCAAAGGTGGTCAAAAGTATGTCTACATGATGTTTATACTTTTGAAGTATCTCGTTATGACATTGGTACATACCATTGACTTGGTTTACGACCAATTGTGAATCACCAAAGATGTGGATTGATTTGACATCTAGGGCATATGCGGCTTGGAGACCTAGTACGAGCGCTTCGTACTCGGCAATATTGTTGGTGCATTCAAAGTCTAGTTTGAAAGACAAAGGCATGGGTTCTCCATCTAGAGGAATGAGGATAATACCAGCCCCACCCCCACGCTGACACTTGGAACCATCGAAGAATAGTGTCATTTGGTAAGGGGGTTCGTCCAGGGAAAGAGTAGCAATTGACTCATTAGGAAAGTCAAAATTAGAGGGTTGATCCCTAGAAATAGGTGCATCAGCCAGTTGGTTGGTGATAGCTTGGCCCTTGATGGACTTTTGATGAATGAATTTGAGGTCAAGATCAGCTAAAAGCATAAGCCATCGCGTGGCATGCTGATTTTGATAAGGTTTGGCATACATGAAGTGTAAGGGATTGGTGTTGGTCACGACATAGGTTTTGTGGTTGAGTAGGTAATGGCGGAGTTTGGTGGCAATGAAAACTAAGGCTAAGAAAAGTTTTTCTGGATGGTTGTATCGGGTTTCATAGTCCAAAAGAGTATGGCTTATGTAATAAACTACCTGCTCCCTGTGTTGTTCATCGCGATGAGCGAGCATGGCTCCCAAGGAATGATCGGTAGCTGATATGTATAGGTAAAAAGGTTGATCGTCTTTAGGTGGAATGAGTACGGGTGGTTGGAGAAGGTATTGTTTTAGGGCCTCAAAAGCTTTGTGACAGTCATCATCCCATTTAAAGGAGACATCCTTCCTAAGTAGATGATGAAATGGTTGACACCGATCAGATAATTGTGAAATGAAATGGTGAATGGACTGTAATTTACCTTGCAGGCTACAGAGTTGTTTAAGGTTAGTAGGCGGAGGCATTTACAGAATGGCCTTGACTTTAGCAGGGTCAACTTCTATACCACGGAGGGAAACAATAAATCCCAGGAGCTTTCCTGAGAGAACCGTGAAGACACACTTTTTAGGCTGAAGGCGGACACAATATTTAATGAGGTGGTCAAAGATGGTTTTGAGGATGGTGAGGTGCTCAGAGCGACATTTAGATTTGGCCAAGAGATCATCCACGTAATCTTCCAATATGTGATGCATGATATCATGGAAGATGTAAGTCATAGCACACTGATATGTAGCACCAGCATTTTTAAGGCCAAAAGGCATGACTCGATAGAAAAAGGTTCCCCAAGGGGTGATGAATGTGGTCTTGTGTTGATCTTCTGGGGAAAGAAAAATTTGGTTATAACCTGAGAAGCCATCCATGAGTGAGAGCATCTCATGACCAGTGGTGAGGTCAACCAGTTGATCAATACCAGGCAAGGGAAAGTCATCTTTTGGGTAGGCTAGGTTGAGGTCACAGAAGTCCATGCAAATGCGGAGTCCCCCTGTTGCTTTAGTAATAGGGACAATGTTAGAAATCCAATGAGGATAATCAATGGGTAAGATGAAGGAAATGGAAAGAAGGTGCTGAAGTTCTTCTTTGATGAGAAGAGCAATGCGAGGGTGCATTTTCCTCAGCTTTTGTTTGATAGGTTTGGCATCAGGAATGGTTACGATATTGTGGACCACTATGGTGGGGTCAATACTGGCATGTCTGTAAGACCAAGTGAAAGCGTGGTTATGATCTCAGAGAAAAGAAGTGATGGCTTCCTGTTCAGCAACATCTAAAGATTGTCTGATCTTTAGGATGTGCGGGTCATCCTGAGTATGAATGTTGATCTCGATAGTCGATTCATTCAACATGGTTTGCGTCTCAGAGGGTAACGACTGATGAATATATGAGTCTTCTGCACCAAGGTAGGTGAGTATGGATTCATCATCCTGACATTGAATGATGTTAATTGTAGGTGTGTCATCATTGATCATCTCAGGATACAGGAATGGAAGAGTGGAAGGGGCCTCACCTTCACGTTGATAAGTCAAAGGCCCCAAGGAAATGGTGTTTATAAAAAAAAAGTTAGGGGGGATAGATTCAGGATCCATCGACTCTGTCGGTGAGGGTGGTGATGAAGGTGGAGCGGGTGAAGGTGGTGATGAAGATGAAGGTGGAGAAGGGCTAGGGTCCTCAATGAGTTCAATGTGGGCCTGTTTGGTAGGAGGTTTGGGGAATTTGATACCACTATGGTCATTATGTTTGCGGGTGGTACATGGAATAACAGTATGGCGGCCTTGCTCGTAAAATCCAAAACCAAAACCCTTCCATGCACAACGGTGCAGGAAGGTGTGGGTGAAATGGTGATTGGTAAGTGATTGGAAGTCAGCGGAAAATGGGTGGGGTTGTGATGGTGGTTCAGGTGTGTAAGTGGTAGTATCAAGTCCCCCATAGGTGAGACTAGTATGAAGATGAGGAGGACCATAAAGGAGGTGTTCTCCTATATGGTGATCATAGCGAGGGTGTTGGTGAAGGCTTCCATACTCATGTGGAGTAAGGAATGTGTTGACACTATATAGGCGGTACTCCCCCAGAGTGAGGCATTGAAAAACACCTTCCAAGGGATCAGTGGTTGGTATGTAGGTAGCTGGAATGGATGATGTGTCAGAGGTCGATGCAGAGGTGGAGTTAATGGATTGGGAAGCTAATGGGTCAGCCGTGGAGGTTATAGCAGTGGTAGGAATGGAGGAGGTATGTGTGGTGAAAGTAGCAGCTGTACTGGTAGGTGGAGGTGTAGGTGAAGTGGTATTGGTTGCGGAGGTAGATGGCTTGATAGGTATGAGCACATCATTGGGTCGGTAAAGCATGTTGCATGTTTTGAAAGGTGATGGGTCAGCTGGAATGGTATAAGTGTGTCCTTTGTGTTCAAACTTTACACAACGATGCAAAGTGGAAGGAACGCAACCCATGACATGGATCCAGGGTCTACCAAGCAACAAGTTATATTGGAATTCCCCCTCCAAAACGTAAAACAATTCTGGAACAGTGTGGGGGCCCACGCGAATGTGAAGGATGATAGTGCCTAGTGTGGAGGTGATAGCGTCATTGAATGAACGCAACATGACCGGATGTTTATGCATGTAATTGTTAGGTATGTGCATTTGAGAAAATGCATGGGATGAAATGATGTTAATGCTAGTGCCTCCATCAATCATCACATGGCGTACCCGTATGTCATCAATGTGGATAGAGATGAAGAGGGCTGGGTCTGGGTCATCATTTTGGTGTGGCGCGATCTCCTCCTCTGAGAAGCTAAGGGAGGCCACTTGGTGAACAAGGTGAGGTGAGGATGAAGGTGGTAATTTGGTGAGAGAGGCTACATGATGGGGTGTGATAATGGAGGCTACGGGTGTAGGGTCATTGGGTAAAACCTCAATAGATTGAAGAACCTCCATGAGGGCTTGACGATGGGATTCCAAGGTTTGGATGAGGTCATATAAGGACATTTTGAGGGGAGATTGGTGTAATTGTTTGAGCATGGTGTGATGTGTGATGCCATTAGAAATGGGGTATGTGGGGCCGTGGATAGTTATTTTAGGTATGGGTGCAGATGGTATGTTGGGTATAGGATTGGTTGGTGGGTCAGTTGCCTTTTCTTTTCCCTTCTGCACATGTGTAGTGACATGTATCATGTTGATTTGAGGGGAGTTGGAAAATGGAGAAGGTGTAGGATGAGTGGTATAATGACATGAAGGGAAAAAACCTACTGGAGGAGAAAAGCCTTGTGAGGTGAGTTGGGCACAATGACATTTGGGTGGTGGCATGGAAAGTTCTCTTGATGTGAACCATGTTAATTTCAAATCTTGGGTTGGCTCTAGGAGTGGTGAGGGTGGAGGTTGTGGTTGTTGAGTGGGAAGTGTGGGAATGGGTGTAGGTGAAACAGGATCCTTGTCAAGAAGGTCATCGTCATCAAAGTTGGTTTCTGGTGGACACAATTGGATAAGGATGGTTTTCAAGGCCTTGCAGTTCTCCACATCATGCCCTGGCACATGATGGTATGCACAAATTTTAGTATCATCAAACCCTTTTGGCTTGGGTTTGAGGGGGTCGTAAGGTTGGAGTGGTGGTAATGTGATAACAGAGGTCTCAAGGAGGTTGGTTAAAATTTTGGCATAGGACCCTGCTAGTGGATCACAATGGGAAGTGAACATGGGTTTGGGTGTAGGTGTGGTTGATTATCAAGGAACTATTTTTGGAAGTGTAGGAATGGGTCGAATCCTATGGGTTTAGGTGCTGGTGTGGTTTTAGGTATCGGTGTGTTTGTTTGGGTAGGGGTACAATAGATGGATGGGTAGGAGGGTGTGTGGTTGTTTTGACTACCTTATTGTGGGGTAGTGGGGTTTTGTTTTTGGGTTGCACCTTCTTGGGTAAAGGTGATGTGGGTGTACGAGGTCTAGAAGGAAAAGTAGATGGAGGAAGAGGGTGAGTTACCCATAAGGATAATGGGGTTCTATGAAGGTAGATGACGCGGGTCGTACTTGGGGTGTGAGGGACAATGACTTAAGTGTAGTGGGTAGTGAAGCAATAGCTGAAGGTATTGGAGGTATTGGTGGTAAAGAGACTGCAGGTGTGGGTGTAAGTCATGTTGTGTGCCTGGGTAGGTTAGAGGTTTGTGAGGAAGGAATGGGTTGTTGTGTTATTGGTTTATGGATGGGTGAAGGTTGCTTGACCATGTTGGGCAACTGAGGTCTTAAGATAGATGGGACAAGTGTGGGTGTGATTGGTGTGGTCGGGGTATGAGGTCGATGAGTTTGTTTCTTTGGTTTGGGTGTCGGAGTAGGTGTGGTATTGACATTGGAGGATGTAGCTAAATCTAGTTTAATAGGTGGATGAGTAAGGCTGGTGGTCAGGGTGACCCCTAAAGTGGTAATAGGTTTAGTTGAGGAAAATGTTGTAGGTGTGGGTTTGGGTTTAGATGTAGGTCAGGTTATGGGTAAGGGTGTGGTTTGAGTGCTAACAGGTATCGTGGAAGGGGTTGCGATAGAGGTGGTTGTATTTGGTTTGATTGGTTGAAATGTGTTTGGGTAGATAGTGGAGGTATCAGCGAGGGATCTCTGCATCTGTGTTGAGACAGGGAGTAAGAGGTGCCCCCATAGTAAAGCCCTATCCACATAATCTAAGTGATCGGCCAAACGTGAGAACGACACATCTGTGGGTGGATTTGGTGAGGACCTAATGGGAATTCCCATAAAATGTGTCTTAGAGATAGGGAATTGGCTAGCTTCAGCTTCCGTGGGTAAGAGAGCTGAAAGTAGGTCTGTTGGATTTTGGGTAGTGGATGGAGAATGCTCACCAAGAGGTAAAGGTATCTCAACTGGGTCTATGATGGGTGGAGGAGATGATGGGAGCTCCTCTATAAGTGGAGGAATGGATAGGTGCTCCTCTGTGGGTGGAGGAGGTAATGGGTGCTCCTCTGTGGGTGGAGGAGGTAATGGGAGCTCCTCTATGGGTGGAGGAGGTACTGTAGGTAAAGGTTCTCTAAGTGGTGAAGCCATGGGTGAGATGGGCTCAATGTTAGTGGAAGACTCCTCCGTAGGTGATGAAGGAGATGAAAGGTGTTCCTCTATTGGTGAAGGAACAAGGGAGGTTGGTTCCAATGCAGAAGGAGGATTTTGGGCTAGGATTTCCTCTATGGAAGGGATGTGAGGTAATTGAGAGGCGACATGTACCTCATTAAAGATAGCGTGAACCTCGCGGGTATGGGTATCATGAGTTGATGTCTCACCAGTTTGATTGGATGAAGGGGCATGGTTGGGAAATGGTTTTTTGAAGATTTGTAGATTTTGGTTGGGGGTGGCATTGGGATTATCCACAGTTAACTCACCTTTCTTGAGCATTTCTTGGACAATATTTTTGAAAGTGATGCAGTTGCCGTCACTATGACCCTTTACTCGATGATAGTTACAGAAATCATGTTCTTTATACCATGTGGGCATGGGGCGAGCAGGGTCAAAACCAGTGTGTGGTTTTATAGGTGGAAGGGTGATGGCTCTGGCTTTGATAAGATTTTCTAAGACAGAAGAGTAAGGTTCCCCAATTGGGGTATATTTTCACTGCTCTCATCTGAATTGAAAAGTCTAGATAGGTGAGAGATTAGATGAGGGTGTAGCCTGATTTGACGGATGAGCTGGGCCGGCCTTGAGTACCACTGCGTTAGTGGTGCCCTTAGCTTTTGAATAATTGGTTTGTGGTTTGGAAGAAGAAGAGGTATCATTCGACTTGAATGCCGAATTCTTATTGCGTAATTGGATTTTCTTCTCTTCGATGGCCCGAATCTCTAACTTTCGTGCCATAGTGAATGCCTCATCGAATGTTTGGAAGGTTTGGACCTGCAAGGTCAGGGAGATATGTCTAGTGCAAGCTCGTGTGAAGAGCTCGATGAGTTCAGTTTGTGGCAGTTGGAAGGTAAGTTGATTGATCAAGTTGTGCCAGCGAGTGAACAAAATCTGTGATAGATTTGTCCTCATACTGACGTGTGGAATATAGATCAGTCATGGTAACCTTCTTGACGATATTGATAGAGAAATGATCCAAGAAGGCTTGGGCTACCTGATTGAATGAGAATATAGAGTGTTTAGGTAACCCACTATACCAATCTAATGTAGGTCTAGTGAGGGACATGGGAAAGGTTCTCAAAAGCAAGGCATCATCATGAGTGATCAGATAACACCCATGTTTGAATGACCGCAAATGCTGCTATGGGTCTTCTTTGCTATTGAAACGATTGAATTTAGGCATTTCCCAATGCACAGGGTATGAACGGATAGGAATGGATGGGTGAATAGGCTTGTTGCAAATCTCATCATAGGTGAGAGTGTTGCGGGAGCCAGAAACCGATGCCTCCAATGTCTGCATCTTGTCCAACATCAATTTAATTAGGTCATTGGTGGGTTGTGATGATTGGATGCCTCCCGTAGTGTGAGAAGGTTGGTTTTGGGCATATAATAGGGGTGACACTCCAGTGTATGGGGATGCCATGTAGGGTGGTGGAGAAGAAGGTAGTGAAATAGGGGGTATGTACCCAAAATGAATAATGGATGAAATAGGAGGTTGTTGGTAGTATGTATATGGGGGTGGAAGGGTCGTGGTAACCCTAGTGGCAATAGGGGTTAATGATTGTGGAATGGAAAGAACCACATTCTGAAATGGGGTAGGGGTCACTGACACTAGAGGTGGGAATGTAGCTACAGGTATGTGTGAGACATTAGGGGTAGATGAGGTTATGTTTGGGGTAGTCATCGAGGGTACGGTGGATGTAATGGGTGCCACAGAGGTAGCAGATGTGGCAGTCATAGCGGGTATAGGACCTAACTACGAAACGATTGGGGGTAAAGTGGATGCGGGCGGTATGGAGCCAAATGGGGCCGATGCGGGAGTGGGTGCGAAGAGTCAGGGGGATAGATACGGGCATGCCATATATCAACTGACCTGAGGCATCTCGAGTGGACGAGTGGGAAAGGTAAAACTGCAAGGTGGCAAGGTTCTGGTCAAGGATTCATGTGAACTCCTCATCTTTGGTAGTGATAGTAGTAGGTTGGATGGGATCCATGGCTGGTGATAAAATAGAAGGTGGTGAAGGACTAGGTGGGATTGGTTGACAACTAACATGGAATACAAGTGTGTTTGCTTGTCTTCGGGTCAGCACCATATGAATCAGTACTGATCAGGTAGGGTTACTTCTCTATAATTGACACAGAGAATAGCAGGAATAGGTGAATCTAGTGAAAAAAGTGGATTAAGTACTAAATGGTCGCTGGAATGTGAAATAGGCTAACCAATGTTAGTTAGGGAAAACTGATGCTGGTGAGGGCTAACCACTGTCAGTTACTGTAGAAAATGATAGTGAGTAAACATCGAGGAAGAAGGTAAAATCTGACAGGTATGCCAAATCTGAAGATGTTTAAAATGTCAATGGGAATAATGATAGTGACAAGGGCTGTGAAAAGTGGAAGAAAGTGAATAAAAATGTCCCTTTGAGTAGGTTAGTAAAAGGACCTAGAACTAACGTCGATTGGGTATAACCGATGGCGGTCAGAGGTAACCGATGACGGTTACTATGAAATTGAAACAGTGATGAAATAAAGTGGTTGTGAATTAAAATCTAATGTAGAATCACACCTATAATTCTAATAATGATGATGATATGGCCCAGGCACACTCAGGTGAAGCCGGAATACACCAGCTGTGATGAGGAGCATGCAAGGATGAACAAAAAAAGTGACGAACGTGATCTCTCACATCAAAATGCAAGCCAAGCAAAAACACTAAGAAAATGTGATCCTATGAGTGCCCTTTCTATTATGTTTGTTTAGCTTATGTTATTTAGGGACTGACACATGAATTGTGAAATAGAGTTTTTGGTGAGGATGGCTTCCTATAAATAAGGAGATCTAAAAAGTGAGGTTTTAGGTATGTTATGGTGGGGGTGGGCTTCACTCTGAAGTATGACTCGATAGAGCAACGAGTTGGGTGCCCACTATGTCATGATCATGTGATCACCTATAGCTTCTTCTAGGTAGGATGTTGTTTAAGAATGTATGTATTTTGAATTTTTGTAAGGTTTGGTAAGACTTGGAGAAAGAGAAAAGGACAGAAGTGCTTTTCTACGATTCATTTGTCAGCCATCAGCTTGGCATGACTTCCAGCGTATAGGTTACCCTTAATTAATGTGAGCTAATGCAATAAATCATAATGGAATGCACTTATTTTTAAACCCAAATCAAAAATGTGAAATTGGATGACACAATAAGATGAAGAAGAAGAGGGATGCTCTTTCACTATAATGCAGAAAACATGAAGAAATGATTCTTTTTAATTACACCAAAAGAAAAGTTTCCTTTAGAATAAATAAAAAGAAGATGTGGGTTACCAAGGAAGAACATTAGTGTGTACACTTTTCAGAAGGGAAACAAACACACAATTTTTTCCTAGGAATGAATGAAATGCAAGGAACCCTAGATGGGTCCCACCGGGCATGCCAAAATGTTTCACCATTGATTCTTAGATCATTTCTTTGAAGTGTTGATGAAATAGATATGGTAATGGGTGTTGGAGGAATACCTATTCAAATTTTGGTTGATGGGTTGTTACGCACGTATGACTTCTAGATTCCACAGCTGATCATGAGAGCTTCCTTTTGGCTAGAAGGAACTACCTGTAATGAAAACAAGACCACAAGAAGGAATTAAACAATATGGGCAGTGAACTGCCTAGTGTATGCTAGATCGGGAAGTGTGATACTTCCTAGATGGTTGTCATTCCACTGTTTTAAACAATTTAATGTTGTAAACAAAGTAAATCCTATTGTTATTTTAAAATGATTTAGGTATCTCACTTAAAAACACAATAAGAAATATATCTAATCTAACAGGCTAAGCTAGAATAGAATCCAAAGGTCAAATGATTGGTTTTGGGTCTCTGCAGATTTGATAGAGGTCTCAGTTAGATCACAGGTGAATGAGGGTGAGATGAAATTTGGTGGGTAGGTCTCTATTTAGGGTTGTATGAGTAAATACAAAGACCGATATTGGTAAGGGGTGACCGATGGCAGTTAGCTATAATCGGTGTTAGTTACTGTAACACCTGGAAATGTCAAAGAATAAGCTTTGGGTCTCCTTTGTGATTGCACAAAGGACTTAGGCTGGTCAAGATGAGCTATTGGGTGACTAGAGTAGGCTTTTGCAAGGTTTTAATGGGTATATGGAGGTGAAAATGTTAGAGAAGGTCAATAGGGGGTAAGGTAAGTAATGGATGATAATATGATGATGAAATGAAATAAACCAAGAAAGTATGATATTATACTTACTTGGATTCCGGTCTTGAATGCCTATGTGTGAGGGATGTAGATGCTGATGAGGGGTTTGAAGGTTGCAAGTGATCACCAACTGAAAGAAATCTTCTGCATGAGCTGCATGTACACTCCTCTTTGCTTTAATAGATCAGATCATGGCTAGGATGGCTATACAAGAGAAGATGCTCAATCTCCTTCCTTGCATGTGGGTTTTCACTGGAATTTTCTCTCTAAAGAGTTGTTATCTCTCTGAGATGTGTTCTTACTCGTCAACTTTCTCCCAATTTTTTCTAACCTTGAGAATAAGGTAGTTTAGGGGTTAAAAGGGGTAACCAACAGCGGTCTGGCTTAACTGGCGACGGTTAGGAGTAACTGACGTCGGTCAAGGCAGGATTTTCTATGTTTACTAAACTAGGGAGATCCTCCTGATTTCCTTGGATCTCATGTTGTTATCCTAAAGATTAGATTGGGAGCTTCTTGTGAGCATGTGGGAATGTGGTTAGAGGGAATGTAGGCATTGATTTTTAGGTTTTGGGTAAGTCTTAGTTAGCTATGGCAACTTACTAAGAATAGGTCTTAGGTTGAGTTGGTTTGATGAGGTGTCTAAGTGAAGTGTATGTGTGGATATTATTTAAATAAGATATTTAAATAATAAATATAGTGAGAATAATGCATTAATTTAATTAAATTAATTAAATTAATATTAGTGGGGTGAAAGGGGTCATGGCTAGGTAAATGTAATAAATGGTGCTTATATGTCGAGGGACCAAAAGGGAGTGTGATCTAATTTTAGTGTCTACAACAGGGTCAGATAAGAAGGGGCGATGCCGCAGAGGAACCAAAATAGAGAAAAGGTTTTCAAACTAGTGCCACGCTATCATGTGTCCTAAGGGAAAGCAGGTCGTTGGGAGAAAAGTTGGTTCTTTGCCCTTGCTATCCCAAAAAGGGGTCAAAGTTGCAAAATGGCCCGCAACTCCGCCCAAGGAAAAAGTTAGCGTTTGGGCCCGAGTCAAAGCCAAGTGAGGAATCAGAGGAAAGGGAAAAAGATGAATTGTGGACCTGTAGGCCTAATTTTTGTTCCAATCTGGCTGCCACGTGTCCCATATCAAAAGGGGACCCATTTTTCAAGTTGTTTTCCTGCCCACCTGTACGGACCAGATACAAACTTAGAAGGGGCATATCTTTCGACTCAGGGCTCGAAATATTGCAAATCTAACACCGTTGGAAACATCTCAACCTCCACTACACCATGGAAGCATAAAATATTGTTTTTAGCAAGATTTGGTGGGTGAAAATTAGGAAAATGTCTTTCACCCCATTATTACGGGATCCGATTGGTCCAACTGCCAGAATTTTTTATTTTGGTCTACCATCGTTCCTTCTCTAACACGAAAAAGAAACATGGGGAACCAGAATGGACAGAGTATAAGTGGATTTACAGGAGCATTAATGGCTGGTGGCGGAGTTTCCAATCATATTTCCCGTCTCTTTTTCCTCTTCTCTGTTCACTTGATCTATAAAAGTGAGAGCTTAGCTCATTATAAAGGGTTGTTCATTCTTCTTCTTTGCCTCCCCTCTTCTTTTCTTCCCCAGGATCGGAAATAGAGTTTGAACCTCCTTTCACGGCTTTGTAATGGAATTCTCTTGCCTCTTGCCCATTAACGATGTATTGTGTGGAATTTTGGAGCAATAAAATCTATTTTGTGATGCATTTGTCCATCCTTTGCTTATTTTATTGTCTCTCCTCGCCTCTCGTCGTTACAGGGTATATTGTGCATGTTCTGATGTTTTTTGTAGGTCATGAGAGCTATGTTTAATGGGTTTTGAAGTGGTGTTTTGTGTGAAATCTATCTCTGGTATGTGGTGCATCTTGTCCACCCTCTCCTCTATTCACCTCTCTCCACTTCAGGAAGCTAAGATTGTGACTAGCACTCCCCTTTTCTTGGTGCTATCACCTCGTTAGTGTAGGATTTCCCTCTTTATGCACTTTCTCTCTCCCTGTCTCCTTAACATTGTTAGGATAGGTGTAGTTAGACATCATTTCTGCATTAGGAGTAGTTTAGCATTAGGATCACGAAGAAGAAGCCGAATTTCTTCAGAGGGCAATCTCAAGTCCGCAAGTCCCACAACTTGAGAGATGGTCCCGTGTTATGCAATCACACCAAATGAGTCTGCCCTAGAAAATCAGATCCATAACTCATTTGGGGGTGCTGTGATTTCTCACCAACAATAACCATGTAGAGTGTGATGGCGAAAGTGTGCTAAGGAGACAAATGAAAGCGTGAAGTGATAAAAATGAAGCATTTAAGCTAATAAAGAGGAAGTAACCCTAGGGGTGAAGCGTATGAGTTTTAACTTGTTGAAGGGTTGCTTATTTTTGTGTATTAAGGATGGACCTGCAAAAGAAGAGAGAAAGAGTAGTCAAATTCATGTGTTATGAAAAATATGTAAAAGCACGTAAAAGTATGAAAAAGTGTGAAAAAATAGTAAAAGGAAAGTATGCACCTGATCTGTAACAAGTGAAAATGATAGAAAATGTCCTAAAAATGATATAGAAGAATGATTTTTTTGGGCGATCTCATGCCAAGAGTGAGTTTTTTGGGCGATTTCACGCCAAGAATGATTTTTTTGGGTGATCTCACGCCAAGTGCGAGTTATTTGGGTGATCTCACGCCATGATAGAAGAGTTTTGGGGAGAAAGGTCTAGTGTTATTCTCCATCTATTACTGCTTCCTTAATTTATACACCACTGTAGATGGTGTGATCCTGCTTTGTTCCATGTTGTTCCAGTTTGATCCAAGTAGAAAAAGGAGATAGAATGCATTCTAAATGATGTAGGATTGTCCCTAATACAATGAAAACTGCTATATGGACTGCTGAAAACCATGATGATTTGAGAAAGTAATTGTAACAGCCACCTAGTTATAGGTGCTCAGGAAAGGTCAGGAGAGCCCAGGTGCCAGTGTTTGTATCTAGGCATTGGCGTCTGTGCTGAACCGAGGGCCCAAGTCAAAATCTAGGTCATTTATTTAATTGTATATTGTTATGTTCCTTTATTATGCATACTTGTACTGAAGCTCGAAGCTATTGTATGGGGTGACTGATTCACTCAATATGTGCCCTCCCATTTGGGGTGCATGCAACATCACTAGGAGAATGTGGCCCAAAGAGAGGACCTGATGTTGAGATGAAGCTGTATCCCTACAGGGGGATTGTGAGTGGTAGAAACCAAGGCACATGAAAACAAAGTGGTTAGATGCATGTGTTAGTAAAAAAGTAGCAAACATGTAATACAAAAACAATGTAACAAGCAAATGTGCATACAAAAGAGAGACAACGAAAAGTAGGTTTCATACATGGGAAATCAATCAAAATGTCATAAGACGATCAATGTAAAAATAACCAAAGTCATACAATGTGCATTCAAGACAAAGGGTATAGACCACAAACAATAACATGCAATGACAAACAATGGCAAACAATAAAAATCAAAATATCAGAAAACCATGGTGGCAAATAGTTCTTGCAAGACAAATAATACACATGAAGTACCCATTAAAATGTTAGAAACATAAAGAGTATGTCAAAGTGTATATAGATCCATGGCAAATAGTGTGCTAGTAAAAGTAGAAAGTAGTAGAGAATGGAACAATAAAACCTGTGATGTGTAAGAGTAGAAATGTAGATGCCCCAAGGAGCCTTAGTGGAACTAGTAAGAGGTACAATGCCAAGCATCACTGCCACATGTAAGGATCTGTAAGAAGTCTACATCCATAACTAAAGACCAAGTGAACGCGCAATTGTATATATAGAATTATAATGAAATACTAAGTATCTGTCTAACATGTGAAACAAAGTGTACATGTAAGCATAAGTAAGCAAGAATAAATGCAACCAAGACATGCAATATGTTTTAAGTGAGTGAGATGGAATGAACTACATTGTGAATGTGATAGGAGTAGTGTGTCCCTTGAGTGGATGTGAATGAATATGAGATTAGGTTCATTTATAAAATACCCCTCGACAATCAAGAATGAACCATACAACAAGAGTGGGTCATCGGGAAATGGTTAAAATTGTGTTTGCTAGAAAGATAGATCAATGAAGCATAGAGTGTAAAGAGTGAATGATGGTGAGGTTAATTTCATATTTAGACCCTCAGCAGTTGAATATGAATTTTGGAACTAGAGTGTTTCATATGGTTGTGGCGATGTTTACGCATAGTAGCATTTGAGATGCATTATGTTTCACACATTTTTGAGTGGCTTGCCAAGGAGAGTAGCAAGACGATAGATTCCCCCTAGCTTGTCTGTGAAGACATAAGGTTTGAGCCAATTAGGTTTGAATTTTCCTTTGAAACAGGCTTCGATCATTGTGTTTTTCTGATTTTCCTTTAATATAAGATCACCGATATTGAACTCTCATGGAAGAAGTTTTTTATCATAATCATGTGTAATGTGAGCCTGATATACTCAGAGGTGTTCAAGAGCTTACACACGATGAGAGTCAAGCATCTCAAACTCATGGATCTGGTTTTCTTGATATTTATTTTATTTGAGAATGCCTTTTAGTGATACCTGTAAGGAGGGTATTTCGAACTCTAGGGGGATGACTGCTTCAGTGCCATACATGAGTAATAAGGATGTAACATTAGTAGGGTTACACACGCTAGTGCGGTAAGCCCAAAGAGCGTATAGTATTTGATTGTGCCCATCGTCTCCACCAACATCAAAGGTCTTGCGTAATAATTTAACAATTATCTTGTTTGTGGCCTTAGCTTGACCATTTCCCTGTGGATAATAAGGAGTGGAAAATGTTTGCTTTATCTTGAATTTGGCACAAAGGTGCTTCACATCCTTATTTTTGAAAGGAGATCCATAATCGGTTATACTTGTGGAGGGAATTACAAAGCGTGTAATGATGTGGGTAGTAATAAAATGAAAAATGTTGAGACCAATGGTAGTTTGCAAGGGTGCGCCTTCAACCTATTTAGTAAATTATTTTATTGTAGTAATGATGAACTTATGATCATCAGCCGATTTAGAATTAATTTTTCCAACAAGATCAAAACCCCATAAGGATAAGGGCCATGAGGGAGCAATATGCTGGAGGTCATATGCAGATGCATGATGAAGGTTGCTATGTTTTTGACACTTGTCACAATGTTTGGCATATTTAAAACAATTCTGCTCCATAGTAGGCCAATAGTATCCCTGACGTAAAATATTGTGTGACATGGCTTTTCCTGAGAAGTATCCCCCACAAAAACTATCATGAACATGAGAAACAACTGTGGAAAGATCGTCGATCCCTAAAAAATATAACAAATGACCATCAAATGATCTTTTGAGTAATGAAGCATCGATAATGACATATTGTGTAGCCTTGTGTTGTAAATGACGAGCTTCATGAGATTGAAAGCCATCAATAATGGCTTGTCGATATAAAAAGTTATAAGATTGAGTAAACCATTCAGGATGTTTACTACTACGTTTGATAACACGTGCTTTAAGAGATGGACTCTCAATAGATGTTTATCGTAAGTGGCGAATGATGAATGTGTCCTACTCATAAGTGATATCTTGGGGGATGAGCGATGCTGCACTAGCCATAAAATTTGTATGAAAATTGTCCTTGCGTGAAATAATGAAAAGAGAGCAGGACTCATATGTAGCTAAGAGTGTTTTGATCAAGTTATTATATAGGAGAAAACACTTCTATTTTGTTTGATACATATCATTACCTTAATTTATAATAAGTTGCAAATCACAATGTATGCAACTATTGTGAATATTAAGTTTTTGGATGATAGTGAGGCCGAGAATAAGGGCCTCATACTCAGTTATGTTATTCCTACATGAGAACCCTAAGCGATATGCAAAGGGGAGATGATCACCGTGTGGACTAATGAACACAATTCTAGCCCCTGCTCCAGAGAGGCAATGGTACCCATCAAAGTACATGGTTCAAGTTTTGGTAGCAATGGCATAAACAATGAAATAATATTGAAAAGAATAAAAAATAGGCGATGTATCTCGGAGAGGTGCCTCAACTAGTTGATCAACAATGACTTGGCCTTTGATTTCTTTTATGGAATGATTTTGAAGTCAAACTTTGTAAGTAGCATGACCCATAGTGCAAGGCATCCTGGGAGATGTGTGTGGGACAAGAGGTATAAGAGAGGATCTACCTTGGTGATGATATGAACTTTATTGTTAAGAAGGTAGTGACACAACTTGTCTACCAAAAAAATGATGCCAAGGCATAATTTATCGATGTAATTGTAATTGCACTCATAAGAGAGTAAATTCTGACTAATGTAATAGACATCCCTCTCACATTGAGAATCCTCGTATTACACTAGAAGGGCCCCTAATGCATGAAATGCAATGGAAATATATAATAAGAAGGGTAACTCAGCCATGAGAGGTACTAGGATAGGTGGATTTAAGAGGTGTGTCTTAATAACATCGAATTCCCTTTGACAATGGTCGTTCCATATGAAATTAGAATCCTTTTTCATCAAGTGTGTGAATGGTTGGGTTTTGTCAGCAAGCTGTGCAATAAAACAATGGATGGCCTAGATTTTTCCCTGTAATGCGCGTAACTGATGCAAATTACGAGGTGGAGGCATGTCAATAATAACAAAGATTTTATTGGGATTTATTTCAATTCCACATTTTGAGATAATGTACTCAAGGAGCTTACTAGTCGTAACTATAAAAACACCCTTCTTTAGATTTAAGCGTAGTTTATATTGTCTAAGTGTTCAAAGAGTGTGTAGAGATATTGAACATGTGTAGAATGATGTCGTGATTTTTCAAGTATATCATCAACATAATATTCAAGTATCTTATGAATATAATCATGAAAGATATGCATCATTTCTTGCTGATAAGTGGCCCTGGCATTTTTAAGGATGAAGGGCATGACAATGTAATAAAATGTACCCCATGGCATAGTAAATGAAGTTTTTTCTTGATCTATTGGATTGATTTTTGATTTGGTTATAACCAACAAAGCCATCCATGAAAGAAAGAATATTGTATCCAGTAGTGGAATCAATGATGGCGTCAATGGGAAAGTATCCTTGGGACATGCCTTATTGAGATCACAAAAATATATGCAACAACGGACCCTGTCATCAAATTTCCTAACTGGCACAATGTTAGACACCCACTCAGGATAATCCATAGCATGAATAAATCCATCGTATAATAGTCGTTGTATTTCTTTTTTGACTAACAATGCAACTTGGGGATGCATTTTGTGAATTTTTTGTTGAACAAGTTTTACACTAGGGTTAAGGATGATGTTATGCATGGCTAGAGAAGGATCAATACCAGACATATATCACTACATTCCCATGTAAATATATCTATAAATTCACGAAGACCTTGTTGAATATCATCTTGTTCGACAGATGTAAGAGAAATGACTAACAAAACCATTCGCGGGTTGGTATTAGTACTGAGGTTATATTGAATGGTATCTTCATTTAGAAGAGCTGACCGGTCCTCTATGTATGGGTTAGTAGGAATTGTGTTAGGAGCATCGATACTTTGAGTAGGTGTATCAGATTTTCCAAAGTAGGTGGTAGTATTAAGAAGTGATGGAGAATGTTTCTTATGATGGAAAGAAGGTAGGTGATCATAAAACCCCATGTATTTTAAAAGACATTCATCAGTAGCAAAAGTGTCTAAATCAGACCAAGCAAAAAAATTGGAGTCACTGATGAGTTCCAGATACAAGAGAGGGAGTGAAGACATATGTAGAACAATATAAGCTTCTGAATAAGATATAGAGGGAAGATTATATCTAAGGCCAAGCCTATCATATTGGGTGGGGAGAGCCAATGGTTCTACGACTCCTTGACCATGCTAGCCTAAACCATTACTAGAGAAACCATAATGAAGCAAGTACTTATATCCAAGACCATATTTCAAGAAATTCTAACTAGATGCAAAAGAGATAGGGGTTTTTATAAAATGCTCAATGGAATTACAATATGCAAAAGGTGATGGATCTGTTGGAACATCATAGAAAACTCCTTGAAAAAGAAATTTAAGTCGTGTATGAAGAGTGGAAGGGACCGCATATATGGCATGTATCCAAGGCCACTTAAGAAGAATATTATAATTAAGATTATTGGGCATCACGTGGTAGGGAATGGGTATCATACATGGCTCGATGGTAATGAGGAGTGTGATACTACCCAAGACATGCATGGGAATATTGTCAAATCTATGAATAGAAATAACTGAAGGAGCCAAAGAGGCCTCAGAGAGGCCAAGTTGGTGGAGAAATGAAATATTACAAATATTAAGCCCCAATCCATTATCAACTAAGGAACATTTAACCCCAACATTATTGATACAAAGATGAATATAAATGGGGGGATCATGCTCTAATATGGATTGAGAAGGCAACTCATATGATGTGAAAGTAATGTGGTCTTCATTGAGAGATAAAGCTAGAGTAAACTTATGATATACATATTCATGTGAAGTATGAGTAGGAATATATGTATTAGCTAGATAAGATCTAAGTTTATTTACACAATCAGGATGATCCTATAAAAAGGCATGGATGGAGACATCCATGGGGGAAGAAGCTTAGGATATTGAAGCAAGAAGAAGAAATAAAGATCCAAGAGTGTTTGAAAGATGAGTTCACCAAATGATTTAACAAATATGGAATTTGTGAATTCCTAATTGCAGAGTTGTGTAAGATAAATAAACAATAAAGCACATATTTGACACAAGAAATAAGCTACAGAAATATGAAACCCTAAGTGCAAGAGAGAGGGTAGAAGACTTAGCTAATTTTGTAATTGATCCCAAAGTTTTCTGGATTGTAAGACTGATGAATAAGAGGATCAAACTATCGCAATCAAACTCAAAAAATATTGGAAGTGTCAGATGAGCTTGGACTAGGGTGCCTGGAGAAAGAATGGGGTGACTAGGCACCAGGGACCTTTGCTAGGCATCTGTGAGCGTGCAGGAGCTCAAAATTTGATTTTTTTGTGTGTTGCACAAGTGTCGCTAACCTTCACTTTTGGTCACCTGTATGTTGCTAGATGATCTCTAATTCACCTGAAACCTGCAAAACAAATGATATCCTATAAAATCATAAAATACATAAAATACTAAATAAGAAAGATGTAAATGGGGAGTTAGATTGACCCCGGTGGTCACCCAACAATGAACTTACAACCAAACAATGCACTACATCTTAGACTCTATGTAGTTCTTGTGCGTGTGTGTAGAAATTGTGCCCTAGGAATCCCTTGTGTAAGTGTGAGTGATATCAAGTGATAGCTAGATGTACCAATGTAAATATATGTGTGGATGGAAAAGTGAACTTCCTCTCCTATGCGTGTATGCAGAAAATGCAGTCCCTTTTCCCTTGAATGAAAGCTATATGGATGCCTTGATGCTCTTAAAAAGCCTTTAGATGCAACCTTAGGTGATGATAATAGATGCTTAGAGCTTGGTCCTTTATTTTTGTCATATAACTTTGTATTTATATGATTCCTTTAGTTGAATTTCGTAATTGACAGCTAGAAGGCTGGCCCATAAGAAAATATGATGCCCAAAAGATAAAACAAGTCCAAGGGAGCGAGTAAAGTAGAAAGAGGTCAGGGGTGCCCAGAAGGATGAGGGCGCTGGCGTCTTATCTGGGCATTGGTGTTTAGAGTCATGAAAGATAAAGTAATGAAGTTCGGACTGGGTTGTAGGGTGTAGAAGGCCAAATAGAAAATAAGAAACACAAACAAAAGGCCAAAGATAGCTATAAATTTCTAATTTTCTCGCTTAGGAATCATATGAATAGTGATATGTGATTAGGGCCTAGAAATGTACTCAAGTGTGCGATTTTGTGTCTACAAGAAGGAATCATGGTAAGATCATTTTGAATAACTAATATCTTGAGATCATTTCCATATTCGAGTTCAATGATAATTGATATTATTTGTGAAAGTTGAAGTATCTTGTAATGACCCAACACTAGATGCAAAAAAACTCACAATTTTACTAACAACATTATTAAACTCATCTTTATAATCAAACCACATAGTCAACATAGTGTGAAAATAGTTTTCAATAAAGAATACTAAATTACAAATCATATGTGGATGTAATTTACATTCTGGTTTATAATTTTTATGAGAATTTAAGTGTTACATCAAGACTGAACTAAGAAGTTTCCATGGATGCTAGTTTTTGGCTTTTATATCTCAATTTGAGATTAAATATTTTAGTCTTCAAACACTAATCAAATAGGGAAACACACATGTTACTTGTAGCATGATATATTTTAAAAATCCTTTATCTAATTTACTACATAGTCTTTATGTCTCTAATGTAGATCAATACAACTGAAGGAGAATCTCATTGAGGCATTTTATCTTCCAACCACATACCTCATAGGGTATCCCTTCACCTCCCTAACCGAGTGGTGGCGCTACCCTTTAATGAAGGTAGTGTATAAATTCTTTCATTCTTGAACATATTAGAATATATAATAAATTCTACCTTTATCACACATAAATCAACCAAATGAACAAGGCACTCCACTATCAAATGGTTTTTGACAAACATTCAACTTTAGGAAATCATGAAAAAATATTGATAACAAAAATCAAAGTACTTTGGCCAAAGTATTTTTAACGACATTGGTAGTTTTGTATCTCAAGGTTTGCACAAACACAAGAGATATGTCTTTATTCATATGCAACTATATCATGACACGATTGCATATCAATAAGTAAAGAGGAGAAAAGTGTAGCCTTACAAAGGGAAGAAATCCCTACTTGAGACTAACCTTGCCTCCAAATCTTCAAAATAAAATATCACAAAAACCCGTACAAGAGAGTACATGTGGGCATAGGTTCCATCATTGACATTGTGTGCATTCCTATGTACGACCAATATATGTTCTCTCTCTACTCCATCATGCAAAATATTACCCAAAAATGAGAATTTAAGAGATTGAATAACTCGTGTTTAAATTAACGGATAACCATACTACATTTCACATGAAGGCCAACAATATTTGGATTTACTCCTTCAGCCCTCTAGAGTTGGATTTCGGAAAGTAGTTTCTAACAGTTATATTAAATATTTATTCCTAATAGCGAAATAAATTAATCATGCTTGATTGAGTTTTCCCCATTTTATAGCATAAAATAATCACATACAAATCCTATTGTCGATCAAATTCAATACTATCATAGTCGATCAAAACATTGAAATTGAGGTTGATGGATGAAATATGCAATTTTAAAAGGTTCAAAACCAAACATTGGCCAAGATTGAAAAAAAATGGTGTATGTCAGAGTTTCATACTTTTGGGTCACGTTTGAAAATTGCACCCAAACATTCAAAGCCTCAAATGGTCGCTTTCCTTTGTTTGATAAAGTTTTAGACTTTCAGAACACATTTGTAAATAAATTACAAATTTGACGCAAATTTCCAAATCTAGAAACCTCACGTAAGTCTTAATCATACTTGTTATGTGTCCAAGCATAATAAAAGTCTACCTAGTGCAAATCGATGTTTTCTCATGCACAAGCACGAAAATAGTTTTGCAAAGTCTAAATCAGACTTTTGGACTACAAACAATGGAAATTTTTACCTAAGTGTAGATCAGACTTTTGGAATGTACATACAAGGGAAAAGTCTGTCAAAGTGTAGCTCATACTTTTGTACTACAAAAGTACGGGAAAATTCTTCCAAAGTGTTGATTGGGCTTCTAGAACCTAGAAAAACTTTTACTAAATTTGTGCAAAGCTCACACAAGGTTTCAAAACTTGAAAATTTATCGACCTACTTTGTTAAGCGAGATTCTAAAACTCATGTATTTTGATAATTTTTATGCAAAGTGCATGTCGGGCACCAAAACCCAATAGGGTCTAGGGCTCCTTGGTGCATGAGGTTTCAAACCCTTGACACACAGTTTCACAATTCATGCAAGTGCATGTCAGGGATTGGAACCTTATTTAGGCTAGCCTTTTTTTGGATGGACTATGCAATTATAAAGGAACGAAGGAGATCTAACATAAATTTATATTTTTTGAGTGGGAAAGCACTATGGATCTCGATCAATTTTTGGTTTAGGATTTCATCGTGCAAAATTAATCGATATCCCCAAAAGGGTCTTGGTAGGATTTCTAAGTGCAAATTCAATATAACTATTCGCCACAATTCAAAGGGCATATTTTAAGTGTAAAATCATTTTGAGAAACCTCCAACAATATGGATCCAAGTTTGTAAGTGTGAAAGCAAGAGAAAACTCCCAATTTGTCTAGATCGGGGTTTTTGAATGTACATGTAAGTCATTTCTCTGAAATGATTTATGGCAGGTTTTCTAATTACAAAAAACTTCAATTATCCACAAAGGTCTAGAAGGGAGAAAACACATAAGAACTCTAGAATTTTGTACCCAAAAAATCATCACATAATTCGTATTCATATACCCAAAAAAACAAGTTCCAATAAGAACACCATTTAAGATTTCAAGATAAACAACAAAATAAAACATGATTTCTTTCCTAGAGAAAGACTTTAATATAAAATTACTTCAAAATATTGCAAAACATTTGTCATGTTATCCTAGTTGGTCAATCTACGTCACCTAGATCTTGCTCATTTAGTCCTGCCAATTTCCCAACCTCCAAACACAAATTTCACTCCCAAAAATATTACAATACTAAAAACTCGACTCCCTAATAATCAACCCTTTATGTAAACATTTTTTCTTATTTTAAAATTAATAATCAACTCCCAAAATAAAATCCATCACCATGTATTCAAGGACCACACTTTTTGCATTCAAATATGCATGCCATCTTTCGGGTTTTTAAACTTCGAGTTGTCCTAAAATATCCTCAACAATGTTCAATTTTAGTTAATCTTCCAAAGATAAAATTAAAAACATGAAGTTCAACTATTGTCAAAACAAAAGTCAATCAAAATGAATAGGAAAAGCTAGAGCCACAAAATACAAGGTAGTCAAGGGTTAAAACTATTTAACAATCTATAACCAAGGTCAAAAATTGTAAAACAACAATCACCATAACAATACAAATAATCACTACTTGACACAAACAAGATGCACGAACACAATAAAAATAAATTCATGAGGTTAGACTATGTGTGTGCGTGCACATTTTGGTTCTCATTCTCTTGTTTGTATAGTCACGTCCGAACCAATCTATAACCTTGTATTTAATGATACCCTCCCTCTGGGTATCCCAACTTCTGCAAGGGAAACCTATTCCTACGTCCATAATTCATAAAAATGCATGTAGTTATATATCATAAAACTATAATCATAATGTCTCCAATTGAATTCGAAAAGTGCATTTATTAAATTGTTTAAATGCAATAAATGTTAAGAAAATATAAAATTTGATAAATCCATATCATATTTTCCCATTAATCATATAGATTAAGCATATGCAATTTCATCAAATATAATGATCAACCCATCAATAAATAAGCCAATTATTTAAATATTTTTTTAGTCAACAATTTTTTTTTGGTTTATGACATCTCCTTATTGCATCTTGTGCCACGGGGTTTAAGGGAATACCACATAGCTTTTGTATTGATATCACATGTTCTCACACACCTATTAGGAGGGATAAATATATTGGCTTAGGGCCTCTTCAAAGTATTTCTATGTAGGCATTTTTTAACTCGCCATGGATCAAAAGTAGAGAGATAGGGTTTCCACTAAGAAGAAGATATTTACAATCACAAAATTATAATTATGGAACCATGATCCAAAAACACACATTAATAAAATTCTAAAGATAATTTTAAAATCAAGATACTAGAGAGTAGGATCAACCATAGAGGGCATGAAATACTCGTATGTTTCTATCTAGTTCGGTAAATATCGTCGTAAAATTATCTTTAAGTTCCTAGATTTTGCAAGCACATTTATAACACTCTACACAACCCAATTCCATGGTTTCATAGCGTTACCATAGTCTTTATGTGGTGAATATGCTCTAAAACATTAACCCTAATATGCTTTATTAGTTTTCAAGAGCTTGATATTTATTTATACGGTCAACACATTATTTAGGATTTGTAGATTTACTGTGTTTCTTGTAAATTTGAATATTTAAATTATCTTTATGCACATAGTAAATGTCTTAATTATATTAACTCCAAATTAGACATTATAATGCACTTAACCTGTAACATGTATCGAGATATGTATGACCGAATTTTGGCTATCATAATCTATTTTCTTGTCATATAAACATCTCTAAAACTTCATAGCTATAGTAAGGTTAGTGTACGACAGAAAAGTGACATGTGAGGATGATAATTGGCAAGTGACCTTCCCCGTACCCGACCTCTTGAGGTCGTGCCGAGACAACCAATGGTTTGAAAATGCATGTGACTTAGATGAAGCCATAGCTAAGATTATGGTCAACTTTCTATGATAGAAAAGCTACAGGTGAGGATGAGAATCGACAAGTAACTTTCTTATAGCTAACTGTAGGAGGGTCAGTGACTAAGATCTAGTAGTGTGATCTCATGGTAGCTAAAATGACAAGGGGGGGATTTAGAGGCTATGAACAGGTAGCGTAAATTCCCTATAGTAACTTAACTTAATTAGGATCTCAATGGTAATCTAATTTGAAGTCTCTGAATTAACTTAAACTGAAAATAACAATTTATACTACTTCTAAAAGGGAAACTAATATAAACAAAATACAAGATTGAAACATTATAATTACAAACAACAATTAAAATATTTTTATATTAAAACTAAACAAGCAAAATAACCCTGTGTGGTTATTCACTTGTGCAAATGTGTGAATCTAGATGAAAAACAACTAATTAACTTAATTGAAAACCTTCAATCTTACCTCAGAAGTGAGGAATAAATCATAGCTTCTAAGAAACTATCATTCCCCATAACTTCCCTAGCAATATTGAAAGGGAGCTTAACTGAAATAAAATGATTCACTACTCTATTTGATAATAACTTTGACAATTTAAACCTGGAGTTTACAGAGTAGAGGCAAATCCAGTTGTGTTGTAGATTGTCCCCTTAGTTTGATCTCTTCGTTCCTACATGTTCACGTGAATCCAGAAAGAGTAGGAGTATAGCAACATCCGTAAGAGAAGGCACTAGAACAATGGTAATTTGAAGGTAAAATGGCATGAAGTACAAGTAGGATAGGGATGGCGCAAGTGAACTAAGCTTGGCCTATGTAATTCCTAGCAGGATCGTTGCAGAAATGATAAATCGGGCATGATAAGTAGCATGTACTCAAACAATGGGCAATAGCAGCTTCAGAGAAACACAACGAAGTACAAGTATAAGAGAGATGGCGTAAGTGAACTGATCTTGGCCTATGCAATTCCTAGTAGGATTGTTGTAGGTATACAACGAGGCGTAACTAAATGTTCAGGGTTCTAATACATGTTAGTGGGATTTTTTATGCAGCAGGTAATAATGAAGCAATTCATAAACAAACCTGGGAGAGATAAGAAAAGAAATCTTCAGACCAAGGGTCTTTAGATCAAGAAAATGGTGCTCTTGGAAAATAAAAGAGGTCTGGTCTTTTTCCTCCTTCATAGTCTTCCTTTCTTCTTCTTGGTGTTTCTCTTTACCTAAGTGCAAGCATGCTATTTATGGCATTTGCAATCAACATAAGACAAGTTCGAATTGAACTCCTCTATCATTTAAAATGGAGAACTACTATTACAAAGTGGCTAGAAACTCTAAACAAAGAAGAAGCGGTGGAGATTTGTAAGCGTAACTTGATTTTTCACATTGTTGAGTGTGCCAGAAGGTTCTAGAAAGTACGGGTAGGACCTTCGCCTTGTCTTGGGTGGTGGTTACTGGACCACCGCCTTGTCTTGGGTGGTAGTCACGGGATCGCCACCCAGGCAGGGCGGCGATCCTGTAACTAATGACCAAAATGCAAGGAATAATAGTAAAGGAGTTGGAACAAAGCATGTAAAGGCTAGCTAAGGAATTTTAGGATGTAAATGTATACTCGGTGAGATTTCTGGATTTTGAACACCTTGCGAAGAGATCTGAATCATCATTGGGGTTTTTGTAACCTCTTTCCGAAAATTTAATACATACAATTTTGGGTACATACATATTACCCCCTTGGAGAAGCATTTTAGCCATGAAGAGGCATAAAACGGTGGGTCCGAGTATGGCGGTCCTGAAATGGGGAGTTAGTAGCTATACCTGACACGCCCGTGTGTCGCAATGTCACTATCTAGATTCCTGCTATCTGTAAAACGAAAAGGGGACTCAAGTGTCGATAGATAAAATAAATCGAAAATAAGTACTAAATTAAAATGAAATGAGGACTCACCATTTGTGCAGGGGATATGAATTTACCTTTGTCAGCACTCTAACTCTGTGTAAGAACACTCAAAACAAGATTAGAATACTATATATATATCTCTTTTTAGATTCATATCTTCTTTGTATCTAGAGTTTTTGTGGTTTGTTTCTCATGTGTACACTAGATGCTTTAGAATCTTTGTTTTTATACACTTTTCAAAATGTATGCAATGGATGACAAGTGATAACAAATCTTGAACAAAATGTTTCTCTTTTTGTTTGTTTTTATAATGTTGATATGTGATGGTACAAACATACTGTAGTGCTGAACTTCTGGCTTCTTTGGGCAATATTTGTTGCTTATTCTCATTTTGGCAAAACGTGACGAATATGTAGTGATAATGAGATGAACTTGCCCCATTCTTAACTCCACGCAACTAGTAAGATGCGAGGGCTCAACACAAAGAGCTAGAAAGGGCACAAATTGTGTGAGTTTGACTGAATGGAAATGATGAGAGAAAAACAAAGTATTGACAAAAACCAAATTTAGAAATACACACTTGCCTTACTCAACAACTACTACATAGCTCAGACTGCAACTTACTTTCTAGTTTATCTAGACTTAGATCTATAAATGGAAACTTGGTTGATAAAATCTGGTTTTGAGGATTTGATCTCTTTGGAATTTGGATGCTTAATTTCACTTTTCACAATACACTTTGTTTTGAATATTAAAACACTAAGATTCATTAATTTGTGGACCCCCTATGCCCTGCCCCATGCTACTAGTAAGAAGTATGGGCTTATCACCGAAGGTAAGACATAGGTAAGTAAGGGCACTTCTTTCCTTTCCCAATGTCACACCACTAGTAAGAGATGCGGGCTCATCACTGAAGGTTGGTAGGGAAAATAAGTGTGTAAAATAAAATATTCTGTTTGTTTAGTATTTTTGATTCAATTTTACTTTGACATTTCTGATCTGTGATTTTGGAGTATCCTTGTTTCAAAGAGACATAAGAGGGATAGATGTGACACCAAGAAGCTTCTAGAATAGACCGTAGGTAAGAACAACTTAACCTAGTAGAAGAAAATGAGTATGACCAAGTATGCAGGCCTTGGTATGGTTTTTGTCAAGATTTTGTCTGTCGAATTAATGAGATGATTTTGAAATCATTTGATGATATTATGAAAATTTGAAGAGATATGATTTGAATGCTTTGCCAATATTTTTATAAGCTTGTAATAAATTGCTTAAGAATAAGTTCCTTGACCACAAAATTACATGAAATGAGTGAACAAAATGAACTAAGCTAAATGACTAATGCAATGTAACTGCAACAATGTACATATGAAAATGCAGGTGGAACTATATGTCATGATGCCTAAGGTGAAGAAAGTTGATGAATATCAAATTCTTCACCCCTATAAGTACACAACGGAGAACCATTATCCTCAAAATTTTCATTCTCTTGACGAGGGCCTACCATTCTGGGTTTGAACTTACAACCCTTTCCCAGAAGTGTATATGTCCAATTATTAAAATCATTTTTCTGAAAAAGACTTTCACATGCCTCCTTGTCATGTTTTTGAGAGATGGTATGTGGGTGAGCATGATTGTGCTACCCGACCTTATCTCCTATGTAGAGCATTGTGTTTACTTGTAACTCTTGTTGAATGATGAGGCCTTGCCCCATGGATATGGAAAACTTAGTTTTAGACGCGCATGGGTCAAAACCAGGGTTTAGAATAGAGAAACACCTAGAGATGGTTTTGATGGGCATTGTTTCAATTTCAAATTTCCCTTCTTCGTTTGTTAATTCTATCATGTTCATACCTAGACCTAGGTCGTCAGAGGGAAGAGATGCTATACCGAGAAGACTACCCATTCCCTGTGGTTCAAATGGGAGGAAGATCGGCTCGTCATTCTCCAAGAGTTTCATAATTCCTGCTGTGGTTTTAGTGGACACTGTTTCCATAGATATTGATTTACCTTTATCTGTCTTTGCCACCTCAAATGTTTTTGGGTCAACAACTTCAACCTCTAAACTATTTGGGGTGACCAGGACTAACTCTTTTGTTGGAGGTGGTTTCCTCAATTGATTCGTGGGAAGTTCATAGTCTGTATAGAATCCTTTTTTCTTCTTGAGGTTTTCTAAGTGTATATCGAAGGGTTTAGGATCCCCTTGAGAGATGAAGACCTTTCCTAGGTGTAAAAATCTTACTTCTTGGAATAACGTGGAAGGGATTGCCTTCATGTGATGTATCCATGGACGACCAAGAATCATATTATAGTTGGTTTCCTGATCTATAATATAAAATTCAGTGAGGATTGTTTTGGGTCCTAAAGTGACTGGTAGCACTATAGTTCCGATTGAAGTTGCCTTGAGGCTATCATAGCCCCTTAGCGTGTTTCGTGTTGAAGAATAGTTCATTTCTCCATTTCTTAGTTTTTGAAGAAAAGTGAAGGGGACTATGTTAACTGTTGCCCCATTGTCAATCATTGCACACTTAATGTAGTTATAAATCTAAACCTACAAATGCAAGGGTGGATCACCTCTACGTGAAATTTCAGCATCCATTAGCATCTTTCTTATGTCAAATATAAACTTAGTATCCCTATCTGGCTGCCCCGGAGGGTAGACGTCAAATTCCACATGGTTCACTTGCGTTTCAGGGGGTGGCGTAACGTGGTTTAGATGACCAAGACCTAATGCATTAAGTAACACAAAGCGATGTGCAAGTAAAGTTTTCAGCAAATCTAGGAATGAAATGTGAGAAAAGGTCTTGTTTAAGTCATGATATCAAATCATAGGTGCCTACTGGTTTTACGATTGTTAGGAGCACTTCATCTTATGGGAAGGAAGGATCGGGTAGAGGTTGTGAAACATGCTCCTTTGTTCGAGTTGTTGCATTAATTTCACGCTCGACCTCTAGCTCAATTAATCCCAAGATTTTTGTATTACCGTTTGAACCTAGGTTAGGAGAAATCCGAGAGCTTGTCAGGAAGTTGAGGCTTCTTGATCGTTATTCCTATTATGACACCTTTGTTTATTCCATTTGGATCTAACCCTTTATTGTTAGAACGATTTAGGAGAGGATCGTTGAAAATATTGAGAGGTGCGTTTTGAGGGGAAACTGATCCCATATAGGTGTTTGGCGTGGGTAGTGTAGGACTTTCCAAAAACATATCTATAAAGAGTTGTTTTTGATCTTCTGGTAAATGTTGCAAGAATTTGTTGTAGTCATGGTAGGTCCTAGTATCATGACCTCAAATTTTGTGGAAGCTGCAATATAGATTGGGATTATAGTCCCATGGTCATTGGTTTGAACCTTGTTATGGCCCAAAATTCCAGTTAGGCTGTTGGTTGTTATAGTTGAAATTTTGAGGCTGTTGCCTTTTGTTTTGGTTTTGATATCCATCTAGGCCTCGGGAAAGGCCTTGCAACTAGATTTGTTGTTGTTGTTACGGTTATGCCTGACAATTAAAATCCACCGTATTGATTGCCGGAGTAAAGTTGTTATTGTATTAATTGTTAACAAGTTCCAGGGTGTTCACAACATTTGGTCCTTTGGCTTGATCAGTGACTCCATCTGTTGTAACCCCATGGTTTTTGTTAAGGATCTTGGGTCCTTGATTGGTATTTCCAATGTTGGGATAAGTCATAGTTTTTTGATTGGGAGTGATTAATCTCCCGTTCGTTCCATAAGTCTTACGACCACTATCTATTGCCACTCTGATCTATTTGGAGAGTACTCTCAAGTACTTCATCATAAGTTCTTAGTGGGAACTTCTGGACTTCTTCCTTTATCTCTCTGCTGAGAGAATGAAGGAATAAGTCACATAGTTCCATCTAATCCATGTTTGGAGCACTTGCTGAAGAGTAGAGGACTGTACGCCATATTTGAATGAAATGGGAAGAAAATTCATTGTGCTCTTGTTTAATGTGTAAGAATTCCTTGATCCCCATTCTTAACAGTTTGTTCATGTCAAAATATTTGATGAATTTTGACACAAGTTGTTTGAATGAGTGTATTGAGGCTTCATGTATTCTATAATACCAATCAAGGGCAATTCCTTCTAAGGTTTTAGGGAAGATTTTAGCAACAACCGCATCCCAAGGGAGAAGTTATCGAATGGCCGTGGCATAGGCCTTGATATGTGCATTTGGATCTCCCCCCCTTGAATTTAGGAAAATCAGGAAGAGGTCTTGGAAGCATGATGCTTCGTATGGTGAAATCTAAAGGTTATTTTAAATATTCTGAGTAAGTCCCTACCACATAGGTTTCAACCATAGATGGTGCATGTTGAGGAAGTGGAGGTAGAAAAGGATTTTGATATGACATAGCATATGTATTTGCAGGGGCATAAGGAAACCCCTATGGTTGAGCGAACATCCAGGGAGAAGAGAACATATCTCCATATGGTGATTTTGAATAAATGTTTAAGTAGGGAGGAGCATTGCTTTGATATGGATTGTTTGGTACTAAAATGGGAGGTATCATATTTTCAACTGGAGCAACATTTGAAAATGTGGTTCTAGTTGGTGTTTGTTGTGGATAGCTATATGAATGTTGAGGAGGCATGCCTAATGTGCCTGTTCCTGTGAGGAGGTCAACCTGGACTAGGATGATGGAGGGTTGGGAGTTCCTGCTTGCCCTGAGTGTGAAGCTTGATTTGCTTGAGAAAGTTCTAGCCCTCTAACCCTTTCAACCAAAGATGAGATGACTTCGATTGGTGATGATATAATGTTTTTCCAAGATGGTTGTTGTGGCAGCCCTTGAGGTTTCCGAGGGGTATGGTATCCTGCTATGAATTGATCATTTCCTTGCCAAACTTCACCACGAATATTCTCCATAGGTGGAGAAATGGGGGTGTTCTCTTGGAGTAGGGTGTCGGGTTGTGTTTGCAAACTTCCTATAGGTGGGTACATGTTTTGGAAGCATTGTTTGCATCTGGCGTAGTGTGCTAAGTACTCCTCATCTGAAAATGGGAGTGGATTTGACTGCCTATTGATTTGTGGTCAAGACAAAAAATGAGGAGATGAAATGAATTCTCCAATAAACGTCATATTGTTAGAGCCTGAAGGCTTTGATTGTTGTGTTTGTGTGAATTGATCCAGCACCTCAATTTAGAATGAAGAACTAGAGATAGTTATTTGAGGAGGAGTTTGTGATGACAAGTAGTTTCTTGAGTAGTTGTCAGCCCATGCAGAAAGTGATGGTGACTGTTGTCTACTTGTTTGACCTTAATATGCTTTGAGACTTGAGAGAGGTCTGCCATATGCGTCATATCCCGACATATTCAGGGGTATATAAATACCCGTATAATAATGGGAAGGATCAAATATGGATAAAATAAATGGGAATGAAAATGAAGCAGTTGTTCCGTTCACGTTGGGTTCACCAATTTTGTTGGTGAAGCTGATGTGAAGGCTAATGAGGTAGAGAAGATGAAAAGTGAATCAATTGGAAGAACAAGTAGGAATCTGACTCTAGATCAGAAGGTTGCGTGTTCATTCATGTTGGGTTCACCAATTTTGTATGACAGAAAAGTGACAGGTGAGGATGATAATCAGAAAGTGACCTTCCCCGTACCTGACCCGAGGTCGTGTCGAGACAACCAGTGGTTTGAAAATGCGGGTGACTTAGATGAAGCCACAGCCAGGATTATGGTCAACTTTATATGATATTAAAGTTACAAGCGAGGATGAGAACGGCAAGTAACTTTCTTATAGCTAACTGTAGGAGGATTAATGACTAAGATTTGGTAGCGTGATCTCCTGGTAGCTAAAATGACAAGGGGGAGATTTAGAGGCTATGAACGGGTAGCGTAAATTCCCTATAGTAAATTAACTTAATTAGGATCTTAGTGGTAATCTAATTTGACTTCTCCAAATTAACTTAAATTGAAAATAACAATTTATACTACTGCTAAAAGGGAAACTAATCTAAACAAAATACAAGATTGAAACATTATAATTATAAACAACAATTAAAATACTTTTATTTTAAAAATAAACAAGTGAAATAACCTGGTGTGGTTATTCACTTGTGAAAATGTGTGAATTTAGATGAAAAACAACTAATTAACTTAATTGAAAACCTTCAATCTTACCTCAGAAGTGAGGAATAAATCATAGCTTCTTAGAAACTATCATTCCCCACAGCTTCCCTGGCAATATTGAAAGCGAGATTAACTGAAATAAAATGTTTCACTACTCTATTTGATAATAACTTTGACAATTTAAACCTGGAGTTTACAGAGCAGAGGCAAATCCAGTTGTGTTTTAGCTTGTCCCCTCATTTTGATCTCTTCATTCCTACGTGTTCACATGAATCTAGAAAGAGTAGGAGTATAACAACATCCGTAAGAGAAGGCACTAGGACAATGGTAATTTAAAGGTAAAATGACACGAAATATAAGTAGGATAGGGATGGCGCAAGTGAACTGAGCTTGGCCTATGTAATTCCTAGTAGGATCATTGCAGAAATGATAAATCGGGAATGATAAGTAGCGTGTACTCAAACAATGGGCAATAACATCTTCAGAGAAACACAATGAAGTACAAGTAGGAGAGAGATGGCGTAAGTGAACTGATCTTGGCCTATGCAATTCCTAGTAGGATTGTTGTAGGTATACAACGAGGCGTAACTAAATGTTTAGGGTTCTAATACATGTTAGTGGGATTTTTCTATGCAGCAGGTAATAATGAAGCGATTCATAAACAAACCTGGGAGAGATAAGAAAAGAAATCTTCAGACCAAGGGTCTTTAGATCAAGAAAATGGTGCTCTTGGAAAATAAAAGAGGTCTGGTCTTTTTCCTCCTTCATAGTCTTCCTTTCTTCTTCTTGGTGTCTCTCTTTACCTAAGTGCAAGCATGCTATTTATGGCATTTGCAATCAACATAAGACAAGTTTGAATTGAACTCCTCTATCATTTAAAATGGAGAACTACTATTACAAAGTGGCTAGAAACTCTAAACAAAGAAGAAGTAGTGGAGAGTTGTAAGTACAACTTGATTTTTCACATTTTTGAGTGCGCCGGAAGGTTCTGGAAAGTGCAGGTAGGACCATCGCCCTGTCTTGAGCGACGATCACGGGACCGCCGCCCAGGTAGGGCAGCAGTCATGTAAATAATGACCAAAATGCAAGGAAAAAGAGGAAAGGAGTTAGAACAAAGCATGTAAAGGATAGCTAAGGCATTTCAGGATGCAAATGTATACTCAACAAGCTTTTTGGATTCCGAACACCTTGCGAAGAGATCTGAATCATCATTGGAGTTTTTGTAACTTCTTTCCGACAGTACAATACATACAATTTTGGGTACGTATAGTTAGCCTAGGGGGTTTATATTGTACAAGTAGGGCATGTATAAGAGAGTAATTATTAGTTAGTTTTCAATAATCACATTTCACATTTGAGTCTTATTGTAAGATTGCAGATCTTTCCCCCTCAAATCAGCTAAGGCATTTATACTTGAATATAATGCTCTTATTTCTATCGTTTGGTGTTCTACTATCTTCATTCCAATTAACTAAGTGATTTAATTTCAAAAACACCTCTAAGTGACACTATTAGTTTAGAGCAACATAAATTTTTTTGAAATCTTCATTTTTTAAAAGGGACTTCATCAACTTCCCAAATCTAAAACTATTCCCTCTATAAGATATGGTTCCACATGAATCTCATTTAATTGAGAAGAACTCAAATCCTACGAGTTGTTTTTATTAAACTTATGTCATTTGTATTTATCAATATTCTTTAATTACTATTATGAAATCAAAGTATTACTTTCATGCTATAATACTTCCCAGTGTACCAAATGTTTGTTGTCACTTCCTTTCCTAATATTCATTATCTTCTTGTCTAAAGCTTATGTTATCTTCTCTTTCTTTTTCCTCAAATACTTCTACCTCAAATCCACTTATTCTTCTTCCCCCCTTCATTATTTTCTCCATGAAATTCATATAAATAAATAAAAATTAAATACGGGATAACTATAAAAAAATCTATGGTAAATTTAACTCGTAAGAATTGTCATTTATATTCTTCACAATCTTGCATGAACCAATCTTCGGGTGCTTTAGTTTTTTGTATGTTCCTTGGGGAAATATTTATTTTGTCATACATACCATCACTAAATATCTTGCCTCAAATACCTTTAATATTCTTATTGTATTTTTTGTTTCCTTATACTTGTCATTACTCCCATAAAGCCTCTTTTTTACTTTATATTACACCTATAATATGTGTTCGCTAAATGCCTCTACATCATCAATCACCTACTCTACAATAGATAGTTGTACCAAGTATAAAATATGCCTTGAATGTCTACCATAAACAATTTAAAATGGTGAATTTCCTATTAACATGTTCAATGAACTATTATATGTGAAGTCACCTTGTAGTAATGTTAAGTCCCATTGTCTCAAATTCTTATTTACAATATTTATCTATCCATTTGTCTGAGGGTGGCACGTAATAATAAATTGTAATTTAGTTGCCAACTTCTTCCATAAACTACTCCAAACATGACTACTTTTTTTTTGTATCCATCTCTAAAGTAATGTTTTTTGGATCACCAAGCAATCTAAAAAATTATTTGAAGAACACATTTTCTATTCCAACAACATCATTAGTTTTCTTGCATCTAATAAAAATTACCATCTTATAAAACCTATCTACAACCACAAAAACTTAATCACTATGTTGTTGTCTGTTTAGCATCTCCAACACAAACTATAGACCTAAATTTTCCATGGTCTTGTTGAAATTAGAAATGACACATGTGCAACCTATATTTTTGCATGGTTTTTATTCACTTAACATATACTACATCTTGACACATACTTTGCTACATATATATTCATATTCGGTTAAAAATACTTATCTTGTACCAAATATGTTGTCTTTATTTTTCACCAAAGTGTCCATCTAAACCAACACTCGGAAGTTCCCTCACAATATATTCTTTCAAAGAACAAAATGGAATACATAGTTGTTTTTTAAGATTTAACCATCCTGCATGAAGTAATAATCATGAATACTACTCATTTCACTTATTAATGGATTCTTGCATTCTTCTACAATCCTTAAAAAATTTGGATCATAATCAAACATTTCTTTAATAGTTTCAAATCCAACCACTTCACTCACTATAGTAGTTAATGATGTCACACACCTACTCAAAGCATCAGTTACTTGTTTTTGATTTCCCAACTTATGCTTCAAAAAAGTTATACCCTATAAGAAATATACCCATTTTTCATGTTTTTTGTTTAATTTCTTCTCGATGTTAACATACCTCGAATTCTCGTGGTCTATAAATTAAAAAAATCCTTAGACAAAAATTAATGCCTCCAATATCTCATTATTTGTACAATGACATAATATTCAACATCATATGCAAAATAATTCTTCCTTAACTCATTCAAAATATCATTAAAATATGCAATCATCTATAGTCACAAAATCATGCACTTACTATTACATTTATACCACCAAGTATGTTGTTTTATATATGGATCTTGTGTGAGAAAAATATTCACTAATGACTCATCCCCTAGTCCTATCGTTACTTAGTCAGTCGTCATTGTCACTTGTCTCACAAATTCATCAGTTGTTTGCATAATTCTGGTCATCTCTCAAAGAGTCTTAGCTGTTGTCATTTGGCCATTTGTCATCTCTAGTCTTTGACTAGGGCACCTAAGGTAGTGCTGGGGTGCCCGGTCCGCAATTTTAGGCACCTTGGTCCCTATAACACTTGGGTCTAATTTACTTATTTGAGGTCGGTCTTTGTCATGTTCCCTCTCATTCCCTTAGGAACTAGTCGGCATGTCGGGCCATTAGTGTCGAAATTTGAGCAAGATATCACTATATAAACATAGCATACTCACTACCTTATGGGCAGACAATCTACTATCACGAACTAACTATCTACTAAGGAAAAGGACTGCATTTGGGCATCTTCTACATCTGCATCACACAAGCATAGGGGAAAAGGGTTGTATTCATTCTATTCCATCCACCATTTGCATCTTACATCTAGTTATTGCCCCATACTTTTGTGTCATTGACGCTAGGGAATCCTAGGCACACAATTGCACACACAAACACACATAACTATACTGGGTCTAGAATGTAGTGCAACGCTTAGTCATAAGTCTACCATTGTGGTAGCTAAGGTCACTTTGACACCTTCATTTGCATCTTTCTTTTTTAGGGATTTGATTCTTTATATGGGGTTTTGCAGGTAAATCTCCATCACACAACTATAATGACATAAGCGAAGGTATTGCAATAACCGAGCAACCAAGAAGAAGATATTGTGAAGACCTTGCAACATTGTTAGATTCAGATTGTGAGATTTTCTATAGACCAGAGCATTGAGGTTACAGACCAGGACACCCCTAGGCACTCCAGTCTTCTCCTAGGCATCCCGGTACAAACATATCTCCATTTGTTGCAATTTCTTGGGTAACACCGTCATTCCCTTCCCTTCCCGCACATCATCCTGTCCAACCTTGCACATAACAAGATAAGTTTATTTTAGGTTAGTACCTTATCGTTCTCATTTTCATTATTTCATTTCATTTAAAATATCAAATAAAATTATTTAGAATTTATATTTCAATTTACACCATTTTTCCCATTACTGTTACTAGTTTAGATTAACAAAGAAAAATCATATTTTTTAGTTAATCATTTTGGTGAACCCGTATTTTAGAATACCTTTCCCTAGGATCTACTAAAACCCTAATGGCTAAGAGTAGTTCATCTTCTTCACCTATCATGTCTCATTTCAATGTCAACCCTATCTATGACGAGGTTGTCATTACTTAGCTTAAAGCTCTATATAGTTCTCACATCACTACACCTGACCATATCGAACAACAACTTCAAGATGGACTACAACATGTTCCTACTTGTTTTGAAGATTATCTTATAGACATTAGCATTGTTGTCAATCTAATATCCTTTACTCATCGTACTCCATGCTATATGGCTACTTGTGATCTACCTTCTGATCTTTCACAGGAAACATTAGATGATTATTTATTGATTACTTGGTTGGTATTAACACTAGTTCACATGAGGATATTGATTCTCCAGCTAATAACATTTTTCCATCTCATGGATCTACCTCTTCTTCCATGATACATCCCAACCTAGTTTTCATACTCCTTCACATTATGTTGATGATCCTATTGATAGTGTTCTTAGTGATATCCTCATATTTGAGTCTCTATTAGATAATGATGAGGAACTTGATGGTCATGATTCTCCTTCTTTTCATACTACTGAACATGACTCACCTAATCCATTGTTATCTTCTCTTGAGATCGTATCTAGCACTACGCATGAGTCACCACCATCTATCACTTCTTCTTCCCGTACTGTTTCATCTCCTCCTTCTAGTTCACCTATGTCCCTTGGTACATCTTCTATAGAAGTTTCCTCACCAATTACTTCACCTATTATGGAGGTTTCTTATATTAGTCCAACCATTGCTACAGGCATTCCATCTATATCTCATACCATAGCTTCCTCGACACCTACTACTAGTGTTCCCTTAACATTAAACCCTTCTCTATCACCTTTGGATATCCCTATGATCACTCAAAATGGCAAGTTACAACCACTTAACACATTATTGCCATCTTCCACCATCCCTTCACAAGACATCCTTTCTCTCATGTATGTCATAGGACAGTTACAATCTTAGGTTCAGTCTCTCACTTTAGAAAGTAGAGCTTATTATGTTTCTATTGACAATAATTCATTACATGGAAATCCGGTCCTTAAGAAGATTCATAATTCTGCATTCCCTCAAGATTTTACGATGCCTACTTTCACATATTTTGATGTTACGGGTGATCCTTATGCTCATCTTCAACATTATCGTAGGGCTATGGCCTCCTATTCTAATGATAGATTATTATTTAAAGCCTTTCATTACAGTCTTACTGATGAGGAATTACAATGGAATACTCATCTCCCCTTTGGATCCATTAGTACTTTTTATGACATGGAGGATGCCTTCCTCCATCAATTTATAATCAACAATGACCCTAAGGTTACTTATGACCAGTTACCTACTCTACATCAGGGCTCCACAGAACCTATCAGGGATTATATTCTACGATTTAATGCCTGTATCCATCAACTTGTCTTCTAACCCATAGATCTTGAGAGGTAATTTATTTTTTGTAAAGTAATTTATTTTTTCATGACATCATTCCTCCACTCAAGAACCAATTATAGTATGATGCATGTGAATCATTCCTTCTTCTATGCTACAAGGTTATTGAATTAGAATGAGATCTTCTCTCCACACATATCATAGATCCTCCACACACTGTTGTCCTATACGACTGAGTGTTTTTCCTCTTTATTTTTATACCTACCCTCATCAAAATTAATAAATCTAGTCTCTATGGTGTAGAGAATGTCATGTTTGTATCTATAAAATCATTTCATGAAAATCGGAGCTCGGGGGTCAAAAGCCGAAGTGCGCTCGTTTGAAGTTCAGGATCTGATTTGCACGAAGTTTTCCCGATTTCAGACATATCGGATAGTTGAGTTTTAGATGTGCCTTGTGTACTTGGGCTGAAACAGTTTTCCATCTCGGAACTTTCCTCCCAAGTAAAGAAGGCCAACACGGCCGATTCGAACCCAGTTCATGGTCCATGACCCCAAAGCAAGTCGGCTTACTCCTTGCACATCCTAATGTCCCAACTATGCCCCATAGCAAATTTGCGAGCCGATTCTCTTTGATTTCCACGTTTTTACTCCCGGGCCTATGGGCCCAAAACACCCGAACTCTGCCGATTTCCTTGGTCAAATGTCCCAAACCTTTGCATGCATTTTCAGTGATGTGGTTCTCCCTGTTTCGCCCTACATCAGCTGTAGACCGCATGGGACATTTCGACCCGAATTTGCTCTCACCACGTAGGTTTTTGACCACATGCAATGCCAAAAAATCCCGCATTGTGTATACCTTTATCAACAAGTGATTAATAGGCACTGTATCCCGTTTTTCTCAACCAATTTAGGTTACTAACTCTTGGATCTATCAATTTGGACACCAGGATTACAACATTTTTTTTCAACAAACCATTTGACCATAAGTTAACTACCTTTAGGTAATTCTGGGGATAACACTATCCTTATCATAGCTCACATAAATGGTCACCAAGATAATTTATAAAGCTTCTTCTCCAATGAATCTATCTGCCGTTCAATATGTCTCATTGGATAGATAAAGCAACAATTAGAGTGGAGTCTAAGGGCATCATTGAATAGCTTCTCCAAGTGCGTCCCTTGGCCAGCCTGTTTTTCCCCTCACCTCTTAGAGTATCCCTATGATCACGTTTTCTTTGAGAAATTGCCATCCTTACTATCCTCACAAGAAATCCTTCGTTAGTTAGCAATATCAAGCCTTCAGTCTAGTTTAAGGAGGAAGTACCTGGCTTACTTCCATTGAAAATATATCATTACATGGAAATTAAGTCATATCATACTTTCATATGTTTCTGATGGTAGGGGTGAACCTCATGCTCATCTTCTACATTTGTCATACTATGATATATCCTGATAGACTACAAGAAGGAATTTTTAGTCTATTCAGTACTGTTATACAAGTGTCATTTTATAATCCCACCTAAGGTTACTTATGATCTACTTTACATCAGGGATCACATATCAAGGATTATCATTCTATGTATGCCATCAACTTGCTCTTCTAACCCATCCACCTCACCCATCATCCATTCACGTAACTATGTGAGTCATTCTGAATAAGGGAACCTCTTCCATGCTATAAGAGTTATTGACTTCTAGTCCCAAGATCTGTATGCTCACATCTGATCCTCCACACACCTTACAGACTATTTCCTCATCTACAGATCCTTGGTTGAGCATCCTACAACATATTTTCCTCCCCACAAGCTCAACCCACTTCGCCAAAAAACATACTCCTTCACCACAAGCTACTCCACCTAGGCCACGTGATCCTTTGCAATTCTCTCACCAGTATCGAACACATGATGAGTTGCATGTATTTACTTAATGATGATAAATTCTCTTACCTTCCAACCAACATCATCCACAACACCGATTACAACTTTCCACTATTGCATAAATGGCCATAGAGACAATGAACTGCTCCGTTCAAGATAGATTACAAAAATTAGAGGATAAGGGCATCATCTCCTTTTTTTCTCGCCCATTTGAGCAATCCATATCTCCTCTACCTTGTTAGAGAGTTTCTACTACATTTTAGTCATCTCCTACATATGGTGCTTCAACTATGATAATACTATACACGTTCACCTCCTTACATCCACCTCATCCATCACATTCAACTGCATCCACCTCACCCATCACATTGACTATCCACCGCATCACACTGATACTTCACATTTTCCACTTTGCATACATCCCACCACAACTCCATACGACTTCCACACAACTGTTGAGCGTTTTTCTTTAAGAACCTTTCATCACGTGCTCCATTGTTCATCTAGCACACCTCAATCATTTCACGATGACACACTCTTACTTTTCACAGTTCATTCTTGACTATTAAGGGATCTTAACTACAATGGACCTAAGCATTACATACATTGGGGAGCATCACTATTCCCCCTACCATTCATCACACTGACATGATACGATTACATTACATTACTACCACATATGTTCATCGCAATATGTTACTTTAATCATTATACATCACCTATTTATACATTCACTTCACTATAATCATCATACTAACTACGTGTTACACATTCTATTTACCAAACACTCCGCTTAACTCGTCACATTATATTTGTCATCATCACGTGAATATTACATCAAATAACAGTAACAATATACAAAAACACCACATACATTCCAATAATAATCACCAACTCATGCAAAACCGATACAACACAAAATAAATCATCACATATAAATCACACGTGTCCATACATATGTAGCAAATATAATCATCACTGGGAGGAAGCTCCCCTACATCATATAAAATCATGATAATCAAACCTCATCATCACTATCACTCTTGGGTATTGCAAGATCCCTATAACTAGATGCCTCACCACTCACTCTACATCATTGTTGACGACCTCGATATCGATCCACTTGCCTGCGCAATAGGGTGTTCTTCGTAGATGGATCTGTAAACTGACGTTGTAAGTCCACGAGCCATACAAACATGTCATGTGCTAAAGGACCACCACCCACCGCCTCGCGGGATCAGTGAGTTTCCTCATGTGCCTCCTCCCTCGTAGCTACTAATACAATACATGTGGCTGCCGCCACAACCACTAGCTCAAATAGATAGGCAAGCTCCCCCACAATCTCATCCAATTGCTCCAATATACCTCCACCAAGGATGTCGGTTGGAACATTCCACATCAAGGTGTGGATGGAAGTGCCAACTATCAAGGACCCATATGCATCACCTACAAAACAAACAACACCAACGTGTTAGACAACCATTACTAAAACATAAGCGAAAAAACAACATACATAACTATATCTCGATGCTCATGCTCATCTACAAAAGTTTCCACAGGGTCAGGGACACATGATTCCCCCATTCTCCCTCCTCCTACATGAAGTAACCCCATTCAATCTACAAACAATGGGAACAACAATACCCATCGATGTGCCACCCCACCATGCATGGTAATCCTCTGTGCTACTAGCATCATTTGCATCTATCACCTATATCGTTGTATCTACCTCATCCAGACTAGGAGGTGCTAGCTGCAATGTTGTGGGCTCTAGTCTAGCCCTAGCCTTCCTCGGTGCTTTGATAGTTGTACACCATATATATGGCTTTAGGAACACATCTCGAGGCATATTATGGGGCACATCCCCCATCTGTGCTATATGCCACAGGTTGGAACAATCCATAACATCACAATCATCAACAAACAAACCCAATCTAAGCAACGTTCTCAAATGATGCCCATCGTGGAATTCCCTCAAGTGGATATTCATCTACACAACACAAAACAACAACAAATGTTGCATTACAACACCTCAAGGGTATAAATACATTCACTTATCACATTTATATCCATTAAAAATCCAAATTTTCATCATCCTAAACCAAATACACACATTCTAGACTAGGGCACTCAAATGCAGGACTAGAGTGCCTAGGAGCAGGACAATAGCACCCAAATCTGGGCACTCCTGTCCTAGGGGTCACTAGCGCCCTCACCACTATTGTCCAGGTCCAAAACGTCACGAAAAATTAAAATGATCAAATTTACAAATATTCACTAAAAACTACTCATATACCATATATTTTTCAAAAAACATTACATTTACCATCTCCACAGTTGTGCGTGATGCTACTATGGTAGCCACCACGCTCTCAAACTGGATAGGATGCGGTGCTCTCACTTATGACATTTTTCACCTGCTTAAAACTCAATCTCAATCACACAAATAAAAAATGAGGTGACTAAACACTTTTTCACCTTCCTATTTATAGTTATCTTTTCTACTATAGTCATTATTTTGTGCTTTTACCACTACTAATACACATTACTCAATTTTTGTCATATCTCTAGCATTTCTACTCCAATTTGCATGTCGTTTGTGGCATTGTTTTCAAAATTATTCCTGCCACCGCATTGAATGCATTACATACCCATTAACTCTACTTCAAAATACACATTATTTTGATTTCTATCACTTTTCTATCTATTTCACGTATACTTTCTACTTAGATTTTGTTCTTCTCATCACTTCCCCTTTCACCGAAAGGGAGGTATATCATTGGGGCCATCCTATAATTCCCCTTGTATCACCGTGTGACAATTCCAAAATAATTACTAGTTCACAGAGTGACATCTCACCATTAATTCCCCTTAATGACCTCATTTGGGGGCGACAAATATATAACTTTTCTATACAACATTTTATCACTTCCCCGTAATAACCTAACATGGGGGAAATAAACGATTCAAAACCTTTCCATGTTATCATTCACCAATTTCTATCAATTACCCCATATTGACCTAATATGGGGGAAACTAGCGTAAAACCTCTCCACGAGTCATTAATCAATCAATAAGTCAATCAATCAATCAATCAATTAACACGTTCAAGTTTCTAATAATGAAAAACATACCATTTAATCAAATACAATGTAACACAGTTGGTCTCCTAGATGACCAAAATTGGGAGTTACGTGTGGCCTCCTAAATGACCTAACTTAGGAGATTACATTCATTTTTTTCTTCCAGATGACTTAACTTGGATGCCATGACATTGCGGCAACACCCGTGGAGTGGGGGTAAGAGTGCCTTTCCTATTCTGCTCCTATATGAGTCAACTGTTTGATAAAAATTGTCTGGATCCAGAAAACCACAGGTCTTTGATATGAGTTTGTCTACAATGGCTAGATCTTGAGGATGTAGTTAGAGATTGGAGAATAACACACTTTTCTCCCTACACTCTTCCTTTGGTGACAAGACACCCAAATCCCCTGATTAATAATTTGTATACACGCGTTTGGGTTAGGAATTGATCACTCCCTATCCCATCTCATTGTCATCATACGACGTTTGAAATCATCTAACATTACAATCATCACTTCCATTTAAGACACTTCATCATGACATTGCATTTTTCACTATGTTGCATGGATCAACCCACTGATCTATGGTTCGACATGCTATATGGTTCTATCAGCACGCTTCTACTGCATATCTTTGCATTCTACCACAACATGGGATTCTCTAGATTTCTCTCAAGTATGCATCTCTATCTACTTTATGTTATTGAGCTTTCACTCACAAACATAAAGTGGGGGAAAATGTAGTCACAAAATCATGCACTTACTATTACATTTATACTGCCAAGTATGCTATTTTATATCTGGATCTCGCGTGAGAAAAGTATTTACTAATGGCTCATCCCCTGGTCCTATCGTTGGTTAGTCATTCATCATTGTCATTTTTCTCACATAGTTGTGAGTTGTTTGCATAGTTCTGATCGTCTCTCAGAGAGTCTTAGTTGTCATGATTTGGTCATTTGTCGTCTCTAGTCTTTGATTAGGGTGCCTAGGGTAGTGCTGGGGTGCCCAGGGTAGTGCTGGGGTGCCCTTGGGTGTCGTGGTCCGTAATTTTAGGTGCCATGGTCCCTGTAACACTTGGGTCTAATTTACTTATTTAAGGTCAGTCATTGTCATGTTCCCTCTCATTCCCCTAGGAACTAGTTAGCATGTCAATCCATTAGTGTCAAAATTTGAGCAAGATATCCCTATATAAACATAGTATACTCACTTCCTTATGGGCGGACAATCTACTATCAAGAGCTAGCTATCTATTAAGGAAAAGGACTAAATTTGGTCATATTCTACATTTGCATCACACAAGCATATGGGGAAAGGGTTGTATTCATTCTATTCCATCCACCATTTATATCTTACATCTAGTTATTGCCCCCCTACTTCTATGTCATTAACGCTACGGTACGCTAGGCACACAATTACACACACAAGCACACATAACTACATTGGGTTTGGAATGTAGTGTAGCACTTAGTCGTAAGTCTACCATTATGGAAGCTAAGGTCAGTTCGACCCCTTCATTTGGAACTTTATTTTTTAGGGATTTGATGCTTTGCATGGGGTTTTTCAGGTAAATCTTCATCACACAACTACAAAGACATAAGCAAAGGTATTGCGACAACTGAGCGACCAAGGCTAAGATATTGCAAAGACATTAAAACACTGTCAGATTCAGATCTCAAGATTTTATACAGACCAGGGTGCCAAGATTATAAACTAGGGCGCCCCCAGGTGCCCCAATCCTCTCCTAGGTGCCTCAGTCCTCTCCTAGGCACCCCAATACAGACATATCTTCATTTGCTGCAAATTCTTGGGTAACACCATCATTCACTACATTGCCCGCACATCATCCTATCTATCCCTGCACACAACAAGGTAAGTTAATTTTAGGTTAGTACCTTATCCCTTCTCATTTTCATTATTTCATTTCATTTAAACTATCAAATAAAATTATTTATCATTTATATTTCAGTTTATACCATTTGTCCCATTATTGTTACTAGTTTAGATTAATAAAAAAAAGTCATATTTTTAGTTAATCATCATCCTTCCTTCCCTACTCAATACTACACCAACACCCACATGTAAAGCATCAATATCCACCTCAAACACCTTGATGAAATTTAGTATTATTAAAATAAGGGTGGTTGTCACCTTCTTCTTAAGACATTAAAAAACTTATTTTTGTTACTCTTATATGCACAAACTATTTCCCCTTATCCAATTTGTTATTGGTGCTACAATACTAGTAAAATTATTAATGAAATTTATGTAAAATGTCGCTAAACCATGGAAACTTCTTACCTATTAAATACTTCCCTGGGTAATCCACTCAACAGTTACCTTTATCTTTTCTTCATCCATTCTTACACCATCTTATAAAATGCCAAATACTTAACATTTTAAAATATTCTTCATAAACATGCACTTGTTCAAATTTGCATAGAGATTTCCCCTTTTCAATAATTATAGTGTCATTCTCGAATTCCTTAATTGACTTCTTTATTCTTAACCAAATATAAAAATATCTTGCAAACATATTACAACAAATTTACCAATATAATCTCATAGCATAATGATCATCACCTCATAATTTTTTTGGGTACATTAGAAAATCTAAATGGCATCACTACTCACTCATATGAGTCATCATTGGTCTTAAAAATTGTCTTTCACTCATCTCCTTTTTGGATCTGAATCAAATAGTATTTTCTCTATATATCAATCTTACTAAAGTACTTAACTCCTACAAGTAAATTCATCACGTCATCTAAATTAGGTATATGAAATTTGTATTTAAGAGTTATCTTGCTAATTTATCTACTATCTATACTCATTCTCCATGTTCCATCCTTATTTGGAGTAAAAAATGCAAGAGTTAAACATGGATTCATGTTCTCCCTCACTAAACTATTCTCGGCAATTAGGTCAGCTGCCTATTCAACTCTTCTTGTTATATTGGGATCACATTATAAGTTGCTTGATTAGATAGAGATGATCTTAGAATCAAATCAATTTATGATGTTCAATATATCTCTTCGTTCGTAAACCATCTAGATACTCATCAACATTGACACACTCTTCTGAAACAATTGTAGCCTTTATTAGTATTTGCGCAACCTTTTCTTCCTCTTCAATTTCCATTAATGCATAATAGCGTCATATTTTGGTTATGTGTGCTTGAGATGCATGGACTGGATTCACTCCCTATTTAAGCCTTATCACCCCATGTCATTCACATGGAAGTTGGCTATTTTTAGGACTCTTATTATTGAGTTTTTTTGCAATGTTTTAGAGCTATTATTCTATTTTAAGTTATGAAAAGATAGGAATGTTACAATATTTAGTCATGATGTTGTTTCACAACATTTCTAGACTAATGAAAAAATCATTTTCATCTCTTATGTCTGCTTATGTATTTAAGCACATGATGATAGGGTGGCATTATAATTTTAAAACACAGAGGAGATTATTAATCGTTAGGGGAGCACTACTTACACCATGAGCTATATTTCATTGGATCTACCACATTTTGGTTCTTTTCCACCTACCACTAGGTGGAGGTAAAGTCATTTTTATAGTCATCTCTCATCCCTAGTTGATGACCACTTCTCCACCCCACCACCTCCATAGAGGGGTCCTTAGTGTTTGCCACCACATGTGGGAAATTACTATGTTGGTTCATCTATTATTGCATTTTCTTGTTGGCCCTCTCTAGTGTAAGGTGTCACTACTATTTTAATTATTTTCCACTTGGTTGGTGAAATTAGGTGTCTTTGGCTATGCAAAAATTCTAATATTTGGATTGGTGGCATGTATTAGGCCCTCCGATAGATGATTTAAATGTAATGGGGTCTCTCCCTCCTTGAGACACTCTGACCTCCCCCCATAAATGTTAATGCTTGTTCTTGGCTCTATGTCTTATGTCATTTTGTAATCCAAAATTTTAGTTCTCCCACATGGATTTTTTATTGTGGTGAGTTGTGTGTTTTATATGGCATGTATATCAAGTCGAAATAGTTTGTAACTATCCATTTTATTGTAACTATTTGTATTGAATTTTTAATTATAACATTGATGTGTTCCACACATAAAATATCTTATAGACAACATGCCTTATAATATCCCTTATTCCTTAAGAGGTTATAGAACTATCTTTGAACCATCCTTCCAAAAAGTACATTTTATCTCCATTGGGGACTTCTTTTCTATCATATTTCCATGGCCTTCCCTATAACACTGATATGAATCCATTAGGATAACATCACATTATATTTTCATCCATGTAAGTATTCATTATGGAAGGAAACTTGATTAAATACCTCCTATACACAATAACTTCATTTCCCTTTTTAAACCATAGAATACGATAATGATAAGGATTCTTTTCATACTTATAGACCTAGATTATTTACCATTTCTTTAAAAACCATATTTTCACATCCGTCTACCATAAAAAATAATCTTACACACCTTGCCTTATGAAATACATCTTATTTGGAAAATATATGTACATGTTCATGAGTCACTACCACTTTTATTTCTACACCTACTCTTTCCTTGGAGTAATCATTTTTGTTTCCATCATAAGACTCTCTTTTACATTTACTGCAATTCTAGATTTTTTCCTTCTACCGTAGGCTCAATCAAATTTAGTACTTGTCGATTCCTTTGCCTCCTTTCTTCTGCATGATAATGCAAACATTCAAATTTTATGTGCGCTTCTCACTATATTTGTAGCAAATATAAGATATGCCATTTATATTTCCATCATTCACCACCACATAACCCCTACCTCTATAAAATCCTATTCCTCTTTGTTGATTTGAAATCCATGTCTAGTATTTTCTCGTTCCTCCACCCCCATGTGATGATTTCCTCTAGTGGGGATCAAATACACCTCATCCATTAAATATGGATGATGATACTCTCTTTAAAAACATGCGATCTCTTAACTTTTTGCATACTTTTTAATGATACAGAAGCATCCAATGTTATGAGAAATCCTGGATTACACATGCATATTTATCATTTTTATTCAATTTCCTATGTTTGTTTTTATCATACTTTTACAAGTTCTCGTTAATAAAAAATCTCAATAATTTATAGGTCACAAAATGGAGTAAGTCTAAGTTTATATTGCAAAGAAAATCTCACTAATGTCTTTAAAATCCGTTGTTACTTTAATGCTAAGGGTTTATAGGGTCACACATAAGTGAAGAGATTAAAGGAGTTTTTTAAATACTTGGTCACTTTAGATCAAAGGGTCATAAATCAATAGGATATAAGGGATCTCACTTCACACATTATGTTTCTGTTGTATATATCTCCCCCCCCGGGGTAATATAGACAAACAAAAGAATATGGAAATCAAGGAAAATTGAAATCCTTCATTTCGGGTTTTGAAAGTGCATTGCATGGTCGAAAACCCAACATTTATTGTGTCACCAAGCGCCTCTAGCGCACAACAGAAGGTGTCGACATGTGAAAATTTGCGCCCTGGCGCAGGTTGGGGGTGCACAACACAAAGTGTTGACATGCAAAAATTCGTGCCCAAGGCGCAGGTTGGGGGCGCACAGCACAAAGTGTCGACATGCGAAAATTCGTGCCCCTAGTGCAAGTTGGAGGCGCACAGCAAAAAGTGTCGACATGTGAAAAATTCGCGCCCTGGCGCAGTTGGGGGCACATAGCACAAAGTGTCGACATGTGAAATTCGAGCCCTGGTGCAGGTTGGGGGTGCATAGCACAAAGTGTTGACATGCGAAAATTCATTCCCAGGGCACAGGTTGGGGCGCACAGTAGAAAGTGTTAACATGTGAAAATTCATGCCCAAGGTGCAGGTTGGGGGCACACATCAGAAGGTGTCGACATGCAAAAATTCACGCCCAAGGTGCAAGTTGGGGGCACACAACACAAAATGTCAACACCACATTTCAGCGCCTATGGCGCACTTAAGAGTATGTTGACATGAGGATAGTTATGCCGAGGTGCATCTTCAGGAGGCATAACATTTTGAGCATTAACACCCTGACAGAAAGCAAACCCTAGCCCAGATATTCAAATGGCCATAAATTTTCACAAGGAGCTCAGATTCACACAAGGTTGGACTTTTCAAAAAGCTTACAAGGTCCTCTATCCAACTACGACTTTAATTGGGTGAGAACAAGTTCTTCAAAAATTCAAAATACAATTCACCATTTTTTGGGTTTGCTAGGGTTCTCACCTACCGCCATAATGAGATGAATTAAATACAACCTGGAGGTGGTTGGGGTAAATTTGGAATTCCTCTCTCTTCCCTCTCTCATTCTTCCTATAAATTGTAAGGAGGGGCTTCTTTCTAAAGGTTGGACATTCTTGTTTTGCCCCTCCCTTCTTCTCTTTGGTAGGTGAATTTGTGGAGTTCAAACCTCCCATCTAAAACTGTGATACAACTTTTCCTCTTGGCATTTTTGTAGTGTATTGTATCAATATTTGGAGAAAATAATGCATGTTTGTGGATGATTCTCAACCCTCTCTGTGTTCATTTGCATCCTCCTGATCTTTCACTGCAAATTTGGTTATATGTGCATGATCTTGCATTGCATTTTAATGGTTTGTGTTTATTGGCAAGACAGGTGTTCTTCATTCCTCGGTGCATCACCTTTGTTAGTTTAGGTTTATTTTTATGCATCTTCTTACCCTGTCTCCTTGGTAAGTTAGATTAGGTTTTTGAGTAAACCCTCTATATTTTTATGTGTGCATCTGAACAGAGGAATAAGAACCGGCCTTCATCCGGAGAACTTTCCCGATTCACAAGGTCCCACACTTGGGAAAAGCTCCATGTTATGCAATCGCACTGAGAGTCTCAACCCATCGAGTTGCAGACATTCAGGGGTGTTGTGATTCGACCATCAACAGTTTTGGCACGCCCGGTGGGACCAAGAGGTCATTCCATAAGATTTGAAGGAATTTTCAAGAAATTTGGACTTAGAAATTGCAAGTTTTACAATTTCATATTTTTTCACCTTCCAGGCTGAATTTGAAATCGATTTTCAAGGGCTTAACTTGCTCAAAACAAGTCAAAATTTCACCAATTGATAGATCGAGGGATAATCTTCAAAAGGGTATTCTTAGATTTTTGAGATTTTGACTTTCAAAATTTCATGGTTTTTAGTATTTCAGGTTTTCCCAGGTGTTGAGCATGTCCCAAGTTCTGACACAATGTGTTTCAGGTTTTGTAAGTTACCTTGCATGACCTAAGTTTCACCTGTACCTTTCAGGGATTAGTAGCTACACAACAAGACCCGATAACCGAATTGAAGAACTGTATCTTTCGGGTCCTTCAAAGTTTTAAATTCTATTTTTTTAATATTGTCAGGTTTGGTGTGTAACTTGGCAGAATCTAGCCTTTTGAGGCTCGTTTCCCCAACACATATGGCGACTCCGAAGGGATAGAATTCAGTGGTATAGCAGCAAAATTTTCCCAGGTACATGAGAAGAATTCGAACCAGGTCTGATACTCGAGAAGAAGGGTTATTTGTCTACTTGCAGCTATCACCAGGCAGAGGAAGGAGAGGAAGAAGACCACAAAGATCACCATCTCCACCTAACAAGACTTTATCAACCCCTCCACCTGGTAGACCTTTCATCCAATCAACAAGGATTCTCAGGCCAATCAGAATGGCGCAACAAAACCCTTTTGTCAACTTCACTGGCAGCAACCCACTTGCCCTCAATGCACAAAATCTAGTTCCAATTGCAGCATTGAAGAACATTTCATTTTTCACTGGAGAAAATCATACCACTCCTGGTGATCATGTCAAAGACATTGCTAACGTTTGTGCAATCCATGAGATAAATGAAATGGATGTTGTTGTCAAATTGCTGGCATCTTCATTCAAAGGGAAGGCATTGCAATGGTTTAGGAGCCTTGGAGCTGGTTCTATCCAAAATTGGAATCAGTTATGCATAGTTCTCCATGAGCAGTTTGGAGAAAAGGGAGACAATTTGTCTCTACTAGAACAATTGACAACTATCAAGAGAGCTCCCAATGAGTAGCTGACTGACTTCAACTTCAGATTTCAAAGGTCTTGGGATAGAATTCCAGTGGCCGTTAGGCCAACAGCTGAAGGTGCTTTTCTATATTATCTTAAGGCTTTGAATTCTGATATTTCTATGTTAATTCAATCTATGGGAGGCACAACCTTACCTGCTGCTTATAGCATTGCCATTAGGGCTGAAAATTGTCTTATTCAAGCTGGTAAGCTGGCTCCTAGGCCTCCCATGCCCTTGTATCCAAACTTAGAAAATCCAAGCACTAGTCAAGCACCCACTTTGGCTCCTATTCCCACTCCTAGAAATCAAAGTTCAAATGAAACTTCTACTTCATCCTCTAGTGCTTCAAATGAACTCCAAGAGGTCATGAAACAATTGCAAAATTTGGGAAATGAGCTGGTTACACTCAAGAGGCAGCAGGCCCAAAGCTTTAGACCTTCTTATCAGCCTCAAGCTCAACCTAATAGGCAACCATACCAGCCCAATAGGCCACCCAATCTAGCTGCAAATCAAAGCCAAGTAAGGCCTCCCACCAATAGACCATTTCAGCCCTATAACCCCAATGTTGCATCTGCTTCTAAAGCATTAGTGCCAGTGCAAAACAACATAGCTCAAGAGTATGATTGGTGTTTCCCATGCAATGAACCTCACAACCAATCTATGTGCTTCAATGGTGCTTTGAACCAAGCCTTGATGGTGACAACTACTGGCGTAGAGGGTGAAGTGAGTCAAGAAACAAATCAGCAACAAGGGACATCTCAGCAAAACACAGCTCCAAATGATACCACACTTGTGAATTGGCAAGCTGAGGATTTTTGTGGCATGAATCAAACAATTTCTCAGAGTGTAGCAACTAACACAAGATCAAAGAAGAGGAATATTGGTGAAGGGAATTCATTGGCTCCAAGTGATCTACAACCTTCCATCACTCCACAAGGTGTTGGTAAGCAAAATACAGCTCCAAACATGCAAGGACAGCCCAAACCACCTTCTAAACCAACTCAAATGCCAGCTGTTGCTGCCCATGTGCAAGAAAGGAATGTGCAGGCTAAAGGATAGCAAAGAGATGTTTCATCCGCTTTCAACATCATCGATCAAATGAAGAAGACACATGCGAACATTTCAATGTGGGAATCTTTATCCATCCTACGACAAAGAGATCTTCTACAAGTTGCCATGAAGAATTGGTCAACTTCAAACCAGTAAGTCCATATGCAAGAGAAGGTCCTCACAAATGTTGCTCAGCTTGAAGGGAATCATGGAGGACAACAAAGTAAATTTTTTGAAGCCCCCTCCATTCTATGTTTCATTAATTATTGGGGATAAACTAGTACACAATTACATGATTGATTCTGGGGCAAGTAGTTCTGTCATACCCAAGAAAATAGCTGATTAGCTAGGTCTCCAATATGAAGTCATATCAAAGGGGGTAGTGCAATTGGATGGGACAGCAGTAGCAACGGTGGGAGTCATTAAAAGTTTGAATCTTACATTGTATGCATGCCCCAATGTTACCAGTTCTACAAGATGTATCTGTAATTGATTTGCCCGCCACTCTTTGCCCTATGCTTATCAAGGGATTTCACAGCTAGAATCGGTGGATATTTATCTGCTAGACTGGTCACACATGATTCTTCAGGACGAGGTATGGGACCAAAGTCAACAATCAGGTCCGAACCAATTGTTAACTTTCCATATTGAACCTCATACTGCCAAGTCCAAATCAATGCAAATTGCTCAGCCTTTGATCAGGAGGAGTGGTCAAACGCATCTAGATGAAGCTGGTACCAAAGGTCGAGGAAGCATTCCTTATTTGACGTCTGGATGAATGGGCAAAGCAAGAGTACATGCGAATTTGATCCCATACCAAGGAAATTGAAGAATCTGAATTAGGCGTTTATAGTGCATACATGAAGAAAATTCAGTCCATTCTCGAGCATCATGCAAGCCAAAACAAAAGGATGAAAACGAGTTTTGGTAGTTATTTTTCGATGGTTCGAGAAGCAGACAAGGTGCTGGAGGTGGTGTTTTGCTCGATTTCACCACAAGACATCAAATATTATTCAGCTTTCCGTTTCTAGTTTTCCTGTTCAAATAACACGATTGAATACGAGGCATTGAACCATAGACTTCATTGGGCCAGGAAAAAGGGCATAAATAACTGTGCAGGTGTTTAGAGATAGAGAGCTAATCATCAACCAAGTCAAGGGACAACATGTTACAAAGAATGACCTACTCAGGAACTACAAGAATAGGGTATGGGACCTCGTTGAGGATTTCAAAGCTTTCAACATCGTGTCCATACCCAGGAAGAAAAATGAATCCGCGGATATGCTTGCATCAGTTGGAGCGATGTTTGATGTGGTTGAAAACATCAGAAGGGAAAAAACACAACCACATATGCATGTGATTGTGAGGCTAGCAATTGCCAGATAATAATACAAGTTGACAAGGTGTTTGAGAACGATCAACAGATCGTCAATTTCTTACAAGAAGAGGCTGAATTCTCAACTAGGAATCAGGATAGACTAGAGTAGCAGTACGGTGATCAAGTAGTGCAGCTGCGAACAAACAATCTTCCCAAGGGTTTAGTAACATTGGAGTATATCTTCAACCCTAACAACCAATTCCGTAAGGAAAAGGATAACATACAAGTTAGGAGAGAAGATTCAGAGCCAATTCCGATTGGGGAAGGCAGAACATTTCGAATTGGTAAAGTGGCTACTAAGCAGGAGAAATCGGATTTCATACAGCTTTGCCAAGAATTTCCAGATGTCTTCGCATGGAGCTATGAAGACTTGAGAGGATTCAATCCGACGTTGGCACAACATACCATAGAATTGGATCCAGATCCTAAGCCCATCAGGTAGAAGCAGAGACCAGTCAATCCTCACATTGAGCCTCTAATGAAGAAAGAGAGCTAAACAAGCTAATAGAGGCAAGCATTATATTCCCGATCAAGCACTCAAGCTGGGTTGCAAACTTGGTTCCGGTCAGGAAGAAGAGCGGAGAAAATCAGGTTGTGTGTGGACTTCCGAGACCTCAACAGGGCATCTCTCAAAGACCATTACCCACTTCCTTCAATGGAACAAATATTGCAAGTGGTATCCGGTTCGGAGAGATTCTCTCTCCTAGATGGCTACTCAGGGTATAATCAGGTAATGGTGAAAGAAGATGACCAGTTCAAGATGGCTTTCACCACCAAATGGGGCACCTATGCCTACAAGAAGATGCCATTTGGGCTATCAAATGTCGGAGCCACTTTCCAAAGGGAAATGGATATGGCATTCAAGGGGTTGATCAATAAAATAGTTCTGATATATCTTGATGACATCACTGTATTCCCCAAAAAATGCAGTGGATCACCTCTTCCATTTGAGGCAGGTATTTTTTCAGAGGTGTAGAAGATTTGGGGTATCATTGAATCCCAAAAAATGCATATTCTTGGCTCACGAAGGAAAACTTCTAGGCCATATTGTTTCAAAGGAGGGGTTGACGATTGACCCAGAAAGAGTTGAAGCAATTCGAGCGTTGCCATTGCCAAGTCACAAGAAGGCTCTTCAAAGCTTCTTAGGAAGGATCAATTTTGTCCGCAGGTTTGTTCCAAACTTTCTGAAACAATTTTACCTTTATTAGTATTTTTGCGCAACCTTTTCTTCCTCTTCAATTTCCATTAATGCATAATAGCGTCATATTTTGGTTATGTGTGCTTGAGATGCATGGACTGGATTCACTCCCTATTTAAGCCTATCACCCCATGTCATTCACATGAAGTTGGCTATTTTTAGGACTCTTATTTATTGAGTTTTTTTGCAATGTTTTAGAGCTATTATTCTATTTTAAGTTATGAAAGATAGGAATGTTACAATATTTAGTCATGATGTTGTTTCACAACATTTCTAGACTAATGAAAAAATCATTTTCATCTCTTATGTCTGCTTATGTATTTAAGCACATGATGATAGGGTGGCATTATAATTTTAAAACACAGAGGAGATTATTAATCGTTAGGGGAGCACTACTTACACCATGAGCTATATTTCATTGGATCTACCACATTTTGGTTCTTTTCCACCTACCACTAGGTGGAGGTAAAGTCATTTTTATAGTCATCTCTCATCCCTAGTTGATGACCACTTTCTCCACCCCACCACCTCCATAGAGGGGTCCTTAGGTGTTGCCACCACATGTGGGAAATTACTATGTTGGTTCATCTATTATTGCATTTTCTTGTTGGCCCTCTCTAGTGTAAGGTGTCACTACTATTTTAATTATTTTCCACTTGGTTGGTGAAATTAGGTGTCTTTGGCTATGCAAAATTCTAATAATTTGGATTGGTGGCATGTATTAGGCCCTCCGATAGATGATTTAAATGTAATGGGGTCTCTCCCTCCTTGAGACACTCTGACCTCCCCCCATAAATGTTAATGCTTGTTCTTGGCTCTATGTCTTATGTCATTTTGTAATCCAAAATTTTAGTTCTCCCACATGGATTTTTTATTGTGGTGAGTTGTGTGTTTTAATGGCATGTATATCAAGTCGTAAATAGTTTTAACTATCCATTTTATTGTAACTATTTGTATTGAATTTTTAATTATACATTGATGTGTTCCACACATAAAATATCTTATAGACAACATGCCTTATAATATCCCTTATTCCTTAAGAGGTATAGAACTATCTTTGAACCATCCTTCCAAAAAGTACATTTTATCTCCATTGGGGACTTCTTTTCTATCATATTTCCATGGCCTTCCCTATAACACATGATATGAATCCATTAGGATAACATCACATTATATTTCATCCATGTAAGTATTCATTATGGGAAACTTGATTAAATACCTCCTATACACAATAACTTCATTTCCCTTTTTAAACCATAGAATACGATAATGATAAGGATTCTTTTCATATTATAGACCTAGATTATTTACCATTTCTTTAAAAACCATATTTTCACATCCTTCTACCATAAAAAATAATCTTACACACCTTGCCTTATGAAATACATCTTATTTGGAAAATATATGTACATGTTCATGAGTCACTACCACTTTTATTCTACACCTACTCTTTCCTTGGAGTAATCATTTTTGTTTCCATCATAAGACTCTCTTTTACATTTACTGCAATTCTAGATTTTTTCCTTCTACCGTAGGCTCAATCAAATTTAGTACTTGTCGATTCCTTTGCCTCCTTTCTTCTGCATGATAATGCAAACATTCAAATTTTATGTGCGCTTCTTCACTATATTTGTAGCAAATATAAGATATGCATTTATATTTCCATCATTCACCACCACCATAACCCCTACCTCTATAAAATCCTATTCCTCTTTGTTGATTTTGAAATCCATGTCTAGTATTTTCTCGTTCCTCCACCCCATGTGATGATTTTCCTCTAGTGGGATCAAATACACCTCATCCATTAAATATGGATGATGATACTCTCTTTAAAACATGCGATCTCTTAACTTTTTGCATACTTTTTAATGATACAGAAGCATCCAATGTTATGAGAAATCCTGGATTACACATGCATATTTATCATTTTTATTCAATTTCCTATGTTTGTTTTTATCATACTTTTACAAGTTCTCGTTAATAAAAAATCTCAATAATTTATAGGTCACAAAAATGGAGTAAGTCTAAGTTTATATGCAAAGAAAATCTCACTAATGTCTTTAAAAATCCGTTGTTACTTTAATGCCTAAGGGTTTATAGGGTCACACATAAGTGAAGAGATTAAAAGGAGTTTTTTAAATACTTGGTCACTTTAGATCAAAGGGTCATAAATCAATAGGATATAAGGGATCTCACTTCACACATTATGTTTCTGTTGTATATATCTCCCCCCCCGGGTAAATATAGACAAACAAAAGAATATGGAAATCAAGGAAAATTGAAATCCTTCATTTCGGGTTTTGAAAGTGCATTGCATGGTCGAAAACCCAACATTTATTGTGTCACCAAGCGCCTCTAGCGCACAACAGAAGGTGTCGACATGTGAAAATTTGCGCCCTGGCGCAGGTTGGGGGTGCACAACACAAAGTGTTGACATGCAAAAATTCGTGCCCAAGGCGCAGGTTGGGGGCGCACAGCACAAAGTGTCGACATGTGAAAATTCGTGCCCTAGTGCAAGTTGGAGGCGCACAGCAAAAAGTGTCGACATGTGAAAATTCGCGCCCTGGCGCAGTTTGGGGGCACATAGCACAAAGTGTCGACATGTGAAAATTCGAGCCCTGGTGCAGGTTGGGGGTGCATAGCACAAAGTGTCGACATGCGAAAATTCATTCCCAGGGCACAGGTTGGGGGCGCACAGTAGAAAGTGTTAACATGTGAAAATTCATGCCCAAGGTGCAGGTTGGGGGCACACATCAGAAGGTGTCGACATGCAAAAATTCACGCCCAAGGTGCAAGTTGGGGGCACACAACACAAAATGTCAACACCACATTTTCAGCGCCTATGGCGCACTTAAGAGTATGTTGACATGAGGATAGTTATGCCGAGGTGCATCTTCAAGAGGTGCAGCATTTTGAGCATTGACACCCCGAACCCGACAAAAAGAAAACCCTGACGTAGATATTCAAATGGCCATAACTTTTCATAGGGAGCTCGGATTCACGCAAGGTTGGAATTTTCGGAAAGCTTACAAGGTCCTCTGTCTAACTATGACTAGATATATTTAATTGGGTCAGAAAAAGTTCTTCAAAAATGCAAAATATAATTCGCCATTTTTTGGGTTTGCTAAGGTTCTCACCTACTGCCATAATGAGATGAATTAAATGCAAATTGGAGGTGGTTGGGGTAGATTTGGAATTCCTCTCTCTTTTCTCTCTCATTGTTCCTATAAATTGTAAGGAGGGGCTTCTTTCTAAAGGTTGGACATTCTTTTTTTCCCCCTCCCTTCTTCTCTTTGGCAGGTGAATTTGTGGAGTTTAAACCTCCCATCTAAAACTATAATGCAACTTTGCCTCTTGGCATTTTGTAGTGTATTGTATCAATCTTTGGAGAAAATAATGCATGTCTGTGGATGATTCTCAACCCTCTCCGTGTTCATTTGCATCCTCCTGATCTTTCACTGCAAATCAAGTTATCTGTGTATGAACTTGCATTGCATTTTAATGGTTTGTGTTTATTGGCAAGACAGGTGTTCTTCATTCCTCGGTGCATCACCTTTGTTAGTTTAGGTTTATTTTTATGCATCTTCTTACCCTGTCTCCTTGGCAAGTTAGATTAGGTTTTTGAGTAAACCGTTTGCATTTTTATGTGTGCATCTGAATAGAGGAATAGGAACTGGCCTTCATCCGGAGAGATTTCCCGATTCACAAGGTCCCACACTTGGGAAAAGCCCCATGTTATGCAATCGCATTGAGAGTCTCAACCCATCGAGTTGCAGACATTCAGGGGTGCTGTGATTCACCATCAATAGTTTCAAAATGAGAACACAAAGTAAAAGTTAATGTGAAATATTGAGTAGATTTGAGCACAAAAATGGTACATTTGAAACATATTTGAGAAGGAACAAGTGGAGAAATTAGACTGTGTTTACATAGCCTAGTTTAACATCAATCAAACAGCTTAAAGAAGAAAGGTAAACCTAATTATTTTGTGAGCTAAGGTTTAATAACCCATAGGTTTGGTCTCGAACATAGTTCACGGGTCTTAAAGTGCTCGATGAGTCCATAACAAAGGGGTCCCATGATATTAACACATGACATAATCATGTGGGTTCCTCAAAACGTCACCAATCACATTAGAACATGCTTCTAGAGCCCAAAAAATAGATATTTTCAAGAACCAATACCTTCATCTAGATACCACGACACAATATATTATGGGTATCAATGGAAATAACTCAATGAGGAATTTCATTTGGTGGTGGTCACATCGATTGAGAGTACACATGTGGGTCCTAGTTTTCACTTAAAACTCTAAGGACCATTTTTATATTCTATGAATAGAAAATCATAACCAAATGATTCGGTTTGGAATTTATCGATGAGTTCCACATACCCAAATTCAATTATGGGAAGCAAAAAAAGAAAGGATCACAAAGGACACAAAAGATTAATATATAGTAGAGAGTTTGATTAATAAAATGTAGTGAGGAACATAGAGTTTCAAACACACAAAACACAATAAGGGAAATGGAGACAATGAAAGTAGTGGGACATAAAGAAAGTATAGAAGAGATAAAAGCAACATAATAAATAAGTAGAGAGCGTATATGAGTGACTCTAAGAGCAATATTAAATCTTGGATTGATAAGATTGCAGAGCTAGAGCCTTGTAAGATAGTTCGTACTATGGACCTCAAGCATTTGACTATAATCATAATTTTTTTGAGTCAATTTGAATTTAAGAATCTTATGTTTTATTTTTCTACATGTTTAATAGAGAATTTGTGAGCGAGAAATTAATAGTTGAGGAGTGAGATAGTCATTAATTTGAACCTTTAAATCTTTATTCCACCAATTGGAATCATAAAGAGGTATTTCCTTGTTGGGTTTTATGTGTATGAAGATTCTTGTTGATCCATATTCAATTTATGAAATAAAATCTTGAAAGTGGGTGAAAAATAACACACATAGATAATCCTATTAGAAGGAATGCAAGAATGGGAGCACCAAGAGTTGCAAAATTAATAGACATGATGAGAGGTATCTATGAAATATTATCTAAAATAAAGGCAAAAAAAATAAGAGGAGTTCATGTTGAATATGTAAGAGCCCAAGGAGCTCCAAATCCTATAGTAAAAGAAGTGGAGGATGAAGTTGAGATCAGATTGATCAGATCTATGGAAAACATTGGTAGTAAAAAAAATATTGAACACGCCTTAATAAAATAGGATTTTTAATTTTGAGGGTATTATAAATTGGATCACAAAGATGGAGAGGTAAATTAATGATTAGTCAACGGAGGACCCCAAGAAGGTAAAGTTTTCTTTCAAATAATTAAAGGGTTGTGTATATTTATGGTAGGACAATGTGCAAAATGAGAGACATGAATGAGGTAAATATAAAATTAAGATTTGGGACAAAGTTGAATGTTGGTATTTTTCCTTCTAAATATCATATGATTATTTTAGAAAGTTTCATACCTTGAGACAAAAGGAAGTGAGTGTCAAAGAGTACAATGAGTAATTTTATAGACTCACTATAAGAGATGAACATATTAAAGATGATTTGGAGAAGGTTGAAAGGTATGTGAATGCATTATAGTTTAACATTCAAGATGAATTAAGTTATTTAAACTTGATAGCCAATGTGAATTGAAGGGAAAGACAAATTGTCAATAAAAAACACATGAAATCTAGAGGTAATGAAGCTCTTTAAGAGTAGGAGGAAGAATATTTGGTGCAACAAGGAAATAGAAACATGATGGAGATACCAGTAGTCTCAAAATCATAATTTTAATTCAAGAAGAAGATGAAGTTATCCTTCTACAGGAATAAGAGTCTAAGGAAGAGGTAGATGATTCACAAGTGTGTTTTTTAGGTGTAATAAGTATGTTCATTATGGATCATTTGAGTTTACAAAATAAGCTCATAAAAGTAGTAAGAGAATTGAAGGGACCAATCATTTAACATATGGTGACAAAGATAATGTTAGGTCTCTATCACACATAGAAGATTCAAAACATGGATAATATCTTATGATGAAAAGAGTGCTCTTTGAACTAGAAAAAGAGATAGATGAACCAATGCAAAGGAAGAACATATACTGAGAAATTTACAAATCAAAAGATAAAGAATGTAAATTAATTATTGATGGTGGTAGTACAAAAAAATTAGTTTCTAAGTAAACGGTATAAAACATCGAGATGAAAAGTTAAGTACATCCAACTCCATCCAAAGGTTTATGGTTGCTTAGGGATCATCAAGTGTTAGCAAATGAACAATGTATGGTGAAATTTCAAATTGGTTCATATACAGATGATGTTTTATGTTATATTAGGCCCATGGATATGTGTTATGTGATATTTGGTAGGGTATGGAAATTTTATATAAGATTCATGCATAATGGAAGGAAAAATGCTTACTCTCTTGTTAAAGATGTAAAGAGATTCACTCTGAGTCAATTGAAAGATAAGAGGTGGAAAAAACTCTTAAGGTGATGTTGGTATCTAACAAAGAATTCTTAACAGATACAAATGAAGAAAATTTTATTTGATAAACAAATATGAGACAATAAAAAACAAAAAAACAAAAAAATGGCACACACAAGATGACACAATATATAAGATTTATCTTGGGAAAAGTATTTTGGGAAAATCCCCAGTGCAATAACTTCTATTATTTATTACATTAACACAATCATTTACAATACTATAGTGCAATTCCTTGCTATGCATTATCCTACTATATATCAAGCAATATATAAGCACATCATTGGTTAATTGGCATAGCAGTATTAAAACACACTGGGCACCCAAACCATCGACCAACAATACAACCAATAATGGTTCCCCAAAAATCATGACTTATCTAACCACCCATGTAATAAAACTTGTTAAACCACATATACAATCCTAAAAACCTATATAGATAGCCCTATAAAAAATTATCAAGGGCCAACTCATGAAATCCCTATTGGGGGGTTGATGGCTCCTTAATCCCATAGCCAACACGATGCCCCAGACCCCACTAGTCATGCCAAATTTAACGTTGTGATTAGATATAGGGTCTAGAAAGGGGTAACTTGTGGAAAATATAAAACACATTTACAACAATAAACAAAGAATATGCATAATTTGCATTCAGTTCAAATCCTATGCAAGTTGAGACAAACACTATGGTGAGTGATCTTCCTATTGAAGTTTAAATTTTATCAGAGGAATATATTGCAATTGTGTCAATTGATTTGTTGAAAATATCTCCACCTATTACAAGAATTAGCCATCATATGGACTTAATGTTAGGAGTGAGTTTACCAAATAAGGTTATTTATAGACCGACTTTACAATGGAATGAGGAAATAAAGAGACAAGTCCAAAAGTTGTTGAGAAAGGGTTTAATCAGTGAAATTTTGAGCCCATATGCAATTTCGACGATGTTAGCACCCAAGATAGGAATATAATGGATAATGTGTATATATTCAAGGGAAATAAACAATATCACCATTACATATAGATTTCCATTGCTTGGAATAGATGATTTAATAGACTGTTTGAGTGGATCTAAGTTCTTCACCAAGGTAGATTTGAAGAGTGGATATCATCAAATTTGAATAAAGGAAGGTGATGAGCTGAATAAATATTTAAAAACCAATGATGGATTGTATTAATAGTTTGTTATGTCATTTTGCTTGTCAAATTCCCCATGCACATTCATAAGGTGTTGAGCCATTCATAAATAAGTTTGTATCATTTATTTGGATGATATTTTGAGTTCTAACAATTCAAAAGAGGAAAATTTGAAATTATTTTTGAGTAAATTGAAGGAAAAAACTTGTGGTAAAATTAAAGAAGTGTAGTTTCACAAAAGAGGAACTAATTTATTTGGGATTCTTTAGTTTTAAGAGATAGTTAACAATGGACACAATAAGGTAAAATTAATCGTGGAATAGTATTTTCAAAAAAGTATGTTTGTAACAAGGAGATTTCATGGGTTGGAAAGTTTCTATTGAAAGTTGATTCCAAACTTTAGAAACATTTGTGCACCATCTAGAAATACTGTGAAGGAGACCCAAAAAATTTCTAATGGATATCTTCAACAAAGGATAAATTTCAAATTTTAAAGAAGAAAGTAACAAAACAACCAATTCTAGATTTTCATGATTTTGAAATGGTAGTTGAATGTAATGTAAGAGGGATAACCATATGCATAGTACTCTACGAAAAATGAAAGCCCATTTATTATTTTAGATGAAAAATAAACGAATCTAAGAGAAAGTAATCAATCTATGACCAATAATTTTATGCAATGGTGAAAGCTATTTTGATGTGGCAACATTATTTATTTATTCCTAAAATAATTTGTCTTATACACTAAACATAAAGAAATGCAACTTATAAAAAACCAATGTAAGCTAAATCATAAACACACAAAATGGGTATAATTTCTTCAAATTTATTAATTTATTTTAAAACATAGAAGTTGGAAATATAATAAATATGAATATGCCTTGAAAAGGTGAGCAGTTGTTGTGACTGAGATCAAAGTAGAGGTCATTGAGTTTGACATGATGAAAGAGTTATATGAGGAAGATTTGGATTCATGGGATGTATGGATAACATGTAAGATCCCAAAAAGTATTAAAAAATTGCATGGAGATTTTATGGTTCAAGAGAGATAATTTTTGAAAGGGAATATGAATAGGGTATGCATACCTCATGGTTCAATTAGAGAGAACCATTTGAAAGAAAATTATAGTAGTGGCGTAATTGGTCAGTTTGGGTATAATTAAGCCTTGACATAATTGAGTGAAAAATATTATGTGTTATGGATGAGGATGGATGTGAATAAATTTTTGGAAAGGTACATAATTTTCAGCATGTGAAAGTAAAAAGTTAGAATACATGACTCTATCATCCTTTGCCTATTTCAAAAAAACCATAGGATGTAGTGAGCAAGGATTTTATGCTTGGTTTTCTAATAAATCAGTCAGGTAATGAATTTATTTTTGTTAGAATTTATAGATTTTTGAAGAGGGCACAATTAGTAGTGTAAATAAAACTAGTGATGCCACCAATATTGTCAACATGCATTTTAAATTAGATGTGACATTATATGGGTTATTGTACGATGGAAAAGTGACAAGTGAGCGTGGGAATCTACAAGTAACTTTTCCTCGCACCCGACCTCCCAAGGTCATGCCGAGACAGCCGGTGGGGAAGGAATATACGTGGGTTATAGATAAACTAATTGGGAAATCTTATGTCTTCGACACGCACTAATGGAATCTACAAATCTAAGGCAACGAAGGCCCTCCTAACCTGAACTGGTGTGATAGATCGGTCGACGAGGATGACTGCTCGAAGGCTCCAATCTATATCAAGCTATGGCGTGATTCGATCTATAGGTTGTGGAATATGGGGAAAATGGCCTGGAATTGTTTCATGTATATCTCTAGATAGGGTCATAAGGTGGATGATGGATATGGTGGATTCTACGGGAAATTATGTGGTCTATTCCAGAAAACTTTAGCTCCATTAGCTGCTATGTCTAACAATGATAACGATGTGATAATGGTTGGTGGAAGTGGAGTGGATCTAAATAGCAATGTGCATAAACCAACATCTACGTCTTATTGACTTGTGGATTCGTTGGGTTGTGGGACATGTGGATCACAACCGTAGATTCATGGTTGTTGAGGACCTCCTATGGTCATGTGTGGAATCAATCCCTAATCCTTAGTACCCAATAGTCGTATGCCTTTTCGGCCTCTATGTTTAGAATTAACAGTTGTGCAATCTTCTCAGAGTATTTCACAGGCATTCTGGAAACTTGAATTCTTAAGCTAGTGTCTATGTCAATAAGGATATCTCCTGCATCTGGTTGTGAGACCAAAGGATCACAACCGAATGTTTTCTCTCTTTTAAGCACTTCTACAGTCATGCGGATATTTATCTAGGGTAATCTGTAGTTTGAATGGTTTGACCAAAAAACGTGTGCTTGGTCGTCTTCTATGTTTAATCCTCTTAGCTGCGAGCTAATTTCTTGTAAGTCTATTGTTGTTCGGAAGACTTGGATTCTAATATTCTGATCTATATCAGTTACTGCCGCAACAAGATTGGGCTGAGGCACTATTGGCTTGAATACGTATTCTCTGGGCTCCCTAGGTCCTGTGATTTTCATGCAAAAGAAAAAATGTAAATCTAACTACAGTAAAGTAAAACTAATTATGTAAAGTATATTTACAACATATATAAATTCTCTATTTTGTGTTTTTGAAGAACTATTTGAATGAAATTGAAAGAGCAACTATTTAAAATATCCAGAAATTGACAACTAAACTAACAATGAAATTAAAAAAAACAAAGTAGCTGAGTATAGCTACTTGCATGTGCAGTTGTAAATCTATTCTAAATAACGAAATAACTTATCTAATCTATTTGAAAGACTGTCGATCCTACCTCAGAAGTGAGGAATGAATCATAGTTTTTCAGAAACTATCAATCCCCACAGCTTCCCTGGCAATATCGAAAGTGAGATTAACTAAAATGAAATGATTGACTACTCTATTTGATATATTTTAACATGAACTTTGATAGCTTGAACCTGGATTTTGCAGAACAGTGGTGAATCCGGTTGTGTGTGGCTTTGTCCCCTTAGTGTGATCTCTTCGTTCCTCAGTGCTCACGTGAATCCAGAAAAGTGTGTAATGTCAGCATCAACAGAAGTAGGTATTGGGAAAGTGGCAGCTTAGGATGCAGACCAAATACAATGCGAGTAGGAGAGGGATAGTGCAAGAGAACAGAGCTTGGCTTATGTAATTCCTGGCAGGATTTATTGCGAGTCATACAACATAAAACATCTAGAACCTAAAACTATTCTGTTTGATGAACAAAACCTGCAACTTTAATGGCTTCTGATTGAGAATGAAACTATTCTACTCCAGCTGATTGTGTGAAATAGTGACAACTTTAGCACAAGTAGATTATGTGGCTTCTAAACAGCAAAACAACACTAACCATGCATGTAACAAATAAAACTATTGATTCCTAAGCAAAACTAGAAGACTAAACTATTGAAATGAGAAATTGAGAGGAAAATCTGAGGGGCCATTTGCTTGAGCACAAGCCAGCTATTTATAGAATTCCCATTTACCCAAAGGTGAAAACCAAATTGAACTCTTTAACCATAAACAATGCAAAAACACTATTCTAGGGAACCAAAATCATAAATACAAGCAAAGGCGGTGAAAAAAGCTGGTAAATGTTGAAATTTTACACGAGTCATGTTAAAAAGAACATTCTAGAAAATGCATGAAGGACTGCCGCCCTGAGCAGGGCGGCGGTTACAGGACCATTGCCCTGCCTGGGCGGCGGTTTCGTAACTAAAGACCAAAATACAAAGAAAAAGAGGGGAGAAGAGAAAAACAAAGCATGCAGAGGCTAAGTGGGACATGTAGGATGTTAGTGCATACTTGGAGAGCATTTCTAGATCCTGAACACCTTGCGAGGAGACCTGTATCATCATTGGGGCACGTGTAACGTTGTTTCGGCAGTGCAGTACCCTACAATTTTGGGTACGTACATATTGCCTCCTCGGAGAAGCGTTTTAGCCATAAAGAGGCATAAAACGGTGGGTCCGAGTATGGCGGTCCTGAAATGGGAAGTTAGAATTTATACCTGATACGTCCGTGTGTCGAAATGACGCCCTCCAAGATTCCTGCTACCTGCAAAATTAAAAGAGGACTCAAGTGCAGATAGATAAAATAAATCGAAAATAAACACTAAAATAATATGAAATGAGGATGTACCATTTATGCGGGGAGAAGAACTTACCTCCATCGGTGCTCTAAACCCGTGAAAAGGGCATTCAAAACAAATCAAGATGCTATATATGTAAAAATGGGCCCATTTTCCTATTCATTTGCACGTGTTGATTTGATTGATTTTGAGCTCTGGGACCCACGGTGACATTTTTTGACGAGAGTATAGTCAAAATGTTCGTGATGAGATAGTGATCATGCCTCCACGAGCGGAACATCGACCCACGAGATCACATGTTAGTTCTTCTTGATTTAACGTTTTTACCCCTAAAATGTAAAAATAGTGAAATTTTTGTCACGGGGGGGGGGGGGGTTATTTTTGAAAATGTCATTTTTAAAAGGGTCACTTAGGGGGGCGCCTAATGGGTAGGATTTTTTTTAGTAAAAAGGGTCTTTGTTTTGTGTTTTTAGGCATTTTTAGGGCACGTGACCCGTGCGGAAATTCGGGACACAACCGCCGCCCTGAGCAGGGCGGCGGTTACACAACCAGGGCGACGGTTACAAGACCGCCGCCTTTAAGGCGACGATTATGGAACCGGCACCCAACTCAGGGTGGAGGTCCTTTATAGAATGCCTAAATAATACTTGTTTGAATTCGTTTTTGCATTTTTAGCATTCTTATATGTTTTCATGATTTTTCCAATGTCATTTGAATACTTACTCCTTTTTGCGTGTTTTTGGGTGTATGCAGGCAAAGGAGGAATATATCCGATGGAGCCGAGAGAGAGTGTGATTGGCTTCCAGTAGTATTGGATGCACTTTCTCAGGATGAGTAGGAAACTCTTCAGAGGGCCGACATATTGCGCATATCATGGGTACCGCATGTTGCACCTTCTAGTCACATACTTTGTGACTTGTTTTCATATTGGAATGTTGATCAGAAAACTTTCTGATTCCCAGGAGTTAGGGGTGAGTGGACTATCACCTTGGAGGATTTCTACCATATCTTGGGGGTCCCGATCATCGGGAGATGGCTTACGCTTGAGACAGCAGGGTCACGGGCTCAGATAGCACAGGGGGCTTCATACATGGGAGATGCAGTTATCTCCACTGGTTCGAAGAAGGGGGTGAGGGTCCGATCTATTCCTAGCCTACCTATCCCCTTGATTCATCAAGCCATTATGGGGATCCTTGCCTCGAGATTGATTGGGGACAAGGGAGGAGACACTTTACTGTATTGCTGGTCCCCCATTATTACACAGATTGAGGGACATGGCCGGATTTATGCCTGGGGAGCTGACATTCTTGGCACCACCTATCATGATTTGTATCAGGTGGTTCGTTTACAGGGGCAGTCACTGAGCCATCCGACCTTGGTTATGAGCTGGGTCTATGACCATTTTATCCCTTATGGGAGAGGTGTGGAGGTGGCAGATCCCGGAGCCGTGAGGGCAGCCAGATGGATAGATATGTCGGTGCTTAGAGCACCCCACCAACCGGTCGCCTCCTTGACTACTGATGATATGGAGGCCTCACCCTATCAAGCCATGGCAGGGTTATGGGGTGAGGAGGCCCTCACTTTGATCTCTTGCTCTACCACATGGTAGCTTGTGGACAGGACGGGGAAGGTGGAGACACATCCTTTTGCTTGAGTGCCGCAACAGTTTGGCCTTCCCTACATCGGTATGCTTCCCCCAGTGGTGCCATTATTTAGATCGGTTCGGGAGGCTAGGGGAGGTCCTAGAGGCCAGGGCTAGACTGTTGTTACTCCTAGTGTCCCCATTGCAGCTAGGCAGGTAGTATGCGCTCGAGGGAGAGCTGGTGCTCCTGAGGAACCTTTACTTCAGATTGCCACTGGTCCCACCCATAGCAGCGACGACCCCATCGACATAGACTCTGAGTCTGAGGAGTTCACAGGGAGAGAGATGGAGGAGGAGACCAAGGCTGAGTTCAGTGAGTCAGGTGGAGAGGAGGACAAAGATCCCGAGTGGCATGACACTCATGATATCTTACAGGCGGAGAGGGTGACTCTAGTTTCAGAGGAGCCACCTTCTTAGGACGTAGGTGGGGAGGACGAGTCTGTAGTAGGACGATATGTTGCTCCAGACATGGGAGGAGCTCATCAGTCAGTGGCAGCATCTGTGGCAGGTGCTGACCCTAGAGATCCATATTGGAGGCCCAGAGATCCGAGTGAGTTATCATCCTTCTCTTAATGTTTGTTTCTAGTTACGATTGCCTTAGTTGCTGTCTCTACTCTTGTTTGTTTTGTTTTTATCTTTTGACTATTTCTAACTTGTTTTCTCCTTTTCTTGCAGAGACTACTGATGAGTGGCGAGACCTGATTCTCCAGGTATGCACTGATACCCTGATGATCCCCATGGAGAGGACTCGTGCGGAGCTATCCGTGGATGTAGGGGAGCCTTCAACAGCCGGTAGGCATACCAATGTTTTTACCCCTATCTGGCATGTGGCCAAGATGGTGTCCACCCTCCGTACCGAGTTGGCTAGGTATAGGACAACAAAGTGCCTGATGAGGAGTCATTCTCATAGTGAGGCCGCAGCTTCTCCTCGAGACCGTGAGCCCTCGGTGCACTCAGAGCATCGGCGTAGCCGGAGTCCTAGACGTGGTTGTGCACCTTCAGAGGGGTCTCATAGGGGTTGAGAGGCCACTTGGATCTCATAGATTGTTTATATGATTCGTTTTGTATTTCCCGGGCTCATTGAGCATTTTGACCATGCCTAGCGCATGATGACATTGTACAGGAAACTTGATTTATATATATATATATAGATATATATATATATATATTCTTTTTGGATCAAACTCTTGGTGTCTAGTTTTTGTGATTTGTTTCCACATGTAAATTATAATGTTGTTTTTATATGCTTTTCAGAATGTATGCAATGGAGAACAAATGACACAAATGCTTTCTTTCTTTTTGTATTTCGTGATGCTGATATATGATAATGTAGACACAATGTGATTTCGAACTTCAGTTTCTATAAGCAATTTTTCAGTACTTCGTATTTGTTTTGGAAAAATGAGATGATAAACTGGTATGATGAGCAGATGAACTTGCCCCACTCCTAACTCCATGTAACTGGTAAGATGTGAGGGCTCACCACCGAGAGCCAAAAAGGGCACAAGCTATGAAATTTATTGAATGGTAGTGATGAGAGATAGACAAAGATTTGGTGGAACCAAATTAGGATGCTACAAACCTAACTCTACTCAAGTGACTCCATAGTTTAGAATATGACTTGCTTTGTGGTTTATCTAGACTTAGATCCGTAGATGGCCACATGGTAGAAAAAATCTGGTTTTCAAGGTTTTGAGCTCTCTCATAATTTTGGACTTCTGATTCATTTGTTTTTGACTCAAGATTTCAAAGCTTTAGCTGAACTATTTGTTTACGACCTTCAACGTTTTATTGTCAAGAGGACCCCCCACACCTTGCCCCATGCTACTAGTAGGAAGCATGGGCTTATCACCATGGAAAAGACATATGCGAGTAAGGGCATTCCCATCCTTTCCCAACCCTACGTCACTAGTAAGAGATGCAAGCTCATCACCGAAGGCTGGTAGGACAAGGGAATGTGTAAAAATAAAATTTTCTGTTTGATCTATATTTGACTTATTTATTTGAGCAAAATGTCAGTATGTTCTTATTTCCAAAGAGATATGCATACGTGATAGATGTGACACTATGAAGCTTCTAGAACAGACCATAGGCAAGACACCTATCCTAGGAAGAAACCAAAAGTGAGAACAAGCATGCAGACCTTGGTATGGTTACCAGTTAAGGCTTTGTCATATCTAGCTTTATTTGATGAAATGATTCTGAAACGATTGATGATGTTATGAAAATGAAGAAGTATGATTGGAAGGATTATGCCAATACCATTAGAAGTTTGTAATGAATTGCTTTGAGAATAAGTTCCTTGATCACAAAATTATACAAAACGAGCGGACAAAATGAACCTAACTACATGAAGATGACAAGTAGATATAATTATACAAGTAGTGCTAGTTGCTTATGCATAGAATTGTTTAAGATGCAAGGAATTGACTGTTTCGTTGAATTTCTCACCTTCCAATGTACATAAGAGATATGCACCATTTCTGTAGTCTTTCGTGACTCGGTATGGGCCCAACCATTTGGGCCGGAATTTCCTTCCTTCACCGGTCTTTTTATCGATCTGACTGTCTAGCCTTAGAACTAGATCTCCTTCATATATATCTCATTCATAGACCTTTTTATTATATTGCCAGCACATCCAGTCAGCATAGACTCTACACCGTTGTTCAATGTCTAGCTTGGCTTCATCTAGGATTTCTAGTTGGGAGAGACGTGCTTCTCTATAAGCTTCTTCATCCAGAATCCCTTGTAGTGAGATACAGAGATTGGGTATTTCAACCTCAAGTGGGAGAACTGCTTCTGCTCCGAATACCAATGAGAAAGGAGTTGCTCCTGTGGGTGTTCTTATTGAGGTTTGGTGGGCCCACAAGGCTGGGTATAACTTTAAATGCCAATCTCATTTGTTTTCTTTTACCGTTTTAAGGAGAATAGCTTTTAATGTTTTGTTTGTTGCTTTAGCCTGTCCATTGGCTTGAGGGTAATATAAGGAAGTTGTATGATGGTTTATTTTGAATTTACTGCATAGATCATGGACTTCGTCATTCTTAAAGGAAGTACCATTATCTGAGATGATGATTTGTGGGACACCATACCTACAAATGATCTGGTTCAAAATGAACTTGGTGATCACGGAACCTGGTATAGTGGTGAGAGGCATAGCCTCTACCCATTTGGTGAAATACTCGGTGGCCGTGATTATGAAGTTATGGCCATCTATTGATGAGGGAGAGAATTTCCCTATCAAATCTAGGCCCCATGTAGAAAAGGGCCATGGAGTAGTGATTGGTTGTAGAGCTTGTGCCGACATGTGAATCTTGTGGGAAAATTCTTGACATTTATGGCACTTGCGTACAAACTCTACTGCATCGTGTTCGAGAGTGGGCCAGAAATATCCCATTCGATGTATTTTGCGGGAAGTGGCATGAACACCAAAGTGACCTCCACATATTCCATTGTGAGATTCGTAGAGAATCTTCTTAGATTCTTTTGTGTCAACACACCTTAGAAGTATTCCATCGAAGGCCTTACGATAGAGTACTTGTTCTATAATAACATATTTAGCTACAATAATGCGTAACCACCTTCTTTGTTGCGGTGTAGCACCTTTTGGATACACATGGTCCATGATATAATTAATGATATTAGCATACCAAGGACATTCAGAGATAGGAGGTCTGGCTTCGATGTAATATATGCATTCATCGGGAAAATCTAGATCTACTAGATTGCCTCTGTCTAACGGGTTGTCGGCTAACCAATCCTCAATGATTTGTCCCTTAACGGAATTTTGGTTTACAAAAGTTAATTCGAATTCTCCCATTAAGGTTATAAAGCGTCCAAAATTTTTAGAAAAGGACCCTTGCGCGAGGAAAGTTCATAAATGGTCTATTTTTACAATGACCCTTGTTTCTTGATTTAGCATGTAATGTCTTAAGCATTTGGTTGCGAAGACTATGGCAAGGCATTCTCATTCTGCTTGCGTATAATGTGTCTCATAATCGAGTAATGTTCGGCTAATAAAATAGATCACACATTCTCATTTTTCATCGTCTTCTTGAGCCAGCATGCAGGCTAGCAAGACATTGGTAGCTTGCGGATATAATATTAAAGGGCAGTCTAGCTTAGGAGGCATTAGCGTAGGTGGTGACAACAATAAATGCTTAACTGCTTTGAAATCCTCATTGCAGTCTTCGGTCCAATCAATACTATAATCTTTCTTGAGTAGATTGTTGATTGGATGGATGGTAAAGCTTAAATCTAGGATGAATCTTCGGATTGCATCAAGTTTTCCAAGAAACAACCTGATTCCAGATTCATCTGATGGTGGGATCATTTCAAGAACAGCCCAGATTTTGGCTAGGTTCACATTAATCCCTCATGATGATATGATGTAACCCAGGAGTTTCCCCCCTGTCACACCAAATATGAATTTTTCTGGGTTTAGTGTGACTCTGTATTCTATCAAACGTGAAAGAATGATGCGGAGCACTTCTAGATGATCACAACGCTTCCTGGCTTTAGCCAACAAGTCATCTACATAAGATTCCATGATTTTATGAATAAGATCATGAAATATATATGTCAGTGCCCGCTGGTATGTAGCGCCAGTGTTCTTGAGACCGAATGGCATAACAACGTAGCAATAGGTTCCCCAAGGAGTTATAAACGTGGTTTTGGCTTGGTCTTGTTCGGATAGTCTGATTTGATTGTATTATGAGAATCCATCCATGAGAGACAAAAGCTCAAACCCAGCTATTGCACCAACGATGACGTTAATGGGAAGTCATCCTTGCAGCATGCTTTGTTAATGTCTCAAAAGTCTATGCAAATGCGTATCTTCCCATTCTTTTTTAGAACAGGGACGATATTAGATACCCACTGAGAATAATCAACTTGCTTGATGAATCCTACTTGGAGGAGTTTCATTACTTCTTCCTTCACCATGAGAGCTACCATGGGTTTCATTGGTCTCAATTTTTGTTCAATTGGCTTTGCATCAGGTTTGGTGACGAGGTTGTGTACTGCGATGTGTGGTGCAACCCCTGTCATTTCTGTATAATTAAATGCAAAAGCCTTTTGATGTTCTCTGAGGATTCGAGTGTGTATTTATGTCTTCTAGAGTTAACGAAGCGTACCTTATTCAAACTCAGGTAGGGCTAGAGGTAGGTCTAGATCCTCTCCATTTTCTACCGAGTATATGTTGAGTTCCTCTTACGGGGGAAGTTCTATCATGGGATTTCCGAAGTAAGAAGACGAATGTGGGATTAAGGAAAAATCTACCATGTGATGGGTGAGATGTAACGCTGCATAGGTGTTTAAGTAATCAAGAGTGACTCTATCACTGTCAACGTGATCTAGGATAGTAGATTTGTTCTCAGCTATGTTAGTTAAAAGTGGGTTTGATATTTTCTTCACTAACGGTTCAGTACAAAGGGATACCATGAAACGGGTGGCTTCCAACTCACTGCTTGGAGTGAAACATAAAGCTGAGGTTGCTATCGAATCTGCGAGAAGATTTTGTTCTCACGGGATTGCTTCAATTGATATGAAGTTAAATCCTTTGCTCAAATCTAGTACTGCTATTTTGTAGAGCTGTAAATTTTTAGCTCTAGTCTCATACACCTCAGAGACTTGGTTTGCTACTAATTGAGAGTCTCCTAACACCCTGATGTCATTAACACCGAGCCTCTTAGCTAAGATGAGGCCAAGGAGAAGGGCTTCATACTCTGCGCTGTTGTTTGTACTTTTGAAATTTATTTTAAAGGCGAATGGTAAGATCTTTCCCTCAGGAGAAGTAAAGATCACACCTGCCCCAGCCCCATAACGACATCTAGCTCCGTCAAAATGGAGAGTCCAATATTTAGTTGGGAAGATGGACGTTGGGACATTTGCTACGTTAAATTCTTCTGCTTCGGTTACTTCTACCATGCAGAGTTCTTCTACTGGCAGAGAACCAACTCCTAAGGTATATCCCATGCCTACATAATCAAATGGCAGGAAAATTGGTAGATCATGTTCTAGCAACTCGACTATTTTTGTAGTAGTTCCTAATGATACTGTTTCTACAACGTTAGCCTCATCTTTGAGGGCTGGGATATGCTTGATTAGGTTCGTAACTTCTAGCTCTGTTGTAGGTACTAACTTTCCTTTCGGTTTCAAGTCAGTTGGCTTGTTAAGTTGGTTTGTTGGGAGTTCAAACTCAGAGTGAACGCATGGTCTTTTCTTCAAGTTTGCTAGGTGTAGATCGAATGGTTTCAGATCACCTTTTACTACGAATACCTTTCCTAAGTTTAGGATTCTTATTTCTTGGAATAACGTAGAAGGGATTGCCTTCATACGGTGTATCCATGGTCGACCGAGGATCATATTATAGTTGGTTTCCCGATCTATAATATAAAACTCAGTGAGGATTGTTTTGGGTCCTAACGTGACTGGTAGTATTATAGTTCCAATCAAAGTGGCTTTAAGGCTATCATAGCCTTTTAGCATATTCCGAGTCGTGGAATAATTTGTTTCTCCATACCCCAGCTTTTGAAGGAAAGAGAAGGGAACTATGTTAACGGCCGCCCCATCGTTAATCATTGCACGTTTGACGTAATTGTTATAAACCCACACTTGTAAATGTAAGGCCGAATCACCTCTTCGTGTAATCTCGATGTCTGTTGGAATTTTTTTATGTCAAATATAAACTCGGTATCCCTATCCAGCTGCCCCAGAGGGTGAATATCAAAGTCTATATGGTTTACCTGTGTTTCAGGAGGTGGAGTGATGTTAATTAAATGACCTAAACCTAATGCTTCTAAAAGAGAAGCCCTATGGGCAGGAGAGTTCTTCAATAAGTCCAAAAAAGATATATGAGAAAAGGTCTTCGTTAGGTCATTAATTAGATCATAGGCACCTACAGGTTTTACTAATGACTGTTGAATGTTATTTGTTTCTAGCGGGTAACTTGGACTTGGCTAAGAGGAATACTCTCGTGTCCTTGTTATAGCTTCCATGGGTGGCTCAATGTCCAACTCAACCAAACTGCCTATCTTGGGTCGTAGCTGATTTCCTAATTGCGGTGCGACATTTGGATTTAGTGAAGTCGAGGCTTCATGATCATTGTTTCCTATCATTACACTCTTGTTTGTCCCATTTGGATTTAATTTTTTGTTATTGTGATTTGGGAGTGGATCGTTGAATATCTTGAGGGGTGCATTTTGAGGGGAGACTACTCCCGTGAAGGTATTTGGCATAGGTGATGCAGGATCTACCAAGAACATATCTATGAAAAGTTTCCTTTGTTCTTCTGGCAGATGTTGCAAGAACTTATTGTAATCATGGCACATTCTAGTGTCATGGCCTCAAATTTTGTGGAAACCACAATACGAGTTGGGATTGTAATTTCTTGGTTGTTGGCTTGGCACATATTGTGGTCTAAAACTATGATTAAACTATTGACTATTAGGATTAAAGTTTTGCACTTGTTGTCTTTGGTTTTGGTTTTGGTTTTGATATCCAGTTATGTTTTGTCTTGGACCCTGTGTTTGGACCTATCGTTGTTACTGTTGTTGTGGATGATTAAAATCCACTGAGTTGATTGTTGGGGAAATTTGTTGTTTCATTGATTATTCATCAGCGGTGGAGTATTTATAACATTTCTTTTCTTTGTTTGGTCAATTACTCCATCTGTTGTTACGCCACAATTTTTGTTAAGGATTTTAGGTCCTTGATTGGCATTTACTATGTTAGGATAAGTCGTAGTGTTTTGGATGGGGATGATTAGCCTCCCGTTTGTTCCATACGTCTTACGACTGCTATCTATTACCGCTTGATCTATTCAGAGGGCGCTCTCAAGTACTTCATCGTAAGTCCTTAATGGGAACTTCTGGACTTCTTCCTTTACCTCTCTACTGAGAGAATGAAGGAATAAATCGCATAGTTCCATTTGGTCCATGTTTGGAGTGCTTGCCAAAGAATAAAGGACTATACACCATCTTTGGATGAAGTGAGCAACAGATTCATTATTTTCTTGTTTAATGTGTAAGAATTCCCTGATTCTTGTTCTCAAAAGTTTGTTCATGTCAAATACCTTGATGAACTCTGAAATGAGTTGTTTAAATGAATGGATGGAAGCTTCAGGTATTCTGTAATACCAATCGAGGGCGATGCCCTTTAAAGTTTTGGGGAATATTTTGGCAACAACCCCATCCAAAGGGAGCAGTTCTCGAATGGATGTGGCATGTGCCTTAATGTGTGCATTCGAGTCTCCTTCCCCTTTATATTTGGGAAAATTGGGAAGAGGTCTTGGAAGCATGACGCTTCGTATAGTGAATTCTAAGGGCTTTTTCAAATATTCTTAATAAGTTCCTATCCCATATGTTTCGACCATTGACAGTGTCTGCTGAGGGGGTGGAATGGGTTATTGATATGGCATGGCAAATGTGTTTGCAGGGACATAAGGAAATCCATGTGGTTGAGTGAACATGCCAGGAGAAGAGAACATATCTCCCTGCGGTGATTTGGAATACATGTTCAAGTATGGAGGAGTATTGCCTAGGAATGGATTATTTTATACTAGACCGGGAGATATCATATTTTTCACCAGAACGGTGTTAGAAAACGTGGTTCTAGTTGGCATTTGTTGTGAATACTGAGAAGGCATGCCCAATGTGCCTAATCCTATGAGGAGGTCTACTTGGCCAGGATGATGTGGAGGATTGGAATTTCCTACTTGCATGAATTGGGAATTTTGACTTGCTTGAGCAAGTTCTAACCCTCTAACTTTTTCTACTAAAGTTAAGATGACTTCGTTTGGTGAAGTCATAGTATTCTGCCTAAGTGGCATTTGTTGTATATCCTAAGGTTTTATAGGCATGTGGTACCCCAATATGAATTGATCATTTCCCTACCAAGTTTCACTGAGGGCATTTCCTATAGGTAGTGGCATGGAGGTGTTTTCTTGAAACGAGACCTCGGGTCGTGTTTGTAAACTTCCTATAGGTGGGTACATACTCCGAGAGCGTTGTTCATTCCTGGCATAATGCACTAAATATTCATCATCTAAAAATGGATATGGATCCGATTGTCTACTAATTTTTGTTCTAAGTAATACTTGAGGAGACGAACAAGATTCTCCCATAAACGTCATGTTGTTCAAGCCCGAAGGCTCTAGTTATTGTGTTTGAGTGAGTTAGTCCAATTCCTCTATTTGGAAAGAAGAATTATATCTAGTCCTTTTAGGTGGAGTTTGTGTTGATGATCGGTTAGTTGAATAGTTGTCACCCTATGCTGAGAGCGAGGGTGATGGCTATCTATTCAGTTGATCGTAGTATACCTCAAGACCCAGGAGAGGTCTGCCATATGCATTGAATCCTAAAATATTTGGGGGGTATATGAATACCCGTAGAATAATGGGAAAGAGAAAAGGTGGATGGAAGAAATATGACTCTGAACTAGAAAGTCAGAAGTTTCACGTCAGGTTCACCAATTTTGTACAATTGAAAAGTGACAAGCGAGCATGAGAATCTACAAGTAACCCTTCCTCACACCCAACCTCCTGAGGTCGTGCCGAGACAGCCGGTGGGGATGGAATATACATGGGTGTAGGCAAGCTAGTTAGGTAATCTTATGTCTTCGACACGCACTAATGTAATCTGTGAATCTAATGGAAAGAAGGCCCTCCTAACCTAAACTAGCATGATAGATCGGTCGGTGAGGATGACTGCTCGAAGGCTCCAATCAATATCGAGATCTGACATGATTCAATCTATAGGTTGTGAAATACAGGGAAAATGCCCTTGAATTGTTTCGTGTATATCTCCATATAGGGTCATAAGGTGGATGATAGATATGGTGGATTCTATGGGCGATTATCTGGTTTAGTCCAAAAATCTTTAGCTCCATTAGCTGTTATGTCTAACAATGATAATTGTGTGTTAATGGTTGGTGGAAGTGGAGTGGATCTAAATACCAGTGTGCGTAAACCAGCATCTATTTCTGATTGACCTGTGGATTCGTTGGGTTGTGGGACCTGTGTATCATAACCGTAGATTCGTGGTTATTGAGGACCTCCTATGGTCATGTGCAGAATCAATCCCTAATCCCTAGTATCTAATAGTCGTATGCCTTTTCAGACTCTATGTTTAGAATTAACAGTTGTATAATCTTCCCATAGTATCTCACAGGCATTCTGGCAACTTGAATTCTTAAGCTAGTGTCTATGTCAGTGAGAACTTGTCCTACGTCTGGCTATGGGACCAAAGGATCACAACCAAACCTTTGCTCTCTTTCAAGCCCTTCTACAATCATGTGAATATTTATCTAGGGTAATCTGTAGTTTGGGTGGTTTGACTAAAACATGTGTACTTGGTTGTCTTCTATGTTTAATCCTCTTAGCTACAAGCTAATTTCTTGTAAGTCTGTTGTTGTTCAGAAGACTTGGATTCTAAGATTTTGATCTATATCAGTTATTGCTGCAACAAGATTGGGCTCAGGCACTATTGGCTCGAATACTTATTCTCTGGGCTCCCTAGGTCCTGTGATTGTCATACAAAAGAAACAATGTAAATCTAACTACAGTAAAGTAAAACTAATTATGTAAAGTATATCTACAACATATATAACTTCTCTATTTTGTGTTTTTGATGAACTATTTGAATGAAATTAAAAGATAAACTATTTAAAATATCCATAAATTAACAACTAAACTAACAAGTAAATTAAAACAAACAAAGCAACTGAGTATAGCTACTTGCCTATGCAGTTGTAAATCTATTCTAAATAACAAAATAACTGATCTAATCTATTTGAAAGACTGTCGATCCTACCTTAGAAGTGAGGAATGAATCATAATTTCTCAGAAACTATCAATCCCCACAGCTTCCCCGGCAATATCGAAAGTGAGATTAACTGAAATGAAATGATTGACTACTCTATTTGATATATTTTAACTAGAACTTTGATAGCTTGAACCTGGATTTTGCAAAACAGTGGCAAATCCGGTTGCGTGTGGCTTTGTCCCCTCAGTGTGAGCTCTTTGTTCCTTCGTGCTCACGTGAATCTAGAAAAGTGTGTAATGCCAGCATCAACAGAAGTAGGTATTGGGACAATGGCAGCTTAGGATGCAAACCGAATATAATGCGAGTAAGAGAGGGATAACACAAGAGAACAGAGCTTGGCTTATGCAATTCCTAGCGGGATTTATTATGAGTCATACAACATGAAACATCCAGAACCTAAAACTATCTTGTTTGACGAACAAAACCTGAATATTTAATGGCTTCTGACTAAGAATGAAATTATTCTACTCTAATTGATTGTGTGAAACAGTGACAACATTAGCACAAGAAGATTATGTCACTTCTAAACAGCAAAACAACACTAACTATGCATGCAACAAATAAAACTATTGATTCCTAAGCAAAATTGGAAGACTAAGCTATTGAAATGAGAAATTGAGAGGAAAATTTGAGGGGCCATTTGCTTAAGCACAAGGCAACTATTTATAGAATTCCCATTTACCCAAAGGTGAAAACCAAATTGAACTCTTTAACCATAAACAATGCAAAAACACTATTCTAGGGAACCAGAATCATAAATACAAGTAAAGGCGATGAAAAAAGTTGGTAAACGTTGAAATTTACTCAAGTCTCATTAAAATGAATGTTCTGGAAAAATGCGTGAAGGACCGCCGCCCTGAGTAGGGCGGCGGTTTCATAACTGAAGATCAAAACGTAAAGAAAAAGAGGGGAGAAGAGAAAAACAAAGCATGCAGGGGCTAAGCTGGACATGCGGGATGTTAATGCATACTTGGAGAGCTTTTCTGGATCCCGAACACCTTGTGAGGAGACTTGTATCATCATTGGGGCACGTGTAACGTTGTTTCGGCGGTGCAGTATTCTACAATTTTGGGTACGTACAGTTATCTATGAGCATTGTATTTGATAGAGAGACATACAAAATTTAGGACTATTTTGGAGGAAATATGGAAAAAAATGGGCACAAGATTAGATTTGGGATTAACCTATCATTGTCACACTAATGGGAAAATAGAGGTTGTGAATCAAAGTTTGGAATTTTTTAACTATGTTTAGTTAGTAACAAGCCTAAATAGTGGGATTTGTATTTTCAATAATTTTAATTTTCCTACAACATATATTCACAGAAGTATGTGTATGATTCCTTTTCTGATCATGTATGGTAACTTCCCTTATAGGATTATGTGAGTTGAAGAACACAACTAAGATGAATAGAAGAAGTGTTGAAGGTGAAGTGTATGCACATACTATGCATGATGTTCATGTGGAGGTAAAAATATATTGCAAGAAAGTAGGAAGAAGTATAAAGAAGAAATTGATTATAAATAAAGGGATAAACATTTTGAAGCTGAAGATTTAGTATTGACACATTTACTCAAGGAGAGGTTCCCAAAATATGATTATAACAAGTTTAAAATCAAGAAAATTAGGCCTTGTAAAGTTTTTTGCAAGTTTTTTACAAGTTTTTTGCAAATGCTTACGAGATTGAGCTACTAGGTGGGTTAATTATTTCACCTATCGTAAATGTTTCTAATTTTTACCCATTACTAGAGGATGAAGCACGTGAATAGGAATCAAGTGAGGATTCTTCAACCATCAACTAGAGGGTGCAAATACTAGACAAATAAAAAGAGGATATGGAATCCATTATGGACATTTGAATTAACAAAAAACCAAGAGGAAAGGTGTTATGAATATTTGATAAAGTGGAAAGGACGAGGAATAAAATATACAACTTGGATGACTAAATATAAATTTGTTAAACAAAAAAATTCAATTGATGAGCTCACAATTAGTTTATGTATGGGAGATCATGTTTTATTTATCCTAGGTATTAGATGCATGAGAATCTAAGCATTTGAGAAACATTGCATCAGCCAAAAAATATTTATCTTTTTCATTGATTTTCCTTTGTTTTTGTCATGTTTTTGCACGGTCTTGTTAATAATAGATTCTCAATAATAAAGGGTCTCATTTTCTAGGTCCTGAAAATGATAGAGCCCTAAGTTTTTAAGGTAAGTGGATATCACTAATGGATTTAAAAATAGTTGATTCTCTTTATTAACTAAGGGTTTTTGGGGTCACTACTTAGTGGAGCACTTAGTTCAAGATTTCTAAGTTATATGTGAGAAACCAAATAGATCCGATCATGATAAATGACACATAAAAAACACAATAGAGAAGGGAATCATAGAGAACTCATATCATATTTTTATGGATTCAATGAGGCTTAGTTTCATATTAATCAAATAACTCAATGAAGAAAGAAAGATGCGAGTATTTTTTGAACCCCGAGTTATGATCCCATGGATCCAACCTCGAATGTAGTGCACATGTCTTAATTTTCTTAACAAGTCCATGGAAATAGGGGTCCCATAATATTAGCATGTGACGCTCCACATGTCCTATTTCAATTATGGGAAGTGAAAAAAGAAAGGATTAGGAGGGTAAAAAGAGTAATGTAGACACAATATCACGCACATACTACTATTTTATTATACCACCAAGTGTGCTGTTTTATATATGGATCTTGCGTAAGAAAAGTATTCAATGATGGCCCATTGTCTAGTCTATTGGTTTGTATTGCTTGTTTATATTGTTTTATCTTTCACACTTGTCACTCATACACCCAGCTCTGGTTAGATCATAGGGATCCCTGTTAGTCAGTCCCCACTCATTTGTTTTCATTTGTCTCTAGAAACTAGCACCCATAACTGGACACTAGAGCCCATACACTCCTCTCCATCTTGGGAACCCGTGCCCTCTTTATGTTTGACCTTATCTTTGACACTTGAGGTCAGCATTTTCATTTTTCCCACTCATATCCGGAGATACTAGTCATCATGTTGAGTCATTAGTGTCGAAATTCAAGCAATATATCCCTATATAAACACAACATACATACCATTATAATGGAGGGAAATTATTGTCAAGGGCTGTCTATATACATATATCAAGGGACTACATTTGGGAACATTAATCTGCATACACATTGCATAGGAAGGGGAGTTCAATCTATTCAATCCACACATTAGCATTTTATCTAGCTACCGTCTGCTATCTTGGCATCATTGGCATGAGGGCAACCTAGGAGCACTATTGTACACATAAACACATAGAACTATATTGGGTCTGAGATGTAGTGAAACGCTCAGCCGTAATTTTGCTAGTTGACAATTGAGGACATTCCGACCCCTCATTTTACATCTTTATTTTTTAGGATTTGATGTATTTTTTAAGGTTTTGTAGAGAATATTTGTGTACAGGTTGACAGGTACGTTGGCAATCCAAGTGAGACATGCAGGTGACCAAAGGTGAACACATGTGAAACCCTAATGAAATTATCAGAACCAGGTTACGACCTTTTCTGTAGACTCCAGCGTCCCCACAGAGGTCTTGAGCGCATGTAGGTGCCCCTATTCTTGCCCAGGTGCACGTGGCCAGGAATTTCCTCCCTCTCTGCATTTTTATGAGGTTCGTTGTGATGGTTTTTATTTCTATTTCATCACATTCTTCATCCCAGGAATAATTTGGGACAAGTGAAATCAAGGTAAGTGCCTTATCTCTCTCATTTTCTTTCATAATTAAAATCAAATAAATTGCCTAGCATTTATATTTCAATGTATTTCATTTATAATAGTCATTGGTTTTTGATTTTACTAAAATTATTCATATTTTAATAAATAATTTTGGTGAACCCGTAGATTAGAACTCATTTCTCTAGGATCCACTAAAACCCTAAGGGCTAAGAGTAGATCTTCTCCTCCTACCTAAGCTATGCCTCACGAGAGTATAAACCATATATATGATGAAGTAACTATAATTGAAATTCATGCTCTCTATCACAATCTTACTCTTCCGGACGAGGTGCAAATAAATATTTTAGCCAATGAATGCAATATTCCTACTAGATTTGATCATTCTATTATTAGTATTGTTTCAGATCCAACAATATTTTTGGGTTGTCGTCTTAGCTATCCTATCAACAATAGGCCTTCTCCACCTTCTTCTACTTTTACCGTAACTCTAGATGAGGCTATTATTGATTATCTACTTAACTTTGATAATGGTAATAAAACTACAACAAATAATGATACTATACATGTGCATGATCTTACTTCTAATACTAGTCAGGATAATTATATAGCTACATCTCATACTCCTTTTATTTCTAAAAATGTTTCAAGTGACCCTAAGGTTACATCTCATATTAGCTCTTATTCATTATACATTGATGATACACTTGATGAAATACTTACCTATGAGTCTTTTTATGATATTGATGAGGCACATGATAGTAACAATTCCACCTCTTTGCATACTACTGAATGTGAATCCCTGGCTCCGCTTTCATCTCCTTCTGAGATTGTATCTAGTAACATGCACGTCGAATCATCTTTGTCCATTACTTCCAATGATATTCCTAATGATGCTATCAAAATTCCATTCTCTTCAACACCCATTGCTTCTTTTGTACTTACACCTATGGTGCCTATAGCGTCGACATCCTCCACTTCCTCTTCTGATATTCCTATGATAACTCATAATGGAAAGATACAACCACTCGTTACACCATCTACATCTCCTACTATTCCATCACAAGATATCTTATCACTCATGCATACTGTTGGTCAATTAAAATCTCAGGTCCAATCTCTCACTCTTGAAAGCAATGCCTACTATCCTTCCATTGATAATGATTCTTTGCATGAAAATCCTATTCCAAAGAAGATTCACAATTCAATATTCCCCAAGGATTTAATTATGATTACATTTTCATGCTTTGATAGTGCTAGCAATCCATATTTTCATCTCAAACATCATCATCTAGCTATGGATTCATAATTTAATGATAGATTATTGCTAAAATCCTTATGCCAAAGTCTTATTGTTGATGCTATCCAATGGTACACACATTTACCTTTCAGATCTATTAATACCTATTGTTTAATGGAAGAGGTTTTTCTTCGTCACTTCATACTTAACAATGGCCTTAGAGTCACCCATGATCATATACCTAGCTTACATCAAGGAAAAACATAACCTATCATTGATTACATTGTATGCTTCAATGCTTGCATGCATCAGTTAGTCATTCAACCCATTGACTTAGAAAAACTATTCATATTTTTTCATGGCCCTGATTCCTACTTTAAAAGAGCATTTGCAATATGACACATGTGAATCATTCACACTCTTATGCTATAAGGTCATCAATCTAGAACAAGATCTCGTTGTTCCATATATTATGCAATCTCATACTATTGTTGCTAATGTTGCATCATATAGTTCTTCTCCACTTCCATCTTTTGAGCATCCTCCGTGGTCTCCATCTCCTCCACCTTGTAAGAAAGTGTAGTCTTCTCCATTGCATAAATGTTCTTCATCTCCTCCACCACCTTGGGCTCCACCTCAGACTTCTGCATCTCCTTCCCAGTAGCCATTACAATTTTCTCATCATGTTAGACCTCATGATGTGTTGTGTGCCTTTCTTGACAAGCATTTTATTCACTTACCTTCTAATCAACAACATCCACCATATGGGGAATTTCAAGTGGAGATACACGATTTTGAAAATCGCGCATGCGGGCTGCATTGTGATTGTTAAAAGGTGGATTCAAACCTCCACGGAAACCGAAGGTGGTGATAAAGTGATTGATGGCAGGGAGCGGGCTATTCTCACACGCGTTTTTCAGCAGGCTCAGATCAGCAGACACGCAGCCGATCGTGGGAATAACAACAACTCTCATTTCCAATTTTGTGTGGATTACTATAGAAAAAAGTGGACTGGCTTTAGCAATCAGTTAGGAATTAGTTGCAATCAGTTCAGAACAGAGAAGATGGGGGGTCCTCCTTGTCAAATTGAGCCTAGTGTGGACCCAGACTGGAAAGGTAATTTTGAGCTATAGAGCATTCTTAGCAAGGGTGGCATAAAAAATTTCATGGAAAAAGTTCAGGGACATGACTAGAGCATCTCTGTGTGTTTTGCAAAGGATTGGAAGGAGAGGACAATGGATTATGGGGGGCAGAAGGTCTTAATCAATGAAGAGCTTATTGCTGAAGCGACTGGCCTCGGCTTGGAGGGCTTTAGATTCTTTAACAAAAGGGTCGATAGAGATGTTGAAGAGAGAAGATTTGTTGAGGGAGAGGAGAAAATGACCCACACAACAGCGGGCCTGCTTGTTAGCTCGATCCCTCCGCCATATGATGAAGTAACCCGAATGATGATACGGTTCATCTCCTTGGAGGGAAGGTTTGTCACTGTTCCTGCGAAACACCTTATTTTTCTTAATCATTTTTGTAGGGATCGTCTGGTTTGTTTCCCCCATTACTTGTTGAACTCTCTTGAACACTCCATTCTTGAGTTTCAAAAGCATTCCCGGGCGGTTCCTTTACACCAAGGGATCATTTTGTTGTTACACAAATGTTGTCTCCTCAGGTTTCCTGGTCTCCCATCTTCCCCTAGCTCGATTCCCCCTTTGCCAAGCTCTGCTGCTGCCAGCCCTGTTTCTCCTTTCTCTGCCCCTGCCACTGCTGCAGTCACCCCCATGCCGGCCGTTTAGGCTCCTTCTCCCGTTCCCCCTTCTGCTGCTCCCGCCCCCCACTTGGCCTTTACCTCACGGAGACCGGTTACCAGGGCTTCTAGGAAGCTTAACCTTGAGACCCTTGCTGTGGAGAAGGGTTCTCATGAATTTGAAATTGCTCATGACCTCCTGCATATCAGCAGTGCCAGCCCCCGAGAAGTGCAATTGGAAAGCCCTACAAAAAGGCTGGAAGCCTTAGAGGCAGATATGAAATTGTTAAAGGATGAAGTTAAAAACTTGACAAAACAGAAAGGAAAGAGGAAGAAGGAGGAGGAGGGGGATGTGGACAGCAGCCAAATTGAAGATATATACAAGAAATTTCACTCCTTGGACTCTCGCTTAGGGAAGGCCAAGACTAGGCATGATTACAACATTGCCATCTTTAGGGTGATTGAGGAATTTATTGAACAACACGTCAGAAGTGTCTCTAACCTAAGTGGAGTGCCGACAACTCTTTGGGGTACTGATAAGGAAAGTAGGAAGACCTTGGAGCAGCTGGATTCTAATGACACTTCCCATATGACTACTTTGGGTATGTTTAAATCCTGGAAGAATATCAAAACCATCATAGACAAAGCTACTAGGAAGTAGCTGTAGATGATTCTGCTGTCCTTATTTGTTTTTTTTCTGTTTTTTTGCGGATCCTTTACTGCTTTTTTGCAGTAATTTTGTTGTTTTGTCTCGTCTTGGTAGCTATTTTTTAGCTACTTTGAACTTCATTGTAACATCTGGATTCTGATCCTTTTCTCTCTGGTTCTTTTTCTTATCCTGGATTTTACGCATTCTTTTGTAATCAAGGGTATAGTCCCTTTCAAAAAACTATTTGCCAATAATAAAAAAAAAACATCCACCTCATCTCTTGTAAAATTAATGTGATTGACCTTATTGCAAATATCATTGTATCAATGGCCATCGCAACAATGGCTGTTGCGCCCTTCATGATAGCCTATAAAAATTAGAAGATAAGGGTGTCATTTCCTTTAGCTCTCGCTCTTGTGAGTGGTCTATGTCTCCACTTCCATGCAAGCATGTTATTACTCCATTTGAATTATATCCTTCATCTAGTTATAAGGTCATTATTCATCCACCAGCACATGTTTTTGTTCATGCGCACTCTCCATCTCATCCACTACGTAATGCTACTACTACACATTGGCTTCCTAAGCCTTAAGAATATGCACTTCCCACAACTGTATCTCGCATCATTGGTACCATTTCATCAGGCATTCAGTTTGGTTCATATGCTCATGCTACCTCCATTCCACATGCTTCCACTGCTCCATTCCCACTTGGTATTTGGTAGGTGATTTTCTCACCTTACCCCCCGATGATGCACTCATGTTCTCATGGTTATTACATGGATGTTGATGGGTATGTTGCAATAATAACATCACCATATCTTCATGCTATACATTATATCAATATATTTATCTAGTATATACTCTCATATCATTTTGTGACGATGCACTCTTGTTTTACGGTTCATTCTTGACTATTGAGGGGTCTTATATAAATGAATCTTATCATCTACACATTGGGGGGCATCACTATTCTCCTTCACCCCCTCTTCATCATATCCATATGCACTTAAGTACACTTTAACGACCATTTAATTCATATACTCTTTTATATCATTTATTTTATACATAATTTACCATTCATCAAAACCCTATGCGCACATACAATACACTATCTCATCATTTATCTATTTATAATCACATTAATAATCAAATATTCATTAGTCAACATCAAAAACTACACATTTCAAATCAAAGCAAAAAAACAATGATCAAAACATTACACATCACATATAGCGACAATAATCAATGCATCATACATCAAGATATGAGTCTTAATCATCACATCATCACATCAATAAACATCAAATACAATGAACATACACCAATAGTCCATATATATATATATATATATATATATATATATATATATATATATCATTCAAAATCCTAGTTACAAAAATGTCAATACTATGGGGCAGCCCCCCATACATCGCTACATCACTATATATCATATCTTGTCATCACTATCATAATCTACAACTGTGGGAGCTCTAGAACTAGAAGCTTCACTGCTCAATTAGCGCCACTGATTGTGGCCCCTATATCTCTCTACTTGTCGACGCAATAATGTAAACTTAGTTGAATGCTCCACAAAATGACCCTGTAGCTCCAAGAAAATCGTAAATACATCCTGTGCTATAGGACCTTTTATCCCAAATTTACCCCTGGTTAATTTGGATAATTCATTATAAATGGAATTAGCCATTCAAATTCTTGGACGTGAGGATGACTGTCAATTTCAGCCCCAGGTATCAGAGAGAAAGAGAGCTCGGGATGGCTCACAAGTTAGTGGCGAAGGTCCGAGTTGTTTTTGGAAAACTCAGTAGACGGGAAAAGTGATAGATAAGGAGCCGTTGGTAGCATTTTACATGCTACCAGACGGTAGCAAGTACAGATGCTACCGACCGGTAGCAAGGTCAATAAGTCAATATCCCACTGGTAGCACAAGAATGCTATCGGCTGGTTGCACAAGGAGTTCATAAAGGAGCGTACATGCGACAACAAGGCACCAGTAGTGTTGTATGGATGCTACTGACCGACATCAAAATTTAAGCTATCGATCGGTAGTGGGGAAAGCATTCTGACAGGTTACATTTATGTAACCCATAGACAAAAGGAAAATACATGCAACCGACTGAGTGCAAAGATGAACCATGAATTAATGGGAATGGTACAAAGTTGTTCAATAACCAATTTAATGAGGTATGACGCTATGACTGCCCATGCAAGAAAAGTACCAAGTTGTATGGCCTCCCATACCTGTTTAATAAAATCTGTCAGTTGGTGAGGCAATTTCGAGGTTCTTATTCTATATATTGTAAAATTTGCCTCATTTTGAGGAGAGACATTCTGGGAGCTAGAGAAACTCTGGCAGATTTTTCCAACTCCAATGAGTTGTAAGCCTTCTCCTATGCCTGACAAGCATATTTATGCCTATGAGCATCAATGTAATGGTCTATGCGCCTTATAGAGCAATAAAATTGAGTTTTTGTGGTGTTTTTCAACCCTTTCTCATGTTTTGTTGTTTCTCTATGCCTATCCATTTCGTGTTTGTTTGTTGTGCATGTATTTTACATTTGTAGGTGTAGGGTGTTGTGTTTCATAGAAATTTGATGGCGGGTTAGGATCTGGGTCTGTGTCACAGTTGTTTGGCCTCTCCCTACTTCATCCCCCTTTTCATCCTCCCTTAGTAGAATATCTCGCCCCCTTTTTTTGGTGTTATCACCCCCTTAATGTAGGATTTATTCTATGCACTCTTTTTTTCCCTGTCTCCTTATAAGTTTTAAGGTAGGTTTAGGTAGTTGTATTTTTTCCATTAGGAGTAGTTTTAACATTATGATTATGAAGAGGAATTCGGCCTTCTCCAGAGGACCATCTCATGTTCACAGGTCCCACAACTTGAGAGATGGTCAAATGTTATGCAGATTACACTAAATGCCTTAGTCACATGCTAGAAATTCGGAGGGTGTTGTAATTTTGCACTAACAGTTTTGACACACCTTGTGGGACTAACATGTGAAAGATATACATTTCACAAGTGTTCCAATAGAGATCTTAGTCAGAATATATTTTGTAGGTGTACAATCCAACATTTAGTGCATATTGCACTTCATCAAGTTGATGTTCTCTTGGTGAAGGTTTCAGCCTTTGGAGGCACTTTTAAGCATATCTAGTGACTCCATCTAGTCAACAACCCATTCTTTGAGTTGCAGACCTTCATCCATTCCATCCATTTCCATTTTGTTTCCACCTCTCTCCATATTCTTCCATTCCATGAAGTTGTGCAATCATGACTTCATTCCCCTCTTAGAGTTCACACATGCAACAATAATAATGTCATTTAGACATACCTTCACATTTACTGCACATATTCTCAAGGTACTACCATCCTCCTCCAGATCCGTACTTCAATGAAGATCAACACTGTATATACCCATATGAGCAAGATGTATATCAATTTGGTTATATGCCAGACTATGTGGCAAAAGAAGAACAAGGGTATGTAGATTATGGAGGCTCTTATCCTATGCCTAATGATTTTGAGCTGCAGAATAAATTCCAAGGCATGGAGGCCAAGTTGGTGCAAATAAGGGCTGCAGAATAAAGTCCAAGGCATGGAGGCCAAGTTGGTGCAAATAAGGGCTTCATCACAACAAAAAACACTATAGGTCAGATTCAGGACCCCTTATCCATGGGTAGGCCCTATTCCCAATTATTACAACTCGTAGGAGAAGCTCGACTTCATGGTTGAGATGTTTCAAAGGCTCACGAAGTGGACCTCAGAGATAGAAACCTTTGTGGACAAAGATAGTCAATCCTGTCAATGGGAACCCTTGCATTGTCATCCTATAATTCTCTCCCCACTCCTCAATTTGCACAATTTCACTAGGAGCCACAGTTCCCAATTTTCCCAACTGTTGCCTCCATTGTGGAACCCATTTCTCCATATCCTATTCTTCCATCCCATCTCAGATCCTCTACCATTTTTCCTTCCAATTCAAAATCCCATCCACAAGAGAAAAAAATAATACCTTCCCCTCCACCACAAACGAAGAAACAACCAGTGGAGACCCAACCCACCACTCCTTCCACCTTCCTGGATCCATGTCGGGAAGGAACTCATAATACCATCCAAAGGGATCAGTAAGAAGAAGAGCCAAGAAAAGAAGAAATGATGAGAAGCTTGGTGATCCTGGCTCTAAGATTCAAGATTAATAAAACCCCCTTATTGTTAAATCCTATAGAGGAGGCTGAGGTCAAACAACAAGTGGTGGAAGTTGAGGTTGCAGTAGAAGAAGAACGAGAGCAAGAAGGAGATTATAAACAATCGATATGTTGTGAGTGCAGTGTCCATAAGTGCAATCTATTTTCACGAGATGTTGATCAATCACCAGCTACATCACCAACAAGGGGAGAAACAACTGCTCCAAGTTTAAAAGAAGAGGAGTGTGTTCCAACTATGGAGGAGAGTCATGCAATTTTAGAGGCTCTGAGCACAAAACAGGCCATAGAAGAAACTTTGGTTATTCCTCCCATTTCATCCCCTTCGAGCTGGAATGATGAAGAAGAGTTTGAGATTCCAAACTTCATGTTCAAATTCGGGGGGAACCATGGTGAACAGATTGCAGGTCAAGAGAACACCATGAAGGAAGTTGAACCATTGCAATAGGACAACAAGGAGGCAAATTATCTATCTGACTTGGAAGATTGATTCAATAGAGATGATCCTATAGAGATCACATCATTTTATCCTCTATCATCCACCTCCCGAGCACATGAATGTGCTACCAAGAGGGAGGACATTCAAGTGCAACAACCTGTATTTCACACCAGCCCTCTAGAACCAAGATTGGAGGATTTGTATCTTCTAATCTTCACATCGGAAAAGGATGAGGAAGGAAATAGTGATGACACCATTCCCACACCATTCATCAAGGCAAAGGATCAATTTCTTATAGAAGCAATGCAAAGCAAAAATTAACATGCAGGAAACCTCTTTTTTTAGGAAGGTCCACGGGAAGAATCTATTTTTGGAGTTAAATTTAAGAGCAATGGGAAAATTTCGGGGGTCATACCATGCCCAATCAGGTACTTGGTTTTGTTGGAGGTAAGGGAGAATCCAAAACCGGTCATGTCCATTTCAAGGCATGAGGATGAGCATCAAAGTACTAAGGATTAGTCGCCTCACCCCCGGGAGCTCCATGCGGGTCATTCAGATGAGGTATTCATCTTGCTCCCAGCTGATACCTTAATGATTTAGGTGTAGGATCAACCTCTTTTCATTTTTTCACTCATAACACCATCCATGTTCAGTGCCAAATAATTTACATGGCTGCCTATTTTGAGGAAGGGAATCTACTTCTCCATGCTAGTTGTAGGATTTGTTTGAGTTCCCTTTGCCTTTGGTTAGAGTAGGGTAGGTAGGTTTGCTTTCAATAGAAGAAATGCTTATGCACACTCTACATATACCACTTCGGGTATGTATGATTTTCTCCTTTGTACATAGTTTTCATGTGGTGGTTTCTCTTACATAGTTCATTATGTTGTCGGTAGGTAATGCCACAATAAGGGGTTCAAAGTTATAGGGAATAGTTGCAGTCTTCAAGGAAATCCAAATGTAGAGAAAATAAATCAAATTGAGGGACAAATTTCAATGTTTCATCACTCGTTTCTCTCTAGATCAGTCGCAATTGAGCTCCTATGCCCCTTCTTGCATCATAAAATCAGTCGCAAGGGCCTTCCTATCTTCGAACCAAAACATGTTCATTAGGGAAATCAGATTTTGGGGTAGCTTTCACAGTGCACATATTCAGCCCCAACAAATTTTTATAGGTTCGGAGTTCTCCGTGCCCTTGCCTTGGTTCAATTTTTAGTTTGGGGAGACAATGTACACGTTTTATCTAAAATCCCAAAATTGGCTTTTAGAGCAGGCCAAGGTAGTTTCAGTTCAGATGTTAAGTTCACACGAGTCTAAGGGATGCATTTTCAAAGGAACATATCAATTATACAAGGTTTTAGGCTTGACTCCATGCCCAATGGATGCTTCAAAGCTATTGGTCTCTTCATCTAATAGGTAGATGTCCCCGAGAGGTCGTCATTGTTATCCCAAATTTACCCCTAGTTAATTTGGATAATTCATTATAAATGGACATAGCCATTCAAATTATTGGACGTGCGGATGATCATCAATTCCAGTCCTAGGTATCAGAGAGAAAGAGAGCTCAAGATGGCTTACGAGCGACTCACCGAAGTAAAGGTTTGCGCCATTTTTGGTGAACTCAATAGATGGGCAAAATGGTGGATAAGGAGCCACTGATAACATTTTACGATGCTATTAGCCGGTAGCAAGTATGGATGCTACTGGTTGGTAGAAAATTCTATGTTGCCGACCGGTAGTAGGGTCAGCAGGTCAACAACCCAACGGTAGCGTAAGAATGCTACTAACCGGTAGAATTTTTGGTGCTACCGGCTGGTTGCACAAGGAGTTTATAAAGGAGCGGTTGAGTGACAACAAGGCACTGATAGCGTTGTACAGATGCTACTGACCGACAACATAATTTAAGCTACCAACCAGTAATGAGGAAAGCATGTCGGCTGATTGCATTTATGCAACCGACCAACAACAGAAAAATACATACAACTGACCGAGTAAAAAGATGAACCATGTAGTAATGGAGTGGTAAAAAGTTATTCAACTACCAATTCAATGAGATATGGTGCCCATGAGTGTTCGTGTAGGAAAAGTACCAAGTTGTATGGCCTTCCATACCTGTTTAATGAAATATGTCAGCTGGTGAGGCAATTTCGAGGTTCTTCTTTTATGTATTGTAAAATTCACCTCATTTTGAGGAGAGACATTCTGGGAGATGGGGAAAATCTAGAGGATTTTTTCTAACTCCAATGAGCTGTAAGCCTTCTCTTGCACTTGACAAGCGTATTCATGCCCCTGAGCATAAATGTAATTTTCTATGCACCTTATAAAGCAATAAAATTGTGTTTTGTGGTGTTTTTAAACCCTTTCTCATGTTTTGTTGTTTATTTATGCCTCTCCATTTTGTGTTTGTTTTCTGTGCATGTATTTTACATTTGTAGGTGTAGGGTGTTGTGTTTCATGGAGATTTGATGGCAGGTTAGGATCTAGGTCTGTGTCACAGCTGTTTGGCCTCTCCCTACTCCATCCTCCTTTTCATCCTCCCTCAGTAGAATATCCTACCCCCTTTTTCTGGTGCTATCACCACCCTTAGTGTAGGATTTCCCTTTTTCTGCACTTTCTCTCTCCATGTCTCCTTGGAAATTTTAGGATAGGTGTAGTTAGGAGTTTTTCTTGCATTAGGAGTAGTTTAGCATTAGGATTAGGAAGAGGAATTTGGCCTTCTCTGGAGGGTTATCTCAAGTTCTCTAGTCCCACAACTTGAGGGATAATCCCATGTTATCAAAATTACACTGATTGCCCCACACACATAGGAAAAATTAGGGGGTGGTATAATTTTTCACTAACAGGACCTCCATCCACAGCCTCTGTAGCGCATTATGTCTCCTTTCACACTTCATACCTCTCACTCAGTAACATGGTACACGTTTCGGGCCACTAGCGTCACTAGATAGAATAGATGAGCATGCTCACCTGCAATGGAATCCACTCACTCTAGCATACCACCACCAATGAATACATTAGTGGGAACATTCTGCATCAATGTGTGGATAGATGTGTCCCCAATCAACTACCAATACTCATCACCCACATCTATAGAGAATTAGACAATAACGACAATCAATCAACCTAATAATAAATCACAAGTATCACTATAACACATACTCTCACTCTACTATCGCTATTGCCACACTATCAAGGGCATGTCCTTGCCACTCTACTCCCCCCAATGGTACTCTCTCTACATCCAAAAATTCTAGAAATAAAAATACCCATCGATGTTACGCACACCATGCACGGTATGCCTCTGTACACCTCGCGTCATCCGCATCTATATGCATGGGCACAATGTGGAGCAATACACATCATGCCCATGCGTATATCATCCCATCCTCCTCTATCTGAAAAAAATGTTGCATATCTTATACAAGATGTCTGCACCGTCACCCTCCACTACAATAGATGAAGCAACCACAACGGCAATGAACTTCCGTAATCGCAGAACCAACGACCTTAGTATAACATCCAAGCTAATGTGGACTTCAGTATGAACTCAGGTCCTCGTAAAGAACCTCCTAATGATCATCATCTATCTCTAAGCATCATCTATAGCCATCACCTGAACCCTCTCACCAATAATAGACAATCACAATATGTGATATACGTCCTCCAAAGTCACAGTCATCTCGCCCATAGGTAACCAAAATGTGCAAGTATCTACACACCATCTCTCACATAATACGGTGATCATCGACATATTATGGGGCACAACCTCCATCCTCACTATGTGCCATAGGCTGGCACAGTCCAATATATCCCACTCATCATCGGAAAAAACCAATCCTAACAATGTGCTCAAATGACGGCCACCACATAACTCTTGCGAATGAATATCCTTCTGCACACCACAAAATGACAACAATAAAAACATTAGCATCTCAAATATATGTAAATATACCTAACTATAACATGAACAAACATCAATTTTAACATTCCTCACACTTTTGGCTATGAACTACCCTTTTGGGTCACCAGTGCCTAAGAGATGGATGCGGGAGCCCAAGAGCAAGTCACCATTGCCCATGCCTAGGCGCTAGAGTCCCAAAGGTCATTAGTGCCTTCTCTGCTCTTGCCTAGGTATGAAATGCCTAGAAAATCAAAAGCAAATTTTTTTCCAAGTTTCACCAAAAACAACTAGGTTCAACACAATTTTTGAAAAAAAACACACTTACTAGCTTTGTTGTTGCCACCATCTCAAACCGACTCAATCGTGACATTCTCACTTAACGCATATTCACACACCTAAAGCTCAAAATAACACTCACATAATAATCAAATGAGTTACCTATTAAATTTTTCATATTACTATATATAGTAACTTTTGATTACCTACCACATTATCGTCATTATTTACACCTATCCTCTGAACTAATCAACATCGCATGGTTTCAATCATATCTAGAGCATCCCTACTCCGATTATTTTCTCGTTTGCATCGTTCTCTTCAGAATTCCACCTACTATCGTATCATACACAAACATTGTATTCATCCTTGACACCGTTTCAACTCAATATACGCACACTCTCATGATACCTATCATGCATTCATTATTACATCATTACACGCTTACTTTTGGCTCAATGTTCATTCCCATCATCACTCCCCCTTTCACCCAAAGGGGGGAATACAATTGGGGCATCCTATAATTCCCCTTATGTTGTTACACAATCCTTTTACATTTCTAAATATCTCATTATCGAAAAGTTTCTCGTACATCACATGAAATTTCACACCACTTTCTAGCGATTCCCCCTAATGACCTAATATAGGGGAAACAAGTGAAAAATATCTCCACGAGTCATCAATCAATAAATCACATACATTGGAATATCGATAACAAAAATATTTTACTATTCAAAATCTCATCAATCAATCGAAACAAATCAACGTATGTATCCTCCCAGATTACCTAACTTGGGAGTTATATCACCACTTTCCCAGATGACCTAACATGGGAAGTTATTCTACATTTTCTACTTCTTCCAGATGACCTAGCATGGAAGCCATCTCATACACATTGCGGTGACACCCTTGGAGTGGGGGAAATGAGAGGTCATTTTCTTTCCTATACTGCTCCTATATGGGTTATTCGCGTTTGATCAAAATAAATCAAATTGGATCTAAATAAACAAAATCCAGTCTTTGTCAATTTGTAGTGGTTAGACCTTTTGAGGATGAAGTTAAAGTTGGAGAGTAAAATTAGAACTCTATCCCTACAGTCTTCCTCTAGTAGAAGAACACCTGAATCCTGATTTTTTCACACACACGAAATCAGGTTGGGAACTGATCACTCCTTGCCCCAACACATCTCCATTAGTGACAAAATAAAAATCTCCAATCACCCATTATCAAAATCATCAATATCGCTTAGTGCTCCTCATAATGGTCCCACATATCTTATTACGCCGCATGGATTGATACGTTGATCCATGGTTCACCATGCTATATGTTCTTATGCTACATGTACTTCTGCAACATTTACCCGTACTTCCACAAAAGGGATTCTCCAAAATCTTCTCTAGTATGTTCCTTACTTCCTTTACACTACTTGAATTTCGTTCAAATAGCATAAAGGGGGGAAAATATATACACAAAATCATGCACATACTACTATTTTATTATACTGCTAAGTGTGTTGTTTTATATATGGATCTTGCATAAGAAAAGTATTCACTAATGGTCCAATTTCTAGTTTGTTGGTTTGTCTTGCTTGTTTCTATTATTTTATCTTTCACACTTGTCACTCATACACCCAACTCGGGTCAGATCACAAGGATCCCTGTCACTCAGTCTCGACTCATTTTTCATCATTTTTCTTTGGACACTAGTGCCTAGGACTGGACACCAGCACCTAGGTGCTCTTTTCCATCCTGAGCAACCGTGCCCTCTTTATGTTTGATATTATCTTTGACACTTGAGGTCAATCTTTTTAGTTTTCCCACTCATATCCCGAGGTACTAGTCAACATGTTTGGTCATTAGTGTCAAAATTCAAGAAAGAGATCCCTATATAAACACAACATACATACCATTATAATTTCAGGAAATTCTTATCAATGGATGTCTATCTACATATCTCAAGGGACTGCATTTGGGCACATTACTCTACATACACACTACATAGGAAGGGGAGTTCATTTTATTCCATCCACACATTTGCACTTTATCTAGCTACCACTCGTTATCTTGGTGTCGTTGGCTCGAGGGTGACCTATGAGCACTATTGCACACACAAGTGCATAAAACTACATTGGGTCTGAGATGTAGTGTAGCACTCAGTCGTAAGTTCACTAGTTGACAGATGAGGACAGTCTGAACCCTCATTTTTCATCTTTCATTTTTAGGATTTAATGTATTTTTTAGGGTTTTTCAGGAGGATATTTATGTATAGGTTTACAGGTACCTCGGTGAGCCAAGTGCAACATACATGGGACCAAAGGAGAATAAGTGAGAAACCCTAGCGAAAATATCAGAAATAGGTTGCGACCTTTTATATATATTCCAATGCCCCCACAGAGGTTTTGGGCACCCGCGGGCGCCCCCATTGTTACCCAGGTGTCCATGTCGAAGCATTTCCTCCCTCTATGCATTTTTATGAGGTTCGTTGTGGTGGTCTGTATTTCTATTTCATCACATTCTTTAGCCTAGGCACACTTTGGGACAAGCGAAATCAAGGTAAATGCATTATCTCTCTCATTTCCTTTCATAATTAAAATCAAATAAATTTCCTAGCATTTATATGTCAGTGTATATCATTTATAGTAGTCATTGCTTTATGATTTTAATAAAATTATTCAAATTTTATTAAATCAAGTAATATACAATAAATACTTCGATCATTCAAAAGTAGTGAGCGTGTAGGATTTATTTTCCTTGCTTTATTTTTATTATCCTACTCGGGATATTCCACCTCACTCGGAGTTTCCCTACACCTATGGTATATTCTTACTTAGGTGTAAACTTGACTACACTATTCTTAGGTGTTGGTTACCACTTGGACTACACTATTCTATGTGTGTAGTCACCACTTGACTACACCATTCTAGTTGTTGTTTACCACTATTATAGGTAGAGATGGCCTTGATTATAGGAGGAGGTTACACATTTACCTTATATATGTACATCTCTTGCATTATTTTATTTGATCATACTGGAGTTGGAACTATTTCTATGTTATTACAATTATCTCTCTTGTATTTTTTGTGATTTCTGCAGTCCTTGAATGCTTACATTGTTCTTTCTTAGAACATTTCATGTATTACATCATTCACCTATGTCGTTATCTTCGAACCAATATATACGTGAGCATTTCTATGATATGGTATCATAATCCGAGTTCGTATTGAGCTTGTTTGATTAATATTTTGTAAATTTATTTTCATTTGAGATGAATATTTGTAAGTATTTGGGTGTTATTTGGTGTTGGTTTTTCCTTGTTTATGGGTATATATAGCCGTTTTGTAGGCTTCCAAAGTTTACAGGCCCACATAGTCCATATACAGTTTTGGAGATTTACTATTTTACAGGCCCTCAATAATTATTGCATGATTCCTAGAATATTTATCTAGATCTAGGTGATTTCAGACCCGTGAAGGGCATTTGTGAAGTGCTTTGCATGCTTGTTTAAACTTGCAAAGGGCATTTTTTCCTAATCAAGATGCATTTTCAGACCTGAAACAAATTTTCTGACAACCCATACACGACATTCAAGATCTAGCTTGAGTCATTATTTTTTTGGGTCTCGATAGAAATGATGTTGCCACACTCAGATCTATGGAAATTTAAGATCCACAGTGAAAAAATGTGGTTGTAAGCCTGTATATAGTAAAAACAATTTCAGCTTCAGTCTAGCGGCCTCGCCGAAACATTCTTTGGATGACAACATTTGGTTGTACAGGGTGGCTGACACCAAGCCCCCATGCCACCCTTGACATATTTTGGCCTTCGGTCGCGCCTGACGCATGCGAATCAAATTTTCTTAACCTTTGGTTCATCATATCACTTTTCCTTTTTTTAAAACAATATTTTTAGTGAAAAAAGTGCATTTAAATTTTAGGTAAAATTCATTTAAATAGCGATTATTTATGGGAAATAGTTATTGTAAAACTTTTAATTGGTAGCTCGATATCTGAGTGTCATTTTTGTACAAAAGTTAAATATTCTGTTTATTTACCAAAGCATTTGACCTATTTATTTTGTAAAACACACTAAGTAATAAACTGTCAAAACTATAGGGGGCCTTCTTGATATAGTTTTTGGGGGGTGTGCAGTGTGCTTCCTCTCTTGTTTGGAACTTCTCTCTTTCCGTACACATTTCTTTGTTTTCTTCAGTACAACTACCATAACTTATATTTATGTCATGTCATGGATCTAAGTACAATCTAACCCTCTTACACCTTTTATCTACCATGAATGGAAATAAAAAATTCTCATTATAATAAGAACTAAAAGGTTGTACCATATCACAATGGGGTTAGAACCTGAAGCCTATTGTAGGTGTTGATAAAGTTAAGTGGTGTAATAAGTTTGATGAATCATTTAGTATTTTGTGTCTTTCAGTGTCTCCTAGAACTCCTTTTTCACACTAGAGTTAGAAAAATCTCCCAACGAGGTGTGGAAAAACCTTAGAAACATTATGTGGAAAATTTGACACTATGAGGATTCATGAGCTATAAATATAACTTATCTTCTTAATTCCTAGCAAACTTTGACACATTGGAAGATTTCTTTACCAAGCTCAATTCCTTTATGATTGCAATTAAAAAAATGTGGAATAGAAAATAAGGATGAACAACTTGTTATTTTCTTTCTTGCCAAACTAGGTCCTAACTACTTTGTCTTTGTTTCTACATTTTATGCTACCAAGAGGGCTCTTGGAGCCACATGGTCTATGGCATCCTTGGATGACTTCGTTGCTGATTTGACTAAGAAGAAAGACAAGGTAATTCAAATGGGTACCTTGAAGTCATCCAAACCTCAAGCTCTCATTGTAAATAATGGAAAATAGAAAGACTTATTAGATAAAGAGTATAAACAGAGTAACAAGGATCAATAAAGAAAGAAAGATCCAACATTATTCCACATCTACACTAAAATCTGAAACTTCCTCTTATAGTGATAAGTCCAAGAAAGAAAGGATTAAATGTGGGTATTCTAAAAGAATACAAGATGAAATAAAATGTTTGAAGAAGCACATTGACCACCTCAAAAGTCTTCTTGAGAAGAACAATATAGGTGAACCCAAGTCTTCTAAAAAATATATCATCAACAAAATGAATCATCTAATACAAATACGAATGTAAAATAAAAAGAGAAAGAATTAGAAAAGGAGAAAAAAGGGAGATCCCTTGTTGTAGTTGTACCACCACCTCCTATATGGGTTATCTGATTTTGTTGCATTCAAATCACATGGATTCTTACACACATGGAGTTAACTTCATTAGATCCATGTGACATGTCTACTATATGATTGGGTGACAACATAGTTCTTCACATAGTTTTTACTGGGATAGGGTCTGTTGAAGTGGATAGGGAGGAACATTCAATAATGTTCTTAGCATTCCTTCACTATCAGCTAATCTCTTATCAGTCTACAAAGATTACTCACCTTAGTCAGGGCATGCAAGATTGAGTTCACTCTAGATTCAGTCCATACGTTAGAGAGCTAGAACAGGGACACTATCATTGTAGTGGGTGTAGTCAATCATCAGAGTCTGGCTATATTCCTTATCTCACTTTGTTCCTCCTTCATATTCTTCAATAGGATTCACTTGTAGTTGATGACATTTTTTTTACCTTGAGCACATTTTTAATGAGAACTTCTCTTATAACACAAGATGACAACAGTAGTGATGGGGACCCACCTCCACCATCTCCTTGTCACCTTCCATTATTAGAGAAGTTATTTCTTGATCCTCATACTTCTAGTTCACCTCATAATTTTCAAGGAGTAGGCATATTTATCTAGGACTCATCACACATCAGGAAGTATTCTACTCAGTTACATGACCATCCATATTTTTTATTCACTTTTACATTAGATATATCATCCCATCTTGGAGTAGTGGGAACTTCTACGGTGTATGAAGAGCATAGTTTCTTGGATATGAACAACACCTTGGTTGGATATCCATTAGACACTTGGTGACTACCTTCACTTTTCCATGTTGATCCACTCTTCATTGCATCTATTTCTAAGCTACAGTCACTCCAGGAGGTTACTTTTCAGGATATTGGATGCTTACATGTAGCTATAACTTCGAGTAAGGCTTTCTAGTCTTATCTTCTTTTCTTTATCTCTCTTATGGAGGGAGTGTTTCCCATTGGGTTTTATCATTTTAATCTATCTTATGAGATATTTAATTGTATATGGGTACCTCGTTAGGCATTTTTACTGGGACCCACTTTTATTTTTCACAACCCATCTAAGTTGTGTTGATGGGGGTGTTAGTGTAAGATTTATTTTCCTCACTCTATTTGTATTATGCTACTCGGGATATTCCACCTCACTTGGAGTTTCCTTACACTTAAAAAATATCCTTGCTTGGGTGTACACCTGAATACACTATTAAAGGCATTGGTTACCACTTGAATACACTATTCTAGGTGTTAGTCACCACTTGAGTACACCATTCTAGTCGTTGGTGACCACTATTATAGGTAGAGATTTCATTTATTCTAAGAGGAGGTTACACATTCAACTCCTATATGTACATCTCTTACATTATTCTATTTGATCATATTAAGTTGGAGAAATTTATATGATATTGTAATTATCTCTCATTTATTTTAATAATTTGTAGTCTTGCATGCTTGCATTGTTTTGTCTTGGAAAAATTGACATCTCGCATCATTCACCTGTGCAATCTTCGAACTAGTAGATCCTGAGTACTTCTCTGATAGAGGAATGCATAGATTTTGAAGACAAAACACAATAGAAGGAAGGGATAGTAATAAATAATTGAGACATAAAGTATGTATATAATACTTAAGAAGGACAAAAGAAATAATTAAAGATGCATATGAATGAATCTAGGGGAACGATTGATCCTTGAATAGATAAAAATGCATAACTTAAGGCCTGAAAGATAGTTTATATTGTGACTCTCACTCATTTGACAATAATTGCATTTTTTGACTCAAGTTTAATAAAAGAATATAATGTTTATTTGTATAAATTTTTAGAGTCTTGAGGATATTGTGAGGGAGAGAGGTAACCAGGGAGTGAGGTGGCCATTAACTTTACCCTTGAATTCTTTATTATACCAACTCTTCTTCTCCCTTCAAAGCTAGTCGATATGCATCTCCCATGTTATTAATTCTATGTTGGAATTTTCCCTCTAGATTGGCGATAATGAAAAAAAAATCCTTGGAAAAGTATAACTGTCAAGCACATTCATTTACTCACTTAGAAACATTTGGTACTTAATTTCCTCACTTAGATATCACATAACACTTATCAAGAGAGTATTTAGAACACATCCAACAAGCATCAAGTAAGTTTCCCTATTCTTCCCTATTGTAAGATCATACACTAGGAGTAACCCCAAACATCTATGAAACATTCTAAACCAAGTCAAATGCATTCAAATTCAAGTCAAAATATCTCAAACCAAGTCAAAGAAAGAAATATCAAGTGTCAAAGAGCTAAACTCTAGATGCATACATATAGATGAAAACAACAAAATTGAATTTCCAATAGGTGGAAGAGCTACATGGGGTTTGATACCCTTCCGAGGTGTTACTATGTAGGTGGTATAAGGGCACTTCAACCCAAACCATTAAACTCCTTTTATAGGACTTTCAAGAAGCTAGGGTTTCAAGAAGAGAAGATTGATTTCAACAACTTATGTGCATCTTCAAGATCAAGGATCACAAACATAACTATATATTTATCAATCAAAAATCTATTTTTTAGAGCATGAACGAACCATTGAAATTAGGATAGAACCAACTATCGATTATATCCCCAGCTATGTATTTTGTCCCATGGAAGAAAAACATCCAATTTCATAGATGAACCAACTATATAAATCTTATTACCTATTTCTCCTAGTTTTAAGTCCAACCTAGTCATTAAGATATAAAGAAAGCTAAGTGCACTATCTTCTTACAACTTTACTATATTTAACATGTGTCACAATTGATTAAATGTATTAGTTTTTAATATTTATTCATATATGCATACATATGTTTAGTTTAATAAATATAAATCCTTTATAAATTTAAAACTTATATTAGAGAGACTTAGGGATTTATTCCACTTTCTAAGTGAGGGTAAATCATTTTTTGAACCCACATTTCGATTGAACACAATATTCACCACCCTTACTTCTAAGGATTTTGTCCTTTCATGTTTATTATAATTGGTTTTTTATTTTATATTGCACTCTTAAATTTATGTTAGATTACATTCTTTATTATGGCTCGAAGATGTAATGCCTCCACTTTTTTTTTAAAATAATAATAATAATAAAAAAATGAAATAAAAGAACTAAAATTTAAAAAGACCGTGATTTTCTTGTGGGGCGGAATTAGGGCTCGGACCCCACTTTGTCATTTTCCTTTTTTTTTGTTGTTGGTTTGCATCTTTTTGGTCTGGTCGTGGGGAGAAGCCGTCGCCATAGAGGGAGGAAGCTCCAGTTTTGCTCTGTGCACCCAACAGGGGTTGCAGAAGGCATGATGGAGGACGTTTTGGCTGTTGGGGCAGCCATGAAAACCTGGTTTTGTAACATCCTCTTAGCCTGTATCAAAAAATGAGTCCCTAACCTGCGTGGACACCTGTTAAGCAAAAAGAACAGAGGATTGGTTGTCAGATGTGTAGTTTACAAATGTTGAAGGTGCGTAGGGTAGGGGGCGTGCCTTGTGGAGAATAATGTCTTTTGAAACGTGTTATCATAGAAGAGAATGATGGCGGCGTAAGGGATTTGGGAATCCATTTAAAGCAAATGTAACCCGACTGACTCCCATCAGGCCGATTTACATTGCCACACGTTTTGTTTTCCTGTTCTACGTTGAAAGAGGAGATTTGGAGCAGGGTGCGCACATCCATCAAAGCATAATGGATTTTTTTTTTGTTTATTGCCAGTTTTGTTTTCTCCCCCTGTTAGCGCCAAAAATGGGGGAAACCTTTTTCTGTGTGGACTTCTCTCAAAACATAATGGAGAGAGGGATTTTTGATAGATGTAGTAGTTGCTAAGGTGTTAGGGATGCCATTTCAGTGTTTGACCAAATGAAAGAATGAAACAACTTCTCTTGGAATGCATTTTTTGTTCAGCGTACAAAGGCATGGTTTACTCATAAGGTAGTCATGTTGTTTCACTGTATGCAGCAACAGGGCTCCAACCTAATTAATTTACATCTGCCAGCATTCCCCTGCCTGTGCCAAAATAGAGCTCTTGAAACAAAGTATGGACATCCATCCAAAGCATTGTGGAAAAGGGATTTATTTGTGTGTTTCAGTTACAAGTGCCCTGACCAAATACATATGAAAAATGTGGAGGCATGCGAGCTGTTCGACAATGCCTGAAAGGAATGTGTTTTACGGGCAGCATTGATTTCAGGAGGTGTAAAAATAAAAAATAAAAATGAGTTGGTTTAAAAGGCCTCAGAAACCTTCAAGCAAATGCAGTGGGTACGTGTAAAGCTAGATTCCACAACCTCTGTCAGCATCCTCCCTGCGTGTGCAAAAATAAGAGCTTTAGAATTGAGCATGGAAAACCATCAAGGCATAGAAAACAAGATGCAACTTCCCTAGTAGACGTGTAATGTAAAATTGTGGAGCTGAGGACGCTAGAGGACTAGTTGATGAAGTGCCCAAGCAAGAGACTGAACCCAAGCCTGCGGCTTTGACCGACTTCATTCTCTAGGCATGGTTCTTCTTTCCTTACCTCTCATAATTCTTGTGTTTTAGTTCTCTTTTGCAACTAAATAGAATATTAAGTTATTAGATTTTTAATCCAGTTAAATGTCTCTTCAACTCATTGCAAAACAATAAAGTGTCGTGTCGCAACTCTCGAAGCCATTATAACTCCCCTACTTTAAAACATGAACTATCACCCTCGCTTCGAGATGATCTAGAAAACTCTTCCCTTTTGATCGATTCAATATCATTTTAACGACTAGAAAAATTTGACTCTCCATTGATTAAGTTGACCTCCTACTTGCTGAAAATAGTTAAATTTTGCAACTTTCGGAGACTCACTAAGTACCCTTCGCAACTCTGGAATCGAGATGTGAAGTTTCATTTGAGTACCTTGGTATACGAGGAGTCACCTTGATTTTTGGTTTGACCTGAAACGATCATATGACATCCTTTTGACGCTCTTTTAGGAGCCCTGTTACACCGGTTTACAACAGTGGAGAGCTGTTAAAACTAGAAAGTTGGCTTCCGTTTGGAACCACCATTTGAAACCCGGAAAGAGAAATCACGTTCCGTCTTCGCAAACCTATAGCGTTTATACTAGACAAATGCATGGAACATTCAGTATAGGAAAGAGCACTTTTTGGGATAGTTTGGCGAAGCCATTTTGTAGGCCTCCGGTCGTAATTTGACGAGGTCAAACTGGTCCAATTTTCGTCTTGTCGCTCCAGAAAACTGGTCGCTGTTTGAACATAGTTTTCTAGTTCTCAGTCCCATTGACTCTGATGAATTCTCTTTATATAGGGGAACTAGTAGGAGATGTCTCGTTGCGTGCTCCTCCATTGAACGTTCATTTTGGACGCAGTTTTCTGGGCCTCGAGCTAACTTTTGTCATTATACAACAGGGTGAACTACAATCAGTGGCACCGGAGAACTAACTGCCAAACGCAAACCGTGTGCTCTTTTTCAATTCCGTCAGTTGCTATGAATTATTGGTATGTTTGGGGACATGTAGAAAGTTAATCGTGGTGTGCGTGCTCATCGGAAGATAACCTTTAGAAGCAGTTTCTTAGCCTCCGAGCCCGTTTTGAACGTTTTGCAGCTAGTGAGAAAATGTAAGAATAATAAATTGATGGCAAAAAAAAAGGATTTGATTTATATATAGTAAATTGAAATTGAAGTTAATATATTGTAGTATTTTCTCAGTTTTCAATAGATGATTAAATTAATTACTGGATTACCTTCTTACTGTGCAAACACAACAAAGAGTGTTAATGGGAACACTCAACTCTAATAAAATACTCTTGTATAGTTTGCCTGTATGTGTGATCCCTTTTTACCATATAAGAAAATTAAGACTGTAGAATGAACTTAAGCTTTGCACTCAATGAGACCTTCTAGGTTAGGTAAATAAATCCCCTAGCTGGAGTTTACTGTCATAGTCATTAGGTTTAGCGATATTGTCCTGAACCCATATTTTAGGAATGACATGGTCCAACTTATCCAGAGTATGTAATTTCCTTCTAGTTTGGTAATCGTGAGAAGAATGTCCTCTCTTTAGGCCTGACACTAGGCTGAGTGGTGAAGATCACCTTGGAAGTCACCTCATGAGTCCTTGTTAGAAGGAATGACTAAGCGGTGTAAGCTTCCCATCAGTGGAGTAGGTAGAGATATTACTCCCTTGTATCCTATTGGATTTCCGGGCCTTATGAAATTAGATCTAGAAATTAACTTCATCAGTGAATGAAATCCCTGTTGGACCCAAACGACCTAATTGAAGATCGCGATGTAGTTGTTCTTTGTCTTGCACTCTCGTTAATGAACCCTTTTTGTCCCTTGTAATTAAATGTCCTGTTCTGGGCTTGTGAAAATTTAGTGCCTTGCTCTTACATGAAAGGAGTATAGGGTAAATACCTTTTAACCTTAATCACACCTATAATAGAGATTGAAACCCTGGGAGAAACTGGAATTAAACTTAACCATGTGCTTCTTTAATATGTCAGATAAGTACTTTTGTAACTCTTATGTTTAAAACGATGGTAATAATGAGATCCTAGTGCGACGCGAAAGTAAATCATATGAGAGTAAAACAAAAATTTGAGGTTGGGAATAATGTCACTGGGAGTCCTTGTGACTTAATTTAAGCAACTTCATGTGATACAAAGAATATGAATTGTCAAATGGTGTGATCAAACATTGAGAAAGCAAAGGATGTATGTATATGTGTGTGTATATATATATATATATATATATATATATATATATATATATATATATATATATATATAAATCAAATTTGGAATTCAACAAGTTATTGTACTATAATAATAATGATAGGGAAATAACTATTTCGTGATCGAAGGATGTTCTTGGAAAAAGGCTATCTCGAATCTATGTCTTCTTAATCCCAAGATTTCATCTTGTCATCACGTTAGTTTTTCTTGTGTAGCAAGAGTAAGTTTTTTTTTTTACATTAAATAAACATTTGAGAAGCAAAATCTTAACATAAGAATGGGAGATTTAAAATCTGGTAGGCATTTTTAAATATGGAAAATACTTATGTAAGTTATGAAGATTTGTCATAAGGGTAAATAGCAAAGTAAATGGTTGAACAATAAGTGAACTGTGAAATGAATTTTCAGAACATGTAGGTGGAAAAAGGGAGAAAATCATGCTTACCTAATAACGACCTTAGAAAGTTTGCCGTAACTAAAATACATTTAAAGTAATGATATGTCGTGGGTTTGTCGTTCCTAAAGTCACGTTTCTTGTGGTTGGGTCTTTACTAGTAACCTTCCATTGGGAAAAGTGTAGTGTCGACATGCCGATGTCGACTACATGTGTCTATGTGAGTCGATGACTTATGTGATTGTCGCATGTGTACCGAGTTTGTACTTGGAGCCCTTACTGTGTATTGTGTAGTGAGCAATGTAAGTCAAAAAAATAAAATTATCTTGGTATTTTACTGTTGTATTTGTGTGTGTAAAATGTGGTTACTACATATGGTATCAGAGCAGAGGTTCATGCTCTCGAAACTCTGGGATAGATTGGAGTTGTGATGATTCTGTATGATGGGGATGGTGTTACATGATGGTGATGGTGTTTCATGGTGATGGATAATGGAAGAGTAATGTGATATATGTTGTTAAGTGAACTATGTCATGATTGTGACCTTATGGAAGCACATGTGGTGCATGTCACTTAGTGCGCATTTGATATCATGTTGATGTGCTGGGGATGAGAGTATTCTCTCTCCTTCATGTGGATTCTATGAAGAATTCATGAGTGAATTGCTGCTTGTGATGAGAGTATTGACTCTCCTTTTCATGGATCCAATGAGGAATCTGTGTGTGATGTACCGCCTTGTTTTGTGTGAATGGGATAATATTGTGAATTGCAGAGTGTTGAAACATTTTGACCTTATGTGATGTGAAGATGTAGTGATGTATTGCATGACAAAATTTATGTAAAGTGAATGGAAATTTACCGTGATGTCGACACCGTATTGTGATTTGTTGTGTGCACCGTCGTGTTTTATTACAATTGACTATATGTCGTAATGCTAGACATTGTGTTCCTCATATGGGTAATTCATGAAATGTGTGATAGTTCATGTCGTGATTTAGGGGCATATGGGAGTATGATCCCTAGCGTACAGTGATTGCACCTTGGATGCAGGATGTAGTAATGTGAGGTATCGTAACCCGTGAAGGTAATGATTGTATTGTACCCTGTATATTTATACTATGTGCAAGTCGTTATGGTTATTGTGTGTGAATTACCATTGTGTTTGTGATGTAGTTATGTGTATGTTGTGAAACTTTACACTAGATGACCTTGAGGGGATAAACTGTCAAGAGTGTATGTGTGGAGAGAGGAGGCGTGGACCAGGTTTTCATAATCTTGAGGCGAGTACGAGTGAGCAAGTGGAGTCTCATGTAGACTGAAAATCCACTTCTATCTGTTTAGTATACTTCGAGCTTGCTCAGTATATTGTGGGTGCGCACCACCTTAGGCTCAACTTATGCAACCATGTGTTCCTTGTTCTTTCCTATTGGATTGTTAGTTGAATAATCCTATGTGATTTTGACTATGTTGATCCTTGTGGGAGTATGGAGGGATGATTCAGGCAGAGATGATGACAGTTACATTATTTGACATACTCATTTCTGGTTATATGTATATTTTCACGAGCTGAGGCTTGATGTCCAAGTGCCAGCAACTCGATGAGTACCCCTTTGGTGGTAATATGAGGCCACATAGTGATTGTGATGTGCTATTTTCTCATTACGTATTTTATTCGTAAAGTAATCTTTCTCTTTTCGCTAGAACCAGTCGTTTTCTTGATTGACATGTTCTTATATTTTGGGCATTTATTTGATTGTTTCATTAACATTTGGATTTTGCACTAACCAAGGATAATTAGCCATTTGTTTTTCTTGGTTTTAAAACTTTCTTTTCCTATTTGAAAGATTTGTAGCCTAGCCCAAGGCTTTTGATTTTGCCACTTGGCATTTGAATGGATTGTTATGCTGGTTCTAATATCGTAATGTGTTGGAATAGGGTCATGGGATTCACCATGGAGTGGTTGAACCTATGGACCCACTTTTTTATATAGGGGTATGCCCCAAGGAATTACAGATAACTAGCGGGTTGTCGAACCACGAGTTATTATGTCACTTGGGTTGGGGGTGACGGGGCTCTATGTGCCCAGGGCCATAGGGTGACCCCGACTCATTAAAAGGAGAAAGGAGACGGAACTCTATGGTTGAGTGACTTGTTATTCTTTATGACACTCTATGGTTGAGTGACCGGATATTCTTGATGGGGCTCTATGGTTGAGTGACCCGACTTGGTTCTGGTACTATGTTTCTTCCTCTTGGGAGGTATATGGGGATTATCTAGTGACGCTTTGGGTAGTATATGGAGTCGCTTTATGATACTTCAGGAGATATATGGAGTTTTACCTGGTACTTTTAGACATATCGAGGGTTTGTTTCGTGACGTCTTGTTATGTGTGGATTTGGTATAGTGAGTTATGTGTACCCTTGTGAGTCTTTTGACACCTTGTTATGGTTGAGAATTGACATTTCCATTTGTATGGACTATTGGATATTGGTTGTGTGACATGTACTATGTTATGTGGATCGTGCCTACTCCCTTCCGTATTTGAGTAATCTTTTGTGGGGTAATATAGCCATGGATTTTTGCGAGTCATGTGATACCTGTTGTATATGTATCAGCGTGTTCATTCTGTTTGTCAGTCATATGTGTGTACTAGATCTATGTCTAGGACGTAATTGTTGGAAATTAATTGGTATGTGGTCTACTTGTTGTCATTCCATGGTTTGGTGAAAACCCTTGTAATGTGATACGGTCGTGAAAGTATATAAAAGTATGTTGTGAAAAATTGGTGTAATGTATGACCCTGGTAGGGTGTCGTGATTATAGTTCATGATGGGAACCCACAGGAATGAATAAAATAAAATTTGACAAAAATGAAAATTTAAAGGACTTGAATTAAGGATAATGTCAATGGAAAGAGATTAACGAAATAACGAATAAGAGAGAACTGCCAATCTTCACAGAACCTTGAAAGTTGAAATTTCTACCTATTGTTCTTAGGGGCACCTCGTGACTGTGCTTTTGTGTCTAAAATCTTAACCTTAACGCGTGCCTTCGCTTTATTCGTTCCTCGTTGTTTACCCTTTTCTCCTTCTTCATTGTATGTCGCATCGAGGATGATGCTTTCTTAAGGGGAGGAGAATGTAATGCCTCCACTTTTTTTAATAATAATAATAATAATAATAAAAATAAAATAAAAGAACCAAAATTTAAATAGGCCGAGATTTTCTTATGGGGCGGAATTAGGGCTCGGACACCACTTTGTCATTTTCCATTTTGTTTTTTTTGTTGGTAGTTTACATCTTTTTGGTCTGGTCGTGGGGAGAAGCCGTCACCATGGAGGGAGGAAACTCCAGTTCTGCTTTGTGCACCCACCAGGGGTTGGAGAAGGCATGATGGAGGACGTTTTGGCTGTTGGGGCAGCCATGAAAACTTGGTTTTTTAACTTTCTCCCAGCCTGTATCAAAAAACGAGTCCCTAACCTGCGTGGACACATGTCAAGAAAAAAGAACAGAGGATTGGTTTTCAGATGTGTATTTTACAAATGTTGAAGGTGCGCAGGGTAGGGGGCGTGCCTTGTGGAGAATAATGTCTTTTGAAACATGTTTTCATAGAAGAGAATGATGGCGGCGTAAGGGATCTAGGAATCCATTTAAAGCATTGATGTTTGCTCCACAAATGTAACCTGACTGACTCCCATCAGGACGATTTACATTGCCACACGTTTTGTTTTCCTGTTCTGTGCTGAAAGAGGAGATTTGGAGTAGGGTGCGCACATCCATCAAAGCATAATGGATTTTTTTTTTTATTTACTGCCAGTTTTTTTTTCTCACCTTGTCAGCACCAAAAATGGGGGAAACCTTTTTTTTCATGGACTTCTCTCAAAACATAATGGAGAGAGGGATTTTTGACAGATGTAGTAGTTGCTAAGGCGTTAGGGATGACATTTCAGTGTTTGACAAAATGAAAGAACGAAACAACTTCTCTTAGAATGCATTTTTTTTCAGCATATAAAGGCATGGCTTACTCACAAGGCAATCATGTTGTTTCACTGTATGCAGCAACAGGGATCCAACCTAATTAATTTACATCTGCCAGCATTCCCCTACCTGTGCCAAAATAGAGCTCTTGAAACAAAGTATGGACGTCCATCCAAAGCATTGTGGAAAAGGGATTTCTTTTGTGTGTTTCAGTTACAAGTGCCCTGACCAAATACATATGAAAAATGTGGAGGCATGCGAGCTGTTCGACAATGCCTGAAAGGAATGTGGTTTACGGGCAGCATTGATTTCAGGAGGTGTAAAAATAAAAATAAAAATGAGTTGGCTTAAAAGGCCTCAGAAACCTTCAAGCAAATGCAGTGGGTACGTGTAAAGCTAGATTCCACAACCTCTGTCAGCATCCTCCCCGCATGTGCAAAAATAAGAGCTTTAGAATTGATCATGGAAAACCATCAAGGCATAGAAAACAAGATGTTTTTTGTTTGCAATTCAACTTCCCTGGTAGACGTGTAATGCAAAATGGTGGAGCTGAGGACGCTCGAGGACTGGTTGATGAAGTGCCCAAGCAAGAGATTGAACCCAAGCCTGCGGCTTCGACCGACTTCGTTCTCCAAGCATGGTTCTTCTTTCCTTACCTCTCATAATTCTCGTGTTTTAGTTCTCTTTTGTAACTAAATAGAATATTAAGTTATTAGATTTTTAATACAGCTAAATGTCTCTTCAACTCATTGCAAAACAATAAAGTGTCATGTTGCAACTCTCGAAGCCATTATAACTCGCCTACTTTAAAACATGAACTATCACCCTCGCTTCGAGATGATCTAGAAAACTCTTCCCTTTTGATCGCTTCTATATCGTTTTAACGACCAGACAAATTTGACTCTCCATTGATTAAGTTGACCTCCTACCTACTAAAAATAGTTAAATTTTGAAACTTTCGGCGACTCACTAAACACCCTTTGCAACTCTGGAAACAAGATGTGAAGTTTCATTCGAGTACCTTGGTATACGAGGAGTCACCTTGATTTTTGGTTTGACCCGAAACGATCATATGGCATCCTTTTGACGCTCTTTTAGGATCCCTGTTACACCGGTTTACAACAGTGGAGAGCTGTTAAAACTAGAAAGTTGGCTTCCGTTTGGGACCACCATTTGAAACCCGAAAAGAGAAATCACGTTCCGTCTTCGCAAACCTCTAGCGTTTATACTAGACAAATGCATGGAACATTCAGTATAGGAAAGATAACTTTTTGGGATAGTTTGGTGAAGCCGTTTTGTAGGCCTCCGGTCGTAATTTGACAAGGTCAAACTGGTCTAATTTTTGTCTTGTCGCTCCAGAAAACTGGTCGCCGTTTGAACATGGTTTTCTAGTTCTCAGTCCCATTGACTCTGATGAATTCTCTTTATATAGGGGAACTAGTAGGAGATGTCTCGTTGCGTGCTCCTCCATTGAACGTTCGTTTTGGACGCAGTTTTCTGGGCCTCGAGCTAACTTTTGTCACTATACAACAGGGTGAACTACGATCAGTGGCACCGGAGAACTACCCGCCAAACGCAAACCGTTTTCTCTTTTTCAATTCCGTCAGTTGCTATGAATTCTTGGTATATTTGGGGACATGTAGAAAGTTAATCATGGTGTGCGTGCTCATTAGAAGTTAACCTTTGGAAGCAGTTTCTTAGCCTCTGAGCCCGTTTTGAACGTTTTGCAGCTAATGAGAAAATGTAAGAATAGAAAGTTGCGGGACCTCGTAGGGTTTGCCAAATCACCCTGGAAACTTTTAACACACATAAATAACTGTTTAAAACACTATAATGAAACTTGTTGTGTGTATTGGAAATTTTGAAAAAATGATGTTTTCTCTCTCTTCCTTTCTCTTTCTCTCTCATGGGTTTATAAAATGAAAGAAAAATGAAATGAAATGAATACATGTTTCTAGACCTTTTTATTTCGATTGCAAATTGTAATTATTGTCAGATGTAAATGAGAAACTGGAAAATGACAATTATGATTGATTAGGGTGGATGCCATGCCAGCGATTTATCGCTGATATCATGCTCACGTGGGTTTTGCAGGATGGAAGAATGACGACGAAAAAGGTGATGTGAAATTTAATTATTATTATTGTAATTTCTATAGGTTATTGTAAAATGAATAACTGTCTAATGTAGTCTCTTTTTACAGAAAAGTTATAATTGAAATTTGTTAATATGCATGAGCTGCTAGTTTTAGGGATAACTTAAGAAATGTACATCTAATCACCGGTTCAGTTGATTCTTAATTGTGTATGGCAAAAAAAAAAGGATTTGATTTATATATAGTAAATTGAAATTGAAGTTAATTTATTGTAGTACTTTCTCAGTTTTCAATAGATGATTAAATTAATTACTGGATTACCTTCTTACCGTGTAAACACAATAAAGAGTGTTAATGGGAACACTCAACTCTAATAAAATACTCGTGTATTGTTTGGCTGTATCTGTGATCCCTTTTTACCATATAAGAAAATTAAGACTGTAGAACGAACTTAAGCTTTGCACTCAATGAGACCTTCTAGGTTAGGTAAATAAAACCCCTAGCTGGAGTTTACCGTCATAGTCATTAGGTTTAGCGATATTGTCCTGAACCCATATTTTAGGAATGACATGGTCCAACCTATCCAGAGTATGCGATTTCCTTCTAGTTTGGTAATCGTGAGAAGAATGTCCTCTCTTTAGGCCCGACACCAGGCTGAGTGGTGAAGATCACCTTGGAAGTCACCTCATGAGTCCTTGTTAGAAGGAATGACTAAGTGGTGTAAGCTTCCCATCGGTGGAGTAGGTAGAGATATTACTCCCTTGTATCCTATTGGATTTCTGGGCCTTACGAAATTAGATCTAGAAATTAACTTCATCAGTGAATGAAATCCCTGTTGGACCCAAACGACCTAATTGAAGATCACGATATAGATGTTCTTTGTCTTGCACTCTCGTTAGTGAACCCATTTTGTCCCTCGTAATTAAACGTCCTGTTCTGGGCTTGTGAAAATTTAGTGCCTTGATCTTACATGAAAGGAGTATAGGGTAAATAATTTTTAACCTTAATCAAACCTATAATAGAGATTGAAGCCTTGGGAGAAACTGGAATTAAACTTAACCATGTGCTTCTTTAATATGTCAGATAATTACTTTTGTAACTCTTACGTTTAAAACGATGGTAATAATGAGATCCTAGTGCGACGCGAAAGTAAATCATATGAGAGTAAAACCAAAATTTGAGGTTGGGAATAATGTCACTGGGAGTCCTTGTGACTTAATTTAAGCAACTTCATGTGATACAAAGAATATGAATTGTCAAATGGTGTGATCAAACTTTGAGAAAGAAAAGGATGTATATATATATATATATGTATATATATATATATATATATATATATATATATATATCTATATATATATATACATATATATACACATCCTTTTCTTTCTCAAAGTTTGATCACACCATTTGACAATATATATATATATAAATCAAATTTGGAATTCAACAAGTTATTGTACTATAATAATAATGATAGGGAAATAACTATTTCATGATCGAAGGATGTTCTTGGAAGAAGGCTATCTCGAATCTATGACTTCCTTAATCCCAAGATTTCATCTTGTCATCACGTTAGTTTTTCTTGTGTAGCAAGAGTAAGTTTTTTTTACATTAAATAAACGTTTGAGAAGCAAAATCTTAACATAAGAATGGGAGATTTAAAATCTGGTAGGCATTTTTAAATATGGAAAATACTTATGTAAGTTATGAAGATTTGTCATAAGGGTAAAGAGCAAAGTAAATGGTTGAACAATAAGTGAACTGTGAAACGAATTTTCAGAACATGTATGTGGAAAAAGGGAGAAAATCATGCTTACCTAATAATGACCTTAGAAATTTTTTCGTAACTAAAATACATTTAAAGTAATGATATGTCGTGGGTTCGTCATTCCTAAAGTCACATTTCTTGTGGTTGGGTCTTTACTAGTAACCTTCCATTGGGAAAAGTGTAGTGACGACATGCCGATGTCGACTGCATGTGTCTATGTGAGTCGATGACTTATGTGATTGTCACATGTTTACCGAGTCTGTACTTAGAGCCCTTACTGTATATTGTGTAGTGAGCAATGTAAGTCAAAAAAAATTTTATCCTGGTATTTTACTGTTGTATTTGTGTGTGTAAAATGTGGGTACTACATATGGTATCAGAGCAGAGGTTCATGCTCTCGAAACTCTGGGATAGATTGGAGTTGTGATGATTCTGCATGATGGGGATGGTTTTGCATGATGGTGATTGTGTTTCATGGTGATGGGTAATGGAAGAGTAATGTGATATATGTTGTTAAGTGAACTATGTCGTGATTGTGACCTTATGGAAGCACATGTGGTGCATGTCACTTAGTGTGCATTTGTTATCATGTTGATGTGCTAGGGATGAGATTATTATCTCTCCTTCGTGTGGATTCTATGAAGAATTCACGAGTGAATTGCTGCTTGTGATGAGAGTATTGACTCTCCTTTTCGTGGATCCAATGAGGAATCCGTGTGTGATGTACCACCTTGTTTTGTGTGAATGGGATAATATTGTGAATTGCAGAGTGTTGGAACATTTTGACCTTATGTGATGTGAAGATGTAGTGATGTATTGCATGACAAAATTTATGTAAAGTGAATGGAAATTTACCGTGATGTCGACACCGTATTGTGATTTGTTGTGTGCATCGTCGTGTTGTATTACAATTGACTATATGTCGTAATGGTAGACATTGTGTTCCTCATATGGGTAATTCATGAAATGTGTGATAGTCCATGTCGTGATTTAGGGGCATATGGGAGTATGATCCCTAGCGTACAGTGATTGCACCTTGGATGTAGGATGTGGTAATGTGAGGTATCGTAACCCGCGAAGGTAATGATTGTGTTATACCCTGTATATTTATACTATGCGCAAGGCGTTATGGTTGTTGTGTGTGAATTACCATTGTGTTTGTGATGTAGTTATGTGTATGTTGTGAAACTTTACACTAGATGAACCTGAGGGGATAAACTGTCAAGAGTGTATGTGTGGAGAGAGGAGGCGTGGCCCACGTTTTCATAATCTTGAACTGAGTACGAGTGAGGAAGTGGAGTCTCATGTCGACTGAAAATCCACTTCTATCTGTTTAGTATACTTCGATCTTTCTCAGTATATTGTGGGTGCGCACCACCTTAGGCTCAACTTATGCAACCATGTGTTCCCTGTTCTTTCCTATTGGATTGTTCGTTGAATAATCCTGTGATTTTGACTATTTGATCCTTGTGGGAGTATGGAGGGATGATTCAGGCAGAGATGATGACAGTTACATTATTTGACATACTCATTTCTGGTTATATGTATATTTTCACGAGCTGAGGCTTGATGTCCAAGTGCCAGCAACTCGATGAGTACCCCTTTGGTGGCAATATGAGGCCACATAGTGATTGTGATGTGCTATTTTCTCATTACGTATTTTATTCGTAAAGTAATCTTTCTCTTTTCGCTGGAACCAGCCGTTTTCTTGATTGACATGTTCTTATATTTTGGGCATTTATTTTATTGTTTCATTAACATTTGGATTTTGCACTAACCAAGGATAATTAGCCATTTTTTTTTCTTGGTTTTAAAACTTTCTTTTCCTATTTGAAAGATTTGTAGCCTAGCCCAAGGCTTTTGATTTTGCCACTTGGCATTTGAATGGATTGTTATGCTGGTTCTAATGTCGTAATGTGTTGGAATAGGGTCATGGGATTCACCATGGAGTGGTTGAACTTATGGACCTGCTTTGTTATATAGGGGTACGCCCCAAGGAATTACAGATAACTAGCGGGTTGTCGAACCACGAGTTATTATGTCACTTGGGTTGGGGGTGACGGGGTTCTCTGTGCCCAGGGCCATAGGGTGACCCCGACTCATTAAAAGGAGAAAGGAGACGGAACTCTATGGTTGAGTGACCGGATATTCTTGATGGGGCTCTATGGTTGAGTGACCCAACTTGGTTCTGGTACTATGTTTCTTCCTCTTGGGAGGTATATGGGGATTATCTGGTGATGCTTTGGGGAGTATATGGAGTCACTTTATGATACTTCAGGAGATATATGGAGTTTTACCTGGTACTTTTTGAGATATCGGGGGTTTGTTTCGTGACGTCTTGTTATGTGTGGAGTTGGTATAGTGAGTTATGTGTACCCTTGTGAGTCTTTTGACACCTTGTTATGGTTGAGAATTGACATTTCCATTTGTATGGACTATTGGATATTAGTTGTGTGACATGTACTATGTTATGTGGATCGTGCCTACTCCCTTCGGTATTTGAGTAATCTTTTGTGGGGTAATATAGTCATGTATTTTTGCGAGTCATGTGATACCTGTTGTATATGTATCAGCGTGTTGATTCTGTTTGTCAGTCATATGTGTGTACTAGATCTATGTCTAGGACGTAATTGTTGGAAATTAATTGCTATGTGGTCTACTTGTTGTCATTCCATGGTTTGGTGAAAACCCTTGTAATGTGATATGGTCGTGAAAGTATGTAAAAGTATGTTGTGAAAATTTGGTGTTATGTATGACCCTGGTAGGGTGTCGTGATTATAGTTCATGATGGGAACCCACAGGAATGAATAAACCAAAATTTGAAAAAAATGAAAATTTAAAGGACTTGAATTAATGATAATGTCAATGGAAGGAGATTAATGAAATAACGAATAAGAGAGAACTGCCAATCTTCACAGACCTTGAAAGTTGAAATTTCTACCTATTGTTCTTAGGGCCACCCCGTGACTGTGCTTTTGTGTCTGAAATCTTAACCTTAACGCGTGCCTTCGCTTTATTCATTCCTTTTTTTTTACCCTTTTCTCCTTCTTCATTGTATGTCGCATCGAGGACGATGCATACTTAAGGGGAGGAGAATGTAATGCCTCCGCTTTTTTTTTTTAAATAATAATAATAATAATAAAAATAAAATAAAAGAACCAAAATTTAAAAAGGCCGTGATTTTCTTGTGGGGCGGAATTAGGGCTCGGACCCCACTTTGTCATTTTCCTTTTCTTTTTGTTGTTGGTTTGTATCTTTTTGGTCTGGTCGTGGGGAGAAGTCGTTGCCATGGAGGGAGGAAGCTCCAGTTCTACTTTGTGCACCCACCAGGGGTTGGAGATGGCATGATGGAGGACGTTTTGGCTGTTGGGGTAGCCATGAAAACCTAGTTTTGTAACATCCTCCAAGTCTATATAAAAAAACGAGTCCCTAACCTGCGTGAACACCTATCAAGCAAAAAGAATAGAGGATTGGTTTTCAGATGTGTAGTTTACAAATGTTGAAGGTTCCCAGGGTAGGGGGCGTGCCTTGTGGAGAATAATGTCTTTTGAAATGTGTTATCATAGAAGAGAATGATGACAGCGTAAGGGATCTAGGAATCCATTTAAAGCATTGATGTTTGCTCCACAAATGTAACCCGAATGACTCCCATCAGGCTGATTTACATTGCCACACGTTTTGTTTTCCTGTTCTATGCTGAAAGAGGAGATTTGGAGCAGGGTGCACACATCCATCAAAGCATAATGGAAATTTATTTTTTTGTTTACTGCCAGTTTTGTTTTCTCCCCCTGTCAGCGCCAAAAATGGGGGAAACCTTTTTCTGCGTGGACTTCTCTCAAAACATAATGGAGAGAGGGATTTTTGACAGATGTAGTAGTTGCTAAGGCGTTAGGGACGCTATTTCAGTGTTTGAAAAAATGAAAGAACGAAACAACTTCTCTTGGAATGCATTTTTTTTGTCAGTATACAAAGGCATGGTTTACTCACAAGGCAGTCATGTTGTTTCACTATATGCAGCAACAGAGCTCCAACCTAATTAATTTACATCTGCCAGCATTCCCCTGCCTATGCCAAAATAGAGCTCTTGAAACAAAGTATGGACATCCATCCAAAGCATTGTGGAAAAGGGATTTCTTTTGTGTGTTTCAGTTACAAGTGCCCTGACCAAATACATATGAAAAATGTGGAGGCATGCGAGCTGTTCGACAATGCCTGAAAGGAATGTGGTTTACGGGCAGCATTGATTTCAGGAGGTGTAAAAATAAAAATAAAAATGAGTTGGTTTAAAAGGCCTTGGAAACCATCAAGCAAATGTAGTGGGTACGTGTAAAGCCAGATTCCACAACCTCTGTCAGCATTCTCCCCGCATGTGTAAAAATAAGAGCTTTAGAATTGAGCATGGAAAACCATCAAGGCATAGAAAACAAGATGTTTTTTGTTTGCAATGCAACTTCCCTGGTAGACGTGTAATGCAAAATGGTGGAACTGGGGATGCTCGAGGACTGGTTGATGAAGTGCCCAAGCAAGAGACTGAACCCAAGCCTACAGCTTCGACCGACTTCGTTCTCCAAGCATGGTTCTTCTTTCCTTACCTCTCATAATTCTTGTGTTTTAGTTCTCTTTTGCAACTAAATAGAATATTAAGTTATTAGATTTTTAATACAACTAAATGTCTATTCAACTCATTGCAAAACAATAAAGTGTCATGTTGCAACTCTCGAAGCCATTATAACTCGCCTACTTTAAAACATGAACTATCACCCTCGCTTCGAGATGATCTAGAAAACTCTTCCCTTTTGATCGCTTCAATATCGTTTTAAAGACCAGACAAATTTGACTCTCCATTGATTAAGTTGACCTCCTACCTACTAAAAATAGTTAAATTTTGAAACTTTCGGAGACTCACTAAGCACCCTTTGCAACTCTGGAAACAAGATGTGAAGTTTCATTCGAGTACCTTGGTATACGAGGAGTCACCTTGATTTTTGGTTTGACCCGAAACGATCATATGACATCCTTTTGACGCTCTTTTAGGATCCCTGTTACACCGGTTTACAACAGTGGAGAGCTGTTAAAACTAGAAAGTTGGCTTCCGTTTGGGACCACCATTTGAAACCCGAAAAGAGAAATCACGTTCCGTCTTCGCAAACCTCTAGCGTTTATACTAGACAAATGCATGGAACATTCAGTATAGGAAAGATCACTTTTTGGGATAGTTTGGCGAAGCCGTTTTGTAGCCCTCCGGTCGCAATTTGACGAGGTCAAACTAGTCCAATTTTCGTCTTGTCGCTCCAGAAAACTGGTCACCGTTTGAACATGGTTTTCTAGTTCTCAGTCCCGTTGACTCTGATGAATTCTCTTTATATAGGGGAACTAGTAGGAGATGTCTCGTTGCATGCTCCTCCATCGAACGTTCATTTTGGACGCAGTTTTCTGGGCGTCGAGCTAACTTTTGTCATTATACAACAGGGTGAAGTATGATCAGTGGCCCCGGAGAACTAACTGCCAAACGCAAACCGTTTTCTCTTTTTCAATTCCGTCAGTTGTTATGAATTCTTGGTATGTTTGGGACACGTAGAAAGTTAATCGTGGTGTGCGCGCTCATCGGAAGATAACCTTTGGAAGCAATTTCTTAGCCTCCGAGCCCATTTTGAACGTTTTGCAGCTAGTGAGAAAATGTAAGAATAGAAAGCTGCGGGACCTCGTAGGGTTTGCCAAATCACCCTGGAAATTTTTAACACACGTAAATAACTGTTTAAAACACTATAATGAAACTTGTTGTGTGTATTGGAACTTTTGAAAAAATGATGTTTTCTCTCTCTTCCTTTCTCTTTCTCTCTCCTGGGTTTATAAAATGAAAGAAAAATGAAATGCAATGAATACATGTTTCTACACCTTGTTATTTCGATTGCAAATTGTAATTATTGTCAGATGTAAATGAGAAACTGGAAAATGACAATTATGATTGATTAGGGTGGATGTCATGCCAGCGATTTCTCGCTGATATCATGCTCATGTGGGTTTTACAGGATGGAAGAATGACGACGAAAAAGGCGATGTGAAATTTAATTATTATTATTGTAATTTCTATAGGTTGTTGTAAAATGAATAACTGTCTAATGTAGTCTCTTGTTACAGAAAAGTTATAATTGAAATTTGTTAATATGCATGAGATGCTAGTTTTAGGGATAACTTAAGAAATGTACATCTAATCACCGGTTCAGTTGATTCTTAATTATGTATGGCAAAAAAAAAGGATTTGATTTATATATAGTAAATTGAAATTGAAGTTAATATATTGTAGTAATTTCTCAGTTTTCAATAGACAATTAAATTAATTACTGGATTACCTTCTTACCGTGCAAACACAATAAAGAGTGTTAATGGGAACACTCAATTCTAATAAAATACTCGTGTATAGTTTGGCTGTATGTGTGATCCCTTTTTACCATATAAGAAATTAAGACCGTAGAACGAACTTAAGCTTTGCACTCAATGAGACCTTCTAGGTTAGGTAAATAAAACCCCTAGCTGGAGTTTACCGTCATAGTCATTAGGTTTAGCGATATTGTCGTGAACCCATATTGTAGGAATGACATGGTCCAACCTATCTAGAGTATGCGATTTCCTTCTAGTTTGGTAATCGTGAGAAGAATGTCCTCTCTTTAGGCCGGACACCAGGCTGAGTGGTGAAGATCACCTTGGAAGTCACCTCATGAGTCCTTGTTAGAAGGAATGACTAAGCGGTGTAACCTTCCCATCTGTGGAGTAGGTAGAGATATTACTCCCTTGTATCCTATTGGATTTCTGGGCCTTACAAAATTAGATCTAGAAATTAACTTCATCAGTGAATGAAATTTCTGTTGGACCCAAATGACCTAATTAAAGATTCTGATATAGTTGTTCTTTGTCTTACACTCTCGTTAGTGAACCCTTTTTGTCCCTCGTAATTAAACATCATTTTCTGGGCTTATGAAAATTTAGTGCCTTGATCTTACACGAAAGGAGTATAGGGTAAATACCTTTTAACCTTAATCACACCTATAATAGAGATTGAAGCCCTGGGGGAAACTGGAATTAAACTTAACCATGTGCTTCTTTAATATGTCAGATAATTACTTTTGTAACTCTTACGTTTAAAACGATGGTAATAATGAGATCCTAGTGCGACACGAAAGTAAATCATATGAAAATAAAACCAAAATTTGAGGTTGGGAATAATGTCACTGGGAGTCCTTGTGACTTAATTTAAGCAAATTCATGTGATACAAAGAATATGAATTGTCAAATGGTGTGATCAAACTTTGAGAAAGCAAAGGATGTATGTATATATATATATATATATATATATAAATCAAATTTGGAATTCAACAAGTTATTGTACTATAATAATAATGATAGGGAAATAACTATTTCGTGATCGAAGGATGTTCTTGGAAAAAGGCTATCTCGAATCTATGTCTTCCTTAATCCCAAGATTTCATCTTGTCATCACGTTAGTTTTTCTTGTGTAGCAAGAGTAAGTTTTTTTTTTTACATTAAATAAACGTTTGAGAAGCAAAATCTTAACATAAGAATGGGAGATTTAAAATCTGGTAGGCATTTTTAAATATGGAAAATACTTATGTAAGTTATGAAGATTTGTCATAAGGGTAAAGAGCAAAGTAAATGGTTGAACAATAAGTGAACTGTGAAACGAATTTTCAAAACATGTAGGTGGAAAAAGGGAGAAAATCATGCTTACCTAATAATGACCTTAGAAAGTTTGCCATAACTAAAATACATTTAAAGTAATAATATGTCGTGGGTTCGTTGTTCCTAAAGTCACATTTCTTGTGGTTGGGTCTTTACTAGTAACCTTTCATTGGGAAAAGTGTAGCGTCGACATGCCGATGTCGACTGTATGTGTCTATGTGAGTCGATGACTTATGTGATTGTCACATGTTTACCGAGTATGTACTTGGAGCCCTTACTGTGTATTGTGTAGTGAGCAATGTAAGTCCAAAAAAAAATTTATCTTGGTATTTTACTGTTGTATTTATGTGTGTAAAATGTGGGTACTACAGAAGATCTCAACAATCTACAATCGTGTCTCAAGTAGAAACCCCCATTATCAAACATCCTCTTGATTATGTAATCTTGGTAGTCCTTACCAAACCTTCCCAAGGGGAATTTAGTAAATACGAAACCTTCCCACTACTACCTCAAAATATTTTGATCCTATCAATGAGCGAAATCTTCCATAATATCTCAATCTTCTGATCAAATTGATGTGTTACCATTCATAACTAGATATGAAAAGCAACTTGCATTCAATGTACTTGCGTATATATTTATAATAGGGGCACTAAATTTCCTGCTGCAATTTTCAATTCCCATTCCACCTCATACTACAATTTCATCACCTCTTATGCATAAAGACATGTCTTTACCCATCTATTTTTCTACACATTCCCTCAAGTAGATATTTTTTTATGTACATAAGGTGTTACAACTAGAGCATGATGTGTCTAAATATTCTCATGCCTTATATTCAAATTTATTACTTTGCAATAAATTACTAAGGTGGAATCATATACCTTACCCATAGTCTTCGTCTCTCCTAAACTTCCAATGTAAGAAGTAAAGAAGATCCTAAGCAACATATTTATCTTTCCACACATCATATCTTGACTATGATGACGATGATAAAATTTTTACTAAATTGTTTCTAATAATTATCAAGGAGTATGCCTTACAATGGTTTTATGATCTCCCTCTCCAATCCGAAGGCATTCAATCCTTTGGTGAATCAAATTCTAGCACATTTTTCAATCAATGTCGGTGAAAATGTATTTTATACACAAATGGAAAAGATCCAATAGAGATCCAATGAGCCAATCAATGACTATGTTGAGATAAAAAAATTATGCTTAATACGATGAAAATTTCACTTGCAGATAATGAGATTCAAGATTTATTTAAATAAAGTTTATTCACAACTTCTCGAGATTCTATTATATTTGATTAATCTTGACTTTTTGATGAGCTATGTTACATCAAACACAACAAGTCAACCACTTTTCTTAACTCTAATATTGATCTCGAAGCTCTTGTAAATATCCATGATTTAATCAAATAAAATATAAAACATTGCACAATAAAATAATAAAACTAGAGATATTGTAATTCATTCGGGACAAATTCCTAATAGAGAGATTACATATAAATAGCTCAATGAACTCCTATAAGTAAGGAGTCAAGGCTAATATCTAAGTCCTCTCAATATCCCAAATATCTCTCAACTATGAGTTGTGCATTACAACTGTGTTGCACACTCATATTATTTTATAAATATTAAAAACTATTACTACCAAATAACCCAAACCACTCCTAAGTGTTCACACTATGAACAATATTTCTGTAACAGAAGCTATCCTCTCATTGTATACTCTAGAACAAAGAAACAAACAAAACATCCCAACTCAAGCGCAACCAAGCTAAAGCTCTCACAAACAGTTGAAGCTTGGTGGGTGCACAAACAGAGTTTAAAATGAATATTTTTTTTAAAAAGATCTCTTTAACCTAAACCATTGCTTTTAATCCTAAATTAATATAGAGAACAAAACTAAGTAAGGCACGTTCTATTATCCAACCTGCTTTCTCAATCACCTAAGCCAACTGTGTGTGTGTGTGTGTGTGTGTGTGTGTGTGTGTGAGAGAGAGAGAGAGAGAGAGAGAGAGAGAGAGAGAGAGAGAGAGAGAGAGAGAGAGAGAGAGAGAGAGAGAGAGAGAGAGAGAGAGAGAGAGAGAGAGAGAGAGAGAGCACATTTGGTAAACTGTAATTTTACTAAAACATTCATTAGGAAAGGTTAGTGGTTCAAAACCCCTAGCCATTTTTTGCCTAGAATTATTTTAATGACAAATTCTTTTTTGAGATATTTTTACAAGCATAAAATGTGTGTGGGGAAAATAATTTTTTCAAGGATAGTTTTTTTTTTATGTAAAAAAACCTCAAAAATGTTTTAAGATTTTAAAAATAATATTAAGTTTCAAAATAATTATTGTAGGCCCTATAAAAAATTTAAATTGCTGAAAATTTATTTAAACTTACACTATTTTAAGTCATGGAAATTTTTGTGTCCTTAAAAATTGTTTTAATTTCTAAAATAATATTTCTAGGTCCCAAACTTTTTTAAGTCCTTTGAAAAAATATTTTTATATCCAAAAAATTTATCTTTAATATTAGGGGAAAAAATAATTGTCATAGAATTTTTTTAAATCAGTGAAACATTGTATTAAATATTAGGAAGAAAAATTAGGTTATGAATTTTTTCCCTAGAATATTGTTTTTAAATTCTTGAACAAGTTTAAAGGCTTAGAAAAAAATATTTTGAACCTAAAAAATGGTTTCTCAAAGCGTCATAATTGATAAATTCTAAATGTTGATTGTGTCAAATTATGATATCTAGAAATTTAGGCTAAAAACATAATTCATGGCTAGAAAATGATGGGGTATTGTAAACGAAATTAAAAAATCTCTTTCGGGTAGGAAAACAACCTCCGAAAATGCTAATGATTATCAGTAGAGCTCTCAGAAGGCCATATTTATCATATTAAGAAGTGTTAAATATGAATTCCTCATCCATATAGGAATCAAGATTCCCCAAGTAAAACTTGGAAACAATTAGAATCCATGCATGAAGGAAATAGTCTTTAAAAAATCAAGTTAATTCTTGAACTGATTACCACTACTATAAAGTGAGATGAAATTTCGAAAATTATCTTGCTAAAATTAAAAACATAAAATTACATTTTTATGTTTGCAATTGCAACCTAATCTAAGATAAGTTTCTATATAAATAATCATTCAGATGAATATTCATGAAAAAATAGGAATTTCATCTCTATTTTTAACTCTAGATATCAAAGTGAAACTAACATTTCTTATTTAACTACTTTATTTTCTCTCCTTGTCCAAAAAGAGTAGGACATGAACAATGTTGACTCCAAAGAGAATGCTACTCAATTCATTCTCTCTAGAAAAACATGGTTCCCAAAACAATGGAACTCAAAATTTCAAATCAAACTTTAAATCCTCTTCTAACTGTAACAATAACAAAAACGGGAACACGAAGAACTTAAACAACAATTACAAAGTTAAATTCAATAGGAACTGCCATAAATGTGACAAAATTGGCCACAATGGGAAGATTCTTATTAGAATAATAAAGATCCAAAAGACAAACTTTAAAAATAACAAATGGAATTTTTTTAACAATCATAATCAAAACCAAAATCAAGACTCAAACAAAACCATTGCTCGTGAAGAATACATTCCTAAATGGCAATATGAAGAAGAAATTTGCATGACTCAACCTAAAGGAATTGAAGAACTTGGTTGTTTGTATACTCAAAAAGTCTCTTAGAACGATATGAAATAAGCTTCTAAAGCTTGGTATTCCAAAATCAATAGTTACTTCAAAAACTTTGGTTTCACAAAATTGTTATTTAGACATTGATCTATTTGTAAAGAATGGTCATCCTAATAATTTTGTATGTTGATAACTTTCTTTTAACCCATAGTTCAAATTTATTGATTCATAAATTCAAATCTAAATCATATTTTTAGATAATTTATCTAACTCTACTTCATCATTCTCTCGACATAGCCATAGTCCTAGATCATAACTCAATTGTGGTATCTCTAGTAAGATATGCATATGATCTTCTCATAAAATTCAATCTGCTTGAATAAAAACCGGTTTTCATTCCTATTAAAGTTGGAATCAAATTGGATCATAAATCTTCTAAAAAATCCTAACCTACCCTCTATAAGGAACTTGTTGGAAGATTAATTTATCTAACTATTACTAGGAAAAATAATTATTATGTTGTAAGTGTTTCTTATGAATTTGTGCAAGATCCATACCTCAATCATTAAAATATGACAAAAATAATACTACAATATATCAATGGTATAATTAATTATGTTATTTATTGTTCTTGTACAAATGATGCTAAATTATTTGGATCTTGTGATGTTTATCATGTTGGTGATACTACAAATAGACAATCTGCTTCTATATATGATTTATACATTTGGTACAGGTGCTATCACATGGAGCAAAAAAAACAACCTCTAATGTCTATCTCATTTACTGAAACCGAGGACAAAAGTGCTATGGAAGTTGAGAAAGAAGCAAGTGCTTGAGAAAATTGTTGGAAGAACTCCATATGAGTGTCAATAAAATTACAACATTTCTTTGTAATAGTTAGTGTTGCATAGCTCTTGCAAAAAAATTGCTCCCAGAAAACATAACACCATTGTCGAACTCCCATCTCAAGGTATAATGAAGAAATCGCAAGGTGCAACACATTAGCCCTCAAAGAAAAGGAAGGATAAGCAAACACAAAAAATCCCACGTCCATAACAAAAGAAGAAAAAAATCCAAAGAAAAAGCAAAAGATTCTCCCTAATGATGGTTCTGATACTGGAACCAAAACACCGGAATTAATCCTCCCCATGCTGTGTATCCAAAAAATTCCATTTCACCTCCGATCTGCAAGATGAATCTTAAATATTTGAAGGAAGAAGTTGTCCAACAATCACTAACACAAATTAAGGTATTTTTGGATCCAAGGTTACATGGGCTTTTTCTATAGTTTGAGTATGAGAATTCAGAGTTCAGTGAGTTGACGTCAAGGACATCACACTAAAGGATATGGGCGCAATCACACAAAGAAGATAAAAATAATGTTTCTCATGGAAGGTTGTCAAACAACACAACTTCAAGCTTAAGTGTAAGATGATATAGATATGGATCTCCTATCGATACCAAAGGCACTCGAGATTGACACCTAACATGAAGAACGCTTGCACAAAGAAATTATGGTGACAACATTTAACACACCTCCATGCATAGAACCATAGGAAAAGATCATGTTTTTGAATGTCATCTATGTACCCGTGGAAATCCTAGACCAAATTCTTACACGACGAAGAGGATAATGGACACAACAAAGCTCACAAGCACTGTAAACACATATTAAGCTCTCAAGAGAAGGACTTGCACATTTTCCTTGTTGGTGGAATAAGAAGCACAAATTTAAGGATACTGGAAATGTGGATTTAAGGGTGAATTCATAGCCCTTAAACAAGAGGAATAGGGAACAACCCAGAGGAAGGAGAGAATCAAAGGAAGAGAGAAGAAAAAGAAAGAAAATTTAACACACACCAGCTTCTTCTAGGAAGAAATCTAGGGGAAAAGCGAGAAACGTTGGCTATAACACAAGGTGTAACGTTGTCTCCCTTTCCCTTGACATTACCACCCCATAACATCACTCAAAATCCTCCACCTCGATCCCCATTCCCACAATATTCTCCACCAAAATCAACTCTAATATTGTCTCCCTTTGAGGGCACACTACCACTGCCAAAATCTCTTCCCCCTCCCCCGGCCACCCCTCCCCAATATTATTTACTTTTCTTCCTACTACTCCAAGAAACCATTACTTCACCATGGAATTCATTGAAAGATATGTACATTCCATTGTGTAAAACCAACAATATCAAAAGAATTCATAGAGGAAATTGATGTGCATGAGGATAAACTTCCTGTAGTCACCTAGAAAATCCAAAGCCATCTGGTAAGGAGGAGAACAAGGGGATGGAGATTACGCACATGCCAAGGTGTTGGACACATTTAGAGTACAGACAGGTAAAGAAGATTAAAAGGAGATTAAAAAAGAATAAGACCAAAAATTGAGGAGTGGAGGGTTGCTAAAGGGAAGGAAAAAGAAAGAAAAGGCATATAAAGAGAAGATCAGAGATAGAAAACAGCGATAAGGAGGGAATTGCAAAAGAAGCAGAGAAAGAAACAAAGGAAAATGAAGCCGAGGAAAAGGTTAAAAAAAGATAAAGTGGAACAAGAACAAATTCGCCGAAGACTAAACAACAAAAGAGGTAGATGCAAATAAAAAAGGGAAGAATGTAGAGATGACAAAGCATGTACACACCACATATATGCAAAAACAATGCCAAAAAAATGACATGCTACAAAACTCGCAAGTTTAGCAACTTAGTAGTTAGGTTTAGTGTTTTTGGTATACATATTCACACATGAAATATGCAGTAAATAATATTCCAACTACTATTATTACCGGCAACATACGATTACACATTTATAGGATATAGAAATCATATTTTAAGCTCCTACAATCTCTCCCAAACCACATATATACTCAAATACACTCACATAAATATTAATAATATTCACTGGAACATTATAATGTGAGCACTATTACTATAGTTTTCCTAGCATTCTCCTCCTTAGTGAGAACATGGGAAAAACCTATCATGTCGCTTTAAAGCTTGTTCATGATTTGGATGGTTTTGTTTTCAGGAGAGCCAACAACCTCTGGGATGGTTTTTCAAGTAGTAAACAAACCACAAAAGATGGTTTTATTTTCAGGATAACCAACAAACCTTCGGGATGGTTTTCAAAATGGATAACCAACAACCATAATATCATGATGTTGTAATATTATCATCAACTCTCATCACATTCTTCCATCATGGGATTACACATGAATTGAGTTCACACATTATAAACTAAATGGAAATGGAACACTTGTGTCACGTTCCCCCCACAACGTGAAAATTCCACTTATTCCACAAATCAAACAAGAACAAGTGAAATCTAAAGCACACTGAAAGAAAACACACTTTGAAAAAGATGTCACCAAACCTTCGTGCACTCCCTCTACATGGTTGATTACATGTTCATTTCAACGCGACAATCTATAATTACTCTCCACATGATGTTATATGGTATATGTGACATGGTATAGTTCAATATTTATTTTGAGACAAGCGATCTATACACACACACACTCTCTCTCTCTCTCTCTCTCTCTCTCTCTCTCTCTCTCTCTCTCTCTCTCTCTCTCTCTCTCTCTCTCTCTATATATATATATATAATCTCACATAAACATAAGTTCACTTTCCGATAAAAAATAGAATATAATGTAAAAAAAAATAGAAGGCACATGTACAAAATACAAGATTACATACATATAATTTCAAATACATAACTCCATGATGGAAAAAATGTCAAGTGTGGATAGAGTTAATTGATGATTTTGTCCTTTATCTGCCGAGTTTGTCCAATACAATTAGGATAGTTATTTTTTTTTTCAAAAAATACAAAAAACATGATGGTTCAAAATTTTAATAAGGCATATTGATATAAAATTTAGTACACTTACATTATATTTTGTTATAAATGTAGGGGACATGATGACTGGTTCAATTACAAAACATTCTATTAGAGTATATGTCATTTTCTTTAAAATCCAATTGTTGTAAGCATAATGGGGGCATATGGATATCTTGTGTTCCCTTTCGATAATTTAATATTATAAATTATTTCAAGTATGGTGGCAGCATGAGTATACTTCATTCCTTTTCAATTATACAAACTTGGAATCTAGATCCGTTTGTAGTGGTGTGATTCATGTAGAACAAGTAGCATACATTGGGTTTAGTGACACCCATTAGCCTTGGCATCATTTTTAGAGAACCCATGGTAGTTCCACCTTTTTGAGTCGTACATTACATATTAATCCTTAATCATGATTATTGGGTGTATTTCTTCTCTAATCTCATTAGTGTGTTTTGGTTTTAAAATTTGGAGATTGATCACCTTTAATTATCCATTTGGTTCGATGAGAATCTTCTTCTTCATGTGCCTCATTTAGGGGGTATACTATCTATTACAAATGGTTGACCAAGAAGCCTCAATCTTTGTAAAGAAAAAAATGGTTTCTACATATATAGGTGTACTCCTTTCTTACTCAACTTCAAATTTTAGAGTTGAAGTTTTAATCACACTCTTGTGTTGTAGGTCTCACTTTAGACATTGTACAACCACTCAAGCATTCAAATACCTAAGCTTTCAAGAAAATGAAAAATGTATATGCACACTCTAGTACACATTTCCTTTAACTATAAAATTTTATTTACTAGATTAAAGAGGGAGAAATCTAGACACCCAAATTGGTCATTTGGTATTTGGTAATGTTTGCTTTTATCCCTTATACATGATTGTGTGCATAAACCAAACTCAAACTCAATATCCTCTCCTATCCAAAGGTTTGCAATGGTTCTAATCCCTTATTGTACTTCTTAGTCACCTACAAGAACACATATATTTGTCATAAACACATTATACCTATTGTATAACCCGCTATAGATAATCAATTTAGTTTATAATCTTATAGGACAAAACTATCGAATAGGGACAAATTCGACCACTAATTATGTCCCTTGCTAGGCGATTATGTCCTTAACACTATAACGATTAATTTTTTAAATAAAAATATTCTTTGGGTCATGTTTTTACCTTTAGGTTAACATTAGCGAGAAATATTTCCTTTGGAGTAATATAACTACAAGTCAATGCCACTCATTTATTCACTCGGAAACATTTGGTACTTGGTTATCACGTGAAACTTATTAAGATATCATATAAAACACATCCATCAATCATCAAGCAAGCTCCCATATTCTTCCTTATTGGAAGAGCAAACACTAGGAGCAACTCTCTAAGAAAGTCTGAAACACTCTAAACCAATTCAAAAGGATTCAAAATCAAGTCAAAAGTGCTCAAATATGTTGGAGCAATTAATATTTATGGGGATACAAACCCATCGTGTCTCTATAATATTAATAAGACTCCATAATATAAAACACAACTTTTTATATTAAAAAATGTCAAACAAAATATTAAACATTTAGTATTTTTCAAATAAAAAAATAACTATTATCGAACAATTATGAATGAAGAGTTACAACCGTTCATGGTTATTGCCCAACCTCCATTATAAAATTGTGGGATCTGATTATGGGGCACACATATGACATATGGCATTTACGTATGAATATTATATATATTGATAGAACTATAAAGAAATGAGAAGAAGGTACATAGTTTGGGATCTTATGGTTTATAAATGTATGATATGGTTGTAAGTTTCTCATTATGAATAATAAAGTAGATAATGCATTTAATCGTGGGTTTTTTCACCTTAACAATTTTTCCCCACGTAAAATTATATGTAGTGTGTTATATTTATTTCATGGGTATTCCTATTTACATTTATTGTAATTTTGTTCATTCAATTTCCCTGTCAAATTGATTTGATAACTATTGTTATATTCAATCCTACTAACTCTAACATGGTATCTGAGCCTATTTGTGTTATCTGATAGTTTTACATGATTACATTACAATAGAAATGATTGTGAGTTGCATTAGATTATTACAATGCAATTTAGAGAAAAAAAATTGCACATGGTTCCCATGGGCCTCGTGATATTTGACAGAAAAATATGCAAAAGAAACTCCTTATATTGAAGTTGTAGAAAAATTCTACAGTTGCAATTTTTTATAGAAAATTACATTTGAACAAAAATTCCTATACCCTCTGCAAGTGGGTCCCACATGCCTAAATAGTAAGAAGAAGCCAAATTTTTCTTACATAAGAATTTAAAAAATATTATATTACAGAATTCAAAAAAGTGTGCTTTCTTAGGAAAGTTTCCTCCCCTCTTCCCCAACTCATCAAGATCTTCTCAACCCTTGTCCAAGCTCACTCCATATCAAGTGAAATCCCTTGTCAAAAACACTCAACCCTAGTCCAAGCTCACTCCATATCAAGTTGCCTTGGAAACCCAAATCGAAATTATATTTCTCAACATTAAATCAAGCTCATATACTTAGAGGCAGTTCTCTCTTCTTAACACTTCATGTCCACTTGGATTAGGTACCCCTCTACAAAAATCCTTTGGTAATATTTGCACTCAAGATTTGGGAAACAACCTTCACATGTGTGAGACCCTTACTCCTCTAGCCAACTCAACCTCTACATCCTAGAACATTACGAATTATTTTTGACTCAATCCTTCGAATCCAAATTGCATTGTCTATCTCAGTTAAGCGAGTTACCCATTGCCTTCCCATATCAGTATTAATATCTTGTTGTTCTTAGTGATCTTCTATTTCTGTAAGTCTACAATTTGTATTGCATAACTCTATAAGCTCAACTTGGCCTTCAACATCTCCTTCCCTCCCTTTGCAGAACTCCCTGAATTGACATTCATCTTACATTGGTCTCTGTAATCTTGACCCATTCCTACAAATGTCGGCTTGAACTCGGTGTAAATCTCCTCTCTCTGAGCTTGACATCCTATTAGGTTAGTAACCACCCAACTCGACATTGGTCTGAGTTCTTAGCAACAATATTGACTCTAACAATTTAAAGACAACCTCGACACATAAATTGCCACATAGGATAAGTGAGATCCTTTCAAAATCTTAGCATCCTCACTTCCAAATAAGACCCTACTAAGAAAATTCATTACAAATGGTTGATACAAATCCCCCACTTGTAAGTAGAGCCAAAGAAAAAACTTGATTGGCATAAAATAAAATATGGTAATAAAACACCCTTGGGTGACATCAACCACAACAAGTCAGCCACTTTCCTTAACTCTAACATTGAACTTGAAGCTCTCCTCCCATTATATACTCTAGAACAAAGAAACAAACAAAACATCCCAACTCAAGCGACAACCAAGATAAAGCTCTCACAAGTAGTTAAAGCTTGGTGGGTGCACAAAAAGAGTTTTAAAATGAAGAAAAGTCTTAAAAAGATCTCTTTACCCTAAAACATTACTTTTAACCCTAAATTAATGTATAGAGAAAAACTAAATAAGCCGTGTTCTATTATCCAACCCGCTTTCTCAATCATCTAAGCCAATTGTGCGTGCATGTGTGCGTGCGTGTGTGTGTGTGAGCACAATTGGTAAACTATAATTTTGCTAAAGCATTCATTAAGAAAGGTTAGAGGTTCAAAACCCCTAGCCATTTTTTGCTAGAATTATTTTAATGACAAATTGTTTTTTGAGATATTTTTACAAAGCATAAAATGTGTGTGGGGAAAATAATTTTTTCAAGGATAGATTTTTTGGTTAAAAACCTCAAAAATGTTTTAAGATTTTAAAAATAAAATTAAGTTTTGAACGAATTATTCTAGGCCCTATAAAAAAATTTAAGTTCCTGAAAAATTACTTCAAACTTACATTATTTTAAGTCATGGAAATTTGTGTGTCCTTAAAAAATTGTTTTAATTTCTAAAATAATATTTCTAGGTCCCAAAAAAATTTATGTCCTTTCAAAAATTATTTTTATATCCTAAAAAGTTATCTTTGATATTAGGGAAAAAATTATGGTCCTAGAAATTTTTTTAAATCCATGAAACTTTGTATTTAAAATTAGGAAAAAATTTAGGTTTTGATATATTTCCTAGAATATTGTTTTTAAATTTTGGAACAAGTTTAAAGGCTTAGAAAGAATTATTTTGAACCTAAAAAAATGGCTTCTCAAAGCATCGTAATTTATAAATTCCAAATGTTGATTGGTTCAAACAACAATATCTAGATAATTATGCTAAAAACATAATTCATGGCTAGAAAATGATGGGGTATTGTAAACGAAATTGAGAAATCTCTTTCAGGTAGGAAAACAACCTTCGAAAACACTAATGATTATTAGTAGAGCTCTCATAAGGCCATCTTTATCATCTTAAGAAGTATTAAAGATGAATTTCTCATCCATATAGGAAATCAGGAGTCCCTAAGTGAAATTTGAAAACAATTAGAATCCATGCATGAAGGAAATAGTCTTTCAAAAATCAAGTTAATTCTTGAACTGATGACCACTCCTCTGAAGGGAGATGAAAATTTCGTAAATTATCTTGGTAAAATTAAAAAACATAAAATTACATTTTGATGTTTGCAATTGCAACCTAATCTAAGATAAGTTTCTATACTTAATCATTCAGATGAATATTCATGAAAAAGAAAAGAATTTCATCTCTGTTTTTAACTCTAAATATCAAAGTAAAACCAACATTTCTTATTTAGCTACTTTATTTGGTCTCCTTATCCAAAAAGAGTAGGCCATGACAACCTTTGACCCCAAAGAGAATGCTACTGAAGTCATTCTCTCTAGAAAATCATGGTTCCCAAAACAATGGAACTCAAAATTTCAAATCAAACTTTAAATCCTCTTCTAACTATAAAAATAGCAAAAATGGGAACACAAAGAACTTAAACAACAATTATAATGTTAAATTCAATGGGAACTGCCATAAATGTGACAAATTTGGCCACAATGGGAAGATTATGAAATATCCCTTGTGGGATACCACTTAAATAACACAAAATATTGAAAATTTGTAGCCAAATAAAATACTGATTTTTGTAGAATTTTACCAATTAGGGCAACGAACTGAAAAAAAATTGATAACTCCCAAAATATTCACTCAAATCACTTGAAAATTTACAAAGAGCTTGCTAATATTATAAAGAACATAAGAAAATTATTTTTGGAATTTTTCAGACAATAAAACGCTGCCAGAAAATTACAGCGTGCCCTAAACAGCTTGCAAAACTTCTAAAATTTGTAACTCTCCTGAATACAAGTACAAAAACTATGAAGACTTTGGAAATAACATTTACAAACATAGAGGATTATATTTCAACCTTCAGATCTGAAAATGGCCAACTAGAAACCCTCTAAATAAAGGCTGCAATATTCCAAAACAAGTCACATCTAACATGGAAAAGGGTTGGAAACCCCCTTGATGAAAGGGCCTTCTGGAATTGATGTTAAACCCTACTCTTTATGGCTACCGTAAATCTGATATGAAAATCCACTGATTATCTTCTCACAAATTATCTCCAAAACCCTCAAAAAGATTCCTATAAAACCTATGTAAATATCTCTGTAAGTCATCCTTGAAAAACAACTCCAAAATGACAAGCTAGGGTAGATCTCTCACTACCGAAGAATGCCCTGCTTGTTAGGGATGGATCTCTCACCGTCAAAGCTAGGGTTCCTATGGGATTTCACTCCATAAGCTGTAGATTTGCAAAAAACAGTTGCATGTGAAATGAGATGATTAGGTATGCAAGGATTGAATCCTTTTCTTTTTCCCCCAACTCCGTATATAACTTCTCTAAGGTAAGAGAGACTCAATAAACCCTAAGTCGCATTTTTCCCTTTGAAAGGGTCAATAAAATAAAATGTAACTTAAGTTACTTTTCCCCTTTTAAGTCGCCATGATCCAAACGTGACCTCCAACACAAAATTATAATATTAAGTGTCATGTGGCCCCTTCCTAACGATAAAACATAATATATCTAGTCCCTCCAAAACACTTTATGCTTAAGCCAAAGAAGAAATATAACAAAATGGACTAGATATTCATACCCAATAGCTGCACGTGTCCATAGCCCCTTGGGTATGACCAAGGCCTGGACTTGAATTAGCTCTTAAGCCTAAGACTTAGAAAAAGGGGACATTACAATCCTCCCTTCTCTGAGAAATGCTTGACGCCAAGCATTATCTTGTCATTCTGTAGAATCTAAATACCACACAATAAGTTTCTACACCTCACCCTGTCATCAACAAAAGATCAGTGTAATCCATGAAGTAACCAAGAAACCTCGTGTAGTCATCATGAACTCAATATTGTATTGAGAGCAATGTTGTCCGTGAATTCGAATGACATCCAAATCAACTCTCTACTAGTACCCCACATCAAGATTGCCATATATGTCTAATCCCTTGCCACTCTGATGCCATCATCCTGGGACTCATCACTATCTCTCCGATCAACTCTTGGGTACAAAAGTACACTATGAATCCTGTAGAACTCCCTAGATCAACCTGTCAAATAACATGTATATGCACAAAGTGTGCCAACTCTCCCACATGACCCACATTAGTGTGAGAGTACAACTCCTTATAATGTATCTCAATGTGTCCCGTGGGGGAAAAATTCCAAGATTACTAGTACATGGTCAACCGACAATGTTAACTCCACATAGTTCACCTCCTGTGATGAGTGATAACCTACTAAATAACGAAGTAACTGAGTCAACTCCATCCCTCCACTAACTAACACATGGGTGAAATTGCCACACCGTGTCTAGAAGTAGTAAAATACATAGGAGTGCTATCCCATGCTGACTCAGAACATTTTGAACCTGTATAGGCTCCAATTTGTTATAACGACAAACCGTACATCCCTGTATGAAGTTGACGGATATCCTCCCTCAACCCATGCCATTTAAACCTCTCTGATATGAGCCTGTAGGTCTCATCAAAGCTCAAGTGTCTGGTCAGGAAATAATAATGCACATGTCGCAATATCTCCATCCTTAACCCTGATTTTGACACAAGGTATAATATGCCATTATAGAATATCATTCATCCTCAAATCTATAGGTTTCATCCTGTATGTGACCATCTATAACCTCACAAGTGTGTTGGTTCTTGGAGTTCTCAACAAGAAAATAATATATCTAGTCTATCCACCCCTTAGATAACCAGCATAATGATAAACTCAGATGATCTGAACCTGTAACCCCGATCTCTATAACTATTTCATATGAAACATTATTGGTCACATCCACATCCATCATACTCCACATCGATCCACAATAATAAAACTCCTCATCATGCCGGAACATCCTCTCCATCCCCTCAGCTATAACCACCCTAGGTGTTCCTGTAGATAATCTCCTCAAAATCATATTCCTACCCTTGGACTTAAACTTCGGCTCCATCGTCTGAAAGTTAGTCTGAAACTCACCAAGAGAGTGAATCCACTGCACTCCTATTTACTATGTTGGTCACTTGCCATACCAAAAATGTGGAAATCATCGGTAACTGTATAGTTACCCATCGTGATGCTCACTTGGGGAACCCACTGTGTGCACCTCATAGACTCTCCATTGGCTACAACCACGTCGAAGCCCTCAAAATTCTCTGTTTGTAATCCTCGCCTCTCAACCAATGAGGCATCAATAAAGTTGTGGGTTGCCCCACTATCAATGAGTACCACAACTCGTTGACCCTGCATAACTCCTCTAATCCTAAATACCTTGTACATTAGAGTGCTAGACAATGTGGCTATAATCTTCCGAGGAAAAGTATCCTCCTCCAGCCCCACATCAGCACTATCCAACACAACCCCATCTCCATCATCCATCTCATGAGTCTCAAAGTCCTCACCTATGTCACCCTCACTCTCCTCGAATACCTCATTGAATTGGGCCTTCCTACCACCTCTGCAATTATGCCCTAGAACCCAAGGTGTGTGGTAATCGAAACATAGTTTCTTTCACCTCAACTCATCTCTGTCCTCTCAGGAATTGATTGGCTTCTTAGCCAACTCCTTCCTCGGTGGAGGCTCCCTCTCCTGAAGTTCATATGATCCAGATGGAGATTCCCTTTACTGAACGCTAGGTGGAACCCTCGACTTTGGAGTGGATAACTTCAAGCCCCGAGCTCTCCTAACAACCTCATGCAAAGAAGAAGGCTCAAACGCCTTCATAAACCCAGTGAGAGCATCTGTCAAACCTGCCGTGAACAGTGAAATCAACCTCACCTCTATGACATTAGGTACCATGACTGATAATCTCTAAAAATCTGCAATATACTGATCCAGGGGACCGGTTTGTCTCAAATGAATCAACTCCCTAAAATACATGTCACAGTCCCTTTTATCAAATCTGCTCACTAGCCTTTGCACGAACTCTGCAGAAGTAGTAATGTGTATGTGCCCTTGTTGTTGGTACCCAAATTTAATCTCCTTCACAACTTGAGCAGCATCATGGATTTTACAAGACACTCAGAGGTAGATAAATGATTTATATGTCGTTTTGTAGCCAGGGAAGCAATTTATCTGGCTTGTTAGCACTTAGGCTTTGAAGAAGTGGGTAGCACCTTGAAAGGATTTTGATCTAATCCTCACTATTTCAGGTTATTCCTTTCAACGAAGGTAAGAGAACCTATATTACAAGCCTTTGTTTTGTGAAGGAGGTGGAGATATCCTTATACTATGCATATTGTATGGAGATGGCCTTGGGAAAACATGATCAATTTTCCATTATTCAAACTCAATAGAGCTGTCACTACTAAATGATGGAAATGCTTTCAAGACAAGGCTAAGGCTACTAGAGACATGGTATGATCCCTGATTTGTTTTCTGCATTTTTGTAGATGGATTGTATTATTTTGTTGACACACAATGCAATGCAAGAGTAGTATGGGGTGGGATTAGTTATTCTGAATGAATTTTTTTGGTGGGAGATTTTAGACAAGACTAACCAGAATTTTCCAAATTATTTGAGGACCTTTGCAAGAAATTTGTAAGACCCACACAATAGAATGCTTCAAAATGGTTGAGATACTCCTTCAACTAGGATATGTGCACCAAATGGAAGCCCAGATCTGCACTCTTCCACACAATCTTTGATAACCTGCCACAAAATCTTGAAGTAGATGAACCAACAAAGCATCCAGAAATCTCTATTTTATCATGACCTAAGGTGCACCCAAAGGTTTACAACAATCTCCAAATTCAAGGAAGGTAGAGTGATTTTAAATCTATTTATCTCTTTATCAGATGAAAGCTCTTTTGAATGTGAGATTGCAGATGCCACTAAACTATTATCAAGAAATGAGATCATGTATGATCAAAAGAGTTTTCAAACACAAGACTTCAATAGGAGAAAGAAACAAAAATTAAAGACATTCTGGAACATAAGTGCATGCAAATTTTGCCAAGAGACAACACAAAATAATCCAGAAATGATCAAATCTATTAGCAGGGGGAATGTTATAAGAACGATCTCATAGCTTGTTGATGGCTTTACAACTGAAACCAACTCAACATGATACAAATCTGATGCAAAAGGAATTAGAAATGGTTCTCAGGCGGTTTCTCAGAGAATGGGCTTCTTCCCAGATTTTTCCCGTGAAATTATAAGTTTCTCTGACCTTTTGCATGTCTCAATACATGCATTATATAACTTTCAATTACATTTAATCCTTCTCTCCCAAGAAAAGAATATTCCAAGGGATCAAGGTTACAACAATTCCTCATGATTCACTGAAAATGACATTTAACAAATTCACAACAAAAATTGGCAAGTGTTTAAAAAGGTTGAATCATTACAAATATTCAGATCATTATCCTTCCTGGAGGCACGTTTTTCATCATCAATGCATGCAGATGCCTTTCCACTCATCATTTCACCTTTTCACCTTTTAAAACTACCTCTGCAACTTTCAAATTTGGCATTTCACGTGTTTGGACGGATTAGGGAAAAATTTTGTTTCAAAAACATCTCAGATTTATAAATTAAGCCATGAAAATGATTCCAATGATCTTGGAAGGCCCAAACGACACAGAATAACCAAAAATTTGATGAAATTTGATGCGAAATTTGTAATTCCAAGTTTCCTGGAGCTCCCATGACAGCCAAAATGGTGCAACGTATAGGAACTGTTGATCTGCCTTCAACTTTAAATCCTGGCCCTCCACGTGGAAAATGTGGATCAAAAAATAAGCTTGGGTTACTTTTTTAATTTTTTGATAAATCCAGACACGTGGCATAATATGATTGGATCGGGCCCAGGTTTAAAAATATTCACTTTATAACCTTTTGAAAAAATGGAAAAAAATTCCATCTTTTCCCACCTCCTTCCTGGGCCTACCAAGTGTCCACAATGTGGGTCCCAATGAAACCGTGGGATAATTCTACACATTTTACCTCCTTTTGAAAAAAGGAAATTTTTTCACTTTTTCCCCGCAGGCCTGCACACCCGATTTCTCCCTTGCCATGTGTCACTCGATGATTCACCGCGGGGACATGTCTCTCTTTTTTCCATCATGCCTCCTTCACAAAAATTGAAAACTTCAAAACTCACCGGTGGCCCGTGCTCTCCTCTGACTTTCAAAATTGGCCACACATCACACTTGGATTGGTTGCGGGACTTCAGCCCAAGTTTTGACTTTGATCCATTTGAAGTTAAAACTTCAAAGTCACCAAGAAACTCACCCCCCATTCTAACTTCTCATGGACACGTGTCCACCTGTGATTGGCCACGGGGCTGCACTCCAAAATTTCACTTTAGCTTTTTACCAAAAGGGAAAAAATTTCCTTTTGCCTCCAGCAGCCCGCACTTCCCCACTCTGTCACCGCACTGCCACGTGTCCACCCCCTACTCCATTGTGGACCTGCAGGCCCTTCTTCAACTTTTTTCCCCTTCGCAAAAAGGAAAAATTTGCCTAAGTTCCCCGTCGGCCCACTATTCCTTTTTTTATATTTTTAGGACATGTGTCCACTTGTGATTGGTTGCGGGATTTCAGGCCATACTTTTAAAATTTTTGCAAAATAAAAGTAAAAAATATCCAAGGAAATTTGACTCCCCCACTTCTCCTCAGCCAATAAGAACACGCCACATTGCCAATGCTTTCTGAGGAAGAATTTGACAGGAAAATGATGCTCGTGTGGGCATCAAAATATAGAAAATGCCAGGGATGCCCTAGAAATTGATTTTTCGCCAAAGATGGAAATTTTTTCGAATTGGAACAAGATAAAGCATGATTTCCAAGCATTTCTCGACCTTGGGATTGGATTTTTGATTACATGGAAGTATGAATCGATCAATTTTTATTTTTCACAATCAGGAAAAAGGGAAAACACGGCATAGCCTGCAGATTTTGAAAAATTAGGGCACAAACAAGGCATGCATGGATTTTTCTCTCAAACTAGGGTAAAACAACAGGTTTGTGAGCATTTTTAAAACATTCGACTGGAAGGAACAAGTTGCAGACCATTATTTCAAAAAATAAAACATTTCTAAGCAAGTACATATTTGAAAAATTAGGGCATCACGATGCAAGCTTGAGTATTCTTGCAAAATGGGGCATGGCAAATGATTTTCAAATGGCCTAGGGTATGGAAACAAAAAAATAATTTCATCCCATCCATTCAAACTGTAAAAATGTTTCAGGAAATGCAGAGTGAAAGGAAAATTAGGGCAAAATAATAGAGGATCAAAATGGACACCAACACCTGTGTAATCAACCCATGATGCCACCAATCATGAACGTCTCCCTCAAGCTGTAAGATTGCAAACTGAATTGCATCTTCCTCACATATAAGATTCAAGTCGGAGTATGTCTTTAACTTGTGAACCCAAGACTGTGCAATACACTTCTTAGAACCATCGAAGTGTGGAATGGAAATCTGTCCCAATCTCCTCTATAACTCTACGTACCTATATCCAATGATCTCTCTTAGGCCTACTACCAATCTTCATTTTGCAATATTCGTGGAATGGCATGTTGTTGCGAAAGCCCTCACTCAAGGTCTGGTACCTCTCCCAATAAGAATCCTCATCCAAAATATCTACTGGATGTTATACCTGTTAAACTTTTGGATCCTTCAAGAAAGAAGGTTCATGAAGCCCTAATGGCCTGGTAGAAGAACGGGGAGGCCACTGCCCTGAATGTCCACTCTCACCTATTTGACCATGTTGTCCTATATTGTTATTTTCTTTTCTCATTATGATTATTGCTATACATAGGCCAGAATAGGCTGAAGATGATTAAAAAATATTCTCTTACCCTTTTTAGCAATAAGAAAACCAATGCTAGTACCTTAAGAGGTACTCTCCCTTCTTACATCGGAGTCTCCAATGAAGAAATCATGCTTGCCACCAATGAAGAAATCATGCTTGCCAACACTTGTAATCCTAAAAGACGACATTTGAATTCCTTCTTTTGCTTATGAAATTAGTCACAAAGTTTTCAAAATTAAAGTTGATAGCTATGGTTAATTACAACATATTACCATGATTCCATACCTTATAATGCCCATGAACTGTTGTATCATGTAAAGTCTTCCATATTTTCTTCTCTTGTATCTCTTCATAAAGAAGATCATCACTCTTTGTCTTCATGATGAATTGACTTTGATGTACTAAATTCTTAGGATTCTTATCGACAATAGATTGAATACCATCATGAAAAAACTATGCTGTAATGATATAGGATGAAGATGATGTAATATATCTTGTGCTACTACTAACCTCCTTATAAATAATATCATTAAAAGGTTCACCTTCTATTATTGATTTAGAAACCTCCAAAATACCATCCCTATTGTGATTCATGATTTTAGATGGAGAATAAATGGAATAAGAATCAACACCTTTCAAAAATTTATGCTCGTGATTGTTTGGTAAATCCATCCCATGTGATGATGACTTATTCTTTAGAGGATTGATATGTACCTTTTGGATTGAAATATCTTTTTCACTAGAAACTTCTTCGTCTTTCACTTGGTCTTCAATCATCTTTGGATCCATATTATCTATATCAACTGAAATTACCTTCATGTGGTGTTCTTATTGGTTTTTTTAGATGATTTTTTTTGTAATTCAAGTACACGCATATGATGACCTCGCTTGGGCTTGCTACCAATCTTCATCATGCAATAATCTGGAAATGGCATATTATCTTTGAAACCCTTACTTAAAGATTGGTATTTCTTCCAACAAGAATCCTCATCAATCACCTTTATTAGCTGCCCTTTATCATTGTTCTCATCTTTTTCCTTATTGTCCCCAGATCTGCTTTGATTCAAATTCTGAGCGTGTTGGCTAAAATAAAGGTTAGTGGCTCCCTGTTGTTTCACCATGTTGGTGAACATTTCCTTCATAAAACCCACATTGAGATCTTCCCAAACTACTATATTTAACCCCACACAGGCTGGAGGAACAAAAAATCTGATACCACTGAAATATCCCTTGTGTGATACCACTTAAAAAAACACAAAGTATTGAAAATTTGCAACCAAATAAAATACTAATTTTTGCAGATTTTTACCAGTTAGGGCGGCAAAATAAAGAAAATTAATATCTCCCGAAATATCCACTCAAAATTACTTGAAAATTTAGAGAGAGATTTATAATATTACAAAGAACATAAGAAATATTGTTTTTGGAATTTTTCAGATAATAAAACGTTACTAGAAAATTACAGTGTGCCCTAGACAGCTAGCAAAACTTCTAAAATTCGTAACTCTCCCGAATATAAGTGCAAAAATTATGAGACTTTGGAAATAACATTTACAAACATAGGAGATAATATTTCAACCTTCAGATCTGAAAATGGCCAAGTGGAAAATCCTCTAAATAAATGTCTACAATATTCCAAAACAAGTCACCCTAGCTTAGAAAAGGGTTAGAAACCCCTTGATGAAAGGGCCTTCTAGAAGTGATGCTAAACCCTTACTCAAATGGCTGCCGTAAATCTGATCTAAAAACCCACTAATTATCTTCTCCATATGTCTCCAAATTATCTCAAAACCCTACCTCTGAAACCTCTGTAAATATCTCTATAAATCAGCCCTTGAAAATAAGCTCCAAAATTACAAGTTAGGGTAGATCTCTCACTATCGAAGAATGCCCTGCTAGCTAGGGATGGATCTCTCACCACCGAAGTTAGGGTTCCTGCGGGATTTCACTCCACAATCTGTAGATTTGCAAACAACAGTTGCACATGAAAGGAGATATGATTAGGTAAGCAAATATTGAATACTTTTCTTTTTCCCCCAACTCCTTATGTAACTTAACTGAGGCAAAAGAACCCCAATAAACTCTAGTTGCATTTTTCCCTTGGAAGGGTCAATAAAATAAAAGTAACTTAAGTTAATTTTTCCCTTTTAAGTCGTCATGGTCCAACTGTGAGCCCCAACGCAAAATTAGAATATTAAGTGTCATGTGGCCCCTTCCTAACGACAAAACATAATATCTAGTCTCTCCAAAACACTTTATGCTTATGTGAATGAAGAAATATAACAAAATGGACTAGATATTCATACCCAATAGATCCCCGCGTCCATAGCCCCTTGGGTATGACCAAGGCCTGGACTCGAATTGGCCCTTAGGCCTTAGGTGTAGGAAAATGGGACATTACAACCTTTGACCCCAATAGAGAATGATACTCTAGTCATTCTCTCTAGAAAATCATGGTTCCCAAAACAATGGAACTCAAAATTTCAAATCAAACTTTAAATCCTCTTCTAACTACAAAAATAGCAAAAATGGGAACACAAAGAACTTAAATAACAATTATAATGTTAAATTCAATGAGAATTGTCATAAATGTGACAAATTTGGCCACAATGGGAAGATTCTTATTAGAATAAGAAAGAGCCAAATAACAAAAACTTTACAAATAACAAAGGGAAAAGTTTAACAATCATAATCAAAACCAAAATCAAGACTCAGAAAAAACCATTGTTCATGAAGAATACATTCCTATATGGTGATTTGAAGAAGAAATTTACATGACTCAACCTAAAGTATTTGAATAACTTGCTAAAGAACATTATGTTTGTAGACTCAAAAAGTCTCTTTACGATCTGAAATAAGCTTCTAAAGCTTGGTATTCCAAAATCAATAATTACTTCAAAAACCTCGGTTTCACAAAATTGTTATTTAGACATTAATCTATTTGTAAAGAATGGTCATCCTAATATTTTTGTATGTTGGTGACTTTCTTTAACCCATAGTTCAAATTTCTTGATTCACAAATTTTCAAATCTAAATCATTTTTTTGATAATTGATCTAACTCTACTTCATCATTCTCTCAACATAACCATAGTCCTAGATCATAACTCAATTGTGATATCTCTAGAAATATATGGACATTATCTTCTCATCAAATTCAATATAATGAATAAAAACCAATTTTCATTCCTATTAAAGTTAGAATCAAATTGAATCATAAATCTTGTGAAAATTCCTAAACTACTCTCTATCTAACTATTACTAGGAAAAATATTTCTTATGTTGTAAGTGTTGCTTATGAATTTGTGTAAGATCCATACCTGGATCATTAAAATATGACAAAAATAATAATACAATATATCAATGGTACAATTAATTATGTTATTTATTATTCTTGTACAAATGATGTTAAATTATTTGGATCTTGTGATGTTAATCATGTTGGTGATATTGTAGATAGAAAATATACTTCTAGATATGTTTTATACATTTGGTACATGTACTATCACATGGAGCAAAAAAAAACCTATAATGTCTATCTCATCTACTAAAATCGAGGATAAAAGTGTTGTAGAAGCAGAGAAAGAAGCAAGTGCTTGAGAAAATTGTTGGAAGAACTCCCTATGAGTTTCAATAAAATTACAACACTTATTTGTAATAGTTAGTGTTGCATAGCTCTTGCAAAAAAATGCTCCTAGAAAACATAACACCATTGCAAAACTCCCATCTCAAGATATAATGAAGAAATCGCAAGGTGCAACACACTAGCCCTCAAAGAAAAGGAAGGATAAGAAATCACAACAAATCCCACATCCATAACAAAAGAAGAAGAAAATTCCAAATAAAAAGGAAGAAGTTGTCCAAGAATCACTAACACACATAAAGGTAGTTTGGGATCCAAGGTTACATGGGATTTTTCTATAGTTGGAGTATGAGAATTTGGAGTTCAATAAGTTGATGTCAAGGACATCACACTCAAGAATATGGACGCAATCACTCAAAGAAGATAAAAATAATGTTTCTCATGGAAGGTTGTCAAGTAGCACAAGTTCAAGCTAAAGTGGTAGATGATATAGATATGGATCTCCTATCGATACCAAAGGCACTCCAGATTGACACCTAACATGAAGAATGCTTGTACAAAGAAATTATGGTAGCAACATTTAACACACCTCTAGGCATAGAACCATAGGAAAAGATGATGTTTGTGAATGTCATCTACGTACCCGTGGAAAGTCTAGACCAAATTATTACAAGAAGAAGAGGAGAATAGACACAACAAAGCTCACAAGCATTGTAAACACATATTAATCTCTCACGAGAAGGACTTGCACATTTTCCCTTGTTGGTAGAATACATGTCACATCCCTCTCTATAGTATCAAACTTTTGATGTAATAATTGACATATGTGATTGATTATGTGGAGTTGTGAATTATTATGTTAGAGTGTTTAATTTTTTATTTAAATACAATTTGGGATAAATATTATCACTTACAATAATATGATTAACACTTCCTCTACTATATCATGTCGATTTTATATCATGATCTGGTTAACTTCTTTGTGTGTTATTGTTATGAGTTGGTTGTAGGATATATTTCCCTTGGACTGGAGGGAGAGCATCATCAGAGAGAGGAGATTAGATACAAAGTTATGGTGTCAAAAGCAAGAGGGAAATGTGTACCCTTAAACCTTAGCAACTTGGCATAGTATACCACCTGGGAATAGGGTAAGTCTTTTTGTGTCATTTTACGAATTCTCTTATTAGGACACTTTGTTCTTTCTTAGCATGCGACAATACAAAAGAGTAATTAGGTGACCTTGTTAAAATTTGAGCCTCCATCTTGAATTGGGTCTGTTATAGGTCCACCCACACATACAATTTAAAATTGCATTGTATGTTCCATGTTTTTAACCATAATGTACTTATAAATTTTTGAACTAACCATCTCCCCCTTGATTTATAATATAGATATAGATTTATATTATTAAATGTACTTAAAAATAAATCAACACACGTGTATTGTTAATCAAAACAAATTGTTACTTCTAATGATATTTTCCATATTTTGGAAGAATATTATAGCAAAATTAATGTCAATAATATAAATAAATAAAATAAAAAGGAAATAATTTATTTCACAAAGATGGATGGCCATCATTTAAAAAATTCTTGCATTAACTATTGAGTAGAGCAATAAAGGAAAATAAATATAAAAAAAAAGAAGTGTTACTCAGCTCACTATGAGGTTGGAAGGTGTGCCCTTTCAATTAACAGGTATGAGCAATTTTAAATGCTCTCTCCAAAGTTCATTAAGAAAGATGGGCTCCCATGTTGTAATTAAAAAAAAAGAAAAAGAAAAGACAAAATTCCTTTAAATTAGGGACCCGTGTAAAAAAAATCCTCAATCTGTAAATAAGGAAACAAATAAAGGAAGATGCACACTTTCTTTTTGGAAATTTTGGGAGCAGCAAATATGCGAGCAAAGAGTTTTGAGGAACATATTATCGTGAAGAAAATATGCAAGTGATCAAGAAAATATGAGCACATAAGAAGAGTGGAATTGGAGATTATAAGAATTGGTTGGTTGTTAAATGTTTGGGCTGCAAACCAAAGTCAAGTTATTTTTATTTAAAATATCTCTCATCACTCTTAAAACTTTTTAAAATTATTTCTTCTTCCATTAAGAATAATAATTTTTAACTGATCCGAAAATGGTACTTGTTTTTTTTAAGTACTTAGAAAATTTTCAAATGAACAAATTTTAACAGACTCAACATTGATCATGAGTTCAACTGTCCAATTTTGGGTATCTTGAAGCCCAATTTTTAAACTCTTCCAAAATGATCAATTAATCTGATTTTTGCAACTTAAGTGAATTTATTGATTCTAATACAAAACCATTTTAAATAATTCACAAGTTGAATTTATAATGCACTCAAACTGAATTCTTGATTCCAAAATTTGAAAGTGCATTCAATAACTGATTATGAGTTATGGATACTGAGATTTACTTCAATCCAATTAATCCCGTTTTGTGCTTGATTTATCAATTAATCAAACAAAATAATTCAAATGTTTTATCTGATCAAAAGCTTCATCCAAAAACTGAAATCAAATTCACAACACAAATCAAATTGATAACGGAGTTCACCCAAAGGCTATGTCTTTGGATTTTTGAAAAGAGAATCGATCTATTCAACGTCCAATGAAGTACAATAAACCATTCAATATTGAATAACAAATCTTTATACCTGTAAATGAGCTGATCAATATCCCAAGAAACTCTGAAAAATAGCAAAAATTGTCCTAAGAACGATCATTGGCTCCTACAATGTTTTTCCTGTTGCTTTCCTGTGCAAATGCGTCCGAAAAATACCTAAAATTTTAAATGTACAAAACCTACATGAAATAGGTTTACATTTTTGTAAATCTTATGAAATTCTGAATAACTTTCCTTTTTACTCCATATCCTAGTTCAGACCAGATTTGCTTGGAAAATTCAGATCTTTGTTGATTCCTCATGCCTGTTCTGTGCAACTGCAATGGAAAATCACCTACACAAGAAAATCTACAGCACTTCATGAGAAATGAAGACCACCATTTTCTTCGTCTCAAAATTTTGAGTAAATTTTATTTTTGCATCAAGTTCTGAAAGTGCCTCAAAACCATGCATGTTGTGTTGTTTGGTCTCCTCCAAAAATCAGAGCACAGAGCTCTATTTATACTGACGAGCTCATTTCTAGCTTGTCCAAGCTCGGTGGTGAGTTGGTTAGCGGATGTGACTTGGGGGTGAGAGGTCTCCGGTTTGAAACTCATTCCTACCTTTTTGGATGGGCTACTTTGCACATACTGTGGGGTTAGTCCCACATTTGACGGAGGTGGGGGTTTTTGTTGTTTAAATATAGGCATGTGAACTTATATACACGTGGCTGCGGCCACATCCTTATCACCCTTTTGTTGGGCTTATCAACTCCGTCGAGATGTGCATTGTTGCATCACCCAATGCATGGGCTTTTTTTGGTTTGACTACGCCTTGAGGGGTGTCGAGTCATTAGGTTTGTATTGATCATTGCGTTGTTGGTTATATAAGCACCGAGCTAATAGGAATATGCCCCACTAAGGTAAGTGGGATGAGATTGATCCCCGTGCATTGTTTAAACAGTTAGACTGCCAAATATAAGGCCGAGTCATGAGGTTTGAATGCAATCCCAAACAATGAGGAGATAAAATTGATCCAAACGAGCAATGTGGTAAAATGTGATCAACTCGGTGGGGAGTTGATCACCCCACCGAGCTAGTAAAATAGCTCGTAGAGCTGATTATCAACCTGCAATGCAAAAATCAACTCATAGTGCAAAATTTGAGCTCGAAACACAATATCAAGCTTGGAATTGTAAAATTGACGTCCGCGTGGTGGTTTGAGAGCCCACCACGTCGGCAAACAAGAATATAACTCTCACGATGGCCGGGCTCCCCTCCGTTACAAAAGTTGAGCCTCTTATTCTTTTCCGTCATATCGTGAGTTGAAGACCGGAGTGCCGAAACCATATCAAACATCATTTTCACCTTTTTCTTCTTGCCACATGTCACATCCAGATTGGACTGTTGACCAGGGTTGACCCGTTTAAGACCTTAACTTTGACCGGCGATAGAATTTGTATACAGACTTCGTTTCTGAAGTTTAGCATACCGTTGGAAAGGTCTCGAGAAGCCCTTCAACACGGTTCAAGTTTATGGAAGTTTAGGGAAGATATGCATAGTGAAAAATCCTTCGGAACAGTAACTTGTTTTAGAATTTAATTGAATGTCATATATTCAATCTATAAATCTAAGAGAGTGCAATTTTTCTTTTACTGTTAAGAAGAGGAAGGAAAGCCATCAATTTTATTATACTCGATACATGGAAAAAATAATAGAATTGGGTAAATGTTGGGTAAATTATATTTTATTTGAAATAAACAAGAATGAGATTGTTTTAAATTATTTTAGAATACGGTTTGAAATTCCATCTGCCATCATACTTGGATCGAACTCAATATACTAACTCCCCAACTCGCTGGAAATTTAACTATTCCAATACATAACTAATTCTTGTGTTAGTGAGAGGAAACAAGTCAAATGGTTGGCAGTCATATCCTAAACTTGCATTGGACCGTAAGGCAAGCCATTTAAACCCATTTAGCTCACGTGGATTTTTAGTTTTATTAATATCATGCCCTTTTTAAAGAAACTTAGGATTTGAAAACATAATTAAGATTTTATTTATTTATTCATTATTCTTAATTAAAAAAATTAATTTATTTAGTGGTGAGTAATAGACTACATGGATATATTTAAATTTATTAAAAAATTGAATATGTTAAAAAAAATGTTTTAAAATAATTATAAAATAAGATTCCAAGAAAGGTATATTTGTTTTTAGAATATTTTCTTTACTATCGTAAATTAATAATACATTTATACTAAACAAACTTCATGTTTAATTATGGGACTTTGAATTACGTTATAAAATTCCAATCTAAGTGCTAAAAATGGTGTTCCCTTAGAATGAATAGAAGGGGATGGGGTATCTCAACATGCTTAATATCAAACTTGAATTAATGTGGTTAACTTCACCTCCTTTTACCTATCACCTTTGCATATGTAAGAATAAGTAAATATTTGGTGGCTAATAGTGAAACCTGACACATATGTTCGTCTAGGAACCCTATAATACCTGGTTCAAATATACAATTAAGTTTCCTTCTAATACTTTTATTGTTTAAATTTGAATAGGCACTAAACCTTACTACATCCTTTGCTATCATGTAAGCTCAAGTATAATCCTTAGAATTTTCGATAGTTGGGAGTTTATAATCCCCAGTGTCGTGTGAGGAAAACAATGCTTTGTGAAATGGTATGGAACATTGATGTGATGCATTATCACCCACACACCTATGAGATTTGTTCACATGTTGAATCTTTATTTACGTTGGGGAGATCAGTTTTTGTCTAGTATGGGGTTAGGAGGGATGAGATGAATCTGTAGTTATGACTAATGTATAGTGAACATTGGAAGGTGGGCTAAAAGGATACGGGAATTAGATAGTCTTCACCATGACTTAGTAAGAGTGGATATGGGTCATTTTGTGGGGTTACCAGACATGCCCCGTATATGAGTTAGGATACATCGGGGTAACCTTTGTAATCTAAGTCTTATGGCCATAAGCAATTAATACTCAATATTAATAAGAATGTAATTATTCTTTTCTAGTTCACCATCTTGTATTACACCATGACTGGTTAGGTCATATGATATAGGGATTTGTATACATGGAACACTCTCTTTTGGTATCATTTTTTATATCTACCATCCTTGTGAAGGGTAGGACCACTCTCGGGATACGAGAATTGTGTGAGGGAACCAACTTGGCTTTGTGGTTGGAGGAAAAGCGTTATGATGACGCTCTTCCTCGCCTTCTTCATTATTGTGACCTCGACATGATCTCCAATGTTATCTCGATGGTGACCACATTGAGAATTATCCTTATGTTCTTCCATATCAGTGTCTCTCAACAAAATATTGTATTCTTATTTGTAATATGTATTCTAAAAAAAATGACAATCATGTTGAGCATAACGAAGATCTAGTGTACTTGAAAAGTCTTAGGTGCAAAGTTGAAAACACATAATATTTTGTACCATTAGTATCTTTATTGCAAAAGGAAATGGGTAATGAATTAGCTCCTATGTCATTATATTCATATGATAGTATGCTCTCTATGCTTAGTGACTTGAACAATGTGGAATTACATCATTCTCCTATGTAATTATCTTATTTGATTACAATTATATTAGTCAATTGATTAAATTGCAAATAGATGATGCCCCTTTGATTATTGTACTTTTCCTTCAATAAACAATTATTAGTTGTTCCCTTTGGTTTCTACGTCGTGGATAGTTTAAGTTAAGAACTAGGGATTTGATTTTCGTCTTTGGTGGAATTATATGGAAATTCACATGAAGGAATATATATAAATAATAATAATAATAATAAATAAATAATCGAGGTGTTTTTCTAGTATTCTACCAAGGAGTTCTTACAACAAGAAGCACACATTTAAGGAGACTAGAAATAGGGATTGAAGGGTGAATTCATTGCCCTGAAACAAGAGGAAAAAGCAATTACCCACAGAGAGGAGAGAGTCAAAGGAAAAGAGAAGAAAAATAAGAAAATTAAACACACACCAACTTCTTCTAAGAAGAAATCTAGGGGAAAGCGAGAAACATTCGTTGTAACACAAGGTGTGACATTGCATCCTTTTCCCTTGACATTGCCACCACATAACATCATTCAAACTCCCTGACCTCCATCCCCATTTCCACAACATTCTCTGCCTAAATCAACTCTAACATTGTCTCCCTTTGAAGCCACACTACCACTTCCAAAATCTACCCCCCTCCCCCTGCCATCCCTCCCCAATATTATTTACGTTTCTTCCTACTTCTCCAAGAAACCATTACTTCACTATGGAATTCATTGAAAGCTATGTACATTCCATTGGTTTTTTACACGATAGTCAAGCCCAACAATATCAAAAGAGTTCATAGAGGCAATTGATGTGCATGAGGATAAAATTCCTTCCAGGAGTCACCTAGAAAAGCCAAAGCCATATGGCAAGGAGGAGAACAAGGGGTTGGAGATTCCGCACATGCCAAGGTGTTATAAACATTTAGAGTACATACAAGTAAAGAAGCTTAAAAGGGGGGGGGGGAAGAGAATAAGAACAAAAATTGAGGAGTGGAGGGTTGCTAAAGGGAAGGAAAAAGAAAGAAAAGGCATATAAAGAGAAGATAAGAGATAGAAAACAACGATAAGGAGAGAATTGCAAAAGAAGCAAAGAAATAAACAAAGGAAAATGAAGCCAAGGAAAAGTGAAGCAATAAAAGGCCGCAAGAGACAAATTCACCCAAGAAAAAACAACAAAGGAGGTAGATGCAAATTAAAAAGGGAAGAATGTAGAGATTGCAAAGGATGTACGCACCACACATGCAAAAACAATGCCAAAAAAATGACATGATACAAAACTCACAAGTTCATTAACTGAGTGGTTAGGTTTAGTGTTTTTGGTATACATTTTCACACATGAAATATGTAGCAAATAACATTACAACTTACTATTATTACCGGCAACATACAATTACACATTTATAGGATATCAAAATCATATTTTCAAGCTCCCTACAATCTCTCCCAAACCATATTTATATAATCAAATAATCTCACAAATACACTAATAATATTCACACGAACATTATAATGTGAGCACTATAATATAGTTTTCCTAACATTCCCTCGCTAGTACAAACATGGGAAAAACATGTCTTGTGTTGCAACATGTCGCTTTGATGCTTGCTCATGATCTAGATGATTTTGTTTTCAGGATAGCGAACAACCTTCAGGATGGTTTTTCAAGTGGCAAACCAGAAACCACAAAAGATGGTTTTATTTTCAGGATAACCAACAAACCTCCGTGATGGTTTTCAAAATGGATAACCAACAACCTTAAGATCATGATGTTGCAATATTATCATCAACTCTCATCACATTCTTCCATAAAAGGATTACACAGGAATTGTGCTCACACATTATAAACTAAATGGAAATGGAACATTGGTGTCATGTCCCCCCCCCACAATGTGAAATTTCCACTTATTCCAAAAATCAAACATGAGCAATTGAAATCTGAAGCACATTGAAAACACTAAAAGAAAACACACTCTGAAAAAGATGTCACCAAACCTTCATGTGGCCCTGTCATTGGCGATTGATGAGAGGTCCTTGATCGACCTACAACCTCTGATGCCTCCTGCCTCTGGTATCACGTTGCTAGCTCAGCCGAATGTGATCATGAAGCTCAAAAATATAATGCCTCCCTCAATTTGGACTTGGACGTTGGGTAACACTGAAAACACATCTGTAAAGCAATTTTTTTTAGTTTTACAATATTTTGACACCTATTGACTTTAACAAAACTCATTTGACACAATTTTTTGACTCTATTTTGACAAGTGACTCACAAATTTGACTTATGACTCTTATAACATAGATATAGATAGACAATTTTTATTAAACGACTATTTTAATAACTTTAATTTTTTGACACATTGATTGACACGACAAGAATTATTTTAATTGACAATACAACAATAATTGACGTTACAATGGCATTATGATATATTATATTGACAACTCTTTTAATAACACACAAATAACCATTTTGACTATGACTATTATAACACACTTGACAAACTTACTAATAAACAAATTATGACTTCAAAATAAATTCATAAAAGACGAAGACTTCAATGCTAATATAAAAGCTCTTATGCTACCTAATAACTTGACTGACTAATACTTAACAACTAAGGACAATTTTTTTTGCTTTTTACGGGTTTAAAACAATACTTAACTTTTAATAATATAAGAATTTAAAGAAAATGGCTTACGCTTCATTATAGACGCCTCTGATATGAACCAACAAATGACAAGGTAAAGTTTGAAAAAAAAACTTGAACCTAGAACTGCACATGTGTTTCTAACTTCAAATCCATCTACTAGTTGTAGAGACTGATCAACACGCTAAAAATATTAATGGCTTGCATAAGACTCTCATTTCTTGACCTCACTAGGTCTAATACCAAATGTTTTTGGTATACATATTCACACACTAAATATGCAACAAATAATATTGCAACTTATTATTATTACCGGCAACATACAATTACACATTTATAGGATATAGAAATCCAAATTTCAAGCTCCCTACAATCTCTCCCAAACCTCTCAAAAACTATCTTAGAGCATGGTCCCATGGACCTGCTCCAACTCCTATTTTCCTGTTGCAGATGGTCTCATGTTGATTTTTTCAACCAGCTACAGGAAAAAACCAAATCTTGCCCTGGAAATCAGGAGCTCCACATTTTTTGCCCCTTAAACTTCAGGGGTGGTTGGAAAGAGGGGTTGATAGTTTCCCCTTACTGTTTAGGCTATTATGTTTCCATGTGACATCAAAAATGCATTCTGGCCACTAATTTTTGGTCGTTTTGGAGGGAAAATGCAATGGATTCCTAAAATATCTCATCAGAAATTATAGAGGAAAATGGTAAAAACATGGGACCTTAAAGTGGCTAAAATGTTCTTGAATTTTCTCACCATCACCTGCTGAGATATTTATGGAGCCCCCACTCCATGGGACCATGCCCTTAGTAAGTTGTTTAAACAATCTAAACAACTTTCGTATGGTTATAACCATATCTATATAATCAAATAAGCTCACATATACACTAATAATAATCACCCGAACATTATAATGTAAGCACTATAATATATTTTTCCTAACATTCAAATAGAGAAGAATTGTAGAAGCAGAAGATACATAGGGACCTTGGTACTAGATTTGCCATTGTTGGTGAAATGCAAAATGACTTTTGTCACACCTACCACACCTCCAAACTATATAAATGGAGAAAACATCACAATCAATTATGCTCTCGCTCACAAATTTGCCTTTGAATGTAGCCATTGACATTGACAAATTGGCAACCATGACAAAAATAGAATGAGAAAGCAAATTGAATGCCACCGTAAGAAATGACACATTGTGACTCCCTTAGAAAACATCGATCTTGAAAACATAAAGGCAAGGAAGTGGAAGGAAATCAAATAGAAGAGCCTAGGGATGGTCAAAGGAGTGATAAGAGATCAAGTAATGGGTGAACAACTTCAACTAACTTCATTGGTAACAAAGCTTGTAGGTGACTAGCATGCCAATGATCAGATGTAACCAATTAAGTCATGGGTGCAACATAAGAAAGAGGATGCCTAGACCGTAGTTTTGATTTTGGAAGAACACGAGAAAAATTTTGACAAAGAAAATTGTTGTATAGTTGTGCAGAAGCACAAAAGGAGAATGAGGAAGATTGTGCAAAAAGAACAAGTTGCACAACAAATATTTGCTAGTAACTTTGTTGTCAATTAAGCAAAACAATATTGTCATGGACAAGTTCATGACATACGAGTTGGAAATGTTGTGCAAGAAATTCACAATGATCTAAACAAAACAATTTGCAAAGCGACTCAAGTAGTTAAAAGGGGAGATATCGATCAATGGGTTGTTTACCACTTTTTGGGGTGCTTTTTCATTAGTTGGTTGACCATTCAACCTTGCAAACATATGTGATCTTTAGGCTGAGCAGCAGATATCAACTAGTATGGTTATAAATGTACCTCTTGTCCACTCCTTGGATAAGGCTAATCTTCTAGGCGTAATGCAAGCATTGGCACAACTGCACATTTTTCACTATGGTTTGAGAAGGGTTGGCCGCCTAAATATATATAAACACATATATTGAATTTGATGACATCTCTTAAATACCAAGTAGACAAGCTCGCATATGTATCTCATAATGATGTTCTCAAGAATATGCAAGGACAATCACAACAATGAGTGCAACTAACTCCAAGTGTCTTCTTCGCAAAGCTCTAGTGCAAAGACAACACCACCTCCTTGGCTGATTAGTGTATATAAGTCTACGAGAATTTGAAATTTTAGCCAACATACAAATTTGAAGGATCATAGTTCCTAGGAACAAGGCTAGGTAGGCTGAAATCTGTAGAGTGGGGTCCACTAGTTAAGAAGGTATATTTATTTTTATTGTGTCATGCTTTAGTCTATTCTTGGTGTAAAGTACATATATGATTTGTTCATAATAATTGTAATGTTCTAAGTAAGTTACTTGTGAATATGCTAGTTGTGTAAGCATTTTATTGCGATATCATGTATAAACATGATAAGACTACAACAAGTACCACTATTAAGATTTTAAAAGACACCTTTGTTGCATAATCCAACACCAAAGGTTTGGTACTTGGTTTGCCGCCTTGTTTATTCTTCTTATTATTTGGGTGTACATTATCTCACCAAACTCCCCTACAATTACCTTAACTTCTTCCATTATCCCCTTAATTTACCATGTTACAACCCTTTCTTCTCTTATTGCATTGATTAAGTTGTGAATCTCCTTCGCTTATCAAATATCTACTCCATTCCATATAACTCTAGCCTCGACCATATTGTTTGTATGTTTCCCAATATCTATGGCATAGATGAGGACTGGTATTCCCTTCACAATCTTAAAAACCCGCCTTCTCCAAGTGATTCTAAATTACCTTTTATTGCTCCATCAAAATTAAATTTCACCTTATCAGTAGCGTGGGGGATTGATTGACTATTGGTTTATCAACACCTTCGATCTAACCCCCTTATCAAAAAAGGTGTTATATTTTAATATGAAGTTAATTAAAATCAACAAAATTTTTTAAAAAAAAACATCAAATACAATAATAAGTATAAACGTGGGAAAAGTAGTTATCAAAAGAAGACGCTATATTTTAATATGGAGATTAATTAAAATCAACAAAGTTTCAAAAAAATATTAAATAAAATCATAAATGTAAATGTGGGAAAAGTAGTGCAATATTTTTACTCGTCAAACTTGCACTCCAACTCAAATCCTCTTTGATATATTTTATTTCGCCGATTGTTTCTTGATTTTTGTTGTTCAATCAAATTTTTAATATTTCTATAATTTTATATACTTCTATATGAAAGAGACAAGCAATTGATGTTCTAATAGTATAATGAATGAGCAGTACAAGTAATTTCTTATTTATACACAAAATGACAAATAAACTTTGACCTCACCAAAACAATTAACCCCTTCATCACCTTTTTATTATTTTAGTTAAAAATTATAACTCAAAACTTTTGTGATTATTCCCACTAACATACATATAAGCTGAGGTGGTAGAGGTGGTGTAACAGGGCATATACTTAAGTACAAAGGAAAAAGAGGAAGAGGGGGAAAAAAGAAAGAAAGAGAAACAAGAAAATTTTTAATGATGTCTACGAGGCCAAGTAGCTTAAGGGACCCGAAAAACAAAAACAAGACTACCAAATACACCAAAGAAACCGGTCAAAAACCCCTATTTCTACTTTTTCTCAATTTCTTTGCTAACCTTGAGCCTTTTTTTATGGATTTTAGTCAAGTAATCAGTTGTTTTTGCAATCTTTTCCTCCTCAAACAGGGTTGTGAAAGCTTCCATTTAAAAAAAATAGCATAGTTACTCCGAATGTCCTCATATGCAACACACTCCATTAGGAAATGTCATTTTGTTTCCATAGACCCTGACCTGCAAAACCGGCAAATTGTTTCAGACCATTCCTCTTTCGGCGTTGTCTATTTTCCTATTTCACATCTGAGATGATGCGAACTAGTTTTCAGCCGGGCAATTAACATTTTAGCTTTCCACTTTATTTCCACCTCCATATAGTGCTTTTGTTCATGATCACATGTGAGATTAAAGTTCTTGACATAATATTCTCTTTTTCTTCCCAGTTGTTTCATCCACATGGCAGTTTTGACTCTCTCACGTACTTTTTGATATCCCCATTAGTGTTAGGACATTCCTGCATGTTAATTCCCCAATTCTTCATCCACTTTTCATTCTACTTCATCCAAGTGCACTTCTATTCAACTTTTCTTTCACTGCTATCTTGGGCCACCAGAGACCATCCATATTTTCCACTTTCTTCAAGTACCCTAAAAGCTAAATCAAAGCCGCCGCCTCCATCGGGAAGGCCCCAACTTCAACAAGCATGATCTCGTAAGGAACTGGGGATTTTATTTGAAAGCAAAAGAAAGAGAGGAAGAAGGAAAAGATTTATAAGTTATGCTTTATTCGAGGTTTTGTATATATTTATGTGTTATTCTTCAAAAATGCATTACATGGATTCTTTCCAATATTCCTTGGCAGTATCTCCATTGTCTCCAACCATTTTGTGCAGATGTGGTTTTAAGGAACTGGTTTATTGTTTGCTACACATAAGTTATTAGCAGAATAAAAATGATTCAACATGATTATATGCTTGGGGAAGCACTTGTTTGCATTTGGGGCACCTGTTATTGCAAATATGAGTGGACCAAATTGCCAAAACAAAGAGTTGAATTGTTTCTTTTGAAGTAGATATGGTGAGCCCTAGATCCTTCATAGGTATGGTTTCAATTTTCCCAACTTAATTGTGACTTGTGCTTGTGTATTTTTAGATTCTACATACTGTCTTGAATATATTATTCTGTCAATTCGTCTTTCACAACAGAATCAATTGGGTTTCCTACACGAACAATAAATGTTTTCATCTTTCACATCATCCTCATCCTCATCCTCATCCTCATCCTCATCCTCATGTCCCAAAGGACTATGGACTTTTGAGTATTTAAGCAATCACAATGATTTTGCAGAGGATGGAAAATATCAGCTTCAATTTCTTGATTTTGTGCATGTGGTGTTATCTACTTTTAAAAATATCACTTTAACGCTTTTGGATGATGGTGTGGCAAGTGGTTTGTATCCTTCCCCTGAAGAGGAGACGACGTAGGTATTGGATATCGTTCCAATGGGCATTGCACTTGTTTGTTTCCTTTGCTTGAAGAGGAGACAACATAGGTATTGGATGTCATTCCAATGGGCATTGCACTCATTTATATCCTTTGCGGGAAGAGGAGACTACATAGGCATTGGATGTCGTTCCAATTGGCATTGCACTTGTTTGTATCCTTCACCTGAAGCGGAGACAACACAGGTATTGGATGTCATTCCAATGCGCATTGCATTTATTTGTAGCCTTCTTTTCATTGTGTTTCCCAAAACTCTTCATGGCATTGGACATCCTATATCCCACGTTTGACTTGTACACTCTCCTATTGTTTATTGTAATTCAGCCTTTTCTTCGTATCTTCCAATTCAACATAATGTTCATGTAAAGTGCATAGTGTATAAATTCACACAATATTGATATTTTGGTTATAAAAAAATTAAGAATGATAGCATTTACTATATGTATAAATGAAGCACGGAGGAAAAAAATGTTAAAGCCACCGAAGGAAGAAGTGGGATTTGGAGTGCTTATCAGGCCTGTGAGCCAATTGTGCTATTAGCTAGAAAATTTAATGGTCGTCAACTTTAGATTTAATCTTCAACCACTTAAAAGCTGAACAGATAAAGATTTACAGAAAAAATTGTTTCAAAATCCATTATAGTCTATACTTCAACTTCTTCCTACCCTGCACTGTATATGCCATGTGAAATTTTTTGTTTGGTAGACTTATATTTACACTCGGTTTACAGGGTCAATTAGAAGGGTGCAAAGTGCCTGAGTTGTTTAGGTTTGTTTTCTTTATGAAAATGTGCAGGAAAGGGTGAGTTTATAAACCACTGGATCTTTTTCTAATTTAGAATATCTTTTCAAGTCAAATCAGATCTAGATGTGTTTCAATTGTATTTCAGAGTGAAATTGAACATTACTATTATAGCTATTTGACGCAGGCATATGGTTTTTTGGTAATAAAATTAGAAGTTCAATAATTTATCAAATAGCTTACAGGGCGGTAATATTATGCTCTGCACTACCATGTGCGTAAAAAAAAATCCTTCAATAAACATTAATGGTTGCAAAGTATACTAGCATTATGTAAATCAACACACTTCCATAATAAATATAGTTTGCTTAGGATCATATTTATTTGGTTTTCATGAAGCTATAAAGTCTTCTGAATTTGCAGCAAAGAATGCAGGAGTGTTTCGGATCATATTAATGAAATATGAAATAACTATTTTCGATGCTCTCAAAACTATGGTCAATATACATGTTTCGTTATCCTAAAATTTTGTTTCATTGTCCATCAATAACTAGAGCAGCTTAATATGACTGTAGAGTACATTTCAAACCACAATTTGCAGAAGAAAAAGGAGATGAAATATAAAATGTAAAAATTAAGAAGTTGATTTTGTTGCTAAATGAAATATCGCAGTATAATTATTGTGAGAAGTTTCTGGATACAACTGCATGGGATTTATTGCGTCCTGTTAAATCTTCAATTCTCTTGGCCGGTTTTAACCTCAATTTTTCAAAGAGCTTGGAGCGCTCATATACTGCCCTTCCATGGAGGGCTGTAATTTTGTTTTTTGGTGAAATATCTAATAATTATTGTGAGAAGTTTTTGGACACAATAAATCCCGTGCAGTTGTATCCAGAAACTTCTCACAATAAGTTGATGATATTTAATGGAGACTGAATAGAACACGTCAATAAATGCTTTTGCAGGTAAAATTTATCATGTATTCAATGTGTGTATAACACACCTATAAAAATATATTTTCTTATTTCCAATCTATTGCAGAATCATATCCCTTTGATAGAATATTAATAAATGTTAAAGATATCATAATTATATCATTTTTCTTACTAGATATTAAACCTTGGGGACTTATAAGTGACCACTTTTATTGTTAGATGTTAAATCTTAGGATCTTAAGGGCAGCCATTAAAGCATTGGGTTGTAAATTTCTATCATGTTTGTAAGTAGTTATAACACTCCCAGTTCCCACATTTAAAGTGTTAAGGGATAGCCCATTTTAGGAAACAAACCAAGCATGCGTAGATCATTTGCAATCACCTTCAGGAAATAATGACACTCTGTCTGTTATTCAAATAGAGTAATATTCATTCACAATAACGAATAAATTTGATCTAAAATTATTTCAAAAATAATTGTAATTTCTATTTGTGAACATTCAAAATATGTCTGTCCAAATATATATACATATAAACTAGAAATGGCATCTAAAGCTATTTGCGAATGGCCAATAGAAACCTGTCCTTGTAGGCCCGTGCCTATTTCTTTGGCCCTGCATAGTTCTTTATTATAAGGAATTTTTGACAAGGCTAGACCAATAGGCCTATAAATATGGATGCCTATCGGCCATTTGCAAGCACCTTTAGGTGCCAATTTTAGCTATAAATAATAGTCATGGCCATTTTTAACATTAAATGTTACTCACAAATTAGCATTTTATTTGATAGTACAATAAATTTAGTGATTTTTTAACTTCAAAGATGTTGGTCCTTCTTTAACACAATGGATCCCACACGTTGAACTCCTATTACCCTGAGGCACTGAATTATCCAATCTGTGTAAGATTGTATGGTTTTCCTTTGAAATACTAGTCAGTAGTCATGATCCTGATGAACATAGGCAACAACATCAGAAAATTCATCTCAATAGACCCTGTCACAAAGGAAAGAAAATAAGCGGTTTGTGCTAGAATTTGTATAAATTTGGATTTATTACATCCTCTCCCGCCATGTTTCTCTCTAAAATCTTCAAAGGGATTTGGAATCAGCAATTAGATTATGAAAACAATCCCTTTTCGCAGATAATATGCGCCATTTCAATGGTCACACTGGGAAACTATACCAATTTAAGCCTACAACCACAAGATTCATCCACTCTTTTCAAACAGATGAGAGTGAGTGGGTAGAAAAGAATAAAATCCCCTCTGGAGAATGGATTCATAATTTTTGCAGGAAAAATAGTGACAAGTTCTTTGAAAAGGAAGAATTCGTATGACCCAGTCCGGCAACAAGCCTGTAAGTTCCTTCACTCTTGCCCTCTTCTTATGGGAAAATTCTCCGAAGGTCTGCCTTTTGATTCACCAACTCTGAAGTTGGATATAATGTTTACCATGAAGTTGGCCAAAGATAAAAAGAAATTGTGCCTCTTCTTGGAGAATCATGATCATGTCCCCACTGAATCCTCCTCAGGCAGCTCAGAAGATGGAGAATTCAAGGATGAGGATGAGATTGGTGGGGACGAGGTAAGGACAGTCTCACCATCTGATTCTATTAAATCTGTAGCTGATGTTGGTCAGAGGAGAAAAGCCAGAAAATTTAATATTGAAAAACATAAGAAGCCATCAAAGCAAGCAAACAACATGAAATAAAATATTTTTGTGAATCCGATGCATAGGAGTTGAAAATCCTCCCTTGATACTTCTAACATGAATTGTTAGGGGCCTCAATGCCCCTAACAAAAGTAGGTTGGTCAAACCAATTTTCGTATGCAACCAAACTCTCAAGCTTGGAAGGCATGTTGCTCATCAGGCAAGGTTTGCAGTAGTGGAAGGGAATTTTTGTAGATTATGTGGGTGCTTCAGGGGTTTAGCCATCTTTTGAAATCAAAAGCAGGTGCAGGTACAAGAAATGGAGCATATAGATTCATGGGTGATGTGCCAGGTAAAATCAAGGAACCTGCAATTCATTGCAATCAGTGTTTATGGGCCAAACGACCCAATTAGAAAAAGGAGGACCTAGGGTGAAACCCCTGTTTTCCTTCAGGATAAACAATAGGACAGGATCATTATTGGTGGGGTTTTCGATGTCATTTTGTTGCTCGATGAAAAGAGAGGGGGTGTTAATGGTAATCTCAGTCTCAGAAGGTTCTTTCAAGATATTTTAGCATCAATAATCTCTTGGACCTATCTCCTAAATCTGGTATCTTTTCATGGTTGAACAGGAGATTAGGCTTATCTAAAATTGTTAAGTGCATTGACAGATTCAGAATTTCAGACAAAGTTTTGGAAGCAAAATGGTGCCTTGAGGTCTGCATTGTCCCTGCCTCAGAGGATCGGATCATAATACTACAATGTTAAGCATTGATAGTGATTCTCCCCCTCCACAAAGCCCCGTCAAGTTTGAATCTATATGGCTCCGAGAGAGTTCTCTCAACGGACTCATGAAGCAATGGTGAACAGAATGCCTTAGATACATGGCATGCTCATGTTCAAACTGGCAGGAAAGCTGAAGTTCATTGAGCAACTTAATCTGGAAATTTAAACATTTCAAAAATATTTTGCTGAGAAATATAGGCTTAGGTTGGTCAATTAATCTATCCAATCAAGTGGTGTCACTGATCCCCTTCTCACTAAAGAAAAATATCTAATGCTCAAAGTGGACGAGATTTTGTTCTGGGTGTAAGTCTTCTCAAAGCAGAAATCCTGAAATTCTTGGCTAAAAGAGGGAGATAGAAACAATTTTATTTATTTTTATTTCCTCAGTTGCCCAAAGCAATGACAATAGAATCTCAAAAATCAGATCCCAGACAGGCCAAGAGTTGACAGATCACGAGGGTATCAAAAGGGAAGGCATTAGTTTCTTTTAAAGCTTACTTGACCCAAATGAGATATAAGTCTCCAAGGATGATCAAGAACTTCTACTACAAAATATTCCTAGGCTCATCTCGGAAGACCAGAACCTCAATCTTATGACCCAATTCTTAAATGAAGAAATAAAAGATGTGGTCTTCTCTAAAATGGGACAAGGAGCCTAGGCTAGATGGTTTGTCCTCCTGACTCTTTCAGGAATTTTGGGTTATTGTAAGCAAGGATGTAGTGGGGATGGTCAATGAATCCACTAGATAAAGGAAGATGTTAGCTAAGTTTAATTGCACCTTGATTTCTCTATTACCAAAGAAGGAAATTTCTTCTTCTTTCAGGATTTTTGACCAATTTCACCTTGCAATACCTATACATAAAATTATTTTCATAGCCATTGCATCTAGACTGAAGCCTCTGATATCCAGCAAATTTCTTTTGAACAAGACTGGAAGGGAAACAAATTCTGGACAACATTATCATCTCTCGTCGGGTTTTGCAATCACTCCGAGTCAACAAACAAAAAGCCTCATCAAATTGGATATATGCAAAGCATAAGACAGAGTTTGTTGGAGTTTCCTCATGAAAATCCTTGAGACCTTTGGTTTCAGGGCAAAATGGAGAGATTGGGTTTTGGATTGCATTGCAGATGTTATGTATTATATTCCCATCAATGGCAGTCCCAGAGATTCTTTAAGGGCACTAGAAGAATCGGGGGGCCTCTCTCCCCTTATCTGTTTATCATCTCAGAAAAAGCTCCTAGTAGATCTCTTTCAGCTGCAAGTGTTCAGGGATTTATGGAAGGCCTTTAAGTGTCCAGGGATTTGGACCCTCCCACCCATCTTTTTGCTGCTGATACGATTCTTTCTGGAGTTGTAATCCAGCATGAAGCAAGAGCTATGAAAAAACTGCTTGATTCATATTCTCGTGGTCTAGGGCAAGTTATCAGTGAGGATAAGTCAAAAATATTCCTTTTTAAACCTCTGACAGGGAACAAACTTCTTTGGTAGAAATTCTGGGGTTCAAGATTGGAGTCCCTGATACTATTTAGGAGTCCCCTTGTTTGTGGACTCGGGGAAGGCTTCCTCATGGGATAATTTTTTGTCAAGATTTAAGGAGACACTTGACTCAAGGCAAGGGAGGTGGTTGTCTCCCTTACCCATTTTCAGTTTTCAGTTCTCAAAGCCCCAGCTTCCATTTTCAGAAGCATGGACAGCATTATGAAGAATTCTTTGGGGCGAGGTTCTGATATTAAAGTCAAAGTTTCTCTCCTCAAATGAACTCTATATGCTACCCCAAGCAATGTGCAGGGGTAGGTATCAAAAGCTTGGTGGCCAAAATAAGGCTATGAGGGCTAAAGTCATTTAGAGGATATTTGAGGAACTCATTGCTCTTTCGTCAAAATTTCTCTGAGCCAAATATCTGGATAATCCCCAATAGAATTTTCACCGTTTGCAATATCTCATGTGTAGTTCTTCTGTCAATGCCAGGATTTTATAGCTAATCATCCTTCTTGGAACATTGGCAATGATCGAAAAGCCAAATTTAGGAAGATTCCTGGAATGGTGACAGACCCATTTTGGAGGACTTGCAATTACAGACAACCAAAAGAATTATCTCTAGTAGCCAGGGCCTCTCAGTGGCTGATTACATGGAACCCCGCCTTGTTGAGGTACTATGGATTAATGAGAGGAAGAATCCCAAAGGGAATGCAATACCGGAGAATGAGCTAACAAGATTAAACATAGTGCTGCACAACAGAAAAAATTAATTTCTCCCATATTGAAGATTCCTTCATATAGATGGGGGCCGAATCAGGGCAATATAAAGTCAAGCTAGCTTATGAGTTAGAATGCTCCTTAGCTCCAAAATTGGATTGGCCTTCAGGTCTTATTTGGAATAAATTTAATCTTCCTAAAGCGGGGTGTTTGCATGGTCAACTCTACAGAAAGATTCTTACTTAAGATAAAATCAAGCACATGGGTTTTGTGGGGCCTTCAAGATGTGTATTGTTTGAGATGTCAAAGAATCAGCTCCGCATCTCTTCTTTGAATGTCCCCTAGCTCAGTTTATTTGGGCTCTGAGTCCTAAATATGTTTATCGTGGGTGGCATTCAGGTCTTATTTGGAATAAACTTAATCTTCTTAAAGCAGGGCCTTTGTGTGGTTGACTCTTCAGAATAAGATTCTCACTTAGGATAGAATCAAGCGCATGGGTTTTGTGGGGCCTTCAAGATGTGTATTGTTTGAGAGATCGAAGAATCAGCTCAGCATCTCTTCTTTGAATGTCCCCTAGCTCAGTCTATTTGGGCTTTGGGTCCTAAATATGTCTATCATGGGTGGCCTCCCAAATTTGCCTTTGTTTTTAATTTCTCAGCAACATCTATCAGCCAGTTCCCAAATTGCTTGTTTGTGGAGAATCACGGCAGCTCTGGTCATTTTGAAGATCTGACAAGAAAGAAATGGGTAGCACTTTCAAGAAAAAGATGAGGATTTGAGAAGAATAGTAGGTTGCATCGAGGTGGCAATTTCTGAAGGGGTGAATGACTTTACACATAAAGTTCAAGGTAATAGATTTTCCCCGGAAATTCTTTCAAATTGGAGACTGATTAAACCTGTCCCAGCTATTGGGAGAAGTAATTCTTGCAATGCTAGATATCATCACTTGGATATCTCCAAAGCTCGGGTGTCTTAAGTCGAACTTCAATGGTGCATCTAAAGGCAACCAAGGGGCTGTTGGGGCTGGATGCATCATACATCACTTAAGGGTCCCTAATCAGAACAACTTCTATCAAAATTCCATATTCTTCGAATAGTGAAGCATATGCCATAAGGCTCATTGAAGGGCTCAAGCTTGTCATTGTGTGGTATTTCAAAGCTAAAAGTAGGAGATTCGCAAATTATCATCAAAGGCATTATAAAAGAATGCATACCTGATTGGAAACTAAACTCTTTGTCTAGGGAGCATTAAGAATCAAATCCATGTTTGAGGATTTATTTGTTGATCATTGACACTGATCTCCTTACTAGTTATGGGGTAACCCAAGTTATGACTAATGTTAAAAATACTTGAATGCGTTTAGGGGAGCTCATCTCATGTTGCTCCTCTCAATTGGAATCTAATTTTTTCTGAGCCCGACTACAACCTTGGACATTCCTTGATTCTCGCTTTTGAGGATTTGGTGTTTTATTTAAGTTCCCAAATTAAAAGCTATCATGTCAGTCATCATCATGGGATATATTTTTGATGTACGATGAAGACTCTCACCCCAGGAAAAACTGAGGATACTAATCTGATTGGTACATATCCCTTGTTGGGATCTTACAAAAAATTGACAAAATACAGAAATTTGCAGCAAATACTAAATCTGTTTTTTTTTCTAATTTTATGCAGAAAATTACAGCTAGGGCAGCGAACAGTAAAATATGAATAACTCCCAAAATATCCGCTCAAATCACTTGAAATTTTAAAGAGAACTAGATAATAATATAAAGAACACAAGGGAAATATTTTTGGAATTTTTCAGTCAATATAACGCTGCCAGAAATTTACAGCGTGCCTAAAATAGCCGAAAACTTCTAAAATTAATATCTTTTGCTAAAGAAGTCCAAATGAGCTGAAATTTTGGATCTTGGGCCACAAAAATATGAAGAATAATATTCCAAAATTAGTTTTCGCACAGCAAACACGAAACCCTAATTTTGCCCTAAAAAGTAGGTCGCCCAACACATTTAGGGCATCAATTCAGCTCCAAACTTCTAAAATTCATATCTTTCCGATTACAAGTGCAAAAAATATGAAACTTGGGAAATAACATATATAAATATAGTAGATGACTTTCCAACCTTCAGATCTGAAAACGGCCAACTGGAAACCCTAAAAATTAGGGCTGCAATCTCCCAAACAAGTCGCCCTCCTTGGTAGATGACCAAAACCCTTGTGAAAAGTTCTGTAGATGATGCCAAACCCTTCCTTTATTGCTGCCGTAGGTCTGATCCGAAAACCAGCTGAACGAAAACCTTCAAAACCCTATCTCTGAAAACCCTGAAAATACCTCTGTAAAACAGCCCTGAAATCAGCTTCAAATGACAAGCTAGGGTAGATCTCTCACTACCGAAGAATGCCCTGCTAGCTAGGGATGGATCTCTCACCACCGAAGCTAGGGTTCCCGTGGGATCTTACTCCACAAGCTAAAAAGTTGCAAACAGCAGTTGCACATGAAAGAAATATAAGTGTATGCATGAGTGATCTCCCACTACACCCTCCATCTCCTTATATAGCTTTTTATGAGCCCCAATGAAGAAATATAACATTTAATGCAATACATATCCCCTCAAGTCGCCAAAAAGGGACTTTAAGTGGCCCCAACGAAGAAACATAACATTAAATGCCAAAAGTGTCCACTTAAGTGATCCCAACGACAAAATAGAACACAAAGGGCCCATTAGACCCTCCCAACGCCCAAAATATAACAAAAACATAGTAGGAAATCAGACAACCATCCCCAATAACCTCCAAAGTCGTTAGTCCCTTGGGAATGACCAGGGCTAAGACCAAAATAGGGCCGTTAGGCCAACTGCTCGGAATTGGGGACATTACAATCCTCCCCTCCCGAAAAATGCTTGACCCCAAGCATTATCCTCCTGTGCTGTAGAAACTGAATACCACAAAGTAAGTGCCTCCATCTCACCCTGCAGTCAACCGAAGATCGATGTGATCCGAAGTGACCAAAACACCACATATAGTCATCATGCTCTCCATGCAGTGTAGATAACAATGTTGTCCCTGAAGTAGAATAATGCCCACATCGATTCTCTACTGGTACCCATACTGAAACTGTCAATCTGTCCAATCCCTGCCACTGCAAAACTGTCATCATGTGATCACTCACTGCATCTCCTGTCGACTCCGTCCCTCGGCTAGCTAGCACATGCTCGTCATCCTCATAAGCATTAAAACATATAGGAGTGTTATCCCCTATCAACTCCAGAAATAAGGAACATGCATACTCCGATTTGTCACCATGACAAACTACACATCCCTGCACAAAGTTGAGGATATCCTCCCTCAACCCATGCCATCTGACCCTTTCCCATATGAAGTTGAAGGTCTCATCAAAGCTCAAGTGTCCAGACATGGAAGAATAATGCACATGTCGCAGTATCTCCATCCTCAACCATGAATCCGACACGAGGTACAATCTGTCCTGATAGAAGATCATCTCATCCTCCAATCTGTAGTTGTCATCCTGTATGTGACCATCCAGAATCTCACAAGTGTGTCGGTTCTTGGAGTACTCAACAAGCAAATGAGATCTCCAGTCTACCGAAACCTCAGACAACCAACATAATGATAAACTCGGATGATCTAAACCTGTAATCCCGATCTCTGTAACTGCCTTATGTGCAACACTATTGGTCACACCCGCATCCATCATACTCCACATCGATCCGCAATAATAAAACCCCTCATTATGCTGGAAAGTCCTCTCCATCCCCTCAGCTGCAACCACCCTAGGTGCTCCTGCCGATAATCCCCTCAAAATCACATTCCTGCCTTCGGACTTAAACTTCAGCTCCATCGTCTGGAAGTTAGTCCGAAACTCACCAAGAGAGTGAAGCCACTGCACTCCCAACACTATGTGGGTCACTCCCATACCAACAACGTGGAAATCATCGGTAACTGTGTAGTTACCCATGGTGATGCTCAATTGTGGAACTCTCCGTGTGCATCTCATATACTCCCCATTGGCTACAACAATGTTGAAGCCCTCAAAGTCCTTCGTTTGTAAACCTTGTCTCTCCACCAATGATGCATCAATAAAGTTGTGGGTAGCCCCACTGTCAATGAGTACCATAACTCGTTGGCCCTGCATAACTCCCCTAATCCTAAATGCCTTGTACATCGGAGTACTAGACAATGTGGCTATAATCTCCCGAGGGAAAGTCTCCTCCTGCTCCGCATCAGCACTATCCATCGCAACTCCATTCCCATCATCCATCTCGTGAGTCTCCAACTCCTCACCTCTGTCATCCTCACTCTCCTCGAAGACCTCAATGAATTGGGCCTTCCCTCTACCTCTGCAATCATGTCCTGGAACCCAAGGTGTGCGGCAATCGAAACATAATTTCTTTCGCCTCAACTCATCTCTGTCCTCTCGGGAAATGAATGGCTTCTTAGCCACCTCCTGCCTCGGTGGAGGCTCCCTCTGCTGAAGTTCGTCTGATCCAGATGGAGGTTCTCTTTGCTGAACGCGAGGTGGAACCCTCGACTTTGGAGTGGATAACTCCAAGTCTCGAGATCTCCTAATAGCCTCATGCAAAGAAGAAGGCTCAAATGCCTTCACAAACCCTGCTAAGGCATCAGTCAACCCTGCCATGAAGAGTGAAGTCAACCTCATCTCTGAAACATCAGATACCATAACTGATAACCTCTGAAAATCTGCAATGTACTGATCTAGAGAACCTGTCTGCCTCAAGTGAGTCAACTCCCTGAAGTGCCTATCTGGGTCCCTCCTGTCGAACCTGCTCATCAACCTCTGTGTAAAATCTGCATAAGTAGTGATATGCATGTGCCCCTGTGTGATCAATCCATGATGCCACCAGTCATGAGCATCTCCCTCGAGGTGTAGGATAGCAAACTTAATAGCATCCTCTTCACGCATGGGATTCAAGTCGAAGTAAGTCTTCAACTTCTGAATCCAAGACTGCGCGGTACACTTCTTAGAGCCATCGAAGTGTGGAATAGAGATTTGTCCCAATCTCCTCTGAAACTCAGGTACCGGTATCTGGTAATCTCTCCTGGGCCTGCTGCCAATCTTCATTTTACAATACTCCTGAAATGGCATGTTGTCCCGGAAACCCTCGCTCAATGTCAGGTACTTCTCCCAACAAGATTCCTCATCCACAACGTCTGCAGGCTGTCGTGTCTGCGAAATTTCCGGATCCTTCAAGAAAGAAGGCTCGTGGAGTCCCAAGGGCCTGGTAGAAGCATGAGGGGACCCTTGTCCCGAATGTCCACTCTCACCTCTATTACCATGCTGTCCCATATTGCTAGCTTCTCCTTTCTCCGCATGAGCCTCGATCCTACCCTGTGCTAACCTCTCAGTGAGCTGGCTCAAATAGAGGTTGGTAGTCTCCTGCTGCTTCACCATATTGGTGAACAGTCGTTTCATCAGATCTACTCCCAACTCTTCACTGTCTCTGTCTCTGTCTCCCATCTTTCAACCCCAACAGGCTGGAGAAACAACAGCTCTGATACCACTGAAATATCCCTTGTTGGGATCTTACAAAAAATTGACAAAATACAGAAATTTGCAGCAAATACTAAATCTGATTTTTTTCTGATTTTATGCAGAAAATTACAGCTAGGGCAGCGAACAGTAAAATATGAATAACTCCCAAAATATCCGCTCAAATCACTTGAAATTTTAAAGAGAACTAGATAATAATATAAAGAACACAAGGGAAATATTTTTGGAATTTTTCAGTCAATATAACGCTGCCAGAAATTTACAGCGTGCCTAAAATAGCCGAAAACTTCTAAAATTAATATCTTTTGCTAAAGAAGTCCAAATGAGCTGAAATTTTGGATCTTGGGCCACAAAAATATGAAGAATAATATTCCAAAATTAGTTTTCGCACAGCAAACACGAAACCCTAATTTTGCCCTAAAAAGTAGGTCGCCCAACACATTTAGGGCATCAATTCAGCTCCAAACTTCTAAAATTCATATCTTTCCGATTACAAGTGCAAAAAATATGAAACTTGGGAAATAACATATATAAATATAGTAGATGACTTTCCAACCTTCAGATCTGAAAACGGCCAACTGGAAACCCTAAAAATTAGGGCTGCAATCTCCCAAACAAGTCGCCCTCCTTGGTAGATGACCAAAACCCTTGTGAAAAGTTCTGTAGATGATGCCAAACCCTTCCTTTATTGCTGCCGTAGGTCTGATCCGAAAACCAGCTGAAAATCTCCACCCAAACTCACCAAAACCTTCAAAACCCTATCTCTGAAAACCCTGAAAATACCTCTGTAAAACAGCCCTGAAATCAGCTTCAAATGACAAGCTAGGGTAGATCTCTCACTACCGAAGAATGCCCTGCTAGCTAGGGATGGATCTCTCACCACCGAAGCTAGGGTTCCCGTGGGATCTTACTCCACAAGCTAAAAAGTTGCAAACAGCAGTTGCACATGAAAGAAATATAAGTGTATGCATGAGTGATCTCCCACTACACCCTCCATCTCCTTATATAGCTTTTTATGAGCCCCAATGAAGAAATATAACATTTAATGCAATACATATCCCCTCAAGTCGCCAAAAAGGGACTTTAAGTGGCCCCAACGAAGAAACATAACATTAAATGCCAAAAGTGTCCACTTAAGTGATCCCAACGACAAAATAGAACACAAAGGGCCCATTAGACCCTCCCAACGCCCAAAATATAACAAAAACATAGTAGGAAATCAGACAACCATCCCCAATAACCTCCAAAGTCGTTAGTCCCTTGGGAATGACCAGGGCTAAGACCAAAATAGGGCCGTTAGGCCAACTGCTCGGAATTGGGGACATTAGCACTAGCGCATTGGCAAACCTCAACACAGGATATTTAGATGGTCACATGGACGGAAATAGACATATTGAAGCCTTAAGGACAAGGGACAATCTGAGCAGCAAAGAGAAGGAAGAGGGAGGCAAGACCCATCCATCTGCTTTGAAAGATCGACACTTGGAAAGAAGGAAAATGAAGCACATAAAGGGTAAGTTAATTAAACAATTGCTTGTTAGAAATCCTAAGAGGGTTAGAGTTTCCGACAACTAGAGCTAGTGCTCTGTACCAAGAACAAACCAAAGAAGAGCAGAGCAACGGAAGGAGAGAACCTTGGAAAGTCTCCACATAGGCGAATCAAATCCCTCTAGGCAACCTAAGGATTCCCATAAACAAGCCAAAGCTAACCATGTGAGTGGTAGGGCATATCCCAAAATCCAATACAGAATGCCTAGCATTGGAAGAAACAAAAAAATATCTGCAAAAGGTGGCCCTAACTGGGAGAATAGCAAGAAGATGACCAACGAATGGCATTCTTGAAAACCAGATCATGAACAATTGACATCAAACAATTGTAACCAGTATTCGCCACCTCCCCAAAGGCCACTTCATCACATGCTTTCAATCAACAAAGTAATGCAACAAGATCCTTGAGGTGGGGCCATGGCAATTTAAGGACTCAAAACTTCTACTTAAACCAAGGTGTTAACACTTCAAGAGTGAAGCATTCCCACCATCACCAAGAGAAATATGGGTAGTATTTTACACCGTTAATTGAATGTTGGAACAAGGATAACCATGTAGTCATTGGAAACAGTATTGGGGAATTGCAAGAGAATGATCCGACCACCCTTGAGAAATCAGCTTAAAATACTATTGACACCTTTGAGCCTCTCCCAAAATTGATAAGTGTTGCTTCCTTGTTTGGAAATTCATCTAGAATCTAGATTTTATAGGGGTTCCATTCAGATGCCACCAATGTCATGAAATAGGGCATGAGTTGCAATGTCGCTCCCTTGTTCCCAAAGCAGGAGGTTTCCTTGGAAATAAGCCTGGAAAAATAAACAAGTTTCAAAAGAAGAGAAAAATTCTTCTATAACAGAAACCATAAATGGTATGGTGGTACATTGCAAATAGATCACCCCCAAAAACGAAAATCGAGGGGCAATCTCCTAACATTTAAGTTCAAGTTACAATTAGTGACCCTATCTCACTTGTTGGTCTGAATTAAGCATGCAATTTGGTGGACAACACACTAATTTTGGGGCTTAATCTGTTATAGCAGTAAAACTGAAATTAACAGAACACATATAGAAAATCCAATAGTATTTTATTGCAAAATGAGATCATATACAAAAGAGCAATCTCTATAGGAGAGGTGTATGCCCCATCTGCTTCACACCATGCTATCTATTTTATAGCTTAACAATGCAAAAACTCGTAGTTACTGAAACGAGTAAATGAAGGGTTTCTGAACAGGAAATGAAACATCACCTGATATGAGGATGACATGCATCCACCTTAGAAGTGGAAATGAATGGACAGAAATGGACAAATAGCCAACCTTAGGTAGCTTATGTTACTATTCTAGTAGGTCCACTTGTCGGGGTCGTATCTCTTAGCTCGTTGATAAGAAATTAAAACTGCAACATGCATTGGAAAGCTCGTCAAGCAAACTAGTTTTTGTGCCCTTAGATTGTGCCTTCAACATCCCGTTTAGGGCACCAACGAAAGTTTCGGTCCCCAATTCCACTTTGAAGGGTCCTGAAAATGAAAAATACAAAACATGCATCAAAAACTAAAAAAAAATTGGAATTTTTTAGAATTACGGTTTGAAAGGCCATTTGGATAACTTGCTCCTTTGCAAACAATTTGGAGAAGCGCAAGAGGGTTATGAGAAACAAAGTGGGCCACTAACATTGACCTAGGACATGAAGGAAACTATCCTAAGCATCCTCACCCTCAAAAAAATATTCTCGACCTTAAAGCTCTATCGGCATAAACAAAGGAAATAAAGGACATCGGTCTAGAAGACACCAATTTAAAATAATCATAAAGTCATGTTCCCTTTTTCAAATAAAGAAAAATAATAAAGTTAATGTTTTTAAGTTGTCAAGTCACTCACTTTTTATTAATTATTAAAATAAAAATAAAGTTGACTTTACAAATAAAGTAAAAGCCAGCAGTAAATTAGAAGATGGAGAGTCACTTTAGTAATCCCACATGGAGCGCCCAACTTGGGAAAAAGGCAATGGAAAATTATAAAAGAAGGGCTTGGGGTTTCAATTGAGACTTATGTAATTTCACTTTGGAGAGTTGAATGTATTTGCTTTCAGTTTCAGCCATAGACGGAAACCCTCCTTGGTATCCTATTGGGGATGAAACCCCTCAATAGAATTCAGATTTGAGGACGAAAACCCTCAACATCTAATGCTCTTAACAAATAGTGGTTGGTGAGACGCCAATTGTAATTAAGAAGACTCAACATCAGGTTGCTACAAGAAATAAAACTCTCAGAGGAATAATAAACCAGCCTGCTGTCTCACGAATGGAGATACAAGTATAATTTTGCAGACAGTATCATGAGGGTGTTTGGTGGGTTGTGCATCTCATGTAACCCATCATCCATCAAATGCAAGCTTGTAAACAAAGGAATCAATTGGAGGGCATGCAAAGTGGAAAACTTCACGGACATTGCATACATAATTAGTAATGGATAATGGTTCCAACAACCTCATGAGAAAAAGTAGAACTTGAGAAGAACTAACAATGCTCCTGGATCAAATGAAATACTGAAATTTGCTATTTTGGATGGGCATTTGGAGGTTTCATTGCCATTCTTAAACCATCAAAACAATGAGGTGGATGCTCCAGGGAAACAGTGTTGGAAAATAACTTCAAACAGTTTATCTCCCAAAATGCACTAATAGATATAGAACCAAAATTTGGCACATTTACATGGACAAATCCAAGGACAAGCTTCAGCAACATGGCCAAAAGATTAGACAGGTTTTTGGTGTCCCCAAAATGGCTGGAGAAAAACTGGATAGCCGAGTCTGCAATCCTCAAGATCTCATGTTCTCAGTCGGAAAATAATATTAAACAGTTTATCTCACAAAATGCACTAATATATATAGAAGAAAAATCTGGCACGTGCATGGACAAATCAAAAGAAAAGCTTCAACAACATAGCTAAAAGATTAGACAGGTTTTTGGTGACCCAAAAATGGCTGGGGAACATCTGGATAGCTGAGTCTGCAATTCTCAATATTTCAGGTTCTGAGTCGGAAAACCACTTAAGAGTTAAAACAGTTTATCTTGTAAAATGCACTAATAGATATAGAACAATAATCTAGCACATTTACATGGACGGATCAAAGGAAAAGCTTCAGCAACATAGCCAAAAGATTGGACAGGTTTTTGGCATCCCCAAAATGGCTGGAGAAAAACTAAATAGCTCTGCAATCCTCAATATCTCAGGTTCAGACCACCGCCCCATTTTTCTGGATGTTAAACTGATTATCCTTAATAAATGACCCTTCAAATTTGAGATAATGCGGCTGAAGGACCCAGACATCCAAGAACTAACGAAAAAATGGTTGCTAGATTGCCTCACAATCCAAGGGTCCAAAATGTTCCGTTTTTCCCAAAAACTGAAATATGTTGAGAGCTTCCTCAAAAACTCAAATCTGAAGGTCTCTGTTAACATCTTCAAAGAAAAGGATGCCATTGATGTAGGGAGAGGCCTAAAGAAAATCAGACCCAACAAATGACACTCGAAATGTTTTGAATAGAAGCAAACACTGGCTAAACTGTAACAGGTCTACCGTCTACCTCAAATAGAAAATCTTCTGGAAGGAAAAGTCTGGAGAAGCATGGTTTGAGGAAGACAAATTTATGTATAGAGTTGGAGAATTTCAATCAGATTAAAAAATTCATAGGATTTTATTTCAAGGAAAAACAAAAAAGTGATTAAAAATTTAATACATCACATAAAATATTTATTGTTTCATAGATTATCACCAAAGGAAATATTCAGGTTATCTAAATTTTTTGGGTTGAACCCTGCCTGCCGATGACCATCCAAAGGAAGAACAATATCCAACAAGATGATCATAAATATGTGAGAAATATTTTTCTATACTCTTTTTGTGAGAATTACAAAGCTTTGCATTTATAAAGATATTTTTTATGTTTTGAGAAAACAAAATCAATATAACTCATTGCATGTAGAAAGTTTACATTCAACAGACACACATGCAACCATGATCATTAATGATGGAAAAAATTCAAAGCCGTGTCAAAGCTCACAGAAGTATACACTGCCTTCTCTCCAAGATGAGCCCACTGTCTAGTTTTGCAACTGGCACAGCAATATTTGCCACAAGAGGTTTAATTGGCCTTTACCAATGAATTGTGTTCTTGAGTAGAGCCAATATTGAAAGGAAACTCCAGTACTTAAGAGCTTATGTCTTTAATGTTGTTTGTTCTGCAATTTCTGCAGCAAGGTCCTTGGTCTCCTTCTCAATCCCCTCACCAAGATTGTAACGTACAAACCTTCTGACTCGAATGTTTTCTCCTAAAGATGCAACTGCCTGCTTCACAAAATCTTTAACAAGAATGCTATCATCCTTGATAAAAGGCTGTTCAAGCAGTGCTATCTCATATAACCTCTTAGTTATCCGCCCTTCCACGATCTTTTCTCGAATATTTTCAGGTTTTGCAAGGAGGTCTTCCCTTTGCATTTCTATCTCTCTTTCCTTTTCCACTACCTTCTTTGGGATATCCTCTGTGCTGACATACTGAACCTGTGGATAGGCCACCACCTGCATTGCCAAGTCTTCTACTAGTTGCTTGAAGATATCCCCTCGTGCAACAAAATCAGTCTCACTGTTGACCTCAATCAAGACACCAATACGGCTGTCATGGATATAGGAACCTATTCTTCCCTCAGCTGCTATTCTTCCCGACTTCTTATCGGCACTTGCTAAACCTTTCTTCCTCAAAAACTCCTGTGCTTTTTCAAGGTCACCACCTGTTTCTGTCAGAGCTTTCTTACAGTCCATCATACCTGCCCCAGTTTCCTCCCGAAGTTGCTTTACCAATGCTGCAGAGATGAGAGTTTGGCTGCGTGTAGAAGCACAATTTCATCGGTCAATAGTCAAATTAATAAAATGACATTCGCGGATATCATTCTTAAAATAAATCCTTGAAATACGGCAGGAGTATTAAGCCTATTGACACAAATTTAATAACATGCAAGCATCCAAGGTTTTAGATCATGCATTTAGGGTAACCTCCTTCAACCATTCATTAAAGACAAACAATATGTGAGAGATTATGGAAAACAAATAGCAGTAAATGATATGAACATGTGGGTAAGGTCTTTTTCTAACACGAATATTCTCAAATCTACAGTTTAGTTCCAAATTCACAATGCCTATAGTTTTACAGTTTATATCATTATGATGATTAAATAGTTAGATATATTCATCACAGACATGTTTCAACAATCTGAAACTACAACTACATTCCTAGGTTGCAGTTAAAATTCTTTAAAACCTAGTCAGAACAAGTGAAATTGACTCTTCAGAACATCTAAAAGATTAAAATATAAAGCTTGCCATGAAAACTGCAGTAAAATATGAGAAATGTCATCTAAAAGTGTTTACTGCAAGACCCAAAAGTAAAGCTCTGTAAATGGCCAGCCATCAACAGATCATTAGACACTTCAAAGCTTCTATGTAATTCAGTTATTTTTCATGTGTAAATAATTTTCCTCAAAATAAGATGTGTGCCTCAAAAAAAGAATAATTTCATATGGTAGATCACTATTTGGTTTCAAATCAAAACAGGATCCAACAAACAACGACACGGATATATCTCACAGAAAGGGGCCATGATCTGGAAAATTAGCAATAAATACGAATTTCCAGAAATCACCTAGCAACAAAAATGGCACTCACCACCCCCTGCATTCTCATTGAAATGCATATGCACGCACATGTCAACAATATTTATCATCTGAAAAGAAGACAAACTATAATTAAATTACTACAAAGAAAACAGAAATTGGCATGTAGAGAAGAAATGCTTCTCAGATATGATATCATCCAAGAGAGTCCAAATACATAATCTCTTATACAGCTCAATATAACAATCGCCTTTATTTAAAATATCAGAGATAAAAAATTTAAAAAGCATTACCGTCCAATTTCAGCCAATTGCATGATACAGAAAGACACTTAAGGGCCATTTTCTTTTAAATTACGATGAGCTAAGAAATACGTTTTTGATGGTTTTATTGGCAACTTGCATGCCAAACATGCTTGTGAAGAATGCTTGCACACGTGCCATACTGTATGAAAAGATAAACATTGTGACTGTAAAAGATAAAAGGTTTAGGTGTGCCAGATCATTTTGGCCAAAAAGGCAGGTAGGTAGGCATCAGATGATTTTTGTTTATACAATGTTAAGTTCCTTGTATAATAGGTCAACCTTACGAACTACTAAAGTTCTTTTAACCACACTTTCTAGAGTCATTTTTTCTCACTTAAACACAAGTTCATTTAAGGTTTGGCACGTAAATACCATAAGGTCCATGTGGACTCTTTAAAACCTCACAAGTCCTAAATTTAGTCTCTTATAACTTCCTCCCTTTGGGTTGACTGACACACTTTTGCAGTGTTCATCTCAACACTAAGCAATTTGTTTTTCTCAAGGTCGTCAAGTATCTCTCTACTTTGGTTACAAGGTTCTCTGATTATTTATACTTTCATCTTGAGAATTATTCTTGACAAAAAAATTACCAAACTTTGACGGCATTTCTACAAACAATGTTTTACATGTGGACATAGGAAGATAATTACCAGTAAGATTATAGCATTGAACAGTAATGAAAGGCTACTTTCTTCTGTAAGCATGCAACACCTTAGCAATTCATCCAATATATCTATGCAAAGATATCTATATCAGGCATGCTATATTGCCAACAAAGCCTCCCATACAGTCCCAGAATGATAGGTGACAATGGTCATAATGTATCAACTCTCGGGCAAACGGCGATCAGTCAAACTTGATTCCATGCCTTTTTATCTAACACCAGGTGCAAAGACAACCTTTAAGGCCCTATCCTTGTGTGTATTTCAATATATTGGCAAATAACACAAAATCAAAGTCAAATCAAAATAAAGGTTTGACCTTCAATTTTCAACAAAATATGTTGAAGCCCCTATTATGGGGTGTATTTCAACTTATTGGCAAATGACACTACATCAACATCAAATCACAGTCAAATTATCAACAATTTATTGCGAAGTCCAATATACAATTATGTTATCCCTAGTTTTATTGGTGTGTCTTTTTGTAGTACTACTACTTCTTTGTCATTAGTCACTATGTTGCCAGGAAACGGAAACGGAAACAGGTACGAAACGCGGAAACGGCAATTTTCAAAAAACCTTGGATACGAACCGTCGACGGAAACGTCCGTACAATATATTATTAAAAAAATAATATATATATATATATATATATATATATATGCATAATACTCATTTTATGATTGTAAATTTGTAGACCATAAGAGATAATTGATAAAGCACTCAAAATATTTTGTATTCATTGAAATTTGAACTTCTAAAGAGTCATAACTCATCATTCAACATAGTTACAATTTCAATGATTCACATATACATGATAATAATCTAGATAAGTTAGAAGTTTTTTTTTTTTTAAATTTAAAAAAATAAAATAAAATAAAATAAAATTTTGGAAACGTTTCGGACACGTTTCGTACCCGTTTCGCGTTTCCGAAACGTTTCCAGGAAGAAACGTGGACCCCTTAGGCGTTTCTTGGCTACATAGATTAGTCATAATAGTCAAATTTTGTCTTCATGTATCAAGTTTTGTCATCATGTATGCACACTTTGCCAACCACTGTTGTCGATGTAGTAGGCACTGTAACATATTAAACACATAAGATTTTATTTAATTGTTGACAGTTGCCCCAACTGTTGTAGATGAGTGGGAACCTCTTACTATCAGGAGGCCCCTCTTCAAAGTTGAAGATTATCACCAAGGGTTTGTGCTTTCCTATAGAGAATGCTCTAGACTTCGTGTACTTAGAGTAGTTACACCAATAGAGTGACACTACACATGTTCATGTTAAGAGTGAAAGGAATTCTACGTCCATGTTGATGCCTCAACTTTTTCTATTGAATGTATACTAGCACAGAAAGTCATGGGTTGGACCCCCCAATCTATTTTTCCAGCAGAATACATTGGAGACCAATTATAGCACAACGAAGCGAGAAACTCTTGGGATGGTCTATTTTTTTTCAAAACATTAGACACTAACTAATCCTTGTCTTTTATATGGACCATCAAGTGCTCCTATACATGATCAACAAGTTGGTGATCAATTGATGAGTTGGAAAATTGTTGTTTCTCTTGAAAGAATTTACATTCAATATCATAGACCGACCAGGAAAGAGCCATGTGGTAGCAGACCAACTTTTGAGGATGATTTCTCATATGCATATCTATTCTAGATAGTATATTGCCATCACGGTATAAGAACATCGGAACTTCCTGTGACCGCATCATTTCTAAAGGACATGCAACCAGCATAAAGATGAAAGATTATACTTAAATTTGGTTCACATTGGAATATAAGCTCAATGACTAAAGAACCCGAGGGAATGACTCTTGTAGTTGACCGTGGGATGACAAGCAAAGAGTAATGGCTTTGTGGAGGACAACGGTCATGCAAAGAAGGAAACACTAGCATGACAAGCACCTACAGAGAATGAATTCTAAACTAGGTGCCATAGTGGCGAAGTCTAATGGCCATTGAGAAATTATATATGTAAAAATTATAACTTATGGGTCTGACCATTTATAATCAATGAGGCATTGGCATAAAGGTTGGTGTGAATGGAGAACTTGGACAAAAAACCTTTCAAAGGCATAGTGGTTGAAATTAGACCTTCATAAACCACAAACCCTGCCATTGGTAAACAAAAAATAAATGTAGACTCTAAGAATTTAAGGAAGAAAAATATTTTAAATTATTAAGTGCCTTCAATAGGTTAAAGTGAAAGATGTTAAAATTTTGGAAGATTTATTGAGCTACAAAGTAAAAGATAAAGGAAAGTTGAAATATAGAAATAAACTTTAAAGGAGCCAAAACTAAAATAAAATACAAAAGAGGCAAGTGGGAGTGCTCATAAAATCAAAATTGGAGATGAAATGTTATAAAAGGAGGGTACAACTATTATTCAAACACCACTCTCAATCTTTCCATTGACTGCAAAGGATTTTTAGGGAAAGAAAATCACAAAAGGAAAGAAAGGCAAGAATTTCAGTGACAAGCACAACATCCAACCTAGCAATTTTAAATTTATTTTTCTAAGAGTTTCGTAGTAGCTAACTTGGTAGAAGAGTAGAAACCCCTATTCAAGAATGTCTTCCCAAATATCTTCTTCAAATTCTAGAGTAACCTTGATAATTTCCAACACACTTCGCAAGATAAATTTGAGTAAGGGAGGCACAATGTCTGAGATAGAGCAAAACAAGGATATTTCAAGCAAAGATTGAGGCATAATACGAATCTGCATGCAACTCGAGGATACTAACAACATTGTACAGACTTGAGAAAACATTAAGACTACTGAAAAACATAACATAAATGTTGTATAGGTATGCACACATCTCAAGGAAATCTGTCAAAATTGTACAAATCTATGCAAGTGTCAAATCTACTACCAAACATCATATGAACATCAAGACATGAGACATGCAGGTGAGCACGGACATTGTACAGATGTCAAGATATAGACATGGCAATCTACGAAAAAAAAATGAATTGAAATTATATTGATGTCCACGAATTACCAAAAGTAGGTCAATGGGACTCAAGAATACATATAATTACAATAGAAAATGATAGGCTAAAGGATCCTAGGAACAAGAACTAAGTAAAAAAGAACAAAAGTACTGAAAAAAATGAGGGGTAAACCCAAAGCAATAAATCCCCAAATCATGTTTCTCAAGATAGCCATACAAATAATGCAAGGGGAGCAAGAACACCCAAAGAGCAAGTGGTCCCATCAAACATCTCCAACCACGCCTGAGACAGAGGAATCATCTATGTCATTGTCTAGCACTATGAAAGGGCCAATGTAGGATCTAATAATGCTCATCTATCTATAGTTGAGAGGGGCATTCTGGGTAATCCTAGGAAGAAGTAAAGTACTTCCACTAGAATCCCTTCTAACATCAAAGGCTAAAGAAATTCTCATGGCAGCAAAGAAACTCAAAACATGTGTCTATCCCCACAACATGGGAAGTGGTTAAGGAGTAGATCCAAGATGCCGAGGAAAAAATCCATGATGTTAAGGAGCAGATCCCTGTTGCTGAGATATAATGTTGCGGAATCTTACTAGTAGTGTTGTGTAAGGATGAGCGTCGCCTCACTAACCTATCTCCTGAGCGTGTGAAGTAGCAGTATCCAAAGGGCGTTTAATATCGCCAACCTCCATAATGAGTTGAAATAGACAATCAACTTGGGGGGCTCCCTGTTGGGCGCTGCATCAAAGGGTGACAACCCCTCAAAGGAAAACGAGCCAAGCATCGTTGGTCCAAGTACCAAAAGAAAGTGGACAATCCCCAAGTCTCTATGAAGTAGTGTTATGCAGGGACGCGTTCCGGCCATTTTCCTCACGTCCCAGATGTCTGGGACGTCCTGGGGACTTGGGGACGAGGACGAGATGTTTCCCTACCGTCCCTAATTTCCAAAAAAAGGGGGGACATCCCGAGGACGTCCCCCACAAACCAGGAACGCACCTGGGACGTCCCGGGTGCAAAGGGACTTCACGACGTCCCCCACAAAATATGCACTTTTCCAACATTAAAATATGTCGAATTTTAGTTTTATAATACTTTTTTTATATTTTTTTAAAATTTTAATACATTCTAGTAAAAAACAACATGCAAAGTTCTCATAATTGCCATAAACTGCAATTTATTATTTTGGATTGCCTGAAAGCAGAGTAACTGATTATCTGTCAATAATGACGAACTAAATGGAAAATGGTCAGAGAAAGATGAAGGCCTGTAGTAAGTACCATCCTTGTGAATGATGAAAATTCCCAATATATCTCACTGTTCTACTCAAGTAAGCACTGTCACTGTACTGGAATAATATTCTGATGTGACCATTTTCGACATGTCACTTGTACAGAAATTCAAACTTCATTAGGGAAAGACAAGCAGATCACATTTATTCTGCCTTGCCAGTACCACTTTATGTTTTACGGCTCTCCATATGTCTAAGCAATACTCTCAATAATTTCCATTCTTGTTTTCACTTTGAATTGCCATATGCAAACTGCAAACCATAACACCTATAAAACAAAGGTTACCTTTTGAATTAAAAATCCTAGCAGCCCGTGAAAGAAAGAAAAAATGGATATACATACATACATACATACATACATACATACATACATACATACATATATATATATATATATATATATATATATATATACATATATATATATATATATATATATATATATATATATTAAAAACATATAGATCTACTTAAATGGGAAATAGAAAAAAGTTAAATGAAAAACTTCAAATAAAGACTCTTACCTCTTAAATCCCCGTCAAAATCTTTTGAAGCTGAAGCAAATGAATTAATTCGATTAATCATTATGGTTTCAATCTTCAAACTTTCAATGTATTAAGTCATTAGGTTATTGAATTATTCTTTATTCATGTTATATTTGTAAAATAAATAAAATATATATATTTTTTATTAGCCGTCCCCTTGCCGTCCCCCCGCCGTCCCCAAATTTTCAAAAAAAATTGCCGTCCCGGAAACCCCGTCCCTACGTCCCGATGTCCCAACGTCCCGGAGTCTTAGGTAGCTACGCTATAAAGCTAGTTGTATCTCGCCTAGAACTCATAGTAAATGGGGCATCTGAAAAATTAAGTCATCCTCAAGACAATGATCTTGTCCCCACGCGGAACATGATGATCAATCTCAAATTGCAATTGGTGTAAGCACACCCTCAATTGGCCGAGGAAAAACTTTTCATATCCCATTTCCGGGTATGTCCTTGAAGACATTATTTGATTAATAATTGGCTTCTTGTTATTGAACAATGAATAATTATGATTAATAATAGTTGCCTATTGATGAGTATGTTGTGGATAGTAAGTGGATCTCTTAGATTGAGCACTGGATTATGCAGTAGTTGTTAAGTATTGCTTAGAGATTACTTGTTTAGTATACAACATGTTATATTTGCTTCAGCTATATATATAAATGTCTAAGACTAACTACCACCTTTTGCGGCTTGAGGTAGATGCAGGACAAGTTCCCCCTCGCTGAGACTTGGATACCTAGAGGGAGGGCATCATCAGGGAGAAGAGATCATATCGAGGCAAACACTTCCGCATAGGAAAAGCCCGAGATCTTGCACACACCACATAGCGGTATTGATGCAGGAGCATCAACTCTCAACATGTACATATGAAGGATATCACTAATTTCGGCTTCCTGAGTGAGATCATAGGTCCTAGTGGTCATTTCAAGTCTATTATGTATGCTAGTTCAGTTCAAGTCCTTCAAAATTTCTAATTAGACCAGTTGCCTCCAAATGTCAATTTGAACCCTTGAAGGCAATTTTGGAGTGTAATTGGAGTTATGATGCATTCTTGGAGCTACTAAACATTTGTATGGATGAAATGAAGCAATTAGGGGTGGTTTTAAGTACTCTCTTAGAATAGGGGTCATATCAAGTTAGTTTACTTTCATAAGTTTAAGTCACCTTGTCTAAAAGACCTCCAATTGTGACATTTTGCATATGAACCATGAGTTAGGAGCTTATATTCGATTAGAAGCTGAGTGAAGGGTCTCAAAGACCAAAATGTAACTGTCTAATTCATTCCCATTCAAATGGAAATCAAGAAAGAGCTTCAAGAAGGAAATATAGTGTTTGTGTATGCATTTTTTGTGACTCTATAACTGTATGAATACCTCTGTGATTGTTGAATGTTCATGGAGATTTGATGTTTGATTAGATAGGAAGTTGTAACTGATCTGTGCAGGGCCTTTGTATCAAGTTTGGGGTGAATAGCATAGTATGTGTACATTAGTGTATGTGAGCGCAGATTGTGAAGTTTGATCAAACTGTGAGTTCAATATTTGAGAAATCTGTGTTGACAGTATTCCAAGTTTGGTAGGAGGAGAACCATATTGGTTTATTGATTTTTAGATCTCTTGTAAAGTTTCAAACTTTGTGCAAGTACTTGCTAGAACAGGGTATACTGTAGAATGTGTTTGAACTTGATCCAAGCACTTGTGGAAACAACTTTGTTAGACTGAGAATGAGGTAAAAGGTGTCACTTTGAGGCATGTTGTTTGTGGAACTGTTGATAAGATGTGAAACCATAGGATGGATTGAACCTATTCATGCATGCAAGTGATTTGAATGTAAGCCTTATTAACTTAACAGTGGAAGTCTTTTCCTGATCTGTGATGGCATGTAAACTATGACTGTAACCAACTTGACAATGCATCTTGTTGAATCTACAAACAAGGTTGATAGAAAGAAGTTGCATAGTGTATTGGGTGAATAGAAAGGAACTCAGATTGTGCTTGCTTTGTTTTGATAGAAAATACAAGAGCTCTCTAACTGTGAACTGTGCATGCACGTTAGCAGGGCAGTACAAAGAAAGATTAATGGAGGATTTCGCATGTGAATTATGAACCACTGGCAAATACAACACTTAGGAAAGCACGAGACAGACCTCCATGAGAGAATTTGGATCTTGAGAGTGTTTGTAAAAGATTTTATAACATTTTTTCTTCCCTCGGGCTTCTAGGAGGGTTTCCTGGAGTCACAGCTAGGGTTTGTATTTTGGACCCTCAGATCACACTCTTTTGCTACCAAAATTTCAACATATCAGGGCAAGGATCCATTGTAGGGTATTTTGAAGGAATTTTGTGTTTTGAAGGGTGGAATTTAAACTTATGTTTGACAGTTGGGGCAAGAAGTAGAAAAACACAGTCAAGGCCTAACAAAAAGAACCTAGTTACAAAGGAGATACGGGATACAAGTAGAGTCGGGCACTGAAATCTTAGAGATATCTAAAACCCTTTAAAGGGTGCTCGAAAAACCTTTCCTTTTGTGTTGAAGCTCCATAGAAACACTTCTGTGCATGACAGTTATAGGAGACAGATCTAGTGAAGGGTTTTGAGCAAGATTGCTAAGGATGAAGTATAGAGAACAATACAAGGGGTGAAAGGTTGAAACTTTGTATACACCTTAGGTGTGGGGAAGAGTCACTAAAAATGGTTTTAGCTCCCTGTGGATGTCTTTGGTTTTCCTCAGCCATGGTTGGATCAAAATGCATTGTTTTGAGGGACTAAATGACAAATTTTGGGCAATAGTAAAAGATTGACTACTTGAATCTTTTCCATCAAGTTTGAGATTAATTTAGTGTTGTCTAGAGTGCAAGAGCAAGGTGCAGGATGAGAGAAGGTGTAAGAAAACAAAAGAAGACCAAAGTGGATTGCTCAAGTGAAGAACATGTCTTAAGGGTACTGATTGCAAGTTGAGTAAGTAAGTAAAGGATTGGAATCATGATTCCTTTCTATCATTTTTTTTTATGATCTAGTGTTGTTTGAAGAGCATGAAACAGGCATGATGATTAGAAACCTTTTAAATGATAAGTAATCAGATTCTTGCATTATAAGCCAAACTAGACACATTGTGAACCTTGAAAGATCCTTCCATTGCAGAGCAAGGAAGAGGTGAATTTTGTAAACATCTTGGTAACTGACTAATTGAGCGAGGTTATTTGTTTTTGACTGCATCAGGTATTGTATTTAGTCATTTATAGGATAATTGTTAGATAGTGAGTATGATGTTATCTCATGTTGTCTTGTTAGTATTAGTGCCATATGATTGTTTGTTGGTGTTTTGTATGTGCTTGATGTTGTGTGTTTACTAAGTTGTATTCTACTATGACATCATCCAAGTCGTGTATGCCTCGTAGTGCAAGTAGTAGTAATCATTACTTGGGATACTCTATGTTGTAGCGACACTCAGAACATTCCCGATAACACACACCACTACTTGTGGCACTATTTGACAACTTGAGTTCTCTTGAAAGAGCAACACTTGATGACCCTCACCTAGACATTTAACACTTGACCTATGGACTTGGCCCTCGGTGCAACGATACTCTAGATACACTCAATTTACACATTATGAAGATTGACCACCCAAGATTCATGATATAGGTACTACCTTGGGTTCGGTGGACCTCTCACTTGTGTAATACTAGACTATTATCATTGGTCACCCACTTTTGACCTATGTATTAAAACTCACGATTAATCGCGATTAATCATTTAGGGCAGGCAGAACGATTAATCTTTTGGAAAATCGCTATTTGTGTGGTGCCGATAAATCGGAGATTTCCTGCGCTAAAAACCCTGCAAAAATCGTTGAAAATCGTGGCTTAGGTTTAAATGCAAAAAGTGCAAATCGATTCGTTTTTTTCTCCTATTTCCTCATGCGTGACTCGTTTTTGCTGTTGCGATTTCTCCATTCGTGCCCATTCGTGTCTGGTTTTGTGGGATTTGTGGCGGTTTCGTGGGATTCCAACCAGCTCAAAAAGAAATGGATCTCGTTTTTTTTCTTATCACTTGTTCGCGGCCCTAGCCAGCAGATTCGTAGTATACACTGTAGTATTCATATTAGAACATATTTAGATTTATATTTATTTATTAATAGTTGAATCTATTCACTATGCATGTAATTAGATTTATCTATAGTTATTAATAGTTGAATCTATGAACTATACAGTGTATAATAGTAGACTGTAATTAAACTAAAATTAAAAAAAAAAGTATAGCTATATGTAATAGTAAGTTGCAACAGTAATAATAAATATATTCATAGAACAATGATATTTTACTTGGAACATTAGTAATAGTAATAATAACTATAGTTTATAACTATTCATGACATTAATCTTCTACTTTATTAGTAAAAGTATATTTATAATAACTATACACGTAATAGTAAATTAGTAACTATACACGTAATAGTAAATTAGTAACACTAACCGTAATAATAAATATACAATGTATAACTATTTGTGACACTAATAGTAAATTAGTAATAATAAATATATTTATTGTTAATAGTGAATACAATGATATTTTTTTATATAATTTATTTTATAGAGTCACTTGTCGCATCATTTAACAATGTTTTTATATTTAATTTAAGTTTATTTTATGAATTTTGATGTTTTTAAAAGTAGTGATAAAGTTGCCGATAAATTGCCAATTCCTGATTTCCGAATCAAAATTTGGCCTGCCAATTAATCGCTGATAACAATTTTTTGAACTATGCTTTTGAATATAATGTGGACCTTAATTGACATACTATTTGAGCACCACATGGTGAGCATTGAGGGCTTTCATGAAATTTACCATGTGGCAGATGGATATAATTATTATTATCATTGGATATTATCCTTTTTACCACAAAGCTATTTACCATCATGCACCACTTAAAGGGTTTGACTAAATCATAAAAGCCCTAATTTGAAAAGGGTGTTGCATGAGTTGAAACTTTAATTAGAAAATCTAATTCTTTAAGCAAAGCAAGCATGCATGGCTTTGAAGATCTTTTGGAAGCCTTAGATTGGAAATGGCAGTAGTTGCATGAGCTTGGAGGGTTACATTGGAGTTCTAAACCGAACAATCTAAGACTGGTTTATTATTCTTAGGACATGCATTTATTCTGAGAACAAGATAGAGAGAATCCAGGAGTCTTGAAATCCCTCATGCAAAGGATTGTTTTGTGAAACCCATTTATAGTGATCATTCGAACTACAGTTAACGGGAAGATAAAAGATTATATTATGAATTCTCGTTTCATAGCCACTACACAAGTTTTTGAAGCTTTCATTTTAAGGTTTGGATCTGATTTTGGCTTTTGGTATTGGCAAGAGGTGGTGGAGATTTGGAGCTCATAGGAATCAAGCTAGGGCACTGCAACCCTAAAGCAATCACTTTTGTTATTTGTTTACACTTACAAGGATGTCTCTATTGCTTCTAACCAAGCTTGCTACATTGTTTGTAAGAAGTATGATTTTTCATTCTAAAAGTGGATGATTGCATCGCCTGATTTTGAGTGCAATAGTGTTCACCCTAGGATTTGTTATGTTTGTTGTCCTGTGGATGTAGTGGTAGCTGCTTTTGTTACCATTTTTGAGTTAGAAAGAAATCCTTGATGAATTGGTTGCCCTATGTTTGGAAAGTATTAGCCCCTCCCAACTTCATGGGACTCTACATTTCAGAAAATAATATTACAAGGAAATAGGGGAAACCCTGACCTATCTTTTAAGCATTTATTCCCAGCCAGGATAAATTGTAACATGCTTTACAATCCCTTTTAAAGAAAGAGTATATAGTGGATTTTATCCTACAGGTTAAATCTGGGATTACCAGGTGTTTGACCTAATCTATAAGTGGTTTGGGGCATGACATGAAAATAGAACTAGGGTTATTTCTCTTAGGCCTGAACTATTAATTGTAATAGATGCATGCATAGCTGTAACCCCGTGGCAGGATGGATTCCTTCAATAGGTTTTGTATGCCCTGACTAGAGGTCTGTAACCTAGCTTTCTTGCAAGCGCTCTATATCCATGCATGGCTATAGGGACTTATTGGATAGAGTTATGAGGGACATGCCACTGTTGGGCTGAATGTTCTTGATGAAATACTTCTAGGGCATCAAGGAACCTTTGTTTGGCTAGGAGACTGTAACAAGCTAAGGAGTTTGACCAAGGATTGATTGGCATATTGCAAATGCTGAGGAAAATTTCTAACCTGGGCCAGCAATCTGGTATAAGGCATACAAAATCTAAAAATTCTATTTGGAAATTGAATGTGCATGACTGTATTGGTTAACCTGTAGGAAGTTAGAAAAACCGTACCACTGTATGATCTGTACCTTGATGCCTGTGATAGGATTCTTAAATCCCTTGGGCATGACTTGTTTATCACCTTGTATGTGGAGGAATTCATGGGATTCCTGGATTGTTATCTGTGCAGATGGATTTAATAGATATAAGGATCCCATCACAGCAATGCCTAACCATAAAACTAATTCTAAACTTTCTGTTTAGTCCATATCAGACTGCACCGCAGCAGCATCGTTATAGACTGGTAGTGATTGACATTGATGTGATCTACCTTTCAATGTACATTGTCTAGGTTAAACTCGTGAATGACTTAATATCTTGATGATCTTGTCTTGGAGACTAGGCTCCTAGCACGTGACTACGGCTTTCTTTTCTAAATTGATCTTGTATTACTATTGAAAATAACACGTACATGACGACCTTGTGTTATGGAGTTGTTGAATTAGAATGAACCTCTAGGCAGTCTTTTCACAGGCACCTGATACTTTGAGGCCCCTCTGTATCTAACTATGCAGGGTGCTTGACTATAGTCCATTCATTACTGCATGTATCATTGGGATTGTGTAAGAATTTTGTATGGGGCTGAACTGGTCCTGGCATTTTTTTATACTAACTAAACCTTGTAGACTGTAGCTTATGCATGATGTGTTGTCCTCATCTCAAACCTGGATTATCTAAACAATATTTGTCAACACCCCCTTAACTTGCTTGGCCAGACATTTGATTGAACATGCATTCTGATTCTCTCTTGTAATCATGTTAAGGTATATATCTGAATAGATGATTCTTTTCCTTTCAGACTTACTGGGGCTGAGTGAAGTTGGAATGGATTATGTGGCCATGTGCTTGGAACTCTGGAGAATGTATCACTTGAATTCAGACCTACTATGAGAGTTTGATTCCATTGTGATTATAATTTACTAACTTGATTTGCTATCACTGTTATAATGGCCTGATTTTCATGCCCTAACTGGCTTTTCTATCCTTAGTACTTAATTCCATATATAAGTCAGGACTGTTGGGGCATAATGAACCTGTATCAACTATGTGTGTGTAGCCACAAGGGCTGTATTTAGGATGTTTGGATTCATTACTATTAAGTGTAGGATGTAGGGTATTTCTGATGTCCAATATGGACTGCTATGATTGTACTCTTTGTACTTTCGCTTCTGATACTTATTTGATTAGATTTGACAGGGGTGAGATACAGACCCTAGACACACATTTGTGTATATGCATACATCTGGCTGTGAATCCCACACTTGAGTGCCCACATATATGTCTAAATCTCATATTCTCACCATGAGACCATGTTTCTCCATTTTAGTGAGCCGCTTTTGCTTTTGTCTGCATCTTGGTTGTGACTTACTTCCAACTCTGAATGAGCAGTGTGGATATGTTGCAGTTGCCTGAAGTTGTTTGTCATTGTTTCATTTGTTTGGGATTGTTGTGTGTGGGGGGGTAACTGAGAACATGTGGTTGGGACCCACAGAAAATCCTAACTCCGTTGGTGCCATCTACATGTTCTCAGTTGTCCTTTGTTTGTAGAGTATAGTATTGAGATAGTTGTGCCATGGACCGATGGACTTGGTTTCATGGTTGTGTGCATCTAAAACATAACCCCAAATTTGGTTGTTTAAAATGCTTTGGTCAAAGTAATGATATAGCTGTATTCTTTGTTCGTCCACAGTACTTCCTAGAGTTGCATGTTTGCGGATGGGTCAGTAGATGGTAGACATACCAAGTTCTATTGATTAGCTTGCATGTGATAGTGGTTGTACAAATAGTTGCACATAGTTCTCAAATTGGTTTGTAAGGTAGTGGATTCCTTTATCTGCCTTCTTTGTTGAAAAACAATTCCCTCATGTTAGGGAGTGAACGGGGATTTTCACAGGTCTGTGGTTGGAGGTAAAGAACCTCGATGATGCTCTCCCTCACAGTTACACATACCTGATCAACCAAAAGTACCTACTCAAAGTTATTTATCATTTATTGTATTGTTGTATTTTGATTTCAAATATGGATGTATTTTGATTTGTACCCTCTTTTATGGGACCTTATGATATTGTATTCATCTAGTTGAACATGATTTGTTCCCCACCACCAAATTATTGATGAAACAGAATTGCAATGTACTTTTCAGTTGTATATTTATGTTGTATGCTCGCTGAATCATGTGCAATGCTAATTAATGGATGCCAATTTTTACGCAATGTGTGATATATACATGAATACACATGAGAATAAATGTGATGAATTATCTGTTATTTTACTTGCTGTTTTAGAATTAATGTTCTTATTGTTATTAGCTTGCGATTAGTTAGTTTATATGAAATAATGAAACCTAGATCCACGTGGATCGATTGCATAACAAACAACAAATTTTACATTTTCCAGTGAAAATCCAATGGGGTTATTGCAAAACCTCAAGCTGTGGACCAATGACATTGGAGAGTCATGACAACAAATGACACCATCCACCACCGGCAAGAAATGCTCAGTGTAAATGGAAGCTTGAGGCTGAGCTACTAAGGATGAGAGGTCCAAGTGAACTAGAAGTATTTCTTGTAGATATCCTCTCTCATAGCTCTTATGATGACCATTATCGGAAAAAGTCAATGACAGGCATCTAAGGAGTACCTGAAAGGAGGTAACCTATCAATAGAGATGCTAATAGGTCGGAGGAGCAAACTAATCACACAATAGCAGCAACTTCAGGATCTATTATGGCCTAATGATGCCATCCTCTTTGAAGAACATAGGGCTAAATTATGCATACATGTCAAGGGCTTGAAGCTAAATCCCCCATAATTTTGAGTATGTGAATGTAGAAAGTAAACTTGAAGATGGTCTCAAGACGCAAAGGCTAGGTGGAAAACTCAGCGGGGACATTGCACTCAGGAACATTTCATTTGTAATGAATCACATGTTGAATCATGAGAGTTTGGACCCTCTCAATAGTAGCCCATTAACAAATCCCAAACTAGGTCCCCCAAACCTTGTACCCATACAAAATCATAGGCTTGATGACCATAGAGAAGAGGAGCATATCCAAAGGGATATCAAAGAAGTCGATTTAAAAATATTGGCACCCAAGATAAATGGCATCAATCCCGAGGTAGCTTGTGAATGATGTTAGCAGGACATTGTGGCAGCAATTGGATGCTAGGAAACTAGTAGTGGACATCTAGAAATTTAAAGAGGATGTCGGGAAAAATGTAGGTGTTGGCAAATTAGTAGGCAGAACAAAAAATCACTTAAGACTTGTAGTTGGTTGAAATTTGAATGTTTTTAGCAATCGACAAGGAATCCAATGTTTACTACATTCCACATAGTTTCTAAAAATGAAGTGGCTTTGCCACGAGTGAATACAAGTAGACAAGAAAAATGGCTTGTGAGATGTGTGGTGTACAAGAGTTAGGGTTCAACACACAAAATATGAATAAGGAACCACCACTGGAGGACTAAAATTGTGAAGGGGCCAATAGAAAACATCTCACTTCTTCAACACACCTCCTAAAGCGAAGTTGATGCATTTGGCTATTAATGTCAGAAATTCAAGAGTTCCAAATGCAAAGAACTCTAACAAGAAAACCTCAAATAAAATTGAAAAGAAAAGCTTGAATCCATATGCCATCATTAGTTACATGGTATGTGGGAATGATTTTCGTAGGTGTATGAAGCATTGTGAAGATGATGAGCTGAAGAAGCTTTCAAGAAAGCTCAAGTAGAGTACGTGTTGCAGATGTCAATGTTCATCTTGCATGTGTATAAACCTCCCCTGAAGAAAATGGTTAAAAGGTACAAACCAGACAATGACATGACAACTATTTCTGTAGAAGGGGCTGTCGGTGACATTGTTTTCATCAACATTTTTTTACAAAATCTTCAAGTTACCCATGGATGGTGAGGAAGCGATAAAACATATTAAAAATAGAGGGCTTATAAATTAGCATTAAATTAATATTAGTTAAGTGTAAATTAATAAATGGTTGTAACCACTTCAACCATTTTGTAACCATTTCGCACATAATAAAATGACAGACACACAATGAACAAGGTGTCCATTCTAGTTTCTCTTCATTCGTTCTTTGTAGATTCTAATCTTTCTTTATACTCTCTACACATATTCTAACGTTGGTATCAAACCCAGAAAAACAAGGAGAAAGCTAAGGGAGGAGGTCAGTTCCATTAAGGCACTAAATACCAAAATTTTGAGGGCATAGTTTGTGTTTACAGTTGCCAAAGGCAACTCAGCCGATCGAGCATATATAGTCCCAAAAATTGCGAATATAGGGTTTTGCATGCACATATACACTCGTGAAGGAAAAAAACGACACCATATATAAAGAAGAGGAGCCAGTAGTTGTGCACCCAAGTTGAGGGGTGTACAACACACATATAAATACATCAAATTTTGAAAAAAAAAATACCCTTTAATAGATTTGTTTTTTCTTAATCTAAATACCTTTTTTTTAGCAATTTTATTTTATGGAAAGTGGTTTTTAAATGGATTTAAATCAAGTAATTTTCCATACAAAGGAAAAAAGGGTGGACCATTAGTAGGGCATTATGTCATGCATTTTTTCCAATTATGTGGCATCATGTGATTGGGTGATTCTTTGATGTGATTTGATATGACACATTTTATTAGCTACTTTTTTTTCAAATGTTGAATGACAAATGTACATGTACTAGTCACTCACTTCACAAATACCCTCACCATTATTGGTCCATGCTCCACTATTGGCTCCTCTCCCTTAATAATAAAAAAACAAGGGCAAAAATGACCACACCAGTCGAGGAGGGAAAACTAGTCGCGGGGGGCAAATACGAGGGCAAAAAAGACCACCATTACTATACATGGGTTGCAGACATCAAAACGACCATGTTTAAAAAAAATGCGAGTTCAGTCATAATTTATAGCAACATTGGTGTTGTATTTTTCGAGGTTTAAAGTGGGGAAAAAATCACAATTTTCACCAATACATACATAACGTCAGTCTACAAGTTGCCTAGGGCACATCAAGTGTTTGATTTAATCGAGGCAGTCTACGAATAAAAACAATATGTTGTATTTTGGTAATATTTAGCTTTAGGTCTTAGGTTTTCAATCAATGTTTGTCATGTTAGTATATGTTTCGTTTAGTTTTATAGATGGTCCATCTCATTGTCTAGTAGAGCCACTCCAAGAGTCTGAAAAATCAGTGGTTTAGTCTTTCTTTTTAGTAACAGTTCGAGTATTATTTTAAAAGTAATTAAGTAAGATTACATTTTTAAATGTTATGTTTAATGTCTATAGTATCCATTGAGTCTTGTGTGTCTTTTGCCTGTATCAAAAGTTGGTGTCAAATAAACTTTTATTGTCAACATCAAGGTCAATGTCTTGGATATGTTATCATAATAGTCACAAATGCAATTGATGGGAGGTTTGATTGTTGAAGACCCACCATATGCTGAAAGTGGTGAGGAAGTTGCTAATAGAGAATACATAGGCCTTTTATGTCTTGAAGCGTCTACCCAAACTATAGCTGAAAACGGTTGTCAACACCTAAATATTGGGAAATTCTCGAAGAATATTGTTCATCCACTATTGGAAAACTATAGCGTCTACCCAAACTATAGCTGAAAATGGTTAACTTGAGGGCTGCCTTAGGCCATCTTATGTCCCATAAACTGCTTTTGGTAGCCTCTAAACGTTAAAACTACTACTTCTTTGATGAACGATCATTTTGCAGTGCACGGTTTCAATCTGCCCCTCAAGAACACAAGTCCCAAGATCTCAGGCCAGCACCTTCTTATGACCACATTCCTTTCACTTGTAAGGGAGTTATTATCATACATATACAAAGCTTGTTTGCTCCACGAGACTCAAACCGGGGAAGTGGAACAGAATAATCAAACATCGTAGATTCTAGGGCCACAGCAATAGGATCAGGAACAACGCTCACACCAAGAGAATCAAAAACGGTTTGTGTGGGTACGGGACGACACTCACACCAAGAGGATCAGGGACAACAACAGCTAAATTTACAACGTTAACTTGGGTTTCAGCGCAAGAGGATCAGGAACAGCAACAGAACAGACTGGGAACGCCAGCTAACCATTTGACACAATGCCCAGCATCAAAATCACATAAATTATATACAACATTGGATAGTATACAGTGTTAGAACTCAGGAATCTTCAGTGGACCTCAACAAGTGTTGGGAACAACTGCCAACCATTTAACAAAATGCCCAGCATCAAAATCACAGAAATTACACACAGCATTGGATAGTCTAAAGAAATTACACACAACATCAAAATCACATAAATTACACACAACATTGGATAGTTTAGAGTGCCTACTAACTATTTGACAAAATGCCCAATAATAAAATCACAGAAATTACACTCAACATTAGATAGCCTATAATGTCTATTAGATGAATTGCTCTTTTAGAAGCTCTCAAATACTGTCTTTATATGCAATGGAAAAACAACCAAAACAAATATTGACGGAGCTACTGAATGGATGGAGACGAATCAATTAGGCCAAGTAAAAATTGCAGCTTTAGATAAGAGAAAGAAATAGATATGGGTGAATGCTAAACATTATCGTGGCATTTTAAGGCGCAGGGTCTCCTGTCTAAAATGGCTACAAACACGAAGAAAGAAATCTCAACAAGAGACAAAGACTTCACATACTCAAAAGGTCAAAACGCAAAAGATCAACAATAAGGCACTCAAGTTTGAAATGCTCAGGCTACAAGACAACAGAGCAAAGGAAGACACAAGCAACTATAGTCCCATTTCTATGTCACTCGTTTGGTCGGCACAATTGCTTGTACAGAAGCTCCTATATGTCAAAAACAGAGTTGAGTATTTGGAAAAATGGAAGATGAAAAGAATTACAAGCTACAAGAAAGTATATTAGCGAACCAATCTTTAGTAGAAGATAACAAGGTATTAAAAATGCAGATGGGAGTGTTATAAGAAGCTCTAACAATAGGAAAACGAGAATGGCAGAACATGAAATCAGAATTGTAAAATATGCAAGATTCAATTAAAGCGAATATAATCACACTACATTCAAAGATAGCAAAAACAAGGATATAAATAATTCAATAGGGGAATACTCTGAATTGGATGGTAATAGAAAATGGAAAAGATAATATACCAAAAGAAGCCAAAACATGGGCCCAAGCAGCCAAAGGCACATCAGACAAAAGTCAAAATGTAAGTCAAAGCAAAGGACAAGAAAGGGAAGACAAAGAAAGACATGAAAGAGCAACTAACATAATTATCAGAGGAGTAAAAGAATATAGAAAGAATGAAAATACCTTCAATATTACAGCCAATTTTTTAAGTGACAAAATACAATGGAAAGGTCAAATATACCAAGCACGGAGGGTTGGAAAGATGAGGGAAGGGAACATGCGGCCTATTAAAGTTCACATGGCAAAAATAGAAGACAAACAACAAATTCTAAGAAAAAAGGGACTTTTGAAAGGTTCGTGCTTCTTTATAGAGGAGGATTCAAGACCAATGCAAATTGAAGAGACAAGAAAAGAATTGATCAAAGTAAGAGCAACAATAGATAAAGGTAAAAGAGCATGGTTATATAAAGGAGAAGTTGTCATTGCCAATTTCATGCCTCCAAACACATAAACTAAGCAAGGTAACAACAACGGAAGACCACGAGAACATATAGCTACAAGGAATGTAATAAGACAAGTGTGGGTTGAGAAGCAGAAAGGCTCCGCTGTGAGTCTTCAACAATAAGATAAATAGCAAACACAACTCCCGCCTCACCAAGCATGTTTAAAATTGGTATGTTAGAATTGTAGAGGATATCCTCGGAGGAGGGGACTGGGCTTAGACCAGGTTGAAAAAGTAAGAGATGTGATATGACTCACAGAAACTCATGAACATGATGGTTGTAAGACTCCTTCTTTTTATGGCTATGCAAAGTTCATGGTTTGGAACAATATAGTGGGTAGGGGAAAAGGTTATGGTGGCATAATGGTGTTAATAAAAGTAGTAGAGGGTAGGCAGATCCAACTGGAAAAAGAAGACACAAATAAACAATATATATGGTTCAAAATATCAGAAAATGGGAGACACATAAGAATTGTAGCTTGTTCTTTTGCACCATATGGCTAAAAAATCTACAAAAAAGGGTTAAATGGCAAGGATCCATATGCAGCTCTAAAAAATGATATAGCTGTGTATTCTCAACTTGGATAAGTTCTTCTTTTGGGTGATTTCAATGCTAGGACAACAAATGAACAATCTAACATTTTATGCAACAAGGAGGATCACAATCCCATATGGCTCACCGAAGAAGAATCTCATCCATGGAGCAGATGTTCAGAAGATTACAAGGACACCAATCATTTTGGCAAAGAGCTAATTAATGTTTGTGGTATGTTTGATTTGATTATTTGCAATGGTGTGAATAGATGGAAAAAATATGGAAAATTTACATGCAAAACCTACAATGGGGCAAGTGTTGTTGACTATGTCATTTGTTCCCAAAGCTTGATTGATAAGATAACAAACGTTCGAGTCGAGGAACCCATGCATGATTTGAAATCAGACCACAACTCAATATGCACAGTGATATCTTGGGAATCACAAAATCAATATACAGATAAAAGGAAAACTAGTCATCAATCTCCAACAAAGGGAAGAATTCTCATCAAGGAAAATCGGGTCATCTTCAAGGAAAATTTAGAATGTCTAATGTAGAAAAAAAGAGTCAATGGGCAGAACATCGAAATTTATGAGTTGACAAACATTATTCAAGTAACTCTTGGGATTTGCAAGAGGTCCAAAAATAAGAGGAAAAAATCAAATGATTTTCCATCAAATAAGTGGTTTGATGAGGAATGCAAAGCTGCAAGGAAAACTCTTAAAATTTTAGTGAAAGAGAAAACAGACATAAAGGCATACATGCAGATTATTAAGAGAAAAAAGGATGAGTTCATGGCAAATAGGAGAGAAGAACTCATATATCTAGGGAAAAATACGCCGAAGTTATTTTGGAGAGAACTCCAGCAAAGAAATAAGTAAACAATACATAACATTACAATGACTCAATGGCTAGAATATGCAAAAACATTGTACAAACAAGAGAAAGAGGTTAAGGCTCCACCTCTAGTGTACACAACAACAAGTCTATTCATGTTACAGGAGGTCAAAACAGGTATCCAAAAGTTATGTGCAGGTAAGGCCAAGGATTTAGATGAGCTACAGGCAGAATACCTAAAATGGGGATCAAATATTCTTGCTCCTCACATTTTGAATATATTCAACAACATCATTCCATGTGGTTTCCCAAATGATTGGACCACTAGTATGGTAGTACCTCTTTTTAAGAGCGGAAAATGTAGACAACCCAACCAATTACAGGACCATCATGATCAATCCCTTATTTGCAAAGTTAGTTGGTAGCATGGTTGAACACAAAATCAACAAGTGGGCAGAAGACAATGAGAAGAGAGTAAAAGGGCAAGCTGGTTTCAGACCTAAGCACTCCACCTTAGATTATGGTATTACTCTAAGACATATCATTGAAAAAGCGTGGGAGGAAAAGAAAGAAGTTTTTTGTTGTTTTGTTGACTTCAAGAAAGCTTTCGACACAGTCCCCAGGGATAAGTTATGGTGCAAAATGCAAGAGCTTGATATACCATTGCAGTTTAGAGCAGCGGTTCATAGACTTTATGAAAAGGTGCGTATTAAAATTAGAACCCAAACAAGCATTTCAGAGAGCTTCAGGAGTAACATTGGTGTTAAGTAGGGATGTCCTCTATCATCCACACTCTTTGGTTTATATATAGACCAACTTGAAGAATTGTTAAATATGGAGGGTGGTGAAGGTATCCGGCTGGGTGAGTATGTTTTAAGGCTTCTTCTATATGTTGACGACCTTATATTGACTGCTATGTCTGCTCAAGGATTACAAAAATATTTGCTCACACTTGAAGCCTTTTGTAAAAAAGTAGGTATGCAAATTAATATAAGCAAGACCAAGATTATGATCTTTAGTAATAGAAGGAAAAGAAATCAACAACCATTTTTCTTTGAGGGTAGTATTATGGAAGAAGTAACTGACTACAAATATTTGGGGATTGACTTCAACAAAAAACTTACTTGGGAGACTTGCAAAAAAAAGAGAATGACAGGAGGGTGGAAAACCCGTTATGCTTTACAAAACAAATGCAGAGAAGCAGAATCTATGGGATTGGAAAACTGCCCAAACCCTTTTTGAAATATTAGTTACTCCCGTTGTACTTTATGGGTGTGAAATATGGGCCAACAACATACCATTGTCAAAATGGAAGCAAATTGAGAGAATTCAAAAACATATTATTACCAACAAATTTAAGTTAAAAGTTTCGGTCCCTTATGAGATTCTTTTAGCTGAAACAGGTGCAGTTCCAATTAAAGCCATTGTTATGATTCGACTTCTAATATACCTCAATAAAATTGAACAAATGACAACAAACAAGTGGCCCAACATTGTCTTCAAAGAGCCATTATGAAGGAGGAAGAGGTCATGGATGAATCAAAATATCAAGTGGATGAAGAAATGGAATATTGAATGAAAAACATGTTGCCCTAAGGCAATAAAGAAATACAAGCATTTGTTATTGATAAGGTCCGCAAAACCATGTGGAACAAAAGAGGTAGAAAAAAGAGATATTATCTCGAAGAATTTAACTACACTTGTGACCATCAACAAAAGGCATACATCGGGGGCCTCATTCTATGGAGAGCTAAGATTCTCATAGCTCAACTAAGGACAAACTCCCATCGGCTTAGAAGTGAAACATGTAGATAGAAAAGGGCCTAAAGAAAAATGGGAAGAAAGGTTTTGTGTCTTTTGTTTAGATGGGGCAGTGGAATCAAAAAAACACTTTATTATAGATTGCAGTGCCTATAATGACATTCGTTCCAGATATGCAATCAATTTCAAGACTTTGTCATTACAGGTTCTTTTTGATGAGGAGTGGTTAACTGGTATGAGAGATTTCATCATCAAGATTAACAAAAGAAGATCTGAATTGGTGAATTCTGAAGAAAGTAAATTCTTTCTTTCTTTCTTCCTTTCTCATATTTTAAAAGAAGCCCCACACTTTAAAGACAGTAACGGATCCACTGTAAATAGAACTCGGCATGGATGGCTGTCTAGATAGTTCGGGAGTTTGTGGATCTCGGGAATTTACCCTTACAAAGGTCATGAGACAACTTGACGGAGCAATGTGGGAGTAGCTCAGAATGGATGCTTGTCCAACAATTTGGGAGATTCGGTAATTTGGCAGTTCAAGGAGGTGGAATCCGAGAACTCAATAATTCAGCTTAGGAACTACACTTTTACGAGGGTCACGAAGGTAGCTTGATGGAGTTCAACCAGGTCAAAGCACTGTTTTCAAAAGGAAAATTTTTATGAAGAATGTGTGTTCGTTTTTGGTTTAGTTACTTTAATCTTCTATCAGTATGTTCTATAGTGTAAGCCTTACGAGGGTTATTAGAATATAAAGCTTATAAATCAGCGTTAAGTTAATATTAGTTAAGTGTTAACTAATAAATGGTTGTAACCACTTCAACCACTTTGTAACCATCTCACACATAATAAAATGACAAACACACAATGAACAAGGGGTGCATTCCAGCTTCTCTTCATTCGTTCTTTGTACATTCTGATTTTTCTTTATTCTCTCTCTCTATGTATTCTAACAAAACAAGAAAATATCAAACCCAAGGTGGAAAAGAAGTAAAAAAAATGTCATTGACAAGTATTGCTTCCAAAACGTGACAAAAAAGTAACAAGATATAGTCCTACATAGAAACCATGGACTCGAGAAGGCCCACTTGGAGTCCGACAAATGAAGTCGCTAGAATTGATAATGTTGGCTCCTGAATTGCACACCAAGGCTATAGAGCCCAACCAAGCAATAAATTGACCAAATAGCACCATAGTTCATTTTCTATGTATTTAATGTGTGTTTTTGGCACAAAGGTGACTTTATGTGAAGGGGCTAGAAATTTAAGATGGCATATAAGGTTGGTTGTGTTTAAAATGGGTGCAAAATCCCTATGAAAAGTAGTATCATCAAAAGTAGCTATAGCAACTAAAGACGTTACTATATCACATAACATGTCACAAAAACCAAAATCAAGGTTGATAGAGATTCTTTAGAATATTCCCATTTAAAAGGAGAAAGCCATATTCAATGTAAATTCTTCTTCCCTTGAAGTATGTGCTTAATAAATATGTTACAGAGGACATTTGATGCAATACATTCATGTCACTTAGACATCCCCACCTTGATACTCAATGCAAGAATATGTTTCTATGTTGAGCACTTTTTACAAATGGAGGTTGCCACCATCACCTGATCCTTCTACCTTCAATGTCATTGCCATGGACTACAATTCCCCCTTAGACAGTTGACCATTGTTTCCCAATAGATTTTGATAGAATTTGACTACTATATTCCTCGTGGAGACAAGTTATGTCATCTTTGTTACCTGCAACAGAATGCAACTAAATAGTATTTCATATTTAGACGGCCCGTCTTTTGAAATTTGTGGGGCTGTTGCTTCCTTAACATAGATTCAAGAGCCTCAATATCCACATTCTTTTGATATTTTGGCAAAAGGTGTTTAGCCCTTTTTCTCCAAATGTTTGTTACTTTTAGTCACATGGCATTGTAGAAGGGCTCCCCAAATACCAGGTGCATTACCTCATTTTTCTTCATCGTTACAGGTTCTAAGCATCCTTTGGATGTTACAAGTCTTCACCCTAGTGAGGACAGGTAGGTGAGATAACATCCTCCTCAACATGCCACAACTAGGGTTTCATGATTCTCTTTTTCTCACATCACAGGTCGCACATTTGCATCCAATCAGCATTTAAGAACTTCTATTACAATACACATCATGAGGAATGGGGGTTTATATCTCCAAAGAAAAATCCTACTTTTAGTGATTCATCAACTTTGGGTTCTAGGAAATTTTTGGAGAGGAGATACCCTACATCCCCCTAAGGATCATCAAACCTACCCCCTTATCCCTAGATAGTCTCCTATGGAATTCACTAATCTAGTATTGGGACTTCCACAATAATTGATGATGTCAGTCCTATCTCAGGTAGCAACCCAGATAAGTGGCAATGGTGATCTCCCAACTTTGCACTAATTTTCTAGCCATGATCTTAGGATTGTCTCTCCCTCCTTTGCTTGGCTGTTTATTTGCATGAATGGTTAGACATTTGCTTATGGGGATATTTACCTCTATTCGACTTTGGTTTTAACCAAACTCGTCTTTTGTGTTAGGGAACTTTTATCCCTAACATTTTCTTCTCTCTCAATTGTTTTTGAGTACCATTGACCTGATTTGGTCTCTCATGGACATCAATATAATTTACTTCTTTCATGTAAAATGAGACATTGATGTTTTCACCATAGTTTGCATGCTCATACTTGGCAGACCCAAAAAAATCAACTTGGAAAATACTCGGCAAAAAATACTTAAATTTCTTTAAAAACATAAATTTTATACAAAATACAGTTACAAAATGTCTAAAATGAGTATTGTTGAGTACTCACCATGAGTATTGCCAAGTACTATCAGAAAACTTGCCAAAACTCAGGACTGGCAGACATGCAAGTATAAGTCAAAAAAACTCGCCCAGTTTAAATTTCTACGATTAATCACAAACTTGCCAAGTATGTAAACTATGGTTTTCATAACCACCTCAAATGAATTAAATATCATAAAGGGACAAAAAAACAAAGACTAGGTACAATATATTTGTGAAGATTTTTTTTAGGAGCACGCAACAAGAATTTTTCAAAAAGTCGTCAATCCTACCCAGTTGTGTAGAGAGTGCAATTGCCACTCACAAATGAAGCTTCTCTCTCATAAAATTATTGTTTTCCAATAGCATTAGCACATTATAGAGAGGGAAAGGTCATAATCCTTATAAATACAGGAACCCCATTTGTGATAATGATCGGTTTTCCTATTTTGGTAAGCCATCATTATCTGTAGGGTTTCAGCTCTATGTTATACCTTTGGGATTATTTTGCGTCTCATCCTTCAAGATTTTAAATGAGGGGTTGCACATTGATGGAATCAAGCTCTATGGGTTATGTTGTTGAGTAAACTCTATTGAGAGTCCATAGGTCTAATATATTAGGGCCATTCTGAGAAGTATGTAATTCTTGAGATTTATGGTGACAGCAACTATATAAAAGTTGGTGCAAAGAGTTTAGATGCTTTGGCATTGTTCTTTAGCATCAGCCAAGAATTTTGGTGTCCCATTTCATTGTCATTCTAGGTTCTCAGCAGTGGTGTATTTCATGCTTAGAATCATTTTATATGTGATTTTTTTAACTCAGAATTCTGGAAGTCTCAAGTGTTGTAGATCTGTGAATGTTCCTTTGATCTATTAACTGATGGCAGGATTTTATGATCGTAATAATTTTTCTATTTCAGTCATAAATGTTGTAGATATGTGAATGTTCCTTGATCTTTGTAGATATGGAAAGTGTTTTCTTAAAATCTTTTCTTCCACTTCTTTTTTCATAATAAAAAATATTATATTCCACTATTGGTGTGTCCCAACTCCATGTTGTGCCCGGCAGATTTAGATGGCACCAATCTTTGGCAATTGCAGCACCAATTACTCCATGTCTTGCTCAATGTTCCTAATTGAAGATTTATTTTGGGCTTTCGGATTTTATTGAATATGTTTATATATTGTAGAAAATGCTTGTAAGTTTAGTAGCGAGATCACAAGTTAACCATTTCAATGCTTTTATTGAATGTTTATGGTTGTCTGACCCTTTTATTTAACATATCAAGACATTCTTTTTGTTGGATATGCATTTATTTTCTTAATGACAGCAAACTGGGAACAATAAATGCTGATGGACTGTGGTCAATATTCAAATCAGGGAATTATTTCATTATTTGAGTCTTCTTTTTTTGGGAGTGCCTGTTATGAAAATATGATTTAGTACTCACATCTTTTAGTGATATGTGTAGGAAAATAATTACTGTGAGTAATATTGTTTAATGTATTTAGACTATTTTGGTGTGTATGTTGAGATAGAGATTGAGCAAGATTACGAGAGAGAGATTGTAGGACTGTGTATGAGAGATTATTGGGTTTGTTGAGTACTTGATAAAGCATGATTCCTTGGATAAAGGAAAGATCAGTGCCTATAAATATGTAAGTCTATTGAATGAATAGAGGTATTAAAGTTTATCGTGTTTATTTTGTATTATAATTTTGTGTAATCTAATACCAAATTATCATTTGGTATCATAGCATATTCTTCCTAAGCATAATGGATTTATGAGGATAAAAAGTGCAATGCCATGATCATTGAATTGCTCCAAGTGATAAAAGAGTTTCTGTTTGAAATAGTTTATTGCAGTTGAAGTCTTATAGTGTGACCACCAAACAGTAGAGGATTGTTCATATTGGTATTTGTGTTTGGACCGGCCAAGTAAAGGAGTGAATGCATGAGAGATAAGATGTTTTAAATGCAGCATCTGATATACAGCTCAAGAAGCAGCAGTTCCTTTTTGTATACCGTCAATATACATTGACATTGTTATCATTGTCATTCTCTTGTGCCATGTCCCTGTGCAGTCTGCCATACCATTCGCTGGATCTAGTTAGATCTGTGCTTGGTTGTTTGTTGTTTACATGCCTGCAGACCTATTTATGATTGATGTTCTGCTCTATGCCTGATCCAGTCGAGTAATATAATACTGTGTATCCAACATTACATACTGTTATCTAAGTATACAGAGCATCCCGCCAGACACTCACGGTTCAGACATTTGATGCCAAGATTAATAGTAGACAAATGTTTTTAAAAGCTATAAGCACAGCTATAGTAGAGGTGAATAAGAATAGAAAGAGAGTCGCAATGGGATAAAATGGGCAGCAGATATGTTGATCTCTGCATCATGTTTGGATTTCTTTAGATACTCTCCATTCACATCCAAGCAACTCACATATTCCATGTCACCATCTCATAGACTGTGCTTCTAATATCCCGTGCACGCCCATCACAAGATCTCAATAGCTATTCGAGTGAAGTTTATGAAGTTATAGTAGGTTATTAAAATTTGACATCTAGAGTCTAGTTAAAAGTCGAGTCTTTTAAGTCTTAATAAGTGTCTTTTCTTATTCGTAATTTAGAAACAATAGTTTATTTGTTTATTAGATTTTATAGTTTTAAGAGGTTTGTTTTATTTTTATTAGTATAAAGTCCAAAGGATTTAAATATTGTTGGACTATATTGTCAATGTAATACTCGTAAAATGAGTTTTATGAGATAATATTTTGTTATCATTCCTTCAATATATTATAGTGTATTAAACTAGTGAGTTTGGATAAAAAGAGAAAGCAAAAGTCAAAGTCATCAATAGTGTCAAAAAATGAAAATAAATTGCCTCCTGGACGCATTTTCGGTGGAACCCGACATCTAATGAGTGTGTCTAGCTTGAGGGGGGCTTATTATTTCCTAGAAATGACTTGCGGATGAACCTCATGGTCTCATCTACTGAGTAAGTAACATCCAAACTGGAGGATAGAAGCAACCTAGAAAGGAGGTCGAGTAGTGACCTCTCATCAGCGACTAGTAACAGGGCCGCACTGTGATTAAGTGGCATGTTGTTCCATTTCATTGTTTTCATGTTGTGGTCTTCAATAAAAATTCTCTGTTGTGATTAGTGAAGGACTCATATTTTAAGAAGCTTTCTTTTTCAGGGCAAGAGAAGATTTCGAGGTAAACTCAACATGGATGGGTGTCCAGATAGTTGTGGAGTTTTATGCATTTTGAAGATTTGAAATCTAGGAGTTCAAGTAAAGGATCCGAGAACCCCAAGAATTCGGCTCAAGAGCTACACCTTTACAAGGGTTACAAGACAACTTGGTGGAGTTTTACCTAGTCTAAGAAATGTTTTCTGAGAAAAGCTTCTGCAAAATATGATTCTCTTCTCCCATGTTCGCACTAAGGGGAAATGTTAGGAAAATATGATTTAGTACTCACATGTTTTAGTAATGTGTATAGGAAAATAATTAGTTTGAGTAATATTGTTTAACGTATTTAGATTATTTTGGTGTGTACATTGAGGCAGAGATTGAGAAAGATTACAAGATAGATTGTAGGAGTGTGTAGGAGAGATTGTTGGGTCTGTTGAGTGCTTGATAAGGCATAATATCTTGGATATAGGAAAGATCATTGCCTATAAATATGTAAGTCTATTGAATGGATAGAGGTATAAAACTTTATCATGTTTATTTGGTATTATAATTTTGTGTAATCTAATACCAAAGTATCAGTGCCCTCCTTGACTTTAAGAGTCTAAAGTGAGAGGGATTATTTCCATTTGGGAAGTTGTGAGTCCGAGTCTTGATTAGCTATCAATCACTTTGTGAACAATCTCCGATCAATTGCAGCCCTGATTGCTTTACCAAGGTGTTCAATTTTGTGGTCCAACATATTACATCAAGATTGGTGAGTGAATCTCAATCCTCCGACATACCCATTTGGCTTATAAAGTATATGGAGGATTCGTCTCAAGGTAAAGTCTATAATTGGTTAGCATAACTGTCTAAGATGATAAAAGAGTTTTCTTGTGGAGATTAAGGGATTTTATATGACACTATATGCTATAGCCTTATTCTTGTAAGCATGTATAAATCCCTGAAGTTGTGAGTCCAATTCTTGATTAGCTATTAGTCATTGTGTGAACAATCTTTGATCAATTGCATTAGTATTTGCAGCCCTCCTTGGCTGTCCATCTAGGTGTCCAATTATATGTTCCAATATTATCACATCAAGATCAGCAAGTGAATTGCAATCCTTAGAAATCCCCATTTTTTGTGCAAAGTATATGGGGGGGGATAGTCTACAAAGGTGTTTTTTTTCTTATGAAACTAAGGTGTTTTATATACAATGTATGGCATAACCTTGTTCATGGATGCATGTGAAAGATGCTAGGATGTCTTTCTAGGGGTTTAGTACCCTACCCAACTTATGATCCCCACTTGCAGATATTTAGGATATTTATGAGATGGGGTCAACTCTATCATTAGACCAGAAGAAGTTTGTGGAAGCCGAAGACAAGGCAGTTAAGCTTAAGCCTAAGGCCACTCCAACAGATGATAATTTACAGGAGTACAAGAGTGAGATGGAGACCTAGGAGGATGAGGACTTTCCAAAGGACAATGACAAAGAGGAGGGTCGCAATTTGGGTGACAAGGAGGCACCTCAGATGGATATGCCCAAGCCTTCCCCACCTTCATAGAAGTCTCCAACCACTTCCAACTACCCCTTGGAGGGTGCACATCTTTGAGCGTCGTCCCCTCCTATTGTATCTTCTTTTGATTCATAGGGTGTTATATTAATTAAACCTTCCTACTCAACTCTCTTCCATGAGCCTTACTCCGGTGATTATTCCCTCTGAGTCTAGCTGATTGACTATTCCCTTCAAATCTATATGAGTTGCCATGGTTAGGGTGTAAGTCCAATTATTGAGTCGGGTGAGGAATCAGCCTTTGTGGCCAGTATAGGATAAAGGCTTGGGATAAGGATATTTAAAATGAACCTGCACTTGCAATATTAGACATTCCTGGCTCACACCTTGGATCTCCCGAAGTTCAACGATCAAATTATCTCTCCCAAATTGAGCCAATGAACAACATTATGAAGTGCTTTGATCCAAAGTGTGTTATATTAATTGTTCCTCCTTCCCACCTAAGTCTCTTCTATGCACCTTTGTTGACTAGATTTTATGCATAGCTTAAAACCTAGGTAGTCATGAGATAAATCTCCCTCATTTAACAGTGAGGCTCCCGTGTAAGATGTTTATCTATTTTGCAGAGGTGAATTTAATAACTACTTTCAGGGGTCTTACTTTAATTACTTCAGCTCATGGACCACAACCAAGCAATTTGGCAGCAAGTAAGCGGTTGTGATGGAATATTTGTAGAAGTGGTAAAAACAAAAGTATGGAAAGAAGAAAGGAAGATGTGTTGATTTAATCAATAGCTATCAGAGTTGGTCTCATCCACACAAATTAAATAAACAGAGAAAACTCACAACATTCAACACTAAGGGAAAGAAATAGCCTCTAACTTAGATCTAAGATAACACAAAGTTTATCTAAAACATCAAATAGAAGTGATGAGCAAAGCACCGTAGACACAAAGTTCTCTAGGAACCCACCTTTTATTCAATCCCCCAGCTTTCACATAAATCACACCAAGGGTTTCAGCATAAAGTCTGAAAACTCAAAAGTGCTCTGCTAAACAAATTATGATGAAAAAATTGTGATGTTTGATCTTTTCGATCCTAATCTTTTTTATAATTTAACCCGTAGGCTCTTCCTCTATTTATAGTACATAGAGGGCAATTACAAATAGGAAACTCTCAATGAACTGCCGCATGTGGAAGCTGTAAAGGAAACAGTTGGCAGTATTTCCCCTAGAACTCCTCTTTGCATGACATGCATGCCTTACAACTGAAAATAGAACCTTTTATTTTGCATGTCTGCCACCTATTTCCAAGTAATTGACTTCTTCCAATAACTTGAAGTGACGGCTTTTAAACCAATCACTTAAGTTTTACAATTTAATTGATTGTTCAATTACTTTGTCGAAGAAAATAAGAGAAACAAGAAGAAAAAGGAAAAGAAGAAAAGAATTTATTCCTGTTATAACACTCCCAGTCTTGTTCTTCTTCCATACTCTGCATGCCGATCCAACCTGTATTACACTTCCGCCTCATGAATGATATGAATGATACCTCTGCCTTGAATCTGGGAAGCTCTTTCTCTCACATGCGGTTGACTCTTTTCCTTTGATTCTCACCAAACTGGATCTGGGGGCAGTTGACCATGATTTCCTTGTTGGTGTTGTCTCTGACCTGTCTTCCCCTCTTATCCTTGAAGCTTTTGCAGTGCTTCTCAAGTATGTGCACCAGTGAAATGTTTGGCGTAAACAACTCAGACAAAACATTCAACTCGTCACTCTTTTATTTTTTTAATTGCATAGGGGCAATTTTGAATTCTGGAAATCACTCTGGATGAAGGCAAATATAAATAGGTTCAATGCGGGCTTCAACTGGAAGATTGGGAGCACATGCATGTGCTTTTGAAGGGATTTTGCATGCAATTTACATGAGTTGCGTTGAAACTCAAGGAAGGGGAGAAAGGGTGACTTCGTGGATTTGTATGAAGGAAAGCAACTTTGAATTGGAAGACAAACCTCCTAAAATCCATAATTTCCGTAAGACTCTTGCCTTCTAAAAATTGTGTGGACTTTGGTAAGACAAGGCAGCTAAAAATCACGATTGCTTTAAGTGATTTGCTTTTGCTTCTTTAAAATAACTTCGTGGATTTTCACAAGGGAAGGCAACTTATAAAGATTTTGTGGATTTTCACAAGGGAAGGCAACTTATAAATAAAAGATAAAGTCCTCCAAATCCACGATTTGGCTTTAATGACTGGCGTTGAAACTCATGAAGGAAAGCATCGTGGATTTTAGAAAGGGACAGCAGGCTTTGCAAAATAGAAGATAAGACATGAAGAATCCACGATTTGGCTCTAGACTTCTCTCTTTAAAAATTGCGTTGAAATTGGAGGAGAAGGCAGCTGGAAATCATGACTTGCACTTGGTATTTGCGTTTAATTTGAAGGAAGAAGGCTGCTTTGAATTCCACGATTTATTCTTAGTATTGTTTTGCTTTGGCTCCTCATCAAAATTGCGTGGAAAACTGGAAGGAACAGCTTTGAAAAACCACGTTTTGGCTTTAGACTGTTTTGCCTAAGCTCTTCCTAATAATTGCGTTGATTTTCATGAAGGAAGGCAGTTGCTTGCAATTAGAAGACCAGACAAGCAAAAACCACGACTTGGCTTTATAATTTTCCCTTTAACACTTGCGTGGATTTTTCCAGTTGAGGATTGTGTGAATTTGCAAGGCGGAGGCTGCTTTTAAAATAGAAGACAGCAGGCTGAAGATTCACGACAATCACTTAAGTGAAAAGTGTGTGGAAATTAGAAGAGAAAGCTACTTTATTTTAAGTGGAAGACAGACTCCAAAATCCACGATTTGGCTTTAGTGAATTTTCATTCAAAAAGTGCGTGGAAATTAGAAGACTGGGCTGCTCTATTTCACGACAAATATTTAAGTGATTTGTGTGAATTTTCAAGTGAATGGATTGTGTGAATTTTAAAAGACTCAGCTGCCAATTTCCACGACAACTTAAGTGACTGCCCCTTTATTAAAATTGCGCTGATTTTTGGAAGTCTGCCCAAAATCCACAATTTTCTTGAGTATCTTTGCCTTGTATTTCTAATACACAAAATTTGCATTGAAATTGGAAGAATTGGCAGCTGCTTGCAAACTAAAAGACTCATCGTTGAAGAAACACAATTTGCACTAGAAGACTCTGCTTTGATCCTTGATGTAATTGCCTGAGTGATTTTGCCTGTTGAATGATCCTCCAAAATGCTAGTTTTTCTTCTGTGGTCATGGTTGCTCTGCAAATGGAAGACAATCTTTTTCAGATCCATGATCTGCTCGATCATTTATCTTGAATTTAACCTCAAACAAGGCAAAAATCCTGAGCTTTGGACACCTTCAAAAACAAGCTTTGACAGACAAATTAATTGGCAATTAAAAATACTTGATAGCTTTTCAAAACCCTAGGCCCAGGAAAAGGTCTGGCGGGAAGAAAAAATAGGCTACGGGGATTGCCAGACGGAAAACGGAGAAAGACCAAAACCAAAACACAAAAGAAATAAAATAAAAACAAAACCCGAAAGAAGCTGCAGGCAATTGCTTGAAAGATTTCTCCAATTAGCTATTTTGCAAAAACTCTTCCCCCCGGGTGAATGTTTTGCGGTAATAATGATGGGGTGAAGTGCTTTATATAGCCCAAATTATCTAATTTTAGCTCAATCTATTTTTAAAAGAACTTTATTTATTTAATATAAATAAATAAACGCTTTCAAACAGAGTCTGACAAAGGAATTGAGTGAGCTTTTTCATGTGGATATTTGATGAACGTGGCTTTATAAGTCCCTGGGGATACCTTTGAGCAACTGCAGGAAAAACAAAACACAAAAACATGACCCGTTACTTAAAAAGAACGAAAAATTTAAAAAGGGGTAGTCCCAAATTTCAGGGTCAAATCTTGGGGACACCAACCTTACTTCAATGACTATTCCCTTTGAGTCTATCCGATTGACCATTCCCTTCAAATCTATCTAAGTAACCATAGTTGGTCGAGGTGAAAGCTCAATACTTGAGCAAGATGAGGAATTAGCATCTATGGATAGTATAGAGATAGAGTTCAAGGATGAGGATATATAAAATGAATCTACACATGTTGAGTTAGACATTCCTGGCCCACACCTTGAGTCTCTTGGAGTTCAGCAATCTGACAAACTCTCCCAACTTGAGCCATATAGCAATGCTCTTGACTGCAGACAAGGGGAAAGCCTACATTAGGGAAATTTTTAGAGAGGGAAGATGGAGCGTGAAACTTACTTAGGATCAGCTTAAGAAATAGCATGAACAAGGCCATGCAGAGTGAGAAGAACGAAATGTGAGTGAGAGATGACAACTATGAGTGAGTGTGGAGAGGAGGCAATAGAGTAGGCCCACTATGATTATCAGTTTCAGTCATTTGCATTCCCTCTTGGGTATGCTTTTAAATCGAATAGCAATGTGGAGTATCATGTGGCTAGCAGTGAGGAGCATTTGGTGGCTATTTCCAAACTATCCAAAAGTGATCCGGTTACCAAGTTTGAGAGATGGGTGTAGTTCCGTGAGAGGATGATTGAGTTGCAACAAAAAAATTGTAGGATAACAATGAACATTATAAGTTTTCTCACAAGGGGCACAAGTGTCAATTTCAGTTGGTCTTTGATTCTCATGAGTGAATTGAGCAAATTCAAAATATTCATGTGGGTTGAGTGGTTGCCACACAGCTGCCTAAGCTCTATGGTGGAACACATTTTTGTTACAGTGCAAACACATTTATGTTATGCTCCAACAATTTTTTGTTATGCTAGAACACATTTATATTATGCTCAAACACATTTTTTGGGGAGCTCTGTTGTAATCTTGTTGGTTGTTATTGTTGTCAATATTATGGAGAATCTATTGTGCAAGTTATATGAATAAAGTGCCAAGTGTTTATTACGATTTCTTTGTACCTTGTATAGATCTTTTTTGGTCTGGTTGTGAATACTCATTTGTTATATTGCAAGATGCACTAAGCATATGAGATTCCCTATCGAAGTGATAATAATGGTGTAAATATGTTTTTGGATGAAGCTCTTTAATGAAATGGAAAAACTATGAACTTGAAGGAGGTAGCAGGAGTAGCAAAGATGGTTCAGAGAGGATCATAGTGCAATGAGTGTCATCAAGAAAGGCATACTTAACAGAAGTATGTTATAAGAATAAAGAAAAACACAAAGTAATAGAATAGGATACCAAATTGGATACAATTGCAACTTTCTTGATATAATGTAGTTTACATCAACAACGATGTTACATTGAAGGAATAACAAGGTATGAAATCTCCCTTCCCTAACCGAGATCTTCCTACATATAGGTTGGTCGACCGAGAGGTGTGTCAGTTCGACCACAACTATCTCAGCAGCAAACCATACTTACCAAGATATAATAAGGATACTAGTATTACCTACACATGTATTAAGACAAGATCATTCTCAACTCCAATAACATAAACATAAGAAATGATTATAATGATGCTAATTACATACATTCCCCTTTTTTATATAAGTTGGCATTCCTTCCAAAATAGACTAATACAAACTCAAGAAGTATGATGAAGGGGGGATGAGGAGAACGTCCCTAATTGTGGAGGGGCTGAAGTAGAAGGTATAACTTCTGCATGAATTGGCTCGGTTGCTCGTACAAGTGTTGCATCCAACTCAGACCCTAAAGAACCTATTGCACCAACCTTGAGCCGCTCTACCTAGACTCTAGAGGCTTCTACTTCCTATGTTCTCTTCTTCATATGGTGATGTGCTTCTTCTTTTGTATAGAGATGAACGCAAATTTGGGTATGAACAACTAGTTTTCAATAAAAACTTTCTCCACCATCAATACTCCCAGGACTTTTATACCATACTAATCAACTCCCACAAGTTAGAAGGTAGGTAGCCAAATGGTTGGCTTCCCAAACTTTTGTCATGTCTCCTAACAAAGAACATTCACACTTAAGTCTCTTCCCATGTTTGTAAGTGTCATCCCCAACATCTCCAAATGTACGAAAATTGACTTCCATGCGACGTATGTCATCAAGAGCATCGGGTTGATTACCTGTTCACTTGACAATGAGGATTCAACTATGGGCTACAGTCTCTGCAACTTGTTTTCCCAAATGTTCAATCACTTGCTCTTAATCAAGCTATTGTCAGGTACTAATGTGGTAGTAGGAATTGCATTCCTCATTTCAGAAATGCTCTACAACAAGTTTTCATCCCTCAATGGTATAGTTTTCTGTGAGACTTGTCTTGTAATCTCCTTACCTAATGCAAGTGGCCCCATTCTTTGTTTTCAAGATTGTCTTGTCAAGGTACAAATGCACGTGGATGTCTTTATTCTTTATCCATTTCTTTCTTGACCTGTACTCTTTCTTCAATCAATATTTCCTTCTCTGTCCTTGGGTTAAGGAATTGTGCTTTCTTCACTTGGGATCGTGTAATTGCCATGACTTCATGTTTTGATACGTCAATCATGTCGATGTTCTCCTTTGAAGCTTGCTTGAGAAAATTCGCGTCACAATTCCTTGGCCCTCACCATCGATAGAGAAGTCCTACATTGTTTACTTGGTTGACCACTGTTGGGAAAGGTGCCCCCATTCATTTCAATTGTAACACTAAATGATTGATTGACCTCGAAGTTTGCACTGGATTCCACTACCCCAATAGTTATTGTTTTAGCATCTATTATTTATTTCTTTATATATCTGCTAGATGTTGTTCCTTTGTTACTTTGATTGTTCTAGGCCTTGGACAATGTGGTGGGTAACATAGATGGCTCATCTGATGTAAAGAGTCTCTGCACACTCTTATTATTCAAGTTGTACAGGTAACAACGATACAATGACCCATTACTTCAAAAACACGCAAACCATTCTTTGGGACATTAGCTCTTGTGTGGCCTTTAGATTTGCAATTAGTGCACCACAAGTATGTTTTATCCCTCTCTTGCTCCAACTCTCTCTTCATTCTTAGCATATGCTTTCTTAGATCCTATATGGATGCAAGTTCATCATCTTTGCTTGCATAGGAGTCATCACTCTACGTTTTCAACCACATGGACATTTTGTTTTCTCTTTCAATGTCCATTGCACAATTGTATGCATCCTTATGCAATGGTGGTAGAACCAACCTCATCTTCCTCCATAGGGAGGGCATCAACCCCCTAATGAAGCATTGGTTCGTTCAATGCATCGGATGGTTCCTTCCATAGTTGGAATACTCGCCGAATAATCGCCGAGTCCTTGAGTAATCACCAAACTTTAATGCAAACGAGTAAATCGCCAAAAATTAACTCGCTTGGAGAGTACTCGGCAAGTACTCTCCAAAACTCGGTGAGTACTCTCCGAAACTCAGCGAGTACTCTCCAAAAACTCGGCAAAACTCGTATGAAAGAAAACACTGGAAAAATACAAAAAGAAAGCATTAATAGCAATGAAAGAAAACACTGCAAATACACGGTTTTGGCAAATTTATGTTTTTTAAAGAAATTTGAGTATTTTTTAAGTTATCGAGTATTCCCAAGTATTGGCCGAATATTGTCGAGTTTTTGCCAAGTTTTTTTTTTGGGGGGTTTGCCGAGTATTTGTCGAGTGCGAGTATTCCAACTATGGTTCCTTCTATAGTTTACCCAACATTCTTTGAATCTTTTATTGTAAGTCTGTATAAACCCATGCTTCCCTTCCCAGGTGTTGTATAGTTCAGCAATAATTTCATTATCATCTCAAAGCAACTTACATTCTTTCTCAAAAGCTTTCCAAAAAATTCCCACACGCTCCTCTCTTTGGTTGGTGTATCATATACTAGTCAATCACCACCCCTCTGAGTGTGGCTAGACATGACCAAAATCAATGTTGCTCATCAATCTGTCCACTAGAGGTTTGAACTGTTATGCATGCTCTACAACTTTAGACCATCATCGGTACACCTCAACAACTACTGCCTCTCAAAATTAGGACTCAACAAATTAGCCATCTATGTGTTGGTCTTTATACAAGGCTCCTCATGTCTGATCTCTCTCTGGAAAATATGAATCACGCATTCCAAAACTCTTCCAGCACTATTGGATATGTCTTGAACTTTGACTCTTCTCTTGATCTAAGCATTTGCGCAACACTGCTTGTATTCTAACTCTTTGGTTAACCATCAAGCTACATTGTCTTGGTTGCCATGGAGTTTTTGGCTGCTCTTTGTCATTGATAAGCAAGTCCTCAATGCATCATATATTCTTGTCGACAACAACTCTCTGCTCTCTAATAAAGAAGTCCCCAAGATCCATCTTAAGTCAAGGGTTTCCCTCTAAACAAGGGGTTCAAATCTCTACCATTTCCTCTGTAGGATCTTCCAACCCAACCTAGTCAACAAGGTGCATCTCCTTTGTCAAGAAGGGGAAACTGCCAAACAGTCTCAACCCACTTGTTATAAGTGAGTGGTGGACTTGATGACTCTTTCTATACTCTTCTTCTCTAGTTCAAGCTTCGGCTTTAGACGAATGGACACTCTAATAATGGAAATCCTACTACACCATAATGGCCTTGGAAATGACAAGAAACTTTTATCACTCTAGTCAAATGATAAGTGAAGATCTAAAATAGAGATCAAGCCTTACCAAGCTCAACAAATTCTCACTATACAGGATGGTGATGTAGGAGCATCCAAGGTTTCAAGTGATCATGCATCAACAAAAAAAAGAATAATATATTTTTCAAATTTTGGCTTCATTTTCCTTTGTTGGCATTTCGTCAAACACTTGGCATACGTAAATAATTAGTTGGAGATTCTCGGGCCACCTCAATAAAAATGAATTATATGGGTTTGCTTGATTTCATAAGGACATGGCGTAGCCACAACTGTTTGGGAAAACAAGGCTCAAGCAAGGAGTTACATATGTATGAAAATTAGCCCAAGAACACTCATGAGAGAACCAAAAACATTTTCTGATGTGGTTATTCGAATTTCTTAATGAAGAGGAGTTTTGGGATGCCCAAGAGGTGGGAAAAACGAAGCCAAGAAGTGGAGAGGGAGCAGCAATAAGAAAACAACAAAACAAGTGAAAGAGGGGGAAGGGGCATTTCTTGGAAGCTATTCGTTGGGACAACTCAGACAACAATGGGAAGATCTAAACACACAATGATGCTGGGTTTTTTAATAGAAGGTGCAGCAAAAACCGTCCCAAATAAATTTCTACTGTGTAGAGAATATTGAGGCGCTGAAAATACGCCTAAGTGTTTGTAAAAGTGCATGTATGCTCCAATAGACTATTGTGACCCCAAGAGACTGTTGCTAAGTATGTAATAAGACCATTTGAAGTGTTTATGATCTAAATTTCAAGTAATTAGAAAGCCAAGCTCATCCCATGGAGTTTTGTAAAATTTATGAGTATGTGTGTTTGCTTTAAAGAGCCCGTAAAATGTATTTTGGCCAAAACAACAGTCTAAGTCCTGTGAAAAGTTCAACAAAGATGGTGAAAGTGTTTGAAGAGGCCGAGAAATTTGTTTCGAGTACTCATGCACCCTATATCCTCTCTCATTCCCACAAATTCTAAGCTTAGTGCAATTCACTAACTTGCTAGTTAAACTTTTCCATTAAAAGGACAGTAATTCTAGTTTAAGCAGACGGTAATTTGAAATGGATGAGAAATTCATAGAGAAGTTGTATTTTGGCTGCTAAGTCACGGTTGCCATTCATTTGGCCCCTGACCTAGATTGGATCAGACAGCTAGGATGGCCAAGATGCCCTTTAACAAATTTGTCACCGATAGCTTGTGTTTGGATAATCTTCGTCTTTGTGATCACCTCGACCACAATTAGGACATTCCTGAGTGAAATTTCCCCATTTGTTCCGCTTATGACATTGAATAATCGAGTCTCCCCTTCTAATCCCTTGCAATTACAGACATTCCCCTACTTCCATTACTCCTATTATTTAATGAGCAGTTATGTCTTCGACTTTTATATCCACTGCCTATAAAGGTCAGCTGTGCATGCAAGCAGCTTCTTTTTTCTTTTGATTTTATTTTCAGATTAAATGGGCACTTATTTATGCCACATGGCTTCAGCTTATATATGGTGCAGTACGTTACTGCACATTCCTCTTCATTATGTCCTATGCAGCATTTTAAAGACCAGATAACTGAATATTCCACCTTCGATTTATCTTCTATAGTTTACTTTTTCAATAATTTGATGATAACTTTGACAATATCCACCCCATCTTCCTCGCCATCACCTTTACTTATTAATCACAGACTTCATTGCTGCTCCACATCCAACATACATTTAAGAGTATTGTAATAAGTTGATGTTGGCACAATTCTAAGCCTTTCCTTGAATGAACCCCGAAATCCATTCACAGAATATTGCTGTTTGAAATCATCCCCAAATGGCTCTTCCAACATTCTTGCCAAATCAACACCCTTCTATTACATTTGTCTATTGATTCACTCTTTTCTTGCTTTAAACTTGCAACTTCATTATTGACTGTGCATTGATAAGCTACTTTTTGAATTCTTTCTTCGTTTCTGTTTCTATGCCATCCCATGATTTCTTTTGGTCCGCAGTATGCTGGACATACCACCGAATGGCATGACCTCGTAATGCACTTGGAAAATAATGGATCCCTACTTTGTCATCAGATATTTCAGTTGCTTGCCGGCAGTATTCCCTATATAAAGAAAGTGCACTTGTATATTCACCTTTCTCTTTTGAGATTCTGGGTGGTTTCGACTCTTGAGACCAAAAAATGTTTTAATTCCATTTTCTCTCTTTTCAAAGGCCTACTACTAAGCTCAGTTGTTTCCCTTTTCTGCAGTAATCTCACTCCCAACAAATTTAATTTCTTCCTTCTGCTGTTGACAAGTGACGCCAAATCCCTCGTGGTTGCTGTACTTGTCTCACACACTTCAGACAGAGCTTCAGTTGTTTCTTTGATCAATGCTCCTTTCTTGTCTATGTGGAGTAGCTTGGAATTCGTAAAATCTACTTGCATATATTAACACACATATTTTTCAAGCTGCTGTGTCAATTTCACAGCGATTGCATATATTGCATTTGAATATGTTCTTTAACAGCAATAAGAACATGTAATATACAGCAGTAGTAACAGAAATTGATAATAAGGAAAGCTTTTGCATTTGAACTTTTCTTATTACATTAAAAAGTCTCCACTCTCCAATTGAAACCAAAAAAATTGTACGTACTTATACAAAACTACATCAAATAAAATATCCCTTCGGCATAACCTCACATCTACCACTTCATACTAAGATTAATTTCAGCCTTACTGCACTTCAAAGCTATTATTAATCATTCTTCAACTCAATCATATAAAGTAATAATAATTAAATCTTCAAATTAGTCTTTGTTCACATGAAGATCGGCAAGGAATGTATCCTCTTGCTGCCTAGACACACTCACTTGCCCCTTTTGTTTGTGGAAATGTCTGCATGGATTGAAAAAATTACTCACGCCCTCATCCTTGCCACCTATGACAACTAGCAACAACCGCGATGGATATTTTTCCAAGTTTAGTGGAACATTGTACAAATTAAGAGTAGAAGAAGCATATTGAACATGGAATCATGTGAAGGGATATGGTGGAATCCGTTAATGTAAGCTATGTGAAAACATAAAGTGTAGTGCGATCACTTGCAATAGCCACATTGTGATGCGCCACTACCATGATTATAACTTCCAAAATAAATGGGTGCATCCTTATAGACATGTAATGTCTCTTTCTGGATAATTTATTAGCTCTAAAGTTTTCTGTGATTCCTTTTCAATATTGGCTATCAAACAAATACTAAAACATCCCACATGCAATATTTGATATTGAAAACCTAATTGAAACTTCACTGAAACCCTTATTGTATTGAGATTAAAGTGTACAAAATTCTAATAATGAAGCAATCTAAACAATAATAGAATGTTGTAATAAAATTCTTACATTTATTTTGCATCACCAAGCCAAAAGACAAAAATCTTACTTAGATAAACCACTGTAAAATAATTACATGCAGCAATGAACAAACAGCGAACATAGGGATCACGATCTTAATGAAGCTTGAAGTAAGGTTACAGCAGGAAGTAAAGGCCACAACAGTCACTTTGATTTGCACAAATTAGACTCGGCTGATCACATAAACCCTAACGCAATAACCCCAGTTGTACATGAAACCCCAGCGCAGCAATCTGAAGCTGGTTCCTGGATGGTACGTTAGCAAATAAAGGTAAAACAGCCCTGAAGGAGTATTACGGTAGTCTTGGACACTGAAATAATCCCACATAGCAGTCCTTGATGTTCTACACTCCATCGCAGAAACCTTGATGGGGAGAAACCCCAACCTCACAGGCAATATGAATAGAAACCCCAACGCAGCAGTCCAGCTGGAAGGGAAGACCGCACAACACAGCTAGTTATGTAATATGTGGAGTACAACCCAAGTTTACAGTGAACATACAATAGAAAACACTCATTACAGATCTGCGCTGAACATTTGATCATAAATATAGAAGATGGCAAGGTATGGATCACTGTAGCAGTACTACGGATCATTGTAGCAACGGTACAACAAACTGAAAATGGAATAAAATTTCAATCTTCGGCACAAAGATGATCCCTGGATAGAATCACGTCAATGGGTTAGAGGATTTTCGTCTTACAAACCTGTATATTAGAGGGTTTTCGTCCTTAGATGAAAAGAGTGAACACAATGGCTCAAGCTCTAGATTAGGGTTTGATTATCAAAGATGAATAATGAATAATCATTCTTTTGAACCCAACTCCTCATTTTATAACTTCCCTTTTCCAATTTTACCCTTAAAAGTATTTAAAAATACTTTTAATAAAATACTACTTTTCATCCACTTAATAATAATTACTTTTTAGCCCTCTTTAATAATAATAATAATATATGTCCTTTTTAATTCGGAAAGGGGACATGGCAGTCCGCCCTTCCTAGAATTGCTTGCCCTCAAGCAATTGCAAACTCCACTTCTTTTGACTCACCCCAACTAGCCAACTTTGTAATACCTAGATCCCAATTCATCCTTGGAGATTTACATTTCCAAATCTGATTTTCTATGTCTTTCTGCAATCCTGGGAACAAATTTTTAAACACCAAACTACACTTATTCTAAAAAAAATTGAATATCAACATGATGTTTACCTTGCTCACAAAGTGAGCAGGTATGAATGCCTCTCAATACCAAGTATCTGGTTGCCTGAGCAACTCGGGCCTCATGAGAAATTTTATTAATTATGACTACCTTTATTTTTCTAGGCATCACAAATGATGCTTTTGCGTTATCATAATCCATTGGGAGTTGATAATGCAAACAAATGAGCTTCTACAATCTTTAAGAGCGGACCACAAAATGGAAGTTGCGTTCTTTTCTGCTTGTTTATTAGTTTTAGCATGTTTTCCTTCAAATGTCATCCCATCAAACTTCACAGTGCCCTTGAAAATAGGCATATGTGATGGGCCAGATCTAGTTGTGTTGTATACCAGAAAAGGTTTCCCTTCTTTTTGCGCTTTTTCCTGTAACAAACTCTTGTACATTGATGACTCATCCAAAGAAGAACCTTTCTCTGACAATGACTTGAGCACTATTGTTGCAGCTGCATGTTCAGCTTTCAGTTCACTGTCTGGCAGCACATTCGCCATTACATTTTTTAGTTGTAATGTTTCCTCTTTCGAACTACCTTCCTGCTCTTCATTTGATTCTTTTTGCAAATTTGATGGTACTTCAATTGGCCCCATTTGAACTTCTTTCCCCTTGAGGCTGTTAAGCAGTCTTTTCCTTAATGTGATACTATTTCCACACAAATTCAACTCATTACATATGGAGGATATCATGCCAGCGTTGGATGGTAAATTAACAACTGAATGAAAAGCAATATAAGAAGAGAAAATTGCTGCTGCCCTATCTAGCATACCCTAGACCTTGTATAGAAGAAGATATGTTAAACCATGGCAATGGCAAAGATCAATTGCCTTTTCTACATTTCCAACTTCTTGGGCCAAAGAAACCAGGTATGTAGTCTTCGGTGGTTATTGACTCTACAACATCCCAGTATTCTTTTTCGATGAGCTTTCTTAACGTAATTTTCCCGTATTGATGATATGCATCAGGAAAATTCTGCTGCAAGTTATATTTTTCTACAATATTATAAGCTTCCTTGAACATATCCACCTCTGTGCAATGCCGCACGAGAGAGCAGATCATATACTTTCCCATGTACACTGTCTATCTTCTGCTGTCAAATTGATTGTCACTAGCAAGTTTCTCAACTCAAATATATTTATCGAAAGAAGTATAAACCTCTTTGCAGCCCTTGATGTCAAGCTGAAGAACATAAAACGACTCTTTGATAGTGGATTTATAATTCACATCAATGCAATTTAAGTAATTTGTTAGGTGGCCTTCATAGAACTTTTGAAGAGACTCCTTTGCTGTCTCTTCTAGCTTATTACGCAATATTGTGTGGAATTCTTGCACATCATGTTGCAGATAGGATTCATATGTGGTCCAACCAAATGATCCTGTAAGTTCTTTTGTGGTTACCCTATCATTGCTACTCTGCATATTATAAAACAGGGTCTGCGAAGTATAACTGTGGAGAACTGAATTTGATTCAAAGCCCGCATAGTATAGGATCAAGTAACCGCACTGATTTTCAAAGTGGTTATCTTGGGGGAGAGAAAGTTGTTCCTCAGTAATAGAACAATCAACTTTACGCGTTGGCATAGCATACTAATGTTCTGAATCTTCTTGCTCACTTCCACACAATCTGATAGCAATGACTGAAGTCTCTCCACCTCATTTATGAACTCCAAATTCTTTGTATTCTGCACAAGCAAATTATTTGACACTCTATCTTTTCCTGCTCTAACAACCTCAACCTGTTAAAAATAATGGTAATCTTGTCCTGTATAGAAAAATGGGTGCAAGTGTTTCAAACACCTTCCTTCGACTGATGCCAACCCAAATATAGCCAATCTCTTGTAGAGGCAAAATGCTACTTGTATTGATGAAGAAGTATTTTTGATAACGGAAAAAGACAAGTCCTCTGTATCATCACAAAACACGGGAGTAGGTAATGATTTAAATGTGCTATCAGTTAAGTTTAGCTCAAGTACAACTAGTTCATCAAAATAGCTCTGTGATTTTAGGTTTAACTCGGCTGATTCTTCAAAAGTAACCTGCATTGCTTCCATTACTTCAGACTTCAGTATCAGGTGTTTCAAACAATCACCTGGATCCCATACTCTTATGAGTAGGCAACCTTGAGCGAAAGGATCTATGTGCCCTTTGCTACGAGTTGTGATCCATTCTTGTGGTACTTTCCACGATGGCAAGAATCTTGCAATAATATTAAACCTCTGCTAGAATCAATACTTTCATGCCCCGAACTATAATCACGGAGATAGTCAAACTACTTACCCTTAGTTGCTAAATTTGTGAACTCAATACCTACCTCTACTAACATACTCTTTCAAAGTGTATGCTTATCAGCAAAATCATTCTGAAAGTCAATCTGATATGTTTCTTGGATCAGAATATTCCTTTCATAATCTGAACTGACATCATAGGAATGGTCCAAGGGCTCTACTTCTATTGATGCCTCTAAGAAATGTGCATCAACTCCATCCTTCGGATGACTTAGGAAGTTGGGTTTTACCAAAAGATTCTTCCCACTTTTATTTTTACAGCTATCCTGCAAAGCCCCTTCATATGGCATGAACTCAATCTTTGGGATATTGTTGGGTGCTTCTTGAACAGGTACATCTTTTACAACTTCCTCTTGTATGGTGGATTCCTCCATGGGCTGCTTCCTCTCAATTTCTTGCAGCTCTAATTGTTCTTCTTTCTTCTTCAGCCTTCCACTTTTATTTTCTTTGAATATTTCCAATAATTCATCAAAGGTGATATAAGATTTGTAAATGTCAGACTTCTTGTCATATTTATCAAAGGCCAGAAGTTTGCATTCATCTATGTCACATTGCTATTTTAACAACACCTCCTGAATAGGATCTCTCTTTCGTGCTCTTCTAAATGAAACTAAAGCTTTGAAGCTAATACAAAAATGCTCCAATAGCTGATCCTTAAAACTTGGGTTCTTCATGCATGCTTCTTCTCCTTGCAGAAATGCTGCTTGGAAAGTTTTGGAAGGGAGGTTGACTGAGACCCTCTCATTAGCTGAAGAGCTTCTTTCCCCTTGATTTTCCTTAATCTGATTTATACCCGGCAAGGCTCAGACTAACTCTAACATGGACTCTTTCATTGTCCTCTGGATTGTTCCTTCCAGATCTCTCTGACCCCAGCAGATCATTTCCTGCAAAAAACTCATCTCATCTGTAAGAACCCTCTTTTCTTTGTTCCCCATGTTTTTTCATCTAATCCACAAACTGGCAAAATAAGAGCTCTAATACCACTATAATGTCCCTTTTAGGATAATTTCTATACTTAAAAGATTTTTGTGATTCCTTTTCAATATTGGATATCAAACAAATACTAAAACATCCCACATGCAATATTGATATTGAAAACCTAACAGAAACTTCACTTAAACCCTTAATGTATTGAGATGAAAGCGTACAAGATTCTGATAACGAAGCAATTTAAACAATAAAAGAATGTTGTAATAAAATCATTACATTTATTTTGCATCACCTGGCCAAAAGACTTTTTCTTCGTTGGATAAACCGTTGTAAAATAATTACATGTAGCAATGAGCAAGAAACAACGAACATAGGGATCATGATCTGAATGAAGCTTGAAGTAAGGTTACAACGCAAGAAAAGGCCACAACAGCCACTTCAATTTGCACAAATTACACTTAGCTGGCCACATAAACCCCAACGCAATAACCCCAGTTGTACATGAAACCCCAGCGCAGCAATCTGAAGTTGGTTCTTGACTGGTACGCCAGCAAATAAAGGTAAAACAGCCCTGAAGGAGTATTATGACAGTCTTAGACATTGAAATAATCCCACGTAGTATTCCTTGATGTACTACACTCCAAAGCAGCAGTCCTTGATGAGGAGAAACCCCAACGCAGCAATCTGAAGTTGGTTCTTGACTGGTACGATAGCAAATAAAGGTAAAACAGCCCTGAAGGAGTATCATAACAGTCTAGCACATTAAAATAATCCCATGTAGCAGTCCTTGATGGGGAGAAACCTCAAAGTCGCAAGTAATATGAATAGAAACCCCAATGCAGCAGTCCAACTAGAAGGGAAGACCACGCAGCCCAGTTGGTTATGTAATATGCATAGTACAACCCAAGTTTATAGTGGACACAATAGAAAACACTCATTACAGATCTGTGTTGAACATCTGATCATAAATAGAGCAGATGGCAAGATACAGATCACTATAGCAGTGGTATGAATCAGTGTAGCAGCAGTACGTGTTACTGTAGCAGCAGTATGGATCATTGTGCCAGTAGTACGGATCAGTGTAGCAGCGGTACAAGAAACTAAAAATGGAATAAAATCTCAATCTTCGGCACAAATATGATCCCTGGATGGAATCACCTCAATAGGTTAGAGGGTTTTCGTCGTCCACACCTATATATCAAAAGGTTTACGTCCTCGTATGAAAAGAATGAACACAATGGCTCAAGCTTTGGATTAGGGTTTAATTGTCAAAAATGAATAATGAATAATCATTCTTTTGAGCCCAACTCCTTTTATAACTTCCCTTTTCCAATTTTAACCTAAACGTATTTAAAAATACTTTCATTAAAATATTACTTTTCATCTACTTAATAATAATTTCTTTTTGGCCCTCTTTAATAATAATAATACATAAGTGTCATTTCTATGTTATAAAATAAAAGTGACTAAGAACAACTTAAAGTATTATTATTAATTAATTTCCCTAACTTTATCATATAGCCTATGGGAAATAAGGAATAGGCTACGGGTCTTCTGATTGGCTTAGTTCTGAAAAGGGGGCATGACAAGACCTGAATGTTTTTGTACAATAATAACACTCGCAACCACTGAAAGGAACAAAAGCTTGGTGCAATTGTACCATATACTTTGTTCATGATAATGCACAATTTACTCATATTTAAGACACTAAGACTTATTATATCATCACTCTACTTGAATTTATTAATTATTTAACTCCAAATACAAAGTATACAACATAGGGTCAACATGGTAAGGATTGATTTCCCAAATTGAATGTCAGTTCAAAATCCGACAGTAATGCACTAAAGCCAATGGATCGAAGACAGGATAGCATTATGTGCCCAATTTCCAATTTGACATGCCTTATACCAAGCGATCAACAAACACATATTGTATCCAACAAGTCTTCTACAATTGCAAGCATTGGTATTACTATCTAAATCTCTATCCTTGAGGAAACAGAAAGCTCCGGTATCAAGCCCAAGGAACTCTGTGAAAAGAAAAGTCTAGTAGTAGGGGACCGTTTCTCTTACATTGGCAATTGGAAAAAAAGGGCTTACATGAAAATGAGATTCAATCATATCTTGCCTTTACATAGCATACAGCAGGTAGCAAATAAATGATATAGGGTAAGGAACTTAATTATATTATTCCCACTTTTAAGCCTTGGGTTGTTCTAGACTATTACAATCTGATTTGTTATAGGCTCTATTCAGAAGCATTCATAAACTAGGTTTCACCCCGAGACTAGAGGCTAGGATCATTAACCTGCAGTAGAACATATTGTTTAGAATATGTTCTTTAATGGATCCAAGTACCAATGGTCAAACCTGTAACAGTAATGTTCCTTGAGCTCGTCTTAAAAGCAGGTAACTAAATGCATCTGCTAATTCCTTTTATGTACAATTCAGAATTAGACAGGTTTGAGTCTACACATCCCATAAAAGGAATATCTACATATGAATCGTGTACAGAATTTTCCCTGCTAGTATGTTTAAAAACACAGGAGGATTGATAAGAATGCATAAAATAAAATACTATACAGCTGAAACAGATTCTGAAATAAAACAAGAACCTTACTTTTATGTTTGCATGCTGAATTTTCACCAGAAAGCTGCATTTCATGAACATTCATCTAAGATGTGAATTTGGGTTCCCAAAGTGTCTTGAGAACGACAGAAGCTTTCCGGAAGTTTACAAATTTTAAAAAGCTATATGTAAACAATCGGGTCATTAACACCCAAGGGCGTGTGATCTATTGGCAAGCAGCAAGTTGATTGGGCTTGTATTAATACAGAGACTCGGGTTCAAACCCAACCTGGGCACGGCTGTAAATAGATCTTGTATATAGATGACACATCTTTCAAAAAAAGACAAAAAACTATCTGGCTATTAACAGCCAAGGTTTTCAGCACACTATTTAAAAACAAGGCTTCCTTACTGCCCAATTTTATGGAATGCCATTTTCAGGCTTCTTTTCTCTGCTTGAAGCATCGCTATTGATGTATTTGCACACAAACATCCAATTTTTATTTATGTATGCTAAATCAAATTAAGACAACAAAAACAACATTTATTCAAGTAAATGCACTTAGTTCTTGACATGTCATTTTGGTAATATGGCAGATGGGAGCTTGCTTTATTTAAGTATGCTAAATAACATTAAAACAGAGAAACAAAATTATACAAGTAAATGCACTAAGTTCCTGACATGTTATTTTGGAAATATGGCAATCAGGAGCTTACTTTTCCACAGCAGGTTTGCTTTCTTCAACTATTGTTGAGGATTCAGCTCCAGAGCCAGGTTTATCTGTTAGTGTTGAGTTTAAAGATTTTGCAGCAGTTTGAGCAGCAACCTCTGCTGCAAAGTCCTGGCTTTTCTTTTCCAAACCCTCCCCAAGATTGTACCGAACAAATCTTCTTACCTGAATGTTCTCTCCCAAAGTAGCAATGCTTTGTTTAATCCAGTCTTTTACAATGATCTTGTCATTTTTAATATAAGGTTGCTCTAATAGGGCCAACTCCCCAAGTATCTTTCCAATGCGCCCATCAACAATTTTTGCTCTAATCTGTTCAGGCTTATTGAGGAGATCCTCTTTCTGCAGTTCAATCTCCCTTTCCTTATTCACAATATCGTCAGAAACATCTTCCACGGATACATATTGAACTTTTGGACTGGCAGCAGTCTGCATTGCCAGGTCCTCAACTAGTTCCCTGAAAATATCACCCCTAGAGACAAAATCTGTCTCACAATTAACTTCAATTAAAACACCAATACGACTATCATGAATGTAAGATCCTATTCTCCCTTCAGCTGCGATTCGTGTAGCCTTCATTTCTGCACTTGCTAATCCTTTCTTCCTGAGGAATTCGCGTGCCTTTTCAAGGCCACCACCTGTTTCTATAAAAGCTTTCTTGCAATCCATCATGCCTGCTCCCGTTTCCTCTCTTAGTTGTTTGACAAGAGCAGAAGAAATAGTCCCTAAGTTTGTGGGTACCATTGTATTGGTCTCTGCTTGGTCTGACATATTATAGGGCCATAACAAATGTCAATAAATGTCAAAGTTATAGTGACTGGAAATCTAGTCATTACTTGTGAATATATATTTGTGAGAATTCATTACAAAAAGAGAGTTTGTGCAGACCAAGCTTGTGAATTTAGAAAGAACTAAGAATCAAAATAGGAGGCTTTGAATTGTCTCCATTCAACTATGTACCTTCAGGATGAGCAGTAATATTATATAATATATTTATAGAGATGAACAACAGGATTCAAAAAGGTGACAAACGGTAAAATATCCAAGAATACATAGGCAGTTAAGATGGCAACAATCCTATTTCGTTAAAGACATTTGAATAATACAGCAAATCTCTTTGGAAAAGCTTAACACTTTAATAATTTTAACAGCAATCTGAGCCCTAAAAAACCAGATGCACTACAAGTGGCAAAACAAGTTACAACTAATTGTGTTGTTTCTTTTTCATCTTAAATCTTTTTACAACTAATCCTAAATCATGCAGACTGAAAATTAGTACTACTATCTAATCATACTAGTTCACATCTAGAAGCATTTTGTAGTTTGACCTCTTTAAACCCATCAAGCAAGTGGCGCAGTAATTAGATCTGTCCAATCTAGGAAACAGCAAGGTCACGTCTATTTTATTCATGTTGTATCCAAACTAGTATCTAACCAAGCATAGTCAAGGAAAAAGGTATGTAAGACATGTATTTGAAATTCTTTTCTACAAATAGTAGCCGTGGTTAGGTTTTCCAATTCCGAACCATACAAAGAAAAGTATAGCATAGAGGATAACATCCAGATTTAGATAGCATCTTAGCATACATGCATGCACCTTCAAGCACTAATAATTGGCCTGGGAATCAAGTATCCACCCAGTATTACAATATGCGAGGAGGTGCCTCTTGAGACATTCTATCTGGCTATCTCAAACCTTGCATGAAGTCTCTTCACCAATAATCAGCACTATGTGGTGTGGTGCCATTAGGTTTATCCCATTCCGTAACAATGGCACACACTACTCCGAAACTTGATCATATTCAGTTATAACTCGAAGCCCTGCCTGCTATTAGGCCCCTCATATCACCAGAAGGCAAAAAGGTTCACTGAAACACCTTTAGATCCTAGATTGATTAACAGAGAGATATAGAGATAATTGATGTGGAATGAAATTGCATCGAAGGGATATGCGACTGTATTAAATAGCTTGAAAATTTATGGACAGATCATAGATAACAACCACAAACTAGAGAGGGCCTATAATGAATGACACTGAAGCTCCCAGCAATGTTGGTACAAGAGAGAGGGGGTGCTAACATATTAACCCGGGGAGTTGCACCCCAAAGCATGCTTCAGGATTAGCAAATCTTTTGCTGCAGATAATGCCTCTTCAACCACCTCTTTCTCACACAAAGAACAGATTAAAATAACAATTTTTAAGGATTTAATGCATCATTATAATTCTTGAAATTCCAAAGCCTTGCATTATGCTCCAACCTCGCCTTACAGGACCATATTAGTAATGTGACATGTCAAACAAGACTATTAAATCTTAGATAGAGCAACTTCTGCATATGCGATCTCAAGCATATGCCATAACCATAATAACATGCACCATACTGACAAATCAGGTTCTTCACTAGTATAATCATGTTTTGTATATAATGCCATTCAAGAGACTTCATCTTGGGGCATTTATGTAAATTGTCTATGAAGCTAGTAAGAAAATATATTTTTTTATAATCCACGTGCCACACTAGATATAAAAAGCATGCTCAAACATCATCCAAAAAGACCATAGATTTCACCAAGCCATGATTCAAGGGTGCTTTCCCATAGAGATAAGTGATACCTGTGGTACCCAGTTGTAACCTATTGCATTCTGTGGTATATACAAAATGTATGTTATTCATACTCTGTATAACAACAAACATTAAGCACTTATCAGATGAATCCCACCAAAGAACCCTAACTGTTCGGGTCATATCATGATCATGATTGAAAGACAAAATTTCCTTACAAGTCCAAACCCTATTTTGCAAAAGAAAATTTGTTTTTTTTCAAAAACATGAAACCATGCATCCATAAATACATCAGGAATGATGTATCGCCCTTTATTTTTTTCTTTCGGAATAGTAAGAAAGACTAATTATATTAAATTATAAAAAAAATACAATATGCACATTGCAGACTTATCAAAAACAATCTGCTTGAAATCAATAGCTCCTAATGGAGCAGATAAATGTCAGTTGCTGTGATCATACATTTCAAAAATATTATTGCTGCAGGCTATAGAAATGCAAGACGATGACTACATTTTGCAGGCAATGAAAACAGAGCCTTATGCCAACAGGCTTGGCAATAATATTTATAGAACAAATGTGACAAATAAACTTAACAACTTACCCAAACATATCTAATACACATCCCCTGAAATTTGGGGAAGTCTGATACCCATCTCTGCCCCTCCACATCGAGATGTCCCATAAACTTGGGGTGACATAGAAACATAAGCATAAACCATAACCCATCTCGTATCATTTATTACCTTTAATGGATACTTTTAGCAGAATATCATTCCTATCTAGTTATTGCTTGTAAATTTAAACTCTTCTTAAGACTATTCCTTTGACATATATGTAAAGTTTCATTCAATAAGAGACCTTCACCCATTAAAGGTCCGTCATCTTTTCAATACTTTCAATAAAACGTACATTTCTTTCAAGTATATAATCCATGTCCAAATTTTGGAAAATATCAACCTATGTTTTTATGAGCAAGTATTTTGTGTCTTTGGCTTGGCACTAGGATCTCTGTCTTATTATTTCACATCTTGCCCTACCTCATTTTGAGCCAAAAAGGCAATGTTATGGGCCGAACAAAAATTGATGGTCAAATCAACTAGATCCAATGCCCCTAGTGAGGATCTGTACTTCAGTTGCAGTAGAATCAAAGATAACTGGAAATGCCACAGACACCCCAATACTAGCATTGGGACTTACAGTGCTAATACAGTCCAGAAATGCGACCAAAACCCTGGTACGTCCTAGGTATGGCTCTGACATACCCGAGCCATACTGACAGCACTTCTATTTTTAAAAAAGTGAAGAAAAATAAGTCCCAAACAAAAAAAAGCAACCCTGACCCTAATTTACCTACCCCAACCTCTTAATGACACTCTCTATAAGCTATAAAAGCACCTCTTTGCTCCATTTCAAAACAAGCATTTAGATTTTCAACTTTTGCAATTTAGGAACTTGAAAGAGCAGTTTGAAGGAGGAAGTTAGAAGCTTCAAAGAGCAAGGAGGAAAGAGCAACTTGAAGGAGAAAAAACAGGTTTTTCTCTCCATTCACCCTCTTTTCCATTTTTAATTTTTGTGTAATAAATTTGTAACATGTTAATGTGATCAATGATCATGAATGATGGTGCATTACACACACATCATTCATGATCATATTTATTTTTAAATTCTATGAATCTATATAAATATTTTTTTATTTATTTTTAGTTTTGTATGTATGTCTAATTTTTTTTGGATGATCCACCACCAAAGATCAGGATGGTTTTGGAGCTCTGCTAGTGTTTTTCGCTTGCATGCCATACCACGACCTCTTCGGGCGCTGTGGGATTGTACCTTTTTCGGTTAACTCTAGGGTTTTTCACCCCTTGGGTGCCCCTATATAATGTCTCCTTCCACCTCAAGCCCGGCTATTGTTGCCGAGGTTGGAGCTTGTGGAGATTCGAACAATGGTGCCGCCGCAGAAACGCCCCCGGAAGTTCGTTCCAAAGGTCTTTCAAGAGGTAATTCTTCTCCTCCTGATGTTATTTTACCTGTTTTTGAATTTAATGTTGTGTGCCAATGGCTAGAACAATTCTGCCTTATTAGGTTTTTTGTGGACCGCATCCCCTATGAAAGAATGCTAAAGCCATGGGTTAACTCGGCCTGGACCGCTCATGGCATCCGGCTCGAAAGTGTGCAGAACATGACCAAAGGTTTTTTCCTCTTCCATTTTTTCGACCCATCGCATGCCCCGGCTATTTTGAACCGCTCCGCCACTTGATATGTGTGTAACTAACTTTTGGTTCTTTCTCCTTGGACCAAATATTTTGTGGTATTTGAGTATGCGGCTCTCAAGGTTCCCGTTTGGGTGGAGTCCCCTAGGCTTCCGCTGTCGTGTGTCCACTTTCTGCACCAAATCACCTCCTCTATAGGGCGAGTTGTTTGCATGAAACCTCAACGCTTTTACAATGCTCAGCCTCATAAACGTGTTTGTGTTGAAGTCAACCTCTCCCAAGAGTTGAAGGAGTTTGTGGAATTTCAAATGGGAGATACTCATTACTCCCAACATGTTTTATACATTAACCTGCCTAACACATGTTTTCGTTTGCCAGGGCTTTGATCATAAGATCAAGGACTGTCCTCTCTATGTCCCGCGCAATCGCCCAATGCTAAAGGCAGCCTCTGAATCTATCACATCCCCTCAAGAGGAAGGGTAGAAAACCATGGGAGGGTGGAAAACCAAGAAAAAAACAACTCAAGCCAAGGTGTCCGACAACAATGGCTCGATTGAGCCAGCTGTTAAGGAACAGGCAAATGGCCAAAGTCGCTCCAAGGAGCAGCTTTATGATGACTCATTAGTCCCCTTGCCTAAGTTTTCTAGCACACCCAAGGTGGCCACCGTTCTTATGGAACCAACAAACTCCATCCAAATTTCCTCGACTCTTCCGACTTCGTAGTTGTTGCTAACAACTGGTTCACAGGGCCCATCCAAAAGGGCCCGAAGTCCTTCTCGCCACTCCATGACCAACCACGATCATAGCTCGGCACACAGTGTGGAATCTATAGAGGAGTATAATATAGAGTATGTCAGGCGAATGAAAATTGAGTTGCAGGATTTCTTGAATCATAATAATGCTCAATTTCTGCAAAATCAATTTGATGCTTTGGATGGCTTGGATGCAGATGGTATGGCCCTTGACCACCGTTCCTCGTGAATTGCATGTCATGGAATGTGCAGGGTCTCACAGACTCCAATCGCAACTATATCGTTCGTGATGCTTGTAAAAAAATTGCCAACTTAGATATGTTGTGTCTGCAGGAAGTGAAAGTTACAGGTTTTCAATTGGCAATGGTTTGTAAATCCATCTGGCCTGACAGTCTGGCGTTTACCAATAATCATGAGAGTGGGAGTGGGAGTTTAATGGCGGCCCTTCTTTATGGACCACGGTATCGACCCCACCAATCGTGCCATCTGAGCCTTATTTAATATTGAAAGCCGTCATTTACCTGGAAAAGGAGGATGGAACCCGGGCTAATACACAAGAAGATATCCAGCAATAAGCAATACAGTACTTTTCTGGGATCTTTGCTAATACTAATCTGGATGGAATTGCTCAACAACAATTGTTGAATATCATTCCCACCTTGGTTAGTGAGGCGGACAATACTTTTCTTTTGAAGCCGATTTCAAAAAAGGAACTCCAAACAATGGTATGGGATATGCAAAAAGAAAAAACACTATGACCTGATGGCTTTCTGATAGAATTCTATCAGGAATTCTAGGCCCTTATCAAAAAAGATCTTCTGAAAGTGGTGGAAGAATGCAGACAAGAGAAGATTGTTCTTAAGATCATCAACCAAACCTATATTGCTTTGGTTCCTAAGAAAGAAGAGGCTTTCTCCCTTACTGGTTATCACCCCATTGCTCTATGCGACGTGCTTTATAAAATAATTACAAAACTCATAGCCGAAAGGTTGAAATCTATCATTTATAAAGTTATATCTCCGGAACAAGGGGGATTTGTGCCTCACAGACAAATCTATGATGATATTGTTTTGGCTCAGGAAGCCCTCCATTCCATGGATATCCAAAAAAAACCAGCTATGTTTGTGAGGCTGGATTTGTCTAAGGCATATGATAAGGTAAGTTGGTCTCTCCTTATGGACATACTTTTGCGGTTTGGTTTTTCCCCCTTCTGGGTTCAATGGATACAAACATGTATCTCTTCGGCTTCTTATTCAATTTTGGTTAATGGAGCTCCTATAGCTAGATTCTCGGCAACCCGAGGTATAAGGCAAGGAGATCCTTTATCTCCATTTCTTTTCATTATAGTTGTTGAGTCCTTTGGGAGACTGTTCTCCACAACAAGAATCCAGAAGAAGTTGAGGGGTATCAAACTAGCCACTCAAGTGGATCATTTGTCCCATCTATAGTTTGTTGATGATTTGTCAATCATGGGGGAAGCATCTATGAAAGAGGCTAATCAAATCCACAAAAACTTGGAACTTTTTTCAAAGGCCACTGGTCAGGATATCAACAGGGAAAAATCAAAAATTATTTTCTTCCATTGCTCTCCTAGACTGGAACAGGATATTTTGGTGAAATTAGGATTTCAGAAGGGTACGCTACCTCTCAAATATTTGGGTGTACCATTAGATTCTAAAAGGTTAACTGACTGGAGCTGGTTACCGGCAAAGATTCTTCAGAAATTTAGTAACTGGACTCATAGATGGTTAACTTCAAGGGGAAGAATAACTCTGATTAAAGTTGTGTTACAAGCTATTCCTATCTATTTTGCTTCTCTCTTGAACATTCCTGCAAAAATTTTGCACCAGTTAGACTCTATTAGTCAAAAATTCTTATGGACAGGCACTCAACAGGTTTGGAAATGGCATCTTGTGAAATGGAAAACCTTGTGTTTGCCAAAGAAAGAGGGAGGATTGGGTTTCAGATCCAGTGTGCAGAATAACAAAGCATTGGCTGCAAAGTTATATTGGAGACTGCTATAAAATCTGTATCAGCTATAGCATATAGGGCATCAATATTAGAGAAAAATATGTGGAGGGTATGTTGCCACAAAAACTAATTTGGCACGCTTTACCTTCTTGGGGCTCTCTGATTCTCGCAGTCCTCAGAATAGGGGAAGAAATCATTTAAAAACACATTTTATGGAAAATTGGGAAAGGTGATCAGACTAACTTCTGGACTGATTCGTGGGATGGACATCCACCCTTGATTGAACAATATCCGGACTTCAAAAATATTATGAATGCTCTTCACAGTCAAGGGAAGGAAAAGGTGTGCCATTATATTCATCCAATGTCTTAGGGGATTGAAAGGATTTCTCCATCTCTGTGTCGGGTCAACTTATCTAATGATCATATTCACTTTTTCCAAACTCTCTTGCAGAATAGGATACTTCCTATCACCTGAGAATCTGATACCCTTGCATGGGGAAAATGTATGGAAGGACAGTACTCTGTAGCTGGCGGATATAGAGCTTTAGTTGTTGCTCGGCCACACCCATGGAAGGACAATTTTGTTGATCTTTGGCAACCTGATTTGTGGCCTAAGTTTAGATTTTTCTTCTAGTTGTTGATCTATAAGAGGATTCTAACTGGAGACAATTTAATGAAACGGGACTGGTTGGACCCTTTTGGTATCCCTTATGCGAAAATGCTGATGAAACTCAGAGTCATCTTCTTTTTCAATGCCCTTTTACTATGTCTCTATGGAATACCTTGGCTAATTGGCTATGTGTTACTTGGAACTCCTCTATAAATATAGAGGATACCCTTAGAGATTGGAAACACTCAGTCTCGGATACTCAACACTTTAACAAAGGCATCTGGATTCTTGTCTCTCTTATGTTGTGGAATGTATGGAAAGAAAGAAACAGACATATTTTTAAATCAGAAAGTAGAGACAGTTGGTATGTTAAGGAACTAACTCAAAGTAATATTGTGGAAACCATAGTTCGCAAACTCGGCGAGTACTCGCCATTTGTTTATGCAACCAAAAATTCGCCATTAAAAATAGTCGTTTTGGCTCGCCGAGTTGTGGCGGATTAGTGAATATAACTCGTCAGACGTTGTATATACACATAAACATGGCTTTTACACTCAAAACAAAAACACGGTTTTTGCTCTTTTTAAGGCCCTCCACTCCCTCATTTTCACTCACACAACCATTTGCGTTTGCATTGCTTGTGTTGAGCGGATTTTAGAGTGAATTCGAAGAGAGAATTTGGAGAACTGCATTTGGAGGTAGGTTTTTTTTTTAATTCTTTCAATTTTTTTCAAATTTTGTGTATATTATTTACGTTTCATAGATTCATATTGTAATTTTAAATACATGTAATGTAAAATTGAATGCTTGTAATTTGTTTATCCTCATTTGCAGCCAGAGGTATGTATTTTTTTTATGCAAATTCATTCTAAACTAGTTAAATTTTATGTATGTGTATTGTAATCAATTCATTTTGTAATTGTGAATACATGTAATGTAAAATCGAATGCTTGTAATTTTTTTATACTCATTTGTAGCCAGAGGTATGTATTTTTTTTTACGCAAATTTGTTATTCAGTTTTTAACTGTGTTTTTAACTTTCTTTTTTTAATTAAATTAAGCTTTACGTCCTCAATTGCAAAAGTTTTTTTATTTTTTTTAAATGTACATTGTGTTGCAGATTAGAGCTTAACAATGGCATTGGGCTTGGCATCAGGTTCGGCATTTGGGTCAGCATCATTAGCAGGGACCATTCCTGCGAATGCCCGTACCAAAGCATGGAAGTATGGTGTACGTGGAGGTGGTGAAAATAATGTTATTTGCAATTTATGTGGCAGAAAAATGTCCGGAGGCATCAATCATTTGAAATATCACCTTGCATTTATTGTTTTCCAAGATGTTGTGGTTTGCCCTAAGGTGATGGAAGAGGCAAAGCGAGAGATGAGAGCAGAGTTGGCAGAGCTAGAGGAGAAGAAACTAGTGAGGGCAAGGGTGCAGGCAGCCATAGCACAAGCTATTAGACCTGGGGCTGCAATGACAGAGGATGATGCGGCAACAATTGTGGGTTCTACTCGTGGTCCACGCATATGAAGCAGAAGAGCCGGAAGAGGCGCATCTTCATCGAGTTCGAGCGAAGGCATACAAAGCTTTTTTGTGGCAAGGAACACACTTGGAGCACAACCTTCATTGGAAGGTACAACCTCGAACAAAGATATGCATGAGGAAGCGGATAAAGCTTGTGCAAATTTTTGGTACTACAACACCCTGCCATTCAATGTGGCAAAGAGCCCATACTGGGAGTACTTGGTGACAACGTTGACAGTTGCAGGGAAAGGGTACAAGGCACCCTCTCTAAAAGATTTGAGTGGGAAATTGCTCAAGGGTGCAGTTGCAAGATGCAACTACCATTCTAGAAGATCACAAAAGAAACAATGGATAAAAATACGGATGTGCCATTCTTTCAGATGGGTGGACGGATGGAAGGAACCGCACCCTCATTAATTTTTTAGCGGCTTGAAATGGCGAGATGGTGTTTTTGAAGTCTATTGATGCCTCTAACATAGTTAAAAATGCAAAGAATTTGAGTGTTATGTTAGAGACGGTTGTATTAGAGGCTGGTGTATAGAATGTTGTGCAAGTTGTCACAAACAATGCAGCAACATATGTGGCGGTTGGGAGACTACTGCAGGAGAGACATCCATCACTCTTTTGGACTCCTTGTGCAGTTCATTGCCTTGACCTTCTTTTGGAGGACATAGGCAAAATTGATTGGGTGAGGTCGGTTGTAGAAGATGTAAAAGAACATAACAAAGTACATATACAATCACCCTTGGGTTCTGAGCTTGATGAGAGAACACACAAAGGGGAATGAACTTGTTCGAGTCAGTGTCACAAGGTTTGCAACTAACTTCTTGACGTTGGAAAGTATTTCTAGTTTGTTGACACCTTTGAAACAAATGTTTATGAGTCAAGCATGGCTAGACTCACAATATTCAAAGAAAGTTGACGGAGAGAGGGTTGCAAAGATAGTTTTTGATGATATCTTTGCAAAGAGAGCTATAGAGATCATCAAGGTAATTTCAAACTTTGATTTATATTTAATTTTTTTATTTTAATTTGTTAAATTACAAATATATTGTTCTACTTTTCACTTTTTTACTTTATTTGTATTGTAAGTTTGTAACCTTACATTTTAATTTGTGTGTAGGTGTCAAAGGCGTTGGTGAGGGTTTTGCGTTTGGTTGATGGGGAGCAAAACCCCATGGGGTTTATTTATGAGGCCATGGATAGGGCCAAAGAGTCATCCAAAATTGTTACAGGGGGGATTTCGTCAGATATGGTCCCTTTTGGGAGATTATTAATCGGAGGTGGAACAATCAACTCAACCAACCTATTCATGCAGTGGGGAACTACCTCAACCCCAAGTATTTCTTCTCCGACAACTTCACAGATGTGAACGGAGAGGTTATGGAGGGCCTTTCAACATGTATTGAGAGGATGATACCAGATGTTGAGACGAGGGACCTCGTCATTTTAGAGCTGCAGAGTTATAAACATGCTAGGGGGAGGCTCTTTTCTTCAGCGCTAGCTATTCGAGGGAGAGCCACGCAGTCACCAGGTAATAAAAATTAGAATGTTTAGCAAGTTACTTATTAGTTACAGATTTGATTTTATTAATTACTTATAAATTTTGGATTATCTTGTTTGTAGGTTCTTGGTGGGAGGATTGGGGAGGGAATATCCCGCATCTTCAAAAGCTAGCCCTCATAATTCTATCTCAACCTTGTAGCGCTTCTGGATGTGAACGCAACTGGAGTTTGTTTGAGACCATTCACACGAAGAAGCGCAACAGGTTGTGTAACAGCTCAACGATTTGGTTTTTGTGCAATACAATCTCTAGCTTTGCACAAGAAAGGTGGAGGCCACATCAGAGGATCTTATTTATTTCGATGAGATAGATCCATATGGTGAGTGGACTAGGCGAGAAAAGGAAATCCCTACATTCACAGAGAATGAGATTGATTCTTTTGAGAAGGAAGCTATGGAGGGAGAAGCACTAGCAGCTGCAGGAGATATTGGATTGGATGACATCTTTGGAGGTGATCTCCAACATATAGCAGAAGAGCCACCAGCACCACCATCTACTTCCAGGATCGAGCTAGAGTTGTAGCCTAGTGTGGGGACTAGTAGAGGCATTAGACCCTCTCCCCAATATTTCTCTAGATTGGGGAAGAGGAAAATGTAACTTATTGTATATTGTAACTTGCATAGATATGAAATTTACGATGATATATTTCAATGTCAATCATCATAAATTCATATTACTTATTAGTCGATTGTTGTGTTCGCATGATGATGCAATTTTGTATTCTATTTGTATTCAAATCTAATAGAAAACACTTCTTCAACATTTTATGGGCTCATTTGATACATTTTGTAGTTGTGTTGCTTAAAATTTATGTTTTTTAAAGAAATTTGTGTATTTTTTAAGTTGCCGAGTATTCTCGAGTATTGGCCGAATATTGCCGAGTTTTTGTCGAGTCAAATTTTTTTTACTCTGTCGAGTATGAGTATGCGAACTATGGTGAAACTTTAGTGCACAATTTGAAAATTGCCTCCCCACCTCCTAGAAAGTGGAAGGTTTTGTTACAAAAACTTAATCTGAGGAACAGGCAATTATAGACAAAGCCTTATTCAAAACAGTTGATGCCTTCTATATTGAGAAAATGGAAACCGCCCTTGATTGGCTTTGGTAAAATAAATATTGATGGAGTAGCTAGAGGTAATCTGAGGCCAGCCAGTATGGGAGGGATAGCACATGACTCTATGGGAACTCCCATCTTCTTATTTGCTCATCAATTGGTACACTGCAAAAATAATGTGGCTAAAATCATGGCTATCCAACGAGCTCTTCTGGAGGTAGCTAAACTGGGATGTCTCAGTATTATAGTCGAACCTGACTCAAAGGTTATTGTTAACCTTCTGTCAGCTACAAAGCAACATCCATCCAATAATTGGCTTATCGCCAAAATTCAGAATAATATTAATGTTATAGCTAGACAACTTCAGACGATCATATATCAACATGTGCCTAGAGATCAGAACTAGGTTGTAGATGCATTGGCCAACTGGGCGTTAGATCATGCTAATCTGATCAATTTTGGCCCTCTCCCTTTGACATGGTCTCCAGAGAAGTGGAAACAAATTGAGCAGATCCTTCGTTTGCAACTGCAAGACGGATAATGTGCAGATATGCAATCTCTCTTTTCTTGTTTGTTATTGGAATTCCAAGGATATTTCTTCGAGTATGAGTATAATTATTTGGCATTGTAATTTGTACTTTATATTTCTATTAATATAAATGTGGTGTTTTTTTAATATATATATATTGAAAGCCACCCTTTAGGCTTCATCAATATTTATGCCTCTAATGATGCGACTAAAAGAGCCGATCTTTGGCGGTGGATGGCAAATGAAATTCCCGATGTTTTTTGGGTCATATGCAGCGACTATAATATGGTGGAGCTGCCCTCAAATAAGTACGGGCACCTGCCTATGCGATGGACAGCTGGCGAAAGGGAGGCGTAGTTCTATATGCGCAATAAATTCGGGTTTAATGACCCCAACGCCTCTCGCACACCCACCTCTGAAGCTTGGTTGACTTGGTCCAATCTCCGAGGCGGAGCAGATCAATTTTTCAAACAGCTCAACAAGGCCATGATGTCAACTAAAGATTTTTTTGAGTTTGACAACACTTATTCCTTGCTTGTGGAAGTGATGCCAAATTTTGTCCTTTCGGACCACTTCCCTATCTGATTTCGTATCACTTGGCAAGATAGGCGACCCTTTTGTCATAAAGGTCACTTTTTTCTCAATAGTGCCTTGATGGAGCACAGGCCCACAATCAATCACATCAAGCGTGGAATTTAATGCCTAAGCCATGTCATCTGCAAAACTATCATCCACCTCTTCGTCCCAGTTGGACCCAGTGGTGGGGGAATGCGATGACTAGGATGACTAGATTCCTTAGAATCTACGGTCAACCGCTAGCCAAAATTCGGCGTAGATCCTACTCCGCAACCTCCTCCGCTCTTAGCCGAGCGGTGGTGGCGCTCGAAGGAAACCCTTTTTTTGAAACTCTGTAGCTCCAGGTGGTAGAGCTCTGTCAGAAAATTCAAATCAGGGATAACTACAATGCTTGTGGCGCTCAAATTCGTGCCCATCTGCATTGGCTTAAAGTGGGGGATCGTGTTTCGAAGGAATTTTTTCTTTCCCTCAAAGCCAAACATTCCTTTCAGCAAATTCGTGCCATATGCGATGGCAGAGCTCAGCTCATGGATCCTCAGCTTATGCTACAAGCCATTGTCAACCATTACAAGCTGGTTTTTCAAGCTCAAGCACCCGCGAATGAACGACATGTTGCCTTAGATCAATGCTTGGCCAAGGTGTCATGCAAGCTCTCTCAGGCGCAGAAAACTACCTACGATCACATGCTCACCCTTAATGACCTTTACGAAGCAGTCATGCAAATGGCCAATGACAAGGCGCCCGATTGCGATAGTTTTCCCTACGACTTCTATAAATCGCTTTGGGATATTGTTGGTCCAGACCTCTTTCAAGGTTATCTAGAAGGGTTTCAGAGTCAGTTGTTTGGCGCTCACATTAACAAAGGGAATATCACGTTCATCCCTAAGCTTGGGGACCCCGAACTGATCACCAATTGGCGACCTATTACCTTGATTATTGTTAAAGCTCTTGCCATTTGGTTGCGGCACAGTCTTCCTGCCATTATTCAACTGGAGCAAACTGGCTTCATCCAGGGGCATTACATTCTAGACAATATTATAGATGTCTAGGAAGGTATGGAATGGGCTCGCAAGTCCAGTCAACCAGCTCTATTCATTAAAATCGATTTTGAGAAAGCCTACGACAAGATAGAGTGGCCTTTCATTCTGGGTATACTCCAGGCATTGGGTTTTGGTCCAATTTTCATACAATCTATCAAGCTGCTCTTTGCGAATGTCTCTGCTCAAATCACCATTAATGAGCACAGTTCGGCTCCATTTGGCCTCTTATTGTTCATACAACAAGGTTGTCCTTTAGTGCCTTCTCTTTATGTCTTTGTGGCGGGAGGTTTTGGCTATCTGCTTGCCAAAGCCAAATCCCAAGGGCTTGTCAGGGGAATTGCCTTGCCTTCTTCCGATAACTCCCAAATGCTCAATGGTCACTTTACTGACGACTCCTTTCTTAAGCTAATAGAGGATGAAAGCAACATTTGCAATGCCATGCAGTGCCTTGACATTTTCTGTTTAGCTTCCGGTTCATCCATTCAATGGCGAAAAACACAATGTTATAGGCAATCCTTCCTCCCCGCGCCCTCCTGGATGGTTTTGTATGATTGGAAGATTATTGACCATGGTGAGATGTTTAAATTTCTTGGCATTCCTTTTGCCTTTCAAGCGTCGCCTACAGATCTTTGGCAATATGTTGTTCAACAAGTGGCTAAAAAGCTTAAATACTGGATTACCCCACTGTCTCTAGCGGGTAAGTTCCAGATTTGCTCCAAAGTTCTTGAAGCCACACATATTTACTATTCCTCCTGTTGGGTCCCATCCAAAAATATTGTGCAAAAGTTGGAAAATCTTCTCAAAGATTTTCTCTGGTCTAAGGCTTCCTCTGGCAAAGGGTTTCACAAAGTTGCATAGGAGATCAGATGTCTTCCCAGAGAATCTGGAGGAATGGACCTTATTGATATTTTGCGTCAAGGGCAGGCACTCTGTGCCAAATGGATAATTCGCAACATTGAAGGACAAGAAGCCTGGAAAGTGCTTCTATGTCATGGCATTGAGGAGGGTTCCCCCTATGGTCACCCTGCCTAGAAGGGTTTAAGTTTTGCCAATCTTCTCATTGCTCATGTTCCTGTTAAAGTGGTTGGCACCTTTGTTCTCAAAAGTATCTGGCAAGCATGGGAGTTGATCAAACCATGGCTTCACTGGAACAGCAATGGCTTTCGCAATGGCCTCTCTGTTAACCATCACTCCTTGTGGTGGTCACCAGTCATCCAATTCCAGGATCGGTGCCTTGTAGAGGTCCCTGGAATTCCTGCGCTTAAGCTTTTCAAGCGTGGAATTCGCTCCATTCAGGACCTTTTTTGCAAGCACATCCAAGCTTGGTATCCTTGGAATGAGCTCAAAGCTCAATTCAACCTTGCCTCTCATGATCGTGCCAATATCACTGACATCGTCTCTTTTGTTCCTAATCATATGAGTCACAAAAGTTTTGTGCTTTCCTCCCGTCCATGGTGGACAGACTGGAAATGGTTCGTGGATACCCCCTTCCAGAATTACTCTCTAGTAAAGGTTATGCTTGGCTATCTCCTCATCTACCCATGGTTGACAAGCTCAACAATCAGTGGGGGTTGCATTCTTCTCTTTCTAGTTGGAGAAGGAGATTCGACACTGTCTGGTCTGCTTGTGTGGAACCCAAAATTGCTCACTTTCTATGGAGTGTTCTCCACCAAGGCCTTCCGATTGGTGCCCGTTTGGTTCAGCTTGGTGTCTCCGCCCCCAAATGCCTCTTTTGTGGACAATTGGAAACCTTATCCCACTTATTTTGGTATTGTAGAAAAGCCCAAAAGGCTTGGAACTAGATTCATTCATTCTTTCTTCCATTCATACCAGAATGTTTCACCTGGCATCATATTCTTTTAAACTATGTTGCTAGGATATGGGTACGGGTTCGATACGTGGATACGTCAATTTTTAAAAACCCTTGGGTACGATATGTCTTGGATACGTCCCTACATATATATTAAAAAAATATAAAAAAATAAACATATATTTATAATATTCATATACTCATTTTACTCATTTTTTAGTCCATAAGAAATACAAAACTTGAAAAATATAGTACGATCAATGTTCAAAACATTCAATATACTTAAGATTTTACATAGTCTATGATATATAAATATTATATTCCTTTGTGTTTCATCCATTTAGCCTTTGAGATTAATTTTTGTGTTGCGATGGTGGCCATAAAAGATGTATATAGGGAGCTCCTGAAGGACCTATTTAATTATTATTGACTCTAACCTGCCAATGATAACTAAAGAGGTCAGTCCAATGGTTGGTTCTTGCATTCATATTATCCAAAATCACCTTCTAATCCTCCTTAAGGATGCAGGAAGGAGTCAATGTTGTGCCTTAATAGTTTCTAGGACAGCATGCTCTTTGAAACTTTAAGCTATGCAATTTGCGGTTCCAAATTTTTCTATTAGTATTGAAGATCACCTGAGATTTTATCTCATAAATAACTTGTACAGAGGCTCAGATATATGTCCAAATTATAATGAATAGCTTCTTTCCTTAGCCAATTGCTAATATGATCCCAAATAATTAATTACTAAAAGATGATCTTGATTCGTTTTTTGAATATTTTCACTTCAAATAAAAAATAAATTGTTTTAATGCCTTAAAAGGCGTATTTCACCTTGGGTTTGCCGCGGGTACGTTCGGGTTCTTCCCAGATACGTCACGAGTACGTCTAGATGTACCCGTGGCGTACCCAAGAAGAACCCGAATGTACCTTGCGCATATCAGGACCCGTACCCTAACGTACCCGTACTGGCTACGTATCAGGAAGGGTACGAGGGGCTAGGGTGGTGAACCTTGGCAACGTATCACTGTATCTTAGGCTTCTTACCCCATAACGTATCTGTTCAGATGACATTTTCCCAAATCCTTGGTACAGAGAAGCTCTCAGAGGGAAATGGTGACTTAGTTGTCAATGGAAAGAGCTAGAATTTCTATGAGGCCCTGGGAAGAGAGTTGCTAATCCAAAGGTGAACAACTATTTCAGCTATATGTAATAAGTCGGTGGTAGTCATGCCTCCTAGATAATAAAGCCTACTGCAAAGATTTGGAAGTACAGCGAATAATTGGAAGCATCCTCAAGGTGGGCAATCAACAGGGATACCCTTCTTTGTCACTGGGCTGAAGCCCCTTGCAATGTTGCGCATGAGCCACCTTCTCCCTCTCGATCCGCCTTGGCATCGCCCCGAGGTGGCATTAGAGCCGCTCCCAGCGTCGTTAAAGGAAAAGGCCACGAGGCCCTGCATCAATATGGATCCCCATGCAAGCAGTCATATTTCCCGAAGGCATTTATAATCCAAACTCGAAACTCAGGTGTTGGGACTCCCCTGGACTGTTAAATCATCTCATCAGCTGTCCAGGGCTTGCCAGTGTATTTTTGAGTGTCCTGCCGAGAGCTCGCTGCACCCATGACGGGGCTTGTACTTACCCACCCGCCTCTGCCGAAAAGATATTCCCAAAACAGAGTTTCGCAGTCTCCTCACTTCAATCCTTTACAAGCATGAACATTGGAATCTTTGATGATGGGATCGACGATAATGCTTTTGCACAGCTGTCATGGACAGATGGACAAAACATACTGGCATAAAGGGTTGGCCATGAAGATCGAGCCCTCTATTGTTGAATGTTACAAACAGCCATTGTTTCTGTCATGCATTAGGACGATGACTTAATCAAGTTATGGAGCCCCAGAATTCAAAGCCTAATTTGTTCAGTGAACAGTGTTATACCCCCGAAGGCTTGGTGTTGAGTTATATTGTATTTTGGACCCTGTAGTGGAAGAAGTTTTCAGAAAAATCCGCCTATAGAGGTTGAGATTCACTCTTTTAAGGAATAGTCTCCCAGGCATGGGAATAACAGATTTCGGAAGCGTTTGGCTTTGAAATCGAGCAATCAAAGCCTTCCCTTTCATGGATGGACCTGTGAGTCCACGTAACAGGAATAGAGGAGAGCTTATACGGGTCCTTACATTGACATTGTGTTATTTTCAGAATATATTTCTTGCTCCTCAAGGGCCCTGTAAAATTACGACTTCAAAAGTTAGGTATGCTCAGCCAGCCCGGAGGTACTTGCAGTGTAACACTTAGAATAATGATGTAGACTTATGTGAAGATTCTACAGCTTTGGTTTAGTTAACAATAAGGCAGATAACTTAGGCATGTTGACCCTATTATTTCGGTTTGGTGAGGAGAAGCCCAAAGAGGATCAACCTAGTTTGCAATTCAGTTCACTTGAGGTGATGCTGGGCAAGTACATGGAGCTCAGGCAGGTATATTTTTACACCTCAGAGAAATTTTTTTCTTCCAACTATTCAGACCCCATCCCTGGAGGCAATCCTTTTGAGGCAGACTACCTCCACAACAAAACATGAACCCTCACACACATGCACAGTCCAATCTTTGGGAGAACCTGTTGCCTGCGTGTCTTTAACCCATGTCTGTCGTCATACCAACTGTGACCATTCTTTTATAACCCCCAGGCCCACCTCTCAAGTTATATGTTGCTTATCTTAGCGTCGTTTCTTGCTTTGAATCTTTGCTTGAGCTCGTTTGCATACTCAAAGAGCAAATATTGGTACATTGGGAATAGCTTGGCAATAGTTCACCGTGTTGCAACATGCACTCTGAATGTTCCCAAGTAGCTTCTACACCATGGCCATTCAGGCAAGACTGCACAGCCGTCACTGGGAAATTCTTCCATTCTTTAGTCTCAATAGAACATTTGACTCGTTACCACCTAAACACCATTGACATTAAGTTGTGGTGACACTTGGCTTAGAACTATAGGCCTCTTGACTTCAGGCATGATTCATTGATCCCACTTGATGGCATCTGGTGTCTCATTGAGCAATGGCACTTAACAATCGCCCTAGTTGTTGATCAGGCATCTTAGAACCCTGGATAGAACATAACTAATAGACCCCACAGGATTCAATGGCATACCAAAGCCACTGCTATTCGGGACTTGGACTTGACGAAAAGTGCTTCTGAAACTGCAGGGCTAATTATCACGTTGAATTGCATTGCTTAGCAAAAAATTACTAGTGAGTTGCTGGGAGGTCCATTTTTCATGCAACTCAAATGGGCCCACAGGCAGAGATATGGGGTGCCCAATTCCTCATTCAAGCCCACCTGTGGATACTTTTGGCTATTCCGGATTGAAACTCCATAGTGTAACTAAAATCCATACAGAACTTCAGTTGTTAAAGGAGGATTTCCTTAGGAAGCTCTAATCTCGGCTTTAGTGGAGGGGACCCCTTAAATACTTTTTTGTCAAAATCTTGCTGGCATTCAAAGTACAGGAAATCTAATCAGCTTTGCAAAGCATGGGTTTTAAGACTCTTACTGGATTTCTAAATGTGCAGTAATGGCAATAGGCTTGGTTCTTTTGATAAGCTTCTATTGCAAGACACTAGACAACTGTAGGCACGGGTTACCTTTAGGCTTATATGCCAAGTTACAATAGAGTCCGGGTTGTGGTGTAATAGGGCAGCTTCGTGAAGTATTTTGATCAGATTGCTGGTGTTTGAAGCTCCCTGAGATCAGAGGTCTGCTACATTCAAAGCTTGAGCAAGAATGCAGGCATGTTTATCTTAAATATTTTGACTCCTACCATATTTTGAATGGAAAGAATGTGTATGGTTTTGTTGTTTGAATGTTGATGCATTTTTCCCCGTTTGAGGACCCAATAGTTTCCTGCCATAGGACTATCAAGCATATTCGGCAAACTGTACAAAAAAAATTGACTCAAAAACTCAACAAACTCAACGAATATTCGGGAATATTCAGCAACTTAAAAAATACTCAAATTTCTTTTAAAAACATAAATTTTATGCAAAATATAGCTACAAAATGTATCAAATGAGTCTATAAAATGTTGGAGAAGTGTTTTCTATTAGATTTGAATACAAATACAATATAAAATCGCATCATCATGCGAATACAACAGCCGGTTGATAAGTGCTATGAATTTATGATGATTGTCATTGAAAATTATCATCATAAATTGCATATCTATGCAAGTTACAAATAACAATAATTCACTTTTTTCTCTTCCCTGTTTTAAAGAAATATTGGGTAGAGGGTCTAGTGCCTCTACCAGTCCCCACACTCAGGGGCTGATCTGCTTCGCTCCTCTTAGAAGGTTGCGACAACCTGGCTCCAACCTAGTAGTAGATGGCAGTGGCTCCTCTATTGCATGTTCGAGATCACCTCCAAAGATGTCATCCAATCCAATATCTCCTGCTAGTGCTTCTCCCTCCATAGCTTCCCTCTCGAAAGAAGCAATCTCATCCTCTGTGAATGCAAGGATTTCCTCTTCTTGCCCAATCCACTCGTTGTATGGATCTATCTCATCCAAATCAATAAGCTCCTGCAATGTGTCCTCCACTTTTCTTGTGCGAAGCCGAAGATTGTATTGCACAAAAACCAAGTCATTGAGGCATTTTTGAGTCAACTTGTTGCGCTTCTCTATGTGAATGGCCTCAAACAAACTCCAGTTGCATTCACATTCAGAAGTCGCTACAAGGTTGAGATAGAATTCTGAGGGCTAGCTTTTGAAGATGCAGGGTATTTCCTCCCCAATCCTCCCACCAAGAACCTACAAACAAGATAATCAAAAGTTTATAAGTAATTAATAAAATCAAATGTTGTAACTATATAAGTAACTTAGTAAACACTCTAATTTTTATTACCTGGTGGCTGTGTGGTTCTCCCTCGGATAGCTAATGCTGAAGAAAAGAGTCTCCCCCTAACATGTTTGTAATTTTGCAACTCTAAAATAATGAGGTCCCTCGTCTCAACCTCTGGTATCATCCTCTCAATACATGTTGAAAGGCCTTCCATAACCTCTCCATTCACATTTGTGAAGCCGTTGGAGAAGAAAAACTTGGGGTTGAGGTAGTACCCCGCTGCATGAATAGGTTGGTGGAGTTGATTGTTCCACCTCCAATCAATTATCTCCCAAAAGGGACCATATTTGGTGATATCCCCCTATAATAGTTTTGGATAGCCTCTTTGGCCCTATCCATGGCCTCATAAATGTACCCCATAGGGTTTTGCTCCCCATCAACCAAACACAAAACCCTCACCAACGGCTCTGACACCTACACACAAATTAAAATGTAAGTTACAAACTTACAAATAAAGTAAAAAAGTAAATAACAATATATTTATAATTTAACAAATTAAAATAAAGGAATCAACTTGAAATATAAATCGAAGTTTGAAATTACCTTGATGATCTCTATAGCTCTCTTTGCAAAGATATCATCAAAAACTATCTTTGCAGTCCTCTCTCCATCAACTTTCTTTGAATATTGTGAGTCTAGCCATGCTTGACTTAAACATTTGCTTCAATGATGTCAACAAACTAGAAATACTTTGCAACATCAAGAAGTTAGTTACAAACCTTGTGACACCAGCTCGCACAAGCTCTTTCCCCTTTGTGTGTTCTCTCATCAAGCTCAGAACCCAAGGGTGATTATATATGTACTTGGTTATGTTTCTTGCATCTTCTACAACCGGCCTCACCCAATCAATTTTGCCTATGTCCTCCAAAAGAAGGTCAAGGCAATGAGCCGCACAAGGAGTCCAAAAGAGTGATGGATGTCTCTCCTATAGTAGTCTCCCAACCGCCACATATGTTGCTGCATTGTCTGTGACAACTTGCACAACATTCTGTATACCCACCTCTAATACAACCTTCTCCAACATAAGACTCAAATTCTCTGCATTTTTAACTATGTTAGAGGCATCAATAGACTTCAAAAAAACCATCTCACCATTTGAAGCCGCTAAAAAATTAATGAGGGTGTGGTTCCTTCCATCCGTCCACCCATCTGAAAGAATGGTGCATCTATATTTTTATCATTGTTTCTTTTGATCTTCTAGGATTGTAATTGCATCTGCAACTGCACCCTTGGAGCAATTTCCCACTCAAGTCTCTTAGAAGGGTGCCTTGTACCCTTTCCCTGCAACTGTCAATGTTGTCACCAAGTACTCCCAGTACGGGCTCTTTGCCACATTGAATGGAAGGTTGTTGTAGTACCAAAAATTCGCACATGCTTTATCCGCTTCCTCATGCATATCCTTGTTCTAGGTTGTACCTTGCAATGAAGGTTGTGCTCCAGGTATGTTTCTTGGTACAAAAAAACTATGTATGCCTTTGCTCGAACTCGATGAAACAGATGTGCCTCTTCCAGTTCGTATGCGTGGACCACGAGTAGAGCCCACAATTGTTGCCGCATCATCCTCTGAATCCTCTGTCATTCCAGCCCCAGGTCTAACAACTCTTGCTATGGCTGCATGTACCCTTTCCCTCTCTAATTTTTTCTCCTCTAGCTCTGCCAGCTCTGCTTTCATACTCTCGCTTTGAATCTTTCGTAACATTGGGGCAAACCACAACATCTTAACAAACAATACATGCAAGGTGATACTTCAGGCGATTGATGCCTTCAGAAAATGTTTTGCCGCAGAAATTACAAACCAATGTTCCTGGAATTGTTCCATGTACACCATACTTCCAAGCGATGGTACAGGCGTTCGCAAGAATCGGTTCCTACTAGCTGATGTGATGCTGAACCCAGATGCCGAGCCTAATGCCATTGTTAAGCTCTAATCTGCAACACAATGCACATTTAAAAAATTAAAAAAACGTAAGCTTAATTAAATAAAAAAATAAAAACATGTCTAAATAACCATATTTCACCATAATTTAATAAAAATAACATACATCCGGTTCCAAATGAATATTAAAAATTTAAAATGATTCACAATCAAATTGAATTTATTTAAAATTACAAAATATATTCGATGAATCGATTACAACATGAATATGTCAAATTTAAATAATTTAGAACGAATTTGTGTTAAAATAAAAAATACCTCCGTCTACAAATGACTATTAAAAATTTAAAAGCATTTGCTTATACATTAGATGTATTTAGAATTACAATATGAATATATAAAACTTAAATAATATATACCAAATTTGCAAAAACTTGAAAGAATTAAAAAAAAAAAAACTTACCTCCAAATGCAATTCTCCAAATTTCCTCTTCAAATTCGCTCAAAAATCCATTCAACACATGCAATGCAAGCTCAAATGGTTGTGTGAATGAAAATGAAGTGCTTTGGTGCCTTACAAAAGAAAAAAAAAACGTATTTTTTGCGTGGTTTTGACATGTTTCGTGTACAATGTTTGCGTATGGCGAATATATAAGCATGGACTCACAGAGTATCGGCGAATATTCACAATGAATACTCGCCGAGTCCCTTCAACAAGTTAAACTTGCAAATATTCGTTTGCCTTTTTTTTTGTGGGTGATTCGCCAACACGCCGAGTATGCTAACTATAGTTTGTGGTACCGAAAATGGCATTGGATTCAAAGTCCATGACTTGTTTACCTTTATCAAATGCCACGCTGGTAGTACCGGCTATTTGAAGTTGCCCAAGTAAACTTTTCTTAGCTCGGTATTCATTTGTGGAGCGCGTGCTACAATAAAGGATTGTACACCACTTGCCAGTCTTGGATTGTTTATTCCGATCATTTAACAACGTCGCCTTCTAAGGATGGCACAAAGGGCCATTCTCTTGGTTAGGATTATGCTTCATTCCAAGATTGGAATTCTTTGACTACTACTTGGATTCTGCTAGCTTAGACTTTAGCTTGGATTTTTATTCAAATTTACAAGCAAATCTATAAGCTTCCCACAAACAAAAATCTATAGGAAGTTCATCTCAGATTGAACATACAGTCTCAAGCCTGGCCATATTTCAAGATGAGATTTTGTTTCAATTCTTGCATATTCAATTTTACGGCAAGTGCCTCAAAAGTGTTTACGTATTCTTGAACAAATAGAACATGGCCTTGGCGCAGTTGTGAAAATTTGATGTACTAGTCATCGTAGTTCCCAACTAGATAATAGGTATTTTTGAGTGCTTCAGCAAACCATTCTATGTGTCTACTAGAGATTCTAAGCTAACACCATTTTCATGTACATTGCAGTAGTTATCAAACCATTTCTTTATAGCTAAAGAAACTTTCAAAAGAGCAAATGTAATCCCTTCTCTATGAGAGAATTGATTTACCGCGTAGTATGAACAAACAAGGTTTAGCCACTTATCTAGGGCATACGCATCTAATTTTCTTTCAAACATAGGGATGTCTAGATTGACTTGTACCTTATATGGGGTGTGTCAACCAAAAGGTCCTTGTGAAGTAGAATTGGGAGTCACGTGTACAAGATTGAGAAGTTGAGAGAAGTGATCAACCATATCCGCTCTTTGCCGTGCATGGCCTTTTTCCAATTCTTCTTGTGGATTTTGCAAAGCATCCTCTATCATTTGCTTGAACATATCTGAAGTTGGGGTCTCTAAATTTTTCAGTCTCCCATCTAAGGATCAAGAGTTTTGAGTCCTAACTTCCTATATTTAGACCTCATGTGAGTGGGCATACAAACAAAGAAAATTCAGACGAAACATCAATACCATTGGGATATGATGAAGTGAGTATGTGCTCAGCTATCACTGATCTAGGGCCGAGAAGGAAACCCGATGGACAACACTCAAGATGAAAATCAAGAGGAGTTATGTGTAGAAAACATATTGTGAATGATAGGGGCTGAAGGATATATCAAAGTGTCGATGCAACAGATAAGAAAGCAAAGAAACAAGACCCCAAATGTAGAATTGTAATGCAAAATTATACTATGCAAAATCTTGTACAAGATCCAAGAGTTCGTATGTAGGATGTCTATGTACTCCTTATTCTCTGGTCATTAATTCCACTCCCTATCAAGAATAGAAGAAAGCCTTGATAAAAAACGAAGAGGATGACGTGTTGGCTAAACCATTACAACCGCTTCACAACTAATCATCAGCCTGTCATCTTTAGCTGGCGATATTGCAAAGCTGCACAGCACAATATTACACGAAACTTGGCAGTATCGCAAAGGAGTTAGGACCTCGCAATATGCATGCATGTGCATGGTATGATTTTGAAGCTACTGGTGAAGCCAGATCTAGACACGGAGAAATGCCATGGTGCCGCGAAGTATTTAGTGCCTCTAATCCTTTTGGATCAGCATACCGCACATCTTTCAAAAGCCACATAGCCATCAAAAGGTGAAGAGTCACACATGGAGTCCCAAACAATTCAATTTGCATAATGGTTCTTCTTGCCTTCATGACATTATAACCTATGTGTATACACATTTGTAGCTTTAGATAGAAATCAATGTAGATGGTAGACAGCCGTACATCTTTCTCAAGAGTATGCCATGTACAAAACGCACAGATAAATAATTAAATTTACTATTCCAATTCTATTATCTCTCGATTCTCTACATATTTCTCAATAGCTTTTGTATATGCATACAACATATCTAAACCCACATTTAGGGTGTTGTCCATCGGGGTACGGCCCCAGATTAGCAGTATGAAAGCGGTTTATCATCTTGTATGACCCATAGAACAAGGTCAGAGTACCTCAACCTTGACGTTCAACCACAAAACCCATAAGAGCATCTTCCATGCCGTTGCAACAAAGATCAAATGGAAACGAACAATCAAACACATGATGATCTACACACAATGATGAAAGATGAAATATCAAAAGCACTCATAGAACAAAGGAGATTCCTATTCAACCAATTTGCAAAAGTCCTCAAACAGGCAGTCCTATCGACCTCGTCGTCAAATAAAAGCTTTTGGTAGTCAAGTCCGCCCAAGTTTCAAGTAAATTTAGACGGTCATGTGTTTGAAGGAAAAATTGGTGTAGAAATAATAAATAATTGATTAGATCAATTAGATTTGTATTTATCTATGAATGATTTTTTTGAGGAAGAGAAAATCAAGATTGCACTTTTGAATGTCTCCTCACTTGTCAAGAAGTGGTGACAAGCCCATAGTCCTTGGGAAGGAAGACCAAAAAGCAAGAAAGCTTGAACCAACCTGGGACTCATTCCTAGAAGCTTTCACAAATGAATACAATCATGAAGATGTTTCTGAAGATCCACTACATTCAGTGGCAACAAATGCAGCAAAGGCATGACTAGTCAATCCATGCCTACATTGATGTCTTCCATGATCTTTATGCAAAGTTAGGCTCATTCGAGTCAAAGGAGCATAGAGTTCTAAAGTCCACAATGGCCTACGACCATTCATTCAATCCAAACTCAAGTTAGCTAAGGTCAAGATGATGGGAGCTATGCAACAATCATTGAGTAGTCCAATATGAAGGTCAAGCAGGACACATTGTCTGCACCAAGGAAGACACCTACTTTAGACAAGAAACAACCGTCCAAGACATGCAAATGGTGTGACATGCACAAAAGTAGCAGCCACTCCAACGCAAGGTGCCATGCTCAAAAGACTTTGCTTACATAGGCAAAAACAGAGGATTATGGAGTTGATCCCTCATGCAAAATCATTGACACAAATCCGAGCATTTTGGTAAGCATTGCACAAGCAAACACCAATAGCAGAAGATCTTGAAGCAGAACATCTATACCATTCACAAATTTGAGTGCAAGGGCAGCCACTAGATTTTCTCATCGATGGTCATAGCATGAAGAACCTCATCTCTGAAGCAACCATCAAGCAACTAGAACGTCCAACCATGCCTCACCTACAACATACCAAATAGGGATGGCTCTCTTGCTACACAACAAAGGTATACAGGTCACTCTCAAAAGCGGCTTCTCATACCCTATCTATAATCTTTGGGCATCCATATATACATAGTCATTAGTGTGTATACAACACACATCCTCGCAGTCATAATTGTATAAGTGGGAATAAGGGATACTCAATTCCCAAATTGAATCCATGCTCAAAACGTGTCACGCCAACTCCCAAGAAGATTGCATCATACTACTATGCATATTCAACTTTCAAAACTTGCTTGCTACTGACGCGTGACCTCCACCAGCAAAGACAAATCACAATTTGGAAACCATGCGTACACAAAATTGCTTTTTCAGTGTACAAAGTCATCAAAGCAGGCCAGCTCCAGCAGTAAGCCAAACGGTTCACTAAGTATCAACTAGAAGCCAAGGTTCTACACCTGCTTACCAAACTTAACACAATTGGAACTATTGTCTTACAAGGAGGGGCAACAAATCCAAGAGGATCTACCAACGACAGATCCTGTGGTAACGCCAAGCCCATTTTCACAGCTTATAGCTCATGTGGTATGACTTCAATAGATTGTAGTACTCCAAAATCTCACCCACAAGTTAGAAGTGTCTCCAAGATCACCATCCATCTCCAACAAATGCCACACACGCTCTACCAATGCACAATGAATCAATCTATCTCCAATAGATGTTGCACAAACTCCTACAATGACATGATGCAATTTGTATAGATCGGCCATGGCGCCACCCGAGCGTGCACCAAACCTTTAGTGGAACACACTATTGGCTTCGATTGAGTCTTGCACACATCCATCTCCAACAAATGTCGCACACATCCATCTCCAACAAATGTCGCACACACTGTACCAATGCGTCAATGCATCACATCTATCTCCAACCGATGTTGCATACACTCCCGCAATGACACAATGCAATTTGTGCATAGACTCAATGACTAATGCAATTTGTGCAGATCGCTCATGGCACCACCCAAGCGTGCACCAAACCTTATGTGGAACACACCATTGCCTTCAACTAGGTGTTGCACACCTCCATGCCAAACCACAAAGGACAACTCAAACCACATGATACTACAATATACAAACAACCTGTTACCTACTATAGCTCAACTCCGCGCCACACCACATGGCATTCCAAGGGATGTCGTTATGCCAATGTCTCTTTGCATATTGTGCATCTTTCTAGCCACATAACGGTCAAAAGGTGAAGCGTCACAAATGGAATGCCTAAAACAGTTCAACTTCCATAATTGTTCTTCTCGCCTTTACAGAATTTTAATCTATATATGTGTAAACATCTATAGCTTAGATAGCAATCAAAGTAGAAGATAAACATCCATACATCTTTCTCAAGGGTATGCGAAGTATAGATTGCACAAATAAATAAACACGTCGACTTTTTCAATTATATTATCTCTCTCTCAATACTCTGCATATCTCTAAATAACATTTGCAGTATGCATATAACACATCTAAATCCACATTTGGGGTGTTGTCCTCTGGGTCACCTCCTAGGCCCTCAATCAAGAGAGTTAGCATCCAACACAACACCAAATATTGTATATCTCAGCTTCACAGTAGTTAGGTTCAACATTCAGTTATGATTTCACAAATTGACCTCATCCACCAGATATCACAAACCTTAATTGTTTTTATAATTGCAAACTGCAGTGCTGCATGCAATATAGATTTCTTTAGTGAATAGAATTTCATAACAAATTGCTTCTCCTTGGTTATTTTCTTACCCTAATTAGTGGATAATCACATCTTCTGTACACACACAAACTTCTCTCCTCTTATAACATCAAACCTTTGTAGGAATTGTCTCCTCAATCTGTTACATGTGCTAGTTGGAGAACCCAATCTCATGTTAATCATGCACAAAGCTGAACTTCATGCAAGGTGTGCCCTCATCACTCGACAATCAGGCAACAGGACCTGACCTCTACCAAATGTGCCCAGGGCCTGAACTCATGCAAAGTATGCTTTTATCACCCATCAATTAAATATAGATTACATGCAATGTACTATATTATCACCCCAAAGAAAAACATACAATGGTTTATAATATGCTTACAATCATTACCTGTAATTTTATATACAAGAATGTTATCCAATCATAGATATGATACATAATGTCATAATCATGAAGGTGCATCGCAATGAAATCAAAATAACAAAGGTAATTCCATATATTTCACCAAAATCAACAGGATATATAGACTGTCAAAATCTCTAGCAGTGACTTCCAATCAAACTGATAAAGACTTATTAATAATGTAGTTACCAAGTTTAAAAAGTTCACTTGGTTCAAGAGGAAGGTTCATCAAAGTTTGGGTTTTTTGAAAAGGTTTGGAAGGTTCAGAAATGAAGAAAATATAAAATCTACAAAAATTTACATATAATGTCAAAGAATTTGAAAAAAAGTTTGAAAAAAATCCTGTTTTTCTGAATTTTGTTTCAGGATAATGATTGTAATTTGTATTCATGTAGGTTTAAACCTTAAGGCCTATGTGTGCAGAGGGGGAGTGGAGTGGGACGGGAGAAGAGGCGGGTAGGGTGAGTGCGGAGCACCACCTTCTCCATTTTTATTTTCCATACTAAAACTGGTGTAAGGGGCTGCGAGGCCTTCCTCACTACCATAAAATTGATTTCTTTTTCTTTTTATGTTTTCCAATATAATTATAACTCATGATGCGAGCAGCCCTCAAGCTTACCCACGTGGTTGCTATGATTTGTATTAATTTGTTCTTTTTACCTTTACCTAAAATTGATAAAGAACACAAAAAAGAAAGATTCGAGGTTCAGGTTGGACAGGGTGGGCCGTGGGCCAACCCAAATAAATTTGGGCTTGGACCAAACCTCTGCTAGGTCCAACAGAACCTGCTAATTATAATTAACATAGCCAATGTTCTTCCTGTTTCATATTGGCAACCTCATTTAAGACATCACCATACTTAGTGCTATACGGATTAAAAGATTATCGATAAATGATTCTTGATGTTTTGTATTCGTAATTGATGAAAACTTCATTTCTTCTGGGGTATTGGGCTCGGGATTTTGATGCAGCGCTTCAACGTGTAGCAAGTTGTTAGATTTTTCATTATCAACCAGAGCTTGCTTTTTATGCAAGATCTCTTCAAACCCCTCATCCAAATTTCCAATGATAATGCGAAGAAAAATGAGACACCACATGGTTAAAGGAGCCTGTTGTAGCCTAATCTAGAACATTAGAAAGAATGATCATGTCAGAAAGGGAGCTATACATTTAGGATCTTCAGAACGATGTTAAGTAGAGGAAGAAGGTGAGAGATTTGTCATAGAAGTAAAAGGAAGAAGGTGAGAGGTTCGTCATAGAAGTAACGCACAATGATACATTAGCCATGCCCATAAGCACCTAACAAATTTATAATAAATGGAATGAGAGAGCTGACTCAAAGCAGCAGAAATTTATATCTATTGAATTCTAGACAAAGTAATATTCTCTAAAATAATATTGCAGCAGCTCAATGGCTAGATTATGCAAAGCAGTTACGTGAACATAGAGAAGATAAAGACACCCCAAAAAAACAGCACAAAATCAAGGTTGTTTGCTGCAAAAGGTGTCAAGAAAGGTATTAGCAGGTTAGCAAGCAGTAAAACATGTGATATAGATGGTTTGCAGGATGAATATCTAAGAAGGGGGGATCAACATCTTGGCACCGCACATCAGAGACATATTTAACAGCATCCCTTGGGAGGGATTTCCAATATAGTATACAACTAGTCTATATACCCCTTTTCAAAAGAGGTGGTGCCAACAACCCCTCAAATTACAGAAGCATTATGATCGATCCATAGTACAGAAAAACGAAGAAAGAAGACAAAAGGACATGCAGGTTTCAGACCAAAGCATTCAGCAATAAACCATTGCATCATTCTCAAACACTTACTGAAAAGTTATGGGAAAACAAAGTAAAATGTTTATTGTGAAACTACACTACCAAAGATAATCAATTACAGAATACTACATGCCAATGTTTGCATTTGCATGAGGACTTGTCTCCTACCACCATAGACACATCTGGGATACTCGTAATCGTTGGCACTCATATCAAAGACTTGAATTTCAGCTCTTTTAAATATATTTTGAACTCTTAACCCTAGATATGATGAGATTTCAAAGATATGTATCAATATAATTACTCATCTTTTGTTGACATCTAATATCTTTACTTCAAAAAGTTATTAATGTTTTTCTTGGGCTATATCATAGTTACCAAGAGACGGGTACCAGTACGAGGAGATGGGGACAGGTAGGCCATTTTTGAGACAAATTACAGAAGGGTACTCAGAGACGGAATAAAAATATATGCTATTTTATATAAATATTTAAATATATGTAAATTTTAGAAAAGACAATAATATACAGCCTAATATAGCCTAAGAAAAAAAATTAATAAGTTTTTAAAGTAAAGAAATTAGATGTCGACAAAAGACAAGAGTAATTATATTGATATTTACCTTTGATATCTCGTCATATCTAGGGTCAAGAGTACAATTTGTTTTTTACAAACTCTGAATTCAAGTCTCTGAGACGAGTACTAATCACCAAGACGCATCTCTGGTGGCAGGCGACAAGCCTTCGTGCAACATTGGGCTATATAAGGATGTATATTGTGATTTTCTCTAAAATTTACATGTATATTTAAATTTTAATATAAAATGATATATATTTTTATGCCGTCCTGAGAATCCGTATCTTATTTTTCTGAAAAATGGCATACCCATCCCCTTCTCCTCGTACCAATACATGAACCCATCTCCTAGTAACTATGGTATATGCATAAAACATTACAGCATAGAAGAAAATGATAGCAATCAATGCCTTATTTATAGGTAGTGCTCAATTTAAGTAGTTCGGTACAGGGAGGATATGGTACTCAACACTCTTATTTCGAAATACATCATGCTATTTATACAACAAGAAGACCTGACTGTTGTTGATTAAACACAGCCGTCAACAACGGACCATAACTACAAGAGTTGTTACAACACTGCCTAATGCTGACAATACAATCATTAACAACATAACGTCAGCTACAAACCATGTAATTAATAATACGCTGATTTCAACACAATACTACCCTGACGGTCTACATTATCCCTCCTTAAAACAAGTCGGAGTCCATTCCAACACACTCCAAAAACAACACGATAAAAATGAGACTTGAAGAGGGAAGACAGAAAACTTTCCTCGAGATTTTGCTGCTGTTGTAGAGGCTGATGCAGCTGGAACTTCTAGATACCCTTACAGAAAATACATATCTAGTGCTGCATTCTGAATTTGTCCAAACAACCCTTCTGCCTGAATATGTTTATGAAAAACCACGAATCAGTGAGATATATATATGCAAGGAACGCTGCCCAAGAGACAATGGGACGTATTACAAAGAAAATCTGCATTTACTGGACCAGATGGATCTGCCCAATTTAAAGGAGTGTACGGTAGCAAATCTGGAAGATTCATAGAGAAGAAAATGTACAGTGATGTCCATTGGGTTTACTGGAATGCGCAGTGAAGACCCAAGACATGCAGCAGCAACAGGCAAGCAAATAGGGCGTACATCAGCATTGGCAGCGGTGTACAGTCTGGTTTTTGGCTCTGTACAGAGAACAGAGTTGATAGGCATTGTACATTGGAGCAAACACCTGCAGAAGGGTGTACAACCTGAACTACTGCTGGCCATACGGCTAAATGCTCTTCTGGGCGTACAGCAATGGGTTTCCCACTTGAGCTGCTGTTCTCTTTTATATTGGTCTTTTATTTGATTGATCCTCTTTATGAATGGGCTTTCTCCTCTAGCTTTTATTTTTTCATGGGGCTTTTCTAATCATTCTTTTCAACCTTTAAAATTAACATTATTTGTAAAACTTTACTTTGATAAATTTTTATGCTCGCCTCCCTATAATTTAGACCCATTAATATTTGTATCTGCAATTTTATTATTTGTGACTTCCATGGCCCTTGCCCCAATGTCTTATTCTAGAATGCTTTACAATGGATCCACTACCTTGACAGGTATGATAGTTTGCAAGAGTTGTCTTGCAATTTCTTTGTTCGACTCAAGGTGATTGGTCACCGCACTTGTGTGTTCATGTGAGTGACATCGTCTTTCTCCAACCATGGCCCTCTCATCTTCCACCCTTGCTTTGGTCAGCCTCTTCTTTACCACACACAAGTCAAGGTAGTTAGCATTCCTTGCTTGTGCTTCTGTGATTGCCATAACCTCATCCGAAGCTATGTCAGTCATGTTGACATTCGCTTGCTTTGGACAATGGCCATCATTATGGTCACCGATCTCCCACCATCTACAGAGAAGTCCAGTGTTTTGATTGGTAGGGGAGTCTCTGCGAAATGGCCCCACTCATTGCACTTCTGACACAGTACAATTGGTTGATCTTGAGAGTCTTACTAACTCTCTCCCACCACCACTATTATGTTGACAGCCAATAATTTCTTGGCACCAGCGGCATGGTTGATGGTGTCGATTGCTCTTCTTGTGTCAACAATGCTTGGTTGCTCTTATTCCGCAAAGCGTATGCGCAACCGTTCACTAAATGCCCTATAACTTGACAAATCTCACATAACATTTTCTTTCGGCAATTCACCTTGCTGTGACCAGCTACCTGATCCATCCATCTCTATGGAAGAGTTGAGCCCACGCACTCCTTGGCACTCACATTTTTTGCTTGAAAACTATGGAATACGAAAAATTGATGCAAGGCTCTAAAGGACCTCGACTGACAAGGAGAGCAGTTTGTTATGCTCACTCCTCTCCCAGCTATATATAGTAGGCCATCGGAAGAGTGCCACCTACTATGGATAGTTTCCCTCATGCTGACGCATTCGCATTTATGCTCTTGTTCAATAGGACAAGGTTATTTATGCTCTCAACCAATAGGGAAAGCATTTGACCTTTCTAAACGGGCTACCAACCCTTCAATGAACCATACTAAAGATTTTTGCAACAATCTCATTGTCATCTCTAAGGAGCTTGAATTCACTCTCGAATGCTTTCCTTAGTTTCTCCCATGTTTCCCTATTAGTGATTGATACATCTACGAACCAATCAATAGCCACCCCTCAAAGTATGGTTGGAATGCATTGTAGCTAATGGTGCTCATTTGTGTGCCCATTGGAAGTCCAAATTGTGATGCATGTATCATATCTTCACATCTGTCACCAACGAACTTCAGCAACTTCTTGGTTTCAAGAGTTGATGAGTGTCCATGGTTGCAGACATTGGGTGCTTCTGACATTGCTCTTCGAATACGATCCTTCTCCTTAGGAAGGTTTGTGCCAAACGTTCCTTTCCTCTCTCAACAATGTCGGTCACATCCCTTTAGTCGACCCTTATCTTGACAACAATCTGTACACTATCTTGCTCACAAAGTTAGGTCCCCATTTTGTGCTACTCCCTCTAACTTGTTGTTCGGGCTGGCCTAGACTTTTCACTTGATTCTTGTGCAGCACCTTCCAACCTAACCTAGTCGGCAAGGTCCGCACTTCCTCTAGAAGGGATAATTGTCTGGCAACACTACCCGCTCCTTACTCATGATTGGCATATGGTCCCCCAGTTCCTATTGAACCCTTTTGGGTCTTGGCTCTAGCTCCGGCCTTGGATCTGAGTTCTCCTTACACTTCAGCCTTGGCTTTCAGTTCGGCTTCCACTTCTGCCCCGTAATTTGCTTGATGGATTTTTAGAATTGGCTGTATGTTGCAGCCTTTGTCATCTTTCTTGTTGCTCCTCCAATTGAGTAGACCACTTAACTTCTTGGTCCCCTCCCTAACAGTGTTATTTATTTCCTACCTTAATTCGGGATCAATGGCATTAATTATTTCTCGTCTGGTGTCAGTCTTCTTCTCCTTGATGACACCACTCTTCATACTGTTGTAATAACTTTTGTCTACTTCACAGTTACATTCAGTAAGGAGGTGTTATAAGATAATATATTGCCTCGTCATCAATGGCTATGGTCAGCTGACATTCATTTTCTACCCGACATTAGCTTGACCCAGCTTCACACAAGCAATGGCGCCAAAATGTTTACTATGAAACTACACTGTCAAAGAATATCAACTATAGAATATCAAATGCATACTATATTACATCATAGAAGAATATGATGGCAATCAATGCCTTATTCATAGGAAGTTTAGTAGGAGGACCTAGTACTCAGCCCCTTATCCCAACATACATCATGGCTTTTATATGATAAAAAGACCCAACAGTTGTTCGTTAGACACAACTATCAACAACCGACCATTACTAAAAGAACCGTTACAACACTACCTAATGACAACAATACAATCATTAACATAATGATGGCTAAAAAACATGTAATTAATAATAAATTGAGAACAATAGAATGCTATCCTGACAGTCTACAGGGAAGAAGTCTTTTGCTGCTAAGTTGACGTCAAGAAAGCTATGGACAAGGTTCCTAGAAACAAATTGTGGGATAAGGAGGAACTCGGCGTAATGGTAGAATATAGGGCAGTAGTCCATAGGCTCTATGAGCAAATTAGAGCCTAAATCAAAACACAACTATCATAATGCTTTGGTAGTGACATAGGGGCTAAACAGGGATGGCCATTATCCCCCACTCTATTTGGCCTTTATATCGACAAACTGGAGGAAGGGATAGACGAGATAGAGTGTGGTAGGGTCCACAGGGTTGGTTACGTAGTAAAACTTCTATATGTCGATGATCTTATATTGACCACAATAACCACCCAAGGCTAAGACCATTTTAAAACTTTCGTGCTCTATTGCGAAGAAGTCGGGATGCAAATAAACACCGGAGAAACTAAGATCTTGATCTTCTCACGTCAAGAAGAAAAGAAGTATATGAGGGGAATCCCCTAGAGAGAATGTCATAATACAATTTCCCGGGGCCTGACTTCACAACTAATCTTAGTTTGGAATCATGCATGTGAAGAGAATGCAAGGAGGTTGGAAAGCACTATAATCTCTTCATAACAAGTGTAGAGATGCAAAATTGTGGGATCAAAAGTTGGCAAGTTCTTGTTTGAGATAAGTATAATGTCAGTGGTGCTATATGGATGGAAAGTTTGGGCCAGTAGTACAGTGTGTCTAAAATGGAGACAAATAGAGAGAATCCAGAGATGCAATCATGAGCAACTTCAAGATTAAGGCTTCAGTCCTATGCGAGATCCTTCTAGAAGAAACAAGTACTTCTCCAATAAAAGTGGAAACTAAGATGCACCTCATAGGCCATCTAAATAAAATATAAGGCATGGCGGAGGTCAGGGGCCAAAGGTTTTAGTGCGAGAAGCACTGAAAAAAAGAAAGAGGACAGGTGAAACAAAGCAATATATGGATGCACAGATGGGGCATCAACTTGCATGAGTGGCCAAATACTAATCAAGAAATAAAAAGTACATGAGTGAAAAAGTTCATACCAACCATATGGACAAGGAAATTCGGGAGAAAAAGGCAATACTACAGGACTTAGTTTATCCCCACTTATGAACATGAACAAAAGGGTTACATGGGGGCAAAAATCAAATATCATCATTAGCCCAATTGAGGACGGACTCACACCAATGTAGATGCAAGACAAGTAGGTAGAAAATCCCAAGGGAATAGAGAATATGTCTATTATGTGCCTTGGGTGTGAGAAAAAGTGACAACAATCAAGGTAGCTGCTTGGACAGTCTACAGGGGATTGTCTATATTTACCATATTCACAGAGGCAAGCATTGAGAAAATTGGGGAACTTCTAATCAAAATTAACATCAGGAAGATGAAACTTCAGAAACAGAACAGCAGCAAAGATTTGAATCAGAGACCAACTTTCATAATCATATCTTTCAGCATATTCTCAAATGCTTTGTGTTCTTGGGATCCCATTGACTGTTTTGTTCTCATGGACGATATTAAAATTTTTACCTACCTACCTATCATCAGGATTTAGTTGACAATGTTAGACTATCATAAGGTGGTCTTAGAATTCTCTATATTCACCTAGAGATGATAGCCATTAAAGAGCATGTCTTTGTAGTTCATTTCTGAGACATGTTGGAAATGAACATTCCTAATGATTCTTTCTATAACAGCTTCGCTAAAAAACATCTATCTTAAGAGATTGTAAGGACACAATGAAACAAGACAATATATGGATAAACAGATGGGGCACCAACTTGCATGAGGGCCCAAATACTAATCAAGAAATAAAGAACTACGTGAGTGAAAAGTTCAAACCAACCATGTGGACAAGGCAAATACTACATGACTTAGTTTAACCCCACTTAGGAACATGAACAAAAGGCTTACAAAGGGTCAAAAATCAACTATTATTATTAGCCCAATTGAGGAATGAGGCGCCAACTTAGATGCAAGACAGGTAGGTGGAAGATCACAAAAGGAAATGTGAGAAGAGAAAATATGTCTATTATGTGCCTCGGGGGTGAGACAGAGTGACAGTATACCATGGAATGCTGCACCAGATATGACAACAATCAAGCTAGCTGCTTGGACAGTCTACTGGGGGAGTATCTATATCTACCATCTTCAAAGAGACAAGCTTTGAGAAAATTGGGGTACTTCTGATCAAAATTAACTGTAGGAGGATGAACCTTAAGAAACAGAATAGCAGCAAAGACTCAAACTAGAGCCCAACTTTCATAATCTTCTCTTTCAGCATATTCTCACTTCTTTGGCAATGCTTTGTGTCCTTGGGATCCCATAGACTGTTTTGGTCTCATGGACGATATTAAAGTCTCTATGTGTATATCATCAGGATTTAGTTGACAATGTTAGACTATCATAAGGTCGTCTTAGAATTCTCTATGACCACCTACAGAGGTTATCCATTAAAGAGCATGTCTATGTAATTTATTTCTAAGACTTGTTTGGAAATGAACATTCCCAATGATTCTTTCTATTAAAGCTTCACTAAAAAATCTATCTTAAGAGAGTGTAAGTACTTACAAAGTATCACTGTACATATTGGAAAGCAACGCAAACAAAATTCCTAGATCATATCCCAAAAAGAAAATGCCAAGACATCTTCAATGGTTATGATCAATGATGTGAACCCATTAGCTGGAGTTTAATCACCAGGACCCTTAGTTATGCTTTTTCATTGTTTTAGTATTAGCTATTAGTTAGCTCGAGTTCTTTTAAAACCCTTGCTATTGTAATTTTCTGTATTATCGAGTCCCATTCACCTACATTGGTCAATCATGGACATTAATATAATTAATTTATTTTCTTTATAAGTCAAGAACTGGCCGGTAAGCCACAGTAGAATTTGATAACCCATAAACATGAATATTGTAGTTTGATTTTGAGTACCATCAACTGAAAAGTTTGTTTGTTTCTACATTGTTATGTTATTGTCTACTCAAGTCAAATTAGATGACTGACTTTGAAATCTATAACTATGAAAATAAAGAGCCATAAGAATTAAAGATGAGTAAAGCAGTGTCTTGGGTGTTAACCTGAAAGCTGTGTTGGTTATAGCAAGTGGGCACTATCACAGCAATTTCATGCCTCAAGCTCTTGTCGATAAGGGAATATCTTCCTTTGGAGACATAAAAGGATACCAAACAGCTATAGCATCTAATTTTCTACTATGAAACAATAAAACTCATTACCAATCATCCTACATTGAAACAAAATTCTAAGGAAATTCCAAAATATGTGGCAGATGATCAAAACGAAATTCGATAAAATCCCAAGTCTAAAGGAAGTGATTTTCCTTTCTAAATAATGGTTTTCAATATTTTATTATCTGTCTGTAAATGAAAGCGAAAAGCAAGAATAACCATGTCTAATAGAGATGGTGGAAACAAAAATTAGAATCTTGTATCCAATATGACTTCATGTGCAAGAAATAACAGAAAAAAAAGTTGAAAGTATGTGAACCTGTTTTACTGACTGGCAGAGGGCTTGCATTACTTGGCAAATTAATAGTTTCACCAGATGAATAGGCATCAGAAACTGCATGACTTAAGTCTGAAACTGTCATTTCCTCATAACTAGAAGAGACATCTTTTAATTCAGCCTCCGAGGTGGGTCCGGAATTTTCCAGACCTGAGACAGGGCCATTCACTTCTACCAAATCATTTGCCACGACATCCTTCTTGTCATCTGAAGTAGACTCCGTCACTTTCACTTCATTATCTTGAACTTCATTGACCTCTTCTGTAGAATATTCGGTAGAAACTGTTTGCTCACTTGATAACTCGGAAAAAACTTCTACTTCCTCTGCCCTCCCATTGGTAAATGTATCCTTTGTTTCAAGTGTTTCAGAGCCTTTATCTTTCATAATGACTTCTGGTATTTGAGATACATCCTTAACTGCAATTTTGTCATCAATTTCATCCTCAGTGAATGCAGCTTCTTCCCCGAAGCCTACAGTGCCAGCTTTTTCTCCTACGTGTTCCTCGAGTTTCTGATCTTCAGCCTCTACCTGAGAATCTACAAGCCCACCAGATTCCTTTAGTCTCTCCTTTTCTTCTAAAAAGGCAGAAATAACAGGATCTCTGTGAAAGAACAGCTCAAAAGGGTTTGAAGCAGCTTCAATTGAGCCTTTGTTAAGTAGAATTTTCAAACTTCCAAACTCTTCCTTTTCTTTCATTGTCAAATTCACCCGTCCCCTCTCAATACGCAAAACTCTAACACTAACATCGTGCCCAATTTGCAAACCCATATTTCCCGAAATAGTCTCAGATGCCTCGGATGAATGAAGAAACCCTTCTTCACCATCAGGAAGTGATATAAATGCTCCAGATTTTATTATATTCTTGACATTCCCTTTTACGGTTTGTCCTAGCGTCAATTTGGACCTCTTCTGAGGCACCTCTCTCTTCTCATTGCTGAATTGTCCAGCAATCTTCCCAGTTCGTACAGGTTTAACACTGCTTTTGCTGGAACTCGGATCAGAAGCTTGCACTTGTCTTTGATTGTTTGGATCATCACTACTTTTCATTGAGAGAGCAATGCGTCTTGTTTGTAGATTCACTTCTACTATCCTAACAGTCACCTCTTGCCCAACAGAAACAACATCTTTTGGGTCTTTAATAAATTTATCACTAAGCCTGGAAATGTGTACTAGTCCATCTATGGAAGCTCCAAAATTAACAAAAGCACCAAAAGACTGAATTCTTCTCACTGTCCCTTTAAACGTTGCACCAGGAACCAATTCTTCATTTGGCACTCGTGAATTTTCATTCCTGCTAACAGTTCTAGCAGGTTTCAACTGCCCTGAACTTGGAGAAGCTTCTGCAGCAACTGAATCAGATTCTGACACTGTGTCAATTTCTGGTGATTTATCACCTTCTGTCGGATTATCCAAACCTCCACTTTTTTCGGCAGCCTGGTCAGTATCAATATTGGAATCCTGCAGTGCCACTTCATTCCCTAATGATGCTGAAAGTCTGTGTGATAGTAAATTGTGTTCTAGGTTGGAATCTCGCTTTCTGAGAATAGAAGTGAAATTATTTGAGTATGATCTCAAAGGTAATGCCTTATTCGACAGCACAGAAATTCTAGAACTTCGGGGAGACGAAAAACCTTTTGAGTGCTTCCCGGTCCTTGCACTAACAATCCTTCCTGGCATGTACTGGATAGTCCCAGTGGGACAAAGAATTGTAGAAACCATGCTTAAGTGAGTCCTTAAAATTAGCTGATTTCTATCTTGGAACCTACAACGACCTAAATCCTGAGATCATACCTGTTTAAATGATAGGTCAAATGGTGAGTACAATAGGGAATATTACATTTTTCAAGTTTCAGCACAAGGCATGAATATATAAATGGAAACATACAGCTGGATACATGTATATGTGCCAGGTCATTAAATATGTAAACAAGTGCAAATCTTCCAAATAAAGCCTCTATTAATCATTATAGCATGCAGTAAAGGAAATAGATGTGTTGTCAGATTACGAAGTTGTATAGAAATCAAAATCAAGATTGAACAATAATATGATAGGGAAAAAAAGCATTCTATCTACAAGGGAGAACAAAACAATATGAAATAATAGCCTAATAGGTGTCCTCGTGTACTGGAAGCACATGGGAGAAATTTGTGGGTATTTCAAAAAATGAAAAAAAAAAAAAAAAAAAATTGGTTTTTCCAGGTTGAAGACCCCATGGCTACTTCTCCAAGACACTAGGAGAAGGGCTGGCTCCACAGTTATCAAAATTCTGTGGATGCTAAGGCTGTCACTAGATTCAAAAGAAGTGCTGCAGTACTTTTACCTTCAAAAGGCGAATTAACATCTACGTTTTGGGCTTCACCCAAAGCACCTAGAAAATGACTGCCATCCAAGAGTAGATGCTGCTACAGCAGTAGTTGTGGATATTCAACAAGTGGAAAATTCTATCTGGCATCTTGCAAAGCATTTCTTGTTTTATGGTTTTATGGTCATTTGCCCAAACACTACAAGATTGGGTTCAAAAATCCTAGAAAGTACAGGGTTTCTAATATTAAGATAAAATCCCGCAGATATTTTGTAGCTTCTTTCGCAAATAAGAGTAACAGGGAAAAGATTTTCCAAGTTGGACCACAGTTGTTTGGTGAATATAGTCTCTCTGTGAAGTATTGAACACCAAGTTTATGCTACTGAAGAATTATTATTTACAAGTGCAGTTTGATTTCTTGGTTTTTACTCCCCTTGAAATTTTGAAGAAAACCCACTTTTAAAGCTAAATGGTGAATATGAAATATGTAAAGGCTTTGAATATCACTCTTGCCCTGGGTCCAATTTATACTTGGAAAGGCGTCTGTCCAAGGCCATTGAGAATGTCATTTCTGTTGATGAATAAACTATAGGAACAACAAGTTAATTGCGAAGAAATCCCATTTAAATGTCTGCATTTGCTTGAATAGGGACACTTGTGTTGATTATGTTTATCTGCATTGGAGATTGTGTCCAATCCTGCTCCCACTGTTTAGCCACCTCAATCTTTTCTTAGCCAAAGCCACTGACTTTGTCGCATTCCACTGTCATAACTTCAGACCAGGGTCATAACGGTAACAGGGGCAATCATTAAATCTAGTAAATCTTCAATTCTAAATCCTAAAATCATTCTTGCAAATACCTTCAAGAACTTGGAGGACCCGTCCATTGCAGCTGCTTTATGACAATATTTTGGATCCATAGATACACAGCTTACCACAAAACAAAATTGGCAGGAAAGAGGTGGGAAGGGGGCAAAGGGCGAAGGAGGTAGGGTGCAGGGGAAAGGGGATATGTAGGGAGGCGGGGGAAGGGTGACTCAAACAAAGTGGTGCCCATTCACAATGATATAACATATTCCACAGAGGATATAGAGGTTGCATCCAACAAAGAAATAAGTTATATTAATGTCCCAACATGAAGTAGGCCACTTGGACTTGAAAGTATAACTAGTGACAATAGCAAGTTTGGAGTGTTAAACACCTCCAAGAGCTGAAAAATAATGATCACCCAAATCCTAACTAGCGGGGTTGAACCCAAAAGCTCCAAAGGGTCCAAAAAGACATGCCATGTGCTATAGCCTATAGGTAAAAATATCAGATAACGATATGAAAGGTCAAATACTAGTTAAGCACACAGAAAGAAAGTTCCTCGATGAAACCATGCATAGAGAGCTGATGGACACCAAAGCTATAAGGAGTATCAATATCCAAAGTAGAGGGAGCAGAAGAATTTAGGACAGCCAAATCTCTCCGTAAGCTTTCTCGTAACTTTTACCTGTTAGGGTATTTTTTCTATTGAGCCTGCTTAAATACATATTTCAAGAGGTCATTTAAAATTCGGGCCACAACACCAACTCCATCATGAAAATTCTTGTTTTTTAGGGTGTGAAGGTTATCAAGTTTAATTGTTGCATCTTACATCATATCTTGTATATGATGATAGTTACAGTTTGCCGCTATTTGCTTCCTACTCATATTTTGTTCATCTAGATATGAAGGCATGATAAACATCTTTGTAGAACAGAATTGATCATATCCACATGTTACTGCTCCGGACAAAAATTAATATAAATACTGTCTAGAAAATAAATAAAGTGGTGACCATGTATCGCAAACAAAAGCCTCTATAAAAAGTAACAATAAAGTTACAAAATTGCTTACAGTGAAAGCGTGAATTTTAAAGCCTGAGGGAAAGCCTACTGTTTTTCCTGGTAAACACTTGTTGATGCGTGATTTACTATTACAAAGGAACCAAGCAATGAAACATCATTTTGAACCTCAAGCAGTTCTAGTGACCTCCTCTCCAAATTACAAACATCCTTCAAAGATACCTCTACTACCTATAAGAGGGATTTCCAGAACTTCTTGTTGGTGCATATTTGCACACTAATTTAATCTCTCCTTATTAAGCTCCTAAGTCACCAGTTTTGGGTGCTCCTAGGAGATATTGTACTTTAAGTTTCATAAATTATAGGTCCTACCTTATGGCACACATACATCAAACCTAGTTCACTTTATGTAAATAAGCAGGGTCAGCATGAGATAAAGTTCACCCAAGTAGGCATCCACACCATATAAATAAATGGGAGTTTAACATCCCCCATTTTTAGACCACCTATTCTATGTTTGAATAAGAGTTGATTGCACAACTGCTGTAATAACTGCTGAGACTATTTGGGAACTATGATATTTGGGTTCATGCAGTATTTACTTTGAGGTTATTCTGATGGCATGAGTATATATGCTTGGTCTGATATTAGGGTATATTTTGTTGGCGTTCTGGTTTCAGAGGGTAACATTAGCAACTACAAGTGTTTTTGGCTGGCTATTTTGGTTAAAGCTATTGATCATTCATTCGAATGATGAGATTATGTTATGATAATATTCTAAATATTCGCCGATTATATATCTTTACAGCTGGTACTGCTGATGATCAATGTCCTTATCAGGTACACCCAAAGAGGGATGGTCCAGAAATGAAATGAAAGATTTTAATGACGTCCACGAGACTGAAGAGTCTATGGGACCAAATGAAACTGATACATTAAGCAGTTTTCAGACTCTTTGCCATATCAGCTCTTCTACTGTGAATCTTGAGCACTAAACCAATGATCTTTTGAAGTTTTGTTTCTGTAAATAACTCATTTAAGTTGTCCACTTTTAATTCGTTTTCGTACTGGATACGGATATCATCATATGCTGAACACTCCATAATGAAATGCCATTCCGTTTCAACAACCCCTTTGCTGCAAAAAAGACAAATTCTCCTTTCCCAATCCTCTTTGGGAATAGTCCATCTACCAGTTTCACAACGAAGATGATGTGATCCGGTCCTCAACTGAGCCACTAAAATCCTTGCCTTACTTTTGATAACTGCCCCTAGATAAGCTTTTTCATCATGCTCCCAAGTGGGGTTGAATTCTTTGATATATTGTGCTTTCTTACGACCCATCTGTTCTGTCCACATGGCAGTCCTAAACTTCTCCATCACATAATTTTTTATTTCCCTGTTGTTGTCAGGACACTCCTGAAAATTGATGCCCCATTTGTTCATCCATTTGTTGTTCTGTTTCATCCAGGTTTTCTTTCTGTGCTCTAGATTATCCTCTGTAACCATTTTGGGCCAACGAAGATCGTCCATGCTTTCAACTTTTTTCAAATAGCTTATCAGCCGAGTTATTGCCGATGCTTCCATCGGGAAGGTACCCGCTTCAGCTAACAAGATCTCATAAGGAACTGTTGATTTAACTTTAAGAGTGCTTGTGATTAGATGTTTCTGGATTCTTTCTAATTGTCGCCATCCATGCTTTGACACGCTACTTCCCCAAACCTCGCAATTGTAAAGAGCAACCGGAGTAACCAACAAACCAAAGAGGGTTTTCTTAGTTTTCCAGTCCCAAAGCTCAACTTTCCTACACCTATTCTGAAGAAGGTAAGATGCTTTTCAACCTCCTTGTATCCTTTTTACTCTGCAATGTCTCCCAACTCATCTTGTTGTGGAAATCAATCCCAAGATATTTATATTCTGTAACAATTTCCAATGTACTCCCCTAAAAAAGAAAGTTAAATTGCCTCTCTTTTCTTTTCAGGGAAAAAATCATGATTTTTGTTTTGCTAATGTTCACTTGCATCCCGACTTCCTGGCAAAAGAATTCTAAAGCTTTTAGATGCTCCCTCAATCCTTGAGCTGTTGTTGAAATTAAGATAAGATCATCGGCATATAAGAGTAACTTCACCACATACTCGGCCAACTGAACACCCTCTCCTTCGGTTTTACGTAACCACTCTTCAAGCTTATCAATGTATAAACCAAACAAAGTGGGAGAAAGAGGGCAACCTTGTTTGACCCCAATGTCACTACCAAAACATTTAGACATACCTTCTCTGGTTCTGATTTTAGCTCTGACCTGCTCATAAAGTCTATGTACTGCTGCTCTAAGCTCGTCTGGAATCTCAAGTTCCTCCATCCTGTTCCAAAGTTTGTCTCTAGGAACCATGTCAAAGGCTTTCTTAAAATCAACAAAACAAAAAAAAAAGCTTCATCCCCTTGGGTATCCCATACCTTTTCAATCAAGTGCCTAAGAGTGATGCAATGATCAATGGTTGAATGTTTAGATCGGAAACCTGCTTGTCCTTTTGCTCTTTTGCCCTCTCTTTCTGCCCAACTGCTGATTCTACGCTCTATCATGCCCCCAAATAACTTACCAAAAAGAGGATTGATCATAATAGTGCGATAGTTAGAAGGATTATTGATATCCCCACTTTTAAAAAGAGGAATAACCACACTAGTCGTCCACTCTAGTGGGAACCCAACCTGAGTTACATCATTGAAGATTTTTCTGATATGCGGAGTGAGCACCTCAACCCCCCACTTTAAAAATTCAGCCTGCAACCCATCAACATCTTGAGCTTTACCATTTGCTAGATTCTTTATGCCATGTTTGATGTCTTCCTCTGAAAAAAGTTCGATCGAGGTATGAATGATGGGAGGAATATCCTTCTGTTGAGACCGCTCATAGAGAGTCTTCGCATATTCTAACCAATGAGCTTCTGTGATATTGTTTTCTATGTGTGTTTTCTTTTGTTGTAGCTCCTTCCAGAATCCCTTGGGATTGTGTTTTCCAAGAGAAATTAATTCAGACCTTCTTCTATTCACATAGCTTTCTTTTTTTGTTGTACCAATCTCTTGTATTTCTTTTTATTTTCTTCTTTGTTCACGTCACTTTCCCTCATAGCTCTCTTGGCAACCTTACAATCTTCGTCATACCACAGATTTGTTGGAAAAGTATTTGCAGCCCCCTTTCTAGGCTTAGATTTTTTGCAAGCACTTAATGCCTTGTGGATTAAAGGTATCAACAACTTACTACAAACATAACCCCTTGCCCCCTTGTTTGTATTGCTCTCGATATCATTTCTTGCCATCTGAAATTGTTGTTCAAGGGCAACCACAAAAATTTCCTGATTTTCTTTATTCAAAATGATTTTGCCTTGTTTTGGAGATGTCTCTTGCATGCGATGAACTTGTTTTCCTTGTTGCTGATTTGAAATGGTACCAAGCTTGACCAAGAGAGGATTATGATCAGATTTGAGCTCAATAGGACAATCTCCAATTTCAAACTCGAGCAACCTACAAATAGAGCTCTGAGTGCATATTACATAGTCCACTACACTTTGTCCATTGTAAGTTTTGCAAGTGATATTGCCAGATCTGGGCCAAGCCTTCATGCCATTACAAATAACCATGTCGTATAAGCTACATAGACCTAGAAGCTCAACCCCGAAATGAGTCACCCCTCCATTACCATCTTGAGATAGTCTTTCCCAAAACTTGTCCTCTGCTTCGTTAAGCCAAAGCGGATTGTCATCTCCACCTTTTTCGCTGCCCAACTGAAGAGATTGATTATTTGCAGTCCTTGCATTAAAGTCCCCCATCAAAATAATTTCCCCAGATGCACTAAACACAGAAATGTCTTTTTTTAACGAAGCATATGGGTCTTCCATATCCAAATTTCTTTTTCTTATATGTCTTTGAGCCTTTCGGTGCAAAGTAGCAAGCAACCAATATGATTGTTGCCTTGTTATCTGATATTTTCAGCCAAATGTATTGTTTATTTGCATCTTCCCTTTCCACTTTGATGATCCCTAACCATGCTTCTTTGATTAGCACTGTAATTCCCCCGTGTCCTTTCTTTGTTTCACTTCCTTCGTTCCAAACTGAAATTTTCTTGTACCCCTCAAAATCTGGGACTTTGCAACCATCGTGCTCATGTGTTTCTGTAAGAATAATAATATCTTTCCCCTCTGCTATGGGCCCCAAACCGGGTCCTCTTCTCCATGGATACCCCCTGCAATTCCAACTTACTATGTGCATGGGATCCCGTGGGGCCCCGGATTCCTATTTCTTGTTTGACCAATGATCACTGATTTGGGCCTTTCCATTCCTTAATTGTGCCCATTTTCCTACCTCTCTTGCTTTTTTCACTTTCTCCCATTCCTTCTTTCGGTCTTCTTGTTGAGAAAATGTTAAATCCTCATCTAGTGTGTGTGTGTGTGTGTGTGTGTGTGTGTGTGTGTGTGTGTGTGTGTGTGTGTGTGTGTGAAGAAGTCCCCTGCTTTTTAGGATATCCTGCTTGTCTTCTACAGTTCTCATGACAACTCACACATGCCAATCTTTTTCTCCTTCTATTCTCCAGCCAATCCTATTAGCTTGTTATATATACTTTGTCCATTTCAACTTGTTTCTAAGGAAGTCCCTTGCCAGTATGTCAGTTCTCTCTTTTTCACCAAAATCTCTTAAGCCATTGATAATAAAATTTACTGCTTTGTCTTGCTGGTCTTTTTCTTCTTTTATCTGAGTTTTGATGTGCTTCTCTATGACTTGCCTTTGTTCGTTTGATGATCTGCTTACCACTTGTGACCAAGTTTTGGCCTCTTCTATCCGATCTCTTAGTTGGTTTTCTTTTATTTCCATGTTTTTAATTGCTGATTAGATTTCATTTATCTGAAATGTTTCATTTCCTTTTACTGTTTCGATGTTTTTCTCTCCCGCTGCTTTCAAATGTCCTAAGTCATGTTTTAGAATGACTAACTCTTGTTGTCCTCTTTCCATGAGGTTTTGAAGATTTAACACCTGCTCTTTAAGGACTTTATTTTCCCTTTCCAACTTGTGTCTATGTGCTGCACATTCTTTTCTCTCGTTGTCTTCTTGCACCTTCCGATTTTCTAAGGTTCCAAGTCTCTCTTTCATGCTCATGAGCTCATTTACATACAATTCTGAAGACCACATCAAAGGGGTAGATGTAGGGTTGTATAGTTGTTTAGGATCTTGCACTACTTCCTCTCTTTCATCCTTGTTTGTTGCAATTTTTTCTGTTTTGCTCAGTTTTGGATCCTCTCTACCCTCCTTATGTACTGATTGTTTTCCTTGTATTTGATAATCTTTGAAAACAAAATTCCCTTTGTTGTTCATTGTTTTTGGTAGAATCAAAGTAAGATTTTTCTTTTGAGTCTGCCTTAGCTTTTTGGCATGCCTACGTCGTAAGATCCCCTTATACTGCTTTGCATTCACAAAAACCAGCTTTTTCCCTGTTCCCAGTGCAAGAGTTTGAGAGTTTCCTGTATTTCCGTCTGCCATTGGTAAATGTGCCTCTGAAACAATGTACCTCTGTAACTCCAAGTTCGGATTGTCTTTGAAACCCTCATGCTTAACCATGGCTTGTCTTATTTGTTTAAACCAACTGTGTTTGTCGGCTTGTGCCCTAGAAACCCCACCGCTTTATAAATCTTGTCTTTTTTGCAAAACCCGAATCCCAAGTCCTTCTGTGTTTGCAGTATTATGTCTAAATCTTTTTTGTCGTATTGTTTTGGGACTTTCACTGGGAAATGTGTGGGACCTTCACCGATCCCTGACCTTCACTGTCTCTCCACGTCTGCCTGTAGCACCTTCAACTTGCCTCTCGGATGCCTGTCTCTGCCTCTGAAACCCCTGGCCACTTGAACGCTGCCTGTCGCTGCCTTTGAAACCCCTGTCGCTATCTGTGAATCGTGGATCCCTTTGTATCTGTGTTATGTGGGATGTGGATCCTTGTGCCTCGTGGATCAATGTGCCTCCCTCGTGGATCATTGTGCCTCGTGGATCGCTGTGCTGGGAAACAATGATTTACCCCCAAGAAAATCAGAACACCTGCAAATCTCCTCGTCCTGCAAATCTCCTTGTTGTGCCTGCAAATCTCCTCGTCCTGCAAATCTCCTCGCTGTGCCCATCCCCAGTGTTTGGGGGTTCGTTTCTCTTTTTATTATTCCTGTCCAAGCCAGCAAACCTTTGTTTGATTTTCTGATCCGATCGGTTTGGCCATATTCTTCCTGGAAAGGTGTGATCGGTAAGGAAATCACAAGGTAGATCTGTCAACTACAAGGGCGTCGAGCTCTATTTTGTTCACGAACTCGCCCTTGGATTGCCTTATCGATCGCTCTATGTGAGATTCGATTCTTCAGATGTATGCCTGAGAACAATCAATACTCGATGTAGAAAAAGATTTGAAGAACCTAGGACGATTCAAAAGCAATCCTCCACGGGAATCGATACGATGCTCAGTCATAAAAACCTGAGCTTAATTCGAGGCTTGGAATATTAGAAGAACACTTGTATTTACGTGACTTTCGCCTGAACATTATATGTATTAGATTTAGCTTGAATGGTGGTAAAAACATGCAAAAAAGATCATTATAAGTTATATTGACCTTCTTAAAACCCTTGATAGTCAAAATACCATGGGGTATTGAATGTGACTACAGCATGATTATGTGGATTGACTTTAAAAAGAAAAGAACGGTAAAAAGAGAATGATCGGGGGGAATATAATGTTATCTGATCTACCCTCATGTAGGTATATCACATTGCTAATTCCATTTGAAAGCATTAAAAGAAAATCATTTTGGCTATTTTTGCTCCCTCTACTGCTAGGATTTCGGGACTGTCTGGTTTACCATGAAATGAGTGAAAACCCTAGCGTTTGTTTTATTCCATTTTTAGACCTGTTCCTGGTCTGGGTCTGCAGAAAACTGCATAATTTCCTTTTCCATGAATATTTCTGAACGAGAAAAGGATAAGGAAGAGAAAGTGGTATAAAAGCTCAAGGAATGGAATGGAAAAGGCTAGACTGTCTGGAAACGCCCTAGGGCACTCCGTACCAGCCTGGAAACGTACCAGGTACTGGTACGGAGTGCGGTACGTTGCGGGTACGCTCGGAAACGCACCCGCAGGGGACAGGGTATGGTCCGGGTACGGAAAAATTGTACTCAGACCGTACCCTGTCCCCTGTAGGTACGTTTCCGAGCGTACCCATTTTTTTACACGCGTTTTTTGACACGATTTTCATAAAAACTCAAAAAAAAAGCATTTTTTTTTAATTTTAAGACTTTCTAAATCTAACCTAACCCTAACCGACCCCCCCAAACACTTATAAAAACACCCAATCCCTCTACTTTATTCTCACACTCAATATTTCATTATATTTGATATTTTGCTTGAGCTTGAAGGAGAGCGAGAAAGAGAGGTTGAAGGAGTAAGGAAGAGCTTGGAGGAGAGAAAAAGAGCTTGGAGGAGAGAGTGATTGAACTTGAAGGAGGAAGAGAGAAGGAGAAGCAAGTCTACAAACATCAAGGAGGATTTTTCCAAGTATATTACATGCATTCAGGCATTTTTTTTTTTAATTTTTTGAGCATTGTTTTGTATATGAATATGATCAATATCATGAATGATGTGTTTCAAACACATCATTCATGATTATTGATCATGATCTAAATTTATTTTTAATATTTATTATTTAATAATTTATTTATTTTACAGTTATTAAAATATAATATATTATTAATTTTTCCGTATTTTAAGTTTAATAGTGAAGTTTTATTTAATTAAACGTCTACCCTCTGTGTATGCTCTCACCTCGCACCATTTATGGCGAACTTGGTGATCAGAATCAGAGATTGACATGTAAGACTAACTGTTTAATTTTTTTAGTTAGTTATGTGTTCGTTTTTTTGAAATTTTAAAGTTTAAAATTGAATTTGTTAAAAATTTAAACGTCTACCCTCTGTGTATGCTCTCACCTCGCACCATTCGTGGCGAACTTGGTGATCAGAATCAGAGAATGACGTGTATGGGTCAACAAATTATTTTAATATTTATTATTTAACAATGTTTTAAAAAATATCTCTTATTGTAGGTTATTGAATTAATCCTACAATCATGGCATCCAGTTCAGCTTCAGTGGGGCAAGAGGGGGAAAATGTTTCGGGTGGTATTGCAGTGAAAATGGATCCGAATTATCCTTTATGGAGACATGTGGAAGTGACAGAGTTTGTTGCCGGTGGTGGTGTCCGTGTTTGGACGTGTCCCCATTGTGCCACCTCATTTAAATCCTCATATACCCGTTTGAGAGCTCATTTGACTGGGGTATCGGGGACGGGTATTAGACCATGTAAGAAGGTGGAAAAGAGAACCATAGCCACGTAACTAAAAGAGCAAGAGGATGCAAACATTGAAGCAGCAAAAGCTCGCTCTAGAACTGTTTCTTTACAGCAGAGGTCCATGGGAAAACCACCAACATCAACACCATCATTTCATCCTTTCATTGAGACTCGTGCTGAAACTATTCCAGTTGATGACCCTTTTGATGCAGATACCTCAGGGCCATCAAACAAGATAACAAAAGGCCTATTAGAAAAAGCATTTAACAACGAGAAGAGGGATATTGTAGATGAATTGGTGTCTCGGTGTATATTTGCATGTGGGCTGCCATTCAATATCTTGAGATCACCTTATTGGCAGCAGATGGTGAAAGGCATTAATGAGGCACCACAGGGGTATACAAGCCCCACCTATAATAAGGTCCGCACTTCTCTTTTGACAAAAGAAGTGCAACACATTAAGACATCTCTACAGCCAATTAGAGATTCTTGGACTACTTCAGGAGTCTCTATTATATCAGATGGATGGAAAGATGCCAGAAATAGACCTCTCATCAACATTATTGCAATATGCCCTAAAGGGCCAATGTTTCTTAAGGCTGTTGATTGTGAGGGGGAAGTAAAAGATGCCCAATTCATTACAAATATTCTTATTGAGGCTATTGAGTCAGTGGGTCCGCAGAGGGTTGTCCAAGTCATCACGGACAACGCCAAAAATTGCAAGGCAACGGGATTGATAGTTGAGGGTAGGTATGAGCACATATTTTGGACACCATGTGCAATACACTCCCTGAATCTAATGATGCAAAAGATTGGAAAAATTGCATGGATTGAGCAAATATACACGGAGGCAAACGAGATTCAGATGTTTGTCACCAACCATCACATGTCTCAAGCCATATTCAGAAGATTTTCAAAGTTGGAGTTGTTGAAGGTAAATGAACAATTCATTTTAAATTTAATATTTGATTTTAAACTTTTAAATCAATTTCAAATTTTTAAATCAATTTCAAATTGTGTTGTTATTGAATTGTTTCCATTCTTTTTTAATAGGTTGCAGAGACTAGGTTTGCCTCTCACACACTCGTCTTGAGACGACTTGTGAAGGTGAGACGTGCTTTGGGCATAATGGTGATTGATAATGTTTGGACCATCTGGAGGCAAGCAAACACAGAAAGAGCTCAAAAAATAAAATCATGGATCCTTGATGAGCATTGGTGGGGAAGAGTTGAATATTTGTTGAGTTTCACAGAGCCTATTTTGAGTATGATACGATTTGTTGACAAAGATAATGCTTGCATTGGAGATATATATGATGGCATTGACTCCATGCTTGAAAAAATCCATGATGTCATACAGGCCAAAGAGCAGGACCCTGGAGGAAAATTCTTATAATGAAGTTAAAAATGTGATCGTGAAAAGGTGGAACAAAATAACCACCCCATTGCATCTCCTTACTTATGCTTTAAATCCCAAATGTTACAGCAGTGAAATAGTTGTTGGAGCTGGTAAACAACGACCATATGATGACCACAAGGTTGCAAATGGGGCGAGGGCAGCATTCAGGAAGTTGTTTCCAGATCCAGCTACTATCACTTGCAGTCCGCCAGGAGATGTCAATGTTTGTAAATGGACAAGGTAGCATGGGAGAGGTAGAGGCTATTTGTGACAAACCCACCACGGATCCAATCACGTGGTGGACTTGTCATGGCCATGATGCCAAGTTCTTACGACCAGTTGCAATCAAATTGCTCTCACAGGTATAAAGTTTGTAACTTGTTATTTGATATTTTAATTACCAATTACGAATTAAAATTCAAAATGATATCATTCTTTTTTTAATTAATAATTTAATATTTATAATATTAATACTTTGCTTTTTGTGACAGGTGGCTAGTAATTCTTCTGCAGAGCGCAACTGGAGAACTTATGGCTTCATCCACTTAGCCAAACACAACATGTTGTCATCGAAAAAGGCTGAAGATCTAGTATACGTTCATTCCAACTTGCGCCTCTTAACCCACAAGACGCAAGAGTATACTAGTGGTCCTAACAAGCTTTGGGACCTCCAACCAGAAAACACAGACTTTGAAGCTTCACTTCTTGGCATTGATGAGGAACTTCCAGGGAGCCCTTCACAAGTGTTCGAAAGTGGAGCTAGTGGGAGTGGAGCTGCAAGTGGCATCCATGAAGATGATTTTGATGATCATCTAGATGATATGCTCTAGAAGTTGAGAACTTGAATGTACTATCATGTTTTGATTCTTTGAACATTATGTCATTCTGAATCAATTATCAATACAAACTCAAGTCTCAATTCTCAAAGTATTGGAAATTTCAATTTTGTTTTCATGTTCTATGAATGATTTTAAGTTGTATAACTCTATGACTCACGAGTATTAAATTAAAATTTCAATAAGTATGTTGCATGCAATGTATGAGAATTAAATTTCAATAAGTATGCAAATGCTTCTTTAAATTTATAATTTATATGCATATTTATAAATTTATATACATATATATATAAAACGTACCCAAAAGCGTACCGTACCCAAGATTTTTAAAAATTTGCCGTATCGGCGTACCGTACCCGTACCCATACCCGTATCCAGACTGTCTAGGGAAAAGGACATCACGAGGCAGTTGGACAAGGAAGAACTAAATCCAGAGTGCAAGGCAAGGATCTGGTGTGATCTTCTGTGTTTTGTTGAGATCCAAGCAACCAAGTTTTGTTGGCTGCTGTTCTAGGATTTTCTCATTTATTGGTTGTATAAATGTATTAGGGTTGGAATGAACTGTGAACCCTTGTAAATGGAAATATAATGAATATGTAATGCTATTGCATTAGGCTTTTAGATTAAGCTCCGTTCTTGATGTTTTATGTCTTCTTGATAAAAACATGCCTTGGGGGGTTTACCCCACCTGGTTGTAAGACCATGTCAATTAACCCCCATCACAGCCATGGGTTGATCCCTAGGTTTGTCCCATCATTATGAGTTTTTCATCTCCTTGTGCCTTATCTTGGATAGTGTGGCCTCACTGCTTAGTTACAGTGGTTGACTAATAGGACTGAGTGTGACAAGAAGAAATGAATTGTTTCTTGTTCTTTAAGCCCTCAGATGGCTAAGCTTCTACTGCAAGACCCTAAAAATAATGAGAACACATCAGTAGTATGTGGTGCCCGTAGATGGCCTTCTCTAGATCAATTGCATGGTTATATGATTGATTAATTTTGTGATGGATTTTGCGTTCCTTGTGGACTGTATGTGTTTGAAGTTATTGTGTTTTGATATCTTGATTGGTCTCAAAGTGTGGCTTGAGCCTTCTTCAAAGTCTTGGTTTGAAGAAATCCCTTTGGGTTTTATACTTCTTTTCTTTTATTGGAAGTCCTGATGGAAATTTGGCCTGGATACCTCTCTTTCTCTCTGCCCACACCCCTCCCTCTCACCCCCCCTCTCCCTCACCCTCTCCCTCTCTATTGCTCCCTCCCTCCCTCTTCCTTACACACTTGTTCCTTTGTAATTATGTAACTGCTACGTGAAAGTATATATATGGTTCTCCCATAGAATTAGCAAGAAAAAACCTCTAAACTAGTGTAAGATCAACCCCTTATCAAGCAATACTTGACAACTCTTATAGTTGTTCAATGGGATGTGTTTAACAACTCAAATGCATTTTCAAGATTCATTTTAACTGCACATTGAATTATTTAGTTAAGAGAAACTTTTTATGGTGATAAGAAGCCTGCCAATTGATCAAGATGTATAACATATGTACTTAGGAGAGTTGAACTGGCCTCATTCTTGAAAGACCTTAACAAACAACTCCCTCATAAATGTGATGGGAAAGAGGTAGGTGATATAGCAGAAGCCTAGTTGGTCAATTTTAATAATTACTTTAGCCTGTAGCCTATAAGCTCAAATGAGAAAGCAAGAATGGATCACTTTTAGCTTGAAAAAGAGGCATCACTCTGATGGGAACACCAAAGTGCTATGAAGGGGTATTCAATTTACACAACCACCTAGAAAACTTTTGAAGAATGATTTCATGATGAATATCTCTGAGAAATCCGTGTGGGGAAGAAGAAGGATGAGCAGAAATTGGAACAGGGATCTCATAACTGGTTGCATATGAAGCCAAATTCATGAGTTTGTTGTGTCATGTAAACTACACGCATGATGACGACAAGAAAATCACCAAGTTCAAGTTGATGCTTTGTGATGTTTTTATACACGATGTAAACATGACTAATCCTTTAGACTTAGCTTCAATAATGGAATCTTCTTATAAAGTAGAGGAAACAAAAAATGCATGCATGGAAACCAAGAGAAAATTCAAAAATGAACAAGTACAGAGTAAAGTTGTAATTAAAAAATTCAAGCAAGCTACTAAAACAACGAAAATTTTGGTGCATGACTTGGTGAACTTACAAGAAGAGGGATCACAAGATATATTTGAAGGTACTCGAGAACAAGGACACCCCTAACAGTGGAAGAATAATAAAGCAAAGCCTCACCATAATACACTCAACAAGTAAAGTAAAGAGTAAAAAAGAAGCTAAGAATTGAAGGACTTTCGAGGAAGTGGAAACACCAAGTAAAGAAAGGTGTATCGGTTCCAAGGAAAAAGCGATGAAAGATACAAGTGCAACCTTGATACACATGAGTACACCAAAGAGGAATCCTTATGAACCCCTAGTCCCTCTGTCCAAAAAGCATGACCGTACAACGAAGAAGTAGAAAGACGCCAAAAATTAGGAGTCGCCAAGTGTGTAGACTAAGATAAAACTCATGACCCTCTAGTAGACTACTCATCTGATTTAGATATTAGTAAAGAAGAAACGGTTGAGGAAGAAAAGGGGGATACCTCAAACAAAATATCTGTACCCTGAGCGAACAAAAGACTACTGTTGAGATGGAAAATTCCAGCAGCGGAAGAGACTCATAAGAACAAGAACAGTGGCAGCGGATTGCTTGACAAACCTTGGCATAGCTTCCCCAAAAAAAGGAGGCAAGCAAGAATGGGATCATTTTTAGCTTGAAAAGGAGGCATCACTCTGATGGGAACACCAGAGTGCTATGAAGGGGTTATTCATTTACACACCACCTAGAAAAACTTTTGAAGAAGTGATTCATAATGAATATCTCTGAGAAACCATGTGGCGAAGAAGAGGGATGAGCAGAAATTGAACAGGGATCTCAAACTGGGTTGCATATGAAGCCAATTCATGAGTTTGTTGTGTCATGTAAACTACACACATGATGAGGATGAGAAAATCACCAAGTTCAAGTTGAGGCTTTGTGATGTTTTATACACGATGTAAACATGACTAGATCCTTTAGACTTAGCTTCAACAAGTGAAAATTCTTCCTATAAAGTAGAGGAAACAAAAAATGCATGCCATGAAAACCAAGAGAAAATTCAAAAATGAACAAGTACAGAGTAAAGTTGTAATTAAAAAATTCAAGAAAGCTACTAAACAACGAAAATTTTGGTGCATGACTTGGTGAACTTACAAGAAGAGGGATCACAAGATATATTTGAAGGTACTCGAGAACAAGGACACCCCTAACAGTGGAAGAATAATAAAGCAAAGCCTCACCATAATACACTCAACAAGTAAAGTAAAGAGTACAAAAGAAGCTAAGAATTGAAGGACTTTCGAGGAAGTGGAAACACCAAGTAAAGAAAGGTGTATCGGTTCCAAGGAAAAAGCGATGAAAGATACAAGTGCAACCTTGATACACATGAGTACACCAAAGAGGAATCCTTATGAACCCCTAGTCCCTCTGTCCAAAAAGCATGACCGTACAACGAAGAAGTAGAAAGACGCCAAAAATTAGGAGTCGCCAAGTGTGTAGACTAAGATAAAACTCATGACCCTCTAGTAGACTACTCATCTGATTTAGATATTAGTAAAGAAGAAACGGTTGAGGAAGAAAAGGGGGATACCTCAAACAAAATATCTGTACCCTGAGCGAACAAAAGACTACTGTTGAGATGGAAAATTCCAGCAGCGGAGAAGACTCATAAGAACAAGAACATGGCAGCGGATTGCTTGACAAACCTTGGCATAGCTTCCCCAAAAAAAGGAGGCAAGCAAGAATGGATCATTTTTAGCTTGAAAAGGAGGCATCACTCTGATGGGAACACCAGAGTGCTATGAAGGGGTATTCAATTTACACAACCACCTAGAAAACTTTTGAAGAATGATTTCATAATGAATATCTCTGAGAAACCCATGTGGCGAAGAAGAGGGATGAGCAGAAATTGGAACAGGGATCTCATAACTGGTTGCATATGAAGCCAAATTCATGAGTTTGTTGTGTCATGTAAACTACACACATGATGAGGATGAGAAAATCACCAAGTTCAAGTTGAGGCTTTGTGATGTTTTATACACGATGTAAACATGACTAATCCTTTAGACTTAGCTTCAACAATGAAATCTTCCTATAAAGTAGAGGAAACAAAAAATGCATGCATGAAAACCAAGAGAAAATTCAAAAATGAACAAGTACAGAGTAAAGTTGTAATTAAAAAATTCAAGAAAACTGCTAAAACAAAGAAAATTTTGGGGGATGACTTGGTGAACTTACAAGAAGAGGGATCGCAAGATATATTTGAAGGTACTCAAGAACAAGTACACCCCTAACAGTGGAAGAATAATAAAGCAAAGCCTCGCCATAATACGCTCAACAAGTAAAGTAAGAGTACAAAAGAAGCTAAGAATTGAAAGGACTTTCGAGGAAGTGGACACGCTAAGTAAAGAAAGGTGTATCAGTTCCAAGGAAAAAGTGATGAAAGATACAAGTGCAACCTTGATACACATGAGTACACCAAAGAGGAATCCTTATGATCCCCTCGTCCCTCTGTCCAAAAAGCATGACCGTACAACGAAGAAGTAGAAAGACGCCAAAAATTAGGAGTCACCAAGTGTATAGACTAAGGTAAAACTCATGACCCTCTAGTAGATTACTCATCTGATTTAGATATTACTAAAGAAGAAACGGTTGAGGAAGAAAAGGGAGGTACCTCAACAAAATACCTGTACCCAGAGCGAACGAAAGACTACCACTGAGATGGAAAATTCCAGCAGCGGAGAAGACTCTCAAGAAGAAGAACATGGCAGCGGATTGCTTGACAAACCTTGTCATAACTTCCCCAAAAAATTAAGTCAATAGGTCACATGCAGATATGGAAAATCGTGTAGAGCTTGTCAAAATTGAGAAAAAGATATGGATAATATTGGCAAGGATTAATTACTGTACGCATCCTTTTAAAAACTCCTCCCAACAAGAAGCTAACATCTTCTCCTTTGTAAAAGGGCATGAAAATGTCTAGGGGATCGGTACTATTTTTTCTGTGGTGGTTTAAACTTCAAGAAGAAGAAGTTGGGTTGGCAGGACTTTTAATTATTCACCAAGGAGCCAAGGTGCCAATCCTTTGGGATTGGTGGATGGTTAGCAAGGGAAAGGCAGTCTCTCTTTTATCTTGGTTATCATTTCAGGTTTGATAGGTTTTGTACCTTTTCTTTTCCTTCTGGTCCATTTCTCCTCTAATGAGCTGACCAGTAGCTTATGTTTGCTTTATTGTGCTTGTAAAGCCTTTTCCTTATGCGTCTCTTGCCTCCCTTGTTGTCTCTTTCACAACATATTTTGTTTCCTTTTGTATCCACCCTAAGATTCTACATGTTTGTTGTTTCATGCTCTTCATGGCTTTTCTCCCTTCCTGTCCTTTATTCTTGGGCTTGGTATTTTTCTCTCCTTCGTTGGTGCCGTGTTTGCATGGATGTCACTCTATTTTTCTTCCTTTGCTTGCTTTAGAGCTGCTACCCTTGCCTTTGGCCAACTTCCTCTAGCTTTCTCGGCCCCGATTTTCTCGAAGCTAGTTGGCTATAAGTTGTACTCCCTCCTTTTTTGTCTTTTGCCAGTACGGACTTTCTTGCTATCACAAGACTAGCTTCTGTTTGCTCCCTTTTACTTCAGCTCTTGTCTCCACCATTATTTTTTTGGCCTTTCTTCATCCCTCCCTTTCTTTTGTGGCCTCTCTTCATCCCTCCCATTCTCTCATTATTATTTCAGACTCATCCGGGTCTGATAGTTTTGTTTCTCCTGTACCCAATGATGATGATGAATTTGATATGGACTTGTCTCCTGCCATGAATGATCCTATAGATGTTGACATTGTACAAGATAATGCCAGGATGACCCATAAGAGCATCTACCCCAGCAGCAAGTTCATGTTTGTTGCACGGCATTTCCATCCGCCAGCATGCATGCAAATGGCAGCCTTGATTCCACTATTAATACCGAGGCAGTGCTTGGGTTCAATTTGCAAACTTACCCATCCAGAATTGTCAATCATTCATTAGGTACAAGGTTCATTTCGCATAGACGAAAAGCCTATCTCTCTCCAACGAGTTACATTTAGTTGTCACTTGGGGTGGAGAGATCAATCTCGGCAGAGATGATTCTTTGCGAGGCAGGAGCAGCATACACAGTCAAGAGGTAGTTTTGGGATCTGATCGTCATCTTTTACAAACTAGTATGCAAAGCAAGGAAAGCAACCATGCTAAAGCTTTCTAGCAAAGCTTGTAAATTGATCTTAATAAATCCTTGGTGGGCCTTGACTCTCCCGTGCACAAGAAGATGAAAAGAGCGGAGGCCGAATACGGTACTGGAAGCACGCAAAACCAGCCCTTGTTTATGCAAGAGACTAGTCATGTTACTGCTGCAACTAAAAAAGATAAAGGTAAGGCCAAATTGAAAAACACTAGCCTTGCTGATGTTGTTCAGGAGACGCTAGCCTTGCTGATGTTGTTCAGGAGACGCTAGCCTTGAGATAGTAACTGCTCTCATCTCATCAAGAAACTGCTTCCAAATTACATAGAATTTCTGCCAAAAATAAGAATTTTTGTGAGCTGGTTGAGGGCAACATGGTTGTAACTTTCATGGTGTTGGCCTTTAGTCATAAGCTGACTGAGCAATATGTCAAAATTGCTTGGGAAATGGCCTCTAACCAATATTATGGGGATGGCAATCACGAGGTATACCATCACGAGATTAATGAATAAAAATAGTGGTCTTATTGGAAGTATTTATCATGTCCTCCAAACCTAAGGTTAGTTTGGCAAATAAAGCCAGGGAGTCTGACATGGCAAGTTAGGTGAGTTTTCTTCCTTCGTCTTCTTTGTTGTGTGGAGGACATGATCTTTGGGATGTCATTGCTGGGGCGTTGGCCCCTTTTAAGTGTTTAGATAATAAATCCTTTAGCTTTTATCAAAAAATAAAATAGTGTTCATAACACCTGATAATTAATTAGGTACTTGTCATGTCTTTTTGGTAGTTAGGAAGTCATGAATGGTGGCTACCTTATTTAAAGGGCCCCACTACATGATGTCAGGGGATAACCTCGTCAACGTAATGTGTTGTTGATTCAATCAATAAAATACTATTTTATCAAAAACGTAAGGAATTTCAGGTTGAATGTCGGTTACATCTTAGTCATATGAACTCAAAATGGGCTGCCTCAAGCGCCCACCAAAATCATCTTATGATTTGCCTCTTTACCCCCTCAAGTAAGCAAGAAACTTGAAAACTTTTTTTTAATTCCGCTATATGATGTCAATTTGGCTGAACTTTGGTCTATTACATGAACATCTCAACAAATAACTCTGCATAACCATAAAAAATTAGACCAAGCTTCAACCTTTTATTATCCAAAAACGTCAAAAGCCAGTCCAGGCCTAGTTATGCTTTTGACTTTTTAGAAGAATTTTTCTCAGAAACAGAAAAACTATGGCAAAGAAAAGCTCGTAAACCCAACCATCATCAAAATGCAGCCCATCCAGCAGGGGAGAGGGTATTTATTTGTAGGTTATGAATTTTTCAAGTTTCAGAAGAGAGCAACAGCTAAATAGAGCCGAAACAAAGAGAGAATTGCAGAGGAAAGAAGGTAAACATTTCTTTAGCAGCTCCATTCATTGAGCGACAGTGATTGACTACTCCAAATTGGAGTCATGACCTTTTCTATTTGCATCATACTTGATGACATGTTGAACAAAAACAAAAGTGTAGCCTTTTCATTGCTGGAACTTCCCAAATCAGGTCTCTCTGAGGTAAAACTTGTGCCTTTTGTGTGTCTGGTTTGATTTGTGCCTTGTTTGAACAATTGTCTACATTTCCAGCACTACAAATCAGAAGAAGTTGATCAAATGGCAGCTTTAAATACATGTTTTCCCATATAGAAGCATATGCACAGCTGCATATGCATCAGATTTCCTGAATATGTATGTGGGAAATTCATGTATTCAGAGCACCACATAGCAGTAATTAGCAACTGTTATTGCATGTATTCTTAACTGGGCACGTGTGTATCAGTTATAGATGTCCATATGTCTGAATTTTCAGTAGTGTAACCATGCATTTGAGCCATGAACACATTGGGAACAGTCGTTGGAAGGTAGATGGCAGTGCATAGCTATAGTAGATCTCATCCTTGTCCTCGTGTATGTTGAATTTCAGTAGCATATCCACCGGATCAGCAACAAAAGTGTTTGTAAATATCTACAATAGTGAATTATATTTGAATTATCCAGTGCAATTACAGATCAACTTGGACATGACTTAAATTTAAAACATATGCCATGGCTTCACCAAGCGAAGCCTGTCCTGCAAACTAGGCCATGCTGGAAATTATACCAAGTAATGCCTGCACATTTCTACTTTCACTACATGCAGCCTAAATCATGTTGACATGCAACATGGACTTTATTATTGAATGTGTGCTTCTGCAGTCCAATTACTATAGATTAGCCCTGTATACTTCTAGAACCAATAGTTATGGAAACTGCCTTATGTTATTGAATTATTCTATCTACTGTCCTACATGCATAGTTACCAGGAAACTCCAATATAGGGATGAAGACCGCATCCCTGTACCCATTCCCAAATTTTTGGTGACTACATTTATACACAATATAGCTGTACCCTTATTCATTTAATGATGTACCCTGACTTGAATGGTGTCCCCATCCCCGTACCAGTACCCATACCCCTACATCTCCTTGTAAATATGCCTACATGTAAGTGACTTGGTTTATGGTTTATTTACCATGGCAAGAAGAAGAAGAATAGAAGCCATAAATTCGCAAAGCAAGGGAAATTACTCGGCTGCAAACTGCAAGATACACGATATGGATGTGTCTAAAGCCATATATTGCACAATTAAATCCAATAAGTTTGTTCAACTTCAAACCAAAACTATGGGAGCATTTCAAAGTTACATTATGTGTCCTATATGGAGGAAGCCAAAACACCCTGATTGTTGCATGTGAAGCAGATAGCTGTAGATTGCTGGCTGCAGACATGTTCTAGATAAAGGCAACCAATTTATATGACACTGGTTCCCATTTTAGATTGTCTGTTAATCTATCAGTATTCAACACTATTTTGAAAGTCTAGATAGTCTTTATATAGCTCTGAAATGATTATCTCGCAAGGGGGTGATATTGTGAACAATCCAAACCCGTCATAGCTTCTGATAAGTTGCAATTTGTTCTATATGGTGAAAGATTTTCTAGCTGAAATAAAATTACCTAAAAAGTAGGGACACTCCTTCCTTACCATATTATGGAAAAAGTAGCAATATGAATAGCATGCCCTATTATTCCAAAATAATGACCATACTGCATTAGATGTGTTGCAATGAACAGAAGATTGTTTGAAAAAATAAATCAAAAGGCTAGAAGCAAATCCAAATGCACCAAAAAAACAAAGAGAAGAAAAATCTGAAATATAATTAATAATACTAATCGGAACATTGTAAACAAGGGAAGATAGCTATAACAATTTCTCAAACAACGTTGCAAAATGTACTCCTATTATGAACACGGCAGATTAATGAAGAACAGAATGGAAAACCTGGGGCATTACTGATGCTTCATTGTTTGCATAGGTTGCACAGAGAAGAGTCTAAAAAATAGTTTTTGAGATGCATAAGACAAATGAATGTTTGATTGCCTTTTGCTTTATATGGTATGAATTCAAAAATGCAGACAAATGAAATTATTAAATATATACCCACAGCTTTTGTGGGTTTTACCCCATATTTGGAAAAGAGAGCATATGCTCAATAACAATTTTCTTCATCATAATTTCACAATATAAGCATTACATATATATATATATATATATATAGGGAAGAATCTCCTAAATATAAGGAGTCCTATAACCACTCCGCTAAATGGGTGTTCTAATATATTACGTGAGAACAACCCATTCTCCTAATGATGTAAGTTGTTTAAACAACTTACATTATATTATAGCAAATACACATAACTAATCAAATGTGATTGTTACGGAACAATCACTTACATTTGACTCCACATTATTTTCTAACCTAAATACTAACACCCACATGTGAGGACTATTCTTAACATTTCCCCCTTTAGTGTGAACATGGGAAGAGAACGACATGCACAGGTGCTGCGATGTTGGTTGACCTTGTTGCCTAGATTGCTGCTGATGTTTGAGATCCACCTAGTTTGCATTTACCCCACCTCGATGTAAATACTCTTGGATGTCAGTTGCAACTGATAATGCATCCAATTACAATATTTTAAATAAAATACCTGTTGTACAATTTTTTTGAAAAACACTTATATCTCCTTTACAAAACATCCCCCTTTTTCAAAAAAATTATCCGTTTGTAATCAGCCTCCCCATTACAAAATTTGCCCCAAAAATATATTTACCCGCTACTTTATAAAAAATCTCCTTTACAAGAAATTTTCCAATAGGAAAATATACTCCTTTAAAAATGCCTCATTATAAATTCCATCTCCAGCTAATATAAGATATGGAGAAATAGCATTTTAAAGTTTAAGGAATTGGGCTCTCTAGAATTAAAAAATTCCCTTACCCAGGGTTAATTAGGGTTCCATCTTTTTTTATGCAGAATTCTTCGCCGCCGAAGTGCAATGGAGAATGAATGTTACTATTAGAGCTGGTGGCCAAGATGAGAAAGGTTTTGATTGGAGAGCTTAGGACACACCTAGACACTTCCGCCATGAGGAGGAAATGGATCCCGAGCAGAGCCAGGGGACAACGTATTCATTGTAGCAGGGCTCGCCATTGCCGTCGAGTGATGGAAAGGCCAAGTCGAGATCCAATGCAAAAATCCAAGTTGGAGGGTGTGATTTGTGGTCTGAGAAAATCGTTCAATGGATTTGTGGCGAGCCGAGGTAGAACATGGAGCTCACCCTCGATAGGGATCTGACTTGCTTGGATCAGGTGTTCACCAAAGAATTATGTCTCACAACAAGGGAACTGAGTCTGAAGAGTTCTCCAATGCAGGATCCAAATCGAGGTGATTGAGGAGATCCATACAAACATTGAGTCTTTTGATGAGAGATCTGATGCATGCAGAATAGAGGGGGATTTGATGTCAAGGTGCCTATAGTTGCAACCAATGCAAAGAGCCTGCAGAGATCTATAAAATAGATATTTCAAATTGTAACATGCAAATTGATCTTGCAAGTCTCAATGTGATGTAGTCAATGACAAGGCAATTACAAGGAGCTCCTTGAAATAGATAAGTCTAACTCAGAATGTGTCTAAATCCAATGCAAAGGAACAACTCAAGGTAGCGAGTTCGGGCATATTTGCCTCCAATACAATCTGATTGTAAATTTTTACTCTGAAATGCAATATTTTTCTGCAAATTTTGTAGTCTACATGCAAAATAGAATTTGAACCCCCAAAATCTATTAAATTCAATATTTAATTGGATTTAACTCGAGCTAAAATCTGCCCTTGAATGCACAAATCTCAAAAAACTAACGGAATAAAACTATAATTTGAGCTACTTTTATTTTTTAATGAGGTATGAAAACTGTGAACAATATGGAAGGAAAACTGTGGATAGAATGAACAAGATGGAAGGAGAAAGAAAATGCAAATGAATGATGTCTGCCAAACGGGTTCACACGAGGCCCGCTCTGCTACATCGTTGACAGATTGCAAGAAAGGTAAATGCACGAACAAAGGGCTTGCACGAGGTCCGTGGTATCCTGCTAGCCTTTGTCTATATATTTTGACATTACAACAAATGGATGGACACGGACACAGATAGCGGGTTTGCTCCAAGTTCCGTGGTATCCACTCGCCTGTTCCCTGAGTCTACCTGACGAACAAAAGCATGGATGGAGTGAAAAAACAACGAGGCCTCGTACGAAGCCAACTTTGATACCAAATGTGGGTTTTACCCCATATTCAGAAAAGAAAGCATATGCTCAATAATAATTTTCTTCATAATAATTTCACAATATAAGCATTACATATATATATGGAAGAATCTCCTAAATATAAGCAGTCCTAAAACAACTCCTATAACCACTCCGCTAAATGGGTGTTCTAATATATTACGTGAGAACAACCCATTCTCCTAATTATGTAAGTTGTTTAAACAACTTACATTATATTATAGAAAATACACATAACTAATCAAATGTGATTGTTACATAAGTAACAATCACTTACATTTCACTCCATGTTATTTTCTAACCTAAATACTAACACCCACATGTGAGGACTATTCTTAACAGTTTTGCCATGCAGAAAATTGGAATATATGTGTTTATGTGGTAGGTATGACTCAAAAGATCAACAATTTTATAGGCTGGCAAACCAATTTACACCTAAGAAAGTACTATCAACAGTCATCATGAGAATGACATCACCCAAAATATGGTTTATTTACTTCAAGTTCAACAAACACTTTAGCATCCAATATGAAGTTGCATGAAACTCCATGTAGGAAACCATTCACGGCCTCAAAAGCGTTTTGGAAACAGGAATGCCTTGTAAACGCATTTGAAATGTTTGGAAACTTTTCTATCAGCATCTCCCAATTTGGAACCTCTGTGGGAAATGTTTTCAGACATTTGCATTGCATTTCCAGACATTTTAGCCACTTTCCAGACATTTTAGCCACTCTCCAACAACATTCATGTGTTTTGAGGGACTTGTAGTGATTTTTTAAGTGCAATATTCCATGATGAATAGGAATGAATCCATAAACATGGAAAGAATAATACATTGAACACAAGATATTGGACTGGAATCCCTTGAGGATTCCAAGAACATGATATACTCAATGACAAGAAAAGAATAAAATCTAAATGTCATTGTAGATGGGTGGGCATGTGCCTCTTATAAATATCCATACAATTAGTAACCATACAACCCAAGATACTACACACCAGTATACATCCCAATGTATTCCATAATAAGAAAATACAAGAGGCCTGATAAGAAATGTATATCTACTCTGACATCTCCCTTAAATCACTCTGCTTCGAGGGCCATGAGGAATGTGACATTTACTCACCAATACCCTGACATTCCCCCTAATAGAGGAATCATAATGAAAGATGTCATAATAGAAATATGGCATTACACCAACATCCCCCTTAATGATAGCTTTCTGAATCCAAATAATGATGAGCCAAAAAATGTTGAAGCCAAGCATGATACAAACACATGTTGATTAGGGCTCCAAGCTGCAAGAAATGCTCAAACCACTCTAACGACAGGGCTGCAGCCTTACAATCCTCAAATTGACCATCCAAGCAAGTCTCTGAGAGAGTGATGAGCAAAAGTGTTGACGGAAAGCTTGATCCGAACACATATCAGTCAGATGCTCCACATTACAGGAGATGCTTGAAGTAGTAAATAATGAACCAGCAGGCTTACAATCATAGTTACCTAAGTCTTGGGGATGGGGGGGACAGAAGAACGAAGAGATGGGGTATTTGGGACAGCAAAAAAATCCCAGATTTTGGAGAGGGCAAGGGGGACGGCTATTAATATAATATATAAAAATTAAGATTTAAATATTTTAACCTTATTCAATGTAAATTAGGGATTTAAGCCATATTCAATGTTATTTAGGGTAATTTCAGGATTAGAATTTAATGTTTTGGGTGACAATTACAACTTTTTTTAAGCAAAAACATCAGAAAAAAAATTAAAATTGAAAAAAATACAAAAAAATTGAGGACGTCCCCTCCAAGTCCCTGAAACGTTCAGGATGTTCGGGACATCACTAAAATCTAGGGGACACATCCCCAAATAATGTTGCTTGCAATCTTTGAATAATCTATCTAAATAGATTTCCAATGGAACATGGAAAAAATGTTGATGCCAACCATGATCTGACCAACAATCAATCACCAAACACTCCCAGCCATACACATAAGCTTCCAAACCTACACAATCCAATGATGTGGGCGGAAGCAAAGCAGCAAGAATATGCCATCTATAGAAGTGATAATAATAACCGAAATATTGATCCCAACTATGATACGAGCACCAAGCCAGCCACCAAATGCTGCCAGCTATGTGTGCATGAGCTCCCAAATCCTGCACAATCTACAGATCCATACCAAAAACCGAAACCAAGCACCAAAAACATGCCATGAACAGGATTTTCCACTTACACCCATGAAAAGGGATCTTGAGCCTTACAACCGTGAAATCATCACTAATCAAGTAGTCTATGATCCTGTCCACTGTTTGCAAAAACAAAACAAGCCTTGAGCCAAAATAGTGACCACGATCAACCAATGAAGCCAGTCCCCCTTAGGCACATAACCTCCAGCAGAATAATAAAGCTATTCCTCTTCCGACGCATAATATCGAATAGAATAATAAAGCCAATCCGCTTCAAACACATAACCAACCTCATGAAACAGAGATAACATTTACATAGCAATGTTGATTCCATGGGAGACCCAGCTCACAATTTACAAGGCCACCCATCGATAAAATGCAATAGAAAACCATCAATGATGCGAGGCAAATGTTCTCACAATTGAGGAAACACATCAATATGATGTCCTCGAAGATGAACATGTGTAGATCCATGACCTAACATCAATACATCCAAAATCAGCAACATTGCACCATCTTCCTGCGTCAAACAAGCATGGTTGCCATCCAAATACATAGATTGAGACCTAGAATGCCCCCTCTTTCCAATATGAGGATGTTGATGCTACAAAGATCCTCTCAATGATCCATTGTCAAAATCTGAAGAAATAAATGATGCTGAAAAAGAATCATCTCCAAATGTAGCCTCATGGTAACCAAGAGCTTCCCTCACTTGCCTAAATGCCAGCTCAATAGAAACAACAATTTCCTATTCACTCTTCCCAAGTCCCCCACCTATATAACCCATCTGCTGAAGCAACTTGGAACCAATGTTTTTCGTATGCTTCTCAAATGCACCAATATTAGTAGAGATAGCCAAGACATCATCAAGAGAGGTACCATAAAAATTATCATCAACAATATGAGTGGCATCATCAGATGTATCATCAAGAACATGAGAAGTACCATCAACAATATCAAAAGCACTTTAAACAACATCCTATGTAGCTTAAAAAATATCAGAAATACCACCAATAGAGATAGAAGCAAGCACAGGCATTCATGTCTAGTGTTGTCCTTACACTTCTTTCTTAAGTCAACAATCCCCTACAAAATCATTTGATTGAAGGATTTCAAATGTTGAATCTCCATGTCTGAACCCATACACTATCAGCCTCATTGGAAGATATAGCTCCATTCTTGAACAGTTCCTTCAATCTCTCACTACTTCTTTAAGGTTCTTCAATTTAAAAATAACATGGTGAAGATAAATGTCAATATGACTAATAATGAGTCCATAGGCTGCAACTGTGTGGTTCTTATACTCAATCAGCTTCTCATCTTCAGTGGGAGCATAAGCTTCACTTATAATAATCTGTCACAAACTTCTTCTTGTGAAGCCATACATCATAGCTTCAGCCCAAATACTGTGATTCGACCCCACAAGCATTGGAAGTTCAAATGATTGATCCATCTTGAGCACACACAAGCCATAACTAGAAGTCTCCAAATGCTACGACCAAGCACCACTTAAATGTGTGTTGAATGCTGCACAGTGTCACCAAGGCGATACCACAAAAGGTGCACTACATCAAGGTCTCACCAAGGCCATACCACAAAATTTGTCGCACAAGCAATACCACAAAATTTATCACCCAAGCAATACCACAAAATCTATCACATATGCATAGCAAAAAAAATTGTAACCGCAGGAACCACTTTGAAGAGTTCTCAAAAATCCTTTACAACACTTTGAAAAGTAGCTCAAACAGAGTTCTATGACGAATTTATAGAACCGGGAATGTGAAGTATCCAAAAGCGCAATTTTCTCCAACTATACCACAAAAGGTGTTGCCCAAGCTAAACCGAAATGGGTGTAGCCACAGCAAAGACACCACCACTACGAACATCTCTAAAATAACTTTCCATTGCTTTAAAAATGGGGTTGAAAAAAATTGTTCAACAACGTTAGGCACTGTTGAAGTTTGGAACTCTAAGTGCACAATAAACCCCTACAACAAGCAAAATTGAAATTTCAAATTCGCGTTTTTATATCCAGCTGGAAAATACTTTATTGCGCCAAGTGCTCATTCACCAAACGAGTGTTGGTTGTACAAGGAGGTTGATCTCCTACAAAATGTTGACTCCAATAACAAACACACCACAATCGTCCCAAAGAAGCACCATAAAATGTCAACATGGAGGAAAAACACACTACAACCTTCCAATCTCTCTATCATGATGCACGTCACACCCCTCTCTAATTGACCAAGTGAACCAGTCACCTGCACCTCCACTCTTCTCCTAACAAAATTGTTCAAGGAAGACAATTCTATGATTAGAAAAAAAAACATTCCGCCACGAAATTTGCAAGAAATTCAAAAATATGATCAGATTTGGAAAATTCCATCATGAACTAGGAGTTGCAATAAGAACCCTAATTCTCCTATATGAACAAATCCTTGCGCCAAACAATCAAATTTACGACTTTTCTCTTAAACAAGCTCTCTACGCCTCCAAATCTTGCAAGACTTGTAGAACAATCACCACACAAATCTTTTGAACCACCAAATATCCTAAATTGTGATTTCGTCTTCAAAAATCCAACCCCTACAAAATACCAAACACCTTTTTGCTGCCAACCAACGCCTTTGGGCACCACGTGGTTGCAAAGGACCGAAATCCGAAGTATTAAACCCTAGGCTATGTTACCATATGTGTATTCAAGTGCAATATTCCGTGATGAACAAAAAGGAAATATCCATAACCATGCGAAGAATCATACAGCAAACACAAGATATTGGGGTAGAACCCCTTAAGGGTTCCCAAAACACAATATACACAATAATAAGAGAACTTCGAAGAATAGAATCTAAAAATCATTGTAAATGGGTGGGCATATGCCTCTTATATATTCCTATAGGATTAATAACCTAAAGGATGAGTTGAAAACTCAAGATTGTACATACCAATATACATCCCAATGTATTATGTAAATTAAGGAAAATTGAAATACAAAAGGCCCGATATAAGCATTTAGTGTGGGTTCCACATGCCCACAGAACCCCCCTTCATACAACATTAATTGAAACAAAACACTAATTTAACAAATATACATAACACTCACAAACATACATCAACATGCATATATGTGACAGCCAACAGCCAATTGTGCAGGAAAACTAGTCTACACAGTTGCCCTCTAGCTATGTTTGACAAGTTCTCCTAGATACTGAAATGCTTCTCAAACACCTCTTGAGGCGCATTACCATCAAAATCAAACACTTCAAAGAGACTCAATCGTTAACCCTTAAAAATAAAAGAAAGCGTATTGATTTTGTGAATTGTGAACAAAATAAGGATGCATAACCATTTGCACCATCAGTGTCATTTCAAAAATTTGTATTATGTCAATGTCATTGATAGAATAGACACAACTAAGAAAAAAGATTTGTCAAGTACAAAGACTTACTTCTGTCAAGTTTAGAAATTTTCACTGGTTCATCAGATAACCAAATTGAATTGAAAAAATCATAATTTGGAAGCTCTTTCCAGACTATAACAACACGTGATGTGAAGACACTTTATTCTTTTTCCTTTAGAAGTACTGAAAACTAATTCCCATTAAAACAGGCATATGAGAAACTACTTTTTCAAATCTAGATAGTAATATGAAAAAGTCAAAAGAGCATTCTATGCATAAAACAAATGCATTTCTCATTCATTTGTCATCTTCTTTGTTTTTTTGTATAAATGGCTTTTTCGTATAAATGTTTAATGTTTTTATATTTTTAAGTTAGCTGGATCCTATTCCGTTTCACCATTTCTGAAGAGTAGAGAGGATTATGTTTCCAAAGGTGTTTTCAGTTTGGACCCCATGTAAACAAGATTCAATTATCAGCACAGATGCACACGCACATAAGTTAAATATAAAAGACAGTCTAATGAGCCATGTTTCTAGGTGATAGAGGGCTCATTTCATTCACAAATTTACATTCCATATCGGAGTGTGGGGCAGAGATGTCATGCATTTGATGATGCAATGGGAACCAAACTCATGAGAATGAATTAAAAAATTCTGTCTTCTAAGTACTGGACAAGACCTGCTTCATTGGCACATCAAAATCCCACAAATTGACATAGGAAATGGTGTGCCCAAAATGATGGCACTTATCAAATATAAACAAAATAAGAAAAAGGGAGTGAAAATTCCAGGAAATGACACACCCACAAGCTTTATTTGATTTCTTGAAGGTGATAGCGTTCGCCATAAAACCCAAAGTTGCAGTATTTAATATCCCATCCAAGCAAATAATTGGCCTCCAACAATGCAAAGCAAGGTCTAAGACCAAGAGAATCGATGTTGGAGTCTCATTGACATTTAAGCTTTTTCAATCATTTAAAACAGAGTAAACAACTGAAGCTTCAGATGATAGCTATGATTAAACTATGATTCCCTGCAGAGTACACTAACCCCTCTCGTGCTCCAATTCACTGTGTTACACAACCTCTTAGAATTACAAGAATCACCATGGATTTCCAATTTTCTCAAAAAAATTATGACAACAGACCCAGCTAGTCTAAGCTGACTGACAAAATCAGATGCCCTTGTTTGCCTAGGAAGCAAACAACGATATAATTCATGTCTGCACTCTAACAACTATCTCAACATTCATTTTACATTGTTCAATAGGCAAACAAAGATAAGGAATGCCGAATACTAGTTGAAACCTTGATTAGTTAACCATACATTCGTATCCACATATAAGGTCATTTTCTAAGTCACCTCCAAGCAAGATACCAATGTAGTGTATGAGACCACTTGTGGAAGCAGCGGACTGTTTTTCCATTTACCTTATATATTGTTTATAATGGATGTGGATTCAAACATGTGGCTCCTTTATGGAGTACACAGGCCTTCACCATTAAGCCCACACAGGCTCAGGCTGTGTATATATATAGAGAGAGAGAGAAAGAGAGGATCGGGAGCAGCGCAGGGAGAGGAAAGGAAATGAAAGCAGGGGCGCAACAATCACTTTACATTGTTCAATAGACCAACAAGAAAAATACTGAACACTAGTTGAAAGCTAAACATCCATGCATACATTTACATATACATACACAGAAGAGCCTGGTTCCCTATTGGATATGCTGTCAAGTGAATTTGGTCTTATGGTAGGTAACTAAGACCTCGTTGAGTGAGCACAATGGTTTTAATTTGCTACTACTCCAAACCCAAAAGGTGTGGACATCGAAAACGAATCAGAGACGGGAAAAAAATGGTATTCTGACATTGAAAACAGATTTGTTAGAGTTTCCAAAAATGACTTTCATTTCAGGATATCAACACCTACTGTTTTTATTTATGTTGCCATTATCTAGCATGCTGCATTCTACCATTCTTGACTATTACCCATGCCAAATGCGTTGAACCATACAAATTAAATTAGCTCCTGATAAAGATGCCGCTTATATCCTCCACAATGAAACAACACCGACATGGAATTTCAGTTAAATGGATTCAGTGAAACAACACCCACGTGAAATTTCAATGACATGAATTCAATGGAACACAACACCGACATGAATGTTGCTGCGCATATACTCTACACTGAAACAACGCCCACATGAAATTCCAAATGCACAGACCTCTATGCAGCATAAAAGGTGGAAGTCGCTCCCTCCGTCCTGCTGAATAAAAAGCTACAGCTCGAGTAAAACTCCACCACACACAACGCATACCATCTTATGAATTTGGATGAAATTTCCATCAGGGTCACCACATTGCATAGAAATCAGCTTTTAATATATCCTTATCCTTCGTGTACAGAACAAGACAATTTATGATCTAAATAAAACCCATATACTAGGTAAGTATAAATTACAATATTTGAGCACCCATCGTCATTTCTCGCTATGTTTTAATGCTTAAAATTTTCCCTTAAGACCAGCTTACCGGGAATGGGCTTTTGTGAGGGTTGTATGTTTACTTAAGTCATTTTGTTAAAAAAAAAGTCTTGTGAGGACAATAGGGGAAGCTTGGATTTTTTTAGGTTTTTATGTTCACGTAAGTCATTTTGTTTTGTAAAGGTTAAGTCGGTCTTGTCTTCCTTAAGGGTAAGTCTATATTGTCTTGTCAAGGTTGAGTCAAGTTGTCGAACTGCGTCAAGATTTGCTAGGTTTTTTTTACATTTACTTTAGGATAAGGATAGGTTTAGGCTTTAGATATGGCTCTAAATTAAGTAGATGCAATTATTGTTGTGGTCAATATGGAGCATGAAACCAACGTGAGCTTGGAAATTTGTGAAGAATGTTTACATCAAGGGACTGATTCTACTAACCCCGTTGAGTCTATAGATGTGTGATTCCATATTACTTTTGTTGAATCTATTTTTCACTGTTATGAAATTTATCGTCTTATTCCTTAATATGTCAATTATATTCCTTCTTAGCTAACCATCCAATCCTTTGTTAAACATCATTGGGAAAAGCATGGAATTGAATCAGGAGGGATTTATAACCTTACCAAACATTTTTTTGGTTTTCCTTCAATGATCTGCAATTTGTGCAAACTTTGTTTCCCAAGTCTAGTTGTTGGTCCAAGCTTAACACATTAATGATCTTATTGTGATGGACTACAAATTTTAAAGTCACCTACCAAACCCCACTCAAAGTGCTTATGTGACTTTTTGGGTTATTCATCTCGTTATGGTCTTTTATAAACCAAGTACTTCAACATATATGGTTTGTGACATGTCATGAGATGGAACATGTGTCCTTGATTCAACCTAACAAGTGAATTTGTGTTGAGATTGACCTCACAAAAGACATGAAAATTTCTTTGGAGATCCAAGTGGATGTTGAGTGTATTTACACAAAAAGTGATTTATATTGATTTTCTTGACACTTACTTTTGTTGTTAGACTCACTAGCCTATAGTTCATGATTGTATGCTTATTGTTTGTTCGAACCCTAAGCCAACAACTAAAAAGATGACAAAAAGTCCCACAAATGATGGTTGGACAATCGTTTGGAATAGGAAAATAATTATATGGAATCAAAAACCTAAAGTTGAGAATATTGTCTCTTTTGTCAAACCACAACACAGTATGTCAAAAAGGTAGAGTTTAGTCCCCCTTTCTTAGCGTTGTGTCACAAATTCAAGCTTCTTTGTCTACTTTCGCTCAAGTTGTTTCTTCTAGTGATGGGACATCCTCAGCAAATCCTCTACTCTCTAAGTCCATGCATAACCTAGCTTGTAATAGCAGTGATTCACCAACGGGAGAAAATAAAGCCAACTACATTTCGTTAGATGATTAAATTATTTTGATTTTCCCAAAATTGTGTCTTCATTAATTTCCTCAAGGGATTATTTGATGATATGATTTGGTGTTCATGTTAGACATTAACGGACGATCTTTTGGTCTCATCGGTGTCCTTGCACCCAATGGTGGACCAAAAAGAGTGATGTTATGGTGATGGTTGAAAAATAACTTCCCTTTTCTACATGGATAATTTAAAATGGCTTAATTATAATTGAGACCCCTAAGGACAAAGAGGTGCTTTTCTGATGCAATCATGCATTGATGAACATGAAGCCTCATTCTAAATTTAAAATTGTTGGAGTTTGTTAGACCCTTTATTTTGATAGTTTTCATTAAGTTCAAGATTATGGTTTACATAGTCTAATTTTCATATAGGCCATAACCGCATCCATAAATGCTTGAATGTGTCGTGCTCACCAAGCAAAACGTGTTCACTTTTCGCAACACATGAGAGTAAGATGTTACCATTGGCCCAATGGTTATCCTTCTTGACCACACTCCCATGAATTTCAAATTGGAGTGGGGAGGTGGCCTACCGAAAATCTCGAAGACTTCATTTTTTAAAAGTCAGTCTTAGATTATGAGGGTATCATCTAACTCATTTTCTGAGTGTAGAAATTTCTATCATGTCCACGTTGCAATATCATATGGATTGTGTTATGGGATGATACAATCACACACATTTCCATCTTTCTCAAGCATTACGTAAAGCAAGTGGCAATGACTTGAAAGCAAACAAATAGGGCATAAAGTAAAGAGTTCCAAAGGGTCACGACATGGTTTGAGTATAGTCCATTCTTTATTCAGTTGCAAAATTGGCTATTCGTCTCAAAGACAAGCTTAAACTCATGGAATTCCATGCATCCAGAGGTGCTCAAATACATGCCTCTTTACATTGGCTCAAAGTGGGTGATTAGACCTTAAAAACTCCTTTAATTCCTCAAGATCCAAATTGTTCAAAGAGCATGTCAAAGCCGTCAAAAGCTTCCATGGTTACCTTACTGAGCTTCCCGACATCTCTTCACCCTTTTTAGATCACTAAAAACTAGAATATTCTTTAGAGAGTGTTTAAGATTGGAATGCATCGATGTGGGATTTACAAGAATATATCTTCTTTGCAAGTGCTTTGAGATGTTTCGATTTCTATGGATGAGTTTTATGTGGTAATGCAAAACATGGCTAATGATAAAAGCACCAAGAATTAATGGATTCCCTTAAGATATTTATACATCTACATGGAATATTGTTGGGCCAAGCTTGTTTCAATTTTATTATGAAGCTTTTTAGACAAGTTCTTTAGGGAATCTTGTCAATCAATGAAACATAAAAATATTCCCTAAAGTGTGAGATATTGGACTCACTACCAATTAGAGACTTTTTTAAAGATAGATAAACATTTTTGACCTGAGCTATGAATTGAAGTACATTCGGCCAAGATATATCATTTAAGCTCAACAATTAGCAAACCAAATCCACCACACTTGAACACACTTCTAGCGCAAGCAATCTCAAACTAGAATCCACCTCTATTAAATCAACCTGCCATTCGCGTCACCTCGGACATTACCACCTTGAACGGGGATCATGCCTAAGTGGGGTTTGGACATGGGTAGAGCCGAATACAACCATCCTTCTTAACCACTCCACCCAGACTTCATCGGCGTTACCAATTAGAGACTTACTACCTTATTAAATGTCTTCTATAAAATTCTTTCCAAATTTTTAGTGATATGGCTTTGACATATTTTTCAGGAAATATTCATACCAGCGTAAACGAGGTTTATGAAAAAAATTATATCGTGGATAATATGATTACAATGTGGGAAGGGATGGAGTGGGTGTGTGATTCTATACAACAAAATCTATTTCTCAAATTGGATTTTGAAAAATCCTATGACCACATTGAATGGCTCTTTGTCCTCGCCATGTTAGAAGCTTCAATGTCTGAAGAAAATTTTATCTTGGTTGTACAAACTCCCTTTTGTAATGTGTTTCTCATCAACCTTACGCTATACGTTTTAGTTATTTAAGCTTTTGGTTGTTGTTTGGCTTATAGAGCCAAACCAATCTAACAAGGGCTATAAAATGAACAATGCTTCTTACTTGGGAGGGTCAATTCATTAATTAACATTTTGATAAGGACTTCTTTTTTAATCTATCTGAAAATGGATTTTCATTCTTTGAAGCCCTTACTTTCTTTAAGACATTTTACGAAGCATCTTCATCTAACTTACAATGATCCAAAGCTCAATATTTCAAATAGAACATGATGGCAATGCCCAATTGGTTGTGTAATTTCCAATGGAAATGGATCAACATAGGGGAGAGCTTCAACATATTAGGCATCCATTTTTAATAGCTCCACTTCTAAGTTATGGCAGTATGTGTTAGAAAGAATTGAAAAGGAAATTACTTTTTAGATTATCGAGCATGTCTTTAGAAGGGAAATTCCTTATTCGTACCAATATTTTAGTTGTTATGCATGTCTACTACTCCTTGTATTAGGTGCCTTCTAAAGTGTCTTATGAAAAATATTCCAAGTTACTCAAAGGCTTTCTTTGGCCCGATGCCAAGAATACAAGGGGATTCCATATAGTTGCATATAAAATTTGTTATATCCCAAAGGTAAACAAAGGCATGGGAATTATTTACACATACAAGGGAAGTATTTTTCTATGTGTTAAGTGGGTCATCTAGTCCATTGATGGTCCAAAAGGTTGGAAATTATTATTTCAACACTACATTGTTGATGACTTGCCTTATGCCAAGCTTATTTGGAGGAATATTGGATTTTAGAAATTTCTTATAGCATTCACCTTTGTTAAGATTAAGGCGTCGCTTTCATTAATAACATTTGGAATCCCTTCAAGAAGGTTATGCCTTTTCTCAAATGGCTTGATGATGCGTTTATATCAAGCATTTCATTAAATGACCACAAAATCTGGCAGTTGCCCATAGCTTCTAACATCAACCTTCCACTCATTAAAACTCCTAGTATTAAATCCCTTTAGCTTTTTAAAAACTATATTCAAGCATCATGTAATAACTTATCTCTTGTCACTGCTAGAATCCATTGATCTTTCTATAGGAAAAAATATAAGTTTCTTACTTCTAATATACCCTCCATCATATGTATTCACGAGCTTAAGTATGATGATATGACGCAACAGTTAGGGCTTCAGCCTCATTATGCTTAGTAGAAAGATTTGTAGTGGAAGTGTAATGTGTGTTTCAATCACTACTCATTGGGGCTACTATATTCAATTGCAATTAATTTCTTTTTCTTCGGCTCTAAGAAAGTTAATTTTTTGGTGGATTTGTATCCCTTTACCTTAAATATGGTTTGACCTCTTAACAAGATTTGGGATTATAATGTCGAGCTTAAACTAGCTAATTTTTTATGGTGTTTATTCTATCATTTTTTTACATCAAGGGAGAGGCTTATTCATGTTGGAATTATTAATCCTAAGTTCCTTACATGTAGCATAACTAAGATCTTTACACACTTATTTTGGGAATGTGGGCATGCCTACGAGGCATGGAAATGGCTTTATAACCTCGTCATTTTTTTTCACTTAGAACCCATTAATTAGAGGATGACATAGTTTGGAGATTATACTCAATTATTTTCATACATTGCCTTCATTTGTAAATTTTCAAAGCTTCAATTATGTTTCATCTTTAGAAATCTAGGAATGTTGTTATATTTAGTAACGAATTTATTTCTGATAAATTTTCCACTAATGACAAAGTTTATGTGCTCACCTCTACCTTGTTTCAAACTCAAGCACAAACTAAGAACATGGCCCTATAATTCCACCATTTATAGGATTTTCTCAACCGTAGGGGGAGTGCACCTTGGGGTCCCTCTAAATATACCATTACCACATAGTTTGCCTTTGTCACCTCTTAGGCAATGTTGTAACTTCTCTCATCCATTTCTCCACCCCTCATCCTCCATGAGGAGGTATTAAAAATATTCCTCATGGAACATTTTTGTTGGGTCGATGTGTTAAAATTCACCCATGCACGACATCATTTATGTTCCACAAGGTGTATTTCTTCCTTTGTGATATGGGTAGGGAGTGTTTGTTCCACTAGCTATGCAATGTTTTGTTTAGCATGGTTGGGTGGTACCAAATACATTTTAAATAGACCCATATTCTTGGGGTGCCTTACCTCCTAAGGATATTCTAGTTCCTCCTCCTTCTAATGTCTCTTCTTATGCATGAAGTTACATATTGTTTTGTATTTTTATTGTCAATTGTTTTATGATTCTTAATACTTAGCCTTGTGTTTTTTCAGTTGTCGTTCCTTGTAAGCCATGAATACTAATTTCCCAACCTTTTATTGTATACCATGTTTTATTAATAGATATGTTGATGTGTTTCCATTAAAATTTGTCTTACTACTTCATGATATATTAAAAAACTCCTTCGAACAAGTTTTTTAAAATTTATTATTATTTCAAGGTTAATATGTCTAGTGTACTTTATAAAGGTTGGAATTAATTATATAGATCCTAAAATTTCATATTATATATGAAGGTTTAAGAAGTTTAGCCACATATGTAAAACCCTTTGCACAAACTCAAAAAACACTTTTGCATGTATAATGGAGCTAGTGTTAAGAATTGATGGGTATTCATTTGGCCAAAATTATTTACAATACACACCCAACCTCGTCTCTTTTATTGAAATATCTTCGGGGATTTGTAACTTAGTAGATAGCGTAACAATCCCTTACAATTGATCTTACTGATTAGACTACAAGCCTTTAAATCCCAAAATAATATTTAGTTTTATTAATCACTCCTTATTTTTATTTGGGATTAAATTATAAAAAAACATTAATATCTTACACAAAATAAAATTATTAAGCAATTTTTCTTCCCATGATTATAAAAAATAAGTAGTCACTTTAAATTCTAAAGTTATCATAAATATGTTGAAATATTTGTGCCCATGCACAATAAATTAACACATATGAGAGCTTTGTGGAAATGTAATCTACATTGTATATAGAAATGACACACGACATGTAGTCACTAGATTACACCTTGGAAAAACCATTTTTTGTTAGAAATACCCAATACAGTAACTTTGTTTTATTTCATCAACTTAATAACCAACTTACAAATACAATAAACAACCTTCAAGGCATTGTATCAGTATTCAGTTGCCCATACACTTATAGAGTACAACTACAATACAATACATGCAATATTATCCATACGCTGAACTATGCAATAATATCTTCAACTATGTTCACTCTGAGCATACACCCTAGGTTTTATCTCACTCTTGCATGTTAATACTTGACCATCTCAACACAACCAATGACCTTGTAGATGGTTACAAGAATTTTCCTTGATTTACTTCTAATATTCTACATGCTTTAAAGTAACTCACGAGTTTATAAGGTAGAGAAACTCGATATTTTCTCTAACTATAGCCAAGTCATTATTCGTCATATTCCTCCACCAACCATGTCGGTCCATTATTGACACATTTCTTTACACCTCTAGTCATATATTCTAGTCAAACAAGTTTTGACAACACATCATACATTTTACTCCAAAGTTGTCTAGTGACACTCATGCCATAATGTGACTCCAGTAGGCACATAATTCTTGCATGCACAAACATTGTACACAATGTTCATATCCACATTGTGCAAACCTCATGAAATGCCCATATTCTCCTTTGAATGTACATATGCTCCTCCATAATTTTTCCTTGCATAATAGTGTTACATAAGCCTATGCAACACTAACCACTATGCTCATGCATTGCCTAGTCCCATGTGAAGTTTATACATTCTCCCACTTGTTGAACACTTTACATAAAAGGGAACCCAAACCCATTCTTCATTAGTTATGAACATCAAAGCCCTTTCCCTTCCTACATGAAGAGAACTTCTTAAGAGTCATTAGCTTATTCAACGAATCTATAACATTCATGTTAGTATCCACATTCTCTAATATATTCTCTTATCATTCACCATTTCCCTTATACAATTATATCACACTTCAATGTGTTTCGTTCAAGAACGACATTCATGTTCTAAATTGCACTCTATAAGTCATGATCTACCCTTATAATCTTTTGGATGAACCCAACCATGAAATATAATATTTGAAGCCAAACCAATTTCGTACTTGTGTGAGTAAGTTCCAACTTACAACTTCACCAAACAAGTTGAAAAATTATACATTGGTGGACCTTCCCAAATCAATATGTTGGACCACGATTCCCATTAGACCAAAACCCATAGGTGTTAGTCTCTGATACAGTCGCCATATTTAGGATCTACGAGAGGCGGTTAGTCCATGTCACGAAATTCACGGGGAGCGCTGGACACACATGCCAACAATCTCCCCCTCAGCTTTACCCAAGTGAGTTTCAAACTCGAGACTCGTCGCTCTGATACCATTTTTTGGACCATGATTTTTGTTAGACCAAAACCCATAGGTGTTAGTCTCTAATACAATCACCAGATTTAGGATGTACGAGAGGCGGTTAGTCCATCTCACGAAATTCACGGGGAGTGTTGGACACACATGCCAACACAAGATCTTCACCACTTAGTTAGAGTCCAAAATACCATGTACTCTTGATTCCTTTCTTACACCAAGAGTTCCCTAATAACATAGAAGTTCCGAGTAGATATCTGAAAATCCTCTTCACCATAGTCTAGTATTCCTTTCCTAGATTAGACATATATTTGCTAAATATTCCTATTCACTTGTAATTTTTGGTCATATGTATACCATTATATACATTATGATTCTCATTACACTCACGTACAAAACCCGAGCCATGTCCTCCAAATCCCTTGTCTCTTTAAACTTTACATAGTCAAGTATTTGACCGTTTGGGAAAGTTATGCTCACAGGTTTGCATATGTGCATTTTGAACCTTTATAACACTAACCAGACATAGTTATTATGGGTTAACTAGAGCTTCATGTTTACACAATATCATTTGATTTCTATGTGCAAATTAAACTTTTTAGCATCAAGATATTTCACGTCAAACTATACAAAAATCTAAGGCTTTACATCTTTGATCATTTACTTATAATTTATAATCAGTAATATGTCACCCACATAAATAAATATGATGAATTTTTTTTGCACTTCATATTTGAAGTAGACACAAGGTTTTGCCTTATTGCACGTAAGGCTAATTTTTAGCACATATCTATCATATTTTTGTTTCCACATCCTTGGTGATTGTTTCAAGCCATATAAGGATTTATTCAAGCAACAAACCATGTCCTTATTGCCCTTTGATATGAAACTTTTTGGTTATGGCATGTACAATTATTCTTCAATATCTCCATGTAGAAACATTATTTTAACATCCATTTAATCTATCTCCAAATTAAACACAATATCCATGGTTAAAACAAATATAATATAAGTTGATTTTACAACGAGAGCAAAGACCTCACCAAATACAATCCCTCGATCAAATAGAATCCTTTTACAAACAAGCAAGAATTTTACTTCTCTAATTCATCTTACCTTTAAAAACCACTTGTAACCCAAAAATTTCTTCCAGGAGATAGCTTCATATAGTTATTTTTACTCCTATCACAAAAGAAAGTAACCCCATGCGCGTCGGCCTATCACCCAGTGAAATTTGGACGCTAACCTGAGGCACGTGTGAGTACCGTGTCTGCTCTTTTTTGTGATTTTAGTGGGAAACATCATCTATAATTTGTGTAAGAGTTTCCAGAAGGGAAGTTAGGACATACAAAAACCATAGGGCTTATAACGGCCTCTAGATCCTTGCAATCATTTCAGACCGAGTACTTAACAGAATCCATAACATGTATTATGACAGTAAGAAACATACAATAATCCATACTTAACATGAAAGGAAAGAGAACTCATAAGAGAGAAGTATGCATCCAGAATCATTGATATTCATGTATATATTATAACAGGAAACCTTATTCCATCCATGGAACGATTATTGAGGGTCGCAGAGAAGCAGACCGCAGTCATGCATTACACTGAACTTATGTAACTAAGCTACCAAAAAGAAAATTTACAACCCCCAAGACTAATGCATCCTACTCCCAAATACAACTATCCACTTCACAGAGTCCTCACAGCATTTTTGCAGAGCTCTGCCCACTCTCTATGTATATCTTTCTGTCTCTGTAGGCTGCTTGTATTTATAGCTTTCCTGGATTGCCAACTCACCCTCCAACTGCCCTCATATCTGGTGTCTATGTTTCCGAATGTGATCCTTCGTGCGAGTCATGCTTCTCCAGGCCTGAGCTTTCCACTTTATCCCATGATGTTCATCTATAATATTCTATCGTAGGCATAATCCTTCTTGGGAAAACCTATCGCTAGGCTGGCATCTTATCCATGTGCATAATCGGGTCATGCTTTTCACGTGTTCTGCTCCAGACATCCAAATTGACTAATTCCCTAACCCTCGATTCTGTCTTCACGATGTCGTGCGCAATGGGCTTCCTTAAACCCTTCTCTTTCATGCTTTTACCTTGCATTCCATTCCATAAATGGGATCTTGTGCACGCCTACGTACCTTCATACTTGGTCAATATTTTAGGGGTACAACATCACCCCACACTACATCCTGTTCTCCATCCACGGAAACACTCCACTTAACCAAGATGCATGCTTGCCTTAAGGAACCAAGGTGTAGTATTAAATTTTGTAAAAGAATAAAGGAATGAAAGAATTGGGGAAGAAGGGAGAATGAGGGGGGCATCAACTCAGCAAGCTAGGAAAATCCTTCCACAAGTCTACCTCCAGCTTGTTCCATACATCGACCTTGACTCTGTGCCTTCTAACAGAGGTCACCGATTAGGATGCTCACCTTGTCAAAAATTAGGCCAATTCCCTGGCTTCCCAAACTGTTATTGATCTTCTCCATCTCCTTGCCCAATTCTTCGAGTATGTCCATCCTTCTGGTAATCTGAGGGTATAGTTCTTTCAGCCAATCCTTGATTGAACCCCTTAATGTTTCAATTGCCTTAGATTTTATTTCTACTTTGGCAAGGACCTTGTCTCTCTTTCCCCTATTTCCTTTATTCTTCTCTTGGAACTCCTTTAGCTCCGCTTCAAGTGTAGTGACTAAGGTGCTTGCTACCTTGTCCCTATCCCCACAAGTATCATATGCGGCCTCAACAAATTGAGTAGTGATTTTAACCTTTGTGAGCACCTTGCTATACTCAGCAACAAGCGCTACCGCCCTTAACCTATCCTCTTCCTTTAAGTGCGCGGCCACTTCCTCTGCAGACTCTAGGTCTAAAGGTCATCTCTCCATGGTGAGGATGTGTGTTAAATATTCTAAGCATTCCAGAGTGGATGTGTACTTCTGTGCGGGTGGCGCTAGGTCTGGGTGCTTTAATATGATGGCGCTCTTGATAGACTCCACCTTCTTACATACTTCCTACACATTTGTCTTCTCATCCTTTAGCTCGCACCTCAGCTATGCGCATTGATCAGTTCTTCTTGATTCAATCTCTTTGTCTTCTCTACCATCTCCTCTTCTTTCTTCCCTAGCTTTCCCTCTAATGCTCTTATACTATCATTGTGTGCAAAGAGCCTAGCCTCTATCTTGACCGCAACCTTGTTGAGTGCAAGTTAAAGACCTGCTCATCTGAGAGTTCCTAGGCATTTACCAAGGGATTGGCTCCCTTAGACTATGGTACTGTTATGATTGCTCTCTGGCAGAAAACTTTAAAGTCTGGCTTGTCAATGTGGGATTCAAATGCCCAAGAGAGCATCTTCTTCATCCTGGGGTACGCACCCTCCTTTTCAAATGACCCCATGGCTAAAATCCTTTCTTTGGGTACAGTGATCTGGAACCGTGCACACGTAGCACCTTATTTTGAGTCATCAATATAGCCCATCACTTGTCTTTTATCTATGCATCAAGGGTTCTCCTACCCAAGCACGTGCCTTTGGGAAAACTTATTGTTAGAGTGGGACCTCCTCCCATGCTTGTCATGCTCCTTTTTCAATGATTTCATATTTTCCTTCCTCTCAGCACTATGTCAGTGTTGCACTTCAACTCTTGGTCTACTAAGGCCTCGAGCATTTTCTTTTCCTCTCTCTCTGCTACCTCGGTGATCTGATCCTTTGTGAAGCTTACGGTTTCCCACTTTTCCGCGCCAACCTCCTCACTCTTTCCCATGTCTTGGGTGCCTTCCTCATCCTAGGTACTCTTGCACCGCATGCGAATACGAACTCTTGTTTCTCTTCTTCGCTCTCTTCTCCTGAGTCGTACATGCTGAAAACATGTGGCTCCTTATCCCTCTCTAGGCTCATCCTCCTTGTTGTCATCTTCTTCACTCTCATCCTCTCTTCCACCCATGTACTTCTCCAAGCTATCGGTCTCCTCTAAGTTAGCTCCCTCTTCCATCCTCTACTTTTTCCTTAGAGGTGGCTCCTTGACAGGGGATTCGGCTTCTTCCTCTTCCTCTGGTGACTTTTCCTTGGTGAGGGGTTGCACAGGTGCCTCCACTTCTGGTGTCTTCTCCTTTGCCGGGGACTTCTTTCTCCGCGCGTAAGTACTGGGCTTGGCACTTGTTGATGGCATGCTTACCATTTGAGCATTCTGCACACTTAGTGCTTCTTTGCCTCTTCCCCTCTTCTTGGGTGTGGGCCCCTTCCTACCCACGAGATCTTCCGGTATGGAGACATCACTCTCCATGTATGTGCCTTTCTCAAACTCTGTTCTTATACAGAGGTATATACGCGCCATGAATCCTCCTGCAATGGGTAGCATCATTGGTCTTGTCATCTGGACCTCAAGCGACACGTACCTTTCCACGTACGTGCGCTTGTTGCTGAGGTAGTTTAACCTTTTTCACATCTCTCTGTGCTCCCGGTCCAGACTACCTAGTTTCAGCTTCAGCTTCTTAGATTCCTTAAATCTGTTTACTCCTGCTTGGAAGTATTGAGCTATGAAAGTGAAGGGAAGCTTGCACCACGGGCTCCATGTCCCATCTACTAGCCTAAACCTGCCCAGGCAGAAATGTTGGTATACTGCAAATTCAACTTCTCCTTCAATGACTGCTGACAGTTGTTTAGTAATCCTCCACTTTTCCTCGAACGCATTCCTCAGGCACGTATACCACTTCTCCAGTCATGCCTTATGGGGTGTTATCATTGTGTCGCACGCATACTTCTCAAATCTCTTCGCAGGCGAAGGATCCTCGGTAGGGTAGTCCCATACAAATTTGTTCGATGCGTCAAGCATTCTAATCTCCAAAAACATGATGGTTAGTAAGACGTTGCCGAAGATGATTCTCTCCCCCTCCTTCGCGCAACTAACAATCTCCTCCACAATGTATGCAGACAAGTTATATATGGTGCCCTTTGCAATCTTCCTACAAACATGTAACCAGGGTTTAATTACCTGGGTCCATCTCTCCTGGCCATTCAACTTTGTTACCAGATGTGCAACCACCTTCGTCACTGTGTCCTTGATGTCTGAGATGTCGTAGTACCTCGACCCCTTCTTGTAGGCATATTCAGTGATGGTTTCCTAAATTGCCTCCTTGTCACTTAGGTCATCTTCCAAGCTGTCTCCTTCACATATTAGGCCTGTGAACTGAGAGATGAGTTAAGGATTAATGCGCATCTTGCGCCCTGTAAAATGGAAGTAATCTTCATGTACTCACAACATTAGCCATTGGTATAGGTGTTATGGTTTTCCAAAATAGGGCAACTCATAGAGTTGTAACAACCCTGCCTTCTCCAATTTGACCTTAACATCATCATTGTAGATGGGAAAGCCCTCTGGTGTCCGTTTACTCGTGGGGCACACTAACTCCAGTGCCATTTCCTTCTCGATCATGTTTTTTCGATGGTTATAGTCACTTACAGGCACGTTCCTCAGGTGGGACTCCCACTCCTTACCCATCATTACCCCATCTCGGTACTGCATCTCCGCATACCACTCTTCATTCGTATTACTCACGTCAAGTTCTTGTTGCTTGGCCTTGCCCTTGCCCTTTCCTTTCTTGGGTGCCATTGTCAAGGTCCTCCTATCACTTCACTCCCTCCTTGTTACTCTATTCTTCCACTTCTTCTAGCCTCAGATCTCAAACATGTGATAAAAAACCTCTCGAACCCGTGCCCTAGTTTGTCAAACCCTAACTGGGATAAAACTTCCACAAGACGTTGCCTCCTCACAACTTTTCTCACACCCATGTATCCCCTTCCTTATGGTTTACAAATCCAAATTGGTTGCTCACGCTACAATCTCACAGATATTTTTTCACACGATCAAATCTGGAAACCCTAGTTTGTAATAGACGTAAAAAAAAATTGCTTCTCTCTCTATTCGCAAAGTGAAAATGAAAGTGCCTCGGCCCTTTACTTATAGATTTTCTCTTTTTGAGCATTAAATGCTACTTCACCTACCACCGTACATTTTTCATTTAATGCAGATTTTTCAAACAAATCCCATCTTCAACGCTTTCACTCATGCGCCCAACTTGTGTGAAAACTCCTCCAACCTTTTGGCACACAACCAATCCAACCCAACAGGAGACTCTTATGCGTGTAAAACCCACACCAAAGGCACTTGTTCTATCCTGATTTTTGCTCTCACCTACCTCATGTTGCTTAATGCACTTTTTTCTTGTTAGTACTTAGGATCTAAAGTAGCTTTATCCTAGCACCAACCATCCTTCTTCCATCTTTTTTCTCCATACACCTCTTTCAACTGGGCCATTCAACAGGGCTTTTTAACATACACTTCCTTGGCACTTCAACCATGCACTCCTTCACATTACTCCACCCCACACTTAAAACAATGCACAATCCTCTGCATTGTTTTAAGCTACCAAGTCCTCACAAATTCTCCAAAGTAGCAATAAGGTTACTGGTACCCGAGGCACAAAACAAAACAACAACGTGAAAGGGAAACACAAGAAAGGGAAATGCATAAAGGAAATTTCTAAACTAACTGGCAAAACTACCTTATTTACAAACACTTAGAAGACTTATTTATAGTAGGGCTTTAGCTTACTCCCATTGAAGTGTCCAAGAAACTTCGTCCCATCTAGCATTTGTAACTGGCACGCGCCCGAATCAAGGATGTACGAGATTGTGTAAGGACCCAACCAATGGACTTTTAACTTCCCAGGGTGGTGTAAAAACTTAGATACATATAGTAAAACCATCAACCCAACCTCAAACTTCTTGTTTCTAATGTGGCAATCACGCCAAGCCTTCTGCTTTACTTTTTCTATGGTTTGGCTCCACCTGGTGAGTGATTGTCTCTCATCCAGATTCATTAACTCATCAATCCTTTCTTCCAGCACTTGTTCATTGACTAACCCTCCTGTGTGCGCTATTCGCAAAGAAGGCAACATAAATTCAACCGGTAAAACAACTTCCATACCAAACACCAACTAAAATGGTGTGGCTTTATTAAGCCTTTTATATGTTGTCCTGTAAGCCCACAGTACTGCCAATACTTTTTCATCCCAATCTTGTCTTCCGACATCACAAATTTTGGTCAAGGTATGACTCAGTGTTTTGTTGAACGCTTCCGCGGTTCCATTCACTTGTGGGTGATAGAGTGTAGTCTTGTGATGAGCCACCATGAACTCTGATAACGTGACCCATTCCTACGCATGCCCTATTGTCGGTCAAACTCAACGAGCATCCATACCTTGTGATAATGTTCTCCCATAAGAATCTTACTGTTGTGGCTGATGTTCAATCTTTAGTCGAGGCTGCCTCTGCCCACCTTGTCAGATAATCCGTGCAAGTGATGACATAACGTGACCCAGTCCTACGCGTTGCTGTTGCAATGGGGCCTACAAAGTCTATTACCCACTTTTCAAAAGGCTCCGCGCTAGGGATAGGGCACAAAGGCATTTCATCTCTCCTCCCTAGTTTGCCAATGCACTGACAATGGTCACACACTTTACAATAGTCTCTACAATCCTTGTACAAGGTTTCCCACCACAAACCTGCCATTAATATCTTACGTGCGGTGGCATCACCTGCATAATGCCCACCCGCACTTCCTCCGTGTGCTTCCTCCATGATGGCCAGACGCTCATGCTCTAATACACACATGTGCAAAACTTCATCATGTCCCAACTTGTATAAGTCTCCACTGATTAACATGTAGGGTGCGACGCGTACGGCCAACTACTTTTTCTCCAATGTCTTCATTCCTTCCGATGCCACACCTTCCTTTAAAAATACTGTAATCTCTTCCAAGTCTAAGGGCGCACACCGCAACCTAAACAGTTGCACGTCTGGCATTGTTTCCTCAATACTATGTGCGTCCTCCCCTGAATCAATTCTTTACAGATGATCAGGCCCACAATTACTTTTCCCAGGCTTCACTACAATGGTGAACTCAAACTCTTGAAACAACAACACCCACCGACATATGCGCCCTTGTAGAATAGGCTTGTTCACCAAATACTTTAATGCCATGTGGTCAGTGTAAAACACAAAGGGTGTTGCCAGCAAATATTGTCTAAACTTGAAGAGCACGTAGATCATTGACAATGCCTCGTGCTCAGTTGTGGTATAATTCTACTCTGCTGGTATCAGCTTCCTACTTGCAAAACACAGAGGGTGATCAACAATCCCTTCACCTGGGTGTGTAAGCACTGCTCCAACGGTGGTCCCTGAGGCATCTACATGGACATGAAAGGGCTTGTCCCAAGAGGGAAAACGTAATATAGGTGCGGTGACAAGCCTATCTTTAGTGTATCAAATACCCCTATGTCCCCAATGGAAGGCACTTTTATGTCTAAGTAGCTCCCCAAAGGACGATGATCTTGGCATACCCTTTAATGAATTTCCTTAATGTATGCCCAAGGTAGCACTCCTCTGGCTAGTAGGCTCCCCTAACCCCACAATAACTGCAAATTTAGCGATCTACCAGCAAGCCCTCCTTACTTATGCAAATAGCAAACACACACTTCTTAATGTTGAGGGATATCCTCAACTGCCTGCATCAAACATTCATTGTCACAATGGTCTTTAACAGACCATATGTCCAATCATCCAAGAAGAAACTTATGGATGAAGTCTTGGAATGCTTGCACCACTATGCGCTACACACTGCAAAAATTCCCCACTCGGTGCTCCGTCATTCTTTAGCTAGTGGTATCTTCTCCTGGTCATCCTGAAAATCCATTCGTAAAGGAATAGATTTCACGCCTAGCGACTCCTTCCAAAATTTCTGTAGTGAAAGGGGTCGGAAAGGGATCAATGACACAAACTGCATTCAATTCCCTATAATCCACATAGATCCTAATCTGCCCATCCTTCTTGATGTTGATTACCATCAGACTTATCCATTCTGATTCTTCCACTACCTCAATGATCCCAGAAGCTATCATTTTGTCTATCTCCTCCTTAACCTTCACGCGTAAATTGGGATTCATCTGGTAGGGCCTTTTCCTAACCGAGCGCACACCTTCCTTCAGTTTTATCTTCATCTCCCCCAAGGAATGGTGAACGCCTTTGAGCTCATGGTACCCGCGTGGGAATAAATCCTCAAATTCGTGCAACAGATCAATGATCTTAGATACTTCCTTCTCCGACCATTAATCTCCAATAATAGCTTCCTTAGGTTCTTCTCCTGAACTGATGTTAACCTTCTTTGTCTTTAAGGACTCATGGTAGGTACGTGCGCTAATATCAGCATTGTCCACTACCTCGCATGTCCCTATAGAATGGTTAGCATCCAAGCTTTCTAATTCCTCTCCATCAATCACATACACCAACTTTCCTTTTTCTTTTTCCAAACACACACGCTCAAGCTGTAACTCTTCTATTTCCTCTAATTCTTCTTCAAAGCGCGCCTCTAATCCTAGTTCACCAAGTAATTCCTACAACCTATCTTCCATCTTGGCACTATCCCCCATGGTAAGGCGCTTGATACCCTACAAGGCCTTATCAAATGATGGTTTGGTACTCCGATACTCAAAGGTTTGAATAAGGTTAGACGCGAGCTCTTGCCAATTCCTTGTCTGGTGGCATGTCTCCAAATGAATATACCATGCGCGCGTGTAACCCTGCAGTGTAGAATACAACTTGTGCACCCAGAGGGATGGTGGCAAAGCTTCTATGCCTTCTCTCTAGACCCGTTCACACTCCTGGATGTGGAAAGAGGTGGGATCCTTCCCATGGTAGTCCTTGATGATGGTGGGCACATTACTCCTAGAAAATCTAACAGAGAGGGAAATTATTATCTTGCGCCACTCTAAAAGGTTCTCCAGATGTGTAGCCCACCACCGGGTTGCTATGCCGAGCAGGACATAACTTAACATTCCCCTTTGTTCCTTCTCATTCTTCCACTGAGCTTCCACTTCCTGCAGAAAGATCTTAGGGAAGGCTCCTCCTGAATACTTGGGTAGTTCTTTTCCTCCAAGGCGCCGAACCATGCATGCCTTTGTTACCTTGGTCACTGACCCTCTCAACTGCCATCCCATCAATTCATAAGTCCCATGTGCCCAATTGTCACATGCTAGACTGGTGGTATCACTCACTGACTGAGCATCTTCAAACTGGATAACCCCGTTAGTAGGGTGTATCATCTCTGGGTCTCTGATTGAGCACACATATATCCTGTCCAAAACTTCTTCCCCCAACGGTTCAATATAGGGTGTCGACTTCCCATCAGCCATGGGTATAATGACCCATTCCTCCTTGTTCTCGAAGCTGATGTACCCTTTGTTGAATCAAAGGTCCGCATTGTTCTTGTAACACCAAGGGCACCCAAGTAGTGTTGGGAAATTGTTCGCCTCGACGAGCGCCAAGACTTTGAAGTCCCTAGTAAACTTAGCTCCCTAGATAGTGATAGTTGCATCCTTCAAGACACTGATGGGAATTGCCTTAGTCTTGTTTGCCATATACAACACATTCAAATATGGCTATAATACAGGTCTTCCCATCTGATGTCATGCATCCAAAGTTAGAACATTAACCTCTATGCCAGTGTCAATGAGGATATTGCTGAGGAGCCATCCATCTACAACTGCATTCAATGTGATCTCCTTGTCATAGTCAAGGATATGAGGGGGAAGGTTCGCATGCAAGACCTGCCTCTCGCGCTCTCCTCCAGCATGTGGTACCTTCTCTCTCAACCATGATCCTAGTAAAGGGAATGATATTCTCCTGCCTTAGCATTTTACACACCTCCTTGACCTCATCCAGGTCATCCTTTGGTGCCTTGACTCTCCTTCCTTGTTCCTCCCTCACGGATTTCTCCTTTAGACACTGGATTTCCCCTTGTAAGCTTTGAATGACATCCATGGTGTCCTGATATATCTCCTTTTGATGAGCGGGGTCTGGATACTTTCCATGAACGACCTCTTCCCTTGAAACCAGGTTCTTCTATCTTGGTATCTCTCTTGTGCGCGTGGCTTCTGCCCTTGTTGTTACCAAGACAAGCTCCAAACCTACATCCTGTGTTACCCAAGGCATCCACTGTATGTTTTCCTTCTTAATACCGACCATTGCAGTGCCCTTGTCCTTTCGGTGCTGTTGATTCATATGCTCAAACAATTGCGGACACTCCTCATACTTATGCTTCTTTCCGCACCACGAGCACTGTAATAGGTCTGGGCATTCACGTTTGTAATGCTCTGTAGATCCACAATTGAAATAGGTTCCGCACGGGAACTTACTCCTTCCTCCCACGCAGTTACCATGACCATGTAATCCTCCTTAAAAACCTCTTCCGCGTGTGCCTCCATCTGTGTCCTCCTTATAACAGAGATCATCGCCCTTGGAACTACTAGCAATGCTTGCTTGGTGCACCCCATGATCAATAGCCTCATGGATCTGATTAATGAGCATATAGTCCTTAGTATCATGGGTTGTAGAAGTGTAAATATTGTAATAACAAGATACATTCTTCCTGATTGCATGCTACAGCAAGGGGCACCTACTCGCATCATGGTCCCCATGACAAATTTCACAATCTACCGTCACAGCGTGTACCATCCTCCAAGGGTAATTATCTTTAACATGCCCTTCTATCTCACAATATTTGCACCATAAACCACTGCGAGTCTCATGGGCTAAGTTCACAGAATTTTTTTCCAATTGCTTGGCCATAACAACAATCTGAGCCTCCAAGAACGGGTTAACGCTAATATCAACACTAAAAATAGCTTTGGCACACAGGGCATCTTCTAATGCCTTGCGCGGGTCTGTAAAAGTTTTATGAGATAAGGCCCTTCTAATAGGGGTGATCAACCCTCCAACAAACCACTGAGCATGCTTTGAAGGGTGAATATTATATGATAATTTAGATAAGAGAATTTTAAAGTGCACATCATACTCCCGCACACTCTCTGCCATTCCTTGTTGAATCTCCTTCAAAGTGCTGATGCTCTTCTGCTCAAACTCAGGAATGTGGAATTCTTCCAAGAATGCATTCTTTAAAGCAGTATAGTCCACCACTGTTTGATGAGGGTCATACTTCCTATACCAGCTATGCGTGCATCCTTGCAACGTGGTTACAAACTGACTAGCCTTCTGATATGGGGTTGTGACACCCTTCACGTGCCATAGCAGTTCACATTTGTGAACATATTCCGTAGCATCCTCAATACCTCTGTAATCAAGCAAATGTAGAGACATTTCAAAGAAAACTTGTGGGGGTGGTTGGGGCCTAAATCCTCCTGAGCCAGAGCCTTGGTTTCCTCCTGTGTTTCCTCCACTACCTGATCCACCAGGTCCTGAACCACCAGATCCACCAGGCCCACTAGGTCCTGAACCACCAGATCCACCAGACCCACCAGCTCCTACTCCTCCTAAACCACCAGATCCATTAGGCCCACTAGGTAGTGAACGTGGTAAGTGCCCAGGGTTCCCACAGTTCCACTCAGCTGTGCACCTACGATCTGTGACAATGCCCCACTACCAATAGTATACCTTGTGTCACTCCCAGACACGAGACCAAACGCTTGTGTGCCTATACCTTGCCCAAAAAGTCCTAACACTAGGCTGGTGTTTGTAGCCATAGAAGTCCCAAATGATAAATTATACCTCCTGGGAGTAGAACGATCAACTCCAACGTAACCAACTGGAGTAGAAATATTATCCCCTGATCTGGAAACCAGGTGCTAGGGTTCGATCACTAGGTGGGCTTAGATGCGTGCCAACAATTCTTCTTTCTCCACATGAAGAACTCTCATAAGAAGCTAAAGGGGTTTCTCTCACGCACTTGCCAAGATGGGGTCACACAAACTACTCAGGTTCCACGTCCTCTGCGTGAACCTCAAATCCTTCCTGCAACGTCTACCTCCATACATCCATCACACCTGTAACTTTGCATCGTCTAGAAATCTCCCTTTCACGTGCTTCACCATACTTGAGTCGTCTTTCCTCCCTATCCTTCTCCGTCGTGACATCTGCCATCTTCCTCCACCCTAGCTTCCTCACCCAGTGCTCAGAATGGTTTAGCTGGCCATTGGGAATGCCTCTAAACTCATGGTAATCATCAAGATCTTCAAAGTCAGAGGGACAACACGTAGAAACGATCCTCTGAGGTTCCTACAGAAACTCAAACTCAGCAACCTCTCAGACAAGAATATGTGGAAATGGCGTACTCCAAGTGTAGCTAGCAAATAATCCTTTCCACCAATGATCCACAACACGAGTCCACATCATATCTACACCCTGCAGCCTTTGGCATCCTTCTTGGGTCTACACATGTGATCCATAACGCCAACTGGATCTAGATGCATAGGCTGCGAGCCATTCATACATTTCCACAGGGAAGCAGCAGAAAAAGGTCTCATACAGATCATGGTAGAGATTCTCTTCTACCCATCTACGTGCATCAAAATCAGGTCTAGTGTTGAATCTCTGAGAAAATTCATCCTCTGTGCTCTTGAACCATGATTCAACACTTTCCAATGTTAACCACTCTATCATTACTCATTACACAGATCATGATGTATGCTAAATCCCACTACAACTTTGAAAAGAGGTCCCGACAACGGAACCAACATGTAGTCATTTTTACTCCTATCACAAGCAAAAGGAACCCCATGCACGTCGGCCTATCACCGAGCGAAAGCTAGACGCTCACCCGAGGCATGCGCAGGTACCGAGTCTCTCTTTTATGTGAGTTTAGTGGGAAACATCATCTATGATTTGTGTAAGAGATTCCAGAAGGGAAGTTTAGAACATACAAGAACCATAGGGCTCAGGAACGGCCTCTAGATCCTTGCAGTCATTTTAGACTAAGTACTTAATAGAATCCATAACAAGTATTATGACAAAAAGAAACATACAAGCATCCATACTTAGCATGAAAGGAAAGAGAACTCATAAGAGAGAAGTATGCATCAAAATCATTGATATTCATGTATATATTATAACAGGAAACCTTATTACATCCATGGAACCATTACAGAGGGTCACAGAGAAGTAGACCGCAGTCATGCATTGCACTGGACTTATGTAACTAAGCTACCAAAAAGAGAATTTACAACCCCTAAGCCTAATGCATCCTTTCTGAATACAACTATCCACTTGACAGAGTCCTCGCAGTTAATTTCTGCAGAGCTCTGCCCACTCTCTTATGTCATATCTTTCTGTCTCTGTCCGTAGGCACTTGTATTTATAGCTTTCCTACGACTGCCAACTCACCCTCTGTCGTGCCCTCAGATTTGGTGCCAAGTGTTCCGAATGTGGTACTCCATGCGAGGATGCTTCTCTAGGCATGAGCTTTCCACTTTATCCCATGATGTTCTTCTAGAAGATTCTATCGCAGGCATGCTCCTTCCTGGGCCAACCTGTTGCCAGGCTGACATCTTATCCATGCGCAATCGGGTCATGCTTTTCACATGTTCTTCTTTGGACGTCCAAATTGACTAAGTCCCAAACCCTTCGTGCGTCATGTGTGCTACGAGCTTCCTTAAACCCTTCTCTTGTGCACTTTTGCCTTGCACACCATTCCATAACTGGGATCTTGCGTGCCTACACACCGTCATACTTGGTCAATATTCTAGGGATCCAACACTTCACAAGATCTTAAATCTCATTCTTAAATAGATACTCAATATCCTCCTTTAAAGTTCTCTTCCAAGACTTTCTCTCCTTTTAACTAAGAGATTGTTACAATGCCTTAGGATCATCACCATCTATTACTGAAAGTAAAAAGGGAGAATGAAATTTTAATAGATTATACCTTTCAAGAGTTATGCACACCCATTCTAATAACATGTGCACAAAGGGTTTTGGGTTCTTCTTCATCCTATGATGCATCTTCATCAACAACATAATCAAATACATGCCCTTCAAATTACAATTCAACTACCTTTTCTAATTCTTATTTTGACTACTTCTTTAGATGTTCCTATTCAACTTCACCAATGTGCACACACTTTTACACTAGACCCCCCTTCACCTATCTCAAAACCACATTATAGTTTTATATCACTGTCTCTATTTTAGGATTTTCAAGATTGTATAGGAAGTTCATTAGAGGATTCAATGAGATTTGTACACCCATCGCAGAGGTGATGTGGAGAGATAAGGTGTTTGCATGGACAATAAATGTAGAATATCACTTTCATAAGCTAAATAAGGTCAAATATCATCTAATGTTGTTGTTTCCTATATTCGCTAAGGTATTTCAAGTTGACTATGATACAATTGGAGTAGTCATTAGAGTAGTGATGAGTCACGAGGAAAGACTAATCAATATTTTAGTGAGAAACTAAATGGGGAAAAAAGAATATATTCAATTTATGATTAAGATTTTTACACCTAAATGCAAGATTTCAAGAAGTGAGGGCATTATTTATTACCCACGGAATCTGTGTTTTAAACGAGCCATCAAACACTACAATTCATCAATAGATATGTGAATCTTAATCAAATACACATGAAATGGGTTGAATTCGTATAGAGTTACTCATTTATCTTGAAGCGCATAACTAGGAAATTAAATAGATTTGTAAATGCATTAGGTATGAAATTTGTCTTATTGACTTAGATGCAAGTGGGAGTAGTGGGGTTTGAGGTGATGAAGGATCTTTATACAAAAGGTGGACATTTTGGATAAAAATGAAGAGCATGTGTAGACTATGACCCACACCATGGTTGGAATACTTATAGGAATGGTTTCTACCTTAAGGGACACAATTGTGCATGCCACAAGGATCAACGAGGGACAATTTGATTTAGGTGAAGCATTATGGAAAGTTATCAAGTCATTTTGGAATAGACAATACTTTGACATAGTTAAGTGGGATATTTTTAGACATGGATGGCTATCGATATATGCAACTATGTGATGTATATTAGTTGGTAAAGGGGAAGATTCAAAACACATATGTATATACCAACTACTCATACCAGAGAAACCTTGGGAGCATATGAGTATGGATATTATTTTATAAATTCCTAGAAAATAGAAGGGTCGTGAATTTATCTTTGTTTTGTGGTAAGATTCTAAAAAATGGTTTATTTTAGTGCATGTAAGAAGACCAAGTATGTTACGCATATTGTTAACTTATTCTTCAAGGAATTTGTGAGACTGCATGGATTTTCATGCATTGTTGTATACCATAGAGATACCAAGTTTGTGGTCCACTTTTGGTGCACATTATGAAATAAGTTAAATACAATGTTTTGGTTTATTTTTGTATATTACTCGCAAATGAATGACCAAAAAAAGTTTGTTAACATAAGCTTTAGCAATTTGTTGAGATGTTTAAGAGAAGATAAGGTAGTAACATGAGATTTATTATTATGTAGGCATAATTTTTTTATTAGTGGTAAATGGTTTTGGGAGGGACCATACCCCAGATAACAAAAAGCCAAAAGGCCATATAAACATGTGTTACAATGTGGTTTTTTGATAGGTGGGGGCCACACCCCAAAAAAAAAGCCTAACTTCCAGATAAAACAAAGAGGAACACGAGTAGAGAAAAAACTACCACAAAGGAGCACAAGAACAGTTAAACAACAACCCAACAACAACTACTCAACCAACCATAAACAACAAAAAGAGACAGAAAACCAAGAGGAGCCTGACCCCTCTACTGAAGAGATTTTTGAAACACATTTTTCACATCCTTTAGAGCTTTGAAAAGATTCAGAGCAATCTACATCATTGGGTCCTTGCTACTGGAGAAAAAAGTCTTCTTATTTTCCTTTCCTCGTTTCCAGAGATCCTTTGGGATTCCACTAACTTCACAAATTTTCTTACCCTGAATATGAAAGAACTTGAGAAAATCCCTTTGCATGATGAGATGATTGACTTGTTTGGTGACAATCTTCTCCAGCGTAGCTTCCATGTCCTTTTGTTTATGATTTAATTCTTCAAGCTTACTCTAAATATCCATTGTAGGGGTCTTTTTCATCTTAGCACAAGTGTTAAATATAAGATGCACTTCCTCCCTTGGGACCTGTAAATTTTTAGTTAGACCCTGAATCTTGGTTTGTATGTCTCTGGCGGCCAAGGGAAGAATAGTCTGACTAATGGTCAACAAACTCTCAACTACATCCAAATATTTTCCTTTAATAGTACTTCTGAGAATCTTTTAGCAGGAGGGGGTGATGGTTGTTTAATGCTTTTAGTTTTATTGGGTTACATGGGGGGAAGATTGGTATTGGAGGGGTTATTAGCAACCATTTCATGACAGTAAAGGTGTGGAAGGAGCATAACACCTTGGTGGAGAGGAAGGCATCTCCTATGAGAGTGAACCTCTTGAATATATCTCTCAAGAGATGTTGGGGTTAGCACACTGGTTATACAAATAATACATCAGATCTAAGCATACATGCAAATAAAAGTGGATATTCTACCAGAAGAAATATACATAACAAGAGATATAAATCAACACCAGATTTAACGTGGTTCACCCAGTGTGGGCTACGTCCACCAAGAAACAAGCCAATCTATTATCCAAAGCTTTCATAAGATATACAATCTACCACACCTCTCAGATGTACATTATTGTCTTTCTCTCAAGCTTTTGCTTCTTCACCAAGAATTCTCTCTCTCACTCTCACAATAATCATCAATAAGTTCTTAATTCTTACTTCTCAACCCTATTCTTTCATACTTATATAGGCGTATACAAACTTAGGGCACTTAGCCATGAAATTACAACCAATAGATCTGCTTTAATACTAAAAATAGATCTAATTCTCGTGAGTTAATTAAAACACCCACACACAGGTAACCGACACTGGTTATCCCTAACCGATGTGAGTTCCTCCTTGCCTAACCGATGTTGGTCATAGGTGACGATGCCAATCCCTCCATAACCAATGTTGGTTACTATGTTTTCCAGCAAGTTTCATATTACATGCTAATCCGAAGTAATTGAGCTCCACAACTCAACAATCTCCCACTTGGAGATTAATTACTGCAATATACATGTACAACGTCATTCTTGGATCCTTCCTTAGCTTTGTTTCTTCCTCTTCAAGTCTCAAACTTGAATACCAATAGAAGTTGAGTGTAGCTGCAACTTCTCCTTTGTTAATGGCTTCATTAGCATATGTGTAGGGTTTTCACTCATATGAATCATTTTCAGATTCAACTACCCATCCTCCAATATCTGCCATATGAAGTGATACCTCAACTAAATGTGTTTCATTCTTGAATGAAATGTTGAGTTCTTTGTCAAATGAATTGCACTCTGACTGTCACTGAACAATTTATAATCATCTTTCTCCTTTCCTAACTCTTTCATAAACCTACTCATCCATATCATCTCCTTGCTAGCCTTTGTAGCTGCAACATACTCTACCTCTGTAGTAGACAAAGCCACAACCTTCTGCAATCTTGAAATCCAGCTAATTTTTATCCCACCTACTGTGAAAATATATCCAGCAGTGCTCCTCCTACCATCCAGATCTCCAGCCATATCTGAATCAACATAGCCACATAATGAAATATCCAAACCCCCATAGCATAACTGCATGCTAGATCTCCCTTTCAAATACCTGAGTATCCATTGGACTAGTTTCCAATGCTCTTTACCTGGATTGGCCATATATCTACTCACAACTCCCACAACATGTGCAATGTTTGGTCTGGTACAAACCATAGCATACATGAGACTCCCAACTGCTGAAGCATATGACACTCATGTCATGTATTTGACCTCCTCATGTGATGATGGAAACTGATATTTGCTCAATTTGAAGTGTCCAGCCATAGGTGTACTAACAAGTTTTGCATTCTGCATCTTGAACCTTTCTAACACCCTGTAGATATAATCCTCCTTGAGACAAATACAATTTCTTGTTCTTCATGTCTCTGTGTATTTGCATACCAAGGATTCTTTTTACAGCTCCTAAATCCTTCATAGCAAATGTGTGAGCTAGCTTTCTCTTAAGCTCATCAATGTCATGCATATTAGATCTTATAAAAAGTATATCATCCACATACAATAACAAAATAATATAGCTCCCATTTTCAAACTTCTTGAAATATACACAATGGTCAGATTCACATCTCAAGTAACCATGCTCATACATAAAACTATAAAACCTCATGTATCATTTCCTTGGAGTTTGCTTGAGCCCCTATAGGCTCTTTCTCAACTTGCACATTAATTTATCCTTACCCTTGAATTCATACCCAAGCGGTTGTTACATATAAACCTCTTCATCCAAATCACCATGAAGGAAAGTTGTCTTCACATATAGTTGCTCTAAATGCAAATTATGTATTGCAACTAAACTCAATACAATATGAATAGAAGTCATCTTAACAACAAGAGAAAATATTTCACCAAAGTCAATACCTATTTTCTGTGTAAATCCCTTTACTACAAGCCTTGCCTTGTACCTTTTCTGTCCACCCTCTTCTTCCTTGATCCTGTAAACCCACTTGTTCTGTAATGTCCTCTTACCTGCTGGAAACTTAACCAAATCCCATGTCTGGTTTTATTCCAAGGAGTTCATTTACTCATCCATGTCATGCTCCCTTTGGATGTGGGTCTCATCCTCCATTGCTTCTTCAAAACTCTCTGGTTCACCATTATCAGTCAATAATAAATAAAATAGAGGTGTAAATCTTTTTGGAGGTTTACTTACCCTTTGTGACCTTCTCATAGGAGTTTGGGGTACCGAAGGTTCATTCTGGACCTCCTAGACATTTGTATCCAAATTTGTCAATGATCGACGTTGGTCACCTGTAATAGACATCAGCTCTGTTAACCGATGACGGTTATGCTCTTCTGTAACCGATACTGGTTTTGTTGAACGATGTTAGCTAGGGGTCAAATGACACCGCTTACTGTGTAACCCTGTCGGTATTACTTTTAAATCTGAGAGTTCATTTTTATTAACAAAATTTTAAACCAGTTCGTCTTTGGGTACCAAAATTTGATCCTTGTACATTATCTTTTCATTCCATTCAATGTCAGAACTCCTAATAATTTTAGAATTCTCTAAATCCCAAAAATGGAATCCAAAATCACCAGATCCATAACCAATGAAAGTGCATCTCTTGGATTTTGCATCCAAATTTTTCCTATTTTCCTTATCAATATGCACAAAAGCTTCTGAAACAAAAAATTTTAAAAAATAAAGATCTACCTCTTTTCTGGTCCAAGCTTCCTCTAGTATTCCTCCATCTAGTGAACTTGAAGGCCCATAGTTAATCAAATAAACCGTTGTATTAACTGCTTCTGCCCAAAACTGCAAGGGAAATCTAGAATGTATCCTCATACTTCTAGCACATTCCATGATTGTTCTGTTCATTCTTTCAGCAACACCATTCTCATGTGGTGTTCTTGGAACCATTCTTTCTCTACATATCACATTCACTGAACAATAATAATTGAAAGCCGTGCTACAATATTCACCACCATCATATCTAAGGCACTTTAACTTTGAATTTGATTCATTCTCAGCAAAGGCTTTCCATCTTTTTAAAGTTTCAAAATCATCTTATTTATGTTTAATATAATAAACCCATACCATTCTTGTAGCATCATCAATGAAAGTAACATAATACTTTGATCCTCCATGAGAAGCTACCTGAGCTGGTCCCCTCACATCTGAGTGTACAAGCTCCAATTTTTGCTCCTTTTTAGTTGCCCCAACATTGAGAAATCTCACTCTCTTTTTATTTCCAAAGACACAATGCTCACAGAAATCAAGATCTAAATCTTTCAAATATGATAACTTACCCTTAGCCTTTAAGATTTTCATTCCTTTTTGACTCATATGGCCCAACCGATTATGCCACATGCATGCATCTAAATCTGAAGTAGATAATGCAGAAAAAGAATCAATAACACAGGTAGATAAATATAACGTTCCTACCTTCTTACCTCTTGCCACAACAAAAGAACCCTTGGTGACTTTCCAAGAGTCTCCTGTAAAAGTAACCATGCAACCAATTTCACCTAGTTACCTTGTAGAAATAAGATTCCTCTTGAGTATTGGCACATGCCTCACATCTTTTAATATCCATGTATTTCCATTCTATAATTTTAGATGAACTTCCCCTTTACCAGTAATATTGCAAGGTTCATCATCACCCAAATAAACATGTCCAAAATTTCCTTGGAAATAATTTTTAAAATAACTCTTATCAAGGGTTGCATGGAAAGAAGCTCCTAAATCTAAAACCCATGATTCAATTATATTATCTAAAGAAAAAATAAGAGCATCTTGCATTACCTCTGTTGCAGCAAGATTTGCTTCTTTACCTTTGTCTGGGTGTTGGTCCTCTTTATCCTTTGATCAACAATCTTTCTTTACATGTCCTTTCTTTCCACATTTTCAACAGGTAATTCCCTTACCCCAGGATTTAGATTTTTTATCCCTTGACTTTGATTTCCCACTACTCTCACTCTCGGATCTCTCCTTCTGCCTACCCCTGCTTTCTACATTCAAAGCATTCCCAGATGATGATTCCTTTGTACTTTTCCTACGAATTTCTTCATTCAAGATTATACTAACCACATCATCAAACTTCAAAATATTATTAGCAAATGTTGTATTACTAATAGTCATTACCAAGTTATCCCAACTATCAGGCAAAAAACATAACAATAAAAGTGTTTTCACTTCATCATCAAATGAAATATCAATCGATTTTAACTGATTTATAATAGATCAAAAATCATTCAAATGACAAGATGCAGATCCACCTTCATGCATCTTAGAACTAAATAGTTTCTTCATCAAATAAAATTTATTTGAAGCACTAGGTTTTTCATATAAATTAGCAAGAGACTTCATTAACCCTACCGTAGAAGTAGCTTCTGTAATATTGGAAGCCACAGATGCTGTCAGGCTCAATCTTATAGATCCCAAAGTCTTTTCGTCAAGAATATTTTATTCTTCATCGGTCATCTTTTTAGGTCTAGACTTCTCATCCAATGATAAATACAAATCTCTTTTATACGGATAATCCTCAATTTGCATCTTCCATAATTGATAGTTCCAGTCGTCAAACTTCTATACCTTGTATTTGTTTTCTTTTTTCATTGTTATAACTCCCACTCAATCAGAAAACCCTCAGTGAGTAAATCTGTCAACACACAAAACCCTCAAACAAAGCTCTGATACCAGTTGTTGGGGTTAGCACACTGGTTGTACAGATAATACATCAGATCTAAGCATACATGCAAATAAAAGTGGATATTCTACTAGAAGAAATATACATAACAAGAGATATAAATCAACACCAGATTTAACATGGTTCACCCAGTGTGGGCTACATCCACCAAGAAACAAGCCAATCTATTATCCAAAGCTTTCACAAGATATACAATGAAGATTTACAATCTTCCACACCTCTCAGATGTACAATATTATCTTACTCTCAAGCTTTTGCTTCTTCACCAAGAATTCTCTCTCTCACAATTATTCTCACAATAATCATCAACTTTTGCAATTTCTTCTTAATTCTTACTTCTAAACCCTAGCTTTCATGCTTATATAGGCGTAGACAAACTTAGGGCACTTAGTCTTGTAATTACAACTAGTAGATATACTTTAATACTAAAAATATATCTAATTCCCATGAGTTAATTAAAACACCCACACACAAGTAACCAATGTCGGTTAACCCTAACCGATGTTGGTTCCTCCTTGCCTGACCAATGCCGGTCTCTCCATAACCGATGTCAGTTACTGTGTTTTCCAGCAAGTTTCATATTGCATTCTAATCTGAATTAATTGCGCTCCACAACTCAACAAGAGATTGAAGAATGTAATAAGAAAGGCCAACTCGAGGATACCTTCTCAAGTGATTCAAAAGAAACAAATGGTGGAGATGCAAAGTAGAAAAATGACCTTCAAGGGTAACATACCTGACCACTATTCGTGCTACATCATTGTAGGGAGATGGAATGGATGAGCAGATGATGCCCACTTTACCAATCTTCATTTCTTCAAATCCCTAAAGAAATTTCTTTTCTTTTGCATCCTTATCAAACTTGTTCCTATAAAACTTAATACCATCTGAGCCCAAATTAGTAACAATGAGATCAAAGTTTCTATGATTGGGAAATTTTTGCCTTTGTAATTGAAGACTTAATTTTTCCAGTGCTTGGAAAAAAAGATGGTAATGTACTTATCAAAACCCTTAATCCTTTGTATGAATGTAGTAAAACCATTCACATCTAGCGCTTTCCAAAGCTCTGCATTATCTTTCTATGCCGGATCAGAAACCGGTTCATTCCAGCAAGGAGGACCACCCATAATGATAAAAAGTGAGATGTCAGATAACAGGGGATTACCAAGTTGAAGACGATAACTAGAAAATGAGAAAAATACACAAAGAACAATGATAAAGTAAAAATGGAAAAGGCTTGTTTTAACTGTTGGGAGAAAGGACCTCTCAAATGTGTGGGAAAATCATGCCGGCGAGAGGTAATTTTCCCACAACAAGAGCTTGTACTATCCATGGGGACAACTTTCTAAGGCATCCTTGAGAATAATCTCATTTACAATATGTGAAATTTCATCATTACTAACCCAACAATTGTAATGATTGCTAATCACCCCAATGTTAGAAAAGGATTTTGTTGTTTTATTACCCTCTCCATAAGTATGGCGGATGCTAACATTTACAAGATCATTACAAATATTTTCAGCCTCATGTATGAAGTCCTTAATAGTCCAACTTGGGGGCTTGTTACCATTAAGATGATTAATGATATTAAGGGAGTCACCTTCAACTATAAGCTTGGATATTTATGTTTTTAGCTTCTCTGAGACCCCATAAAATAGCTAGAGCCTTTGCATAGTGATTGGACTGGGTCCCCATAGGGCTAACATAAGCAGTAATAAGCTTTCCAAATTGATTTATGATAATCCCACCTCCTCCCACATCACCAAGGTTGCCCTTAAAGGCACCATCAAAATTAATTTTGCACCAGTTCTCTGGCAGGGGGATCCATTGGACACGAGATCTATCTATAGTAGTAGGCCTATCTTAGAGGTTGTCCATATCAATGTTCCAGTTAAGAAAAATTATATCCTCTCTTTGAGGGAAACTTTGGTGCTTAGGAGGTTTGAATTTCAAAATATTTTCCTTAATATCAATGGTAATCTCTTTCAAGAGTCTTTTTTTGTTGCTTTTATTATTCCTAAAGATGAGGGAATTTCTAGCTTTCCATATTCTCCAAATGATATGAGGGAAAATAAGCCTCCAGAGCTTCCTGAGTATGTTGTGTTTAAAAGGGGGATACCGATGTTCCTAAGCATGGAGAATGTCATCTAGGAAAGTCCAAAAAATCTCAAATCTAGAAAGAATGAGCTCCCAAAGGCTTAAAGCAAATGGACAATGAAGTAAGAGATGATGAATAGTTTTAGCTTCTTCCCTACAAAGATAGCATCTATTAGGCATGGTATATCCTCTCTTAACCAGGTTTTCAATAGTGAGTATTTTTTTGTTGAGAACCTGCCATAAAAAGTCATTAATTTTGGGAGTAAGCTCTTTATGTCAAATTTTGCCCTAGTCAAAATCACATCTAATTTCACCAGAGAAAACCTAATAACCTGAATTGATTGAATATGAGCCATCAAAAGAATCGACCCAAATGAATTCATCTCTAGCTTGGGCATGGCTAATCTAAATATTATAATGAATTTTATCAATGTCATCTATGAGGCTTTTAAAGAAGGGCATGTCAGTGTGAAGAATCTTCCATTGAAAATTACCATCAACATAAGTAATGTAGTCTTTGACCTTGTTCCCATATTCTACAATGAGGTTGTCCTGAATTTGTTTCCACGCATTGTTACTTTTTAAGCTTTGAAAATCCACCCAATTATCTTTCCAAAATTGTATATCCTTTATATTACCAAGTTGCCACTTACATCCCTTAACCAGGCCCCTTTTAGTTTTTGTGATATTGTTCTAGAAAAGGGATCTTGTAGGAAGAATTTCCTCTTTCAAGAAGTTCATGGCTATATTTTGTGTTGATCGGAGTTTCTTGCTTCCTATTCAGATTAGTGTACGAGAAATCAACAAACATAAAACAACATCGAGTATGCAAGGGATTAGTACCTTGGAGATGGTAATGGATGATACAGGCGCAAAGTTGATGTCGAACTCCTTGCTATGATCTCAGCAAACCTACAGCTCACAGACACTATAGAAAGATTGATTAGAGATTTTATGCGGGGGCTTCCTGACAAAGTAGATCCAGAAAGTGTTAACTCCCTCGGTGGCTGTCAACCCCTATGTGATAAAGAATAATGATAAAATACAAGATAAACAAACAACATGCAAGCTAATAAACAAAGGAACCTGATGTTGTGGGTATGTAGATAGTGCTATTGATTTGATCCGAACACAACGTGCAACAAGAACCACGCTACGTGAACTAACGAATCATAAGCAGAGTATTGTGGGGATTACAATGTCGTTACAAGGACATCATGAGGATATAAATGATAAAAAAGAATCTTAGAATTCAAAACAACATTTTCCCAAATTTTCTCCCTTAACTTTCCGAAGGGGGGAAAGCCCATATTTATAGCCTAATGGTGAGGTTAGACTATAGGTTAAAAGATACTCAGGGTTAAGTAAAGTAACCCTGATTAAAAGAGGTGATGTGATTCAGCGGGGCTCACAATTTGACTTATAGTAAAAAGATAAGGATGGGATATGGAGTGGGAAAGATGAATGACATGATTAGGTGAAATAATAGATTCCATTCTTGAAATTAAGAGTGGAGTGTCAGATGGGTGTATTATTGCCCATGTTTTGCATTATTTTTGAGATATGACAATATTTGGATTATTAAATGGGTATGTAGAACCCATTAATTAATTAAAACCATGAATTAATTAAAATGTATATGGATGGGATTTAGAACAAAAGAAAAGTAGGAGGATATGTAAATGTGGGATGACGGAGAGGGGTTACACCCAAAAATAGGTGTCTACATTTGCCCCTTTTTGTTGAGTGGTTTGCGATAACAAGCCACGAGACAAAAACAAAAAGGGTTAGATGAAATATGTGTCTGAGGATGGATGAAGACATGACCAAAGGCAAGATGCCCTAGGCAAAAATGGATCACAATATCTATGAAAAATATGGCGATGACTCCAATATCACATCGGTAGAGGACAATTGCGGTCTCAACGGAGATAGATGTAAACGTTATACAGACCAGTGAGTGGGTGAAGACCACTGCAGTATGGATGTAAACCGTGATGACCAATGGGTCATAGAAAAATATCGAAATATGTGCAACTGAATGCGAAAAGTATGTGCAATCCTTTGTCTACAAGGAATCATGCAAAAAAAAATCATGCGTCTGCAAAAGGGACGAAGATGAAGATAATGATGCCCCAGCACAGGGCACGAGAAGGACAAAAATTGAATTATATGCATCGACAAGTATAAGGATGAAAAAGGTGCCCCATGATAGGGCACGAAGATGACATAATGGGAGATGGATGTGTAAATAAAATTCCCTGGGGGGAATAACCATAAATGTGCACATGATGAGCAAATAGGATAAAAGGGGGAGATAGAATGCCCTAAAGGCTGATAAATATGATGGTAATCATGTTTCATAGGAAATATTCATAAGTGTTAGCAAACTATAAGGTGAAAAAGAAAAAATACTCCCACTTGTTTGCTAAGAAGTCAAGATACTTTAGCGATAAAGCAACAACAAAGTAAATATTCATGGAAGAGAACAAGATCAGATAGGTGTTGGTTGTTATGGTATCCTCCAAGACAAAAATGTCACAGGAAGATGGGATGAAAGATGTAGATGATAGATGATAGAGATAAGAGAAAGCGAACATGGTTGGAGTAGAGCAGACGTGGTGGAGGAGAGGAATCAAATAGTAGAGAAGGACGATAAGAGAGGTGAGAAGATAGATGAAAGCACAAAAGAGAGAGAATGATAGTTAATAAGAAGGTAGTGGGAAAAGATAAGGGGGAAATAAATAGGTAAGGCATGATGGACCTAGAGAAAAAGAAAATAGAGAAAGAGAGTAGGAGAAGAAGGGAAGGAGGAAGTTTAAACAAGAAGAAGACGAGATGAGAAGGGAAAGGAGATTAGAGGGGAAGGTGAATGTACAAAGGTGTACCATAGTAAAGAAGCAACAAATATAATAAAGATGAGAAATGGTGGAAGAAAGAAATGATGAAGGACAAAGAATAAGACAAGAAAATGACAGAAGAAGGGATGAAAGGGATATGGATTTCAAAAACAAAGGGTGAGAAAGAATGGATCATGAAAGAGATGAAAGAGCTGAGAAGGAGAAGGGGTGAAGAATATGAGTGAAGGATGATAAGAGAAATGAATAGGAATAGAAGATGGAAAGATGAAGGAGATGAAGAAGATGAAGAAGTTAAAGAAGATGGGAGAGGAAGTAGAATAGAAAAGAGAAAGAAAGGAACCATGAGGAGCTAGGAGACTGTAGAGGAGATGAAAGAATGGAAAAGAACTGATGTATAGAGATGGAATAAGATAGGGGTGGTAGAGAAAGAAGTTCAGTAATGGGGGAAATGGAAATAGGAGGGAAAGAAGAGATGATAGAGCCGAAACAGGAAGGGAATTGAATCCCAGTGTTAGGGGTAAGACCCACGTAAAGAATATGAAATAGAATGCATGGAAATGCATGTGGATGGTGGGATGATTAAAAATATGGGACAACGTTGGTGAGTCAGGTTATCAATGGAGAAGTAGGATGAAAGTGTAAGGAGAAGAGGGGATGAAGATGATATAGAGGAAATGAAAGAAAACCAGGGGTAGAAAGGAGGAGAGGACAACAGATAAAATGATGCAAAGGCAGTATATGATGAAGACATTAGAGATATTGAAGAAGGTGAAGGGAAGACGGAAAGGTAATACCAGCGGAGGGATGTTGGGAGAAATCCTCTGATAATGATCAGAGGGCATAAAAGAAAAAAGGAAGGAAGAGAAAATGGAGGTAAAAAGGAGTGAAGCGAAATGTATAGAATAGGGATAAATGAATTTTAGGAGAAGTCCACTGATAATTCTTAGCGTGAAAATGGAAAATGATGATGACATAATGTTAAAATATGAACAATGATAATGATGAGCAAGTGTGGTGGTAGATATGTGGGAGTACTTTGGAAAATGGAGTAAAAATAGTAAAGCAAGGAGGGATAATGATTGGTGTGGAGAGGATGATGAGGAAAGGATGTGGATGAAGATGAAGGGAGTAAAGATAAAGGAATGAGACATAGTAAGAAATGGTATGAAGTGGTTAAGTTAGATTTCCGAATTAGGGATGATGGAGATGATATTTGAGGAAGTTTGAGATATTTTTTGCAAGGAAAAAAAGAGTAGGGAAGAGGATGTGTTTATGGGGAATGAAGAGAAAATATAGATGGTGGGAATGTGGAGTAAAAGGGAAAGGAAAGAAGATAGATCATTCTTAAGAGAGACTCTTGAGTAAGATCGCCATGCCATAGGAATGGTTAAGTAGGATTGCCAAACCGAAGAAGAAGAAGAATGATGAAAATAGTGAGTGGTGTATACCGAAATGGAACAAGAGATAAAAGGAGGCGATAACAAGGAAATAAAGGAGTGTGACATGAGTGGATGGAGGAATGTATGTGGTGTAGAATGGAAAGTGTAAGATGAATTCTTAATTAATATGCCTATGTTGTGCGAGTGATGATGCCAAAGCGTTAAGCATAAGTTATGGAGTAGAAAGATGTTTCTAGTGTTGAATGTAATAAAAAATAGTGGAGGAGTTTCTACAGCGACAGGATCTTAAGAAAGAGATGCATTGTGATTAAGAAGCCTACATGAAATGGGTGGTTAAGTAGGATCGTCAAGCCGAAATAAGAATGAAAGGGAAACAAAATGATATAATAGATGTCAGTAAAAGGAAATTAAGAGAAAAACACAAAATTAATGGCCAGGGAGGAGGACATGTGAAGTATCGAAGAAACAATAGAGAAGGAAAAAGTGGGTGAGAAGAGCAGTGGAGAATGAGATGGGGTGGATTTTAGGAGAAAATTGGGTTGAAAAAGGGGACTAGGAGGAAGGAATGGTCAATAGACATGATTACGAATGAGACCTTGTCCAGAATGACAGGTCTACCTCGAGTAGGATTTCCATGCTACGTGGGGAGTTATGTGGATGTGCCAAGCTGGGGATGAAAGGCCTATGATGATGAATAAGATGATGTCTACATTAGATGACAAACAAAAATAAGAGTGACGAGAAGGATAATGGGTGGATGATTGTAGAGAAGAGAAGGACGATGCGATAGGATGGATGGAGAAAGATAACATTGGTCATGGTGGGGGATGAGAAGCTACCAGATAATGAATGCTACTTGAGAGATAATATCAAGCAGAATTCACAAACTACAATAGAGATCAACTAGAATTCCCAAACTGAATAGTGTATCAAAGAGAGTGTGCAGAAACAGTAATAGATTTCATGGATTTATAGATGATATTAATAGGGAACATCCTTGAGAGTAAAAATATAGATGCAGATTTGATGATATGAAATTTGATTTCTAAAAACATAATCATAATAAAAGATGATTTTGATGAGATGGGTGTCACATAACAATAGCAAGGTCCATGTAAGAAAGTTATGCTCTTAACTGGATAAGAAGTAAACAATAAAAGGCACTACTCAAAGCATTGCGCTTACAGCCGATAGTAGGTGTTAGTACATAACTAATGAGATTTTATTATAACAAAAGACCAAGAGGTAGATATGGGTGAAAGAATCTCATAATCTTAATATCGACATGATGAGGGATTTGAGATGTAACCTGTATGCGGGAAGAAGTTTCTCCAAAGGTGGTGTTTCTTAGGTCTATGCCCCAGCTATGGGAAAGGGAAAGAACAATAATAGAAGAAAGATGATCAATGTGGGAAGCTTTCTGAATGCCATAAAAGAGTAACCATCCTTTGAGGGTATGGTCTACTATATATATATATATCACATGGACGGCGAGAATGATAGCCATCCTTTGAGGGATCAGTCTATTTCTTTTGATTTTTGCTTTGATATTGATTTTAATTTGCATGATTTTCTTTTTATTCTTCCTTTTACGTTTTGTATGCACAGTTGTCCTTTGAGGGATCAGTCTATTTTTGGATAACTTTAATTTCTTTTTTCATGCATGAATGTTAGCTTTATATGGGGGAGAGCTGGGGATAGAAAAGTAGACCACTGAGGAGGGGATAGTGACAGTACATGAGACACCCTTATACCCTTTACATGGTTTTCATAGGAGAATGAGAGGGTGATGGATGTAATGATTATGAGGTTCTCGCCAAATGGGAAAACTTATCCATAATGAATATGCTATAAGTAGATTCGTGGTACTCATATTCAAGGTCATATCAAAGTAGTGACGGTAGACCACATAATTCATATCATTACCATGATAGATGGAAGTAGATAATGGTGGAGACATGGTCTAAAGATAGGACTATGCTCATAAGTGCATGTACTAACAATAGAATGGTCATAAGTGTAATGTGTTAAGGGGTTTGATCTTTGGTTTACCATCAAGAGAAGCTAAGTGATAAGCCCCAGACCCATACTTATGTGTGATAATATATGGTTTGATCTAGTTGGGAGAAAATTTTCCCTACCGACTCCTTGATTAACACTACTTTTGAGAAAAGATAAGAATTTGGTTAAAGAAAGAAAGAAATAGGGTCCTTATTGGAAGGACATTCATGGCCACAAAGGTGGACTTTGGTGAAAAATATGGTCCTTATTGGAAGGAAAAACATATCCTCAAAAGAGGACTTTGATGACACAATCATGGCCATAAAGGTGGACTTTAATGAAAAAGATAGAAATATTGTCTCTTAACGGAGAGACAAACATGGCCACTGGCCACCATAGTGGGCTTAAGATGAAAATAAATGGTCCTCTAAGGGATCAGATGCAAATGGCCACAAAAGCGGGCTTCAAATGAGATTAATATTTGGATGGGGTTAGTTTAGATTGGATGTATTTGGATGAGGTAAATAAAACAATGTCAAGGAATAAAATCTCTCAGTGTAAAAGGAGAATTGTTTAGATAGGAAATGTGTTAATACAGATGATTTCATCAAGGATGAGGGGAGGCTACTTTCCTAGTGAAAGATATTTTATCACTGTAGGAAAATTAAATGTGGATGATTAGGTAGATGCATTGGGGATCATAGGAAAAAAGTGTTGATGAATAAGGGAGGACCTTCTGTATGGGTAATAACAAGCAAAGGAGATATGTTAATGAAGGATGGAGGAAAAGAATTAGAGACTTCGATAGATATGGATTAGTTATGGATAAAATGGTAGAGGGACAATCCTCAAAAAGGTCTTCTCTTTCAATGAGATCATGGATGACAGTGTGAAGAGCCTTACAATGCTCAGTTCTATGACCCGGGGTACGATGGTAGGCACAACTGAGGTGGGGATTAAACCACGACGACTTCTTACTATGTGGGTTAAATTCCTTAACAGGTGGAAGCATAATGGCAGTAATTTGTAATAAGTGTTGAATGGTTTTCGCATATGATTCAATTGATACATTAGCATAGGTATTTTCCCGAGAATCCTTTAATGTAGATCTTGATGAAATTGCTTGGGGTGTGGTTGCATGAGATGTCTTGGAGGATCACTTCATATCATTCCACAATTTTGATTTGAATCTCAAGGGAATGCTAGATGTTTTTTATTTTGTTTGGGTGGAGTAATTGTGATGTTTTAGATGGAGATTGATGTTGCCCCAAAAAAGATGATGCATATTTGGTATTTGTTGGTGAAATGTTCTATCTTCTTTTGGGGACACACAAGAGATCATTGTGGAATTGTACCAAGGATCTTAGATTTGGATGACGAAGAAGGATCATTCTTGGAAGGGATGATACTGATTTTAGTCGAAGGGTCTAAAGGTTGTGTTGTAGTTGATATGGGTGAAAATGATTAGTTTTTTCATAGTGATGTCTGGTGAAGGTTGGTTTGTTGTAGAGGCATCGGTAGATGAGATGAGAGGGTTATTTGAAGTTGTTATAAGCTGCAGTTCTATCCAAGATTCTGCAAATGATGTGGAAGAAGAGGATGATGTGTTTGGCACGATTAGAAGGGTGGAAAGAGGAATTGAGAGAGAATCAATAGATGGTATGATAGGTAAAGAGGGAATAGATGTGGATGGGGGAGTGTTAGGAAACCCAATGGATGAGGATGTAGAAAGATGAGTTATATTTGTTGTGGATGGGGAAATATATTCCCCCTGAGTGAGGAAATCATTTTCCCGAATGAGGTCATGGATGATGGTCTGAAAGGCCCTACACTGCTCAATGTTATGTCCTGGAACACAATGATAGGTACAAATGCAATTGGGATTGAACCATGGATGTTTTTTGCTATAAGGATCCTGATGTCTAATGGGAGGAAGAATGATCGCAGAAGTTTGAATTAGATGTTGAAGGATGTCTGTGTAGGATCCAATCGAAGGTTTCAAAAAGAAGGTAACTCTTATGAGTTTTAAGATGGTGTTTTGGCTTTGATTTAGACATGGAAATCTAGGATTTCGATGTATAAACCGGTATAGATTTTGATGATGGGGATGGATTGCGTTGTGGTTTTAACGTTTTAGTTTCAGTTTTAATGTTAGTTGATGATTCAGGGTCACTTGAACCGGACTGAGAAGGTACCCGAATAAATTTGATGGAAAATGATGGATCCTCTTTAAAATATTCTTCACTTGGAGGTGACATGGTTGTGGAAGTGTGTGAAGAATGAGGGGACATTTGCATTTAAATAGATGAGGTCAACAGTGCAGATGTTGAAGCGGGAGGGAATAAACTTATTTGGTTTGGGAAGGATGCATCCTTCCTTAATGAAGTCCTGAACAATGGCTTCAAATTCTCTACAATGTCTGATATCATGTCCGGGGGGGGGTACGATGATATGTGTAAACAAGGATGGAATTAAACCACGAAGGATTCTTACTACCTGGGTCAAAGGCCCTAATAGGTAGAAGTGTGACTGCAGATATTTGTAACAAATGTTGGAAGACCTCTGTATATGATTCAACTGAAACATTCGGAGGGGATTTGTATCTGTATAAGAATCTATTGGTTTTTGGAGGAGGAGTGGATGTTTGAGATAATTCATATGTTGAGGAAAAATTTTAAGTATGTTCATGTCTTGGTGGCTGGAATCTAGTTGTGATTTTCATAGTGTTGGATTATTTTAGTTGAAGGGATTTGGGGTTGGATTGTTTAGAAGAAAGAATATTATTTTCCTGTATAAGGTAATTTTGAGGTAATATTTGAGAGGTTTCATCCTTGGGAGGAATGAAAATAACTTCTACCAGAGGATCCAATGGTGGTACTGATAGAGGCATAGGAAGGATTATTTGTTCGTTGGAATCTAAGGAAGGTGGAAACTGATTTGGTTGTGCTGATGAGGTAGAAATATTATTTGCAATTGAATCCATTTGAAGTTAGTTTGAAGGTTCTTCAAATTATGTAGGAGGGGAGGGAAATGTGGGTGTGGTCTCAATGACAGATGTAGTAAGTCTCAGAGATGGGATTGGGTCTATGGTTGTCATTATGGGTAAAGATGGAATAGATGTAGACAATGTAGCATATGAGGAATATTCAGATGTGAAATCAACAATGGATGTGGGAGGAAGTGCTGAGGTGAGTGTAGATAGCACTGAGGTTAGATGTCAGGGTGAGGAGATGATGGATTGCAGAAATGACGAGTGTCTAGTGCAGGTGGATATGGTGATTGATGACTTAGGTCATTTGATGTGGATGGAACTGAATTTATACCCACAATATCTATAGTATTTATGGTGTGGGCATTGGGAACTTGCGATGTAGAAGCAATGATGGTTTGAATTATTAATGTGCCCCTATGGTCTATGGCACATGGTTGTCTCAAGCTATGCGAGCCATGGTTGATTAGGAAAAGCATTTGGATTATCAACTTGAAGATCTCCCTGAAATGATTAGTCTTTGCATTGAATTCGATGAAAGTATGACTTCATCGCAAGAGTCGTGTGAAGAGACTTGATGAGGTCAGTTTGTAGGAACGGTGGAAAAGATACCACGTTGGTCTCGGTATAGATATCATGCAACCAGTTGGATAGCGGCAGCTTGACCAATCTGTGATGTTATTCATCTTGTCAAAGATGGTTTTGTATGATGGTCCTAAGAGATCGTATAGATGGTTATTTTGTCGTGTCAATCGTTAATGGAGCTAGTGATCAAGTAGAAATAATTGTAGCAGATGCCGTTTGAAAAAGACAACATATGGTAGTATGTCTTTGACTTATCATTTGATGTGGATGGTCTGACAAATTCTAGGGTAGGGCCTATTCGACTTTAATTTTTACATGCCCCTAATGTACGGCAGGCATCTGAATCTTGGTCCTGCGCAATGAGATGAATACGCATGTCTTCAAATGCTGCAGAGATAATTGGATTTGCAAAGTCGATGAAATATGCTTAGTGCAAGAGAGTGTGCAAGAGCTCGATGAGGTCAATTCCTGAGGAAGTGGAAAGGATAATTGGTTAATAATGTGGGCACCATTATGCGACGGAATCGTGATGGATTCGTCTACATATTTGGTGAATGGTATACAGATCGTTGATGGTAACTTTGCGGGCACCCTAACGTAGCAGTGTTCTAGAAATAATTACACAAGATGAGAAACCGAACCTATCAGAGTATTTGTGTGGGATCATTAGGAAGTACCAATCTAAAGTTGAGCCAATGAAAGGCATGGTGAATGTATGGACTATGCATATGCATGGTCATGCACGATGAGATAACTTGGTATGGGTGAGTGCTCGAATTATGGGTTGTGGTTGAGGGTACAGGTTGCTCTAGAACTTAGTAAATGTTGAAAGTTGGGAAACAGGAGTGCATGGTATGATTGTTGAACCGATTGATGAATCGGTTCATTACAGAGGTTCTCATAGTTGAGTAAGGGGATCTTGGGTACTACGGTATTGGTTGATAGACTAGTAGCTGACCGATTGCAATAAGGCGTTACAAAGGTATCATTGGAGGAAGTTGTAGAAGTTGATATTGGTATAGACTGTGTGATATGAAAAGGAATTTGTTTTTTGCGAATGAAGGGATTTGTACACATGTGGATGGTTGGGGAATGATCTAATAATAGGTGACAATTGATAAGGTTGTCGATAAGATGATAGCGGAATGGTTTGATCACGATAGTCGTGATTGATGTGAGGATATGCAGGTGTGTGGTGGAATATGTTTTGGTAAGGACTACCTAGGTGGTCATGGTGTTGCCGATGGGTTGGTGGAGGATGAATTTGCAATAATAGGGACATGATAAGTTTGTTGACAGTTGGGTAGGAATTTGCAGTAACTAGATACTGTAAGGATAGTACCTGCTAAGAGCGGTGGGCCAGTTGTGACATAGGATGGGTAGGTTATCATGTCTTAAGAGGTTGAGATTGTTTGATAGGGCCATAGGGTTTGCGTCAATAATTTTTCTAGAATTATAGGTTCGCTAAGAGGGAAGACGGAAGTACCAATAGGCTCTGATCTGACTAGAGGGCAGAGTGGTCGGCCTAGATGGGATGGATTGGTCTAATATCGAAGTGTGACTGATTGGTAACTGGGTGAGATATATTTGTAAGAGAATGGGTATATATGGGGGCCGTAGGGAGAGACATGGATGATGAATCCACTAGGGATGCCTATTAGCTGAGATGAAGGTATTATGTGACGCGGGGTTGTGTTCCATTTTCTTCCTATTAGATCAAGTGCTCACCGACATGAAATAAAAGTTGTTATTATACAAACCAAACAAGTGAGGCACACAATAATTTTGTTTTGTTTTGATTTTGATTAAAAAAAAAGAAAAATGGTTAAAAAAGGACCTAGAAGGAGGTGAACTATGTTTGGTTTCGGGTAAGTTATGGCTGGGAAATGTTTGAAACGGTTTTCTTTTGGGGGATCAAATCCCAATCAGTGAACCAGGTGCAAGGAACATTTTGATATAATGATTAGTTTGTGAAGTTTCAGGCAGTGTGTGATGATATGTGTGATGCAAAAATTTAAACCTTTAGTTACACTATGTGAGCAGGTAGAATGCACGGGGTTCATTTTACTCCAAATTCGAAAGATGAAATTCAATGCTAACAATCACCCAAAAAATGACAGTACCATGCAGAAAAGACGAAATAGGGAAAACTGAAGAATACATGTATATTGATTTTCCTTTTTATCTGACAGCAAGTTGAGGCAAATAAGGAGTATGCTCCAAAAAAATCAGGCGACGGGTTGTAAAGAGAGAAATGATAACTAAAGAAACATCAGAGAACGCTTTTCCCTGTTAGTGGATCGTACTTGATAGCGTGGTACCCGAAACCAATGATCACCGACCGGGAACATCTGGGTACCCTGTATATCACTTTTCCTTTTTTTTATGTTCTCGACAAGATATAATTAGGTTGTGTAAGCGTTATGAACTTATGTCTTTGACAACAAAATCAAATGGGCACAACCGCGAAGTGGTTACCTACAAGAGAAAAGAGAATAATTAAGTAATTTGATTATAAAAATTACGATAGATATAATTACAAGATCCAATAGAAAAATGATAAATAGCTATAGACCAATGGTGTGAGATAGATATAAATAAATAAAAAATTACGAGAGTGCGGGATTAATAAAAACAACTTAAATAATAGAGAATATAAACTAATATGTTGAATAATATAATCTAATACAAATGTTAGACTAAATTATGAAATAAAGATAATTTTGGCTAATCGAAAGACAAACTAAGTGGCATAGATGCATATAAGCATAGTAAGTGACATGGAATATGATTGAATTTCTAAAGTAAAGAAGATGATGGACAAAAGAGATGATGTGAAAATTGAAACTTTTAAAATAAAGTATGGTTAAAAGTTAAGTAAGTTGGTGGGTGAATTAATCAGTTGACTTGGAGCTAGAAAATGCTCGATTGGGTGGTTGGCTTGTAGTGGAAATGGAGAGTGATTGGTCAACGTGAAAGGGAATAGATTGGTGGGATGTGGAGGCCAAGCTGGCTTGGTTCAGAGGATTGGGTGAACTCGAATGGCTCAAAATGAGAGGCTAGGACTGTGGGAAATGTGGATCCGAGTAAAATGGCCGAATGGGAGAGGGGAATGATGAGACTGAGGGACGAGTTTAGATAGATTGGAAGTAAGGTGTGATAACTATTTTATGTTTGGAGCAAGGCACTCAGAGTTAGGTAGGAAATGGGGAATGCGTAAAAATAAATACTCAATATGTAGTGTAGGCAATAATCTTCTCTGTGTTACTCTATTTAATATGCAGTCATCCTCATAAATATTTATTATCAAACATACTTTTTAACAAACATCAAATGTGTTGCTTGTCACAGAATTTTTGCATGTTCTATTAAAAGATTAGCCATTTCCAACGACCCCTGCTCATGCTCCTATCTCCTACCACGATGGATCACTTCTATCAACCACGTAACTTCAAATACACAAACTATTGTTTTATCAGCAATCGATAACAACAATATCGATGGACATGAGGTTCAGGCAGAGTGTAGGAAGAGGCATTGAAGTGGGCATGGGACGACTTGATCTGAGGTGTCTGGTGGTGTAACACTAGCGTTGGGGTGTTGGATGTGTTTGCAGGAGAGATATTGATTATTGATAGGAAGTTGGGAATGGGAGCTCGAGAAGAGGCAGTGATGGATGACAACTGGGGGACAAGTGATCGACGGGAACGCAAGGAGCAGTGGGTCTATATGTTTTTAGCTCATAGAGAAGTCAATAATGGGAGATCAGGTGAGGGCTGTCCCTGTTTATTTGATGGAGCATATTGAGATGGGTTAAACATGGTGAGAGGAGAGATGGATGTTTGAGATCAGATGTTGGAACAAAGCAAGGGATTTTGGAGTTAGGAATGGTGATAGGGAAATTGATACACCGACTAGTAGAAAAAGAATGTACAGTGAGTTGGAAGCTCGAGGTGGAAGTTGGTGTGGAAGAGCCAAACATCGGGTGGAGATCTAGAATCTGCGAATTGGATAAGTCTCACGTTGTTTAGGGAATGGTACATTGGGGTTAACCAGGTAGAGCGCTAGCTGAGCTATACAGATAGCTTAGTATGGTTGTAACATCGGTATGATGAGGATGATCAGCATCACAGAAACTAGGTAAACGCCAAAATAGATGAGTGGTTATGGCGTGACTTAGCATTGTTGATCAAATGTGTTCAAATTAGAGATATAGTGTGCCCCCAAAACTTGCGTGAGTTTGAAATGGGAGCTGAGAAAGCTCTTGGCGATGTCAGCTCGGATAGGTAGAAGGATGGTAGCTCGGGTAGGGAGCATAGTAGAGAATGTGGAGGACATGGTGGGATGGAGATTCAAGTTGGGAAACAAGCTGAGATGCAGGCGTCTGCAGGAATGATGCAATGAGGAGGAGCTGGGTTGAGAGATGGAGGCTAGTATGTGTGGATCGTGGGTGAGGGGGAGTTGACGTAGACAGCTATAGATCTCAGTCCGACGTGGGGACAGGGTGGAGCAAGGTGAGTGGTGGGTGAAGTCGGTGGGAGTGGTTGAGTGGAGGGGTGTTGAGGATTAGGTGGCTGAGGAGTAGTTGGAGGATAGGGAGGAGTGGGAAGAGTATGAGTGGAAGCTAAAAGTTTGTGAGGAGTTAAGTGGTAGAGTCTTGTGGATCGTGAGGAGTGGAGGGAATGAGTGGAGTAAGGTGAGGAGATGGGGTAAGTCGGTTAGGGGGGATGAGGAGTTAAGATGGAGGTGGGGTTTTTTAAATAGGGTTTAGATTATTTGTTAATTTATTATTATTATTATTATTATATATTTTAATATTATTAACAAATAGCAATAACAATAAAATTTTACACCTATTATAAACGAATCAATAAGAGACCCTTTCAAACAAGAAATCTGACTTACCCCAATGGCGACATAATCAACTACCTGTACGTACCACAACATAAGGACGAAGATAATACTAAAGATCCTGTAAGCGAGTGAGTCTGCAAATGAAAAATGTAGCAACATATATCTAGATTGATGCGAGTGTTATACTTAAAATAATATAAAACGACAATAACGGTTATCCGTACAACACCTATACAAAGTGAAACAAACAAAAACATGACCAGGACTTGGATATGGTCCCATCTGGGCGTGCCAAATGTTGATCAAAGTTTCTTATTTCCTATCCAAATTAGTGTACGAGAAATCAACAAATAAAAAACAACATTGAGTATGCAAGGGCTTAAATACCTTGGAGATAGTGATGGATGATACGGGCGCAAAGTTCACTGCTCGAATTCCTTGTTGTGATACTCGGCAAACCTGCAACTCATAGACACTAGAGAAAGATTGGTTATAGATTTTATGTGGGGGCTGCCTGAGCAAAGTAGATCCGAGAAGTGTCAACTCCCTTGGTGGCTGTCAACCCGCGTGTGATAAGATAATAATGATAAAATACAAGATAAACAAATAGCATGCAAGTTGATAAATAAAGGAACCTGACCCCGCAGGTGTATAGATGGTGCTATTGATCTTATTCTGAACACAACCTGCAACAAGAACCACGCTACGTGAACTAACGAATCATGAGCAGAGTGTCATGGGGATTACAGTGTCGTTACAAGGACATCATGAGGATACAAATGATAAATAAGAAACTAAGAATTCAAAGCAGCATTTTCACAAATTTTCTAACTTTTTCTTCCCCTTGAAATATGGGGGAAAACCCATATTTATAGTTTAATGGTGAGGTTAGAATGCAGGTTAAAAGATACTCAGGGTGAAGTAAAGTAACCCTAATTAAAAGAGGTGATGTGATTCAACGGGGCTCACAATTTGACTTATAGTAAAGAAAAAGATAAGGATGTGATATGGAGGTGAAAGATGAATGCCATGATTAGGTGAAATAATAGTATTCTCATTTTTGAATTTTAAGAGTGGAATGTTGGATGGGTGCATTATTGCCCATGTTTTGCATTAATTTTGAGATGTGACAATATTTGGATTATTAAATGGGTATGTAGAACCTATTAATTAATTAAGACCATGAATTAATTAAAATGTATATGGATGGGATTTAGAACAAAAGAAAAGCAGGAGGAGATGTAAATGTGGGATGACGGAGAGGGGTTACACCCAAAAATAGGTGTCTACATTTTGTGCAAGATATTTGGCTCGTATAATTTTAGTCCACGGATGTGCTTCCTCTAGGAGTCTCCAACCCATCTTAGTTATGATGGTTGTATTCATTGTTTTAATATTTTTTATACCGAGTCCTCCCTTCTTCTTATGAGTACATACTTTTTCCCAAGCAACCAAGTGGTATCAATTCTTCTCCTCCATTCTTTTCTAAATAAAGCATTTTTGAATTGTGTGGGCATAGATTTAACATAATAACTCTATGAATAGAATAATTGGGAAGTCACCTTTCTATATTATGTACGAGACAAGTCCACAAGGAGTTGTGAGATTTTATGCAAGAAGATGGATATAATACAAAAATTGAATACTTCACCCAATACATGAATGATGTGCTCAACCAAGTACACAAATAGTTGGATCATAGTAATGCATAATGCAATGAGTGTACAAATTTGAGAATGAGACACTTGAAGTTTGAGGTTTGAGATTTAGTGCTTTTGATCCTACAAAAAGAGAGGTTCTTATAAGGAATGCATTATGAATTCAAACAAAATAATATTGGACCTTGTAGAGTCCTAAATAAATTTGTGTAAAATGCATATGAGGTAGATTTGTTGGAAGGGCTATAAATTTTCCCATATTCAGTGTTAGCGGGTACATACCTTTATTTTGAGGGGCATACTAGTGAAGAAGAAGAACATGGAAAAGTATAATGAAGACGCCAACTACAAAAATAAAGGCATAAGAAAATTGAAGATATTATGGATGATCATGTAGTGAATTAAACGGGTAAAAAGAAGCATGTGGAATATTTGGTGTTGACATATAAAGAATTATAATATGCATATTGACTTAATAAAGCATAAATTATTAGACTTGGTCATTCCATTGAATACCTTCATAATATATAATTAAGCACGAGCTCAAGTTTCTTCTTACCAAGGTTTTATGATGTGGAATATTTTGTGTTCATAAGAAATATTACATCACCCAAAAATATTTAGAGTTAGTGAATAAAGACTTGTTCAATGCCATGTCACTCTTAGACATGACACACTAAAATGCCATAGTTTTTTTTGACTTTTAAAACGTAAGCACAACTAAATATTTCAGATTTAATGTATATTGCATAGCTATATTTTGCAAATTTCTAAACAAACAAAACCTTCCAAATGCAGACATTGAAATAAAAAAAAATCTCATAGTTTCATTATGATTTCAAAATGATAATCTTACAATATTCTTGCAACAATGAAGGAAAAATTCCTTAGCAAATGACTTAAGTTTACAATAACATCAAATACAAAAGATAGGTGTTTTACAAGAAGGTAAAAGCTTCACAAAGCCACATTTATTTACAAAATGAAAGTAATGCCCTCAAAATATGAGGATGACCAAGAGGGCTAAGATGGCAAAGAGGCTCTAACTATCTCCAAACTTGAGTGTTCTTCCAAGGATGTTGAAATAAGAGACGAGGCTTATTTACCACCCAACCAATAGGCATCATCACATGCTTTTCCATGGTTGGAAGCCATGCTAGCCTCCCCCAAGCCCATGGGAGAGAGGAACAAACTTCCACAATGTGCACAAGTAAAATGGGGATAAGACACAACAAGAAACACATAAGACCATTTAACCACTTAGACATACTACACATGGTAAAACAACAACATGAGGAGAACAAGGTTAACCTCACAATGGGGAAGAGAAGAAATAGGATGCCCAAATCAAAGGTGTCCAACCATAGGAGCACCAAAAAAATCATGTTTACAAACTCCTTATTCCTCCTAATCATTCATCCTCCTTATTCCTCCTTTATGTCATAGAAATCCTTCTTGGGAGGATTTTCAAACCCAAAAGGGTTTCCTCACCAAGAATGGGGAAAGGTTCAAGCCATATGAACCTTTCTCCCACCTCAAACCATATGAGGGGATGAGAAGGGACCTTCATGGATTGACCAACAACCACGAGGTTTGAGAGGGAAATCCCTCTCTCTTCCCCTACATTCTCAAAAAACCATCAATCCAAATGATGGTGGAGAGAAAACAAAAGAAAACAACAAGTAACAAAACAAACAAACTACATTCACCATACAAATTTACAACACATCATTTCACACACATCATTTTATTTACTAATGCATAGATAATAAGATAGGCACAACTAGGAAAGAAAAGGATTAAGAATCCTACCTCTACAATGCTTTCCAAGACTCTAAGTTTTTCCCTTGTCCAACCAAACCTCCAAGCTCCCAAAATTCTCCAAGTTCTCCAAAAAAAAAGAGTAAAGAAGACCCCTTCCTTCCACATGAGGAAGAATAAGAAGAGGAACCCAAAATTTTCCTCACCAATGGGAAGGTGACAAGTGTCACTCCCTCTTCTCTCAAGAGTCAAAGATTTCAAAAACCAAATAAGTAAGAGTAAACTCACCTTTTAGCCCTTATCACCCAAAATACTAAAAACTAAAATAAAACAAAGTGGAGCAACTTTTAACAAATACACACAAACCAACCATCTTACATGGATGGTCACTAAGGAGGGAAAAATGGGAGGGAAACTCCCTCCAAACCTTGGAAATAAGCCCCCCTACCTATTAGGTAGGGTCCAAGGGCCCATTTTCATGCTAAGGGAACTCCCAAACTCAAAAGAGGTCCCTAAAAATGCCCAAAATAACCCAATTTCGGGTTTGGTATGCTTGGGCACAAGGGTAGAGGGTGTGGGGTCCACCCAAGGTTCACATGTGGTCCTTAATCCCTTCTACCAACACACACACACTTACCCAAAACCATCACTTAAATTAAGATGAGATCATTAAACCCCTAAGCTAGTTTACTTAATAAAACACACCCTAAACTTAATTAATTTTACAAGACATAAATACATTACAATTGAGGGTTCACCCATGGTGCCCAAATAAATACACATATTCTAAGGCCTCAAACATTTAGCATGGTTAGGATTCAGCCCGTGGGCCGCTCGTGCACAATTGCGTAGCTGCCCTAAAACCAATGCTCTCCTATACCTATCACCTGCACACTCATTACACACACTAACCGCATCTATCCAATATAATAAACATCATTTACACATCACAAATTTGATCAAACTTATAATGTCCTAACATTATTAAACAATTGATAGTGCAATGCATACAATTATACACATAGTTTGCCACGAATCATCCACAGATAAAATTACAACGACATACACTTGGGCTAGCATGAGATTACCATTATTAAATCCATAAAACTATATCATTAATCAAATCAACCACCATAAACAACATCTAACCAATGAATATCACTATCATGTACCCCTGTTAGTGTCATCAACATCATAAGAAATATATCAATATACGAATCTAGTCCAATTGGCGCTACGCGCCAAAAATACCATAATATCCATGAGGATAAATAACATAGCAAAATGTCGAAAATCTAACAAAGTCTCAATCAAAACATTTCTATGCATAAAGGAGCCAACAGATAACTGGAGCTATAAAAACGTGGGCACTACACACACAAAAACCATACCTTAGATATTTTGTATGGAATAATATCCAAGCTACGACGGCTTAACCAAGCCTCACAAAACTACGAGGCTATGCAATATTACCCATGCCACATAAGATTACATGTGTCATGTAAAATTAACCTTACCTAGATGCAAAGTTAGATGCATCGTAACTCTATGCATCGTTCCTTTTTGTGAAACACTATTCTTATGCACTGAATCCATTAAAAACATCACTGATATTAAAAGGTTGTTTGATGTCGTGATATACCCTTGAGGATTATAAACACTATTAATACTATAAAGCCTTGAATTTGTGTGAAACCACTCCCATTTTCTATAATGATGGCATTTAGGTATGACAAGATCTCATGTCAAAATTTATATGATTGAGGGAGGCACATGTGTTTCTTGATCCATCCTTCATGAACAATTACTAACTGAATGATATGATTGAGATATATCCAATAGAGGAAATCTTCATGAGCATATCAATGACAATTAGAGACATTTTGAGGATTAAATGTAAGGCATCTTTACTTAAAAATATATTTTTTCTCTCATAAAAGATTCTACAAATTCTATTAATAGAAGGGATATGCAGGAATGTAAGGCATCTATCCATCCATTCAATGAGTGTGGTATTGGATTATAATGTAAAGTTCCCAATTTTAGCCACATGTGGTTCTGTAAAATCTTTGTAATGTGTTGGCAAGAAAATTTTTTGATGGGACAAATTGGTGGGTTGTCACCAATGCTCTGGTACTAGGTCCCTCTGCTTGAATGGGGCAGCTCCATTATTGTGTGCAAGCAAAAATAAAATTTTGTTTTTGACCTAGAGGTTGGGGATCCAACAGACACACTCAACTACACTTGCAACAAATGCTTGCAATTTATGCAAGGGAGGAATTTGCTAGGAAGGTGGGGAAGTAGGAGTGGGCAATCAGGAGAGGGATTAATAGTGCAAGTACAAAAACTCATATTCTTGCAGGGATTAATCAGAGTAGTTAACACACAAAATTAGAAAGAATCGCAACCTTGTTATTTATTTCAAGACAAGATGAAATCATGAATAACAAAATCTAATATATTTCACTCATCCAGAAAAGCATGAAACTCCTTTATTTATTGACATATTGGAAAAGTTGTACATTGAGATAAATAAAAGAACATATAAGAAGGAAAATGGAGGAAGTAATTATCTCTTGCTTATTTTAAGTAGTAATAAACCCGTGAACATACACAATTGACAACCCTTTGAAATAGGGAAGTCATTACAATTTATAGATCTTAGAAAGACTCTTCACCTACCGCCCACATGACCTTTCATTTGTCTTTTACAACATGTGACGCTATTAAGAAATCTTCATTTAGTGCTCAAAATATTGTGAAGGTTGGATTAATATTATACTATATGAGTTTATTATACAATGGTAAATGTAATAAACTATTGTAAATTAGTTTCTTATAAAACAACTAATATTTGTTAGTATGAGTTGTTTGGGTGAGATTTGGTTGTTAAACCAAACTCACATGAATATTTTTTTGTGAAGAGTATTGTTAAAACAATTTCCTATATTATAGGAGCATTATCTCCTATATATAATTGTATTGTAATACAATAAAATGAACACAAAAAATTAATGTTGAATATTATATCATTGTTGTGTAATGTGTACCTCTATTTTCAGATTCTTTGTGTTCCTAGGAATAAAATTAAGTCCCCTTTTTATTAATTGAGGGTGAATTATTACATTATCAACTATAGTCACATAAGACAAAAGAGAATAAGATGAAATATGAATAAGAAAAAATGAAAGTGCAAACCCTCTAAGGAAGAGAGTGGGGAGAGAAGAGAGAGAGAAATACTCAGATAGAGTCAAGGCACTTGTCGATTCTTCTTCGCTCTTAAGTGGAATTTTGTTAAGTACCTCTGGGAAGATATCCACTCCTTTGAATTCCCTGTTGTATCTAGTTGTCGTAGGTGTAACTTTCTCGGCTCGAGGAACATGAAAAAAATTCAATGACTTGATCCAATTATCTGAAATGTCATTGATGTTTTTACAATTTGTGAACCAAGATTGATGTTTCTTCACAATAATTGATATCATGGCCCTTATCTTGGTAAGGGAATCTAGTGTTTCCTTGTTGAAGGTAAAAGGATTAACAGCTTCATGTTTGAAAATTTCTTTGAAAGGCTGCAACAAGTCATTAGCAGAGGTGTTTTCATCAATCGCAAGCACTCCAAGCTTTTGTATCTAGATGTTAACATCATTCTGCATCTTTGAAGCACGTTCTTCATTAGAATCCAACTCTTCCAAAGCACAGTTCATCATCTCATACCAGGTGACCAAAGTTTTGGCCCATACTTGTAATAGATATTCAGATGGAGAGTTGAACACTTTCCTGTTGATCAATACTTGGGAATGAGCTTTCCACATCTCTACCACTAGTGGGTACACTTGATCCGTTTGTTCTTTTTCCTTCTCAATTTCATCCCTTGTTATTTGAACCTTGGTGACTATCACACACACTTATTTGAACAATGAGATCATCTCCAGTAGCAACACTTTCCCCTTTTACATGATCTTGTTCACCCATTTGTCATTCGTTCGTCCTTGCATGGTGAAATCGTGTGTCTTTCGAATGGAATCCAAATCAAAGCTACTGATGGGAGCAACTTATTCAATTGGAAGAGATGAAGAGGAATTTGGGCCCATGAAATTTTACACGTACAAGGTGAACATTTTCACATGATCTTCCAACTGATCAATCTTTTCTTTGTACTTTTGATTCCTCATGAGAAGACTAGTGGAAGATTCCTTGAACAAATGTGCATCTCCCTCATGAAGTGTTGGGCCTAGGGGGATGGTGCTCATCTCATAGTCAGTTAGGGTAATTTCTTCAATGGGTTTGATTACTTTAGGCCGTACTACCTAAACATATTGATTTTCCGAAGCACCGCTCAAGAAGCGCGAAGCTGCTTGGGTCAATTTTCTTTTTTTTTTCTTTGACCATTAAAGTAATAGTTGAGAGGTCAGGGACTGCCACCTATTACACTATGCGGGCTTCTATTGTGATCATTTCTTGCACCCAAGGAAATATCTCATTTGTCTCTAGATTGGCATTTAGCAAGATTGGCGTCTCATGCTTAGCATGATGAGGAATATCTTTTGCAAGTGGGGCCAGTGTGACAGCGGATGATGAGAAAATTTGGGATTATTGAGGGGCTGAGAGATGAACCAGATCAATTTATCCTTCCTCTAAATCAACCACAAGGTCCTTTGTTATTCTTAACTTCTTATGCAGCCTTCTGATGTGAGGGGCATCTTGTTCTACTATCTTTTTCTTCGAGATTTCTCCCGAGTGAGTTGAGATGGAAGATTTTTCCATGGCCGTAGAAGAGGAATGAAGAGATGTTTGTTGTTGGATATTTGGGAAGTTACTTGATGTAATGAGGGTAGCTCTCTTCCTTTTGAACCACTCTTTTGATCCTTTGATGATCGCCTCAGTCCGCTCATTTATATCCCCCGACTCGCGAATGCTTCAAGACACCTGCAGAAGTGGTGAGACTTTTATTGTTGGATATTATAAGTCATATATCTTTGTGCCATCATCTTGGATACCATATTCATACCAATCAAGCTTGAATCCTCTCATTTTCTTGATTTTTGTCCTCTTATGATCACACTCTCGAACTTCAAAATCATCGCCACAATTCACCCAATAGCCTTTGACCTGTGGGACATGGTGTGAGTCAGGTAGGTGAAAAGTGTCCTACCCTTAGAGTGTATGAGTACATGTTTGTGGGAGAGATGGAAACTTCCATGTTAGCAGCCTCGTGAGTAATTCTTCAAGATAAAATCCCTAGATAAGTAGGGAAAGTAATCAACTTTTTATCACGATTTCTCAGCTTACTATTGATATAAAAACACTGCGTACATAGCTCGATCAACATGATCCTATCACGGATTTAGAGCAGAAACCTTCATGGAGAAAATTCAAAACTAGATACTGAAATGTAGGAAAAGGTTGAAAATTGTATGAAATAAAACCCATAGATTTTGATTAGAGTAGCAGCCTGCAGAGACATCTTTGACTGAGTGCACCCTTCCAATAGTCTAACAATAAACATTGTGAATGCATCGTTCAGTTTGGAAAAGTGTTGGTTGCTCTCTTTCAAGACCAGGTGCGGATACTTCTTGTATGAAGGATCCTTATAAGAAACAATTAGGTCAAGTTTCAAGCCCTTGAATGGTCTTGTTCTCACCAGGGCATAGACTAGGTATGAAGTCATGAAGAACTTTTTGGAAGCTGGCACTTGAAGCAATTGATGATGAAAGTTTTCGTTGATATTTTCCCCCAATCTATCATCTTTCTACCCTCAACGGTTGTGAGAATGAACAATGCCATCCAGTCATCAAAATATCTTGTTGTTTCTTCTCCCATTATCTAGCTTAGGAGAATGATGGCATTTGAGAAGCCCTCATGGAATTCATTTCCGGAGAGAGACTTCAGTATATGGGAGGGATTTTTACCTTGCTTAAACCATATATGAGAGTGATGCCTTGGATATATGACTCGGTCTTATACCACCCACATGATGCAAACTCTTTTGTGATCACTACCATGTTGCTCCATATGGGAATTTTGCATGCATTAAGAAATTGCCTTGGGGGTGAGTACTGTTAGGACCAAGTTATCATCAACTCTGATGGTTCGGGTGTTTGGCTCATAGTGATGAGATCATACCAACACTGACTCTACACTTTCAATATACATGAGGTGGCCACCTGTTACATACATTTTTCTTGTGTATACCTTATCCTCCACGGGTTCCATGGGTCCACCTAACATTCTGCTCTTGAGGTCCTCCAGGTCCATATGGGTGATATCACCGTCACCCACACCTAAGTAGTCTGATGACATGGCTGAAATAGGCTTGAGGATGGAAAAATTAAATTTTTTATTGATGAAAAGCAACAATATGAGCCAAAATGAAGATGACAACAACTTTTTAAACTCAAAATTGGAACTTTCATTTTTTAGCCTTCAGGATCTAGGAGCTACTATTTTAGAAAATATTACTTTTTTGTCTTGGAATTAATTTTTTAGAACCCTCAACATGCTTGGAACACTCTTACATATGTTTATTTTCCATTTTCAAGCACTTAATATTTTTTATAAAGTTGTTTTTTGCTTTTATTTTTTTCGGCCTAAATTGTCTAGTTTGTCATCTTGGTCGTTTTCTAAGTTTGCTACTTTGAAGGGTTTTGTTATTTTAAGAAACTTTCTATTTATAGTAAGTACAATCTCCAAGCACTTACTATTTTTTAGAAACTAATCTTCCACACCTTGGATTGATGAAAAATCATCTTCTCTGGAATAGGTTTGTCTTCTAGATGTTGTGCTCAAAATTCTAGCTCGAACTGTTCGCCCAAATGACGAGAAATTGAAAAAGCGGGAACTAGGGAAAAAATATAGGGTTTTATGGCATTAAAAATCAGGGTCACCTCTAGTTATTCTATTTCTTGCTTCTTGTAGGCACCTGGGAGAGAGAGAGGGGCCGTGAAAATCTCATCCAATTCTAATTATCAAGTTCGAAGATATGAGTTTTCCATGTTTTTGGCTATTGAGTCAATCTGGCAAAAAATGGGCATGGTGTCTAGAAAAAAAAGAAATTTCTTGGGTGATTTGCAACATTTAACATAGAGGAATGAATAAAAAATGGAGGAATTGAGGAGGGCAATGGTTTTAATAACTTTCTTTTAGTAGCAACTTTCTCGAACACACACGGAGAAGAAACACAATAGTTATGTTTTTTTACAAATTTAGATTTTTAAATCTTCTTGGGCTTGGGTGCATTTTTGTGTCCCAACTATCCCAAGGGTATGGGATAGTTGGTGCAAGAAATTTCACCATCTTCTTAGCTTTACAAGTGATGGATGGAGATTGGTTGATGGAGGAGGGAGAAAAATCATTCAAAAAGCCCCCGGGGCCGAAACTAAGTGATATAGAGGACCTGGGCAAGGGCTAGGCTTGGGAACATTTTTGTTTCCAAAATAATCCAAGGGGAAGGGATAGTTGGTACAAGAAAATTTTCCCTCACCTGGTGAGGACAAGTGGAATTTCATGATTTGACAACAAGGAGGGCTGAGAATGAGTGCAAAAGGGCTTAATTGGCAAGTTTGGGCTTCATCAGGGTCACATGATGATCCAAAGGCTATCTTGGGCTTGGGAACATTTTTGTGTCCCATTTATCCCAAGGGGATGGGACACAAAATTACACCATCACCTTGTGATGACATGTGTCCACCTTTAAATTTGGCTGAGTCCCGAAAGCATACCTTGGAGAGCAACTTGACAATGAAGTTTTTAGAAAATCTAGAGATCTTTTCATGAACTTATTTATATGAATTTAACTAGAAACATAATTTTGAAAAGAATGGGATAGTCCTCATGCTTTTATTTTCCTTCAATCTCCCTAAAAATATAATTTTTTTTAGGACTGCATGTTGTGCATGCTGAAAACAGATCGTGGGAAGAAATTCATTTGCCTTATGAAGAATATGAAATTACCATTATTTAGAACATTGAATTAAGTTTCCATTTATATCTTTTTTGACCTACAAATTTTTATGGAGCTTCCAGAATTACTTCCTAAAGCTCATGGGTTGTTTTGAACTACAAGCTCCTTTGCCTTCAAAAACCTGCTAACCTTCAAATATTTTCTAATTATTCATAAACCACTTGCAAAATGTTCTTAACTTCTTGATATCACCTCTAATGAATGTGAGCCTTCAATTCTATTTTGGGGGTTGTGCACTAGTCCTAGAAAGGCTAAAAATAACCCTTCTACACTCATTAGAGAATGTGCCTCGGAAAGTATTACATCAAAAGAACTCCATGATCTTGATTTTACATTTCAAACACTTAGGAAAGATTGGTATGACATAGATGAGCACTTGAAAGGGTAGGATAGGCCTAACACAAAGGGAAAAAGGATTCGAAGACATGCTTAGGAAGGCTTGCAAGCAAAAAAAATTACACTAAGGTAAAGTTGTCATGTTTTCATGTTGAATTTTGCCCTTGCAAAAACACAGGATAACACACTATTTGTAAATTTAGATAGTTCATAGGATTAGTATTATAAGAGTATTTCTTATATATTCTTGCAGTACGATGGTCATTAGAGTGTAATGTCATCGTGCCTAAGTCTATAATATTATTTCCCTACATTGATAGAATAATATTTTGTTGTTTCTTGGTAAGAGTTACGCATGTGATCTTTCTTTAGGGAGGTGCACAATCTAAGTCATCCCTTCATTGGGATTCCCAACCGTGAATACATTATATGTCAAATATTAGGTTAGTATGATTAGTTTCAGTCTTGTTTGATTATAGACAAGAAGTCTAAGGTGTAGGTTTGGTTAGGTTCACCTCTTATTCTATTTAATATACAAATGTTTATTATGTGTGGCTCTAGTAGTGATAGGATATGCTCAGTACTAGTTTTATATATTTATTTTTGTGGGGTAGGAAATAATATCCCTAATCATCACAATTATTTCAATGTATTATTTTATCTTATTTTGGATAAACTTATGGGGTTGTCAACTGAGTCCACCACCTACACAAATAAATTAAATATTCTTAAAGAAAAGTAACGAGTCAAGAATGTGAGTACACGAGTTTTCAAACACATAATATGAGATCCCACTTATTATATCATATATGTCATATGATGATCCCAATTTATTTCCTTGTCATGAGTATCCCATATACCAATATACAATCAAACTATGTGATAAGATTGGTTCATATATTTTTAATGAATACTCCCTTTGCCTAACAAACATATGTTCTACTTCCACTTGGAAAATAGATTAGGTACAAACATCAAACATATTTACAATGAAAAATAGTTTCCAATCACTTATTTATTGATTTGGGTTGTGGTTAAATATTTTGGTTACATGTAAGACTCAAGGTTGTACTACCATTTTTTGTCCCTAATTTTGAACTTAGGTGAAAAATTGAGTCGACCAAGCAAATCTAGCCACAACCATTATGTATTAGAGTTGTCATTGATGTCAAATCCATTGACGGTAAATGGTGTCATGGTGTCATATGATTCTTCATGAGGTGTCAGTCAAAGGTCAAACATGAAGGTTGATTGGTAGTGTCATGTTTGGTGATGGTCTATGAGGTTCTGGATCATGATTTAAAGTGTATGGTCATAGTTTGAGTCTTACTGAGTTGATTTAAGGTTAGTATGAGGTCCATCATGGTGAATGTGATGTGTAAAAGGTGTCCAAATGTTTGTATGAGGTCATCAAGGTCAATTCATGTGATGGCATTGGTTGTAGTAGTCATTCTAGGCATATTCCTAGTCCTAGAGCATGCAAAATGAGTTGGAGATATGAGTTTTGGAGCTGATCAGTAATGGTGAATCATGGTAGCAGTATCGTGAAACTATATATGGAGTGTAAAATGACTATTAGGTCATTTTATAGAGGTATAGTGCATGTATGTGGCCCTTGGGAAGCAAAACAGTGGAGACAAGTTAACTTAACACATGTAAGTCATTGTGGATAGAGAGTTCTAGGAATATTAGAGATAGATAATGATTATGCATACTTAGAGGATATTTTCATGATTCTTAATGACAAGTTTCAGGTCAAAGTGAAGAATATTTTGTAAGATACATCAATTTTGGCAAAACTGGGTTTTCTAGAGTATGTTTTGGTGCTAAAAATGGAACTTTTATGCTCATTGTGAATTGTATAATTTGCATTGGACCCAATTGTTTTGGGGGATGTTTTTCCACTGAGATAATAAGATTTTAAAAAAATAATGAGGTTGTTTTATTATCACATTTTTATGAACGATCGTTAAGAAAATAAGTTACTTTGAAACCCTAGTTAAACACTAGCTCAAAGTGACTTGGAGGAAATTGGGCATACAGAATATGTTTTGATTCCTTTAGAAAAATTAATTATTGGAGGTTACATAGGAATCCTCCAGGTTTCTATAAACGTATGGTAGTGCTTGTGATTGTATTTGGGCCCCACTTAAAAAGACAATTTTCTGAAGATGTTCAGTTTGTGGCAAAATTCTCAAAAGAAGGTATAAAATAAATTGACATTCGTTTTATCTTAGTAGTTGTATTATATTTCCATGATAGTTTCAGATCATGATTGAGGTCCTAGAGGGAAAAGTGTGCCCTATTTATGAAGACTGATTTTTGGGGCAGTTTGGAAATTTTTTTGGTAAAAGTGGATTTTTAAGAGCTATATGTGGAGTTAAGGCTTGGTTAAAGTTTTGTTGTTATCCTGGTTCCAAGATATTTCTAATGACATATAAAACTTGTTTTTTTAATATGAAATGAAATGAAACATTTTAATGACGTCCACGAGACTGAAGAGTCTATGGGACCACAAAACTGAGATTTTTAATCTAATTTCAGACTCCTTTCAATATCAACTCTCCGGCTATGAATCTTGAGAATGAAACCCACGGTCGCCTGAAGCTTTGTTCCTTTGAAGAGTTCCTCTAGTCCGTCCACCTTTAGGTTATTTTCGTACTGGATACGAATATCATCATATACCGAACACTCCATGATGAAATGCCATTCTATCTCAATGACCCCTTTGCTGCAGAAAATACAAATTCTCGTTTCCCAATCTTCCTTTGGAATAGTCCATCTACCAATTTCGCATCGAATATGGTGTGATCCGGTCATTAACTGTGCCACTATAATCCTTGCTTTTCCCTTGATAGCTTCCCCTAGATAAGCTTTTTCATCATACTCCCCAGTGGGATTGAATTCTCTGATATAATGTGCTTTCTTTCGACCAATTTGTCCCATCCACATGGCAGTCTTGAACTTTTCTATCACATAATTTTTTATTTCCCTATTATTATTAGGACACTCTTGCAAGTTGATGCCCCATTTTTTCATCCATTTATTATTTTGTTTCATCCAAGTTTTCTTTCTACGCTCCAAAGTATCGTCCACAATTATTTTGGGCCAGCAAAGATTGTCCATGCTTTCAACTTTTTTCAAATAATATATCATCTGAGATATTGCCAAAGCTTCCAATGAGGAAGTACCTGCTTTAGCCAGCAGGTTCTCATAAGGAACAGTTGATTTGACTTCGAGAGAGTGCTTGTGATTAGATGTTTATGGATTCTTTCTATCTGTCTCCACCCGTGATTTGACATGCTACTTCCTCAAACCTCACAGCCATAGAGAAAAACCAGAGTGACCAACAAACCAAAAAGGGTTTTCTTAGTTTTCCAATCCCAAAGTTCAACTTTCCTACACCTGTTTTAAAGTAGGTAAGATGCTTTCCAACCTCCATGAATCATTTTTTCTTTACAAGTCTCCTAGCTAATCTTGTGGTGAAAGTCAATCCCAAGATATTTGTATTCGGTGACTATTTCCAAAGGGCTCCCCTCAAAAATAAAGTAAATTTGTCTCTCTTTCCTTTTCAAGAAGAAAATTATGATTTTTGTTTTGCTAGTGTTCACTTGCATCCTGAATTCTTGGCAAAAGAAATCTAGTGCTTTTAGTTGTTCCCTCAATCCTTGGGCTGTTTTTGAAATTAGGATAAGATCATCAGCATATAGGAGTAACTTCACCGCGTAACTTGCTAATTGTATACCTCCTCTCTCAGTTTTATTTAACCATTTCTCAAGCTTGTCAATGTATAGACCAAATAAGGTGGGAGAAAGAGGGCAACCTTGCTTGACACTAATGTCACTACTGAAACATTCAGACATACCTTCTATGGTTCTGATTTTAGCTCTGACCTGCTCATACAGCCTATGAATTGTTGCTCTAAACTCATATGGAATCCCAAGTTCCTCCATCCTGTTCCAAAGTTTGTTTCTAGGTACTGTGTCGAAAGCTTTCCTGAAATCAACAAAAAAACAAAAAGCTTCTTCTCCTTGGGTGTCCCAAACCTTTTCAATCAAATGCCTAAGAGTGATGCAATGGTCAATTGTTGAGTGTTTGGGTCGGAATCCTGCTTGCCCTTTTACTCTTTTACCCTCTCTTTCGGCCCAAATGCTAATTCTCTGTTCTATCATGCCTCCAAAAAGTTTACCAAGAAGAGGATTGATCATAATGGTGTGATAATTAAACGGATTATTAAGGTCACCAATTTTAAATAAAGGAATAACAACACTAGTCATCCACTCTGTCGAAAAATCCATTCTTATTGACATTATTAAATATTTTTCTAATGTGTGGTGTGAGGACCTCAGCCCCCCATTTTATAAATTCATCCTGTAGACCATCAATGTCTTATGCTTTACCACTCACTAGATTCTTTATGCCATGCTTGATGTCTTCTGTCGAAAAAAGCTCAGTCGAAGTCTTGATTATGGGAGGAATATCTTTTTGTTGGGAATGCTCATATAGGGTCCTTGCATATTCTAACCAACGAGCACCTGTGATATTATTTTCTATGTATTTTTTCTTTTGTTGTAATTCCCTCCAAAAACCTTTGGGGTTATGTTTTCCAAGAGAAATTAATTCTATCCTTCTCTTGCTCACATAGCTTTCTTTTTTGTGTTGTACCAGTCTCTCATAAGTATTTTTATTTTCTTTGTTCATCTCACTTTTCTTCAAAGCTCTCTTGGTAGCTTTACACTCTTCATCATACCACGGGTTTTCCGGAAAAGTATTTGCCGCTCCCTTTATAGGCTTAGATCTTTCACAAGCACTTAGAGCCTTTTGGATTAAAGATATCAGCAAATTACTTCGTACATAACCACCCATTCCCTTAGGTGTCATGTTCTCTATATCCTTCCTCATTATCTGAAATTGTTGTTTAAGGGTTGCAACAAAGATTTCCTGATTTCTTTATTTAGAATGATTTTTCCTTGTTTTTGAGATGCCTTTTGCATGTGATGAACCTGATTTCTTTGTTGCTGATTGAATACTGTCCTGAGCTTTATCAAGAGAGGACAAAGATCCGATTTTAGTTCGATAGGACAATCTCCAATTTCAAATTAAAGCAGCATGGAGATAGAACTTTGAGAATAGATTACATAGTCTACTACACTTTGACCATTGTATGTTTTACAAGTGATATTGTCTGATCTAGGCCAAGCCCTCATGCCATTACAAATGACCATGTTGTATAAGCTACATAGGCCTAAAAGCTCAACCCCAAAGTGACTCACCCCTCCATTACCGTCTTGAGATAATCTTTCCCAAATCTGATTCTCTTCTTCCTTAAACCATAATGGATTGTCTTCACCTCCTTCTAAGCTGATACACTGAAGAGATTGATTATTTGTAGTGCTCGCATTGAAATCACCAAATAAAATTATTTCTCCAGATAAACTGAAAACATAAATGTCTTTTTTTATTGAAGTGTATGGATCTTCACTATCTAGTTTTCTTCTCTTATATGTCTTTGAACCTTTCGGTGCAAAGTAATAAGCAACCAATCTTATTTTTATCTTTCCATCTGTTATTTTTAGCCATATGTATTGCTTATTTGGATCTTCCTTTTAAATTTTGACAGTTTCAAGCCATATTTCCTTGATTAGCACTGTGATTCCACCGTGACCTTTCCTTGTTTCATTCCCTTCGTTCCAAACTGAAATTTTCTTGTAGCCTTCAAAATCTAGAACCTTACATCCTTCGTGCTCATGAGTTTCTGTAAGAATAATAATATCTTTCCCCTTTGTTATGGGCCCCAAACCCGGTCCTCTTCTCCACGGATATCCTCTGCAATTCCAACTTACTATGTGCATGAATTCCTGTGGGGCCCCTAATTCCTATTTCTTATTCGATAAATGATCGCTGATTTGGGCTTTCCCATTTCTCATTTGTGCCCTTTTTCCTGCTTCCCTTGCTTTTCTCACTTTCTCCCATTCTTTCCTTCAAACTTCTTGTTGAGCGAATGTCAAATCCTCGTCTAGATATGTGTGTGTGCGTCTAAGAAGTCCCTTGTTTTTTAAAATAGTATGTTTTTCTTCTATTTTTTTCATGACAACTCGCACGTGGCTGTCCTTTCCTCCCTCTGTTCTCCTACCAATCATATTTACTTGTTGTATGTAGCCTATCCACTCCAATTTGTCTTTAAGAAAGTCTCTTGCCAATATGTCAGTTCTCTCTTTTTCACCAAAGTCTTTTGGACCCTTGATAATAAAATTTACTGCTCTATCTTGTTGTTCTTTCTCTTCTTTTATCTGTGTTTTGATGTGTTTCTCAATGAATTTCCTTTGTTCATTTGATGATCCACTTACTAATTGTGACCAAGTTTTGGCTTCTTCTATCCAATATTTTAGTTGATTTTCTTTTATTTCCATGTTTTTAATTGCTGATTGGATCTCATTTATCTGTATTGTTTCCTTCCCTTTTGCCATTTCAGGGATTTTTTCTCCTCTTGTTTTCATATGTCCTAGATCTTGTTTTAGCATGGTTAGCTCTTGTTGTCCTCTTTCTATGAGGTTTTGGAGGTTTAATACCTGTTCTTTGAGAATTTTATTTTCTCTTTCCAACCTGTATCTAACTTCTGTAAGTTCTTTCCTCTCACTGTTTTCTTGCAATCTCTGATTTTATAAAATTCCAAGCCTTTCTTTCATGTTCATGAGCTCATTCACATACAATTCTGAAGACCACAATAGAGGGGTTGAAGTAGGACTGTATAGGTATTTAGGATCCTAGACTGCGTCCTCTCATTCTTCTTTGTATGTTGTAGTTATGTCTGTTTTGTTTGGCTTTGACTCCTTTTTACTATCCTTCTGACTTGATTGTTTTCCTTCCATTTTATATTCTCTGAAAAAGAAGTTCTCTTTGTTGTTTGTTGTCTTCGGTAAAATAAAAGTGAGGTTTTTCTTTTGGGTTCTTCTTAGTTTTTTGGCCTGCCTACGTCGTAGGATCCCCTTGTACTATTTTACATTCACAAAACCAACTTTTTAGTTGTACCCGCTGTATGATTTTGAGAGATTTGTACATTTCCTAAAAAATTATTTTCTATTGTTGTATGTTGTATGCAATGGAAAGTTGCACAAGCTATGGAATGATGCAAAAGAACCTCAAAGCTTTGCTTTACTCATCCATGCACCATATGATTAGAGCTAAATAAGAAACTATCTATGCATATATAAATTTGAAACAAATATTCAAACCCTAACATATATACTACTCTCTACTCTATGAAAGCTTAATGAAAGTGAACCTAGTTAGATTCTAAGCAATCAAATTGTGTGTTGTTTACTTCATGAGGGTAAATGAATCTCACTAAATGGCTACATGGCCAAGTTTAGCTATTTCATTACTAACCTACATGGGTGCAAGATGAAGCTATTTTAATGGTGGATGACCCAAGATCAAATGTCTTATTAGCTTGGCTAATGCAAATGAGCTCTTAAGCTTTTTTAGGCTTGTTTTGGCTTTAGCTTATGTAAAGTTGTAGTTTTTGAATGGGTAGGCTTAGCCTTGTATTTATAGTTTTCCAAATGGAAGAGTTTGAACTTCGGTTGCATGTGAGACTAAAGCTCAAAAATCACTTTTAGATTAGATTAGGATAAACATGCTTTAGGCTTAGTTAAGCTAGGATTAGGCTAATTAAACTTGATTATCAAGTGATTAGAGACTCGTTGAGAGTTGGGAGGGGTCTGGATAACCAATTGTGACTGATAGATGGTCTACGAAGCCAATAGAAGTGGTATAGATAGAACTAGGGAGGTTCTGAATGGTCGAAAGGAGGAATGTTTAGCTAATAAGAGAGATATTAGCCAAATAAGCTGATTATAGGAGGAATAGGACCGAAAGAGTGTCGTGAATGGGCATTCGAGAATGGAGCGAAGTATGGGGATTTAAGGAAGTGTCATTAATTGATTAGATTGGATGAAATGCTAAGTGTAAGCATATTTTAGGTGTCTACATATGTGTTTCTAAAAAAGTAGATCTTTGTAGTGCCATAATAGGGTATGATAAATTTATGATCTATTTTTTGAAAGTAAAATCTGGAAGATGCCTAACTAAGCATGGTCTTGAGTAGCTTGATGAGGTTGGTGATTGTTTTGTGTTTCTTCGTGTTTGTTGAAGGTTTTTTAGTGCTTAGACAACATGTATAAGGGTGTTACATGTTGTGGTTAAGTTTGGAAGTGACTTTGGAGGTGATGGAGCAAGTTGGCCTCAAGACTGATTCTTGAGCCCAGAAGCCTAAATGAGCAGTTGCAAAGATGGACCTTGTTGAAGGCCTAACACTTAGATTTGGAAGGAAATATAAGATGTTATGGAAATTAGATTTGGAGTTATTTCTAATTGTATATGTTTTGTCTCTTGATGATGAGTTTTGATAGGTGAACCGACTCAATTAGTGAAGACCAAGGTTCTTTGATTTCAGGACAAGATTGCTCTACCTAGAAGATGGAGGTAGAAGACACACGTTTTGGATTATTTGATGTTTTATATATATTTTATATTTAATAGGGATGCATTTTTCTCCTATTTAAGGCATGTATAGACAATGAAAGTGGATGAAAGGGTACAAACTAGTTTAGTTTCCAAAACTACTTTATGGGTAGCTCGGTTTGGTGAAGAGGAAAACAAGTGTGGTTTTCATAGATGGATGCTTCATGTGTTATAACAAGAATGTATATGATATACATGTCAATGGATTTCCAATAAGTGGTTACATTTCATAGTTTAGGTGTTTTGGTATGATCTTGAGGGCCATAGGTGAAGACTAGTTCCTAGAAACAGTTCTTGTGAAAAGGATATGAGCCTTCTTAATAGAGTTTTGAATAATTTGATTGGTCCAAGTTAATCTGTGACTATTGATGATATTTTTATGTCATAATTGACATGTGTGAGGTCTTTTGAGTCTTGAATAATCATGGTGATGAGTTTGGAGGTCTTTGGTGAACCAGGTGATGGGGTTTTGAGCCAATCTTGGCTTGTTTGGATGTCTTGGTATATGGATGACTTATATGGGTCCATATTATGAATGTATATGAATATTTTGTTATTTTTTTTGTTTCTTTAGTTTACCTCATTTTTTAGGACAGACCAATGTTATGTTTCTGAGATGAAAAGCATATAAAAGTGCTTGTTTGGTTCATTTTTGATCTAGTGTGCATGGAGGGAAAAATGTGACCAAGGTAGGAGAGTGAAAAATGTTAAAGAGCATCAAGAGGGACCTAAGGATGAGTATAAAAATATGAATAATATTATATATCATGTTTTTAATGGTTTGAATCCAAAATAAGTCATGAAAGGTCAAGTTTAAGCAAGTTAGAAGAATGAGGGTTTGAAGAGGTTTTAAAGGTGTGTGGGATGAATAAGTGATCTCCATCAGCTGTGGAAGAAAAATTACATCAAATATCTTCATCCAAAAAAAATTTATTTGGTGCTTGATCACTTTATGGGGTTGTAATCTCCTTGTGGAGTGGGTGCTTCACTAAATTAGGAGTTGTTGCTCCTTGAAGGGTTGGGGCTATACTAATCTAAGGGTCGGTGCTCCTTGTGAAATTGGTGCTTCACTAAATCTCTTTTATTTTTATAATATAAGCATAGTTTTTGATTTATTTTTTTCCCCTCAAGGGTTTCCTACTTATATTTTGTGTTCGTGTGTACTCTCTCTTGGTTGTGCTTATATGGTTGATTGTTTCATATTGTTAAATTCACATTAATGGATGGTTGAATGTTAATGGTGCATGCAAGTTAATGTGAAATTATTTTAAGGGTATTAAGAATTGATTCACCCCCCTCTCAATTCATTGTGCTTCTAAGAACTATGCGATAAGATTGGTTCATATATTTTTAATGAATACTCCTTTTTCCCAAAAAACATATGTTCTACTTCCACTTGCAAAATAGATTAAGTGCAAACATCAAACATATTTACAATGAAAATTAGTTTCGAATCAATTATTTCTTGATTTGGGTTATTTCTAAATGTTTTGGTTACATGCAAGACTCAAGGTTATGCTACCATTTTTTGTCCCTTAATTTGAACTTGGGTGAAAAATTGAGTCAACCAAGCAAATCTAGTAAAAAAAAATCAAATCAGCCAAATCAAAATAATGAAGTGAATCTTATAAGCATGTAGGGCTAAAGAAATAAAAAAATTATCTATATTGGAGAAGATGGAAGAATCTAAAATCTAAAGTTTCTAGATATTTAACCAGTTAAAATAAAAAACTGTCCAATATCTCTAATGCCTCGATTCTCTAATTCCTTAAAATTAAAAACTACCTAAGATATTTGATTCTGTAAAAAATACAAAATTGCTTGAGATCTCTGATTCTTTGATTCCCCAAAATTCTAAAATTTCTTGAGATATTTGATTCCCTAAAATTGTAAAACTGTCTAATATTTCTAATTCCCCAAAATTGTAAAAACAATATTAGTAAAAAAGGGTTGTTAGGTCCCTTACCCATTTTATAAATATGAAAAAGTTCTTACATAGTGTTAGCATATGGGTTTGAACGCATGCAAATGACATGCAACAGTGTGGGAACGAAGTCCCTCCTTAATGAAGGTGAGGCTGTCTTTATTGAAAACCAAAAATGTATTTACATTTGTACATTCAAAATTGTATGTGGGGGGGGTGTTTTGGAACATCAATGGGAAGAAAAGTGAATGAGGGATATGGAACATGGAATGAAGGGAATGAGTGGAATGGAATGAGTTGAAATAACATGCAAGAGTTAAGTAAAAACAGAGCCTAATATTACACAAAGAGGAAATATGAATAACTAACAAAAATAAAATGGAGTTTGAGTTAGCTAAACAAGAATGTTTAAAAGGGAACACACGTGAGCAAGTAGATAATCAGAGCTTGATCACTGTGAACTAGAACAACAGATTAATAACGTTGACAATAAGATCAAAGACAATATTTGCATGCAAGATTCAAATACTAACATCTAATGAACATAAGAACATCAAATGCTATAAGAGACAATGAATGGGACACAAAGTTCATATTTCATTAACTCCAAAACATCTTCTCAAAAGAACACAAAGTTTCTTTCTTTGAAGCAAAGCTTGCACACAAAAGTATTTTCTTCTCCTCTCATAAAGTCACCTTTACAAATGAGCCCCTCACTTCCTTTTATAACCCAAAAGTTGGTTACAAAGTAGTTATGGTTTTACATGATCATTAAATAAGGCACTTAAGTGAAATTTTACTTTTTCTAACCAACTTTATTAAGAACAACTAAAAATAGAAATCATTTAAGTTATCCATAACTTTCTAAAAGCAAATAACAACATCCTCTTCTTAAAAATCCACTTTTTAAAATATACAATAATAACCAGTGCCTTATCCATTGAAATGGGACTCTCCCACTTTGTTAGATACCAAGAAAACTATCTCCCTGAACCACTAGTGAAATTAGGATCTGCCGCTTTTGCCAGTTAAAAGGATCTAAACCTCCCAAAGTTTCAAACATCTTTTCATCTTCTGGAGGTTCATTTGGTCGAAAATTAGCCTCACAAAATACCTATAATTCAAGAATCCTACTTTGCATATCATTTAAATTAATAATCTTTGATTGAGCATTCTCAAATAAGTTCTTTAATTTGATGCACCGCTCCATTGAAACTGATGAAAAATTATTGGTGGGAGTGTACATGTCCTTAAACAATTGTGCAAATTGCTCTTCCACGTGTTCTGATGAACACCTTTAATTATTCTCATTTACGAGGTCACAAGGGATCTCAGCTATGAATTCTTGAATCAAGGCAAGTGAAGTGAAGGCTTCATTGCATATGCTCTCATAATGGATCATGGAATCCTCGAGAAGAGTCTTCCTTGATTTGATTCTGAGGTTAAGAAAAGGAAGAGGGTTGTCAAGGAAATTGACATTGATTTTGATGCCCTTTTCAAACTTTCAAATGATGTCATTCCCAAGAAGCCTAAGGTGCTTTCTCGAATAATGGTGGATAATGATGGAAATAGATTTGTAGATCTTACCATCCCACAAGTTGATAAGGAGCATGATCCCATGACACCTATTGATTATGAAGTTTCCAAACTTGGACTTGGGAGGTCCACATTAGAAAGTGACATGGCGATGGCTAAAGATTCAATTGATATCGTGCTAGAGAGACTTGAGAAATATAAGTCTCAGAACTTTCAGCTCAAGGCCAAAAAGAATCAATTGGTGGAATATGTTCAACATCTGATAAATCCCATATCATCCACTTTCCTAGTACCTGATGCAGTGGCTGCCCCTGATGAAGATACTCTCAATTTTTCAAAAGAAATAAACACGTTGGGCCATGTCACTAAAACTTGGCTTTCAAAGATTCTCGTTTTAGGCCAAGGGACGATCAAAACAATGGTTAAGCTCCATGAATATGTCAGTGCGTATCTTGATATAATTATTTCTTTCAAGGAAAATTTTGTTTCTAATATATCAAATTTGGATGAGATATTTCCCAGTTTGTAGGAGATGACGAGTATCGAATCCTCAGTTTTAGCCATTAAAGGAATTCTTGAATTTAAACATTAAGGGACGCATTTTCTTTGGTGTCTACATCTCAAATTAAAGAAGACACTTCTTGAGGATTCTATGATCCATTACGAGAGCATATGCAATGAAGCCTTCACTTCACTTGCCTTGATTCAAGAATTCATAGTTGAGATCCCTTGCAACCTCATAAATGAGCATAATCAAAGGTGTTCATTGGAACATGTGGAAGAGCAATTTTCACAATTGTTTAAGGATATGTACACTCCCGCCAATAATTTCTCATCAGTTTCAATGGAGCGGTGCATCAAATTAAAGAAATTATTTGAGAACGCTTAATCAAAGATTATTAATTTAAAAGATATGCCAAGTAGGATTCTTGAATTGCAGGTATTTTGTGAGGCTCTTATTCGACCAAATGAACCTCTAGAAGAAGAAAAGATGTTTGAAACTTTGGGGAGGTTTATATCCTTTCAACTGGAAAAAGAGGCAGATCCTATTTTCACCGGCAGTTCAGGGAGATAGTTTTCTTGGTATCTAACAAAGTGGGAGAGTCCGTTTCTCATACGTTTGAGATAGGCAGACCCCATTTCAATGGATAAGCCACTAATTATTATTGTATATTTTATTAAGTGGATTTTTAAGAAAAGGATGTTGTTATTTGCTTTCAGAAAGCTGTGGATAACTTAAGTGATTTCTATTTTTAGTTATTTTTAATAAATTTGGTTAGAAAAAGTCAAAGGTCACTTAAGTGCCTTATTTAATGATCATGTCAAACCATAACTACTTTGTAACCAACTTTTGGGTTATAAAAGGAAGTGAGGGGCTCATTTGTGAAGGTGACTTTGAGAGAGGAGAAGAAAATACTTTTATGTGCAAGCTTTGCTTCAAAGAAAGAAACTTTGTGTTCTTTTGAGAAGACATTTTGGAGTTAATGAAATATGAAATTTGTGTCCCATTCATCATCTCTTATAACATTTGATGTTCTTATGTTCATTAGATGTTAGTGTTTGAATCTTGCATGCAAATATTGTCTTTGATCTTATTGTCAACATTATTAATCTGTTGTTCTAGTTCATAGTGATCAAGCTCTGATTATCTACTTGCTCATGTGTGTTCCCTTTTACACATTCTTGTTTAGCTAACTCAAACTCTGTTTTATTTGTGTTAGTTATTCATCTTTCCTCTTCGTGTAATATTAGGCTCTGTTTTTACTTAACTCTTGCATGTTCTTTCAACTCATTCCATTCCACTCTTTTCCTTCATTCCATTCCATCTCCCTCATTCACTTTTCTTCCCATTGATGTTCCAAAACACCCCCCACATATAATTTTGAATGTACAAATGTAAATATAGTTTTGGTTTTCAATAAAGGCAACCTCACCTTCATTGAGGAGGGACTTCATTCCCACACTGTTGCATGTCATTTGCATGTGTGCAAATCCATATGCTAACACATGGATTTGAAGGAATGGAAGAAAAATTAGTAGAATGAAGGATACCCCCTTGTGTGTCGATGGGGTGATGAAAGAGGTCAATCGACAGTCAAAAAGATGAAGCAAATGGATAAGATAGACAATGAGGGTGGAGGGGGAATAAATACAATCCCTATTACCCCAGGTGATGTTAAAGAAGAAAATGAGTAATGAAGATGAAGAGAATGAAAATATATTTCATCCTAGTTTAGCTCAAGAAGAAACTTTGTTTCATCATTTTTCTTTATGATCTACGTCATTGAATCTTTATTACAATATAAGCATACATCAAAAGTGTAAATTAACATGAAAAATATATAATACCAATATATTGTTCATTGCTAAAAAACTAACTCAATGCAACATATATAAATTCATACAATATGAGAAAGTAAAAAAGCTAACCTGACAAGGAAACAAATACAAACACACATACTCAAAAAAATAATGTTCAAGATAATTCTACCAATGTTTTTGGTATCAAGCTTTAGTTCTCTAAATGTTCAAGTTAACAACAAGGGTTAAAAAAGTAACTGCAAGAAAGGATACATATGAGGTGAATATAGGAGAGGACATAAGGGTCCTATGAAAAATCTATCATGCACTATGAACATGGTTACCAAGCAACTCATTGTGCAAGGGAGTACAGACATATTAAACAAACTAGCTTTATTAATGGAGGTAGATCCAGATGATCTACTAGTCATTTACGAGAACAATTTAGGACCAAAGAAAGATGTTTTGTAGGAAAAATTTTGATGTTTGAGGATGATGTGTCTAATAAATGCTTCAACTGCATGCATGCTTCTTACCAATTTTTGAAATTTTTTTTAAATTTTACAAAAAAATTGGATTGTTTGATTTTTACCAATTTTTTTGGAATTTTACCAATTTTTTAAAATATTTTTGAATGTTTTACCAATGTTTTTTGTATTTTATAGGATTTTGTGAATTTTTTCTTTTGGGTTTTGAAATTTATTTGAAGCTATGTATAGGAAAATGTAGATGCAAGGATGCCCCCAGCGATAGGTGAGAATTTACAAGGGAAAATCATGCATGTATATACAAGAGTAAGATACTATGGATCAAGGCCAAGACAGATAGGTTCAACATGATTAATTAAAACCAATGAAGTGCTAAGAAGAAAATGTGGCCCCAGTGCAAGCTAGCCAAGAAATAGATGATAGAAAGAAGACAAGATTGTTTACTGAATGAAGGGACAAAGTTTCCCTCAAACATGGTAAAAAGGAAATATTATACACATGAATGTTCTAAATGAAGCAAAAGAACAAAAAATGTTATGAAAGGATATGGAAAATGTAGCTAGAAGACTCACAATGGAAAGGTGATTAGCCAAAGTCACAAATCATGAGACAAAATATGGTCTAAAGTAAGAGTCTAAACAAGGTCCAAACAACAATTGGTAACATATCAATCCTATTTTCTCATCGAGATCTAGTGTGTGCATGTGGAAACTAATTACTTCTTGCAAGGGAATATTTGATAGGCAATAAGTAAAGACACACTAGCCAATGTGTAGGAATGATTTATTTTGATAGGTGATTTGTGAATGGAGGGTGGAAGGAGAGCCTTACATTTATCAATCGTCAAGTTAGGTGTCCATAACCCCAATGGAGATGTATTTGATTCTAGTCACATCATTTCTCAATTGCCAGTCCAAGCATCCATATCCCCGATAGAGATAATGGAAATACCCCAAGAGAGAGTTATATATTTCTTTTATTTTGCTTTTTGATTTTTTTATTAGATTTTGTTTGCTTTCTGAAAAATTATTTCAGCTCTCTCTGATTTAGTTTTGATAAGGGGTTAAGAACCACTGATGTCTTGATGGAAAGATGTGGAAGTGATTGTGATGATGACATTGGATAGTGTCAAAAAATACATCCCAATTTTCTTTGCAACAAGTTTATTAAATGTAGATAGTGATAGGATCTCTAAGAAGTTGTTCTTTAATTTACCAAGGTGATAAAAGACTAAGGTCAAACAAATACTATAGAGATAAATGTCACAAAATGAGCATGAATAGAACAACCAAAATATCATCGAAGGAATGAAAATGGTAGAAGAATTGTAGAGGAATATGAAGAAAGGAAAGAACATCCATGTGTATGCAAAACCTAGGCATTGCAATGTTTGATCGTTTCGGCGAGGCTACCTTTGATTTTTCAGTAATGTTTTCTCATTTTTTTTACTTTTTGTAATTTTTTGAATTTGTTTTGATTTTTAAGGAAATTGGGACCAACAATGTTACTTTGCGTGAAGGGAACAATAATGTTTTTTACTTTGATAAGAAGACTGGAAATGATTGCTTATAAAGATGTGATAACCCATCTCCAATAGTTCACAGAGTTGATCGCATGCACATAGATCCAACTCAATTAGTGATCTTTTGATTTATTTGAAAGCAAAGGATAGTTTCATATCAAGTGAATTGAGTTCCTTATCCATGGAAGTTTATGCAATTTAGGTGGCATATATTTGATAGTTGCATACATGGTTGACACAAATTTCTTGAATTGCATTTATTCTCTTAACTTTATGGCTTGAAGTTGTTCATGGGGTTTCAAATGCAATACTTCACTGTCTATGTTGATTACAAATGCCAAATCCTTCTCCGTAGGTTATCGTCAAATTTGGTGATTCAAAGCTTGCAGATTACAAATAATAAGCATCAAGATGATATTACCATATGCGGAATCATGAAAAGGGAAACAACTGGCAATCTTCCTCCTGGAATTCCTCTTTGCATGACATGCATGTCTTCATAGACTAAAAAATTGTTCTGATTTTGCAATGTAAGTCACCTATTTCCACGTTAGTTAAACTTTTGCATGGGGTAACAACAGATTATGTATTTTAGCAAATTATATAATTTAATTGATTCTCAATTGATATTGGAAAGAAGGAATATGGTAATAAGAACACATATAGGAAACGTCTATCAAATCCAGTTCCATTAGAAATCTGTAAGTTTGGAATCCCAGTCTTGTTTTTCTTCTCGGGTATTTTGTTTCTATGTCCATGTTGCTACTGCTTTTTATTGGCATTTCATAAGAATCTTATCTCGGAAGCTATGATATGACTCACCTGTGGGTATTCAAATTCACATCAAATTTCCACATAATCATACCCTTGAAGGGTTTTGCATTCTGATTCAGGTATCATGAAAAGTTAATTCATATGAAGTTCATTCAAGTGGCAGATGTGGTGTGAGCAATCAATATGGGAACTTCTAGGAAGGAATATTTTACGATTGTACAGTTTCTACAAGTCTCCTATGGTAGAAATATCAGGTATTTGACTATGTTTTCCGGAAGCAGTTGTCAATGGAATTCCATGCAAACATAAGTGTGCTTTCCAAGTGAAAGTCAGTGATAACTCACTCGGGAAGCTCTAATCTGTATCATTGACTTAGCAAATTATCCGAAGCTTATCCCAAATGAATTACTGTTGTTCAATCTTTTTGATCAGGCTTCAACATGTTGAACACGTTTTTGTTTGAATATTTTGTCTTCTTAATGTCTGCTCTCATCCCTGTACATTTGGGTTGCATTTCATGCCGATCTAGCAACTAGTCTCTACTATATTCATGCACTGATATTTCATATATCTCTGTAGATTGATGTTTGAGCATGTGTTGAATACCTGTAATTTTAGTTGTCATATGGTTTGGCTTCCTATAGGTCATGAAAATTGATTTCTTAGTCTTGTCAAAAATCTGCGTAGAAAGCCTACTGCAGAGCTTCTATGTAATTTCGAGGTTTGATACATGCATGGAAGTAAAGGATTAATATTATTTAATTAAGCACTTCAAACATGTTATTAAGGAGTGTGAGGCTGAATGGTAAGAAAAATTAGGTCATATTTGAACCCTAGATTATGTCAAAACTAGAAGCTTCACTCGGTTGAAGTGGAAAATAAAATTTCATGTCATCATCCTCACTAACTTTGGTGCCAATTACCCTATCTGGGCTGCAATCCTAGATAGACAAAAATTTACTGTTTTTATGGTTCTTCAAACTTAATGTCATGAACCTTCCAATAGCTGATTTTTAGGATAATTCCTCTTTTAATATGGTCAACTTTGAATAAGGTTAATTTCAATGAGACATCTCATTGTTTTAGTCAAAATCTCAAAAAGGGCAGTCCTCAAGACTGCCAAGTTGCAAGGTTGCTTGTCCTAAGAAGTATGCAAATTATTGAAGTTATTTTTAGCATTCATGACTTCAAGGTGTTAGCTCTTAAGGCTGATGCAATAAATTTCACTTGGGATTTGGAGCGAAATGGACTGAATCAAACCATAAAGAGGAATATCATTAGTTGCCATGTGACAGCCACATATCAATTGTGGGTCGTACATATTTGTGGTGTGAGTACATTGCTTAAAAAGAGAGAATTCCAAGCTTGATGTGATTGTCTATTGAATGGACCCTGATTGAGAGTATAAATGGATGCTATGTTCATCACTTAGATGTTGTAAACTGAATGTGACCATGAGAGAAATGAGTTTATGTCTTGTTGACACAGATTAAGAAATTCCCGCCAGTGCTTTAAGTTAAATTCCTATTATAATGAGAATGTACTTTCACTACTATGTGGGAGGTAATAGTGAGGTTTCCAATTAGTGCTAAGTGCCAAAGATCCGATTGAGGCATCGACTCAGATAATTCCAAGAAATGCGACTTGCCTGGGAGAGGCTTTAAGAACATTACTTTATTCTTATTGGTTCAGTGAAGTTTACATTGTGAGGAAGAAATCCTTCTAAGCAGTCGTTGCCTCAGATAGATGATTGTTGTGTATGTTCAGGAGTAATAAGACAGATTATGATCAAGACAACTAACAAACCTATGGGAATTTCACAGAGAACATCATCAAATGAATCAAATGCACAATTTGAAGAGTAAATTCTGAGTTCATGGCTAACATTGCCAGAAGTTGTAGGGAGCCCTGAATTCATTCCTTGCAGGTAGAAAACCTACACAAGGTGAGATGAGTTAATACTGGCTTGCAAATCATTCAACAGGAAGTTCAACCGGAACACAATTTCCTTCACTAAGTATGTATTGTTTCAAGTAAATAATGAAATGTAGCCTCAAGCATTTCCCGTAGATCAAAACTCATTGTAACCTTTTGCACAAGTGCACTAGTTCATGGGTTTGGGCATTTGGGTGATCCCACTGTTGAAATTGTGTCTCTTGTGTATGTGAGTTGATGATTTCTCTCTTCATGAATGCAGGCATCTTTCACACTAAGGTGGTTGATTTTATGAATGTAAAAGTTGAATTTAACACCGATTCACCCAATAGTCTCAGTGTTCTATTTCAAGGTAACATCAGGAGACAGAAAGGGAAGGAAATAATATCCATGTGTATGCAATACCTGATCGCAATGTTTGATCTTTATACCTTTTTATTTTTTGGTAATGTTTTAATGTTTTCTCATTTTTTTAAGTATTTTTGATCATTTTTTTGAATTTTGATTTTTAGAGATCTTGGGAAATTGGGACCAACAATGTCACTGTTGCATGATAGTACCCAACAACTGATGTTTGTCGATTTCTTTGATAAGAGAGACTATGAGTTTTTTCTTATCAAGAGTGATATTATCTCCAATCTTCAATGATCATGGTGACTCAAATCATACTCGATAAATGACTGTGACTTATCTTGAAACATGGATTTTGTATGTGGGAATCTTGAGTTCCCTATCCATCATGTTTATGCACTTTTCACCAAACTTGATGGTTACGTTGGTGTGCATTCTTGAATCATGTTTGATTTTTAACTTTATGGTTGTTTGAATTTTTGGGAGCTTTGGAGATCTTCGTAGTTTTTATCTTAGCTTGATGAAGAAACTGTTTGGGTTTCATATAAGCTAATGTGTGATTTGTCTAATCCCGAGAAGTGGGAGAAGAAAGTGGATGTTTAGGATTGATGATAAAACATTAGGGATGATAGTGGGATGGATGAAGAGGATATGGTCCAAGAATTGAAGAGAATGGGTTACTAGGAGGTGAGCCACATATAAAAGATGAAGAGGATACTAAGGTCGCGACCCAAGGATGGAAGAGAATGGGCTATCAGGAGGTGAGCCAAATATAGGAGATGAAGGGCTACTAGGACATGACCCAAGTATAGAAGATGCTAATGGGTTTTCCATAGATGGAAGATGTGGGCTACCCATAGATGGAAGAAAATGGGCTACTAGGAGATGAGTCATAGTATAGAAGATGAAGGGCTACTAAGATGTGGCCCAAGAATAGAGGATAAAGGGCTACCTGGAGGTGACCCAAAAATAGAAGATGGAGGGCTACTAGGACATGGCCCAAGAATAGAAGATAATGGGCTACCTGGAGGTGACCCACAAATAGAAGATGAAGGGATACTAAGAGGTGGCCCACATATAGAAAAAGATGATGGGCTCTTAAAAGGTCACCCAAGGAGAGATTGTGATTGAGGAATCGTGATATGTAAGGAATGATTGGGTAATGAGAAGATAGGCCAGGGATCAATGACATACCTAGGTGTTTCTCCATGTAATGGGGAATGTGAAGATGGAAGAATAAGAGGAGGATCAAGTTTGATGATCTTAGGATCTTCCTTTATTTTCTGACAAAAGGAATCAACCTCTTCCTCACAATACACAAACGTATCAAGGTCTAAAGAGAATCCTTTCTCATGATCCTCTAGAGGATTGTCCTTGTATAGCCCTATGAATTCTCCTATGGTTTCTTCATTCTGAAAGAAATCAATCGATATGGGTCATTTTTGGTCGATGATAGAAAGTTGATTGGAAGAAAGAGGTCCAACAAGTGTGGAAGATTTAGAATATGTTTGATGATGAATATGATGGGAATGTTCAACATGACCCAGAGGCCAAAGAGAGATTGGATTTTAATTGATAGAAGAATATGACTCAAGAGACAAAGTAGATTTGGATTTGAAGAAGATGGGGATTTGGAATAGGTTGGTATTGGTTTGCCTATAAGATGACATAGTGCAAGTAAACAAATAGGATTACGTAGAAAGTCAGTAGATTGTGACGTAGGATTCAACTTGGATGACTGATTGGAGGAACTTGGATTCATATGGATCTTCAAATGAGGAAGAATTCATTAAGGCGATTGATAAAGGGGGTCCTGTGGAGAAAGGGAGGACCATGAATTAGGAGTCAAATTCGAGGAATGATGAGGAGAAGTTTTGGCGACACAAATCCTTAGAAGAGGAAAGCTTTGTTTAGGAGATTGGTTATTCCTAAAAAAAATTTGATTGGATGAGGCTTAGGAGACTAAGGGAAATTTGAATAATAGTTTGGATTAGAATAATCAGGATACTGAGGGGAATCAAAAGAATAGCATAGATTGGAATCATCATAATCATACCAACGACTGTGAGATGAAGGTTGGGAAAGGGGTGACCGAACAGGTTCTCTAGCGCAAAGAACCAATCAAGGATTAGTCGTCATGGGCATATTTTTATGTGAATGCCTAAATCTAAGTTCCCTATTGTCGTAAGTGTGAGGAACCATACGATAGTTAGTCATTGTTGGCACTGTTGGGTCCAAATTCCAAGACCTAGATAGTGTGATTAAACTCATTCATGGAAAAGGAAGTTTTGTGTTAATTTGAGTAGTGTAATGATTATAAAGGATACATTTCCAATGTTTATATTGTCTCAAAATTTGCTTGATAGGAATTTTTTTTGCTAAGGTTTGAAAAATGTGTACGTATACTACAAGAACCCTAGGAAAAATCAAGCAATGTGATGAGTGCAAACATCACAAAGAATGTCAAATAACTAATGGCAAATAATCCAAAGAATCAATAGAAAATGAATCAAGGAATCAAAGAATAAAGAATAATCCAATGATATGGAACTTTATGATAAGAAATATCTAGGACAAATTAATAAATTTTAAAACAAGGATCCAATCACAATAATAACTACTCCCTGCGTCTCAAAGAAAAGTTTGGTGCAATAAATGACAACACAATATCAGTATTTAAATCAAGTTCGGGGTAAACAAGCCTTAAGTACTAAGATAGTTTTGAAGTGATTTTCAAACAAGGTATACTTAAACATGTTTAAACAAAAACAAATTCCAAGTCTTGAAAATGGAAGCTACAGATGCAAGCAAAGTAACAACACAATTTGGATACGTTAATCAAGATTTGTAGAAAACGCAAGATATTAGTATCAAAATGATGTTGACACGATGTGAACAACGTAACAAAAACACTTTTAAAAACTCAAGGCAATGTTGGAATAAAAGCAAGGTCTAAATATAACAAGAAGTTGATATTTATGCGAACAACGTAACAATACAACTCAAAGACTTAAATCAAGTTTCACAAAGGAAACAAGATGTAAGTATCAAAATTGTATTGATATAATGTGAGTAGCATAACAAATCAATAGGAATTCAATGATGAGACAACCTAACTACAATGAGATAGTTTTGACATGGGTATCAAGACAAGGGCCTACCAAAACATGAATACATACCAACACACTTTCAACACTTACATTCCTGTTGCGACATGGTCATGTAAGTGGAATACAAAAGTGGTGGACACAATTATTTTTTACGGTACCACAGATATATGCTCTCTTTTGTCCCAAAAGAGAAACAAGAAAACAAAGGAGATAGAACAAGTGGTGATGAAATATACTTAGCCTAACTTTGGCAAAGTTTCACCTTGTTTAAAAAAGATAGAAACTAAGACAAAATGATATCTTGTAAGTTTCATGATGAATAATGTGTGGCTCCAACTTTAATGGACTCTACCCTTGTTCGAATAACAAGGTTTTGACTCTGAAAAATTTGTTGCTTTGTAAGAGCTCTTTAGAACACGAAGGATAAAGTCAAGTTGGCCCCAACGCCAAATGGTTTCCTAGGCTTTTGTTCACAAACTCACCAATTCTTACCCAAGAGAGGTACATATTTCTAGAATAAATCCTATACAATGGACCATCACCCCACAATTAAATTAATGATAGAGGCCTCATACGGGTAACTTGAAGCTTTTCTCACACGGGTTTTCAACTACTCAAGATGGTAGCAGGGCGCTTCCCGTTCCGTCCGCCAGTTCTCTAAAGGTGTAGACTACTTTGGGGTTCATGTGGTAATCCTCATAATGAAATTTATGGATTATGCTAAGATAATTCCCACAGTTTAAAGTGGTCAATCTGTAGTTCTTAACCAAACCTGCAAATACCATGTTATGAATAATGGTGTGTTTTTAATCTTTGAACTTAATTTGGTTTAGCACACCATTGGCAACCTGAACACACTGTAGTTAGGATTGGTTTATATCTTGATTCTTTGACAAATGAATTAGGTCCTACACTCAAAAAGTTATTAGTTTTCCAATAAATCCATAATATTATAAAAGAGGATTAATGGTTGCTTTTGATTCTCAAGATCATCCAAAGACACAAGAGAAGAGCATACACAACAATTAATCCAACTAGATAGAAATGGAAAAATTCAAATCAAAGGACCATAAAAATGCTTTGTACAAGGTTTATTCCCTTAAGAAAAATGATTAATAAAATTTACAAGTTAAACCAAATATTAGTAAATGAAGACTAAAGTTGCTTTTGATTCTCAAGAAAAGAGCATACACAACATTTGAAAGAGGATCAAAGGTTTGTAATTCTCAAGATCGTCAAAGGATGCAAGAGAAGACCATACACAACAATTAACCCAACTAAATAGTAAAGGAAAACTTCAAAATCAAAGAACCATATAAATGCTTTGTAAATAGTTCATTCCCTTAAGCAAAAAATGAAATATTAAGTTTCTAATTTAACCAAATATTAGAAAAATAAGACTAAAGTTGCTTTTGTTTCTCAAAATTGCCCAAAGGTGCAAGAGAAGAGAATACACAAACTTTAACCTAACTTAAGTAAATCATGGAAGTATAACATTCATTAAAACTTGAAAACATGTTAGAAATATGATTTAAAATGTAAAAACCCGCAAAATAGAGTTAGAAAACATGTAAATCAACAGAAAAAACTAAAAATCAGAATTTGGAAATCTCGAAAACCAAGCCAAAATTGACGCAAAATGCTATCACAAGCCTTTTTACAAGAGCGCAATCCTCTAAACAATAGTACAAACATATTGACAATAATGCATGTTTGTGATAGAAATACAGAACCGTGTAATGCTAGCGCAAGCAAAGGGACGATAGTATAAGCTAAGCAACATTAGCGTAAGCCTAACACAAAGGAGCAAAATTCAATCTAATGGTAACACAGGCCAAGAGACGCTAGTGCATGCCTAACAATGGTAACACATGGGTATGGATAGTAGTGCACGCCTTTCGACAATAACATAAGGTTTTTTTATGCTAGCGCAAGACACTTGTGCAACATCAAAATACGAGATTTTGATAAAAAGAATGTCAAAAAGATCAAAAAAAATTCAATTAACTTTAATTTTGGCAGCACCTCACCTCCTTTATTCCTGCAAAAAGCACTAAAACCAAGAAAACTTAACTAATCTAGTTAAGAAACTCAATATTTATCTAAAAATTCTAAAAAGAGGGTTAGTAAGTAAAATTGAAAATAAACTACAAAAAATTGAAATTAATGCAAAGGACAATGGAGTAAGTCCCACCCAATGTGTCAAATGTGAGCATACTAAACTAATTAAGCTAATTGAAAGAAACTAACACTAAGTAGTCTCAATAACAAAGCTAATTGAATAATAACATCATGATAAAAGCTTAAAGGAAATAACTATTCTAATGCATAAACATGAATGAACATCTAATGTTAAACCATTCCTACTCTTTTAATGTATGATTGTTATTCAAAATATGAATGTATGTAGATCATAAGAAATCAATTAGTGTGTTGTCTCTAAATGAGGAAAGGATCTCACTTAAATGGCTACAAATCCATGCTTATATCTTCCTTTACTACTCAAATATGAGAGAATGTATGCAAAGATGAAGTAGCTATTCCAACAACGGAGAAGGCTCTTCTCACATGCTTATATGAATCACTAGAAAAAGTGTGGTGTAGGTGTGAAAGAAGGTAGGAGGGTCCTTTATATAGCTTTCTGATTTGGGAGAAGCTTGCAAAATAGTGCATGTGGGATAAAGGATAAAGTAGATTTAGAAGAAATAAGCTTGATTAGAGTAATTAACAAGTGATTAACAACTCATGGGAGTTGGAGATGATTTAATTAATTAACTAGGATTAATTAATAGTCTAAAATAAGCTTAGAAAGTTATTTAGATATGATTTAGAGGGAAATAGGTATGATTTAGAGGATTTGAGAGGGGGATCTAACCAATAAGAGGGTTTATTGATTAAATACAAGGTTAAAAAGACTAAATTAACTAATAATATTTAATTATTCAATTGGAAGAGGATTATAACTAACGAAATGTCATTAATTGGCATCCAGAGTGGGATAAAGACTAGTTAATTACTGAAGTGTCATTAATTGATCAAAATGTAGGGAAATGTTAGTTAATTAACGAGAAATCATTAATTACGATGGAAACAATGAGAAAGAGGGTAATTACTATAGTTTTAGTATTAAAACTACGTAGGTAGATTTTAGGTGTCTACAAAACACTATAACATGCAACATCAAAAACATATCATAACATCTTATGTAGTTGTTTGGATTTCTTCTGTAACATTCTTTCATAATAATAACAAAAATAGTAGATGAAACAAAAACAACATATCCTAGCCTAAAATTATTTTTTAGTTATTAGTATCCTTCAATAACAATTTTCCTTAGTACATTTTGATTTAACATCCCCTATATAATAAGTCTTCTTTCTTCACACTTAGTACTTTAAATTAAAATCAATAGTGCACATAAGGTAGAAATATCCAATGGTAGTGAGGGTGGCTCATCATATCTTCCATAATATCCGATAGTTGCTTTAAAATCCATACAAATCTTCATTTTTTCCTCTCTATCAATCAAAGTTGCTTCTGAAGAGTGCATGAGAGGCTAGAAAAAAAGGAACTTAGAATTTCATATCTAACCATATAACCCCTCATTTATTCATTGTTATGATATGAAATCTTACAAGCAATTTAGCTTCCCCAAAATTGTAAAATGGTTTGATATCTTGATTCCTCAGTTCTCTAATTCCCTAAAAATATAAAACTGCAAAAGTAGCTATGAGTTCTTATAGTGGATCTTTGAGCTGCAAAAGTAACCTTGAGTTCTTGTAGTGGAGGTTTCATCTACAAAAGTAGCATCGAGTTCTCGTAATGGAATATTTGGGTAGAATTGCAAAAGAAATAAAAAGTGATCAATCTACAATTCTTCCAATCTACGTTTTCGTGTGATCATTTTTGTAGTTTTTAAGTTCATTTTTTTTGTAAATGTCCCTTTATTTTGTAAAAAGTGCACATTGGTTCAACAATTTCTATTTTTGGTTTACTTGAATTAGTCAATATTATGTTATTTACTCTTGGCTATAAATACGTGTTTCAAATCCGTTTTCAAGGGACTTTTACACAATTGGAGATTTTTACTTGTTGGAGGAACTACTTTAAGAGACTTCTTTAGGGGATTTCTCAAGGGATATTTTCAAAGAATTTATGTTGTCCAAAATCTTATAAAAGGAAAATCTAACACTTCTTGAAACTTGTGGGAAATTTAACTGCTGAAGACTTGGAGAAACTTTGTATTGTCCATAATTTTAAACAAGATCTTATTCGAGAAGAAAATATCACATGAAGCTTTGTATTCATCCTCGTGAAAAAATAGAATGATATTTTCTAAACTTTGTATCATGGTCTCTTTGGTGGTAGCATATGTTTTTTGTCTCATGTTTTCCTTTACTTTATTATTTTCATGCATGTAGGATTCCAATGAGAAGTGTTTTTTATATAAAATATATCCTTGTAAACTAGAATGAAGCCCGAGTTTACTTATTTAAAATGCAGGCTTCCTCTCCTTATCATTTCCTCTCTCTCATTTCTATATTCCTTTCTTATCACTTTTTAATTTATATTCCTTCCCTCAAAGACTAAAATTTCACCTCCACAAGTTAATTAGTGTAAATATTGTACATTTTCTTTTTTATTTGGTTTTTGATTTCAATAAAGGGCACATCCCCTCATAATAGAGGAGGGAATTCATCCCACACACTACCATCGAAGTACGTTACCTATGACAAAATATGTTTCTAATAATTTTTGGATAATCCACTTGATATGTTTCTTTATTTCCATGCATGCTACAAAGTATCTCTAAAATTTGAAAAATCGTATTTATTATTTCTAAGAATTTTCAGTTCTCCAATATTTTTTAAGGAGATAAAAATTATTGTAGTAAAAAGAGATCTTGTTGTTTTCAAAAAATAGAACTCTGCAAGGACGTTGTCAATCCTGAAGAGGAGATTACCTAAATGTGGTACAACTAATAGTTGATATCTTGCTCCTTCTAAAACAATATTTAATTCTCAAAATTTGAGAACAATACCTTGGAGACTAACCATAAGGCCATTGGCTCCAACTAGATCCTTATATGAACATTCAGTGGGTTCGAGGAAAATATTTCCCAAGCATAGAGGTGATGGAAAACAACACCAAAATGAATACATTCTAGCCTTATTTTTTGTATGTGGGGTTTTAGGTATTAAACATGAGGATGAGTCTATAATATTTTTTATGGAAACACTACACGATGCAATAACTAAGTGATTATACCATCCACTAGCTCACTCTATCAATAAATGAGATATCACAAGGATAAAATTTGAAGAAATATTTAAGTCAACAAAAGATGATCATGCCATTTTGGCTCAGTTAAATCAAATAATTAAAGAGGCACGTGAACCTTTGAGTAAGTTTGTAACCAAATTTAAAAAATGTTTACATAATATACCTCAAGGAGTCATACCTATAAGATCAAATCAAAAGTGTTGCTTCATCAATGCTTGACTTCTTGAGGTTGGGTTTATCTTAAGAATATATTAAGTGACAAAATCAAATACTTCCCAAGCATTGGCCATCAAATTTGAAAACGATCTAATCTTGGATAGAAAGCATAAAATGGATCACATAAAGACTAAGGTTCGAAACTCAAATCAAGACAATACAAAACCTATGGTATAAAAGTTAGCAAATGATTTCATTTCCTTAAAGAATAAAGTATCTCAAAATACACCAGCTGCCCTATACAAAGATGTTTCAAGGAGGAATTTTGGAAGTCACAAAAATAACTCAACCACTTGTTAACACCTCAATAATGCTTAGCACTTGAGGCTCCTCATCATGAGGTTTATCCCATTAATTCCTCATTTTTAGTTTGAGAAGAAGATATAGAATTTTTTGATTTTCTAGAACTTGAGGATGAAGAAACAAATGACGATTCCAATACTAGGTATTTTGAATGAAAATTAGGTAGTGGATATTATGATGATGATGTTGGAGAAATGAAAAATCAATCTTATGTTATATTCATGAAATCTCAAAATCAAAAGAAGGAAGTTGAGAAGGGAAAGGAAAAATCAAAAGAGAAAATAAGCCCATAAACCAATACTAATCAGTATTCATAGAGGGGCACCTCTACTTATTTAATATGAAGACAAACCACTAGAGAAGAAGGTAAGTTACCTATTTCCTTCTTCCAATTGAAGTATTTTGAGGACTAAAACCATGCAGACTAGTTCCTAAGCTCATTCAAATGTTTAAGTTTCTACCCTTACCTATTTTCCAACATTTGACAACATCAACCATGTAAAAATATCTCAGATCCAAATGTCTGAATCCAAATACTTGTAATGCAACACATGTCACCTTAATAGATTCGACAAATTCATAAAAGGGGATATCTCTAGTTCTGCCAAGAACTCAGTAATGGGTATTATGTCTAATTATAAACCCAAAATTCTTAAAATTTAATGGCTTCGTCCATTTCCACCTATGGAAGAGTTGATTCATTCCATATGTCCCTCTTCATTGGTGGATACAAACTTATAAATTGGGTTATTGATTTTGGAGCCTCAAGCAATGTAATGTCAGCTAAAGTTGTTCGTGCCCTTAGGTTGAAACTCACTAAGACATATGAAATATTTTTCTCTCTGGAAACCAAATAAGTCCCATTCATTGATCAACTAAAACATGTTCAAGTTTTCCTAGCTACATATCCAGAGAAGAAATTGAAAATAACTATCCTCGTGGTCGATATTCCAATAACATATGCGATGCTACCAATTAGATTTTTTTTAACAAATCTTGGAGTATAAATTCGGATAAATTGGTCACATGATATGATCATGGTGAAAGGAGTGAAATAAATATTGGAACTTGAGCTAAAGACTAATTACACAATGCTAAAACCTAAAAAACCCTAGAGTTTATATATTATGTACAAGAACAAACTATGGATCTTATATGGTGGTGACAAAGGAAGATTTGAATGTAGTATAACTAGTTGAAGAACATCTAAATTATATGTAGGCCACTAAATATTAAATTATTTATTTTTCTTTAGGTCCAAATATAGTTTCTTTACAGAAATTTGAAGTAAATTATAGGCATAATTGTTTATAAATGGGTGGTAGGAAAGTGATTGATGATATTGACCATGAGAAAGGAGGGATACCTAGTGAAGCTTGGAAAAATGAAATGTTTGTTTCAAATTATCTCCTCAAGATGTATGGTGAGCACTTATTGAGTGAATATGAGAATGTTTTTTCCATTGGTTAAAGAAACATATTTGACGATGAAGATTTTATGACCGTATGTCTCTAGGAATATTTAGTACTTTCAATTTTATGATCATATTCCAGGCTTAACACAATATTCTTATGCATCCATTTCACATGTTTGGTGTAGCTGGCGTATTCAGTGGCTCTCTATTTAGGGAGAATGTAGGAGTTATTCATAAATTATATAACTTAAGAGAAAGAGACCTTCAACATGGAGATAATTATGACAACCCCTAATGGCTATCATAAGGTTGGTGGCTTCCTTATTTTTGGCTCATCTTTATGTTCATTCTATTTTCAAGAGTATGAGACACTATGTGAGTAATATCACTATCTCGATAACAGACATGAGGTGAAAAATGAAGATATTTATGTGAAAGGAGCTTATTTTGATGAAACGCCAAATGTTGATCAACATGAAGTATTTGGTGGTCTCGAGCATTTTGGAAACTTTGTCATAGACTAATAATCAAAATTAGCTAAAAAGAGGGTGATAGATAGGGAATTAACGTTTTTCAAATAATATAGGTGGAACTATGTCTTTTATGAGTTGCAGGTGACCAAGAGCAATATTTTTGGTAGCAACAATACTCAAGACATAGAATCATAGGTAAGGTCAAATTTAAAAATAATATGAAAGAAGGATCAAGTGCTTTCAGATAACAAGGATGGTGATACATTTGAAGATATCTTTATGTATGATGAGGTTCATACAAGATGGTATAAATAAAGACATGTAACATTCAATTTCCTTGGTACACAAGTATCCTTTGTCTTACTTGTTTCTTCTAAAATGTTGAGGAATATATCTTACTTTATTGAACATATCAATGGGTTGTGGATCATCACCATCTTTTGTTGTCCCTGGGAAGGTAACATATAAAACAAAGAAAGTATTAAAAGTAGGTTATCCCCTATATTTATTGAGTGATTAGGATTTTGGTTTTTGTTTCATGTGTGTGTTGCTTCATATTTGGTGTGTTTCCTATTCCCTTGTTGTTTTCCTCATTTTCCATTGTAGACCACCTCTTTACTTCTCCTCTATAATTCAATTTAGGGTCAATGTTTTGTTTATGTTAGTGACTCCATAACCTAATGGATAAGGCACTAATATGGATTGAGATATTTAAGGTCCTTCGTAGCTTATTTGTCTTTTAGTCACATTAAGAAATCTGACCCAAGCCATGCCCCCAAGCTAGAGCTAGTTGTTATCCCCAAATTTTAACTTAGGTGAAATTTTGTATCCTCCAAATAAATTTAGTCACAATCAATCAAAAATAGTCAAATAAAATTATGAAATGAATATTATGAGTCCACGGGGTTTGAGAAATGAAAAAAAATAATATTAAGTTTTCTTGAAAATGGAAGACTATGAAATCTAGATTTTTCAGGCAGTTAAGCTGTCAAAAATGTAAAACTGTATGAGATCTCTAATTCCCTGAAACTATAAAACTATGTGAGATCTACATTTCCTAGAAACTACACAAATTTATGAGATATTTTATTCCCAAATTCTCTAATTCCCCAAAACTACAAAACTTCCTAAGGTATTTAATTACCTAAAATTGTAAAATTGTCAGAGGTCTTCTATTCCACAATTCCTTAATTCCTTGAAATGGAAAAAAATCCTAAAATATTTTATTCCCTAAAACTAAAAAACTTACAGAGATATTTTATTCCCCAAAACTATAAAATTGTCTGAGATATGTAATTCTCTTATTCCCTAAAAATACTAAACTACAAGAACATCTTTGATTTTTTGTATTGGAGTTTTCAGTTGCAAAAGAATTTTTGTGTATGTGAAGAGAGAGGGAATCAAGTAACCAAATGTCCTAGAGTGTGGTGGAAAGATAGTCAACGTGGTAGAGGTAGGTGTAAGAAGAATGTACCTTAAAAGAAGGGTTGAGTGCGAGGAAATGAAAATTTCCAACGAGAAGGCTAAGTGCTGAGGAGAAAAAACATGAGGTCATGGGAGAACTAGAAATAGATATTCCACATGAGGTGCAATACCGAAGGCAAGAGTTTCCTTGTGGTGTTAAAAACAGGAAGCATCGAAAACTTAGTCATGAAGGAGATGGTGCGAAAGTTAGGATTGGAGCATAGGAGGCACCTTAAACCTTATCAAGTGACCTAGTTGATGGAATGTCAGGAGGGCATTGTGCCTTAGCAATGTGAAGTAGAAAGGAAGATTGGGAGATTTATCGATCATGTGTTATGTGACATCCTTCTAATGGATGCATGCCATGTCTCTTTGCGGAGCTCGTGGTAGTATCATCGAGAAATTATTTATGATGTTAAAGCCAATAAAATGAAGGTGAGAAAACATGGGAGGAAATTTCATCTAACCTTGCTATAGGAAGAAGGCACAAAACACTAATCTTTATGGTGGTGCATGAAAAGGAGGGAGACCAAGCATGCACAAAAGCATGACTGAGAATTGTACAAAGAGGGTGCAATAACAAAGATGAATTTCATACAAGAGCATCGTGAAAAGATGGAATAGTGTAGGAGTATTGTAGAGAGAGGTGTAAGAAAAGGCACATAAGAAAATCTCATGAGTAGAGCTACGAGTAAAGGTAGGAAATGATGTCACTAAAAGGCACGCAATAACATTATGTGTAATGCAGAAGGGATGTTGATCTAATTTTCTCGCTCTTGTTTCATATTAGTGAAATAGTAACACAAAATATACTCCTAGATGAGATGATTATGGATACGTGCACAAAATATACTCCTCATAGCAAGCTTAATTACCTACACAATAAAGAGAAACTCAACATTAAAATCGATTAGTAGATTGGATGGTGGGTTTCCTAATAATGTCGGTCCTGATAAGGGAAAAATTCCTAGAATGGATGTTAACCCACTTTTTGATAAAAGATAGATAAAAACAATGATGGAAAACTGATATAATGTAGTAAGATCTAAACTGAAACAAAGAAGCTGAGATATGCTAAACAAGATAAAATGTAAATATGATAACAATAAATGATTGATTGAGTCGATAGCGACCCAAGACTATAGGGCATAGTCAACAGTGATGGGGTAGTATGAGCCAAAAATAAAATGCAGATGAAGCATATTTTTAACAATGTTGTGAAGTTGATTTGAGACTAAAGATGATGTTGATATGATACAAAGATCTTGGATCTGGTTGGGACAGAAAGGATGCAATAAAATTATTGGATTTAATGATAAAGATGATGATTATTGATCTGGGTGATGATGACTAAGTTGAATCGACAACGATTGGGGCTTGAATGTCATATATGGACTTTCGAATAGGTGGATCAGGAAAGAAAAGAGGTCTGTATATAGGAACAACAACAAGACAGATGGTAGATGAAGTAGATAACTGAAAATAGGACAACTTAAGAGAGAGTTGACGATGACTGGTCCTGATTGACGATGACTGGTCCTGATTGAGACAAGATTTGAAGTAACAGTGTCTAGAATGGAAATATTTTGAGATCTGAGGAACTGTGGGATCAAGAAATAAATAGCTGGAAGAATGGATGACAGAAAATGAAATAGATATGAATCAATTCAACGACGAGAAATGTTAGTTACGGGATAAGAAAGTATTAAATGGGGGTAGATGGGAACCTAGGGATGGTAAATAAGGTGCTTAGGGGGGATAAAGAGGGTTAATGGATAGGTTTAGGGATAATTAAGGTTGATTAGGGATGCTCAAGGAAGAAAAATTAATGACATGATTAAAATGGGAGTTAATGTAGAAAATAATAATTCAGAGGGATAAATGAAATTTAGGAGGGAAAGGGGGATTTGAATGAGAAAAGAGGTATGTATGTGAGGAATGATGATGAAGGGGAATAGACTCGAGATAAGGGACACCAAAAATTGGTCTCTACATTTTCGCATTTTTGTTGAGTGGTTTGTGTTGGGAAAGCCATGAGACAAAAACGAGAAGTGATAAAAGATGATGATGGTTGAGGTGTTCCCCCTCAAACTAGGGATTAACGACACAAAGAGGAATAAATCACGAATTTAAAAGAGATAGATAAGAGAAGAAAAATGAAAATGAAAGAAATATATGAGAGATTAAAAGACGAGAGAAGATGCCCCAATCAGAGAGGGATAAGGTTAAAAATAAAAAGTAAGATAATGACGGTGATTTTGGAATCACTTTGGTAGGGAAAAAAGTACGGCCTCAATGGAGACAATGGAAATGTCTTACAGAATTGTGAGTCGGAAAAAATCATGGCACTATGGAGGGAGTCCAATGGGAATCCACTCAGATGGATGTGCAAGCCATAGGACCAACAGGTCAAAAGTAGACATCAAAAATATGTGCAAACAAAATGCAACGATGGTCAAGACAATGGTTTGAAAAAAATGTGTGGAAAAAATAGATGTGATGTCCCTCATATATAAGGAATCATAAATATGCATCTAGGCGGGATGAAGATAAAATATGGCCACAATGGTGGGCTTAAGATAATGGATGGTACCTAGAGAGGGAGCATAAAGATGGCCGTATAGCAGCCTATGAGATGTGATAAAAGATGTGTAACAAGATGAGATATGTAAATACACCAAAAGATAGTGAAATAAGCTATGCAAGATAGGAGACACAAGAGAAAGAAGGTTGGGTCAATAGCAACCAGGTTGGGTTGGCAGTGACTATGGTTGGGTTGACTGCGACTAACACAAGTTGACGAGGACCTAAAGCTGGGATATCGGCTGAGTGACATGAGTTGTGACGATTGAGAGCTCTAAGAGAGAAAAATATTATATGTGAGTGAGATGGAGGCTAGCGGAGGAGCGAGGAAGCTTTAGATGACTCAGAGGATGATAAGTGTCGAATCCCTATCTTTGTTTTTAATTGATTTAATTATTTTTATTATTTATTTATTTTGTATTTTTGTTGGATTTTTAGATGGGTGCCAATGGCAGTCAACGGTGACCGAACACGGTTGTCATCGACTAGGGCCAAAGGGGTGTCAACCAAAGCTAGGCGGTGTTGACCTGAACTAGGCAACATCGAGCAGGCATATAGGGTAATTTATTGATTAAAGTACTTAAAGAGGATGATTTTTGATGATTAAAGACTAATGGGTGTTTGTTTAATTGATTAATACAAGCCAAAGACACATTGTATCTTAGATACAGAGTCGCAACATGTTTAATCGAATTAGAGGGGATATATGATTGATGTAGAGTAGGACCACCTAGAGGTAGTAGGACTAGGTGAATTCCACCATTATTAGAGAGTGCCTTGGGTTATAGTATTTATGATAACATTGATTGGGAGATGGGATCCAAGGACTAGCACATTATGGTTCTAGACTGGAGAGATGACAATGACACTTGAGGATGTGTACCATATTTTGAGGTTGTCAATACAGGGGAGTCGATAGAGCCTATTACAGTGTAGAGGAAATTGGGTGTATTGACACGGCTATTTGGAGCCTATCCCCCATATATTACATTTATAGTAGGGTCCTTTCATATAGAGGCATGATATGAGTCGGGGACTCCTAGGAGTAGGTTTATATGTGTGATCATGATGGCGATCTAGTGCTATGCAATACCCGATTCCAAGTGATCTAGATTTCCATCTACATTGATAGGGGCGTTGGCTGATTTAGTGGAACACATGATAGTATTCTCATTTGGTACATTATTATTGACTCATATATATCATGAGCTATGGATGTATGTCACTGAAAGGAGATCCGTATTGGATGTGGGATAATTACTTCACTGCTAGGATTATGATTATATAGCTACAGTGAGGCCACCAAGGCTTCCTTGGGTGACTAGGGGTCACATAGAGTTACATGCTAGATTCTTGAGATGGAGGGACGAATAGGCTCACGGAGATAGAACGGAGTGGGGGGGAGGAGTGGTTTAGAGAGAGATTGGGGAGATTGGATGTGGAGGAGGTTAGATGGAGGCCATATCGAGGGTTCCCTGCATAGCCATGCGTAGACATCCAACTATTTGGTATGAGGAGGTTCAAATGGGTGTAGGGGCGAAGGCTCGAGATGGTGGATATAGTGTATTTTTCACGGGTGATGAGGTAATTCAGGTTGGTAAAAATAGTGTCAGAGGCTCTAATCGGATACAAAAATGATGAGGCAGAGAGGGACTTACCTAGTCCCGTGGTGGTAGATCCACTAGAGGAGGTGGGAGACCCATGGGATAATGACGATGATGTTGGAGTCGGGGTAGGATTTATAGAGTGGATGGTGGAGACACAAGCAGTCTGAGTAGAAAAGGAGAAGGTGGAGCTAGGATTGGAGGAGGAGGAGGCAGTTTTGGTAGGAGAGAAGGAGGATGCGCCTGGACGAGATGGGGGACAACAATGGAGATAGCCCGTTTACAGGTGGAGGTAGATATTGCCTACCTTGAGAGGGATGCAACTCATCAGGAGGCTATGCGGTTACACTAGGAGAGAGACCTAGTTATACAACAGAGAGACATATATTGTAGACAAAGGGAGGTCTATAGGGCCAGATACAAAGGCCTTGGGTCCATAGTTGCAGCATTAGGGAGTGAGGCACCAATGGCTTTACAGGGAGCTCTCTAGATAGCTCCACTATTACTGTATCACTAGAGTAGTATAAGGCATTGGGTGCAGAGGTGCACTATTACGAGTGCATTGTTACATCAAGACTGTTATATGTGCCACAATACGTGGCCTACTTAGTAGGGGAGCAGAGACCGTGGAGCTCATCGTGACCAACACTATCTAGGAAACCGGCTAGCATGTCGCGACCGAGGTGGGATCCAAGTCCATATGATGGATAGATAGATGTGCAAGCACCTGCCCTAGGGGGGGAAGGTTTAGATCTCAGAGCATCTAATCTATAGTTCACCACTTAGAGGTTGAACATTGTATATTGATTTTTTATGTATAGATTTCTGAGATAGATCCCACAGAGGCCTATCACGGATGTATGGACACATTTTGATGAGGGTATACACACACATAAACATTATTTTTTCATGGTTTATATGTGTTGTATGATGATCTATATAATGGATGTTGATATTTGATTAGAGTATGGATGTTAGCTTAGATGTTAGATGCATATTGATGATGTGATGTTTTTAATTATTTGATTTGATGTGATGTTTTAAGGATAATGATTAGATGTTGCCATGGATATGTGATGTGATGTATAGGATAAATTGATTTTATTTAATGATATGATAGATGTGGATATGGATGTAAAAGTTAGGATGATGTTGCTATAGATGAGATGATTTGGATTAGAATAGATGTGATAAGTTTAGATGAAATGTGTATATTTTAGATTAGGGTTATGTGATGGGTTAATATATATGAATTTTGTCTTTATGAATATAGATAATAAGGAATAAACGGTGAATTTAAATAATATTGTAAATGTGGGGGAATTATATTATATGGGACATGATGCATTGGATATGAACGTAAAAGTTAGGTTGATGTTGTTGGAAAGTGCGCGACCTTGATAGGGTTATCCAAGCATGAGACAATACACTTCATCATGGAGAGAATCACACAAGAGAAATATGCCTTTGTACTAGATTAGAGGTAAACTTGAAAGGGAACAACGCAAAGCATTGCACTTGCAACCATAGACGGGTGTTAACACATAACTAATTATAGTTAGTCACATTTAAGACCATTACAGAAAAAATGGAATATGTTCTTATAGACCCACCATAAACATGACAAAAGGGGTAAGATGGAGCTTGTACATGGAAAATAGGTTCTCCTTAGGTATTATTCCTAGGTCTATGCCCCAACTCTAATAAATATAGTACAAATTGATCAATGTAGGAAGTTTATTGTAGATGGGAAAGCTGATCAATGCGGGAAGCTTTCTGAGGATGCTTGTTTTTTATATTTTTCTTTTTATTTTGGATATTTTGAAGGCTAATCAATGCGGGAAGCCATTTATTGCCATGATATAAAATAGTAGCTATCCTTTGAGGGAGTGGTCTATATGTAGATTTTGTCTTTTGATTTTTACATGTGACTTTTTAGATGACAGAATAAGATAGGCATGATAGCTATCATTCAAGGGATCATTCTATAATTTTAACATTATTTTTGCTTTTATATGAACAACTGTCCTTTGAGAGAGAAGTCTATTTTTAGATATGATAGCTTTGATATGAGCATCCATAATTTTGACTTTAGGAAATAGTTGGGGATAGCCAAGTAAACCACTTGGCGAGGGGAAGATAATATGTACAAGTGAAACATATGGGCCATTAGCATGGTTATAGTAGGTAGATAAGAGGGTGATAGATGTAATGATTATGGGGTTCCCACTAAGAAGGAGGAACTTAGTCGATGAGAAAAATGTTATCAGCAAATCCATGGTGTCCACATTCAGGGTTATAGATAAAAACGTGATGGTACACCACATAATTCCAAATCATTACAATGAGATATGGGGAGGCTTGTGATGGAAACAAGATCTTAAGAAGTAACTAATATTATGTTTGTAGGTATGTTAATAGTAGAAAGGCCGTAAGTGTGAGGCGTTGAGAGGTTCTATTTTCAGTTTAACATCAAGAGAGGCTAAGTGATAGGCTCCAGACCCATACTTAAGCGTGATAATGTATGTTCCATTCCAGTTGGGAGTAAACTTTTCACATTGGATTTTTTCTAGAGTAGTGACATTCTGATTTTCTTTTAGGAATAGGTCACCAAGATTAAAGTCTCATTCTTTCAGATGTTTTTTGTAGGCTCGTTTGATGCAATCTTGATAAACATGATGGTATTGAAGAGCGATTAAGTGACACTCGTCTAACAATTGAAGTTGTGCTAGATGATTTTGATGATAGTCCTCATCAGAGATAAAGTTGTGGAGGGAAACCCTTAAGGATGGAATTTGGACTTCAAGAGGAAGAACTAATTCAGTTTCATAGATAAGAGAAGGGATTATCACCCATAGAGGTGGGAATGCTAGTCTGATAAGCCCAAAGAGCAAAGGGAATGTGAAGATGCCAATTATGACCTGTCATATTGACAATTTTGGTGAGGATATTGTGAAGAGTCTTATTAGTGGCTTTGGCCTAGCCGTTAGCTTGAGGATACTAAGGGGAGGAGAAGCTAAGCTTGATTTTTAAAGAGTCAAAAACCTTTTTAAAGTCTTTAATTTTAAAGGAATTTCTGTTGTCCAGAAACGATAGATGATAGTTTGATAAATGAAATTGACAATTTTGTTAGCTTTGGTGGATGTGAGTGGAATGGATTCCACCAATTTTGTGAAGTATTCAGTTGTGGTAATGTTAAAATGATGGCGTTGAGAAGAATGTAGATTTATGAGACCAATGAGGTCGAGGCCCCACTGTGAGAAGGGCCAAATATCTGGAGTTAGATGTAAGGCTTGGTTAGGTATGTGAATAAGATTAGAATGTTGCTAACAATTGACGTACTTTTTGACATATTCACAATAGTATTGATTGAGGATGGGCCAATAATAACCCATCTAAAGAATACATTTGGCAATAACCAAGCCACTAAAGTGACCATTACAGATGTTGTCATGGAATTCTTGGATAACACGGGTAGATTCATGAGATTTAAGACATCTTAGTAAAATACCATCAAACCCATGCTTGTAGAGGATGTCGTCGAGAATGACATATCAGTTAGCGCATTGAAGAAAAAACCACCTACCATTTTTGGATAGATCGGAGGTGATTTAATATTGATATATGTAATAAAAATTTTGAGAATACCATAGATTTGATTGATTGGTGTGAATATGATTGATACAAGGAAGCTTATGGACATGAGATGGTTGATTGAGATGATGAACAACAACAGAAAGATTAGACTCCTCCATTTCCCATGGGATGAGAGATGTGAAGGATTCTATCATATCTGTAAAATTATTAGATGACCAAGGGATAGTTTGAATGGTGTAGAAACCAAAAGCCTCAAGAAGAAATTTGACGATATCCTTATATTTTTGAAGGAATTCATTTTTATATTGATATGTTCCTTTTACTTGATTGATGATGAGCTAAGAATCACCATAGATATCAAGAATTTAGATGTTGAGCATGACATTGGTTTCAACACCCAATATGAGGGCTTCATACTCATCCATGTTGTTAGTACATTTGAATTTAAGAGTGTAAGTGATGGGGATAGGAGTATCCCAAGGAGGAATGATGATAACATTGGCCCCTCCTCCTTGCTGAAACTTAGATCCATTAAAGAAAAGTGTCATCTGGAGGGAAGAAAATTCATGATCGATGGTATAGATAGAATCGTCTGGGAATGGTTCGTGAGGAAGATGCTCGTTAGGAAGAGGGGCTTCAACTAGTTGATCAGTGATATCCTGACCATTAATAGATTTCTAAGAGATAAACTCTAGGTCAAACTCGGTCATGAGCATGACTTATCAAGTGATACAATCGTTATGATAAGGTTTTGAATGCATGGATTTGAGAGGATGTAAGTTGGTAACGACATAGGTTTTTTATTAAGGATATAGTGATGAAATTTAGAAGTGGTGAAGAAGAGAGAATAACACAACTTTTTAACTTCAATTTAACGAATCTCATACTCGTGAAGGGTGCGACTAATGTAATAGACAACCTACTCCCTACCTTTCTCATCACAGTGTGTCAACATAGAACCCAAAGCATGATCAAATGTAGAGATGTATAGATATAAATTCTCCCCATCGCATGGAGGTGCGAGCATAATTGGGGATAGAAGATATTTCTTGAGATCATCAAAGGCCTTTTATAAATTCCCGTCTCATTTAAAGTTGATATCCTTGTGGAGAAGGTCGTAAAAACATTAGCAACAGTCGAAGAGTTATGAGATGAAGTGGTGGACTGATTGGAGTCAGCCTTGAAGATTGTGAAGCTACTTTACATTAGAAGGGGGAGGCATCTTAAGGATGGATTTGATTTTTGTGGGGTCAACTTCACTACCCCTAATAGAAACGATAAAGCTAAGAATTTTGTCAATTAAAACTCTGAATACACACTTGGCTAGATTAAGATGAAGGAAAAAGTGGATAAGACACTCAAAGAGGATTTCAAGGATATAAATATGGTCAATCCAATGCTTGGATTTACCCAAGAGGTCATCGACATAATCCTCTATAGTTTTTTGGATAAGGTCGTTGAAGATGTAGGTCATACCATGTTAATAGGTGGCCCTCACATTTTTTAAACTGAAGGGCATGACGCAATAATAGAAGGTCCCCCAAGGAGTCATGAAAGAAGTCTTATGCTAGTTTTCTATTGCAATGAGGATATGATTACAATAAAAAAACCATCCATAAGAGAAAACATCTCATGGCTAGCGGTGAGGTAAATTATTTGATCAATGTTAGGAAGGGGAAAGTCATCTTTAGGGAAAGTGAGATTTAAATCTTGAAATTTGGTACAGTCGTGGAGCTTTCTAATCAGATTCGCTGATAATCGCAATTTAGTTATATCATGTTTGTTAGTCTAAGGAAGTGTCCATGGTTGTTTGCAAAAAAGGAAATAGTAGGAATTGTTCTCAGCACATATTTAACAACAAAATCAACTGAATAATAAACTTACAGTAATTAAGAAATGAAATGCATTGAAAGCAAAGGCATATCAAAGAAAAAATTTAAAGGTATTTAACACAGTTTAATTTTGAAATGATAAATGCATTTAAAATGACAAAAAGGAAATGAAAATAAATCTCCCTTCTTGTTGAGGAAGAGTTTCCCTTGCTCCTTACCTTCGATCAGGTTTAATGTTTAAAGTCACACAACAAACTTTTCCCCTAAATCTGCAATTTTATTGAATTTTATTGAATTTAATAAATCAACTAACTAAATCGAACTGATAAATCTAAATACATTAGCTCTTTTATACCAGAACAATCCTAGTCCCTCTAGGAGAGAACTAGTTTATTCGTAATAACTAACATCTACTTAACTGGATGTTAACTAAAACAATGACTATCTATTCTAAGAAGTAAAATTGTGGAAGGAGTAATCTTTGTAGTGTTTGGATTGAATTAATCTTGCTAACTATAGAGGAGGCCCATAATTGACTCCTTTGAGAGAGTCAATCATTGTTGGAAGACACTTAAGTTCTTAGATTGATTGTAGAGAATCATGATGATAATAAATCCATGGGTGTTTACCGCATCACGTCTCCAAGTAATTAAAGTGATTGAACCTCATAATTTTCATGAATCTAGGTTGAGGTAGTGGCACACGTTTCATGTTCATGTTGTTGTGCTGCCAGTTGTATCAATTTATAGTCCAGTTGTTCGAGCTATTTATCTTCTTTGTATAAGTTCCTTATATCAAGGAAATTTGAATTGATGATCTGAATAAATCTTTACTGCGAGTCCTACGCTAATGCAATGGGAGTCCTATGCCATAAGGTGAGTCTTGCGCCAATGCACCAATCAAGTCCTGTGCTAGTGCAATTAACTCCTGTGATAATTCAACATATGCTTTTCCAAATGAATTGTTAATTCTCATAAAAAGATCAATTTAAGCCATTTTTGAAGAAGCAATAGCAAGATAAAGATAACAAGAATATGCATAGTATTTCCTTCCAAAACATAGTAAAGTATTAATTATAAACAGTCAACATTATACATCATGCAACATGATATCAAAATAATACAAGGTTTCACATGGGTTTAAACATAACAAAATGGGGATTCATCACTCCCCCGGACTTAAGGTTCAGTAGGTCCTCCTGATACCTATTCAATTGTTCCACTATCTTTGAACAATTATATTCATTGGAAAAAAAAAATTCATATTTCATCCAATCCATTATTATTGAACCTAAAGAAATCAATAACAGACCTCCACCAAGTGTTATAATTGCCCTCTGTCTGATCATCTATAGAAACCCCCAGTGGCATTGGTGCAATCACCAATCGAGGTCTATACCACATCCCAATCCACTTCTCCTGCATCTCTAGAATGATTTTACAAAGGTTGTTGGCCCTTTTTAGTGACCAACAGAGGTAAGTAGGTGAAATTACCTCCTTTTTCTTATAATGTTTTGTAAGAAGTTGATATCTCACTTGACAGGCAATGAAGTTCATATTGAACATTGGGATTACTTGTTCCCTGAAATTTCTGACACAAGTTTTAAGAATATATTTGTGTTTGTACACCAATTGTAGACATTATACTTGAGACTAGAATCTGTTGAAGAACTGAATTGGTGCAGGAAGACTATGCCTCATCAATAGGCCTATATTAGATTCTGCTTGAACAAGTGTTTCCCTTTGTTCCCTCCATTCAGACTAGTGTTTGACAGTGGAAATAAATGCTCTTAACTGTACTTCTCCCACATAGAAATGTATGGGGATCTCAATTTTCTTAGGAAGAAGAAATTTGGAAAGTGACAGTGGAGAAGAAATTGTTCTAATTTTAAAAATAACTGAATTGGGAAAGGTGCGATTGAATCTCAATATGATAATGATATAGATTGGGCATGTGTGGAAATTATTATGGAGGTGGATTACGGATTTTGTGGGGATTTGTGAAGTGGGGGAAGTTATCGGAAATGGGAGAGACAATCAATTTGCACGACCATAAAAATTAACGGTTCATAATTTGAAACTTTTCAACATTTAAGAAGGAAAGTATTTGTGTATACCTCATTAAATTAGCTTATCGCATCATTGGACACCATTTCCATGTTGATTTGATCCTCCATCCACACATGGTCCTTCATTTATTGCATGTTGGATTCAAGGGTGGTGACCGACATTCCTCCTCTACCATATCAAGAAATTGAAGAGGGAGGGATCTAGCTTCAGTGTCACACTTATAAGTTACTGGTCCTAAAGTGATCGTAGAGATTAAAAAAAATATAGAAGAAATGGACATGGTATCATCCGCATCCATAGGATTTCTGGATGAGGAAGAGTGGGATGAGGGATTGATGTTTGTAGGAGATGGAGATAAAGGAGGTGTGAGAGAGCTGATGGATTACTCCTTGAACCCTAACCCAAACTTCTCATAGGGCTTACAAGATTGGTTGATGATAAGATCATACATTCATTGTTCATAACACCTCATAACAAATCCTTTCCATGTGCAATGATGGAGGTAGGTATAGGAAAAAGTTTTATTATAAAGGAAATCAAATCCATTGGTGTATGGATTGATATGAGGTTGATCGTCGATGTGAGAAACATATTGGTCAATACCACTAGATATGAGATTGGTTCACAGATGAGGTGGTCCAAAAGAAATGATTTCCCTGAAATTAGGTTGGTGCATTAAATATTTGTCATGACTACCAAGTCGATTAGGCATGGGAAGAGTGTTGGGGATGAGAAGGTGGTACTCCCCCAATGAAAGGAGTTACATCACATTATCAAGGGAATCATCATTGGGAAGCTTAGAGGCAGGGATAGAGCTAGTGGACACTTCAGATGAATCTTGTTTAGGATGACGCACGTCATTTAGTTGAGAAGTCATGTGCGATTCCTTAAATGGAGGAAGATCAGCTAGGAGCGTCAATATTTTCCCTTCATGTTCATATTTGATGCAGCAATGGAGAGTGGAAGAGACACAACGCATGGTGCAGATCCATAGACGTCCAACTAAGATATTATACTAGAACTCCTCCTTAATCATGTAAAAGATTTCATGGAGGAGTCTCTCACTGACATGGATGGGAATGATAATTGTGCCCAAAGTAGAGGCCATAACATCATTTAAAGCGAGAAGGACCATGGGTGATTGAGTGACAACGAAGTTGGGAATTTTCATTTGATCAAAGTTATGAGATGATATGATGTTGATGTTGGCTGCATTGTCTATCATTAAACATCGGTTAAAAGGATTGTTGATACGAACAATGATGAAAAGAAGGAGGTCATGGTATTTGGGTGAGTTGTTAGGAATTTTTGAGTCTTCAAAATAAATGGTGATCGAAGATGTGAGTGCTCCAACAAGGGCCACAAAAGGTTGAGTCTCATTGCTAGTGATAGCGATGTGTTGTAAAGTGTCGATGAGATATTGTCTATGATCAAGGGATCTTTAGATGATCTCATAAAGTGACATATTAACTAGAGCTTGATGGAGCTGCTTCACAATACTTTTTTCAATGAAAATTATTTGTTGGGTATGTGGGGCAGCTAAGATGGATACTTTAGCTTTTGAAAAAGATGATGGAGTGGGGTCACTACAAGGGGTGGTGATGATAACTTTGGTCTTAGATTGAGTAAGCAATTAAGAATCATGAGGGTGATAGTGTGTGGCAATCTGAACGACATTGATAAATAGAGGGAGACCTTCTTTGAGAGAAGTATTACTTGGGGGGATTGGAACAAAAAATTTAGACAAAGAAGACGATTCAGAAGCATTAGGTGACGAAGATTTTATTGAAGGATTGTGATTGGATGTGGATGCACTAGTAGATGGGAGGGGATGATATTCTTAAATGATAAGGTCATCCTCTTTTATAAGATTGTGGATGATGGTTTGAAGAGCCCTATAATGTTCAGTATCGTGTTCATGGGAATGATGATAAACGTAAATGACATTAGAATCAAACCTTGAGGGATTTTTCCCACGTGGATCAAAATATTTGATGGGGGGAAGCATGATTACATATGCTTGAATTAGGTATTGAAGTATTTATTTATAGGATATGATGGGAGTTTTTGATAAGGGGATTGTATGGGTTGTAGATGAATTGGGTTTAAAAGTGGTAGATGAAGGTAAGAGAGGTAGTTTGCTCTTATGAGGTTTGATGAAAGCCTTTGATTCAGATTTAGATTTGGAAGAAGGGTTAGATGGTTGTGATTCAAATTTAGATTTAATAGGAGGTTTGGATGGATTTGATTCAGATTTAATGATAAGGGACTTGAATGGTTTTAATTTGGATATAGGTTTGAGGGAGGATTGGATAAGTTTGATTCAAATTTTATGATGGGGGACTTAGATGGTTTTAATTCATATTTATTGATGATAGAGGTTTTAGATGAAGGGACTAGCCCCAAAATGGATGGAGGCACTCTTAAGATTGATGATGAGACATTAGAATGCTTAGGGTGGTTCAGATTAGGAGGAGGAAGCTCCAAATTTTTATGTGGGCACGTGAGAGATTTCCAAGTGGGGATACCAAGGTCCTTATACTTTTGTTGTGATAATTTTCCCTTGGTGGGAATGGCAACAATATCTATAGGGATATGGTCTTTAGAAGTTGAATTGGGAGATTTAGATGTAGATTTTGTTGAGGATGTGGGGGTTGAAGATGAAGGTAGTGTTTGGATAAGGGGCTTAGTGAGATTAGAAGAAGTCATGGATTGTGTGGGTTTTTAAGGTGTTGATGTGAGAGTTGAAATAGTTGTCAAAGGTGTGGGAAGATGGGGATATCACTTGCAGTTAGATCAAGAGGGAATTTTGATGTGGGAGAGGTCATAGCAGTAAATGTGGTTGTAGGTAATGATATAGAAGTGGATATAGATGTAGGGATGTGTGACGAGGGTGTTGAGATAGGTGTTAGAGTAGATGTGGGTAAAGGAATAGATGTGGTGGGTGTGCATGTAGTAGGTGTAGATATAAATAAGGAAGTAGATGTCGTTGAAATAGGTATGGATGTGATAGCAGTGGGTATAGTCGATGTAGCTATAATGGATGTAGACATAGGTGTGAATGTAGGTGAGACTATGGTTGGGGGAGAAGAGTTCGAAATAATCATGGGTACAGTCGATGAAGAAATGATGGGCGTAGATGATGGCATTAACTCTTGGCTTATATTATTGATCATGTGAGCATTAGGTGCCTAAGATGTAGGAGGGGTAGTTTGATTATTTGGTGGATGGTTGCTGAAATGTTTTTTGAATACATCAAGAGGTTGCTTAGGAGGTGCGTTGGGGTTATCTAATTGAAGGTTACCATTATCTACGATCTATTGAACAAGGTATTTAAAGGTGTAACACTTTTTAATGTCATGTCCATGGACTTGGTGATATTTGTAATAGTGCTCCTTATGATAGCATCCTAGTTTGGGTCGTGATTCATCCACGGGTCAGATGGGAGGAAGTTGGTGAGATGTACAACCATTAGCTTGTCAAAAATAGAACTATAGGATTCACTGATAGGGGTATAATTAGGAGGTGTTCTAGGAGCTCTTTGTAGGGGCTCGACATGGGATGTAGATGTGGAAGAAGATTTGACTACGATAGTGTTTTATCTACATTTTTAGATTTGTAACTATGGGTAGATGACTTAGCGAATTCAGGTTTTGGTTTTTTGGATCAAAGTTTAACTTGGCCTTACTTAAGGGCATAGAGTTCAAGTTTACTAGCCATGGTGAATGCCTATTCAAAGGTTTGGAATGATTGTATTTGAAGAGTGGAGGAAATATGCTTCACACAAGACCATGAAAATAGTTCAATTAGCTCAGTTTGTGGAAGGGAGAAGGACAATTGATTAATTATGCCTTGCCATCTAGCGATGAAATCTGTGATAGATTTTTCATCAAATTGTTGAATGACATAGAGGTCTATAATGGTGATATTACGCACAATGTTAATAGAAAAGTGCTATAGGAATAGTTGCGCAAGTTGGGTGAAAGAAAATAGAGATTATTAGGGAATACCATTGTACTAGTCTAACACGGGTCTGGCTAACAACATGGGGAAAGTACTGAGCATGGGGTCTTATTCATGAGTAATAAGGTAGCATGCATGCCTAAAGGCATGAAGGTGTTGGACTGGGTCCTCCTTTCCATTAAACTTAGAGAATTTTGGGAGTTCCCAGTGTGGGGGGTAAGGTTTGATAGGTACCAAAGGATTGATGGGATCATTACAAATTTGTTCATAAGAGAAGGTAATTTTAGACCCCAAAATAGTGGCTTCAAGATTGTCCATTCTATTTAGTAAAACAGGCATAGGGTCATTAGATGTGTTAGGGTAAGGGATTGATGGATCATGTTGTGGGATATTCTAGATATAAAATCACGCACTTTGAGTAATTATCTAGTCCTGATTGCATATTATTATTCATATGACTCTTAAGTACTAATCAACCCACGTCTTTGGCCACCTTTCTTTGCTATATGTTGCCACGTTTGGTCTTGCACCCTTACTTGCTCAGTCTGGCTTTTTATATCCTGACATTTATCATCTTGGACACCAATGGCCAACCAAGACACCAACTCCATGCACTCTCATCCCCTCTTGGTGCCCCTGACCTCAGTATCATTTTTTCAGATCTTTTAGGTCCTTCTTAATCATTTAAGCATCTTATATTTTTTGTATTCATCCTTTTCGGGGTTAGTTACAAAATTTAAGAAAAGAAATCATATAAATATAAAGTTATGTGATCATAATAAAGGACCAAACACTAAACATTATTTATCACCACCTAAGGTTACATCCATCAAACATCTAAGAGCTCCATTGCATCGCTCTAACACCATAAAAGGGATGTAAGGGTTAGTTACTTTGCATACACACTTTATAGGATGAAATTTCATTTTATTCTATGCACACATCTATTTTATTTTTTTGCTATTAAGTGTGGCACGCACAAGAGCCACCTAGGGCACGATACCGCACACACACGAACTACATTGGGTCTGAGCTATAGTGCAATGTTAAGTCGTAAGATCACCATTGTGATAGCTGAGGATAGTCTGACCCTCATTCTGGATCTTTCTTTTTTAGGGTTTGATGTCTATTTAAGGGTTTTGCAGGTCATTATTTCATTGTAGGTTTCTAGCTACCTCGATGATCATTATGCGACCTTATAGCGATAAGAATGAACAACAAACACTTTGTGATCACTCAAAGGAGGTTTCCTGAGCATTTATGCAGACATAGTTGTTCAGAAACATGCAGAGGGTGCCCGCAAGAACCCCTGTCCCTCTCCAGGCTCCCCAGTCCAACATATTCCTTCATCTCTACATTTCATTGAGCCTTGTTTTGATAATCAGTGCTCCATATTTTCTAATTTTCCATATATGTACATCTAGCTTAATTAAATATAAAAAGTGGATGGGTATGGATGAGATTTATATAATTGGGGATGAATAGGTGTTTACGAATGTGGTTAACAAGGGGGAATATTGTTGAATGATTGTGATTGAATTGGTTGAGATATCTGAGGTTTTTGGGAGATATGGATGCAATAAGATGGATGAGATTTTGTTGGTTGTTGAGAGATGAGGGTGTTCTAAAATGGATGAGGTTGTGTTGGTTGTTGAGAGAGGGATGTTAGACTGGTTTTTCATGGAATGAGTGTGGATGTGAGTGTGGGGTGGATGAGATGTTTAGGTAGATTGATTATGGAATGTGTAGCGGAAGGCACTCTGAAGGGGAGATTAATGAGTTTGGGTTGATTTAGAAGGATGGGGTTGTGAAGTGATGATATTTTCATAGACATGGGATGTCAAAATGGGAACCAAGGTTTGACCATGTTGTTGGGGTGGTGGAAAAAGTAAATGTGACTCTTGTAAAGTTTGGATAGAGGCACTAATGGCCACGGTAGATGAAGAAGTATTGGGGATAAAAGAGATAGGGTAGTGTTTGTTGAAACCTGGTCATTGATGTCAAATTACATTGATGGAAAAAAAGTGAGTGGTGAAGTAAGTCTCTGCGGGAGACACGAAGGTTAGTTCTCAGTGATAGTTGGAGCTCACAGTGATAGGTGCATGGTCAAGCAAACAAGGTGTGTGGTGAGTCTTCTCAAGGTGGTATGTAGTATTCCCAACGTCAGACAAGGTCATTCAGGTGTTAAAAAGTCTATAACCTAGCTTCAGGTTCAGCTCATGAAGTCACATGAAGCTCTATGCTTATTCCCATATCCAGTTCAAGAAGGCAAGTGAGATGGTTGAACCAGGGCATGATGATGGCATTAATGTATGATAATTGTTTCAGTCGTGTGTAGTGATCTCAAGTTATCTCATTGAACATTCAGGATAAATTCAGGGAATTACAAGGTTGTTACACTTGGCTCAATTGATTTATAAGTCTAAAATTCCTTTTCATATGTTCTAAGTTCTCACAAGATCTGTATGGAGAAAGCAAAAAGGTCTAATACTTATAAAGTTTTTGAGAAAAATGAGTAAGTTGAGTTTTCTAGTGTTGCAGAGATATGATGTGCTAAGACTAGAAAGTAATGAAGTAAAGTAGTCTCACAAACCTAAAAAGGAGCCTTCCCATGTATTACAAAGTTTTGATTTGCTAAGACTACAGATATACGAAGTGCTAAGACTCCAAGTAGAGCAGTCCCAAAAGTCTGAGTAGAGGTATCCTGCAAACCAGTAAAGTAGGAGTGTGTACTGCAGAGATTCGGTGAGCCACAACTGCAATTAACAGGGTTCCCAAAACCCGAAGTAAAGTCACTTAAAAACTCCACAAAGAAGAATATGGAAGTAGAGTAAGCCGGGAATGTGATAGGGCACAACTTCAAACTAATAACACTTCGTAAACCCGAGCAAAAAAAAATTCCAAACCCGTGAAGAAGTGAAGAAAATGTGTTATGTGGTAATGTGATGGGACACAACTTCGAAGTAATACCCTGTTGTATATCCAAGTTAAGTAACTCTACAAACCCACAACAAAGGTTGAAGTTGTTGGGGTCTGAAACCCACTTTGAAGTTGTGAAGTTGTTGGGGGTCGGAAACCCAAATTGCAATATCCTTCGCTCCAGGTGTTAGAATTTAAAGTTTTTGGAATTTATGGAAAGGTAGTTTCATCCTCTATCTGATGAAATAGAAAAAGGAAAAATTGGACAAATAACTAAATGTGAGTTAATGCAAGTAAATCCAATATTAGAAAGATATTAAAACATGAAAAATCAAGAGTTAGAAAAACAATTATTCTTGTTTATTTATGCAAAAAATCGAGATCATAAGAGGTTGATGAGATGAAATAGAGTATGAGAGAAGTTGGGCTTAGGATTGTTGCAGAGAGAGGAAGGAGATATTGTTGCATAATGCATATCTATTAATTAAAAAGAGGAGAGATGAATGTTGAAGAAATTGTTGTGGAGATAAAGAGAAAACAAAGCTATGAAATGAAGACTTGTTGATTAAAAGAGAGGAGAGCTATGTACTGAAGGAGACTGTTCTACCAAATGAAGTTCTGTTGCTTGAAAGAGATAATAATGATAGAGTTGTAGAGAGAATAAAAAAACCACTCCAATGAATGCTTGGAGAGATATGAAAAAGAGGCAAGGAGAGAGATGAAAATATGTGCTTGAGGAGTGAGTGAAGAGAGTAAGAGAAGAGTGCTCATAATCTGTTGTATGTGAAACATAGAATTTATATGATCAAATTATTTGTAAAAATTTTCTAAGTAGATGCTTAGATCACAGGGGGTTGCATCCTCCTTATAATTAGTGGCTTACAGAAGATCAATAGTGGTTGATTAAATTCTATGGGTTGAAGCCTCCTCATAAGTTGGAGCTTACTAAAGGTTAGTGGGTGTTGTACTATATTTGGAAGTATTGGCTTCGAGAAAAATTGAAGCTTGTCAAAGATTGAGTGGGTGCTTAGTTAAATTATTGGAGTTGTATCTTCAAATTGAGTTTTATCTCAATCGTGAAATCATTTTAACTCTATAGGATAGTTGTCCAAGTTAGTTCTTTGGTTTTAGTGGTGTTTTGTCCCGAGAAGGGTTTCTCACATTAAATATTGTCTCCTAATGTGTATATGTGTATATTTATCTCTCTATCTCTCTTTATTGATTATGCATGTTTATGACAATCAATGTTGTTTAACAGTAACAAATTTAAGAAGTGGAAATTGATTGTAAAAATTTTATCAGCACGGATTCGCCCCCTCTCTCAGTCCCTAAAATTCCTAACAATGTTGATGTGAGATAAGTTGGGAGGAATGGGCATCATAAATTGATTGTTTTGATGGGCTTGGGGGATAGTAGAAGAAGATTGATGGGAGTCATACTCATGTTGACCTATTGTTAGCTTTTTCATGGATCTTTAGAAGAAAACAAAAATTTGTGAGGTAAGAACCTCTTTGGACTCAGAGTGGGGAGGATACAGATAGATTTGTTAGAGAGGGGGGCATCAATGGGGAGATGGGTGGCCTTTCATGTAAGGTAATCATGTAAAGCCATAGGATTGGCATCAAGGAGCTCTTGGAACTTCACGCATCTGCAAGGGATGGTAGGGGGTCCAAATGTTCCCATAGAAGTGGCAGATGGGGGGGTAGCTAGTTTATAAAGAACTAAAACAAAAGGGTTAGTCTCAACATGGGGGTTAGCTTGGATAGCTTGAGACTCGTCAAAAGAAGGAATGGAAACCATAAGCTGGGTAATTGCTGAAGAGGTGACCAAAGGGGTGGAAGAAATAATAGAAAGAGATTAACTTTGTTAGGAAGCAATATTGGAAGTAGGAATGTTCTTGGATGACATGGTTTGTTCCATTTTTCTTACTTGAGAACGTGTAATAACAGGAATGAAACAAACAATGAACAAGAAACAATGATGATTTTTAATATTTCAAATAAGTCACACAACAAAGTGTTAAGTTATCTTGTTTATTATAAGAATGTGAGAAAGAAAAGAAAATGGGTTCAAAGGGGAACCTAGGAAATGACCAAACTATGGATGGTTTCAAGTTGTTATGGCCGACGTCCTTGATATACCTAAAGGTACGCGAGGCTCAAATCTATGATGACTACCAGTACAAGGCCTAATATTGGGGCATACCCCTACACTTCATGCACTTCAATAATAAGGGTGATAGGCGCTTAACCAATATATTAATAGTCAAAAAATTATAATGCGTCCAGAACACCGCAAAGGTTTTCCTATTGGGTGATGAAATCCCAATAATTCCACTTGGAAGAAGATGTTTAAGATGTATAAGTTAATGTGTGAGTTTTGGTTGCATGTGGAAGAAGTGAATGCAAATAATTGACCTCCTAATTAGACTATGTTTTCAAGAAAGTATGAAGAAGTTATTTTTAAGTCCAAATCGAAATGTGAGATTTGATGAAATCAAAAAATCAAAGAAGGGAAGAAGATACAAGAAAAGAGCAAATATGGAAAAATGAAGAATACCTAGATAATATTATTTTTCCATTTTATTTTATTTCAAGAAAATGTATTGTTGATCCAAGCAAGCGATCCACCATGCAGGAAAGAAAAAAAGCTTCTACCTACAAGGTTAGTGAGATAACAAAAAAGATGAAAATGAAAACAATGAAAAGACTCGCCAAAAAAGGGTCTGTCCATATGGGCGTGCAAGAATGTTGATCTAATTATCTTGCTCTTGATTTTGATTAGTGAAATGGTAACAAATAAAATAAACAACTCCAATAATGATAGGGTTTAAGAATACCTCTAGATGAGATGATGATGGATACGAGCACAAAATATTCTCCTCGTAGCTTGCTTGATTACCTAAACAAGAAAGAGAAACTTAACATGAAAAATGGATTAGTATATAGGATGGTGGGTTTCCCAACAATGTTGGTCTCGAGAATCGAAAAACTTCGTAGGATGGATGTCAACCCACTTTTTATTAAAGATAAATAAAAATGATAATGGACGAGTAATATAATGGAGCAAGATTTGAACTGAAATAGAGAAGATAAGTTATGCTAAACAAGATAAAATGCAAATCTGATAATAATAAATGATGAAAAATTGAACCAAACTTGATCGAGTCGATGACGACTCAAGACTGTAAGGCAGAGTCGATGGCAACTAGGGCAGTATGATCCAAAAATAAAATGCAAATGAAGTGAATCTATAGATCTATTTTGAAGTTGATATGAAACTGAAGATGATGATGAGATGATGTAGAGAGCATGTCTCTGGTTAGGATAGAAAGGAAGTTGGATCTGATGATAAATATGATAACTGTTAATATGGTCAATGACAACCAAGCTGAATTATAGGTGAATGGGGTTAGAATGTCAGATCTAGACTTCTAAACATGTGGATTAGGGAAGCAAAGAGGTTTTTATACATGAACAACAATAAGACAGATGGTAGATGAATCAGATAACTGAAAATAGGATAGGTTAAGAGAGGGTTGCCGATGACTAGTCTTGATCGGTTACGACTGGGTGTGATGGAGAAAATATCTGAAGCAAAAGTGTATAAAATGGAAATATTGGGAGATCTGAGGGATTGTGGGATCAGTAAATAGTAATTGGAAGAATGGATGACAGAAAATCAAACATATGTGAAGCACATTGACGGAAACTATGTTGAATTGAAAACAACCAGGAAGGGATAAAAGGTGGAATGGATGAAAATGGATGCAAAAGATGAATTGCGGAGAGAGATTTATGATGGCTAATGTAAGGGTAGAGCTCTGAGATGGTTGATGATCCTGCAAAGCTGATGCACATTAGTGATGGGGACTCCAAACATGCAAAAGAGTGATGCCAAGAAAAGAGATCATTTCAAATCTCCAAAAGTGATGCACAAGATCTCCAAATTAGCTCTAAGGTGGTGATAACAGCTACAAATAAGATCAAGAAATGAAACTAAGATTGCAAGAAAGCTCAAATTCTCAAAAATTACATCCTCAAGAGAGGAGCGGTATAGGTGTATTTATAGGGTCGAAGATGACCCGAATGGGTCATCGGTGACTGCGGAAGGCCATTGATTTTGGTGATGGAGATGTGATCATCTCGAGACAATGAGTCTTTATGAGGTGAAATTAGGGTTTCATGTGGTTAATATGGGTTATGGTTGTCTTGGGAGGAGAAATGGTAGTTGGGGGATAAGAACATATTAAATAGGGGTAGATTGGAACCTAGGGATGGTAAATAGGGTGCTTAGGGAGGATAAAGAGGTTTAATGAATAGGTTTAGGGATAATTAAGGATGATTAGGGATGCTTAGGGAAGACAAATTAATGACATGATTAGATGGGAGTTAATGTAGAAAAATAACAATTCAGAGGGATGAATGAAATTTAGGAGGGAAAGGGGATTTGAATTAAAAGAGAGGTATATATGTGAGGAATGAAAACAAAGGGGAGCGGATGCGGGATAAGGGACAAGGGATACCAAAAATTGGTGTCTACAAGGGGAAATGTGAGAACATGAACTTTAGACTAATTATAGTGTGTGCAGGGATGACACCAAAGAAGAAGCGAGAGGAATTTATGACAAAGATGGCTACGGGAGACCATAAAAACATGGAGGAGAGTGTAGTGTTACAGTTATAGGCTATTGAGGATAAATGTAAAGAAGTGTGTAGAGTCCAGGAAGTGGACAAGAAGAACATGTAACTAATTGGAGAGGAGCGTGCAAATGGAGAAGTCCATATACAAGGGTCGAAGGGCGCATGATATTATGTGGAAGGAAGAGCCATAGGAAAAGGAGTGAAGGGGCACCAAAAGAAAGACATGCGTGGGAATGGGAGAACCATTGTGAATGAAGCAAAGGTGAAAAAAAGAGTTGCATTGAAATAAACCAAGGCATAGCAGTCCATGAAGGGGGTCGCTAGAGTGTGTGTAAGAAGGAGCACACTAGGGAAAGAAGAGGTATGTGAAATACTTAAGGAAGTGGAAAGTGCAGAAGAGCACATGAATGAAGAATATCTCAACTGAAAGAAGGCATTTAGAAAAGAAGGAAAGGATGCCCTGAAGGAAACCAAGTTTGAGCAATCTAAGGAGGAGGCGGAAAGAATGCCCAAAACAAAACATGCGCAGGAGGAGGAACACGTGGAGATGGGAAGGCATGACAATAGTTCGTAAAAACTACAAAATTATGTGGAGGAAACTCTACAAGAAAAAAGGGAAGGGAAGAAAGAGATTTTCAGGGGGAGCTCCATAAATTTTACATAATAAAAGCGTAAGAGAAGAAGTGGAGGAGAGTGGCAGGGAAAAATTTCCACAACAAGAGGGAAGGAAGGTGAAGTTCCTAACCATGGGGATCACACAATTAAAATATAAAAGTATGGTTCAAGGAGAATGCATGAAGAAGAGTGTGTGGGAAAGATCACCTGAGAAAATGTATTCTAAAATAGGAGTCCTAGGGGGAGAAGGGCGAAGGTAAAGAAATGCACGAGGAAGAGATGTTGTAGTAAAATGTTGAAAAAATAAGTAAAGAAGAAATAATGTATCAATATGGAGTGCGTAATAGGGTCCCATGTAAGGAAAGGAGGTAAGAGATTATAGAAAACACAATGTGCAAAGAAGGGATTTACAAAGAGGAGTTAGAATGAGAAGACGATAAGAAGATATGAAGAGAAGGAGAGAGGATAACAAGGAGAAGAAAAATGTGACGAAAGAATTACAAAAAGGGAAGAATCCTATACATGAAGTGGGAAAGAGAAGGGAAAATCCTTTAAGGAGTTAGGAGGAGGTAGATAGATTAGGGTGAGTGCAGACTCGCACAAGAAATAGTTGGAGGCAAGCGTAAACTCGAATTTAGTAGAAGTCTCATTGAAGAATCCTTAGGAGGAGGAGGCTTATAGCCAAGAAAATACTTTCCTAAGGAAAGGATGGAAACAAGAAAAGACACAAAAATATGTGTGGGATATCACAAAGGAGTCACAAAAAAGTTATTAAGGACTAGAAGAGATGTTGAAAGAAGTACTGAGGCCACATTCAGGCTTATTGGATGAAGAAGTTGGGACTATTCCCTCATATAGTTTGAAGGGTGGTTTAACCACTCACTTAGTTTACTTGAGGTAGAACTCAAGTTTTAAGTACCATGGATGTTTGATGCAGGAGCATCCCAGGTCCAAGGAAATATTGTTGATTTTTAGTTAAGTGTGGGTGCGTACAAGAATAGAGGTGTAAAAATTAAAGAGGAAGGGAAAAGTAGAATAGAGGGAAGGTTGTGCAGAAATGTGTAATAGTTTAACGCAATGGTTAGAAAGTGAGGCAATATGTGTAGAAGTGTGGGTAAGCATGGAGAAGAGTTACCACATGAGAAACTTGTGGAGAAGCCAAGGGAAGAAGTGATGTGTGAGGGTTTCAGAAGGATGTGTACGAGGTTTATGTAAGGGAGAAAAGTAAGGGGTGTGTGAGGTAAAGGAGAGAAGGGACTTAACTGAGTTGTTTGTTTAAACAGATCGCGTGGAAGTTCTAAAGGAGGCCCAAAATCTTAAAGAGAGTGCACGGAAATAATTTTATGATGAAGCTCAAAGATTAAGAGGCACATTGAAGAGGAAAAGTTCTAATATAAATATCAGAGACGTGAACTGAGAAGGTAGAAAACGAAAAGGCATCTGAACTGTCTGATCAAGACATTTGACTATGACCACATGGCCATAAAATTCCAGTGACCATGCTGACATGGCACAATAGGGATGTCCAAATGGTGATAAGGTGAATAAGGGCATTATTATTAGAACATAATATTAAGTGTTATTATAAACCTTAGTTTATAATTAAATAATTTATAATATTTATATTCTGAATTATTTAATATAAACTATGAGTTTATGGTTAATTATTATTTTTAATTAAATTGATTTATTTAAACTGAAGGATATACCCTGTCACTTATAAGTTCATAACCCTTGGGGTTATATAAATATGGTCGTGGGCCATAATCGGGTGAATTGAATTCACACCGGGTTAAAAACATGGAGCAGGAGTGAGGAAATGAGTTACTGGACTGGTTAAAAGTTTCTCTTAATGGAAAATTATTATTCATGGTTTTTTACCCCATTAGATTTTTCCATGTTAAATATGGTGTCACTGTGTTATTTTATTTATTTGTTTTGTTAAATGTTTAGTTAATAATGTTTGGATTAATATATCTTTTATATGGTTATTTATAACCTCAGTCCTAATATGGTACCAGAGCGGTTTGGTAATGTTTATTAAATTAATTAACCAATAGGCATGATGGTTGGGTGGTTGGTTAGTTATTCATATTTATTTAACCCCTCCTTACCCCCGAGACATGTTTTTGATATTGGTATGTGCACAGGTGAAAGGGACTCTGGATTTTTACAGGCACGTGAAAACCTTTTACGAGATGAGGTAAGAATCAACTATATTTGAAATATTTCCAATTTTTATATAGTTTCACATGTGCAGGATACAAGCCATTCAAGGTTAAATTCAAAGTAAATGAATAAGAAGAGGAGACAAGATCCATAAAAATAGGGTTCAATTTTTTCACATTGGAAGCGTGAAAAATGTTATCTCCTCTGTAAATTCCAAGGTTAATTTTTTTTCATGTGGATTTGATTTCTTTGTGTCCCATGGTAAATTTCTTTTAATGATTTTACCTTGCCCATGCCATTTGGGGGGCCCCCTTTATTTAGGGTTTATTTCATTTCTTTATAAACCATGTACATATTATAGTTTAAAACTATAATAAACTTTTTAATATATATATATATGGTATCATATATATATATATATATATGATATATAATAAAATCATTTATATTATAGTTTTATATTATAAACTATATACTATACCAATGTGATCCTAACCTAAGCGGTCCTATCTGAATTTCCTATGCATTATATTATAGTTTTTATAGGTTGGAACTTTTATAGTTTTAAACCTAAGAAAAAATTCTAAGGGAGTACGGCGACCCATTCGTTGTTACCACTCCCATAGCTCCTTCTGCCACTGTGGCAGTGCTTTGCACAACCCTCCGACCACTCTATGCCAACTCACATGTGCCCCCACATGGACACACGTTGTCCCCTATGTCACCAACAAACTCCATCTCCTTGTACCGGCTCGGCCAAGTGGTCATGAAAAACTTTGTTTTTTTGGTTTTTTGGGATTTCTTATAGTCTCACATAGGGACAGTTGTGGGCACAAGTCACGGATGGCTTTAAAAGCCTGTGGTGGAAGGGAGAATGCGATGTGACTTTGGTCGCTTAGGCCACGTATGTTTTGTTTGCTAGCGAACTTCAACGAACTTGACCTTACCGCTTTGCTCGTCATTGCAAAGTGGCTCAGTTGTTGGTTTAAAATGGCAAGTTGTATAATTGAATAATGACGGCTTAGTGGATTAAAACTTAGTGTGCAGTTGATAATATATGATACATTGGAAAAATGTACATCGGTGGTATACATATATAAACTCAACTCGCCGAGTTAGTAAGACCAACTCGACCGAGTTGATGGAAAATTACAAACATATATAAAGGAGCACTGCTCCAACTATGGCTTGGTTATTAAACTACAAAGTTGAAATTGATAATATGGCTTGGTGGCATATATAAACTCGCTAAGTTGGTGAGATTCCAACTCAGCTGAGTTCATAGAAAATCACCTATATATATATATATATGAGGATATATATATAGGGTATATATATATATCGATATGATGATATATGCAACAGGGGAAAAAGCTACAATTTTTTTACTATCTGTTTGTAATTATTTTTTTAAAACTTAAATAGAATTTACCATAAAGCCTTTCTTTTATTTTTTAAACTAAGAAAAATCAGTTAAAATAATACATTCTTAATTAGATAGATTTTTTTTTTGAAATGACCTGATCTTGTCGACGTACGATTGATTAAATTGTCGATTGTTTGAAAAACTTAAAAAACGAAAATCACTCACATTTTGATTAAATTTTATTATTGTCAAACTAATACATTCTTATGTAGATTGTATGTTTGATAGGACCTTCTTTTTTACGTGAAAATGGGGTCTAATCAATTTACGATTGATAAATTTCAGATGTTGACAGGGGAATAAACTACAACATTTGGAAGATTCAATTGTTAAGGAAAAATCATGGCTACACAAACTATGGACAGTTGTAAATGGAACTGAGAAGGCTCCAACTGGAAGATAAGAAACTGTGGACAATGTCGCTGCATATCAATGAAAAATGTAGGAGGTGATGTCCATTATTTTGTCGAAGCATATAAGATGATTTTTTGTTTCATATCAGGAATCAAGAAAGTTCGGAGTGAGGCTTGGACTCAATTGGAATCAATGCACGAAGGTACGCAGTTATAAAAAATCATTAAATTGATTTTAGAACTTATGACAACTCCCATGAAGGGAGATGAAAAAATAATTAATTATTTAGCAAAAATTAAAAATATTAAGTCTCAATTAGATGGGTTTAGGTGTAAATTCAATATAAATTAATTTATTTCATTATACAGTTGAATATTCATGAAAAATTTAGAAATTTCATTTCAATTTTGAATTCTAAATATCAAACACATCCCAAATTTGCAAACCCTTAGTGCTCTCCTTATTCAGGAAGAGCAAGTAATGATAAATTTTTATTCTAAAGAGAATGTCACTCAGGAGCTTCTCGCTCAAAAATTAAAAAGTAAACCTTCTAGATTCAACAAAAACCCAAAAATAAACTTTTAAACCTCCTAGTAAAGACAACAAACCAGAAAATTTAAGAGTTATCTTTGATGGTAAATGTCATTACTTTGGAAAATTTGGCCATAAGAAAGAAGAATGTAAATTAAAAAATAATAATTCAAATTTCAGAAACCAAAAGGGAAACAAATCACATCAAAATCAAAACCAAAACAAGAATCATAAAAATAGTAAAAAATACAATATAATTGTTTTGTAAGATGCCTTTGTCATTGCAAAGGAAAATGAGTGGATATTGGATAGTGGTGCCTCTAGGGAAATGACTTTCAGATCATATATCCTATCCGAACTTGGAGAGTGTAATGATCAGATCTACTTGGGTGATCATTCCATTCTCGACGTTCAAGGACAAGGTAAAACAAAAGTTTCAAATGGTTTTATTAACAATGTATTTTTAGTTCCTAAAATTAAAATGAATTTTCTTTCTTGTTCTCAATTGACTCAAAATAACTATAGTGTAACATTGTTAAAAGATAAATGGTTTATTAAAAATGAACATGATGTTACTATAGTTGAAGGCATACAAAGAGATGGTTTGTATGTGTTTAATGGATTTCCCTTTGCTTCTTGTTTGACATCTCAAAGAAGTGACATGAAATTGTGGCATGAGAGACTAGGTCATGTCAATTTCAGGAGCATGTACGACATGTCTCGACTAAACCTAGTGACTGGTCTACCACCTATTTCCTAAAATCATGAAACGTGTGAAGGATGCTTATGTGGTAAGTAATATGTTAATCCCTTCCACAGTCATCATGATGTAAATTCTTCTGAACCTTTGGAACTTTTCCATAGTGATGTCTAAGGACCCCTAGAAGTTCCATCCCTTAATGGTTCTCTGTATGTTGTCACGTTCATTGATGATTTCTCTCGTATGATTTGGTCTTATTTTATTAAAAAGAAATTTGATGTCTTGTCAAAATTTAAGGAATTTAAAGCTTTAGTTGAAAACTCTTCTACTAAGTAAAATCGAAGTTGGCTTATAACCAATAAAGTGGAAAAAAACCCCAAAAAAAGAAAAACATGTACACATTTTATGTATAATACGACCACATTTAAAGAGATTCTCAAGTACTCCCTGGATTTTACTCAACAGAATGAGATTGTGTACTACGCGTTATGTCTTCTATAAATTAAAAAAAAGGGTCTGAGCCTCTGATGCATTTTATCTCAACCTCTTAACATGAGTTTCAGAGCTTAAAGCTATGAACCCTCGATGTTCATTTCTAGAACAATTAGATCTCAAGCTCAAAGGATTAGTTAATCTGGACTCGCTCGTGCAATATTAGTCAAATCAAAAATGATGTGCGTCTCATTTGAGAATCTTCGGTAGGCACAATTATTTTCTCAAAATTGCATTCTGAAATATGATAATTATAGATTAGAAATTTGAATTAGATACATATTTTTATTAGTTATCAGTTCATAGGATCACAGGGAATCAACGACAACTAAAGGTCTTAGTTATTCCTATCGATCCCTCCCAACCCTCCCATAATTTCTCAGACATCCCGAATGTAAAAGTATTACAAGAAGACCTTTTAGTTCAGCTTCTGTTTTGCATGATAGTAATGAAAATATCAATTGAAATTGATGTGATTTAATCAAATTAGTAATGAGGGATTCACAATCTGACAAAGAGTTAGTACGTGTTTCCTCTCTAGACCAAAGGACCTATATGGGATTGAATCTACTTATCTCAAGAATCTGATCATGGAAACCTTCAGAAAATTTACTTGTTAGACAACTTACAGATCATGCCTTGTATGACATTGTATTATTCCTGAACCCAAATCTGTCATATGAAGGATCTTCTTATGAAAGATGGATAAATGCAATGAAAGACCTGAATATGCTGCCTTGATTCATGAACCCCCGCACTTGGGATTTTCATGTTCCGTTATCATGAAAAATGAAGTTTCCCAGTAACATATAGGTGGCTAATAATAATTTGATTAAAAATAATTTTTGGGACCAATGGTAGATGGTGTTTGATAAATTCAAAGCTTTGTTACTAACAACGAGGGTTTGCTCACTATACCCATTATCTGACACGTTGAAACTCTATTGTGCTAGTTGTATCCTCAATGATACCCCATAATTATTTTGATTTCCAATATTTCCACAACTGATGGAAAAGGAAATCTGCAAAATATTGACTAGGTGCACAACGTGCACCTATTCCAGTAGGGTAGAGTCCCCGTAAAAGAAGCCCCCTCACCTTGAGATATGTCCCATTGTCAAGCATTTGAAGGAGACAAGGTAAAGAAATGTATGTTTGATACACTCCACACATCTTTATATGGTTTAAAACTATCTCCTAGACCCTTGGTTTGCAAATACGAGGGACTATTTCAATGAAATTGGTTTCTCTAACTATGCTTGTGGAGGTATATAGAGTATTCCCTCAGGGAGTACTAACATGAGTATCATTCATCATTTGCTCGTCATGTGGTATGCATTTACTGTATTGTGGGCCTGTATTAAATGGAAATTTAGCTAAAAGCTATGGAATGTAGGATAACTAGAACCTAGAAATAGCTTCTTGACCTAACTCATCCATGACATCATGAGTATGATCATGCTGAAGAAATGAGCAAGTCATACTTCTTAGCAATAATGAACTTTGAAACTATCAAACACATAATGCATTTTATCTATGAACTCTATTCTTCTATGATTACTTAATTAACATCAAATTAAACCTAGTGTAAACCTATGAGGAATCAAATTAGATTTGCTTGCTTTGATCTTTCAATGGATGCTTGGGTGAAGAGGTCTTAGCTCTTCAAGAATGGAGGATACAAGACTTGAGAATAGCATAGGGCTCCTACTGCAACCTACTATGAAGCTTTCTTATGCTTTGTCAAGGGAATGGAGGAGCTGTCAACAATGGAGGATAGCCAAGATCAAATGCCTCATTAGCTTAGCCTAATGGATAAATGAGGTACTTAATGCCAATATCTCCAAATGTGAGAGAGATTTGTTATGAAACATGATTAGGAATGGATAAGGTTGCTTTATTAGAGAGGGGTGACCCTTCTACTTTAGAAGGGTTTAATCCATAATTAGAAGAGTCATGAAATTTGGGTGCATGTGTTTTAATAAAGTCTAAAAAGTGACTTAGGATTAGATTAGGATAAACATGTTTTAGGCTTAGTTAGAAGCTAATTGTTTAGAAATAGTTAACTAGGGTTTAGGCTAGTTAGAACTTGATTAGCAAGTCAATTAGAGACTCATTGATTAGTTGGGATGAAGGTCTAGATAGGCCAATTGTGACTGATAGATAGGTTACGATTAGTCTGGATAGAAGTGGTCTAGAGAGAACTAACGGGAGGTTATGAATTAGGTTGAAAGGAGGAATAGTTTAGACTTAATCAATTAGCGTATTGCCAAATTAATCTAATGACAATAAGAGGAAATATGAGCGCTTTTTGATGATATGTCGAATCAATTTGCGAGAAAGGGGAGAATTAGGCGCAATTTAAGTATTTAAATTGCTTAGGGCATAATTATAGGTGTCTACATTTTCCCCTCTTTGGGGTGGCGTAAGTGATGCCACTTCAAAGATAGTAGACAAGAAAGAAAATTTTGAAGGGATAGAAGAAAAATTAGTAGGAATGGAGAGATGCCCCCCTCGAGTGTCGATGGGGTGATGAAAGAAGATGATTGACGATCGAAAAAAGATGAGAGATAGATAGAAGAATGGGAAGGGGCATAGATGCCCCGGGTAAGATGGAAGAATAGGGGTGAGAGGAAAGTGATGCAGAAGGAATATGGAGGAGGGGAGAGAAGAGCTTAGCCTCTAGCCACTGTGTATTGGAACAACTTTTTGATGTCATCATATTGCCATAAGAGCTACATCATCAGTCCTTATGAAAAATATAAGCATACGACAAAGGTAGAATGACATGAAAAGCCATACTACGAAAATGATTGTCCATTGCTGAAAAACACCAACTCCATGCAACATATAAAAATGCAATGCAATACGAGAAAGTGAAAGATGCCTAACTCCATTACAACATACAAAATGTCAATGCAATACGAGAAAGTAAACAAGCTAAACTAACACCAAGAAACATAATATAATGTTTTTTGTTATCAAGCTTCAGTTACAACCTGTGTGAATTAACAACAAGGGTTGATGATGGTGCCCCAAGCAAGGATACATGTAAGGGGAACAATAGAGGACACTTAGGTTTGATGAAAAAGAAATGTGCACTACAAAACAGTACCATGAAACTCGTTGTGCCCCATATAGTATAGATGAAGTAAGTAGCCTAGCTTTTGTTGATGGAGGTAGATCAAGATGATTTGCAAGTCACACACATGAACAAGTGAGAACCAAAGAGTGACATTTTGTAGGATGATTTATAATTTTTAGAATTTTTCTGAAACATATTTGAATGTTTTTTTATGATTTTTCTAACATATTTGAATGTTTTGGTTGATTTTGAAAGTTTTATGAAACTATGTACAGGAAGACGAGGAAGCGTGGATACCCCTAGCGATAGATGGGATGTACAAGGGCATAAGACCACGTGTGTATGAGAGAGGTGAAGATTACAAAAAGTTTGCCCCAAGCGATTAGGTGGGAGTATTCAAAGGCAAACTCTTCAACAGGTAGAAGTGGTACCCAAGGCCATTATGGATAGGTTCAACATGATGGTGAACATAAACTAATGAAGTGCTGGGAAGAAGCAAGGATGCCCCCAGCGTAAGTTGGCCTAAAAGCACATGATAGAAAGGAAGGAGAAGATTGTTTTTGTGGAAGGGAACAAAGGTGTCCGAAAACATGGAAAACAAATAATCTTATACACATGGATGTTCTGAACAAACATAGAAGAATGATGTGAATGATATGAATGTAGCTTAGAAGCCTCGTGAAGAAGAAGTGATTAGCCAAAGGCATAAATCGTGAGATGAGATATGGACTAGAGTAAGAGTCTGAACAAGGTCCAAAAAAGACACTTGGTAACATACTAATCCTGCCTACTCATAGAGATCCAGTGTGTGCACATGGAGTTTATTACCTCTTCAAGTAAAGATTTAATAGACAACAAGTGAAGAGATAATGACTTATTATGAAAGGCAATTTTGTGAATGGATGGTGAAAGGATAGTCATACACTGCTCCACTGCCAGCCAGGTGTCCCATAGCCCCAACTATCGAGATGTATTTGATTCTAATCGCAACATTGCTCTACTGCCAGTCAGGCGTCCATAGTCCCTGATAGAGATTATTGGAAATGACCCCAAGAGAGAGTAATATATCAATTTGCTTTTTCTTTGTAGCTTTTAGCATTTTGATTTTTGAATTATTTTGATTATTTTGCTTTCTGAAAACTTATTTCAGCTCTCTTGTTTGAACAAGGGGTTAAGAACCACTGATGGCTTGATGGAAGGAGGTGGAAGTGCTTATGATGACGACATTGGCTAGTGTCAACAAATATGTCCAAAAGTTCTTTGCAACATAGTTTATTATATGTTGATTATGTGATAGGATCTCTAAGAGGTCAATCGTTCTTTAATTTACCAAGGTGATAAAAGACCAGGGTCAAATAGATACCATAGAGATAAATGTCACAAAATGCATGTGAATAAGCTAACCAAAATATCACTGAAGGGATGAAAATGGTAGGAAGAGTTACAGAGGAATGAAAAGAAAGGGAAGAAATCAAACATCCATGTGTACGCAATACTTGATTGCAATGTTTGATCTTTGTACCTTTGATTTTTCTTGTGTTTTCTCAATGTTTTTTTTTTGTATTTTTGAATTATAATTATCTTTTAGATTTTTGACAGTTTTTTTTTTAAATTTTTAGATTTTTGTAGTTTTTTTTGGACCTTGAAAACAACAAAGTCAATCTGCATGATAGGATCCAACAATGATGTTTGTGACTTCCTTGATAAGGGAGACTAAGTATTCGTGTTTGTTTATCAGCATAATCATGCTTATCCCTGATCTCAATGATCGTGGTGGGTTCACACTCAAAAAATGACTATGATTTATCACTGAAACATGGATTTTGTATGCGGGAGCTTGAGTTCCCTATCTAGAGGTTTATGCACTTTGCGCTATACTTGATGGTTACGTTGATGTGTGTTCTTGAATCGTGCTTGATTTTGGATTTTATGATCATTGGAGTTTTTGGTAAATTTGGATCTCTTCAGATTTTGTATCTTGGCTTGATAAAGAACCTGTCTGGGTTTCTTATAAGCTAATGCTTGACTTGTCTTATCCCAAGAAGGAGAAGAAGTGAACGTGGACATTTAGATACTGACTGTAATAAATGAGACAAATTATGGGCTTGCCACAACCATTGATAGAAGGAAATATTTGATGGATGAAAAGGATACGGTCCCAAGAATTGAAGAGGATGGGCTACCGGGAGGTGAGCCATAGATAGAAGATGAAGGGCTGCTAGGATGTGGCCCAAGAATAGAAGAAAAGGAGCTACTAGGACGTGACCCATAGATAGAAGATGAAGGGCCCTACTAGGGATGTGGCCCAAGAATAGAAGAGGGTCACACTGGACATACCCATAGATGGAAGATGTGATCTGCATATGTGGCCATAGAAGAGGAAGAAGGGCTAGCTAGGACATGTGCCCCAAGAATAGAAGATGAATGGGCTACTATTTGTTGGATGGTGACCCAAGTTTAGAAAATTTTGGACTACCCGGGGGTGGCCCAAGTATAGAATAAGACTGAGGGGCTACTCATGGGCATGACCCATAATAGAAAATGAAGGACTACTAGAAGGTGACCCACATTCCTCAGATGAAGATGAAGGGCTACTTGGTGTTGACCCATAAGAGATTTTGATTCAAGGAATTATGATAGAAAAAGAGTGATTGGGTGATGAGAAGATAGGCCATTGATCAATGCAAGACCTAGGAGTTTCATCACATAATGAAGAATGTGAAGATGGAAGAATAAGAGGAGGATCAAGCCTTGCATGACCTGAGGCTCTTCCTCAACATTTCTTGATAAAAGGAATCAACCTTTTCTTCACCATATGCAGATGCATATCAAAGTTCTAAAGATAATCCTTTTTCATAATCTGCTAAAGGGAAATATCTGTCATATGCCCCTATAAATTCCTTGATTTTTTCTTCATTCTGAAAGAGATGCTAATCGGTATGAGTTATTGATCAACCACCAGGGGTTGATTGGAAGAAAGAGATCTAATTGGTGTGGGAGACTTAGAAGATGATTGATGATGATTGATTGAAGAAGATGTTGTGGGGGACAAAGAAGATGTGGAGCTAGATATGTCAGGAATAGAAGAAGGTGGTGTGGACCTACCTATACGATGGTATATCGTCTATAAACTAACATAATTAAGTCCAAAGTCTGTAGATTGCGACGCATGGGTTGATTCAGATGTTTTACTTGAAGGACTTTGAGTCACACGAATCTTCAAAGGAAGACTTATTAGGGGTGATTGATGAAGAAGGTCCTGCGAAGAAGGGGAGGACCATGATTCAAGAATCACATTGGATGAATAATAACAAGGGTCCTGAAAGGGAGGACCGCGATTGTAAGAATTGTATTAGATTTTTGATTGGATGGATTTAGATTCATGGGTATCTTACAAAGGAAGAAGATGTCGTTAAGGTGACTGATACAAGGGGTCCTGCGAAGAGAGGGAGGACCATGACATAGGAATTTTCATTAGATGAAGGATGAAGATGATTTGTGGTAACACAAATCTTTAGAAGAGGAGAGCATTGTTTAGATGACTTATAATAAAGGTCCTGCAAATAAGGGGAGGACCATGACATAGGAGTCAAATTGGATGAATCTAAATAGTAGTTTGGATCCAAATCAGTGAATCAGAAGAATAGTTTGGATTGGAATCCCAGAAGAAGAAGAAATTAGATTTTTGGATTCAGTTTTAGAAGAAGAGATTAATTAGAATCCTCAGAAGAATTGATGGAAATGTTTGGATTAGAATCAGAAGAAGAGTGGGGGGAACTAAATAATAATTTGGATCAGAAGTGTCCAAATCATACCACCAACTATGAGATGAAGGTGGGGAACAAGTTACCCGTATGGGCTCTCTAGCATGAAGAACCAAACAAGGTTTAGTTGTAATGGGAATCTTTTGATTTGAATTGCTAAACCTAGGTTCCATATTTTTGTAAGTATGGGGAACCACGTGATAGTCAGTCATATTTGGCATCATTTAAGCACAAATGTCTAGATCTAGATAGTGTGATAGAAATCCTTCAAAGGGAAGGAAGTGACATGTCGATTTGGGTAGCATAAGGATAACCAACTAAACATTGTGTAAGTATGGAGATGCGTGCGTGATTTTCTGAAGAAGGTCTAAGGAAAATAGACATTGTGACCGACCTAATCTCGATGAGATCAAAAAGGATTTTCCTAGAAAACAATTTTTTAAAATGAATAATCACAAGGAAGCCAATCATGCCAAGGTATGAAACACAAATCCAATCAACAAGGAAATACACCCTATGAAAATGCGTAGTGCAAAGTGATAGTTTTATGCAAAGATGATCAACACAATGTCAATATTTACGTCAATCTCTCAAAATGAACAAGGCATAAATATTTAACAAAGGGTAGATGTGAATCCCAATCAAAGGATACTCTATCGATGCAAGTTTAACAACCCAATAAGGCCAAAATGTTAAAGGGTGAGGATTACAAATGTAATCATTATGTAACCACACCAATTGGACACGTCTATCAAACTTCACGGAGAAGTGAGATATTAGTGCCAAAGTGGTATCCAAACAACACAAACAAAGTAAGCAGACACCCTTCAAGATTTTAGACAATGTTTGAAGTAAAACCAAGTTAAGGTATATTGAGGATGTGTTAAAAAGTGTGTAGCAATGTAACGCCATAATTTGGATACTTAAATCACGTTTATGAAAAACACGACACAAATATCTTAATTGTGTCGAGATAATGTGAACAAAGTTACATGTCAAAGGGAGATAAAATGATGAATCATTCCTAACTATGATGATGATCCTGACATGGGTATCAAGATCACAAAGGCTACCAATGATATAAATACATCTCCACACACTTTAGATGTTTAACTAACCCAATCGTAAACACGGATGGGTGTAAATGGAAAAAAAAAGTGACAGAAACAATCAATTGGTAACAAAGATGCAGTCACCTCCTAATGGCCTTTCAAAGTTGTCATTGAGGGGGAGTGTGCGTGGCAATGTCACCTCCTAATGGCTAACTAGTTTATAACTCATTCTCCTCTATACTTCTGCTTTAGTATAAAACATTGTAAATAGATCTTTATGATCTTTGAAAATTGATAGATTTTATGGTATACAGTCCAGTGTGTTGCGTCTATTTGTAAAGGATGTCCTTGTGTTATAAAAGGCTCCCAAAGATGTGGTTTTAAGAATTTTTCCATGAGAAATCATGGGATGTCGTCTCACAAATCATGTTTATCCTAAATCATACTTTTGATTTATGGATTCCAAATCCTTTTGTACCAAAAGGTAAGTTAAGCATGATGAAGGTGTTATAATTCCTTTAGAAAGTGATATGTTAGCCTAAACCTTCACTAATGGTTTATGGATTTGTAAATTCTATTGTACAAATAAGTAATATTGGCATATGGTTCCCCACTTAATATTAAGGGGGTTGTTAGAACATAATATTAAGTGTTTTTATAAGCATTAGTTTATAATTAAATAATTTAGAATATTTATATTCTGAATTATCTAATATAAACTATGAGTTTATGGTTAATTCATATTTAATTAAATCAATTTAATTAAACCTGGGGGTATACCCCATCACTGATATGTTCATAACCCTTAGGGTTATATAAATATGGTCGTCAACCATAATTGGGTGAATTGAATTCACATCGGGTTAAAAACATGGAGCAAGAGTGAGGAAAGGAGTTACTGGATTGGTTAAAAGTTTCTCTTAATGGAAAATTATTATTCATGGTTTTTAACCCCACTGGGGGTTTCCACGTTAAATCTGGTGTCGTTGTGTTATTTCATTTATTCACTTTTTTGAATGTTTGGATTAATATATCTTTTATATGGTTATTTATAACCTCAATTTTAATAATTATGAGCATGAGTTTAAATTTTGGATTTGAGACGGAAAATTTGTAAGGGCCTACGAGGAGAGAGAAGTGGGAAAAAATTAGGGCATGCAACTATAAAATGTGGTTGAGCTCACTATTTAAGATTGTCGAGGGTGTTTGTTGAAGGTGCATGTGAGGCACTAAAGTCATTAGTAACGACTGAGCCTTTTGTAGGCCAAAGAGCTAAGGCAATAAGGTAACCAGTCTTGGTTTGGTCCTTAAGAGAACATCAAAAGTCTTTAATAACCCTAAAAATGGTGTTCAAAGCTCCAATGAGAGCCAATCTTTGTAAATTATGTAACGAATTTCATTTTAATATAAGTCTGCAACTTAGTGAAACCCATTATGTAACTCTATAGGCTTATTGGTGGGGAGTACTCGACCACCACCATGTTACTCCAAATCTACATATCTACGATGATAAAGGGGACCCTCAGGAACACTTACGTATGATTTGTGTCACTTTCTTGGACTATTCTTTCTATGATACAATGATTACCAATATTTTCCCTTGTAGTCTTAAAGTTTTTTCCTTTGGTTTTAAGACCCACCAATGCATTTTGTGAGAACATTCACTCGTTTGGCTGATTAATTCCTTGCACAATTTTCTGTCAACTTTCACGATAAGGTATCATATGCCCAAATGTTAAGATGCACCAAGGTTCCAATGAGTCCATTAGCGATTACGTCTTGCATTATAATACTACACTTTGTAATATGAACAATCTATCATTCGCTATCAAATTACAAGTGTTTGTAAGTTTAACTCTAAGCATGCATGTTAGAAGCCGTGAAAACCATTCAAACTCCTTACCTAGAACTAATTCCACACTTTCGATTGGGTAAATGGAACAATAAGATCAAGATGACCAATCTTGGATGAGAAATTAACTCACTTTACCTTGATAACAAATTAATCCTTCATGTGAATGGATGTGCCTAAAGTTACATGATGAGTGCTTGTTGCTTTCTTATTGATGGCTCCTAAATCTAGCAACACTTCTTTGTTAGATGTGTGATCTCTCTCGAGTATACAATAGCTTGTTTAAGCTCTTCTAAGCTTATAGTATCAAAGGTTTGGCATGCACACTTCCTCAATATTTCAAGATAGTTTCCATGGAGGTGGTGGATAAACTTGTGGAAGGATGAAGGGTTGAAATTGACTCTTGTAGGATTGAGATCAATGTTTTAGATTAGATGTGAGGATAGAAGGTTATATATTTATAAAAAAATTCCATGAATTTTAATTCATAAAAGGTGGTAGAATTAGAGAGTTCTAGATTTAGATAAATCTAAAAGGTGGTGGGGAGAGGGTTTGGATTGGCTTAGAAGATTCTAGATTTGATTAGCGTGTTAACTAGGATAGGAGTGGATTGTTAATAGGTAGGGTAGGTGATCTTGGGGATATTAAACTCCCAAAATATGTAAGGGGATTAAATTATTTAAGTGAGGGATTAATTAGAATATTAATGGGATAGGATATAGGCTAAGGTTAGCATGTAGAATTAAATATTATTAATATTATGAGGGACTAATTATTAACATGAGTAATAACTAGTTTTAAGTGTATATAGTTTTCCCCCCTTTGAAGAGTTTTTGCAATCATAAGAAGTAATGATTGTTTAATGAAGAAAGACGAAAGAGTAAAGAGGGTGATATCCCCTTGAGAGATCATACGGGGAGGAGTAGAGACATATGACGGTTCAAAATGATCATGAATAGGACATAAATTATTAGTATGCTTTCACGATAGCTGATATGATTACTTCTTGTTGTGGAGTGATGATCAATCGATTGATTGATTGGTGTATGTGATTTAATTATTATTAAAATATGCCCCAAGAAATAAGACATGTAAGGGAGAGGGATGAATTAATTAGTGCCTTAGGTAACGATATCGAGAATTATTACAATGGGGTCAAATTATTGAAAGGAATAATGATGCCCTTTGTAAAGATATTTACATAGTAGCAGAATTGATTAAGACTGTAATGATTTGGGATGATACCCCAGCTAATGATATATGAAAGGGACATGATCATACTGAGTTTTAAATTTCATAAAGTCATGGTATGCCCTAGTTGATGATATAGGGAGAGGTAACCTATAGTTGTTGATTGGATTTTTTTTATTTTTGATAGTTTGGTAGGAAAACTAATTGGTTAATTGTTGATTGAATGATGGAGATTGGGATCAATCGATAATAAAATCAAATTTTATGCAATTTATTGGATAAGTACCAAATTTGTAGTAGTGTTGAAGGGAGCAAAGTGATGAAAAGGGGTTGTGAGGGGTAAAAATGAGGGGTAAACAATGATTTTGGGGTAAAACCAATTCATTTTTACCCTCTTATTTACAAATTTAGAGATAGGATCCCTCAAACCCTTTGTGAAGATGGTAAAGATTCCCTATGAGAAGCATCATAATGAGAGAGTTCAAGAGCATCAAAGGCTATCCGATGCAAGACTAATGGTAAGTGATGTAATAAATTAGTGAGTTTCCAGTTGGGGGTGTAAGGCATTAAATAGGGTAATAAATGTGGGGAAATTAGTTTAGAAGTAAAAATGACATTGTTGAGTATTGTTATCACACCTGATTATGACATCGTATTAGGGTGTCAATTTAGATGTAAATTAGGTCAAGAATAGGATAATATCATGTTTCATGAAAATGACGACATGTGTGACATTGTTTATGTGAAAACAACGAAGGGGGAATTTTGTTTTGACAAAAGAAATGACATTAAGGGAGCATTGTTTTTGTCGAAAACAATTAGTTGATAGGATGGGAAAAGTCAATAGATTCTTGGTGAAAATATAGGATTATTGTAGAATAAGTAGGATGATTGACTAAATGCAGATGTTGTGGTGGATTTGTAGGAGATTCTTGACACAATGGTTATACAAGAGCATCAACCACAGATATTCACAACCTTTTATCCACAACTCACTTCATATGAGATCATAGTTCTATATGTGGTAGGGTTGTACCATGTATCCTTCATGTCATATATTTGGGTATATAGGGATCTATTGATAACACTGGTAGAGAGGTGGAATTCTAAGATGAGAAGATTCTATCATCTGATAGGTGAGATGACAGTAAGGCTAAAGGATGTTTGGAGGATCTATGAATGACACTGTAAGGAGATATGGTATATTAGATAACCATAGGGAGGATTCAGGCCATGAGGAGGATGATTGGCTAGACATATTCGTAGGTGATCTAGGGTGGTATCAGTTTTGATAGGTGTTATGATCAAGACCTGGTTAGGATATTTCTAATGTTCTTAATGTCTCTTGTCAGTGGCATTGTGTTTCCTGAAAAGACTAACCATTACTTTATAATGGGGTTGGAAGATATTGATTATTTGAGATGACAACTTATAATATTCACCTAGGGTCCATGTGTACTAGTATCACTATACAAGGATTTTTATATGATTATCTATTGAGATGCGTGTGGATTAGGTTCATGTATTCGGATCCAAATATAGGCCTGGGAGCATATCACCATAGAGTGAATAGTTGGTGTACGATGAGTACAAGTGTTGAATGAGCCAGTAACATATGGATGGGAACTGACAATGCGTACTTGAAGGCCACATATGTGGGGATCTAGTTTACTTTATGAGAATTATCAATGAGCTTCATGATGATCATATTGTGTGGCACCCATACAGAGCCTTATAAATAATGTGGCTAGATGATATATACTTAGACTACATCATGACCCTATGCGACGTCATGGATAAGTATTCCTATGAGATAAAGTGATATCATATTGATTGAGTATAGAAACAATTTGGCATGCCAGAATATGTGCTTATAAAATTTGTTCATGTATTTTCTCATGTTACCAAGGAAAGCAGTTCATGGGGTTGCACTATGAGCTGGACAAAAATGTTACTCAGTTGGATTGGTCTAGCAGTAGTATCATATTATCCACATGTTGGTGTGGTTGACACAGGGAAAACATAATCATATGATGCTTGTTGGTTACAAATTAGACTAGTGATATTTTCCAGTCTTATTCAGGAGTAAATGTAACCATGAAATTTTTGTGTTCAAAGGATACACCAGTTGTTGAGGGCTAGGCCAAAAAATTAGATGAGTGAGATCCCAAGTACAAATTATCAATTCAATGTCACCTCAGGCAATATTACAACAATGTATAACACATGGGTATCATAGGTACATGTACAACACATAGTAGCTCTAGGCACTCCACAATCTATGGAAATGGATAGACAAAGACTTTTTCAGGCCCCTGTAAATGTATATGTACATATAACACCACCATCACAACCACTTATATAAGTACAAACAAGTGGGTATGGGGCTAGGATTCAAGGATTAGAGCACCTGAGCCATCTCAAGTTAGATAAAAATATTATTTGGAATTAATTGTCAAATTACAATATGAGATAAGTAATTGCACAATGGAGATTATAGGTCTGCAAGCACAACAAGTAATAAATATTACCCATATTGCAGTTATCTTTACATGATTCTATAGTTATTTGCTCAAATTGTGATATTAATAGGAGAACATGATTAGTTTCACATATAGAGGGATAAAGTGGGCCTTGAGAGAGATCAATTAGCCACAATTACACTACATAGAGATGTTGTTTCTATGCCTTAGGAGTTGGTGTGATCAATACGAGAGATAGAGTATTTGCACTAACTATACAAGGAGGTTGTTTTAGAGGCTCATAGAGCACTACCTCACACACATTGTCACTAGAATAGGTATTCTATAAGATCCCCAGTTAGGTCATTTGTAAGAGGACCATTCCAGGTGTAAGGTTGGATAGGAAATTGTGTATAGATGATGTTTTATGGATGTATTATTGATTTTTTCATCTTATATGATGTATATCGAGACAATATTTGTATATATATTTGATCATTGTCTCAATAGTTTTGATCATGTTGTATTGATGATGCATATTATATTGATGTATATATGAACAATTATGATCATTACATACATTTTGATTTATGATGTAATTGTTTGATGAGTATGGATGGATTTTTTTAGAGATTATGATGTTTTTTAGTGATACATGGTTATGGATATAATGTTGATTTAATTTTTTTATATGTATATGATGGATTTGTGTGATTATGAGGTGTATGTTTCATGTGTTATGTATATAATTTAGATGTAGATATATGTTTTATATTCTTGTAGATTATGATGATGAGTATGGATGTCATTTATTTAATTATGGTGTTAGGAGATAAACATAGGATGTGGTAGATGAAATTATTTAGTATGACAAATGTTTCTCTTGCTTTATATGATGATAGTGTACTTAGTCTAATGGATGTTAGGAATGTTATAAATGTGATGCTAGTATATGTTAGATGTGTGGATGATATTAGATAGATGAGATAGATGGTTTATGATGTGATGATGATATGGAATAGGATATGTGATGAGTTATGCTACCATTTTACTGAGCCATATGGACAAGCAAACACATTTTTGATATAACATTAGGTAATATACAACATGATCTATAACAAACCATGGTGATTTTGGTACTATTGTCCAAAATAGCACCTATGCTATTTGGAAAACTTCATTTAAGTTAAGGACTTAAGCAGGGCTTGTTTGAAAATTCCTAGAGAAAAGAAACTTAATATTTTGCATAAATCAGGAACTTAGTGTTCTATGGGTTTACCTAACCCATGTAGCAAATGAACATAACCATGGGGATATATTCCACAACAAAGGAAAAATACCATGCACAGGAAGAGAAGTGAAATGCAAAGTGTTCAAGATGCTTGTAAACAAATGTCACATAAGTTTGTGGGTTCTACAAAAGAAATAAAGTTCATGCAACAAATAAAACCCGTGGGACAAATGAGTAGAAGTCGTAGAACAAGTAAATAGAAAATCGTGTAATACATAACAAATAAAGACATGGAACAAATATTCCACAATACAAAGGAAAAGTCGATGGAACAAAAGAAATTTGTATATCAAAGGAACCCAAAGAATGAAGGAACAATCATTTGTGGAACAAGGTAAAAAGAAAAATCTATGGAATAAAGAGTTTGCAATACAAGGAAAAATGTCACATAACATAGAAGACTCTGCAGAATGAAGCATACTCTATGGGAGGATAAACGATATGGCCATGGATAGTGAAAAGTATTGACGAGTGAAAAATTATTCGTGAATCGAGGTATAAGTTAGAAATGGAATTGCATACCATCTAAGGTTTGTCAAGCTAAACAGGAAGCTGTGGAAGAAAGGATTTTAGTGGCGGAAAATAAAAAATCTATGAAATTCAACGAGGTTGGGACTAACTCAATCTAGGTGCTCAACCACTCTAGCAAACAAAATTTTATTTTTAATGACACTATCCTCATGCATTGGAGATTTGATGGTGTATGATTGGATTAATGTCAGGCGCCCATATGTAGCATGGAAAATCAATAGTGATTGGTCCTTGGTGTTGGTGGTGTGTTTGAATTCATTGATCACAGATGTGATCATTTCCCTCTTCTTCCTCTCTTAGATTCTATAAATGTAAGTGCATAAGCACATAAAAAGGGTTCCCTTTTCTATTAAGTCTTAAAGCTCTTCCATTTTGAGATTGAATCTTTTACTTGCATACCTCTGTAACACACATGTGAACATTTCACACACCTCAACACTTCTATAGTATGAATGGATAAGTTATTGATATTATGTGCAAGTGTGATTTCTTTCCTTTGAATAGATTAATGTTAAATGTGAATATTTCAATCCTCTTTCTCGCCTTTAGTAATTTCTATTTATTTATTCTAAAGTTCTATGTGCATTCCTAGGATCTTTGCATGTATTGTTGAATTTGTGTCCCTGGAGTTAGAATCAAATCTTATTCTAGTCTGGTGCATCACCTTTCTTTATTTCAACATTTTTCTCTCTTAATCCTAGTTCCTTGGAATACTTAGGATATGATTAGATAGCGGTAGTTTAGTGTTAGTTAGTCGCGGTGAGTTAGGATAGAAGGATCCAACCTTCTCTAGAGATTGACCTCAAAAGGTTTCATTGTCCTACACTTTGGAGGTATTTCCATGTGTTTTTAAGGTGTTGAATATGATAGGTTCAACGAGGGTGCAATCTCAAGTGACAATAGTTTTTGGCATGCCCTGTGGGACAATTTGAGTCACTTATATCTCACTTTTGATATTCTTTCCATAATATTAATGTGTTTCTTAGTGGATTCTGTCCTTTAGAGTCACTTTTCTATACATCTGGTGACTCCTAGATTCAGATCTACTGTGTTCAAGTAGTCCAGTACCCATTTTCATGATAAGGATATAAACAAAATAAAGCATAACAAAAGGATATTTTTTTTTATTATCTACAACTTTCACACAGAAGAAGAAGAGAAAGATCAGTTCATAGGTGTCCTTCACCTCCCAACACAAATCTTTCCACTCCTTCTCCTGGTAGGCTCTTGTCTTTTTCCATAAAAAATATAAGACCTTTTTCCTTCATGGTGCATTAAAGAAATTTACCTTTTGTAACATTTAGTTGAGGTATTCATTCATCCCTAGTGCCTCATAATGATATTTTAATGGTTGCTTTAAAAATTATTCCATTTTTTACCAGTGAAAATATGACTACTCCTATAGAACATATTCAAGATGTTGCAAATGTATGTTCAGTCAATTTTATAACTGATGATGAGGTAACACTTAGAAATCTAGCCTCTTCCCTTAAAGGAAAATATTTACAATTTGTATAGAACTCTTCGACCTCCTTCAATCTATTCATTAGATAATCTTGGAGAAGCACATTACCAATAGTTTGAAGAAAAGACGGACAATATTTCTCTGTTAGAATAGTTAACATCCATTAAAATTTCCCCCAATGAGCTTATGGTAGATTTCAACTTTAGATTTTATAAAATATGGTACAAAATTCCAACTCTTCTAAGACCAACCTCTCAAAGTGATTTCTTATACGTTTAAGAGCTCTAAATTCTTATATTGTAGTAATAATTCAATTTATGGGAGCTAAAACATTATCTGATGTATCTATGATAGCTATTAGAGTTTAAAATTGTTTGATTCAAGCTTGAAAAATAACTCCTAGACTACCTACACCTTTGTTCCCATATTTGCCTCAAAAAAATTATCCTTTTATTGCTCTTATCCCAAATCCAAATACTTCCTCATCTACCTCCACATCTTATTCCTCTCATAAGAAACATGATAATGATGACTGTACGATGGAAAAGTGACATGCAAGGATAATAATCGACAAGTGACCTTCCCCGTACCCGACCTCCCGAGGTCGTGCCGAGACAGCCGGTGGTTTGAAATGCGGGTGACTTAGATGAAGTCACAGCCGGCATTATGGTCAGTTTTCCACGATAGAAAAGTTACAGGCAAGGATGAGAATTGGCAAGAAAACTTTTATAAAGCTAACTACGGGAGGATCAGTGACTAAGATCTGGTAGTGTGATCTCCTAGATAGTTAGAATGAGAAAGGGGAGATTTAGCGGCTATGAACGGGTAGCGTAAATTCCCTATGGTTTATCCTCCTAACTAGAATTTAAGGGTTTAATCTAGTTTTGAAGTCTCCGAATTAACTTAAACTGAAAATAACAATTTATACTACTGTTGAAAGGGAAACTAATCTAAACAAAATATATGATTGAAACATTATAATTACAAGCAACAATTAAACTACCTTTATACTAAAACTAAACAAGCGAGATAACCCGGCGTGGTTATTCACCTGTGCAAATGTGTGAATCTAGATGAAAGAAAACTAATTAACTTAATTGAAAACCTTCAATCTTACCTCAAAAGTGAGGAATAGATCATAGCTTCTCAGAAACTATCATTCCCCATAACTTCCCTGGCAATATTGAAAGTGAGCTTAACTAAAATAAAATGATTCACTACTCTATTTGATATGTTTGTAATTAGAACTTTGATAGCTCAAACCTGGTGTTTACAGAATAGTGGTAAATCCAGTTGTGTGTGATTTTGTCCCCTCAGTGTGATCTCCTCGTTCCTTCGTGTTCTCGTGAAACCAAAAAGTGTGTATATGATAGTATCAGCAAAAGATAGTAATCGAACAATGGCAGCTTTGGATATAGACCGAATACAATGCGAGTAGGAGAGGGATAGCGCAAGTGAACAGAGCTTGAATATGCAATTCCTAGCGGGATTTATTACGGGAATACAACACAAGTTTACCAAGAGCTTCAGAAACTATCCTTATGACAAAACAAAACCTGTAGCTTTAATGGATTCTAGTCTAGAAATGAAACTATTCTATGCTAAACTGATTTGTATGGAGCAACAATGGAATAAGACTGAAACAAGAAGATTATATGAGCTCTAAAACACCAACAATGGAGGTAAAACATGAAATGACAGAATTCTAAGAAAGAAGTTGAAAGACTAAATAAGAGAATTGAGAAGATAAGGGGCCATTTGCTTGAAAACAAGCTGGCTATTTATAACCAATGCATTTACCAAAGGGTAACTCCCATTTGATCTCTTTTACTATAAACAAAGGAAAAACATTATTCCCAGGGAGCATAAAACATTAATGCAAGCCAAAGTTGTTGAAGAAAGCATGTAAATTTAAAGATTTGCGTTTGACACGATCATCGAACGAATCTGGAAAATGCGAACAAAACCACCGCCCTGTGCAGGGCGGCGGTTCCATCACTGAAGACAAAAATGCAAGAAGAAGGGGGGAAAAGGGCAAAACAAAGCATGCGGAGGCTGAGCGGGGCATGTGGGATACAAGCGTATACTTGGCGAGCCTTTCTAGATCCTAAACACCTTGCAAGGAGATCTGTATCATCATTGGGGCACATGTAACATCGTTCCGGTGGTGTAGTACCCTACAATTTCGGGTACATACATATTGCCCCCTCGGAGAAGCGTCTTAGCCATGAAGAGGTGTAAAACAGTGGATCTGAGTATGGCGGTCCCAAAATGTGGAGTTAAGAGCTATACCTGACACGCCCGTGTGTTGGAAAGTCATCATCCAAGATCCTGTTATCTATAAAAATAAAAAAGGGAACTCAAGTGCAGCTAGATAAAACAATTTTAGAAATAAGGCTAAATTGATATGAAAAGAGGACTTACCATCTACGTGCGAGGTTTAGAACTTACCTCCGTCGACACTTTGACCTCTGTGAAAGACATTCAAAATCAATTTTAGAAAGCTATATTATATAAAAAGAACTCATTTCACTATTCATTTGCGCTGGATTGATTTGATAGGTTTTGAGCTATGGGACCCACAGTGACGGTTTTCGATGAGAGTATAGTCAAAACGTTCGTGGTGATATAGTGATCATGCCTCCGAGAGTAGAACATCGACCCGCGAAAGTCTCAGGTTAGTTCTTCTCAATTTATCATTTTTAAACCTAAAATGTAGAAATGATAAAACCTTTGTCTTGGGGGCGATCATTTTTGAAAATACTAGTTTTAAATGAGCCTCTAAGGGGGGGGTTCCCATAGGGTAGGTCTCTTTTTTAGTTAAAATGGTGAATTTTGCCTGTTTTTAAAGGTGTTTTTAGGGCTATTTGAGTCCATTTGCATTTTGCAAGACAGGACAGCCACCCTATGCATGGCGGTGGTTATGGGATCGCCACTGCCTTAGACAAGGTGACGGTTACGGAACCTCCGCTCTGCACAGGGAAGCGGTTCATGACAGAAAGCCAAAACAATGCTTAACTTATTTTTGCATTTTTAGCATTTTTACATGTTATTAATAGTTTTTCCAATTGAATTTTGGTATTGACTTACTCCTTTTTGTTTTTTTGGGTGTATGCAAAAGAAGGATGAATACATTCGATGGAGTCGAGAGAGGGAGTACGATTGGCTCCCAGCAGTGTTAGAGGCACTCACTTAGGAAGAGTGAGATACACTTCAAAGGGTTGGCATTTGGAGGATTGCATAGGTCCCTCATGTTGCACCTGCCAGTCACATACTATGTGACTTATTTTCATATTGGGATGCGGATTGGAACACCTTTCGATTGCTAGGAGTTAGGGATGAGTGGTCCATCACCCTGGAGGATGTTTACCATATACTAGTGGTTTTGATCCTTGGGTGGTGGCTGTCTCTTAAGACAGCAATATCTAGATCACAGGTGGTTCAATGAGCCACCTACATGGGAGATGTGGTTGTATCGATGGGATCTGAAGAAGGGGGTGAGAATCCACTCCATTATTGAGTCAGACATTCCCTGTACTACACAAGGCCATCATGGGCATCCTTCCTTCCAGGACTGATTGGGGACAAGGGAGGAGACACTCTCTTATATTGTTGGGCCCCCATTATTACATAGATTGAGGGCCATGGACGTGTCTATGCTTGGGGAGTAGACATCCTTAGGACCACCTACCATGATTTATACAGGGTGGTCTGACTACAAGGGCAGTCACTGAGCCACCCCACTCTATGTTATGAGATGGGTATATGAGCATATCACTCCCATATGGGAGAGGTGTAGAGGTAGAAGATCGCGGAGCCGTCAGGGCAGCGAGATGGAAAGAGGATGACAATTCTTAGAGCACCCCACAAGCCAGTGGCTTCCCTGACTACTGCAGACATGGAGGCCACTCCTTATTAGGCCATGGCAGGGGTATGGGGAGAGGAGACCATTACTTTGATTACCTGTTAGACCACTAGCCAATTGATAGACAGGGTGGGGAAATTGAAGATACACCCCTTTGACAGAGTTCCACAACAGTTTGGCCTCCCCTATAGTGGCATGCTCCCTCCAGTGGTGCCTGTGTATAGATCTATACGCAAGGCTCGAGGAGGTCCTAGAGGCCGAGGTTGGACTATTATTACTCCTGGTACTCCTATTACGGCCAGGAGGGTGATACGTGCACGAGGGAGAGCTGGTGCTCCTCAGGCACCCTTACTTCGGATTGTTGTCGGTCCTGCTCACAGCAGTGATGAGCCCATTGACGTGGACTCCGAGTCTGAGAAGTTCACTAGGGGAGAGACCGAGGAGGAGACAGAGGAGATGGAGATTAGTGAGATGGGTGGTGGGGGGGATGATAGTGATCCTGAGTGGCATGATACCCAGGAGATCCTGCAAGCTGAGAGGGCGGAGCGGAGCGTAGAGAGGGTGACTCTGGTTTCAGAGGAGTTACTCTCTCTAGACCCAGATGGAGATGGCAAGTCTGTTACAGGCCATCACATTGCCCCAGACATGGGGGAGGGGCACCAATTAGTGGCGGCGTCAGTGGCAGGCGCGGATCCTAGAGATCCTTCTTGGAGGCCTAGCGATCCTAGTGAGTTGTCATTCTTCTCCTGACATTAGACTCATCTTAGTTTGTTATTTCTTTTTGTTTTGTTTACTCTTGGTTCTATCATTGATTGTTTTCTAACTTATTTTCTCCTTTGTTTGCAACAACTGCTGATGAGTGGTGAGACTTGATTTGCCGAGTGTGTACTGATACCTTGCTTCTCCCCTCGGAGAAGACTCATGCTGAGCTTTCCGTGGATGTGGGGGAGCCCTCAGCAGCCGGTAGGCATATTGATGTGTTTTCCTCTGTCTGTCATGTGGCAAAGATCATGACTTCTCTCTGCAACGAGGTAGCTGGGAACAGGACAGCCGAGTGTTTGATGAGGAGGAGCCATTCTCATAGTGAGACAGTAGCTATCGGGCGTGACCGCGAGCCCTTAGTGCATTCAGAACGCCGACGTAGTCGGGGTCCCAGGCATGACCGCAGACCCTCTGAGGGATCCCATAGGGATTGAGAGGCCACTCTTGTAGTATTTTGTTGGATATCTATATGAGTGTTTTTGTACTTTTCAGAGCTTATTGAGCATTTTGACCATGCCTAGAGCATGATGGCATTGTATACAAAACCTATATATTATATATATATATATATCTTTTTGGATCTAGACTCTTGGTACCTAGAATTTTGTGACTCATTTGTAAATGTCTACTTAGATGTTTTTAGAATATTTTTTTCATGTTTTTCAGCATGTATGCAATGGATGACAAATGATAACAAATGTTGAGTAGAATGTTTTACTCTTTTTTATGATTTTGCAATGCTGATATGCTAGGATGATACTAACATATGGTAGCTACTGAACTTTTCCACTTCTTTGGGTTAATTTCTGTAATTTCTTCTTATGTTGGCAAAACGTGATGAATGTAAAGTGATAAAGAGATGAACTTTCCCCAATCCCAATTCCACGCAACTAGTAAGATGCGAGGGCTCAACACCAAGAGTTAGGAAGGGCACAAGTTGTATGAGTTTAACTAAATGGAATGATGAGAGACAAAAAAACCAGTAACAAAAACCAAAACTACCACACAGTTCAGAAGGTAACTTACTTTCTAGTTTATCTAGACTTAGATCTATAGATGGCAACTTGGTTGATAAAATCTGGTTTTGAGGATTTGATCTCTTTAGAATTTGGATACTTAAGCTCACTTAATACACTTTCCTTTGTATTTTTAAAATACCAAGATTTGTTAATTTGTGTGAATGGACCCCTTTCACCCTTCCCCATGCCACTAGTAAGAAGCATGGGTTTGTCACCAAAGGCAGGATGTAGGCAAGTAAGGGCACTTCTTTCATTTCCCAACCTCGCACCACCAGTAAGAGATGTGGGCCTATCACGAAAGGTTGGTGGGGTAAAAAAGTGTGTAAAATAAAATATTTTGTTTGCTTTGTATTTTTGATTCAATTTTATTTTGGCATTTATATATGTGATTTTGGAATAACCTTGTTTCATAGAGACGTAAGAGAGTTAGATGTGACACCAAGAAGCTTCTAGAATAGACCGTAGGTAAGAACAACTTAACCTAGTAGGAGGAATGAGTAAAACCAAGTATGTAGCCCTTGGTATGGTTTTCATCAATATTTTTCTATCGAATTTGATGAAAAGATTTTGAAACTAACTGATGATGTTATGAAAATTGAAGAGATGTGATTCGAATGCTTTTTCCAATATTTTTTTAAGCTTGTAATAAATTGCTTAAGAATAAGTTCCTTGAATACACCATTACAGAATGAGTGAATAGGATGAACTAACTAAATTACTAATGCAATGCAACTGCAACCATGCACATATGAAAATGTAGGTGGAACTATATCTCATGACGTCTAGGGCAAAGAAAGTTGACGAATATCGAATTCTTCACCCCTAGATGTACACAACGGAGAACCATTATCCTCAAAGTTTTTGTTCTCTTGATAAGGGCCTACCATTCTGGGTTTGAAATTATAACTCTTTCCCAGAGGTGTATATTTCCCATTATTAATAACATTTTTCTGAAAGAGTCGTTCGCGTGCCTCTTTGTCATGTTTTTGAGAGATGGCATGTGGGTGATTTTTGTGTTTATTTGTAAAATTTTTCGAATGATGAGGTCTTGCCCCATGGATAGCGGAAACTCAGCTTCAGACATGCATAGGTCAAAACCAAGCTTTAGAATAGGGAAATGCCTAAAGATGGTTTTGATAGGCACCATTTCAATTTTAAATTTCCCTTCTTCGTTTGTTAATTCTATCATGTTCATATCTAGATCTAGGTCATCAAAGGGAAGAGATGTTATACTGAGAAGACTACCCATTCCCTGAGGTTCAAATGGGAGAAACATTGGCTCATCATTCTCCAAGAGTTTCATAATTCCTATTGTGGTTTTAGTGGAGACTGTTTCCATAGAAATTGACTTACCTTTATCTGTTTTTACCACCTCAAATGTTTTTGGGTCAACAACTTCAAAATTTGGAATGTCTGGGGTGACCAGGACTAACTCTTTTGTTCGAGGTAGTTTATTTAATTGATTCATGGGAAGTTCATGCTCTGTGTGGAATCCTTTCTTTTTCTTGATGTTTTCTAAGTGTATATCGAAGGTTTTAGGATCCCCTTAAGCGATGAAGACTTTTCCTAGGTGTAAAAAACTTATTTCTTGGAATAACGTGGAAGGGATTGCCTTCATGCGATGTATCCATGGATGACCGAGAATCATATTATAGTTGGTTTCCTGATCTATAATATAAAATTTGGTGAGGATTGTTTTGGGTCCTAAAGTGACTGGTAGCACTATAGTCTCAATTGAAGTGGTCTTGAGGCTATCATAACCCCTTAGCGTGTTTCGCGTTGTGGAACAGTTTGTCTCTCCATATCCTAACTTTTGAAGAAAAGTGAAGGGGACTATGTTAATTGTTGCCCCATCATCAACCATTACACGTTTAACATAATTATTGTAAACCCAAACTTGTAAATGCAAAGGTGGGTCACCTCTTCATGAAATTTCAGCGTCTGTTGGCAATTTGCTTATATCGAATATAAACTCGGTATCCCTATTTGGACCCTGGAGGATAAAGGTCAAAATCTACATGGTTTACTTGCGTTTCTGGAGGAGGAGTGATGTTGATTAAATGCCCAAGGCCTAATGCTTCTAATAGGGTAGCCTTGTGGGCGGGAGAGTTCTTTAACAAATCCAAAAAGGAGATGTGAGAGAAGGTTTTAGTTAAATCATTAATTAAATCATAGGCTCCTATGGGTTTTACCAATGTTTGTTGAATTTTTTCTGGTTCTAATGGATAGCTTGGAGTTGGTTGAGAAGAATAATCTTTTGTTCTTGTTATGGTTTCTATGGGTAGCTCGGTGTCTGACTCTACCAAACCAACTATCTTAGTTTGGGGTCGAGTTCCTAATTGGGGTGCGACTGGTGGATTTAATGAAGTTGAAGCCTCATGATCATTGTTTCCTATTATAACACCCTTATTTGTTCCATTAGGATCTAACCTGTTATTGTTAGAATGGTTTGGGAGTGGATCATTAAAGATCTTGAGGGGTGCATTTTGAGGGGAAATTTCCCCTGTATAAGTGTTTGGCGTGGGTACTACAAAATTTGCTAAAAACATATCTATAAAGAGTTGTTTTTGATCTTCTGGCAAATGCTGCATGAATTTATTGTAGTCATGACAAGTCCTAGTATCATGGCCTTGAATCTTGTGGAAGCCACAATACAAATTGGGATTATAATTTCGAGGCTGTTGATTTAAAACCTGTTGTGGCCCAAAATTATGATAAGGTTGTTTGGTTGTTAGAGTTAAAATTTTGAGGCTGTTGCCTTTGGTTTTGACTCTGATATCCAGTTGGGTTTTGATTTGGACCTTGTGTTTGGATTTTTGTTATTTTTGTTGTTGTTGTGGTCGCGGTGATTAAAATCCACTGCATTGATTGTTGGAGTAAAATTATTATTTCGCTGATTATTAACAGGTGGCGAAATGTTTACAACATTTTCCCTTTTAGCTTGGTCAGTTACTCCATCTGTTGTGACTCCGGTTCTTGTTAAGGATCTTAGGTCCTTGATTAGCATTCCCGGTATTAGGATAGGCCGCGGTGTTTTGATTGGGAGTGGTTAATTTCCCATTTGTCCCATATGTCTTATGACCACTATCTATCGTTGCTTGGTCGATTCGGAGAGCACTCTCGAGTACTTCATCGTAAGTTCTTAGTGGGAACTTCTGGACTTCTTCCTTTATCTCTCTATTGAGAGAATTAAGGAATAAATCGCATAGTTCCATTTGATCCATGTTTGGAGCACTCGCTGATGAGTAGAGAACTGTATGCCATCTTTAGATAAAATGAGTAGCGGATTCATTATGTTCTTGTTTAATATGAAAGAACTCCCTGATTCCCATTCTTAATAATTTGTTCATGTCAAAAGCTTTGATGAACTCTGACAAGAGTTGTTTAAATGAGTGTATCGAGGCTTCAGGTATTCTGTAATACCAATCAAGGGCAATACCTTCTAAGGTCTTAGGGAATATTTTAGTGACAACCGCATCCCAAGGGAGTAACTCCCGTATGGCTGTGGCATAGGCCTTAATGTGTGTTTGGATCCCCTTCCCCTTTGTATTTGGGAAAATTGGGAAGAGGTCTTGGAAGCATAACACCTTCGTATGGTGAAGTCTAGGGGCTCTTTTAAATATTCTGAATAAGTCCCTACTGTGTAGGCCTCGACCATCAATGGAGCTTGCTAAGGGGGTGGGGGTGGCATGGGTTGTTGATATGGCATAGCATATGTATTTTGTGGGGACATAAGGGAATCCCTGTGGTTGAACGAACATCCTGGGAGAAGAGAACATGTCTCCTTGTGGTGACTTTGAATAAATGTTTAAGTAAGGAGGAGCAATGTTCTGGTATGGGTTGTTTGGTGCCAAGCCGGGAGGTGTCATGTTTTCAACTAGAGTGGCATTTGAAAACGTGGTCCTAGTTGGTGTTTTCTATGGGTAACTATAAGAATTTTGAGGAGGCATGCCTAACATGCCTGTTCCTGTAAGGAGATCAACCTGACTGGGATGATGTAGAGGGTTGGGGATTCCTACTTGCCCAAAATATGAATTTTGGTTTGTTTGAGCAAGTTCTAGCCCTCTAACCTTTTCAACTAAGGCTGAAATGACCTCTATTGGTGAAGACATAGTGCTTTGCCTTAATGGAATTTGTTGTATACCTTGAGGTTGTAAAGGGGTGTGATACCCTGCTATGAATTGATCATTACCCTGCCAAGCTTCATTGAGGGTATTTCCCATAGGTGGAGGAATGGGGGTGTTTTCTTGGAATAGGGTATCAAATTGTATTTGTAAACTCCCTATAGGTGGATACATATTTTGGAAATGTTGTTCACTTTTAGCAAAGTGTGCTAAGTACTCCTCATCCAAAAAGGGGAGTGGGTCTAAATTTCTACTGATCTGTGGTCTGAACAAGACCCAAGGAGATGAAGTGGATTCTCCAGTAAACGTCATATTGTTAGAGCCTGATGACTTTGGCCGTTGAGTTTGTGCAAACTGATCAAACTCCTCAATTTGGAATGAAGAACTAGAACTAGTTCTGTGAGGGGGAGTTTGAGATGACAAGTAATTACTTGAATAGTTATCAGCCCATGCAGAAAGTGAGGGTGATGGTTGTCTATTTGTTTTACTATAGTTTACTTCGAGACCTGAGAGAGGTCTACCATATGCATCGTATCCTGGCATATTCAGGGGGTATATGAATACCCGTAGAATAATGGGAATGAGCGAAGGTGGATGAGAGAAATGGAAAATAAAAGAGGAAGAATTGTTTGTTCACGTCGGGTTCATCAATTTTTTACGATGGAAAAGTGACATGTGAGCTTGGGAATCTACAAGTACCAATTTTCTTCCTCATATGTGACCTCCTGAGGTCATGCCGAGACAGCTGGTGACTATTGAATATGAATGGAAGATAGACAAGCTAATCGTTGGTAATATTATATCCTCAATACGCAATAATGGAATCTATGAATCTAAGGAAAAAAAGGCACTCCTAACCTAAATTGGTTTAATGGATCATTTGGATATAATAGCTATTCAAAGGCTCCAATCAATGTTGAGCTCCTATTGGTTCAAATATATATTATCTAGGCTCTTTAGGTCCTGATGATTGTCATACAAAGCATGACTTTCCTAAAGCTAACTACGGGAGGATCAGTGACTAAGATCTGGTAGTGTGATCTCCTGATAGCTGGAACGAGAAAGGGGATATTTATAGGCTATGAATGGGTAGCATAAATTCCCTACGGTTTATCCTCCTAACTAGAATTTAAGAATTTGATCTATTTTAACTCTGAAAATTAAACTGAAAATAACAATTTATACTACTTTGAAAGGAAAACTAATCTAAACAAAATATAAGATTGAAACATTATAATTACAAGCAACTTATTGGCTATTTATACTAAAACTAAACAAGCGAGATAACCCTGTGTGGTTATTCACCTGCAAATTTGTGAATCTAGATAAAAGCAACTAATTAACTTAATTGAAAGGCTTCAATCCTACCTCAGAAGTGAGGAATGAATCATAGTTTCTCAGAAACTATCATTCCCCACAGACTTCCCTGGCAATATTGAAAGTGAACTTAACTAAAATAAAATAATTCACTACTCTATTTGATACGTTGTAACTAGAACTTTGATAGCTCAAACCTGGCATTTATAGAACAGTGGTAAATCCAGTTGTGTGTGATTTTGTCCCCTCAGTGTGATCTCCTCGTTCCTTCGTGTTCTCGTGAATCCAGAAAAGTGTGTATATGATAGTATCAACAGAAGATGATATTCGAACAATGGCAGCTTTGGATATAAACCGAATATAATGCGAGTAGGAGAGGGATAGCGCAAGTGAACAGAGATTGACTATGTAATTCCTAGCAGGATTTATTGTGAGAATACAACACAAGTGTACCGAGAGTTTTAAATTTATCCTTGTGACAAAACAACAACCTGCAACTTTAATGGATTCTAATCTGGAAATGAAACTATTTTATGCTAAACTGATTATATAGAGCAGTAATGGAACAAGACTGAAACAAGAAGATTGATATGACTCTAAATAACAAAGGAACACTAGTAATTGATGCAAAACATGAAGCTAGTGGAATTCTAAGTAAGAAATTCAAAAGATTGCATAAGATAATTGAGAAGGTGAGGGGCCATTTTTTTGAAAACAAGCTAGCTATTTATAGCAAATGCAATTACCAGAGGGTAACTCCCAATTGAACTCTTTTATTATAAATAAAGGGAAAACACTATTACCAGGGAACTAAAAACATTAATTCAAGCCAAAGTGGCTAAAGAAAGCATGTACAATTTGAAGATTTACATTTGATGCGATCATTAGAAGAATCTAAAAAATGTGTACAGGACCACCGCCCTATGTAGGGTGGTGGTTACGGGACCTCCGCCCTATCTTGGGCGGCGGTCACGGGACCGCCGCCTAGGCAGGGATGCGGTTTCATCACTGAAGACAAAAATGCAAAGAGAAAGGGGGATAGAAAGCAAAACAAAGCATGCGAAGACCAAGTGGGACATGCGGGATACAAATGTATACTTGGTGAGCCTTTCTAGATTCCAAACACCTTGCAAGGAGACTTGTATCATCATTGGGGTATGTGTAACATTTTTCTGGTGGTGCAGTACCCCACAAATTCAGGTACGTACAGTACCTCTACCATACCCCTAAAGGAATGGAAAATATTGATAAGGTTGTTAAGAAGGTTCAGGATTAGCACACATGGGTTGAGAAATTGAAAAAAAGGGAAAATAAGTGATTGAAGAAGCCAGGATAAAGTATGAACAACTAAAGAGTAGGCTTGATGAAATGAATGAAATAATTGAGCATTATGATACCAAAATCTTCTACTTTGAATGATTTTTTCCCAATATGGACTGTATAACTAAACTCAGTGATGAATTGGTTTAAAATTAAGGGATTGTTCCAAACGAGTTCAAAGGAACTCAACATGCTATAGAGGAATTATCAAATATCTGGGTGGAGGTTTTGAATGGGATAAAATAAAAAAATACAAGTTAAAAGGAAATGGGTCGATGATAATTTATATGCTATTGATTTAAAACTTGAAGATATGGTTTTTGAAATATTCAAGAACATCTATGGTGATATAAAAATTGATTTCTTGTTCATCTCTTTTGAGGAAAACATCCACAAAGAAAATTTCTCTAATGAAGTTATAAAAACAATGAGGAAAATTGAGAACATAATTACAGAGTTAAAATCTAGACCATTAGAATACAAGCAAAAAATGGGCTACTATGTAGACACAATAGCAAGATAGACATTGATTTTGCTAACACCATACAGGACCAAATTAAAAAGAAACCAATGAGCTATTTCAAAGGTACGATGCATATGTGTTGAGTTTTCAATAATAAGAAGTAAGAGAAGAAACTGAAGAAGAAAATGATGCAGACATGAAAGATGATGAACAAGCTTAGGCTTGTCATCCTTAAAAATTCATCTTCTTTTCATATTTCATTTGTAATAGGTGTTTCATTTGTTATTATTGCTTCATGAAGGATGAAAATTACAAATTTTTTTATTCTTTGATATAAATTGTAATTTGATACAGTGCATTATATTTTTATATTGCTTTGATGAGATTTTATGTCCATTTGTAAAAGCATATAAACTAATGAGATGATTTTACTTTTTGCATTTTGAAAAATGCCAAATGGGGATCTATAGGGGCCCCATCTCTTGAGAATAAATGTTACATATATATCCTCCAGAGTTGTATTACAAAATAATAAACAATTATGAGAAATTTTAAGCATCCAATACCACAGATTACTTTACCACCATATCCTCTCTGCAAAGAGGAAGTTTATTCACCAATTTTTTTCTCCTAGGCCCATGTTCATCTATCCCAAGTGGAATTTGAAAAAAAAAATGTCTCCTCCAAGTGTGTGAGACATGCCCATTGACTTAAGATCATCTAGGTTAGATAAGGGACCATCTAATAGGCTAAAAATTTTGGCCTCTTCTTGTAAGAAGATACCCATTCACCCATATCTGAACCACCTTTATAAAACACCCTTTTCCCTCTTGTTTTGGTAGAGGATGTTGGATGAGAACCTTGAGCTAGCTACAATTGATTTAGGATGACTGGAGTAGAAGGCGTGAAAGTAGTAATTGGAGCAGAAGGCCCAAAGCTAGACTCACCCTTATGTTTTTTCACAAAAGGAAGTGTTGGTTCACGATATAGATGGGGTGTAGTCATTGGTTTTTTTTTTCCAAGAATAAAACATGCTACTCTAGTGCATTTAGTTGGTGATAAACTGAGGGCACTGTAGTCAACAAAATTTCTCCATAAAGCACATCAGATTCTAGAGGAATCTCTTTCGTAACAAATGCTTCATCACAAAGGTAGGGGAAGTTACAGTTGGTCAAATCCTACACAATGGGCCTACTTACATTCCATAATTCCCTCAAATATTTAGGAGCCCTTTGATGCTCAAGCTTGAACAAATGAAAATAAATCATCTAAAAAGTTGAAAAAAATGAGAATTATCCTGGTAAGTCTTCTCACAAGAGAAACTTGAACAACTTGAGCTGTTAATGTCCTGGTATAATCATCATGATAAGAAATCTCAAACATCATCCTTACAAACTTTTCATCTAGACCAGAAAATGTCAAAGATAAAATGAAAATCTTCAATAGATACATCTCTCAAACTTGGTGCCACTAGTTTTCCTACCATAATGTAGATGGATTTCCTCAAAGTGATTATACACAAAGAAGAAACTGTGAAACAATGAATTAAATGGTACATTTATAGGAAATTCGAGGCAGGTGAGCTAGATTTGATGCAATCATGGTGGAAGTATTCCTAAGATCTCAATAAGATATCTATGTCATGAGAAAATTACAAGTTGAAGTGAATTTGCATTGAGCAAAAAATGATAAATTGATTTGATTTGACAAGAATTGTGCATGATAACTAACCCAAAGGGCGTGAAAATAAATATAAAACATTCAAAATGGATTCTAGAAAAGCAAATAATCAGCATCTGTGAAATCCAATTTCCTATAGATGCTCAAAAATCATCAAAAGCATATCTCCAGTCACCATGGGGAAAGAATGATAAATAAGTGTGTAAAAGTGATGACATGGCATCCCAGTCATACATAATAGAGCAAAAACATGGAGGGATCTTAATTCTCCCACCTAGAAACATTTGATGAGGCATCTTCATGAGAATAATGTGAATTAAAATATATGTTGTAAAGGTGAATATTCTTTGGAGGATTCACACTTTTAGGGGGGGGGCGAATTGGAAAGAAAATGAGTGAATGGAATGGTATAAATAGGAAGATAATAATCCCACAAAGAAGGGGGGTTCAAGTTTTTTCAGAACTTTTTGAAGAAAAAGGAAAACTGAAAGAAAAAACATTTTCCCAAGAACTCATATGAGAAACCTATTATGATTTTTTTAGCCTTGAAATCAACTCATGTCAAGATGGTTGAAAATGTATAGCCATTGACAAGCACTGAGATTGATAAATTTGATGAGCCTTCAATTAATAATGTTAATCTTCCTGAGCATTTTTGTATCTGTCATCAAGATGATATATTAGGCTAAAATAGTTATTCATGCTCCCATTGCAATCTTATTATAGATACCCTTTAAGCCACACAAAAATTTATCATTCTAGTAGAATTTTGGAAATTACAATTGTACTTTTGAGAATATCTTTCATTTCATTTTTGTAATAAACAATTTTAAAATCACTATGTCTACACTTTGTTAAGTGCTTCTTTTAATTGTTTGAGTGTATCTTAGGCATGATAAATTGTGAATCTCTGATGTTTTATTGAGTCTTCAGCATGAACATTTCTATTTGAATCCTTAAATATTGTGTCAAAATGTGCACTCTTAGGATTCCATGAGTGTACATATTCTATTTGAATGATCATTATGATAAATTTGAGGTATGTTTGTCTTGTACTTGGTAGATCTCCCAAAATTTATTAAAAATTATTTTAAATCTGGTATAATCAAATTTATCTTGCTTAATTCCCTAAATTAGATGAATCCAAAACAAACTAATCCAACCAGAACTACCCATTCTTTCCTCATTAAAGACAATAATATGCTAAATCAAGTTGGTTCCATATTGTATTTAGTATAGTGAGCTTTGTTTAGAGGACATCTACACTATCTAGAAATAACAACTCATGAGAGTTATCCTTTTCTAAATTGACCATGTCTTCTCAGAGCTATTTTTCAATTAATTTACAAAAGAGTGCCAAATATTGAATACATACACCCCACTAACAATTACATAATACATAACAGTTCCTTTCATCCTGGATAAAAGCATAGCCTAAACTAAGAGGGTAGGTCATACCCTCAGCACAGTGCTACGTGACTCCTCTGAGATCAAGTGATAAAGAGATGATGAGATCCTTCCCTAGATACAAAACGAAAAAATAGCTCTATCATCCTATAGGAATCCTTCAAATTTTATTGACACTTCTCAAACACAAAGGGAGGACCAATTTGGGTACCAACTGGTCAGTAAGACTCATAAGGTACAATTTTGAAGGAATCAAAGTTATTTGTCAAAGCAGAAAAATGCATGACCCATCCTGTAAACTCTCCCATTTAAAAGGAAAGTTTGCATGATGTTCCCATATATGGGATTAAATTTCTATAAAATTAAAATAAATAAGCATCATGTCCTACTCAATAATACATATGGCTAATCTAGAGCCAAATACATAGAGTTTCCACCAATCATGCTCATTTCAAACCATGAGGAAGAACTTCAAAGCGTGCGAAAGGTTAGCTAGAAACACCTCCCGAATCCAAATGCATAACAACTAGAATGAAGAGGTATTCATTTTGTGTTTTAATGATACTTTGAGAAAAAATGAAAGTGCCACCTAGAAATTAGTTTTTCACTCTTATCATAGACCATGTTTAGTTTTAAATCAGTTACAAGGTCTCAATTTGTAAAAGGAAAGGAAGTTAATTCTCCCTTAACCAATTTTTGGTTTCATTTTGCTTTGAGATTCCTTTGCCTCTGGTTAGTATAGTTTAGTATTAGGTTTGATCTTCCAGTAAAAACAAGTTCTTCTACACACTCTTCATGTTTCCACTTAGAACATGTATGCTTTTTCATTTTGTACATAGCTTTTGTAGGCCCTTGTTGTGGTTGCACTATCCATTCCAGAGTAGGTTCCATGGTGGATTCAGGTGTTTTGTTCCAATTCAAAACAATTTTCCACTCTCATTAAATACCAAATGCTTCATATTCTCTAACCTTTACAAAAAAAATCATATTTTTATGGGTTTCAAAATTGCATTCATTCAACCCCAAGATCAATTGTGAAAATCATGGTCTGATTTAAATTTCTCCATGCTCAATTTCCATGGTGAAAATCAGAAGGTTTTAGGGCAAATGTTAAGTTTTATTCAAAGCTCCAAAAGGTCGGCTTCAAATTGGTGCTAAGTTATGAGGGTTCAGGGACAAAATTAAATGTTTGAGATCCTTGTTTTCTTCAAGGTTATGCTTGACTCCATGCCCAATGAATGCTTCAAGGATATTGGTTTTCATCATCTAGCAAGTAGATTTCCCTAAGAGGTTGCCAAAATGTTGACCAAAATGGGCTCACTTTTCATTTTGGGAAACAAGTTTCGATTTCCTCTTGAAGTGCTTCAAATTTTGATTTTTCACATATTTTAAGCACCTAGGAATCTTCAAATCCATAAAAATCACTTTTTTTAATCATATTGGGTTCAATTTTCTCTAAAAACACCTTCACTTGATTGGAAAAATCACCTTTTCTGCAAAAAAAATGAAAAAATCCTTCAAATTTTTCATACTTTTCCAATTTCAGGCTTTGGGAACTTTTTTGCAAGTTCGGAGTTGGGGACTTGGGAACTTTGTTGCAAGTTCACAATTGGGGACTTGGGGAGTTTTTTACAAGTTCGCAATTAGGGACTTGGGAACTTTTTTGCAACTTTTTTGCAAGTTTGTAGTTGGGGACTTGGGAACTTTTTTTGTAAGTTAGCAGTTTGGGAACTCGAGAACTTTTTTGCAAGTTCACAGTTTGGGGACTTGGGAACTTTTTGCAAGATCGTAGTTGGGGACTTGGTAACTTTTTTACAAGATCATAGTTGGGGACTTGGGAAATTTTTACAAGTTCATAGTTGGGGACTTGGGATTTTTTTTCAAGTTTGCAGTTTGGGGACTTGGGAACTTTTTTGCAAGTTCACAGTTGGGGATTCAAGAATTTTTTACAAATTCGTAGTTACTTGTTCAGATTAATGTACAATCTTCAAATGCTCATAAATTTTGATCTAGGTTACCAAATGAGACATAATTTATACCGTGATTAAATAAAAATTAAAAATATGCTAAACTCTAATTGTACAGTCACAACACAATGATAAACAATGAAGTATAGAACTGACCTAAGCAATAAGATAGATAAAATTAAAAACCTTAAGTGCAAGAGAAGAATAGAATACTTAGTTGATTTTGCAATAAATCCTAAAGTATACTGAGCTACAAAAATACTAAACATGAGGAGGAATATGTCTCAACCGCACACAGAAATTTACATAACTACTTAAATAAGATGGGTTGGGGTCCTTGGATCAGGTCAGGGGCGCCTAAGTGTTTTAGACCATTGTTGGGCACCTGTGACTGTGAAAATGGTTAGAGAGTGGTTTCTTTTATGTCATTTCTATGATGTTTCCCTTCATTGTTGATTACATGTGTTTCACACTACGCCCGTAGAATTTATATGTAACCTGAAAAGAGAAAGAGCACCTGCAAATCCCCAAAACACATCAAATCCTAAAAATAAAAAGATGTAAATGGGGAGTCAAACTTACCTCAGCAGTCACCCGATAGAGTGAACTTACGATCAAGCGGTTGCACTACATCTCATATTCCATGTAGTTCTATGTGTTTGTGTGTAGAATCGTGCCCTAGGTGGCTCTTGTGCCAGACATACTTGATAGCGATTAAGTAGCTAGATGTAAAAATGTAAATAGATGTGTGGATACCAAAATGAACTTCCCCTCCTATGCGTGTATGCAGAAAAGTGTAGTCCCTTGAGTGAGTGCTAGATGGATGCTTTGATGCTCTTAAAATGCCTTTGAATGTAACCTTAGGTGGCGATAGTAGATGCTTAGAGCATTGGTCCTTTATTATGGTTACATAGCTTTATATTTATATGATTCCCTTGGTTGAATTTCATAATTAACAACTAAAAGGCCAACCCATAAGAAAACAAGATACCCAAAACATAAATGATACCCAAAAGGGGCGAGTAAGATAAAGAAAGGTTGGGGTGCCTAGCAGGACGGGGGTGCCTGAGCGTTGGTGTCTTGGCTGAGCGTCGGTGTCCTGACTGGGTAATGGTGTCCAGAGTGATAAAAGATGAAACAATGAAGTATTGACTGGGATGTAGGATGTAAGAGGCCAAGAAAAAGACATAAACAAAGATGAAAAGGTCAAAGACAAATGTTAATTGCTAGTTTTCTTGCTTAAAAATCATATGAATATTAGTATGTGATTAGGACCTAGAAGTGTACCCAAAGTGTGTGATTTAGTGTCTATATTTTCCCCCACTTTATGTTGTTGAGTGAATACTCGATAACATAAAGTAAATAAGAAATGCGTACCTAATAACCATGTAGATTAATGGCAAAAAGTGTGTCAAGGAAAAGAGAAAAAACATGGAGCGATAAAAATGAAGCGTTGAAGCTAGAGAAGAGGAAGTGACCCTAGGGGTGAAAGTGTATGTGTATATTTCACGTTGTACCTATTGTTGATGTCACTTGATGTTTGATGTTGTGATTGTTGTTTCCCATAAGGACAAACCTACAAAAGAGAAGAGAAAAAGAGTAGTCAAATATATGTATATGAAAAATTTGATCCAAATATGTAAGAAGCATGTAAAAGTAAGTAAAAATGTGCAAAGGAACATGAGCACTTGATCCTCGACGAGTGAAGGGTGTAGAAAAAATACTTAAAATGTTGTAAAAGGACAAGTTTTGTGGGTGATCTCACACCAAGAACAAGTTTTTCAGACGATCTCACACCAAAGTGTGAGTTGTTTGGGCAATCTCACGCAATGACAGAAGAAGTAATGGGGAGAAAGGTCTAGTGTTATTATCCAACCCTGACTGTTTCTTAACGATTTATCCACCACTACAGATGGTGTGATCATGCTTTGTTCAAGTTCGATGGAGTTCGATCCAGTTTGATCCAATGCAAAAATAGAAAAAGGAGATAAAATACATTACGATTATTGGAGGACAATGCCTGTTAGCTGAAATTCATTATGTAAACTATTGTAAATTGTGCCAATTTGAGAAAAATACTGGGTCATAGGCACCTAGGAAATGTCAAGAGCACCTAGGCACTAGTGTCTGTGTAAAGTTGAAGACTTAAGTCAGATTCTGGGTCATTTCTAAAACTTTAGATTATGTTGGTCATGTATTGTGCATGTCTAAACTATGACTATGAACTACTTTATGGGGTGACTGATTCACCCAATGTATGCCCCCCTTGTTTGGTGTACATGTGATGTCACTAGGAGGATGCAGCCCAAAGGAGGACCCTATGTTGATCTAAATTGATGTCTTGCAAGGGGGAGGAAAGGTGCTTGGTAAAAACTATGGCACACGCAAACAAAGTGGCTAGAAAACATGTGTTAGTGCAAACAAAACAAATACAAATATAGAAGACAATGTATAAGCTAAAAAGTAAGAGGATAATGTAGACCACAAAAATTGGGTTCCAAACATGGGACATCACTCACAATGTCACAAGTCAATCAGGGCCAAAGTGGCCAAAAGCATACAAGTAGTGAAAAAGCAAGACATAGGGAAAATGCTGCAAACAATGGAAAAAAATGATAAGTAAAGAATAAGACAACCATGGTAGCAAAGAGTTATTACAAATCCAATGATGCACATGAAGCACCCATTAGCATATTAAAAAGATAAAAAGTATATTAGATTGTGTATGATCCGATATATTAGTGTGCTAGTATGAATAGGAAATAATATAAAATGAAACAATAGAACTTGTAATGTGTACGAAAGTATATGCCCCCAAGAACTTATGTGGGACTGGTAAGAGGTAAAGTTCCAAACATCTATGATGCATGTAATGATCTATGTAAAGTCTTCATTAAAAACTAGAAGGCAAGTGAATGTACATGTGTGTATAGAAAAGACAATGAGATACAAAATATCTGTCTAACATGGTAAGAAAATTTTACCATGCGAGCATGAGTAAACAAGAACAATGTGCAACCAATATATGCAGTATGATGTGAATGGAATGGAATGCAAAGTGAGTGTGATAGGAGCAACGTGCCCCCAATTGGGTGTGAATGAGTATGCATGCGAGGAGGGTTCATTTATAAATTCCCCCTTAGCATAATCAAGAATGAAACATAGAACAAGAGTGTTTCATCGGGAAATGGTTTTAACTTGCGTGCTAGAAAGATGTGATCAATGAGAGAATATAAGCGTAAAGAGTGTGCAAGTGAGATGAGATAAGGATCATTTTAGATTTAGAGCCTCAGCATTTGAGTATGAATTGTGAAACTAGAGTGTGTCATCGGGTAGTGATGATGTGTGAGAATGTGATTATAGAAAGATATGTTGTGAATGCATTGAGTGTGAAATGTGTAGTGTGTATGATGTGAGGTTCATGCATTTAGTATGCCCTCAATAGTCAAGTGTGAACCTTAGCACAAGAGTGCATCATAAGGTAATGACAATATAAGTGTATCAATATGTGTAAGATGCTTACAATAGAATATATACAAAGTGTAGAGTGGGAAAGTAGAAATGTGAGACACCTGAGCATTCTTAGAAGTGAGGAAGAGTAAGCTTGATGCCACCCAAGTGTATGATGATGAAAATGATCAAGTAATGTCATCTAAGAGACCATAATTTCCATGGTCAAAATTTAATACGAGATGCATTATATACCTAATAAGAAATACTATGTGGTTGATCATAGTAAGAAGCCATTATGGCGTAGATTGTACATACCCATTGCGTATTCTTAATTGGTGAAAGGTATTGGTGAAAATACATGTGCATGCCAACGAGTGAGATTTTGTGAATAACCGAGGAATGAGTCATTCTAAATAAAAACACTTCCAAAGGGAATGGGGAATGAAATGTCAATATGGTTAGGATGCAAAGTGCCGCTAATGTAGTTAAGCCAATATTTCCCTAGAGTAAGTGGGAAAATGCGAGGAGTGTGTGTGAATAATACTGATAAATGGAAAACATGTGTACCATAAGAAGTAGTGATATGAACAAATCCATGATAAAGATGAGAAGTGAATAAGGTGTACAGTAGATATATCATCGAAGTGTAAATCCGAGTTGATCCAAGCCATCATATGTGTAAATAGTGTCCGAAGAAAGTAGGATTGAATGGAATGTGATTCCAATAAGAGTCATTCATAAATAGAGTTCATATGAAAGGAGGAACTGTAGATGCAGATCATTCATGAGAAGATAAGGAATGCGACATGAAATCCAATATATGGACAACCCCCCAGTAAAGTACCATAGCATTAGTAGGAGGGGGTGATACTGAAGTGGATGGGATGATGTCTAATGTAAAAATAGTTTCTTTGAGTGGAGGAAAGTTGTTCTGGATAGTCTGTGGGTTGCGGATCAGCAACAAGATTCACAATAGTAGAAGTGGGAATAGTTAATGCAGCATTGGGATCTAGGTTGCAATATTGGAATGGGTCACGATCAGCGAGGACTGTATATTCAAGTCCTTCATGTAAGAATGTAACACATCAGTGAACAATAAAAGGTACTTCCTTGATAGCGTGAAGTCATGGCCTACCAAGTAAGAAATTGTATTACATTGGTATATAAATGACGAAAAATACAACATGAATGGTCTTAGGCCCAACTGTGAGTGGTAAGGTTACATGGCCAATGCAGGGTCACGTAGAAGAATCATATGCACAAAGATAAATAGATGTTGGGTTGATATTAGTTGTAGAAAGGTCGATATTCTGAATGAATGATAAAGGACGAAGATTGAGATTAGATCCATTGTCTACAATGACTTGTTTGAAATAGAGGTTATAATGCAAACCCTAATATAAAGGGAAGGATTATTTTCATAAACAACAAGATTATCATCTATGTTAGATGGGAATGAAATATGTCATGAAAATGCATCTACAAATGATTGATATACGACAATTGGTTGAGTAATATAAGGAATGCGAGTGTTACCCAAAATAGGGTAATGATTTTAGCTCTACAATTAGGATTGGCTAGCAAGAAATCATGAGTATGGAAATATCCATGATTAGAGGCTCCTTAAAATGAGAAATTCCAATAAGAGGACCCAAAGAGTGTTCTAATGAGTTGGGTTCACCAAATGATTTTACAAAAATAATATTTTTGTGTAAATTCTAATTATAGATTCACAACGCAATGATAATTCAATAAAGTATACATTTGACCCAAGAAATAAGCTAGATAAAATTAAAGCCCTAAGTGCATAAGAAGGGATAAAATACTTAGCTAATTTCATAATTAATCCTGGATTGTGACAAACTAGAAAAATGATAAAAAAGAGGAGGAAATTATCGTTACTATGGCAAAAAATTTACAGAAGTGTCAGAATATGTTGTGACTAGGGACACCTAGACTCAGGTCACAGGGCGCTTGGGGTGCTAGTAGACCGCTACTAGATGAACCTGTGACTACGTAAAAATAGTCGAAAATATGAATTTTATATGTGTTGCACTTTTATGTTTGCTGCCCTTTTTTGTTGATCGCATATGTGTCACACTATGTCCACTGAATCCACCTATAACCTGCAAATAGAAAGAACACCTGCAAAACTACGAAACACATCAAATCCTGAAAATAAAAAAGATGCAAAAGGGGAAATAAAATGACCCCGACATGGTCACCTCGACTAGAGTGAACTTATGAGATCCAGCAGTGTTTCACTACATCTCAGACTCCATGTAGTTCTATATGTGTGTGTAGATTTGTGCCCTACGTGGCTCTTGAGCCAACTACACTTTATAGCGAACAACTAGCTAGATGTAGAAATATAGATAGATGTGTGGATGCCAAAATGAAAGTCCCCTCCTATGTGTGTATGCAGAAAAGTGCAGTCCCTTGTTTTTTGAGTGAGTTCTAGATGGATGTTTTAATGCTCTTAAAATGCCTCTTAATGCAACCTTAGGTGGTGATAGTAGATGCTTAGAGCTTGGTCCTGTATTATGGTTACATAGATTTTTATTTATATGATTCCCTTAGTTGAACTTTGCAATTAACAAATAAAATTCTGACCCATAAGAGAACAAGATTCCCAAAAGATAAAAGAGGCCCAAAAGGGGCGAGTAAGATAAAGATAGGTCGGGGGCACCTAGGGACTGGGGTCCTAGCTGGGAATTGGTGTCAAGAGTGATAAAAGATGAAACAATGAAGCATCAAATGGGTTTTAGGGTGTAAAATGTTGTGTAATGTAAAATGAGAGAGTTAAAAATGTAAAATGATCACATAATGGTGTGAGGGTGATTATAGGATGCCCTGATTTTATGCCCCCATTTCAGAAAAATCAAGAGAGATGATGAGAACGAACGTTGAGTTGAAAGTAAACGTGTAAGGATATAATCGTAAATATATAATAAGTATCGTAAAATCATGTGTATACTAAATTGAAACGATGTCAAGGAGCAATATAGTGTTTATGGAATGCGTATAATACGATAATAGTGGAATGTTGAAGAGAACGCCACAAACGGAACAAGAAACAGAGTAGGGATGCTCCATATATGAGTGAAACCATGCGATGTATATTACTTAAGAGAATGATCACAAATAATGACTAAAGCAAGATAGGTAATGAAGAGTTACTATAAATAGCAATATGAAAAGGTGAATAGGTAACTCATTTGATTATTGTGTGTGTGATTGTGAACTCTGGGTGTGTGAAAGTGCCACAAGTGAGAGCATCACGATTGAGTTGATTTGAGATGGAAGTAGCATCTGTGGCGTCACGTACGACAACTGAGCTGGTAAGTGTGATGTTTTTCAAAATTTGTGTTGAATTGGGTTATTTTTCGTGAATTTTTACGAATTCTGTGTTTTTAAGTTTCTTGTCACTTTTGACCTAGGCAAGAGCGGAAAAGGTGTTAATGACCTTTAGGACACTAGCACCTAGGCATAGGCGTTAGTGACCTGCTCTTGGGCACCCAAGTCCTGCTCCTGGGCACTGGTGACCCATAAGGCTTCGATTGAGCCCAGAGTGTTGTAAATGTGAAAATTGATGTTTGTTGATGTTGTATGTTGTTGTTCTGGCATGTATATGATGTACTAATGGCGCTTTTGTCGTTATTTGGTGTCATGCAGAGGTATACTCATTCGTGAGAGTTTCACGGTGTCCTCCATTTAAGTATGTTGTTAGGATAAGGGTTAACAAATGATGAGTGGGATAATATAGACTATGTCAACCTGTGGCACATAGTGAGGACGGGGGATGTACCTCATAAAATGTCTATGATGAAATTTTTTTATGAGAGATGGTGTGCAAATACATACACATTTTGGTTGCCTACGGGTGAGATGATCGTGACTTTGGAGGATGTATATAACATATTGTGCTTGCCTATTTTTGGTGAGAGGGTTCAGGTGATGGCTATATATGATTCTTAGAGATAGAGGAGGGCTAATAGGTGGTATTTTACGGGGACCCGAGTTCATAATGAATTCCACATTAGTCTGGATACTATACTAAGGTTAGGGGTTCCATGATTGTGGAAGTTTATTGTTGTTGTGATTGCTTCATCGGTTGCAGTTGAGGGAGGTGGTGTAGGAATATTGTAGAAGATGCATGAAATTTTCCATCAGATAGAAGAGGATGAGAGGAGATATGCTTGGGCATGATGTGTATTGGCCTAATTGTACAGGGATTTGTATATATTTATGTAGGAGGAACATAGGGGTGGGATTGGAACTACCACATTGCTACATATATAGGCCTACGAGGATATTGTGATATTGAGGTCAATTGGTGGACCACATGCAGAGTGGGTAGCCAGATATATTTGTTAGGAGATGGGTTGGTATTCGGAGTAAGAAGATTGATACATATACTTATAGAGCGATGTTAGATCATATGGGGCCAGAGGTTGTGTCATGAACGCTATACCTAGACTACAGAGGAGAGCCATAGGATACAGGTGAGCTACAATGTTTCATCTGACTATGTGGCTAGAGGATCATTTTTCGGGGGTGATCGAGCTACCATAGGCAGAGAGAGTATCATGAAATTTTGGTATGGCCCAGGATGTTCCCCTAGACCCATATGTGTGTGTGTGTGTGGGGGGGGGGTGTGGGTGAGGACCATTAGAGCAGCGAGGATGGATAGAGCTAGACTAGGGTCCACATGAGAGCAACTAGTACCCCTAGGAAAGACGAGGGAGATGTGATGATAGAGCCCATAGATGTGGATGGCGCAGGGTGTATGTAGGCATATCATGCACGGTGGGCATCACATCTGTAATTCTTATTTCCAATCTTTTTGGATGCAGGGAGAGCACCACCAAGGGAGGAGTAAAGGGTCAAATACATGCCCCATATAGTGTGGCAACAACAATAACAAAGTGTGAGTATTTGTATAATGATACTTGTGATTTGTTATTTGGTTTATTGATTGTCATTGATGTCTAATGCATTGATCTATGGATGCATGTGATGTATATTGGTCACTGAATGTGGATACATCTATCCACACATTGATGTGGAATGTGCCTGTCGACACTAAAATTTTCCTCCATAATTTCTATTTCATTAATGTATGTATTAGGAATAGAATGTTGTTAAGTGTAATTAGTAGTAGCATCCGATAGAAGATAACGGTGCTGCCAGTACGACGCCGCAAATAATGTGGAGTACGGTAACAGTCAAAGTACAATAGGAATGTTGTAAAAAGTAAATATTTGTCGTAAGTGGTCCGGTAATGTTAAAATGTCAAAGTTTGGGTAATTAGAGAAGTAGGGTCTACATGATTAGGAATTAGAATATTATATTAGTAATAAGGACAAGGAGTGAGCTCATAAATATTTTGTGTATTTTATTTGTAAAAATTCTAAAAATGTGGAACCCATGTAAAATGATAAGGTTTATCTTATCTTAAGAGATAAGCTTACATGTACAGATAAGAGTTAAGGTATGGAATATGATTCGTCAGAGTGGATTTCTTATCCTATCTTAGAGATAAGATGGATAAGCCTGTAAGTTCTATAAATAGAGAGGCTACCCCCCTCATTTAGCATAGAAAGAAGTAGTGAGAAATATTGTAGGAAGTGTACGAAGGAAGCCATCAGTTAAAGGTGTGTTGAAGAAGCCATCAAGAGGCCTAATTGTAAAGTTTCTCCCATAGTCTTGTTGAAGTACCTCATGGGTGAGATTGTAACAATTTCATGTTAATATTATTATTTCCTTTGATATTTCTGATTTGTCATCATTCTATCTTATCATAGTCGATGGTATTCTTGTGTTATGTTGTTGTTTTGTTTCCAGATTACATCCACCAAACTAAAGGCTGTGCATTAGTAAATAATCATAGCACGAGGAGTTCCCGGTGAAGAATTATCATAGTGCCGGATTGGTGATGACATGCCCATTGATGTATTCATAGGTGGTGATACACTAGAGTGGGTAGATGTCATTGTGGGTAAGCATGCTCATTTATTCGATCCAGTGACACTAGCGGTGGCGACGTGTACCATATTAATGAGTGAGAGGGACAAAGCGTGATAGGAGACACAAAATCTAGAGAGGCTGCGAGTGGAGGTCCTTTAGCACAAGATGTATTTGCAAGGTTTTTTGGAGGTACATGGTCATTTTGCAGAGCATTCAACTGAGGTTACATTATTGTGTTGACAGGTGGAGAGATATAGGGGCCGTGATCAACGGTGCAGATTGAGTGGTGAAGCATCTAGTTCTAGAGCTCGTCTAGTTGTAGATAGTGATAGTGAAGATAATATATGATATATAGTGATGTAACGATGTATGGGGGGTTGCCCCCAGTGTTGATATTTTTGTAACTATGATTGTGAATGATATATATATGCACTATTAGCATATGTTCATTGTATGTGATGTTTATTGATGTGATGATGTGATGATTGGGACTCGTATCTTGATTTATGATGTGTTGATGATTGTTGCTATATTTGATGTGTCAGGTTTTGATCATTGTTTTATTGATTTCATTTGCAATGCGTAGTTGTTGGTGTTGACTAATGAAGAATGATGATAAATTTGATCATAATTAGATATGTGATGAGATAGTGTATGTGATAATAGATAGCGTAGGAAATATATATGTAGTGTGTGATTGTTCGATGCGATAGGTAAATGATGAAAAATTTTAGTGTATGTACGAATATAGATGTGATGAATGATAAAGTATGTAGACCATAAATTATGTAAGAGATTATGTGAATGAGAATATCATAAAAGTGTACTTGATCATGTGTTAGTATGATGAAGAGAGGGGGGAAGAATAATGATGTCCCCAGTGTGTAGGTGATAAGGTTCATTTATATTAGACCCATCGGCACTCAAGAATGAATCATAAAGCAAGAGTTCATCATCAGGAAATAATTAGTGTGGGCTAGATAAATAGGTCGATAAAGTGCATAGTGTAAAAGTGCAACAAGGTTCTTATTGTAACAAATCCCTTAATAGTCATGTAAGGATCATAAGATCACAACCACATCATCAAGGGGAAAGGTGAGAGAATCACCTACCAAATACCAAGTGGGCGTGGAGCGGTGGAAACATGTGGGGCATAAGCAGCATGAGTGTATGAATCAAATTGAATATAAGATGAGATGGTTTCGATGATGGGTGATGCAATGCTGGGAAGCGCAGATGTTGATGGCTTAAGCAGTGAATGTGTAGTAGGATCCTAATGCAACAAGTGAGATGGTGCAGCAGTGGATGGATGAGATGGAGAGCATGTATGAACAACAACTTGTGGTGGTGGATGAATAATTACCTTAGAACTAGATGAAGGAGATATGTCAAGTGGAATAACAACACGCTTGTGTGGAAGTGGAGACATAGACCGCTCACGAGAGTAAAATCCAAAGGAAATGACACCCTTATCTTCCAGTTGTTGTAAGAAGCATGAGTATATGAACAAAATTGAATGCCATATGAGGTGGTGTCGATGATGGGTGATGCAGCAGTGGGAAGCACAAATGTCAATGGCTTAGGCAACTAATTTGTAGTAGGAGCATGACGCAATGGGTGGGATGGTGAGTGGTGGATGGATGAGATGGAGAAAATGCAGGAACAATAACATGTGGTGGTGGATGAATAATGACCTTAGAACTAGACGAAAGAGATAAGTCAACTGGAGTAATAACACGTTTGTGTGGAACTTGAGACATAGACCGCTCATGAGAGTGAGAGCCAAAAGAAATGACACCCTTGACTTCTAATTGGTGTAATCTATCATGAAGGGCACACTAGTCATTATCACGATGGCCATTGATACGATGATAGTTGCAATAAGGTCAATCATACTATTATTGTAAATGGTGAGGTGGATGATGTTGATTAAAAGGTAAGTTAATCAAATGTTTTTAAAACAAGGCATGCAACACATCATGAGGTCGAGTGTGATGAGAAAAGTGTAATGGATCCCGTGAAGGAGATAGAGAAATTTTAGCTAGAGCTCGATGTGGTAGAGGAGATGAAGGACACATATGCAATGGAGAAGATTGAACTTGTTTGTAAGGTAGAGGAGATGGAGACCATGGAGAAAGCTCAATAAACGAAAGAGGAGAAGACCTAGATGGTGTTGTAGTAGGAGAACTAGGAGGAGGATCTATGACATGCGAAATAATGAGATCCTGTTCTAGATTGATGACCTTATAACATAAGAGTTTGAATGATTCACACGTTTCATATTGCAAGCATTGTATTAAAGCAAGAATCAGGCCACGACAAAACATGAATTGATTTTCTAAGTCAATGGGATGAAAAACTAATTGATACATGCAAGCATTAAAATGAAAAATGTAATCAATAATGGTCTATGTCTTACCTTGATGTAAGCCAGGTAAATGATCGTTTGTGACTTTAGGGCCACAGCTAAGTATAAAGTGTTGAACGAAGGCCTCTTCCATCTCATAATAGGTATTAATAGATCTAAAGGGTAAATTTTTGTACCATTAGAGACTGTCATCAGTCAAACTATGGTGAAAATATTTTAGCAATAATCGATCATTAGAATAAGAAGTCGTAACTAGATGATAATGCTTAAGATGTAAATATGGATTTCCAATACCATCAAATCTTGAAAATGTAGGCATAATGAAATCCTTAAGGAATGTTGAATTGTGAATATTTTTCGGAATAGGATTTCCATTAAAGAATTGTTATCAATATAAGCATAATAGGCTTTACTTTCAAGCATGAGAGATTGAACCTGAGATTGTAATTGACCAACAACATGCATGAGCGATAAGATATCCTGTGATGGAATAGGAGGAGATGCAAATGGTGTATTGAGCAGTTGTATCTTGACATTATGAGTGATCATAGGTATTTCAAGAGAATAAGTAGAAGATGTTGATGTTAAGGGCACACTAGATATAGGTACTGAAGAAGTAATAGGTGGTGAAGTAGTAGGACTGTCATCAGAAGCATTATTGGGAAATGACATAATAGAAGGAGATGAATCATGCATGTTACTAGAGACAATCTCAGAAGAAGATGAAAATGGAGTAGAAAATTCACATTCAATAGTATGCAAAGAAGAAGAATCATTACTATCATGTGCCTCATCAATATCAGACAAAGATTCAGATGCAAAGATTTCATTAAGCATATCATCAACATATAATGGAGGAGGAGAAATAGTATGCGATGCATTTTAGAAACATTTTCAGAAATTGAAGGAGCATGAGATGCAACTATAGAATCATCCTGACTAGTATGAGAAATAACATCATGCGCATGTTTATTTTCATCATGTTTTTGAGCTAAAGCATTATCGTCAAGATTAAGAATAAAATTGATAATAACATCGTCTAAAGTCTTAGTAGAAATAGAAGGTGGAGTGTGGATAACTGAATAACAAGGTATACAACATGAAAAGCTTACTGGATCAGAAACAATGCTAATGGTAGAATGATCAAAGCTAGTAGGCACATTGCATTCATGAGTTAAAAGTTGCCTTTGAGTATCATATGGAAGAATAATGTTGCGATATAGAGTGCTAAGTTCAGCTATGGTTGCTTCATCATAGATAGGATTAATACTCACATAAGGCATGACTATCCTAGGAGGAGAAGAGCTATTCTTAACCATTAGGGTTTTATGGGATCCTAAGGCAAGGAGTTCTAAGTTACAGGTTCACCAAAATGATTTAATAAAATATGAATTATTTTATTAAAATATGAATGCAAAGATGTGATATAGCTGATATATAATGAAATACAAGTGTTTGGTAATTTATTTGATCTTTATATGAAAGCAACTGCAAGATATAGGGAACTTACCTTGATTTTTCTTATCCCGAAGTGAATTTGGAATGGAGAATGTGATGGAATAGGATCCCAGACCGTCACAATCAGGCTCAAAAAAATGTAGAGATGTTTGCAATTCTTGGACATGGGTGCCTAGGCAAGGATAGGGGCACCCACAAGATCCCAAGACCTGTGTGGGGGCGCTAGAGTCTGTAGAAAAGGTCAGAACCTGATTCCGATACTATCGCTAGGGTTTCACAATTAGACACCTTTGGTCACCTATATGTCACACTTGGATCACTGAGGTACCTATAATCCTGCACACGATCCTCCTATAAAACCCTTAAAAAGACATTAAATATTAAAAATAAAGATACAAAAATAGCGGTCTCAAACAATCCGTTCATATATGAACGCATTGTCACCAGATTTGGTTGTCCATTAGAAATTGTAACAGATCAAGGAAGCCACTTCATTAATGAGGTGGTAGAAGCCCTAGTCAATAAGTTTTCTATTAAGCATAGGAAGGCAACAACATACAAACCAAGCACAAATGGACAGGTGGAACGAACAAATTTTGTGTTGTGTCAAATTCTAGCAAAAGATGCAGCCTTGCAGGTACATAAATGGGATAAGAGGATTCATGCAGCATTGTGGGCATATAGGGCAACATCAAAGTCAGCAACAGGATACTCTCCATTTCAGTTGGCCTATGGCATTGATCCAGTTCTTCCTATTGAGTTTGATATTCCTACTGTGAGAGTTATGAAAAATGAAAGGATGGATGAAAGTGATTCAGTAAAAGAAAGGTTGGTACATCTTCATTTGCTAGAGGAAATGAGAGAAATAGCAAAGGATACAAGCCATAAGAAGAAAATGAAGCAGAAGGAATACTTTGATCAAAAGATCCTTTGGTCTCCATTTCAGGTGAATGACTTGGTTCTAGTATATGATTCCAGATACAAAAAAAGAAGACAGAGGAAATTTCTTCCAAAATGGATGGGGCCCTACAAAATAGTAGTTGTGCATGAAAATGGTACGTACCGACTAGAGGAATTGGATGGCACTCCCATTACGAAATGGGTCAACCACGACAAGTTGAAGATTTTCCACGCACCAGAAGAGTCTACTCCGAGGACGGAGTAGAAGCTAGGAAGGGGGAAGATGTCGACACTAAAATTTTCCTCCATAATTTCTATTTCATTAATGTATGTATTAGGAATAGAATGTTGTTAAGTGTAATTAGTAGTAGCGTCCGATAGAAGATAACGGCGCTGCCAGTACGACGCCGCAAATAATGTGGAGTACGGTAACAGTCAAAGTACAATAGGAATGTTGTAAAAAGTAAATATTTGTCGTAAGTGGTCCGGTAATGTTAAAATGTCAAAGTTTGGGTAATTAGAGAAGTAGGGTCTACATGATTAGGAATTAGAATATTATATTAGTAATAAGGACAAGGAGTGAGCTCATAAATATTTTGTGTATTTTATTTGTAAAAATTCTAAAAATGTGGAACCCATGTAAAATGATAAGGTTTATCTTATCTTAAGAGATAAGCTTACATGTACAGATAAGAGTTAAGGTATGGAATATGATTCGTCAGAGTGGATTTCTTATCCTATCTTAGAGATAAGATGGATAAGCCTGTAAGTTCTATAAATAGAGAGGCTACCCCCCTCATTTAGCATAGAAAGAAGTAGTGAGAAATATTGTAGGAAGTGTACGAAGGAAGCCATCAGTTAAAGGTGTGTTGAAGAAGCCATCAAGAGGCCTAATTGTAAAGTTTCTCCCATAGTCTTGTTGAAGTACCTCATGGGTGAGATTGTAACAATTTCATGTTAATATTATTATTTCCTTTGATATTTCTGATTTGTCATCATTCTGTCTTATCATAGTCGATGGTATTCTTGTGTTATGTTGTTTTTCTGTTTCCAGATTACATCCACCAAACTAAAGGCTGTGCATTAGTAAATAATCATAGCACGAGGAGTTCCCGGTGAAGAATTATCATAGTGCCGGGATTGGTGATGACATGCCCATTGATGTATTCATAGGTGGTGATACACTAGAGTGGGTAGATGTCATTGTGGGTAAGCATGCTCATTTATTCGATCCAGTGACACTAGCGGGTGGCGACGTGTACCATATTAATGAGTGAGAGGGACAAAGCGTGATAGGAGACACAAAATCTAGAGAGGCTGCGAGTGGAGGTCCTTTAGCACAAGATGTATTTGCAAGGTTTTTTGGAGGTACATGGTCATTTTGCAGAGCATTCAACTGAGGTTACATTATTGTGTTGACAGGTGGAGAGATATAGGGGCCGTGATCAACGGTGCAGATTGAGTGGTGAAGCATCTAGTTCTAGAGCTCGTCTAGTTGTAGATAGTGATAGTGAAGATAATATATGATATATAGTGATGTAACGATGTATGAGGGGGTTGCCCCCAGTGTTGATATTTTTGTAACTATGATTGTGGAATGATATATATATGCACTATTAGCATATGTTCATTGTATGTGATGTTTATTGATGTGATGATGTGATGATTGGGACTCGTATCTTGATTTATGATGTGTTGATGATTGTTGCTATATTTGATGTGTCAGGTTTTGATCATTGTTTTATTGATTTCATTTGCAATGCGTAGTTGTTGGTGTTGACTAATGAAGAATGATGATAAATTTGATCATAATTAGATATGTGATGAGATAGTGTATGTGATAATAGATAGCGTAGGAAATATATATGTAGTGTGTGATTGTTCGATGCGATAGGTAAATGATGAAAAATTTTAGTGTATGTACGAATATAGATGTGATGAATGATAAAGTATGTAGACCATAAATTATGTAAGAGATTATGTGAATGAGAATATCATAAAAGTGTACTTGATCATGTGTTAGTATGATGAAGAGAGGGGGGAAGAATAATGATGTCCCCAGTGTGTAGGTGATAAGGTTCATTTATATTAGACCCATCGGCACTCAAGAATGAATCATAAAGCAAGAGTTCATCATCAGGAAATAATTAGTGTGGGCTAGATAAATAGGTCGATAAAAGCGCATAGTGTAAAAGTGCAACAAGGTTCTTATTGTAACAAATCCCTTAATAGTCATGTAAGGATCATAAGATCACAACCACATCATCAAGGGGAAAGGTGAGAGAATCACCTACCAAATACCAAGTGGGCGTGGAGCGGTGGAAACATGTGGGGCATAAGCAGCATGAGTGTATGAATCAAATTGAATATAAGATGAGATGGTTTCGATGATGGGTGATGCAATGCTGGGAAGCGCAGATGTTGATGGCTTAAGCAGTGAATGTGTAGTAGGATCCTAATGCAACAAGTGAGATGGTGCAGGCAGTGGATGGATGAGATGGAGAGCATGTATGAACAACAACTTGTGGTGGTGGATGAATAATTACCTTAGAACTAGATGAAGGAGATATGTCAAGTGGAATAACAACACGCCTTGTGTGGAAGTGGAGACATAGACCGCTCACGAGAGTAAAATCCAAAGGAAATGACACCCTTATCTTCCAGTTGTTGTAAGAAGCATGAGTATATGAACAAAATTGAATGCCATATGAGGTGGTGTCGATGATGGGTGATGCAGCAGTGGGAAGCACAAATGTCAATGGCTTAGGCAACTAATTTGTAGTAGGAGCATGACGCAATGGGTGGGATGGTGAGTGGTGGATGGATGAGATGGAGAAAATGCAGGAACAATAACATGTGGTGGTGGATGAATAATGACCTTAGAACTAGACGAAAGAGATAAGTCAACTGGAGTAATAACACGTTTGTGTGGAACTTGAGACATAGACCGCTCATGAGAGTGAGAGCCAAAAGAAATGACACCCTTGACTTCTAATTGGTGTAATCTATCATGAAGGGCACACTAGTCATTATCACGATGGCCATTGATACGATGATAGTTGCAATAAGGTCAATCATACTATTATTGTAAATGGTGAGGTGGATGATGTTGATTAAAAGGTAAGTTAATCAAATGTTTTTAAAACAAGGCATGCAACACATCATGAGGTCGAGTGTGATGAGAAAAGTGTAATGGATCCCGTGAAGGAGATAGAGAAATTTTAGCTAGAGCTCGATGTGGTAGAGGAGATGAAGGACACATATGCAATGGAGAAGATTGAACTTGTTTGTAAGGGTAGAGGAGATGGAGACCATGGAGAGAAGCTCAATAAACGAAAGAGGAGAAGACCTAGATGGTGTTGTAGTAGGAGAACTAGGAGGAGGATCTATGACATGCGAAATAATGAGATCCTGTTCTAGATTGATGACCTTATAACATAAGAGTTTGAATGATTCACACGTTTCATATTGCAAGCATTGTATTAAAGCAAGAATCAGGCCACGACAAAACATGAATTGATTTTCTAAGTCAATGGGGATGAAAAACTAATTGATACATGCAAGCATTAAAATGAAAAATGTAATCAATAATGGTCTATGTCTTACCTTGATGTAAGCCAGGTAAATGATCGTTTGTGACTTTAGGGCCACAGCTAAGTATAAAGTGTTGAACGAAGGCCTCTTCCATCTCATAATAGGTATTAATAGATCTAAAGGGTAAATTTTTGTACCATTAGAGACTGTCATCAGTCAAACTATGGTGAAAATATTTTAGCAATAATCGATCATTTAGAATAAGAAGTCGTAACTAGATGATAATGCTTAAGATGTAAAATATGGATTTCCAATACCATCAAATCTTGAAAATGTAGGCATAATGAAATCCTTAAGGAATGTTGAATTGTGAATATTTTTCGGAATAGGATTTCCATTAAAGAATTGTTATCAATATAAGCATAATAGGCTTTACTTTCAAGCATGAGAGATTGAACCTGAGATTGTAATTGACCAACAACATGCATGAGCGATAAGATATCCTGTGATGGAATAGGAGGAGATGCAAATGGTGTATTGAGCAGTTGTATCTTGACATTATGAGTGATCATAGGTATTTCAAGAGAATAAGTAGAAGATGTTGATGTTAAGGGCACACTAGATATAGGTACTGAAGAAGTAATAGGTGGTGAAGTAGTAGGACTATCATCAGAAGCATTATTGGGAAATGACATAATAGAAGGAGATGAATCATGCATGTTACTAGAGACAATCTCAGAAGAAGATGAAAATGGAGTAGAAAATTCACATTCAATAGTATGCAAAGAAGAAGAATCATTACTATCATGTGCCTCATCAATATCAGACAAAGATTCAGATGCAAAGATTTCATTAAGCATATCATCAACATATAATGGAGGAGGAGGAGAAATAGTATGCGATGCATTTTAGAAACATTTCAGAAATTGAAGGAGCATGAGATGCAACTATAGAATCATCCTGACTAGTATGAGAAATAACATCATGCGCATGTTTATTTTCATCATGTTTTTGAGCTAAAGCATTATCGTCAAGATTAAGAATAAAATTGATAATAACATCGTCTAAAGTCTTAGTAGAAATAGAAGGTGGAGTGTGGATAACTGAATAACAAGGTATACAACATGAAAAGCTTACTGGATCAGAAACAATGCTAATGGTAGAATGATCAAAGCTAGTAGGCACATTGCATTCATGAGTTAAAAGTTGCCTTTGAGTATCATATGGAAGAATAATGTTGCGATATAGAGTGCTAAGTTCAGCTATGGTTGCTTCATCATAGATAGGATTAATACTCACATAAGGCATGACTATCCTAGGAGGAGAAGAGCTATTCTTAACCATTAGGGTTTTATGGATCCTAAGGCAAGGAGTTCTAAGTTACAGGTTCACCAAAATGATTTAATAAAATATGAATTATTTTATTAAAATATGAATGCAAAGATGTGATATAGCTGATATATAATGAAATACAAGTGTTTGGTAATTTATTTGATCTTTATATGAAAGCAACTGCAAGATATAGGGAACTTACCTTGATTTTTCTTATCCCGAAGTGAATTTGGAATGGAGAATGTGATGGAATAGGATCCCAGACCGTCACAATCAGGCTCAAAAAAATGTAGAGATGTTTGCAATTCTTGGGACATGGGTGCCTAGGCAAGGATAGGGGCACCCACAAGATCCCAAGACCTGTGTGGGGGCGCTAGAGTCTGTAGAAAAGGTCAGAACCTGATTCCGATACTATCGCTAGGGTTTCACAATTAGACACCTTTGGTCACCTATATGTCACACTTGGATCACTGAGGTACCTATAATCCTGCACACGATCCTCCTATAAAACCCTTAAAAAGACATTAAATATTAAAAAATAAAGATACAAAAATAGCGGTCAAACAATCCTCATATGTCACAATGGTGAAATTACGACTGAGAGTTGCACTACATCTCAGACCCAGTGTAGTTTTATGTGCTTGTGTATGCAATAGTGCTCCTAGGTCGCCCACACCCCAATGACACCAAGATAGCAGGTGGTATCTAGATAAAATGCAAATGTGTTGATGGAATAGAATGAACTCCCCTTCCTATGTAGTGTGTATGTAGAGTAATGCACCCAAATGTAGTCCTTTGAGATATGTAGATAGATATCCCTTGATAGAAATTACCTGCCATTAGAATGGTATGTATGTTGTGTTTATATAGGGAACTCTTGCTTAAATTTTAACACTAATGGCCCAACATGCCAACTAGTACCTCCTGATATGAGTGGGAAAACTGAAAAGACCAACCTCAAGTGTCAAAAATAAAACCAATCATAAAGAGGGCATGGGCGCCCAGGATGGACAGGAGTGCTTGGGTACTAATGTCTAGTCCTGGGCGCTAGTGTCCAGAGACAAGTGATGATAAATGAGTGGAGACTAACTAACAAGGATCCCTATGATCTGACCAGAACTGGGTGTTTGAGTGATAAATGTGAAAGATAAAACAATAGAAACAAGCAAGAAAACAAACAGACTAGACAGAGGGCCATTTGTCAATACTTTTCTTATTCAAGATCCATATAAAAAACAACATACTTTGCGGTATAGTAAATAGTAGTAAGCGTGTGATTTTGTGTCTATAGTGGGTTTGCTTATTTTGGATCTTTAACACGCTTATCTACCCTCTCCTTCCTTCATTCCCTTCTTATTCCTCCCTCATGGAGATTGACACCTCTTTTCTTGGTGCTATCACCTCTTTCATAGCTTAGTGTTATATTTCCATGCATCTCTATCTCCCTGGTCCTGGTGAATGCTTCTAGATTAATTTTAGATAGTTTTGCTTCCAGTTGTGAGAGTTGTTTTAGCATTAGGATAAGAATAGGAACCAACCTTCTCTTGAAGTTTGTCTCAATTTGCAAGGTCCCACATGCGGAGATAGTCTTGTGTTGCCTAAAAATTCTTGATCTTCCATGATCATATCTAAGGTGAAATTTTGATTGATAACAATTACCCAAGCTCCAACCAAGGGAAACATTCAGGTTAAATGTTTAAGAAAGGTTATCAAAAAATCTGAGGGTTTAGTATCCTAATCAAAGATATGGCAAAAATAATCAAGAAAATAGATTCTAGGGCCATAATCCAAATTCACCTCTTTAAATAGGTATTCCTACACAACCGTTTCTTGTCGCCAACACAAACAAATCCCTCATCCTACTTTAAAACAATGTAATACAAGAAGCTAAATGGTGTTCTACATGTAACCAACAACATAATTAGATTACCTATGCAAATTCCATCCAAGTTCAAGACATTATGGTCCATTTTTTTTCTACTAAGTAGGAACCATAAATGGAAATCACAAATTCCAATGGAGAGGCAATACAACAAGCCACCGCAGAATCTAACTTTATGTTTTTTACTCTTGAAGAATTTTACTGGTTAATTAAGCCACAAACAAATCAAATAGGCCGCAACTTTGTACGGAAAATAGAAGATCAAAAAAGAGGTAAATAGATATGGCTACTCCATCCCCTTCAGTATAAAGTCTACCTCTCAAGGAAAAAAAACCGCGGACTTAAATAAAATTACATAAGTGGATTCATCTAATGGCTCTACCTTTTTGGAAGAAAATTCACAGCACACAAAAATTCCGTGGAACAAAGAACTTCTGCCATCTAAAGCACCACTTTTGGTGATTGATGAAACAAGAAAAAAATCATTTGCACCATTGATGCATAAGTTTGTAGGTATTCCCCTGAACATTGTTGAGTAAATGAATAATCCAAACCTAAATGTGACAATGTGGGATGCCTTATTTATTCCATCTTAAAGGGATCTCCTAGGAGAAGCTTTGAAGTAGTCGTCACAATCTAAGTCGGTTATGTGGAAGATAAATTTCATGGTCAACCTGTGTCAACCAAAGGATGAACAAAAAAGAGGAATAAAATGAATTAGTGTCAGCACAACAACCTACTTCTCCTACTTCAATCCTTGATATTTTATTAAATGAATGGGCCAAAGAGCATTATGAATTTGATCCTTATGGCACAATTATAAAGACTAGTTTGGGCACTTATTACATCCATGAAGAAAAATTCACAACCCCCCTTTCACATAAAGAGGAAGATGATGCTTATAGTTTATGGGAAATATACTTTGATGGTGTAGAAAAAAAATCACGCATTTACTATTACTATTATACCGCCAAATATGTTGTTTTATATATGAATTTCATGTAAGAAAAGTATTCACTAATGGCTCATCCCCTAGTCTTATCATCAAATTAGTTGGCCATTGTCATTAAGTGTCTTATATAGTCGTCAGTTACTTGTACAGTTCTAGTCATCTCTCATGGAGTCTCAACTGTCATTATTTACTCAGTAGTCGTCTCTAGTATTTTACTATGGTGCTTAGGAAGGGATTGGGGTACCCATCAGCGCCCTGATCGTCATTTTTAGGCACCCTGCTCTCAATTGCACTCGGTTCTCATTTAGAGTCTCGAGGTTGGTCTTTATAGTTTTCCCTCTCATTCCCCTAGGTACTAGTTGGCATGTCGGGTCATTAGTGTCAAAATTTGAGCAAGATATCCCTATATAAACACAACATACACACTATCTTAAGGTCAAGTATTTCTACTGAAGGCTAGCTATCTACATAAGGCAAGGGACTACATTCGGGCACTATTATGTATCACACACTGCATAGGAAGGGTTGTATTGATTCTATTCCATCCACCATTTTCATATTACATCTATCTATTGCCCACTATCTTAGCGTCATTGGCACTAGGGCACCCTAGACACATGATTTCACACACAAATACATATAGCTACATCGGGTATGAGATGTAGTATAGTGCCCAGTCGTAATTCCATCCATTTGGCAACTGAGAACAAAACAACCCATTCATTTGCATCTTTCTTTTTTAGGGTTTGATGCTTTTTTGTGGTGTTTTGTAGGAGATTATTCACTAAAGACTTACAACAACATCAGTAAAGCTAGTGCGACATACACCCGACAAAGACCGATTTATTGTGAAGACCTAGCGACAAACTCATATTCATGTTTCGAGCTATTATGTAGACTATGGCAGCCATACTGCAAACTAGGGTGCCCACAAGTGCCCTAATCCTCCCACAGGTGCCTAGTATGGCCAAATATTCAATTGCTACAACTTCCTAAGGTGTGTTGTCATACTTTGTTCCACATGTGCATCATCTAGTACAGTTCCAGGTCATTGTGAGGTAAGTTCATTTCAAGTTAGTACCTTTTCCCTCTTATTCAATTATTTCATTTTATTTAGAATATCAAATAAAATAAGTTAGGATTTATATTTTTGTTTATATCAGTCATTTCATAGTTGTACTTGTTGAGATTAATTCTAAAATTTGTAATTTTAGTTAATCATTTTGGTGAACCCGACGTGATTCATGCTTAGGATCCTCATTTCTTATCTATCATGGCTTCTAAAGTTGCTCTAGTTTATTTGTCTGATTTGCTTAAGATACATCCCAATTACCAAGTTTTTCTTAAAAAATCCGTAGACACTATGTACCTTCCTAAAGATACACTGCCACATAAGATAAGTCCTATATTCGATAATTTAGAAGACCCTGATCTTAGTGATCCTCCATCTAATCAATCCCTATTGGAATCAATTCAATCTTTACATGCTTTATTTCAAGACAAATTTATGGCTATGGAATCCATGATCACATCTCTCAAATCTGAAATTTAACAACTTAAGGATGCTTCTCAGGTACATGTTTGTGTTCCTTCTACAACTTATATTCAATCTATGTCCACTACATGTAAACTAATTGAACCTTAAAACATGTCATTTCCCGAGCCTCTCATATTTGAGCATAATATAAAGCAACATGAAATTCTTTCAAAGCTCCTTAGTCATCAATTGATCACTCTACCACCTACTCATTGTTATCCTCCTTGTCAGTTAACAAAATATCAAGGTCTTCTATATTACAATTATCAATGAATCAATGGACATAATGGCAACGATTTCCATACTTTCCAATGAATAATCATTTACATCTTGAGAGTCAAGGATATATTTCATTTATTACACAACATTTTATTGCATTCCCCTCTGCAAATGCTACATCTACATGGGCTCCTAAATTTGTTCCTTCTTTAGTTAGTAAAGAGCCACCTAAGCAAACACCTATGACATCACCAAGTCAACATAATTAAACACCTATCAAAATTAGTTCACAACCTCCTCCTATTAATTCGTCTATTGTAATACCAAATCAACCTAAGCAACCTCCTTTAAAACTCAGTACAACTTGGCCTCCTCTCAAGTTTAAGCTCCAACCAATCACTTTCATCAAAGAAACTAATTCTCCTACTAATGGTCAAGATACATATTCAATTCCACCACCATTGCATAGTTATACTATTAATTTTGTCTAGCATGGTTTCACTACACGCAAGCTTGGTCTTTAGTAGGTGACTCTTGTCACCTTGTTACCCGATGAAACACTCTTGTTCTTTGGTTCAAACTTGACTGTTGAGGGCATCCTACACATGAACCCCACACACTACACAATAGGTATTACACATTACATCTCTTCACACATATTGCATCATATGTCTTACAGTTTACATCATACACTCTACATTTAGTATATATCGTTTTGGCATTGGTATCTACACATCATATATCATATTAGTCATCATTATACATGTATCACACTTTTAGGGTCTATATTACATATTTGCATTGCACATTTATACACCACACATTATTTATACACCATACTACTATTCATCATGCATGTGTCACATTTGCATTTAGTATTATATACTACTCATTATGCCTCCTATATAACACATATTCACACTTATAGTTTACATACACATCTTATATTTCATCTTATACATTATAAACTACAGATCATATGGTATTTTATCATCATGATTACATATAATACATCGTCTTCTACGTGTTGCACTCACTACCCTATGACGCACTTTAGTTCCTCGGTCCATACTCGATTGTCGAGGGTTTACCAATCAAATGGACCTTATCATGCAATATTACTAGGTTAGTGACATACCCTATAAGCTAACTAGTCACCTATTTCTTCATTTTGTAATGGTATGCGCTTTAGGCTACATCACTACTCCCTTTATTCATCTAGTAGTGATATACGCTTTAGGCTACATCATCACTCTTTTGATCATCTTGTCATGATATACAATTCAACTTAATGGGTCATGCACATACTTCATTACTAGGTTACATCTCATCAACAAACACATACACATTCATCACGATGTGTTAGACACAACCCACATTTCGACCATTTCCTGATGACGCACTCTAGTTTATGGTTTATTATTGGCTAATGAGCAGGAAAACCAAATGAACCTCACTACATACATTTCCATTCACTTGGGGGAACACGGCTCCTATCATTCCATCTTGCATTCCATTCCACCCATCCATGACATATTGCATATCTTGGTTGATTTTTCTTTTGCTTACATTTGCTTGTATATGGTCACTTTATTATGCATGCTAGTTAGATATCTTGTATGTCATTTATCTATACCATACACACATGTGCCTTCTCACTTTTTCGTAGTTGTGATCACATATACAAGTATTTTTCACCCAGCACGGATGCTCGCCTTCTACCCATCCTACATTGGTCTCTGGGGGAATCCACATTTGTCTCTCACAGGTGTTATTGTTTCATTTTGTACTTGGAACTTTACACTACTTTCTTATACATGCTTTTGAGATATGAATTATTTTTCTATCATCCTAATGGGTGCTTCATGTCCATCATTTGTTTTGTAGGATTATTTACTTCCATGATTATTTGTTATTTGTACTTGTTTGTTTTGTTTGCTATTGTATGCTGGCCTTGCCCTATGTTTGGTATGCACACTTATTTGTTGTATGCGGCCATGATGGCCTTACGGTCTTGCGACATCGTGATTGATGTACCATGTTTTTAGCCCACTTATTGCAGCTTACTTTGTCTTCTTGCATGCTTACATTACTACATTGCTTTGTAGCTTATACATTGTTTGCGTAGATTACACATTATCTTATACATGCATGATTTTTGGTACTAAAGCTTGTCTTTGGATAGCCTCTTTCTTATGTGCACCTTGGTTTCTACCAAGTACATTCCTTTCCCCTACAGGGTAGAGTTATAGAGTTCATGCAGTTGGTCCTCTTTTGGGGCCTCATTCTCCTATCAGTGATGTCACATGCACCCCCAAAGAGGGGGGCATCATTTGGGGTTTTACAAACTCACAATGCTTTTACACCTGTTTGGTTTAGTTAGTTTCCGCCCTTGGCATTGTTTGTTATACAACGAGTGGGTTCCGACCAGTCTACAAACCGCGTACACAATGGCTTTTATGGGACATGGTTGTCCTTAGCATTATGGGGAGCAGTTATAGGTTAGATGATACAATGGAATTCCTCTCTACACTACTTTAGCCAGTGGCATCGGATCACCCAAAAAACTAGGCAGTACAGAGATCTCTTCATAAAACTTCAAGGAAGCAGTTACAGGTTGGAAAATAATACAACTTTTTCCTTACACTTCTTCAGCTTATGGCATCAAATCACCAAAAAAACCCAAGACAAGATATCCTCTTTCTACACTTTTTCTCTCGACATGGATCAGGCGCGCATGTTACATTTTTCATTTACATACTTTACATTTATGTGCTTTCACATACATATACATGCATCTTGTACATATGTTTTTACATATACATGCGTATTTGAATACTTGATCATTTTCTCCTTGCAAGTCTATCCGTATGAGAAACAAGCACTCAACAACAACTACAACAATGAGGGCAATAACAACAACATTTTGTGGCAGCAAGGCACCATACTAAACATGCACATACATCACACACACATCAACAACTACACACACGTTTCCACCCTAGGTTCACTCTCATCACTTTTTTTGCACTTTTAAATATTTAGTTTCTAAGCTCCGTCATATTTTTGTCACTTGATGCTTTGTCTAGTCCTTCAACGTGTTTTATACATCACTCTACATAGATTTTTAGGTGCGCATCTTTATCTACTTTATGTTACCACGTTTTTTACTCACCAACATAAAGTGGGGGAAGATGTAGTCATAAAATCACACACTTTATACATTATTTAGTCTTGGTCTCATACTACTATTAATATGGTTTTTGAGTGAAGAAAGTACTAATTAACCCCCATCTTTTGGACATTTTACTTTACTTTTTGTCATTACTTCCTATCTCTCACACATGCATGCCCAATCTGTTTTTGTCATTCCATGTTATTTTGCATTTAACTAGGGAGCCGAAAAGCACCTTGGTCCCAGTTGGGGCGCCCTGATCCTTTTTCCACTTTTCTGCCACTTTTTGGGCACTTTCTATCCGTTTAGACATTTTATATTTCTTATGGTCGACGTTTTCAAGGTTAATTACAAAATTAGGATAAGAGAACCATATAAATATAAAGTTATGAAACCATAATGACAGACCAAGCACTAGTCACTACTATCGTCACCTAAGGTTGCATCCATCAAAGGCTCCATTTGCATCCATCTAGCCCCATCACAAGGCATAAGGTTGGTTCATTTGCATCACAAGAGCATGAGAGGGAAGTTTATTCTATTTTATCCACCATTTTATTACATTTTCTACATTTAGATTATAGCTTTCTACTTCCAAAAAGTGTGACTGGCACAAGAGTACCTAGGGCATCAATTCACACACACACACACACACACACACACACACACACACACACACACACACACACACACACTTAGAACTACATTTGGGTTTGAAATGCAATGGAACACTCAATTAGTACTTCCACCATTGTGGCCGCTGAGGATCAGTCTGAAACCTTCATTTACATATTTATTTTATTACGGTTTTGATGCTTGGCTTGGGGTGTTCACAGGTATTCTTCTTCATCACTGATTATCAGTGACATCTGACGTAGTGAAATCGAAATACATGCGACAGTGATAGCAAATGAAGGCTCAATATTACTCTAGTGACCCTGACAAGTTTGGCTTATGTACCTCTTGCACAGACCTAGGGAACCTAGAACTTAGATTAGGGCGCCTAGAACTCAGACTAGGACACCCAAAGGTGCCCTAATCCTCTCACTAGGTGCCCCAGTCCACTCAGATTTCTCAGATATGTACAAGTTTCTGGGCCTTGGCAACATAGTCGTTTCCTCCTCCTATTTCTTCTGGTCATCTCCGCGACATAGTCCAACAAGTTCTATCAAATCATCTCACTCATGCGCTCTCCACTACATCCATCAATTATTTTACCATCAGATCCAGGAGTATCTATTTTTATCCAGCCTACATGCATGGGTACTACTTTCTACATTGGATTCCAAAGCCCTCTGTATATTGTGTATTCACTGTTGTTCCTAGTTATATTTGCTATGATTATTCCACAGTTTGGCTCATAATTCTCACTCTAAGAATCTTCCATGTCACATGCTATCCACCACTTCATCTAGCGCACCTCGATCATTTCCCGTATGGTGCATTATTATCACCTTACACCCCTAATAACTTGACTGTTGAGGGGTCTTAACTAATGAGCCTATTTAGTCACAACTGATGGGAGGGAATTACTCTAAGAACCTCTCATCACACTCCTCATCCTAGTTTCATCATAGTGCACTTAATCATGATCCCGATGAGGCACTCTATCACTCATCACGATGCGTTCACTTTTTAATGCTGAGGGATCTTAACTAAATGAACCTCATCATATATACGACTGACCACACATCACTGATCTCCATTCCTAACAATATATTCATCACACTAAAATTTCACGATCACATCACATTACATATGTCAATCCATACATCCATTCACGATAACTCATTTTATGCTATCATATATCATCCATATATCACATACAATTCTACTATCATCATTACACTAATTATGCATTATTTAACCCATTAACAATAAACATGAATATCACTCACATTACGATTATAGACATCATATCTAGCAACAATAAACTGATCATATATATACATATATCATATGTATAGCATATATCATCACACTACACATATTTTTCCCATCATCATGAAATATACATGATACATATATACAACACAGATACATACATATACATACATATATATCCCGCGATCATACATACAAAAATGTATATCATCATACACCATATACAAATTTCTATATATATATGAGTACAATCATGATTTCAAATAAAAATATTTCATCACTAGGGGCCAAATCCCCTACATCATATACAATACACATACAACTCAAATCTCATCATCACTATCAATCTACGGTATTGCAAAAGCTCTAAAACTCAGACGCCTCGCCACTAATTCTGTGTTGCATTGGTCGTGGCCTCGATACCTCTCAACCTTGCCTACGTAGTAGTGTAACTTCGATAGACTGCTCTGTAAAATGACACTACAACTCAACGTAACATGTAAACACATCCTGCGCCAAGGGAACGCCGCCCATTGCTTCTCTAGATAGTTGATTCTCCTCACATGCCTCATCCCTCTAACCTAACAACACAATACACATCATTATTGCTATGGCTACTGGCTAAAAAATGGGCATGCTCACCCTCGATATCATCCACACGCTTAAGTATACCTCTACCAAGTACATCAATTGGCACATTTAGCATCAATGTGCGGATGGACGTGTCTACTATCTACGACCAATATGCATCACCTACAAAACAAATCACACAACGTGTTAGACAAACATATATAATAATATAGGCATACAACAACATACATAATTACACAAATACTTACGCTCTGCTAAAATTGCTGCTACATCAAGGGCATGTGCCTCTCACTTTCCTCCTCCTGCGGGTGGTAACCCCGTTGGACCTACAAATAATGGGAACAACAATACCCACTGATGACCTGCCCACCATGCCCGGTACTCCTTGATGCCACCCGTATCGTCTAAGTCTACAACCTCTATCATCACGTCTACTTCATTTGGGCTCGGTGGTACTAACTATTATGTTATGGGCCCTGGTCTAGCTTCATCCCTCCTAGGTGCTCTGATAGCTCTCAACCATGTATATGGCTCTGGGGCATGTTCTGAGCCATGCCAAATTGTCATGATACTCTCTATACTTGAAAAAGCTTTGCCACACCTAGAAATCAATCCTTAAGCCACATCATCCTCTGAATACACCACAACTCTACCACATCCTTGGGCCATCCTCCATAGTCACGACATGGCCTCCATGTAACTACCTCAGGCCCCATCCTACCTATTAGTATCATGTAGGTATTTGTGTACATCTTCCTACCATGAATATCAATCCACCTCTGTGTATAGATCTCTAACCTAGCCCACTCTCCTCATGGACCTCCCATTGGTCTCAACATGACTATGTGCTCATATGCCCATACATGCAATAGTGTGGTGATTGTTATCCCTCCACCATGCTCCTCGTGCATAAATTAGTATATATATCTATATAGGTGGGCCAACACACACATCGTGCCCACGCATATCTAGTACCCTCATCCTTTATCCGCTAACATATGTCATGCATCTTATATAAGATGCTTACACCTCCTCCCTCTACTGTTATACATGATGCAATCACAATGGTTATGAACTTCTGCAAGCACGGAACCCCAAAGCGCAAAATAACATCTAAACTGATATGGGCCTCAACAAGTACTCGAGTCCCCACAAAATACTATCTTGCAGATCGCATCTTTCACTCCATATCCTCAACTGGCAGAACCTGTACTCTCTCCCCAACCACTGGCAATCGTAGTATGCGATATACATCCTCCAGAGTAACAATCATCTCTCTCGTAGGCAACCAAAATGTACATGTACCAGCACACCATCTCTCGTGTAATGCAGTCAACATGGGCATATTATGAGGCACATCCCCCATCCATGTTATGCACCATAGGCTGGCACGGTCCATCACATCCCAATTATCATCTGACAACCCCAATCCAAGCAACATACTCATATGATGCCCACCGCATAATTCCCTCAATTGGATATCCCTCTACACACTAAAAAAAAACAACACGAGCAGTGTTAGAACACATTACACAATCAAAGACATTCAATTATTGCACTATAAACATGTTTTTCACCATTATACATCAAATGCACACATTTGGGACCAGGGCGCCCAGATGCAAGACTGGGGCACCCAGGAGCAGGAAACTAGAACCTAGTTTTGGGCGCTCCTATCCCAAGGGTCACTAGCGCCCTCACTACTATTGTCTAGGTCAAAAACACCGTGAAACTTAAAAATCTCAAAATTATAAAATATTCAACCAAACAACTCCCTACACCCTATACTTTACAAAAAAAATGCACTTACCAACTCCACGGTCGTATGCGACATTACGACGGTCGACACCCTCTCAAACCAACTAGAACGTGTTACTCTCACTTGTAAAATTTTCACTCACTATGGGTTTACTCTCACAATCACATATAAAACAAATGAAGTGACCAAACACTTTTTCACTTCACTACTTATAGTTACTTTTCCATCACCTACTTTGTTATAGTCATTATTTCACGCTTATTACCACAACTAATACACATTACACCGTTTTTGTCATATCTTGAACATTTCTACTCTGATTTACACCCTGTTTACGGTGCTCTTTTTTAGAATTCCACCTACAACCATATTGAACACATTCTACGTGCATTATCTCTCTTCAGCATCATTTTCTAATTAAATTATCCACATGTTTGTGGATTTTTACCACTTTTTGTCTACCTCGTGCTTACTTTCGGCTTGGCATTCGTTCTTATCATCACTTCCCGTTTCGCTGAAAGGGGGGCATATCATTGGGGTCATCCTATAATTCCCCTTACATCACCATGTGATTCATCAACACTACCAATGCATCATTTTCAAACATACACCAATTCACCGCGAGACATCACACTATTAATTCCTCTTAGTAACCTAATATGGGGGCAATGAATATTCAATTTTTATATGTGAAACTACATCACTACCCCTAATGACCTAACCTGGGGGAAATAAAATATTACAAATATTTTCATGTGGTATTTCACCAACTTCTATCTATATCCCCTAATAACCTAACCTGGGGGAAACTAGCGTGAAAATCTCTTTATGAGTAACCAATCAATCAATCAATTAACGCGTTCAAATTTCTAACAATAAAAATTATATCATCAATACAAATTCAACACAATTGGCTTCCTAGATGACCTGACTTAGGAGATTACATTCATCACTTTTCCCAGATGACCTAACTTTGGAAGTTATTCTACATTTTTGTACTTGCTCCAGTTGACCTAACTTAGAAGCCATCATACATTTTTGCCCTTTCTTCCAAATGACCTAACTTAGAAGTTATCATATTGCAGCAACATCCGTGGAGTGGGGGAAAGAGTGCCTTTCCTATACCACTCCTATATGGGTCAACTATTTGATCAAAATTATCTAGATCTAGAAACCACAAAGTCTTTTGATCTTAGTCCATCTAAAACGGCTAGATCTTGAGGATGTAGTTAGAGATTGGAGAATAACACACTTTTCTCCCTACACTCTTCCTCTAGCAGCATGATGCCCAAATCCTCTGATTGATTATTTGTATACACACGTTTGGGTCAGGAATTGATCACTCCCTACCCCATCTCATCGTTATCATACAACATTTGAAATCATAAATCATCTTAAATTTCTATCATCACTCTCATTTAGTGCACTTCATCATGACATTACCCTTTTCACTACGCTGCATGGATCAACACGTTGATCCATGGTTCGATACACTTTTATGGTTCTTCCGGCACACTTCTACTACACATTTGCATGTTCTACTACAACATGAGCTTCTCTGAATTCTCTCAGGTACGCATCTCTATCTACTTTATGTTACTAAGCTTTCTGCTCCCCAACATAAAGTGGGGAAAAATGAAGTCAGAAAATCATGCACTTACTATTACATTTATACTACCAAGTATGTTATTTTATATATGGATCTAGCGTAATAAAAGTATTCACTAATGACTCATCCATCCCCTAGTCTTGTCGTCAGTTAGTCGGTTGTCGTCGTCATTTGTCTTGCACAGTCATCAATTATTTACATAGTTTTGGTCATCTCTCTGGGAGTATCAGGTGTCATTATTTAGTCATTTCTCATCTCTAGTCTATGACTAGGGCACTTAGGGTAGTATTGGAGTGCCATGGGCGCCCCATTTCACAATTTTAGGTGCCCAGATCCCCATAACACTTGGGTCTAATTTACTCATTTGAGGTCGGTCTTTGTCTTTTTCCTCTCATTCCCATAGGTACTAGTCGGCATGTCGTGCCTAGTGTCGAAATTTGAACAAGAGATTCCTATATAAACATAACATACTCACTATTCTAAGGGCAGATTATCTACTATCAAGAGCTAGCTATCTACTAAGGCAAACAAATGCATTTGGGCATCATTTACATCTACATCACACAATCATAGGGGGAAAGGGTTGTATTCATTCCATTCCATCCACCATTTGCATTTTTACATCTAGTTACTGCCCCCTACTTCTACGTCAATGATGTTAGGGCACCCTATGCACACACAAGCACACAAAAGTACATTGGGTCTGGAATGCATTGTAACGCTTAGTTGTAAGTCCACCATTGTGGTAGCTAAGGTTAGCCAACCCCTTCATATGCATCTTTCTTTTTTAGGGATTTGATGCTTTGTATGGGGTTTTGCAAGTATATCTTCACATTAGATTTATGGAGATACAAGCAAATATATTGTGACAACATATGCAACAAAGATAAAGATACTATGAAGACCTAGCGACATTGTTAGACTTAGATCCTAAGCTTTTCTATAGACCAGAGTGCCCAGACTACAGACCAGGGTGCCCGTAGGCGCCCAATCCTCTCCCAGGAACCCCTGTCCAGCTGGATCTTCAATTGCTGCAATTTCCTGGGTAACACCTTCACATTATGTCTTGTTCGCACATCAACCTGTTCAAGTCCAACACATAGCGAGGTAAGCCATTTTCGGGTCAGTATCTTATCCCTCTCATTTTCATTATTTCATTTCAATTAAAATATCAAAATAAAATATTTAGCAACAATATTTCAATTTACATCATTTATTCTATTATTGTTATTAGTCTAGATTAGCTATAAAATAACATTAATATTCTACATTTTAGTTAATCAAAAACATCACTCACCAAAAACTAACAGCCGACAAAGAGGGGGCACTACACAAAGCACTTTGGTTTGGGCCTACCTTTATCAATACTACAACCATACTTTTTATTGATGCCTTTTCCTATGTCTCTAGCAATCGCTTTGAACCTTCTATGTCTCTGGCAATGTTGCTCTCTCACTCATGTTTTATATGTCTTAGCAGTCGAAGGATTTTCCTATCTTCTTGCCAATACCACTGAGTGTGGCTTGGTGAAAGGAATTTCACTGCTAGGTTTACCTCCTAACTCAACTCGTCAATGGACATTTTGCAGATGATTCATTTATCACCTTAATTGAAGACGAGGCTAATGTTTGACATGTTTTCTCTTTCCTATAGTCTATTTCCTTGCCTCTGGTTCGAGCATTTAAGGGCAAGAGACACAATACTATAGGCACTATATTCTGCCTCCTCCCCCATGGTTATCTCTGCTTCAATGGAAGTGGATTCAACATGATGAGATTTTTTGATTTTTAAGAATCTTTTTTTGCATTCAAAACAACTCTCTCGTAACTCTAGTAATATGTGGTGGATTGGGTTGAAAAGAAGTTTTCATATTGGATCAAGAAGCCTCTCTTGTTAATAAGTAAAATTCAGATTTGTTCCAAAGTTCTTATAGCCACTCATTTTTATTATTATTCCTATTGGTCCCCCTCTTAAGCCTCTTACAAAAAGCTGGAGAAATTGCTCTGTGATTTCTATGGGCTATCTCAGGGCATGGTAAGGGTTTTCATTGAGTTACTTGGGAGTATTATTACCTATCCAAAGAGTCTCAAGGGCTAGGTTTATTAATGTTGGCTGCTAGGGAACTGCCTTCTGTGCTAAATGGATTATTCATGTCATAGATGGAATAGAGAAATGGGAATTTTTGTTGTGTAACTGTATTGTTGAGGGTTCACCTCATGGTTGCAATACTTGGAAGGTTTTGGGTCTCCCAAATTTATTTTTTATCAAATCCCCTATGAAAGTGGTTGGCTCATTTGTTATCAAAAGTATTTAGAAAGTTTGGGAGAAGATCAAGCCTTGATTGTTTTGGAATGGAGATGAGTTCAAAATAGGTTTATCTATGAATTCCCACTCAATTTGGTGGTCTCTGGTCATTACCTTTCATGATATGCCTCTTGCAGAGGTTCCTTGGGTGCACACCCTCAAGCTTTTCAGATGAGGTATTTGCACATTACAGGACATGTTTAGTCGCTAGTGTCAAAGACTTTTGACTTGGCCTGAAGATGAGGAAAAATTCTCATTAGGTAATGGCGATCATATCTCTTATCAGGCCATTCTCGAAGTTAATCATGTCGAGATGTCACACAAAATTGGGGTTTTGTCCTTTAGCCCTCGATGGGAATGACTGAAAAATGGTTTCCAAATACGCCATTTTCTCAATTATTCACCTAGTAAAGGTTATGCTTTACTATCTCCCAAGCTTCCAATAGTGGATAAACTCAAATTTTGTTGGCCCCTTCATTCTTTTTCTTGTTGTTGGTAACATGCATTTTCTACTATTTGGTCTGTCATTTTAGAGCTCAAACTTGCTCATTTTGGTCGGTGTTTAATTTATTAGGGATTACCTATTGGCCGTAAGGTCATTCACCTTAGTGTTCGAGATCCACATTATCATTTTTGTGGGCACATTAAAACTCTTATGCACCTTTTCTAGTTTTTCCTAAAAGCTCAAACCATCTGGGACTAGATTCATGATTTTTTTCATCCATTTCGGTTGAAATCCTTCCTCTAAAAAATATTTTACTAGGGGATCGACTAGGCTTCCCTATGGCCTTCACCCAAGTCTAGCATGCTTTAATAGAGGAACAACTAAACTATAACATAAAATCTATAAATTAGAGTAATAAACTAGTTGTGAAAAATTTAATTGCAAGAAATAAGAACTTCTTTCTGACTAAAGGAATACAAGAATTCTTAAAATTATCGACGCTCTTGTAATTTTAAAGAAATATAATAAAGAATGATGTTTTTGACCATAGTATGGTGACCAATAGGCTGAGTATTTAATTGGACAAAAAGAAGGAATATATATTGACTTGTGTTGGAAAATTGCTCAAAAATTATAATACAAAATTGCAAAAGAATATGTCATTGATAACATATTGAGTAGAAGATTCCCTTATTTGATAATATGACAATGGACTAATCTTAGTTGTTATGTTTAATTGAAAGAAAAATATCCATTTCATTATTTTATGGATGCAAGTGCTTTGGTTTAATTTATTGTATTTTATTGATCTATTTTGTTTCAAGGAAAACCTTGTTGTTTGAAAACATACAATGTTTGTTTGTGAGAGTAGAATAAAATGTATTTTATTTTTGTAATTAATGTTGACTCATGCTCAATCCTTTCTTGTTCAACATGTGTTGATGTGCCTTTACCACCTCACCAAGAATCCTTGTGTGCTGAGGGGATGGTTCCCTAATGAGGCCTCTATAATGTGTGATGTTATTGTTGCCCTAACCTTAGAATGATCTATGGTATGTTCCAATACCCATAGAGATAAGCCAAGAATTTTCATTCCCAATGTGATTGGAGTTTAACTTGTGTAGATGTTCATCTGACATATCAAATTGTTTATCATCACTATCATAGTAGTCAGTATTAATTTCATCTTATGGCTCCGAATTGACTGGTAATGCTAAATCCATAATATCCTCAATAATATTCATCATGTTTCCCACTGAATTTTCTTGTGCATGCTCTAATTTTTTTGTATCCGTGTGTAATTTCTCTTATTTGAGACATTTTTGCTCATATTTATCTATTTGCAATATTTCTTGTGTAATTTTCTCTTGTGTTTTGCATATTGTTTTTTTTCTTTCTGCATAATAGTATGTTGTGGCTTTTGTACTAATATAAAAAAAATGATTGCATGCCTGTTAGTCACTTGCCTAATCTTAGGGGGTAGATGTCCCTTGCATTTTAGACAAAGGTGTATGATTTAGTATAACAATATGCTCATCTAATATGTGTGTGTGTGTTATCCTTAGGGACACATAGATTTAGGGACTTGAGATGACTTAATAGAAGATGCTCCATTCTAAGAGACATCATTTGTAGGAGTTTGAGAAACCAGTATGTCCTAATAAGGACTATCATGGGGGATCACAACCTCAGCAAAGGGATACCTCAAAGAAGGAGAGGTAGATCTATTAAAATATCATGTATCGAAGGAAATAATTCCCTTATGCTCGAGTTCTTGGTTCTTATGATGTCGATTGATTCCATAATAATTGAAAAATGGTTTGCCTTTATCTTTTCAATCCCGTGAAGGGGATGATAATAATTAGGTAGCAAATGATCATTCAATTATCGAGGATATCATATAGAATATCATGTTTTCTATCATTCTTGTCAAACCAAATACGTGCTTTCAGTTTCTGACTGTGGTTGACTTAACATTCAAGATTGTTTCATGCAACGTACAAGCCTCTGTGTAGGACTTTCACCTCTCTTAAATGAGCATATGTGTCATGAATATCATGTGTATCATATTTATTTCCTTTAATCTCATATTTTAATTGATCACGATGTGTAGAGACATGATTTACATAGGCATGTAAAGGATACCTTAGATATGATGTCTCATTCTTGAAATATTTAATCACAATACTCATAGCTTGAATTTGCACTTGAAAATCATGTTGTAACACTTGAATAGACTCTAGGATAGCCTTATGAAAGATGTCATAGTTAATTCCATGTATTTATGAAGAACCCATATAAGTTGGACTAAAAGGGTTTGTTGAATTAACACTTAACAAATAGATTTGGTGGATCTATGGTGACATGTTACATGTTTGTAATAGGTATAAAAGGCACACTAGAATTTTCCACATCATTGGAATCATTCATATTTTCATCATTAGAAATAAGGGGAGGAGAAACATCAAAAATACTATTCTAATCATTAAAATCATCATTCTTGTTTCAAAAATATTGACAGAACACGGCTTGGTGTATCAGTAGGGCTAGCGTCAACTACTTGTTCACAAGAAAATGAAGTATGTATAGAAGGATATGTATAAGGCACCTCTAAATCAGATTATAGGATGGGATCATAGTGATGAATGTTAATCCACTCATATGTTTCAAGATGAAAAAAAAAATCTCCCACTTGGAGATAAATTATTGAACCTGTACCTGTACCTGTACATCACCATCCTCTAGATACCATGAAGACCATATATTCTTTAAATCAACATTTATCTCAAATGAAATCAGGAAGATTAAACCATCTTCTAAAACAAGAAGATAACTAACCTGTGACTTACCATATACTTGCACGAAGCTACTATCAATTCGTGATACATAAGCTAACCATACATCAAGCTCCCACTAAAGCATAACTCCAAGCCTCTCATGCAACCAAGCCACCATGACTAATATACCTACAAGAGCTCCCACTCCAACTGAAGTAGTGAGCTTCAATCACAACCATAGCCATACCAACGATGTTCTCCAACCATCTATCCATGTCTCCATACAACCACCAAAGACAATTCAAACTAGAATATGCATAAGAAAAAACAAGATCCTGGGAAAAGACAACCCAAATGAGTTCTACATGCAACAAGTGGGTGATCAATCCATAAACACCTACATAACTCAAAGAATCCGAACACTACAATCTGCAGATCTAACCCTGCATAAACAACTTGCATGTCCAATGCAACCATATGTAGATAACATATCCATCATGGAGTAACATAGTAATAAGAGGAAATAAAAACATCCCCTAATCATGCTCAAGGCATATCAACCATGCTCATAGGAATCCATGTGCAAAACAAACATCTGCATCATCATAAACTCACAAAATAGAATCTATACACATGTACAAACTCATCATGTACATCCATCCATATCACTAGGCTCTCAAAAAACTCCAAGTTTTCCACTAACTATCTCCAAAGCCAAATATGAATCATGTACTCATCAATATCAACAAAAAAAAAAACCATGCTAACCATGCTAATAATAACTAGTGCAAATACCAGCAAAATAATGTCATTAAACATATTGTAAAAACCATCCAAGATGAAAGAAAATAAGGGCACCATATAAAAATGGTAAATAAACATTGTTGTCAAACATGTATCCTAACTGACCACGGTTCCCAAATGATTGACCATGGTTAACCAAAACCAACACTGGTCTCTGTAACAATCATATTTCCTATTTATCCCGTCAAACACTGAAACCTATCTCTTCTTTACCTAGCTAAATCAACCATCAACTGCCATCCCAAAGGATATCCAGGCACCATAAAAGAAAACCAGAAGTGACATCACCATGCAATAAAATCAAAAATACCTACAAAGTCTTGATTGTCATCTAAAACCACTTGTGCCGCATGTTACTCTGAATAGTAACATCCTCCTCTCACTCTGCATGTGCATATGTGTCCAACCCATAATACCAACATCCATGGCTTGCTCCCACTCAACATGAATTCCTTTAAATGACCTCTAACCACCGAGCTCAAAAGCTATATATGTTAGTGAGAAATAAAACATATGAAAGAAATATAAAATTGATTCCCTTCTTATCAAAGAATACTTCTACATCATAGAAGTTTGGACTTCTTGTGAAGTAGGTGAATCGCCTTCTTTTCATCTTGTGTACTCAACATCTTTTGTTACCTACAATTGTGTCTAATCGCGACTTTTCATTGAGGATCTCATCCTTAGAATAGATACCCTTATCTTCAAGATTCCAACACATCCTGAAAATAAAATTCAATCACACCAAATATCCATGTTACATATTGTACTTGTGCACACAATCCAAACATAATACCAGTTGCTTCAAACAAAAGAAGTAAAACATGAACCGATATAGAGATAGCTAAATTTTACCCAAGTCTCGCTAGACTCCCGAGCTAACTCCATCCTCTTTTTGATTCAAACATTGAAGTGATCTGCACCATTTCTTCCACGTACACAATGTGTAAGAAACTTGATCCTCCAAAACAAGACACTAAACCATCCATGCCCTCTTCTGCTGTAAGAAACCCTAGTACAAATTCACTACCACAAAGACCAACCTCGATCGTTTTGACTAGTACCAGTTCCTCTGTGATTGACATCAATTCCCTAATTGATGTCGGTTTAGCTGGAACAAACACAACACCACAAAATTGGCATAAGGTACACCAATTCAGGTGCTTACTTCGACCAAATCTGATAGTTGTGTTGAGCCAGTCATATCAAGAAGCACTCGAATCTTGTACAAAAAACTTTACAACAATAATCCATGCAATATAAAAAAGCATGAAGATGAAATACATCACCTTACCAGCACCAAGATACTCAACAACATCTTTAACTAAAGAACATGCTTCTCTTATGGAAGCCCCACCTTCGTTCTATGCTACTATATGCCTTCTCTACCATGAAGCCTGTGTATCTAACTACACCAAAGGATGCATAACTGCTCCTCTATCTCATACTCGGATCTATAATCCCAAACATGCATGTCCAACCAAATACATACAAGCACTGTAATACCAAGGAAATAAAACCATACCTCTATAAACCGGATCTACAATTTGAAAATCATGCCTGCACCTCCAAGAACCAGGGACACCTCAGCAAACAAGATACATTCACTGTCATCTTATAAAATCTTGATATCTGTGATTTTATGTTTAAAACCAAGTTGCCTAAAAACTGACCACGAGTCACCCTGTAACCAACCATGGTCAACCTTGCTAACATCGACCACGGTCACCCTAACCAACATGCCGGTCATTGTATTCTTTAACAACCTCACATTTCTAGCTTCCATTTGAGATTTAAATATCTTCCTGCAATTTTCATCGTAAGGAAAAACAAACCTTACTCTCATACACCTGTCAGTAAACCACTAACAATATATTGAAGCAAAACCTTGCTCTGAAATAACCAAGCTCTGATACCACTTATTGGTATCAGATAAGATAACAAACCAAGCTCTCATACCAATTGTTGGGAATTAGGGACTACAGAATAGTTCTATGATTCAATAACAAACCCAATCATGCACACAAAATCTAAATAATTTCCCAAAATCTATAGCAGTGGAAGTATAAACTAGAATAATCCAAATCAAAACAAAGTACACACCACATAACACATCATGTACCAAGGTTCACCCAGTGTGGGCTACATCCACTTAAAGATAGAGATCTCATATATATATAATATAATAAAATTACACACCAACTCTTCAATACAAGAGTACAATACATCTCTTCAAGATTATCTCCTCTCCTCTAGATATCTAAACAAATCTCCATGAGTACACTAAAACCATGCCTCTAAACCACCACCAGCATATCTCACATAACTAGGAACTACTACATCTCTGAACTGCTAACAAGTTCTCTGTGGATCTGCAACAAGACCTCTCACACAGGTCTACCAATGTGCAACCATGATTGTGCACCAATAAGTAAATATGGCTCTCCATCACTGCATCAACCTATACAAACATGAAGACAACCTCCTCTACAATATCTAGATCTACATGGATCAACAATACAAAATGATCTCATGGATCTATGAATACAAGATCTCACAACAACCTTTGGATCTAACAATATAATACTAGATCTACATGGATGAACAATACATCATGATCTCGTGGATCTACAATACAAGATCTCACCAACATGTGGATCTACAAGAAGAGACTATATGTGATTCTTTTCAGACTATGCAAGCCATTACATTAATGAGACAATAACTATACAAATGAACTACAATAGAAGATGTTACCACTCTTCTCACTATTGAGATGTACTTGCCATAACTGTACCTGTTATTTCCTTTTGTCCAGATTCTCTTAATGGAAGCTTTGTCTTCATGTAACCCCTGTTCTTTCTTTCTCTTCTTCTTATTCTTCATTCATTCTCCCAATCTAAGAGAATTAAGGATCTAACTCAATCCTTGTCCGAATTAACCTTCTAACCCTAGATTTCATGCTTATGTATGCATATACAAACTTAGGGAACTTAGCCATGTAATTACAATCAATAGATTTGATTTAATACTAAACTTAGATCTAATTCTCGATGAGTTAAATAAAACACTCATCGCACAGGTAACCGATGTCGGTTCTGCCTAACTGATGACCGGTTCCTACTTGCCCTGACCGATGTTGGTCATAGGTGACCGATGCTGGTCTACCCTTCATAACCGATGTCAGTTACTGTGTTTTCCAAAAAGTTCCATATTGCATGATAACTGTGATTTAATTGAGCTCCACAACTCCAAACAATTGCACACTCTTGATCACTACTGATTGGAGGTTAGTCCCAATGCGGCTACTCACAACCTATGCGATTGAAAGATATATCTTGTTCTAAAGTTAATGACGAAGCATGAGATGCATTATTCTCCTATTGAAGGACCTTCAGGTTTTTTGTTCCTCTTACCATTTCATCTTTTATTGCACTTGTTACAGATGTAAACATGAATGTATTGTTGCTACACATTTCGAAACACATTGTGGAAATTATCTACACTTGCACCCCACACCTATTCCATGAAGCGTATTATTCACGTTCCAAAAGTGACTACTAAATGTGCTCACATCTTAATGAACATAATGTGATTGTGATTTATACACACTGATTTATAAAGTTCCGCTTAATAGGGGCTGAAATAAAAATTTATGTGACTTCGTTGGAGCCTTAATTCGAGACCCACTCGCACTGCTTGACTTATTGTAGCTCTTTGCAGACATTTTTGTGCAGGTCCAACTGGGTCCAGAAAACTACCTATAATGAAGTAGGCTATGCAGGAGTACTTGATCATTGCATTATGCATAAGCTTGTTACCCAATCTTCTGAGGACTGCACCTGCACCCGTTGACCACATTCAACATAATGATAATAATGACATAACGATATGGAATTATTTTGTCATTACTATACTAGAGAACCTTCAATGGTCGAGTAGAGTTCATTGAGTCTATTGCACAGAGCATTTAGTGTTTAAGTTGTCATTGAAAAAAAACCTGCATACACTGTGAAAGATTTTGAGGAAACCTTCATCTAGTTATGGATCTTCCAATGATCTTACATCCATGGAGGACAATGATTTTACTGATCAATATTTATTTTGAGGGACCACCCATACATATTACTCTTGATTCTCCTTGCAAGATTCAAGTATTACTCTTGTCATAGGTTGCTCATAACTCTCCTCCATGCAAGGGGAATGCACTTCGATGTGAATTCTCACCCAGGGTCACATGTTAGAAATCAGGATATTGTGATGTTTATCCTAAAATTATAGGATAAGGGTTGTATACACAATTACAATTAGGGTTTCTTTGTAGCTATTAGGGCATTGAACAAGGTTTGTCTCTAGTCATGAGGCATGTAGTTTTCCAGGTGTGCATGATGTAGGTGAAGTACACCATGAGATGTGAAGGGTGACACGATGTGTTTATGGCCAAGGCGATGCTTGCTACTAGGAGGGATGTCTACTGAAATTGCAACCCGATAATTGACAATACTCCTTTCAGATTAGGTAGAAAGGAGGTATAAAAGGAATGTTCAAGGAAGGCAAATCCATGTAATGAATGTTAAAAATTAAAACGCATTATGCGATGCATTTTTTCGTCTCTTTCTCACACGTATTATGTATATGAATGTAATTTACATTTGAAGGGATGGAAATGAAAAAAAGAGGTAAGCCTAACAAACATCTTTTTTCAATTTCAAGTTTGAGTATTTGTTGGGGAATAGGTGATTCTTGAACAATCAATGATAATCGAGCCACTGTAGTGATTGGAAATATGAGCAAAAGGTTTATTTTATTTTTCATTCGAAAGAGGGATTCTACAATAAAAACACAAGAATTAAATACCTGCATGCCCCATGCCTATTCTACGATTTAGTAAAAACATGGGAATTAAATCCATTCATGTCCCACACCTATTCCTCAGTTCAGATCATTCCTACCCAAATAATATATATTATGTGCTCTACCTTATACACAAATGAGAAAAGGATTCTATACATAATTTTGAGTAGGGGTTTCTTACGACTTTGGGATTAGGGTTTCTATGTATATATAAGGGAAAAGGATAGGGTTTGTCTATAGCCATGAGGCACATCGTTTTCACACATGTGGAAAATGTAGGTGAATGCCACCCTGAAATTAAATACCTACATGTCCCACACCTACTTCATGAATTATGGAAAACACGAGATGTAAACCCTTGCAAAGGGGATTCACTTGTGTGTTTTAATGGATAATCTAGAGACAAGGATATGTCGATTAGACCTAAAACCCAAGGGTTGGGGTTTCATGCACAATTGCGATCAAGGTTTATGTATAGCTATTAGTAAAATAAATATAGTTTACCTCTAACCGTGATGCACATAGTTTTTTGTAGATGTAAATGATGTAGGTGAAGCACACCTTGGAAGCATGAAGGGAAATGGAACGTGCTTTTGGAAATGGAGTTTCTCGTTTGAGACATGTGATGAAATGACAACCCATAAACTGAAATTACTGCACTGGGATCAAGTAACAAGGATGCATAAAAAGAATGTTCAAGGAAGATAGACATGAATTGAAGGTGTGAAAAAATGTGATAATTTAATACATGAATGCCCCGTGGTTATTCCATAACTTATATTGTTGCCCCCCAAATAGTATATGTTATGTGCTCCATTTTTTTTCTCGACCTCTCTTAAACCATGCACACGAACACAATTCATATTTAAAGGGACCAAAATTAAAAAATGAGGAAAAACTAGTAAATGTTCATGTTCAGTTTCAAGCTTGACTACTTGTAGGGGAATAGGTGATGTCTTGGTAAAAATATGGGAATTAAATACCTACATGTCCTACACCCATTCCCTGGTTTAGATTCTTCTTACCTAAACAATATATGATGTGTGGTCCACTCTATCATCCTGAACTCGCCCATATTAGTAACATGAATGCAATTTGTGTTTAAAGGGACAAAAAATAAAAAATGAGAAAATCCCAACAAACTTCCCTTTTCATTTTAAAGCTCAAATAAGAACACAAGAAAAGTTGACGCACAAAAAATCACCGATATTCAAGTTTCTTGTTTTCTTAATTTAAGATCTAATATGTTTAGTATGTGTTTAAGCAGTTCATGTCTTGTAATTTATAGTCATGGAACAATTAGTTACTAAAAATATGAAATCTATTAATAATTTTCAAAATTAAATTAGAGTTCAAATGTGTTAAAAATGTTAAAACAAATCTCAAAATACAATTCCAACAAATCTCAAAAAATCAATTCCAACAAAAAAACTAAATTTATACCTAAACAACTAAATCGGTAGGATGTGGGTCTTATTGAAGCTGATTTGATGAGCTTCACGTCCTATTTCTTAACAGGTTTCTGCTTTTTGTTTTTGTTTTATGCTATTATTTGCAACGATGGCATGTCTGATGGTATATGGAGAGAATATATGACAAATAAAAGGATTTCAACGATGTTATATAAATTCCAAATTACAAAGCAAGTAAACAACATTTACAAATCTAGCTAAATTAAAAGGAAATCATATATAAGATTTGAGTTATGTATATTCAATGCAAATTTGGAATGATTACTTTATTTCTCATAGTTTGTCATTAAAACTCACGACAACAAGGTACATTCAATAGCCAACCACAAAGAATGGGCAATCTGTGTTCCACGACAAAACTTTAATAATACAATTAAGAGTAATCACTTTTCACCCTACAACAAAAAAACTCCCTCTTTTTGGTCCACACAGGGTCCCTTAATTGGCGAAGGAGCAGAGCTTGGGATATCCATGTAAAAGTGTCCCCCTCGTCAAGGAAGAAAGATGAAACTTTAACAACAAAACTATTGTTGCCCAATTTCAAGGCAGTGGCGTAATCCCTATCTATAGTGCCTCGACTGACATTAAAAATCCAAGCCACATTGTTATTGACAGTTTCACATGAGGAACCCTCATTTCATGTTGAGCAAACCACAATTACTCCTTTCTTGATTGTCGCAAAGGCTCCCAGAGAGATATCGCTATGAAAAAATGGAAAAGAACCTAAGTAAAAAAGAAAGACCAAAAAAATGCTCAATCATTGATGACCAACATGTACGATCACACGATGCCCTTTGATGAACCAATCTCGTACATGGCATTCCTTGGGTGGATAGAAAGAATCCCAATAAATGGATCAAATTACTGTCAGGGCCGTTGATACAATCAAAAATATGGGTAGTGGTGCTTATAATATGTTGTTAGAGCCCTAAGACTTTCTACATGTAAACACATATTTCAAATTAAATATATAAAACAAGATGTGTGTGTGTGTGTGTGTGTGTGTGTGTGTGTGTGTGTGTGTGTGTGTGTGTGTGTGTGTGTGTGTGTGTGTGTGTGTGTGTGTGTGTGTGTGTGTGTTAAAATTAAATATTTTACTAGGTTCATTTTATTAATCCTTATAAAAAGACACACATTCATATAATATGGATAATTTAATGGCCTGAATAAGAAAATTAATGGAAAAAACAAAATTAACGAAAATGTCATAAATTTCTCAAAAAAGTGAGGGGCAAGCTTTCCAATGTGAAAATAACTTTCAGTGTAAATATTCACTTCCAAATATTAAAAAAAACATTATTAGTTTCTCCCACACAAAAAGGAATTGAAATGGAATAAACACTTGGACCTATGTATAGCGGGTGGAAATGAAATAAATATCGACTATTGTAAAATTTAAAAAATTATTTTGTAAACTCTTGGTTCGTTTTTTTGTTGATTTGGCAATGCTCTGTCTAGTGCCAGAACCCCCCAACCTTCCTCCCACAACCTTCCTCCCCACACCCCTACTCCACCCTGAGTCTAACTTATACACCCCTAAGTCTAACTTATACAATGCCTTTGTTGTAATAAACCAATGAAATACCCCACGACAATGACCACAACCAAGAAAATTGTGATACAAATTATGCACACAATTTGTATGCATATGAAATTGTAGACGCCGAATAAAAACTACTCTATTAAAAACACTAATATGCGGGCTAAACTTGTAAGTGTGATTTATGTATGATACAAATGAAGGATTTTATTTTTTTCCAAATTGGTATAAATTTTGAAGGTAATAACTTTTCTGGCGGATAGTATCTGCTAAATTTCACCATGATTGTAATGAAATTACTAGTATAATTCAGATTATGAGCAGCAATAGAACACGAAATAACACAATATCTCAGAATAATGATCTCAATATGCAATTGTAATAGCTTCGCCACTTCGAGGGGGCAACCTCCAAACCATATAATAAGACTCAAATGCTCAAATGATAATGAACTACTACCTACAATCCTCTATATATACTATTCATATGTTATGGCCATCACCCGGGCCGACCTATTAAGCATGAGAAAGTATAAATGATATAATAAAATGATATGGTAAGCCACAAGTCGGCTACTCATATCCTAATACAAACAATAGGTTAAGGGTGTAGCATGCCCTTCCCCTTCAAACCAACGTTGTCCTCAACGTTGAATAATCCTGGATGTTGCTGCAAAAAGCCTTCATCCTCCCAAGTGGCATCTTCTATGCTCAGATTCTTCCACTTGATCAGATATTCCTTAATGTCTCTAGTTCTCAGCCTCTTAGTACGTGTTTGCAGAATCTTCTCTGGCTCCAAAATGATTCTTCCTTCCTCGTTAAGTTCTAGTAACTTTGTCTGGGCTTCAAATTTCTGTCCAATAACCTTCTTCAGGCATGAAACATGGAATACTGGGTGTATGTGTGAAGATGGAGGCAACTCTAGTTTATAAGCAACACTGCCAATTTTCTGTAGAACCTGATAAGGGCCATAGTATTTAGGAGCAAGTTTGTTGTCCTTTTTCTGTTGCTTTAGAGACATCTGTTTGTAAGGCTAGAGATGTACAAAAACCCAATCACCAATTTCAAAATGTCTTTCACTACGATGTTGATCTACTTGTTGTTTCATCTTGTTTTGTGCTAATGCTAAATTCTCCTTCAAACTAGCCAAAACCTGTTGTTGATGTTGAATGTGTTCCTCAACATCTCTGACCTTAGTTTTCACCCTCAAGGAGGAAGTGATAGAAGGTGGATGGTAACCATATAATGCTAAAAATTGGGTCATTTGAGAAGAGGTATGAAAAGATGTGTTATACCACCATTCTACAAGTGGTAGCCATTTAATCCATCTTTCCTGCTTATCTTATAGTAAACAACATAGATACCCCTCCAAGCATTTGTTGAACACTTCCGTTTGCCCATCAGTTTGAGGATGATAAGATGAACTGTGAGCTAGCTGAGTACCCAAACATGAAAATAATTCCGTCCAAAAATTACTTGTGAAAATAGGATCACGATCACTTACAATTATCTTTGGGGTTCCATGTAGCCTTTGAACTGTCTCCAAAAAAATAGCTGCGACTGTACTAGCTGCAAATGGATGTGATAGGGCACAAAAATGGGCATATTTTGTGAGCCTATCCACAATCATGAAAATAACATTCTTACCCTCTGAACAAGGCAATCTGGTGATGAAATCCATGGAGACCTCCTCCCATCTCTGGCTAGGAATTGCTAAGGGTTGCAACAGACCTAGTGTCTTAATTATTTCCCCTTTGTTCTGTTGGCACACTGAACACTCTGATACAAACTTTTGTACATCCCCCTTGAGTCCTTCCCAAAAGAATTCACTTTTTATTCTATGATAGGTCGTCAAAAACCCAGAGTATCCTCCAACAAGTGAGGCATGTAGCTCTGCAAGAATCTTATGCTTCAACTCAGAATCTTTACTCAAGTATAACCTGTCCTTGTACCATAGAGCATTACCTTTCCACTCAATTTTTTTAGATGTCATAGATCCTTGCTTGATATTCTGTATTAGAGATTGTGTATCCTTGTCTTGATCCCATTCCAATCTTGCTTCATCCACCCAATCGACCATCAACATGGACATTCCACATAGTAAGGCATCTGCGGATGTATCCCTTCTGGACAATGCATCAGCTACTACATTTTCTTTACCCTTTTTGTATATGATTTCAAAATCATAACCCAACATTTTTGTTACCCACTTTTGTTGTTCCTAAGATGATAACCTTTGCTCCAAAAAGTATTTGAGACTATCATGATCAGTTTTTACCTTGAAGTGTCTACCCATGAGATAGGGCCTCCATTGCTTGACCGCATGAAGAATAACCATCATTTCTTTCTCATAGACTGGTTTGAGCAGATATTTTCCTTTGAATTGGTGACTCTCAAATGCAATTGGTCTTCCTTCTTGCATTAGAACTGCTCCCAATCTTGATCCTGAAGTGTCACATTCAACAATGAAGGTTTTTGAGAAGCTGGGAGTAGCCAAAACTGGGGTGCCGCATTAGGCTTCCTTCAGCTGCTCAAATGATTTAGTGGCTAAGTCTGTCCAATGGAAGGCATCCTTCTTTAGCAATGCAGTGAGTGGGGTTACTATTCTACCATATCCCCGCACAAATCTTCTGTAGTACCCTGTTAGTCCTAGGAACCCATGAAGATTTTTGAGAGTTTTGGGTCTTGGCCATTTCACCATAGCTTTGATATTTTGAGGATCAACTTTGACGCCTTCATGGGATACAATGTGACCCAAGTACTCTACCTCTTGTACACCAAAAGAACATTTAGATGGCTTTGCATAGAGAGTATGTTTCTCCAAAACTTCCAACACTTTATTTACATGTTGTAAGTGTTCTTCCCATGTCTTACTATAAATCAATATGTCATCAAAGAAAACTAATACAATTTTTCTTTAAAATGGCTTGAAAACAATGTTCATCAAGCTTTGAAAGGTTGAAGGCGCATTTGTAAGACCAAAAGACATTACCAAAAACTCATAATGGCCCTCATGAGTCCTGAAAGCCATTTTATGAACATCTTCCTCTTTTATTCTAATTTGATGGTGCCCCGAACGAAGATCTAATTTTGTGAAATAAATAGCACCATGCAATTCATCAAGTAAATCATCAATTACTGGAATAGGAAACTTATCTTCGATGGTATACTTGTTGAGTTCTCGGTAATCTAGACACATCCTCCATGTTTCATCCTTCTTACGTACCATGACCACTGGGGAAGAATAGGCACTCCGACTAAGCCTGATGATACCTGCCTTCAACATTTCCTGAACCATTTTCTCGATCTCACTTTTCTGGGAATATGGGTATTTGTATGGTCTGATGTTAGTTGTTTGGCTCCCTGGAATCAACTGAATGGCATGATCATGATCCCTAACTAGCGGTAGTCCCTTTGGAATTGCATCTGAAATAGATGAGTGAGCATTAATAATCTTCTGAAGATCGGGTGGCATTGAAGACTCTGTATTTTGTACTTCTATGGAAAATAAATTTTCTATAAATCCATCTACTCCTTTTCTGAGAACCTTCTACATCTGATGAGAGCTAATAATCTGTGGAGTCTTAGCTACCATCCCATTCAATTGTATTGTCCTTCCATCTGAATGAAATCGCATGAACAATTCTTGGAAATTCATCTCTATAGTACCTAAGGTTGTGAGCCATTGGACACCCAAAACAATAGTTGGCCCTCCCATCGAAATAGCAAACATAAGTGAGTCTAACATGTAGTCTCCCATGGAAAGCTTGATACTGTGGCATTTTTCTGTGCACTTGACTGTCCCACCATTTGCAATCATAGCTTGCATTTCTGGAGCTGGGTAAATAAAACAATTGAGGTGGGCAGCTAACTTACTATTTATGAAGTTATGAGTACTCCCCGAGTCAATCAACATTGTCACCTTCTTTTTTTGAGATAGCCAATAACCTTGAGTGTTTGAGGAGCACTAATACCTGACAATGCATGGAAAGAAATTGTAGGTTGGTGATCCTCTACTTCCTCTTCTACTGGTTCCTCAACCTCTCCTATAATTTCAACATCCTCATCATCCTCATTACCTCTGTCAATATAGAACAACTTCTTCTCAGCACATTTGTGTCCCGGTCCATATTTGCTATCACAGTTAAAGCATAATCCTTTTGCTCTTTTTTCTTCCATTTGTTGAGGAGTTAGTCTAATTGGCCTAGAAAATGAAGGGGAAGAGATACTACGGTCTTTGGTGTTAATGAAAGGTGACCTCCTACTACAAAGAACTTTTTCCTTTGCTCGATGTGCCATGATAATAGAATCAGAAAGCTTGAGTGGATTAAACATACTTACCTCATGCTCGATGTGGTCCTTAAGACCCCCAAGAAATAGGTCATTCAGATTCTCTTCTGGTATATTCTCCACCCTTAAGGATAGGTTTTGGAATTGATGCACATAATCTTTGACTGATCCTATTTGTCGTAACTTTGCTAATTGACTAAAGTAGTTCTCCGAAACAGTGGAACTATAGTGCAATTGCAACTCCTCCATAAAAACTGTCCAAGTGACACCGAGACCATTCTTCTGCCTCTGAGCACATAACCATCAATACCAAAAGAACTGGTCTGGTTCAAGATACAGGGATGCCAAAGTCACCTTTTGTCCTAATGGTGTTTGATGTAGCTCAAAGAAGTTATTCATTTGATTTATCCAATTCAGGGGATCTTTACCATCAAATTTGCGCACATCCACTTTCGGCATCATGTTTCGTGGTTGCGAATAAGTTGGATTCTGATTGGGCTGGAAAAGTGATCCAACATGGTTATTTTGTCCATGTTTTTGAACTAAAGATCTTCTTTGGTTGATATAGGATGGATTTGGGCCATACTGTTTACCCTTTACATGTTACATGATATCATCCAACCGACGATTGATTTGGGTTATGTCTCTTTTAGAGGCCATCTCAGATTGTACATTTCACAGTTCATACTCAAGTTGGCTCACCTTATGATCAACTGAAGTAAACCCTAGTGTTGAGGAATCTATATTTACCCCTTTTGAATCCATCTCTTCAATCACTATCTCATCTTTATCTAGGGTTTTACCTGGAGTAACCAGATTCTTTTTTGCTCTTGTGGAAGGCCCCGCCATGACATCAAACCTTAGGGTTTAGGGTTTCGATACAAATTCGGCCGAACAGGAAAAAACACAGAGAAGATACTAATACTATTTTTTTCAGAGCTTTCCGAAAATGTAAAGAACTTGAAAAAAATCCACAATTTGCACTAGGGAAGCGATTTTATGAAAAACCCTAAATTTGTAATAACTTGTGCAAAATAAATAAAAAAAGTTTGAAATTTTCAGGGAACCTTACTTTAAATGTTTTGCAATTCTAGTAAAAATATCTCTTGCCAATTCACTCTGGTTCAAAATATATTTCTGAAACAAAAAATTAGGGTTTTTGCCCTAATTTTGGCCTAGATCACAGCTCTGATACCACTTGTAATGAAATTACTAGTATAATTTAGACTATGAGCAGCAATAGAACACAAGATAACACAATATTTCAGAATAATGATCTGAATATGCAATTGTAATAGCTTCACCACTTTGAGGGGGCAACCTCCAAACCATATAATAAGACTCGAATGCTCAAATGATAATGAACTACTACCTACATTCCTCTATATATACTATTCATATGTTATGGCCATCACCCAGGCCAACCTATTAAGCACGAGAAAGTATAAATGATATAATAAAATGATATGGTAAGCCATAAGTCGGCTACTCATATCCTAATACAAACAATAGGTTAAGGGTGTAACAACGATCAAAGGGTATTTATAAATTTATTTTGACCTGGTGAGGCTCAAGGCTCAATTGCATGGAGCGAGTTTATTAATTTGTTTGTGTTTTAAGAATGATAACACGTTATCTTTGCAACACATGTCGTATAAATTCTTTCCACGACTATCTCATTCCAGTAAACATGCATACTGATTACTCTGCGCACATCTTTGTTGATTTTTCCATCATACCAAACTGCATTAAATATGCCACATGTCAAACTTTGATTGTCAGCTCTTATAGGTCAAACAAGGTACTTCAAACTGACATGGGCATTGACGAAGATGGGACGATGTGGATTTTGCTAGTACATGGACGTCGATATGACTGACGACGTGGACAGTGTTGAGTAAAGTCTGTTGTTAGAGCCCCCCGGGATTTCTACCTGAGACAACACCTTGTAACATAAATATTGGAACCAAAAACATGTATTTCACTCTTATCTATGAATTTAATAAAATATTTTTCGGTTTTGGGTTTCAAACATGATAAACATGTTTTTAATCAATCTAATTCATGTGTCCTCCAAGTGTACGAATTCAAGGGTTCTCGGCTTTGGGATTTCAAGATTCTTAGATTTACATTTTCAAGGTTCTAATAAGATTGACACATTTTATAACAAATGTCTCTAGGGTTTTCAAGTTTGATGTTTCCATGTAATTTAGCTTTTAGATTTTGATCTTCAAGTTTCGTTTTGAAAAAGGCATATAAAGGTGTTGAACTCAAATGGAGAGAGAAGATACAAGCTCAAATGCGAGACAAGTAGGCAAACAACACCTAAGGAAGAATGGGAGGAGAGGATATGTGTTTTATGCACAATAAGGGAAATCAAAATAGCCTAAGCATTTGATCCTCAAAATTTGAAATTATACAAACATCTGTATCAAATATATAAAACATTGAGAGTTGGTTCCAAGACATAGCTATTTGAAGAGGCTAGAATAAAAGGGCCAAAATCTAGATAATAGCCAAAATCAATAAGAGAAGGAACATCCTTCTTAAACAAGCAACTTGATCCATAAATATCTAGGTAGTTGGGGCAACCAAAACAATTTATGGTCCCATAGACTCAAGTCTCATAGATGCAATTAAAATGATTCCATTAATTTTTTTCTAGCCACATGTTACAACTCTAGCACAACTATATGCTTTCAAACTCCTTAAACTTAGTGTATCCTTGCACCATTACACCTAAACCATCGGTAGATTGGACAGTCAAACGACATATTCCCATTGACTTTCATGAGTTGACACTCATCAATACAAGAATGTGCTAAATATACACACAAGTTGTAATAATAATAATAATAAATTTTATCAGGTAATCTATTTTTTGGTCTGTAGGTGACTTATAACATATGTTCCTGCCTCACACTCTTAATATACAAGAGGCACCTAACTATACTTCAAATACAAGACGTACATACCCTTTCCCTTGCACCTCTAACACAAATTCTTTAATGAGTTATTGGAGAAAAGAAAGAAGTCATGAATGAATCAAAACAACAAATGGCTTAAAAATGGAACATTCACTTGAATTCATGTGCTAATAATAGTCAAGAGATTAAAACTTTGTTTTAGACAAATTCTGTCAAGCTATGTGGGGAAAGCCGTTGAGGCGAAAGAAGAGGTACTATTTGGAGGAATTTAACTCTACATGTGATCATCAACAAAAGGCTTTTATAGGGGCTAATATCCTGTGGAAAGCAAAGATCTTCATAGCTCAACTGAGAACTAATTCAAATCGTCTTCAGTGTGAAACACAAAGATGGAAAAGACCTAAAGAGGCATGGGAAGAGAGAATATGTATCTTTTGCACATCTGGTGCAGTGGAATCAGAGAAACATTTCATGTTGGATTGTAATGCTTATAATGACATTAGGGCCTAGTTTGCTAGCACGGTGCCTACTGCCTCCTTTCAAGATATTTTCAATGAGAATATGGTTTAAAAAATAGGCCGCTGATCATCAAACTCACTAACAGGAGATCTGAATGCCAGAAAGATCTTTTGCAACATATGTTGTCCCATAGACTATACTTGGTAGCCTCACGCACGTTAAAATATCTTCCTCTTCTTCTTCTTCACCACTTACCAACTCATTTTAAATGGCCAAACATATTGACAACTTAATCTCTTCCAACTAATTTAAGATGAGCCTTTGATATTTTCCATGCATTTACTTTTACTTGAGTCACACGATATATTTCAACATAATATATTTGGTAGGATATCAATCATTTTATTTGTTATAATTTTTTTTCATAAAATCTAAATTTCCTACCGAACTACATTAAATTTGAGCCACAATCATTCTCTGCATTCGATAAGGGCACAATATACAGACGCTTCAGGATTCGATCCCTCAAAATGGAGGCGATCGATTTCAGGAACAAGCATATCCTGGCCCCCATGGTGCGCGCGGTAAGTCTTATTTGTTTCCTCACCTTAGTAAAACAACGAAATGGAAGCGTAGGAATTCTTTTAGCTACTAGGCAGGAAAACTATGTCAACTGTGAAAATCAGCCATGATATGAACAATCAATATTCAATGACAATTGTTTCGGGTTATATATGCTTTAATGTGATCAGCATATATCTATAAAAACAAGCAGTCAACACATATCTATGAACTTGAATTAATTTAATTCTGAGTTGTGATTTTTTTTTTTAATTCGGAAAACCCTACGATCAGGAGTATCTTTTCACCTGGACTCGAGTACATTCCACCCATCGAGTTGGATTCAGTGTTTTATTCAATTTCAACACTTTATCATGTCTCCTGTGATTTAAACGTGGGGCTCCATTATGAACGCAGTCAACACATGTCTGGAAGTTGAATACATTCTATGTTATATATATATTGTTTTAATTTGGTAAGTTTCCATTCGCTTTGGCATGGCTTCTACAATCAAGGAGTATCTTTCTGGTCAAATTCATCCTAGACTTGCATCCGGCCTAGTCTATTGCTCCCAACAAGTTATGTATGACATTTTACCTGATTTCAATTCTTTATCATGTCTCGCAAGATTTGAATATCTTAACCAATAGATGGACAAATTTCATTTCTCTTGTTGCAATGTGTTAAAACTATGTAATGACCTATTTAAAACTTGGAGAAAATTCTAGGGCTATTTTCTACAGCCTGATAAACTGGGAAGTGATTTTTTCTATTTTACAGAGGGTATAGCATAAGTATTCTTTGAGATTATAAATTGAATAAATTTGACCAGAAGTCACACAGTTCAACAGTTTCTTAAAGTAGCTAGGATTTGTTTTATGAAAATCTTTTCTACCTTAGGTAAACCTAAGATAAAGTAAGCGTTCTCATGCAACAGGCAGTGCCAACTAAATTGTAACATCGAAGAAATGCTTGACACATTGCAATTTGAAGGCACAAAATTGTAGATTATTGGTTTTTGATGTTTGTGGCATGTGACTTCCATTCAAAACTAGACTCGTTACTGAAATATGTTTACCTAGATATGTAGGATTTGATTATGCTGGGTAAATATTGGTTGAGATAAAGGGCCGCCTTTAATGTGGTACATGTTAGTTATGATTGGATCACATTCTTAAAATTTGCAAACAGAGGTCACACTTAGTGTGCTGCGTATTTGTTACATCCAAATTTAATTACTTTACCATAGCCTTGCCACATATACATTTGAGTTATGGGCTACCTTATTATAGCGGGGGATTTGAACCTTGGTCGTGCTTTTATGAGTATCCCCCATCGTCATCATACGACAACTCCTTGGACACATACTTATCTAATCCAATGTATTCCCAACTATTTTCTATTACAAAAGACCACGATAATTTAAGCCTGCATCCCTACGGTACGTGCCCTCTGTTGGTTAGTTCGGAAAATTTGAATTGGGCATGTAACAGACCTTTTGAATTTTGCATTTTTAGTATATTTTCACTTGCCAGATTAAGCGTATATCTTGGTTCCACCGGCTTAGAGTCTTTTGGTGACCCACTTGAGTCTATAGTTAAACATACCACATAGTAATATCATATCCTCTCATACTTCATCCTTTCCGCCTCATACTTAAATTGGCCATCGACCAAGAATTGGGGTGTAAGACAGATGTTCTTACATACCCGCACATACATCATAATCACAATACCCAACATACAAATGCTGTATGAGACCATAACAACATCCAAAAATCATATAACAACAATACACATAGGATGCTAACAAGTGCAGATATCGGTGAGGATACAACAACACCAAACTTTTATGTATGTTGACTCCCATTCTAAGCCCCAAACTCCTCGGAAGTTATTGTTAAGCACAGACCACAGTTCTATGCATTCCACAGTTATGTGCACATTTGCATTAAGGACATGGGTATTGTAATTACCACCCTAATGTATTCAAACCAGATTTTCGGTAAAAGTGGGGATTTGGCTATTCAATGCAAAATCTTCATTTTCCTCTAGCTGGCAATTTATGCAGAATGGGTGCATTTATTGCCGCAGGGAAACACACATGACAATGCTTATATAAAACAAAAGTACATTAAAATTTGAAAGTATCAAATAGGATTTTGACGGGCCCACATATCTTATTTTCAGCCAGTTGCTGCATGGGGAAGCTGTTGGCCCCCTTTTTGGTGTAGGCAGATTGGCAAGGTTCAGTTTACTTAATAGTGGGATCATAATATCGAAACCTATGGAGTGTCGAATTTGAACAATATAAGGTAAAATAAAGTGAAAGAGTCTCCTTTTTCCAAAACACTTTTTCCAAAAGAGGAGTTTCAGGCGCCAAAATTTGTATGCTGGCCAGTCCGAACCTTAAAATCACATTCACTGTTACCTTCACATGCAAGTTGCAACTAGGATGGAGCTAGTAACGTCAACAAAGGAATACACATTATAACCATAACCAAAGTGTGCTAAATTTGGTAAAAATTCCGGGATTTCATGCATAGATAAAGCTGGTAGATACTAGACCATCTTTACATCTGGTAGATTGTAAAAAACTTATTACAAAAAGTCAAAACTGAACACACAAAGAAACCAAGCAATAACACGAGAGAACTTGAAAGAGAAATCTTTCTTGGATATATTAATGGTAGAGCAATCGTCGCTTTATAGAAAAGCAACATCATAAACCCTTGTACTTGGATGAAACAAATCCCGAATCTAAAATGACTTAAGTGAACATTATTTCATGTTTACAATATTTGATAAAGCAAATTAAAGTCATAAAATGACTCTATTACTAAGCCTATCTCCAAGCCTACCATAACCTTTATAACTACATGTTACAAACTCTTAACATCCACTCTTAATGGTCATTCTAGAAAATACATCAAGTTCATATCTAAGTTTTACAAATTTATTTGGGTGAAGACACTTGGTGAGAATGTCTACACTGCGGTCCTGTGTTGGACAATATTACAGCTCAACTTCTCCATCTTCTATGAGATGTTGAATAAAATGCCAACGTATGTCAACATGTGTTGTTTGCTCATGAAATATGGGATTCTTTACTAGCTTGAGAACTCCTTGGTTATCAGCTGAAAGTATTGCGGGCTCAGCCTGATGTACTTGTAAATCTGCCAGCATTCTTCTAAACCAAACTGCTTTGTATGCCCCTTTTAGTGCTTCTCTGTATTATGCTTCTTTAGAGGAAAGTGAAACCACATGTTGTTTTTTGCTGATCCAAGAAACTGCTCCTGTTTCAAGACCGAACACATAACCTGCTGTAGATTTCCTATCATCCAGGATCCTGCACAATCTGAGTCTCAATATCCACATAGCCAAATCCCCTTACGTTTACCTTATAGAGTGCAAAGTGGGACGTTCCCTTCACATACCCTAGCACCCTCTTTGCTACTAATGCTGTCCAATGTTCTACTTTTGGAGGTGTCACAAATCAGGAGATGTAGCTGACTGCATAGCCCAAGTCAAGCCTAATGGCTGTATGAAGATTAAACTGCCGACTGGTTGCCTGTAGACTGATTCATTTATTGCGTTTTTTTAAAAATGAAAAATTCATTTACTGCTTTTTTGATTGAGCACCTCTAGGGTGTCTTACAATTGGGCACTGGATTACATAGTTTGATGGCATCTCTGCCTAAGTTCCGGAGGGAACATATAGATCCAACAATGCAAAGTAAGCGAACAAACTAAACCAATGATCACCTTCAGCTAAGCAGCTACACGTGAGGGGCATCCACGCTGTCAAAATCACCCAGGGCACGATCCTGGCCTCAACCGTTTGACTCTCCGTGTCGGGTGTCTCCAGGCCTCGCACTCAGCAAGACTTGATCCCTGGTGGGCTCATTGAAAGTCATACAACAACACCAATAGATCAAGGGCCCTTCGACCATTTACTGCTATTGATTAGTCTTGACTGAAAATTTCAGCCATGTCTCCATAGGTGTAGATGCTGTTTTATACTCTACCATCTTGAACCTGTCTAACATTTTTTTTTGCTTATTTTGTTTGAGAAGCAAAAATATATTTATCAGTTTTCCAAACTTCTACACCTAAGCAGTAATGTAGGATGCCTAAATCTATCATGTGAAATGTAGAACATATATCTGATTTTACCTTGTTAGTTGCTTCGACCTCACTTCCTGTGATGATGATTTCATCAACATATAGTAGTAGAATCACCACATGAACATTCTCGCTTTTGGGGTGGAGGTTATGGTCGAAAGGACTTCTTCTAAATCCATGTTCTCCCAAAAACCAATCAATTCCGATGTACCATGCGTTGGGAGCATGTTTCAGCCGTTAAAGAGGTTTCTTTAGTTTAGATACCACATGTTCCGTCCTTGCGATCTGAAACCCCTGCAGTTGGTACATGTATACTCTTCCTATAGATATCCATTGAGGAAGGCACTTCACATCCACTTGATATAGTTTATAGCCAAGTAGTGCTGCCGTGACTTGTACCAATGGATTAATCCCGTTTTTGTAGTAGGAACAAAAGTCTCCTCATAGCCAATCCCTTCTTTCTATGCAAAGCTCTTTGCGACCACTACCAGCCTTGCTTTGTACTTGTCAAGCAAATCATCTGCCTTATACTCGACTTTGAGTATCCATTTGCAACCAATGGATTTCTTTCCATCTGGTAGCTCTTCTAGAGCCCATGTTTGATTCTTCATCGAAGTCTCATGTTCGGCTTGCATAGCCTTTTCCCATTCTGGTCTTTCTTTGGCTTGTTCATATTCCTGAGGCTCAAATGAGTATTGAAGGTTTATCCATCAAAGCATAATTCACCATATTAGATGTCTTACCCTTTTTGGGTCTTCTTTCTGCCCTCGTATCAAGGATCTTATCTAACCGAACATCACCATTAGTGATGTACCACCATTTGATTTTTTCTTTGCCTCCTCCAAATCAGCGCCGTTTTCTTGCCGATTTGGGTTATTTTCAGTAGCTGCTTGGCTAGGAATGTCAGTAGAATAAACCTTGGAACTGTCTCCCTTTAGGTTGATGTTTCACATGCATCATAGCTGATTTTCCAGCCAATTTATGTTCATTTCCAGCAACATTCAAATATAATTTTAATTTTAGTAAATATACCCACATTTTCTTGAAAATTCATTACAAATAGCAAAAAATTCCTAGCACTGGAGATTGATGGCATTTACATAGGCTCACAACTGTCAGCATGTGTTCCTTCCCAGTTACCAAGCGCCACAAATTCCTTGCTGATTCTGAATCTCTGCAAAGGCCATTCACCAAACTTACTTTAGATGAATAAGAAAGATATCTCAAATTTAAATACGCATACCCTTGATGCCAAAGTAAACTGCAATCTTGACCACTCTTGGTCATCAAAGCATGCTCTTTCATTGCCTTGCATCAACCGTTCTGAAAAGCTCATGGTCTTCAATATCAAGAGTGGCTATCTTCTTTTGACCTTATCATCATCATAGCATTTGTGATTGCTGAAAACACATGTAAGTGGCGGGCATGCTTCAATATCCCACTTACAAAAACTAGTTTCTTCTCCATTCCTAGATTATAGTAGATATTAAGTAAGACCAGCTTTTTACCTGACATGGTTATTTGCACATTTCCTTTTCCTTGTACTATGAATTCCTCCCCACCACCCAAAAACACAGGGTTAGTAAAAAATACATTAGCAGCATAATTAATACACCAATCTTTCCTATTTGGTAAAATGGTGAGATGTGCCAAAATTTATTTACCAAGCAGATGTTTTCACATTGCCTGCTTTATCCCTAGCCATAAACACAGAGATCCTCTATTCCTTGTGTTCTGCGAAACTGGCCTTCTTCTTAGGCCCTTGGTTATTTTCTCATCCCATAACTGTTTCCTGTAAAATGTCTATGCATTTAAAAGTTTTTTGATTACCCAAGTCTTATGTTTTGTTGCCGCCCTTTGTTTCCTCCATTCTTCTTAGCAAACTGGCATTTGCCCTTTAAGTAAAGCCATCTATGAACCCTCATTCCCCCTGCTACTGCCAAACTGTTTTTTCTACCTGTTTTGCTGCAAGAGTTCAGTGCAAAACTCTTCGATCTTCAGTTCAACGTCAATAACAACAATATTTAGAATTTCAATAGAATGCTAAATCAAAGGTGGCAAGATCTGAGAGTGATTACTACCATGCCATCTTCTTCCATTTTCTGCCCAGCAGTATTTAACTGTTCTCTAATATCCTTGATCTTTACTAAATGCTTTTAAAGATTCATTTCATCTATTTTGATCGAGAACTTTAAATTTTTAAGGAAGAAGGCTCTACCTTTGTCTGAAATATCATGCAACTTCGTCAAACTTGATCATTTCGTGCTGTTGTTGATCTTGTTTCATTCTCCAACACAATCTGATCCAATCATCTGTACTCGTGATAGGTAGCACTCATTGTTTCCAGGTATTATAATTCTTGTTGGAAAAAATATTGTTACCCTCCAACAATATATTAGATAAACTAACCATTTTATTTTTATCAAATTAATTTCAGCTAAAAAAATTCTATCAAGCCTACTTGTGTCTGCACTCTATCAAGCCTTTGGGTTTTCTCTAGAAATTTTTATACCTGTTTGTTATTATCATTGTCATCACAACCTTACCTGAAATTTTTCCTTTCTGATAGGGAATTTTGAAAACACATTTTTGTATGGGGCATTAATCATCTTCTGGGCACTCTGCAGGGAACACTTCCATTCAGGATTCTGGCTGCTGAATATGGTGCAGATATCACGTATGGAGAAGAGATTGTGGACCACAAAATGGTCAAATGCTATCGTCAGATAAATGGTTTGTCCTTGATTGAAATAATCTTTTGTAAATGTAGGTTAGGTTTGAGCCTTGGATACTAGCATATTGTGATAAAGCACAACTAATTTAGTTAAAATTCAGAAAGAACCTATCAAACAATTTTGATAATACACAGTTTCTAGTTCTCTATATTTGAGACAGATTGTTAGTAACATGTTGTCTTGTGTTTTTTCTCTGCCATTTTATGCATTATTTGTCGTCAATTGGTTTTTTTGTTTTGTTTTTTTGTATTATGGCATCTATCTCAGCAATTCTTTTCACATGCTCTTGCTTTTGTGTCGGATGTTTCTTTGGTGCTGGAGCTCGTCAAATCATATTGTAGGAATGCTGCGAGTGTGATGTACCAGTCAAATCAATACTGATATCACTTAGATGGTTCATCTAAATTCGTGCTTCAAATTTTGCTACCATTTTAACATCTCATTACACATCTTCAGTGGAAGGCGTGAATTCCTTTACTTGAGAAATGGCTCTCTCTTTGGCCACATGAGATGTTTGATGAACTTCCACAGTAGTCATAAATAAAGGTGAAACCTTACAATGCAATAAATGTAGTTCTCAGGATACCTAATCAATATAAACTCTAAATATGTCATCCACAGGGTGAAATTTTCATGCCAATTGTTTCTCGAACTCACACATCAGGCATATCTTAAGGATTTAAAGAAATAGATAATGATTGTATGATTTAAATAGTTAATGCAACCGCCTCAATGTCAAAACTAATTTCAGGGGCTTTGCTTCAAACAAAACTAATTGTTATCATTTTACTAATTATTTGGGGTGAACCCTGTATTAGTGAGTTAGACTTGTAAGACAATCTAGCATAAAATTTCGGATAAAGAGGATATATTTGAAAAATAGGAAGTGTTGGTGAAATGGAAACAAGCTGGATACACCCAAAACCAGCAATTGCATTGCAACAGGTATAGGAAGGAGTCTTATGACCATTGTGTCTTGTAGTATGCTATTCAGTTATAATTAGATGAATAGCTTTCCAACCCATCCATGATACAATGAAGAATGCACGGCAGCAAGAAGAATGTTAAGGGAACCATCGGGGGTGACAGAGAGATAGGAACATTTATGAACAAATGACGAGGACAAACAAAGAAGAGTATGTGAGAACAGAACTGATATGCTTAGGGAAGCACAACCCCAAAAGATTTTGAAGAGAACTACAGAAAGAAAGAACACAAACAACAAATGACATTGCAGAAAATCAGTGGTTGAAATATTGAAAACAGCTTTACGAATGTGAAAGACTTGCCCCCTATAATCAATGTCAAAAAAAAACCTTTTCATAACTATAGATATCCGGCAAGGGATTAAGAAGTTAGCAGCAGGTAAGGCTCAGGAGGTAGATGATTTACAGGTAGAATATCTAAGATGCGGAGCAGAGATCTTACCATATCACATCAGAGAAATATTTAAAGGGATTATTTAGAATGGATTCCCGGTACAATGGGTAACTAGTCTAACCATACCTTTGTTCAAGAGCAGGGACGCTAATAACACCACAAACTACTAACTTATTATGGTCAATCCCTACTTTGTGAAACTTTTAAGGAGCATGATAGAGCGTAAAATCAGCAAGTGGGCTGAAGAAAAGGAAAAAGAACAAAAGGTCATGCAGGTTTTAGACAAAAGCATTCAACAATAGACCACTGTGCCACATTAAGATGCCTAGTTGAGAAGGTTTGGGACAAAAAAGGCAAAGTCTATTGTTGTTTTGTAGATTTCAAGAGAGTATTTGATACAGTACCGAGGAGCAAATTATGGAGCAGAATGGAAGAATTAAAGTTCCACTACAATATAGAGCAACAGCCCACAGGCTATATGAACAAGTCTAGGCCAAAATCAAAACGTAGGAAGGGCTTCCTGACTGATTTGGGAGTGATATAGGAGTCAAAAAGGCTGCCTTTTGTCTCCTACTTTGTTTGGGGTGTATGTCAAAATCTAGCACAATGGATAAACAAGTATGGGGGTGGAGGAGTTCGTTTGTCCAAATATGTAGTGAAACTTCTTTTATGTGTTGACAATCTAATTCTAACTGCTGAAACAATCCAATGCTTGTAAGACCACCTATAGGCTATGGAGCGTTTCTATAAAGAGGTTGGGATGTAGGTTAAGACCTCCAAAACCAATATACAGGTTTTCTTTCTATAAAGAAAAAACAATAGTTCAACTTTAATTGGTGAAACAATCCAAGGCTTGCAAAGACCACCTTCAGCCTCTAGAGCGTTTCTGTAAAGATGCTGGGATGCAGGCTAACATCGGCAAAACCAAGATACTGGTTTGCTCTCTATATAAAGAAGAAAACAACAGTTGAAATTAAATTTCAAGGAAGACCTGCTTGAAGTGGTATTGAAATACAGGTACCTTGGCCAACTTCCACAACAAATTTAGCTCTATACGCGCTATACAGGTACCTTGGACACATGTAATGAAGAGAATACAAGGTGAATGGAAAGCTCTATACGCGCTACAAAACAAATGTAGGAATGCAGAGTTGTGGGATTGTCATGTAGGAGCATCCATGGCGAACAAGCAATCTTGCATCACCAAAAAATAGGGTGATGTTTATTTTTGTTATATTTGTTTTTATTTGGGTTTTAGCTTGACATGGTGTAATTGGTCCTACAAGGCATCCTTGAGAAGAAATCTTTTCAAGAAAGCATGTTCTACAACTTTCAGTTTTGGAGTTTTGCTAAAGTAATGTGGAATTTCTGTTACACTTGGACGTTTTGCACAAGAAATGCTGAACTTTTTGATGACCAAACGCTTACTTGAACTGCTTGTAATCATCAACAGAAGGTAAAATAATAGATTCTTGAGATAATCATTCATACAAGAAGCGTCTCTTGGGTCCTTGGGGAGCTGAAGAGACATGGGATGCATCAGTAGATGAGGGGAAAAGAAATCTCATGAAAGGAGAGAGACATTCAAAAAAGACTCTGCAGACAAAAGGAAAAACTAGAACAGGTTTGTGCACCAGTCAGGTTGGGTTGGGTTGTAGCTATTTCTTTCTCCATGTTTGTAAATGAAATAAGCCTGTAGAGGCATGTGTGTGAGTGGTAGAGTGTGCTCAAGAGTGTGTGTATCAATTGTGTAGTGAATTCATCAATGAGAATGGTTTATTGATTTGGTGCTAAGGTTTTGGAAGTGCTCATGGGTGTCCACAGAAGAGTGATAACCCTTGCATCGTAGAATTAGAGGTTGTCCTTAAGTGGACACCCCCTCTGCGTTTGCATCAATTGGTATCATAGCAGGTTTGAATCCTGCTGAGAGTTGTTTTCCACATTTTTGTGGTTAGAAAACAAGAGAAAACATCTTCCAACAGAGAAGAGGTGTTGCGCAGAAGGTGTCAAGAGATACGGTGCAATCAAAGCGAGTTTTGTTGTTGGTGTGGGAGAAGTCCTGCAAGTAAATGAAGATAAAAGAGGCTCTTGTATGAGTCCATTTTAGGCCGTGAAAAAGAAGTCTGCTGGAAATAGTTGCAAGTTGTGAAAAAGAAGCTTGCATGGAAAAGAGGATAGGCATGTTGATGGTGTGAGAGAAGTTCTATTAGTATAGAGAAAGAGAGACTCTTGTTTTAGTTTATTGCAGGTTGTGAAAGAGAAGCCTTCTTGTTGAAGATATGGCACACAAGAAGGGAGGAGCACTGCGAATAGAAGACTTGGTTGAGATGTTGAAGGAAGTCCAAGCAAGATTGGACATGATGGAAGATGCACAAAATGAAGATGTTGCAGCAGTAAGTGAAGAAAAAGAGATGATGGAGATGTTGTTATCCCTACAAGCAAAGTTGGATGTCTTCGAGAGAGGACAAGCTTGCAAAGCAAAGAGACCAGCAGAGATCAAGGTGAAGGAAAGAGGTATGCCCACTTGCAATGTTGTTTTGTTTAGTGGTAAAGAGAGCCCAAATGAGAAGACAAGCTAGCTTGTCTTCGAGAGAGAACAAACTAGCAAAGCAAAGAGACCAGCAGAGATAAAGGTGAAGGAAAGAGGTAAGCCCACTTGCAATGTTGTTTTGTATAGTGGTAAAGAGAGCCCAAATGAGCTCATGAGATGGATAGTGGAGTTAGAAGTTCTTTTGAGGAGGAGAATATTGAAGACCCAGAAGGGTAGTGGTTGCATGTAAGAGGCTATATGGAGTTGCAACTGTTTATTGGAGAGATCTCCAAGAGAGGAGACAAAGGAAGGGAAAGAAGAAGGTGAAAATTTGGGAACTTATGGTTTCCAAGTTGACGGGGCTTGTTGTCCAAAATAACTCCCCAAGGCTATTTTGAAAACTCAAAAATTCATTTTGGAATTGGGCAAAATTCTGTTTGAAAAGCCATGAAACACCGAATCTTATTGTTCCGCAGATCCAAGGAACTTAGTTTTCAACAGGTTTTCCTAACTTGCGGAAGGAAGGAGTTTGAGTTTGGGACTTTAGCATATTTCGACGGAGTCTAGGCCTTTGTGGCATGGGAAAAAGAGCGCTACACGGACTTGGAAAAATTTGGTGATCCGTGGGGCCAACCACAATGCCATGCAATAAAGGATGAAGTCTGCCAAGTGAAAGCCACGATACACAGATGAAATTTTGAAACACTGCGTGACAAAGGGAATGAAGAATTTGAAATCGGCCAAGTCCGGAAAACCGCAAACACTTCCTAGTGTTCTGCAGATTTTCCCAATCCAACGTTCCGCCTGTTTTTTAAGTCCGTGAAATAAAAAAAACAGATTGAAGAAAAGCCTCCGCGGCTTGAACAGTTAATGTGAAGGAAAAATGCGAGGAAGTCTGCGGTGGTGCAAGTGATAGAGTTCCACGAATGCGCAAGAGTTATTGTATCGTGGATTTCTATGTCCGCAAGGACATTCAAATTCAAGAAGCCGTAGGATGTTGTTGAGACCATGGAGCATTCAAAAGATGTTCCAAGGTTTGCATTTCGAAGGAATTTCCCGCGTGACAAACAAATCATATCAAGAAGGTTGCAAAGCAAGGTGGAACTGTTTTTGATCATATCTTCTGGTGTGTTGCTGCAAATTGCATGAGATTTGTTGCATTCACTTCATCTTTTTAGAGCCTTCATGATTGAATATGGAGTTGTGGGATTAAGAAGTTTCGGGGGAAAAAGACCGTGAGAGCTCGAGAGAATCAGGGGAAATGTGCAATTGCTCGTTTCAAGCGCCCAACCACTTCACCTACCCGAATTAAAAGCTCAAATGATGCCCATGCCCTCACCTGCGAATTCTAATGGCGTGTTACATGGAAATGATAGTCTGTCGGGGAGATTAATGACGCTAGGATCTGTGGGCAGCAGGTTGTCTCCATTCATGACAGGTCCAAATTTGAATTTCCCTCCATCTCTCCCTCTCTCTCATTCTCATATTGTATAAATATAAGTGGTTAGGCACATTTACGGGTTCCTTTCTGTCGAATTTGCATGCTGTGCCTAGGAGTAATGCATTTTCCTGCCTTCCGACCTCTGCAACTTCGCATTTTGCAAGAGATTCCTAACCTCTGTTTTGTAAATATGATGGATACTTACTAAATGCAATACATTTGTGGTTATTTTCCCTTCAAATGCTCTCTATTTGTTGTGGACGTTTGCCCTTTTGTTTTCATTAAGTTTTATACTTTCGTGTCTTTCAGAACTTTGCGTTTCCATTAAATCTTTGCATATGCACTTACTCTGTGTCTTTTTGGTCATATTTGAACCTTGTCTTAGTGTTGGTGCATCACCATTCTTTCATTTTTTAGCTTTCTCTCAACCCTAGATCCTGTATGCTTTAATTCTAGTTTTAGAATTAGTTGCAGTTTGAGTAGTTTAGGTTAGTGTGTGTTGAGTTAGGAGAGAAGGAACCAACCTTCTTTGGAGGTTTGTGTCAAGGAGCAAAGTCCCACACTTTGAAGACAATCCCATGTTAGCCAAGGTATTTGATCGTCCATGATAAACCAAGGGTGCTACTTTTGGTATTTAACAAGGCTATTTTTGCACCCAAGAATACAAGGAAAGTGGTTGAAGAAAGCTTCATGTCTTGAGGCTTGAGAGAGGAAGGAAGAAAATTTCCTTGAAATGTAATAGTAGAGAGAAGGAAATCCTCTTGAAAAAGGATAAAGAGAGGAGAAATTATGAAGATAAGTGTTGCAGTCTTTTGACAAAGGTTGCAAACAAAATTGCTAATGTGGGAGATGGCCACATTCATGGTGAAGTGAAAATAGGAAAAGAGAGTGGTCGTTGCAGATCATAAATGTGGTGATAAAGCTTATGAGAAGCTCAGAGTTCTATCTGAAGAATGTGAAGGTAAACAAGATGAAGAGGGTGACGTAATATCACAAGTTGCAACAATAAAGAGAGAGTGGCTAGAGATAAGTCAAGCTCATGACAGAGCAATGGAGAAAGTATACAATAGAGGATTTGATGAGACAAAGATTAATGAAGAAGGAAGTGAAAAGAGTGACACAAAAGGAGAGAAGGAGAAAATCCTCATTGCGGAGGATAGAAAAGAGAGAGTGGAGCTGAATGTGTTATCAGCCCATGAGGAAGAAGAAGGCCTGATTTTGCAATCAGTGATGGAGAGAGTAATTAATCCAGAGGTGGAACAAGAAGGGGAAGTTGCTGCACTTGAAAAATCTCTAGATGGAGCCAAAATAATGAACAGTGAAAGAGAAACATGTCTCTTTGTAGACATGCGAGAGGAGGGGTTGAAGAGAAGTGCAGAAATCTTCATTTTGGAAGATGTAGTGAGAAGATTCTGCTGTAGCAGCAGAGAAGAAGAGTCTCTTTGAAGACATTATGGAAAAGAAAATGAAGGAAAAAGAGAGCACAACAAAGAAGGAAGAAGTGCCATTGAGGAGAGTACTCGAAGAGGCTACCTTTTCTCAATTTTTTTATTCTATGTTTTGTGTTATGCAGGTACAAGATTGAAGGAGCTGAAAGAACTTTGTAAAGTGCATAAGAATGAAGAAGATGGGTCACTTAGAGGGCTCATGAGAAGTGAAGGAAGAGATGAGCTATTTGAGATCATAAGAATTGAAGAGAAAGGGGAGCACGATAAAGAGCTTGTGAATGTTGAAAGTGGGTTACTTGGAGAACTCATAAGGAGAAATGGAGCTGAGATATTTGAACTCATGAATGGTAGAGCAGCAGAATGTGTAGAAGAGCCTCTTATGACTTGCATGAATGAGAAGAGATGGCTGTGTGTTGAAGAGCACAATGATACAGAGGAAGAGGAACAAAAGGAAGCTGATATAGCCTTTAAGTTAATTGAAGTAGAGCTATTTATGCTCTTAAAACATGCAAAAGAAGAAAATAGAGAAGATGGTCTTCTTTGGAAGCTCACGAGACGAGAATTTTCCATGTGTGCAGCTCAAAGTTATTCCAAGAAATTGCAAGGAGAAGGATATGAGCGAGGAGGAGAAAGTTGTCTTGAAAGATAACAAGAGAGGTTTCTATGTGAGGATCCCAAATCTGATTTTTATAACAACAAAGAGAGAGGGAAGAAGTGTCGAGGATAGGAAAGAAGAGTTTCATGTTTTGAAGGAAACAATGGAGATGGCTAAAGTGCATAATATTAGTGCACATGAGTTGAGTGTGGTTGAAGACCATGCATATGAAGAAGAAAACAGAAAGAAGGATGAGGAAAGAACAGCCATGAAGGTCGGTGAGAATGGGCCTTTTGGAGTCCATCAAGTGAGCTCAGGTTGTGAGAAGAGTGTAGGCAATGGAGAAGAGTTGGACAATATGTCTATGAGGTGTGATGAAGAGCTGGAAAAAGTGTTTGTGGGAACTCTTGATTCCTTTAATGTTTTTGTTCAATGTGCAGGTCCGGCAAAGGTAAAGAATTTAGAAACAAGGAAAAAGTGTGGTCTAGTTCAACATTCTCATATGTATGAGAAGAAAAGTGAAGAGGCAGAACAAGAAGGTAAGGTTGCAGCAGCAGTTGAAAAGCTGATTGGTAAGGATGTGGCAGCAGAGAAGGATTGTCTTCGAGTCATCATGGAGACAAGAGAGAGTGGAAAATGGTGTTGGGATCACGATTGCCGTTAGACCAAAACCCATGAGTGTTAGTCTCTGATACAATTGCCAGAGTTAATGAATACATGGGAGGCGGTTAGTCCATGTCACGAATCCCATGGGGAGCACTGACAACTAGCCAACAAACCCCCCCTCAAAGTTACCCGAGGGGATTCAAACCCATGACCCCTCGCTCTAATACCATTTGTTGGGATCACGATTGCTGTTAGACCAAAACCCATGAGTGTTAGTCTCCGATGCAATCGCCAGAATTAATGAATACACGAGAGGCGGTTAGTCTATGTCACGAATCCCACGGGGAACACTGACAACTAGCCAACAAATGGATGGTACAAGAATGTTCTCAAGAGGATATACAAATGGGAGTTCATTTGCAGCAGCTAGAGGTGAGAGAGACGACTCTCACAAGGGCAAGCGCAAGACATGGGAAAGATAAAGAAAGTCACTCATGTGGTATAGAAGCAAACAAGAAGATTTAAGGATGCAAGTAATGTTACACGTGGGAGCAGCCCACATAGGTATTAGTGAAGAAACTCTTATGAGTCAAGATATGCATTGTTCTCATATGAACAAGGAGAGTGCAAGGTTCTTTGCGCATGGAATGAATGAGGTGAAGAAAGAAGATTGCAATCATCTTATAGTTGATGCAAAGAGTTCGGACATAGAATAGGACAAGGATAAGATGGAGCAGTTGGGTTTGTTACCAGTCTAAGCATGTGATGAAGACTAGGTTGCAACAAAAATAAAGGAGTTGTTTGACATAACAATGGGGACAATGAAAGAAAAGAAAGAGTTGGCAGCCATGAGAAAAGAGGAGTTGCAAAATCCAACAACATGTTGGATAGTGATTGAACAAAGCCTACAAGGCTTTAGGAGAAGGTGGTTGGATGGTAGTGGGTACACGCCCAACAAGATGCAAGAAAGAGTATCTTGGTGGAGGTGGTCGGATGAAGGTGGGTTTGAACCCAAAACAAAATGGAAGAAAAAGAAAAGAAGCATTTGGTGGAGGTGGTTAGATTGTGGTGGGTCTAATTCCTCAAAGGAGGAAAGAAAAAGCAGATGTAACAAGAAGAGAGAAGATTTGAAGCCACCTAGAAAAAGCTGGAAACGGAAGAGAAAAAGAGAAATTCAACTGGGGTATTTGGTGTGTTGGCAAGGAATGCCATGGTCAGCAATCTCAGTGGCCAAAAGAGTGGTTTTACCACTTAATCCACCCATATGAGTAGGGGCTCACAATTTAATTACTTTGGGTGCCAGATGCAGGAGCACCCATGGCGAACTAGTAATTTTGCATCACCAAAAAATAGAGTAATGTTTATTTTTGTTTTTTATTTGGGTTTTAGCTTGACATGGCGTAATTGGTCCTACAAGGCATCCCTGAGAAGAAAGCTTTTCAAGAGAGCATGATCTACAACTTTCAGTTTTGGCATTTTCCTAAAGCAACATGGAACTATTGTCACATGCGGACATTTTGCGGAAGAAATGCTAACTTTTTACTGACAGAACGCCTCTAATCATTAGTAGAAGTAAAATAACAGATTCTTGAGATAATCATTGATACAGGAAGCGTTTCTTGGGTTCTTGGGGAGCTAAAGAGACTTGGGACGCATCAGTGATTTAGTAGATGAGGGGAAAAGGAATCTTATGGAAGGAGAGAGACATTAAAAAATAAGAAGACTTTGTAGACCAAAGGAACTAGTTAGGTTGGACTGGGCTGTAGCTATTTCTCTCCATGTTTGTAATGAAATAAGCTTGTAGAGGCATGTATGTGAGTGATATAATATGCTCAAGAGTGTGTGTATCAATTGTGTAATGAATTCATTAATGATAATAGTTGATTGAGTTATGCCAAGGTTGTGGAAGCGCTCATGTGTGTGCATGGAAGAGTGATAACCCTTGCATCACAGATTAGAGACTGTCCTTAATTGGACACCCCCTGTGTGCGTGCACCGGATTGGAAGACCACGAGGGTTCTTATTGAATTACTTGTCACCCCAGGGGTTCAATATGGGGATGAGATAGGGAAGCAATACTTCATGTTTGAAATGGAACAAATAGAAAGAATCCATAAACACTTAACTGCAAACAACTTCAAAATCAAGACCTTAGTTTCGTACGAAATACTCTTGGCAGAAATAGGCACTTACCCTTTAGAGGCAACATCGATGATCAGGTTATTATGTGACTTGAAAAAAATAGAAAACATGTACAACGACATGTGGCTTAAAGCAACAAGGAAGAAGAGTTTCATAGAAGAAAGAGTACATGGATTAAACCAAATCACAAATGGATGAGCAAATGAGTTATTGGCATAAAGGAATGTCCAAACATTAACAAGAAATTATAAAAGCTATGTGAGTGAGAAGTTTAAAACAATCATGTGGAGAAAGAGAGCAAACAGGAAATGACAATACTATCTTTTAGAATTAAACCCAAACTATGAACATCACGATAAAACATACATAGGGGTGGAAATCAAATAAAGGGAGAAGATAGCCATAGCTTAGATGAGAACTAGTTCCCAAAGGCTCAAATACGAGATAGATAGATTGGTGATCCCTAGAGAAGAATGGGGGCAAAAGATATTTTTGTTTTGCACCTCGAGGGAAATAGAGATAGGAAAACACTTCATTGTAGAATGCACAGCCTACAATGACGTATAAGACAAGTGTGAAGAAATATTCAGTGTTATGTGGGTATGTGCCCCCCCCCCTACCATTTCCCAATGCCTTGGACATTCATGATGTTTTGGGGACTTGGTGATGGGGATGAAATGTCTCCATCACGCATCCTCCTATGCAAAAAAGGGGGGACGTCAAAAAAGGGCACGTTTTCGGGACATTCCCAAAATGTCCCCTTTTTAAGGAGACATGCTGACACCCTTCTCCTCCCCCTGCCCAAAAAAAAGAAAATCATTTTTAGAAAGATTTAAAAACTAGTTCAAATATCTTAAACATAGCTTTTTGAAAAACACCAATACATATCTCAAGCACTTATCTAATTTGTCACATAGTTTTTCCCATTAAAGGGTTCCACATTGATTAATGACTTGATCACCTTCTTTGTTCCTAATGTTTGGTAATAGACAACCTCAATCTAGCTGCGCCAATGCGTTGGGCTCAAGTAAACTTGAAAATAAAATAAATTTGGGAAGGCCCTAATGTTTTCTTGTAGTATAAGAATGTTTTTGGAAGCCACTCATTTCTATTTGAAAAGAAGTCTATTTATAAATTTATCTAAAATTCACTGTGGAAGCTCTAATCAGTTAATAAAGCCTGTATGTATAATTTGAAATGAAAGAAATGCTGTGTATATGATAAAAAGCCGTAAGGCAAAGACCAAAATATTTACCCACTACCCGATTGCATTGTATTACAAAGACATAATAAGAATCAAGAATGATATATAAATGCAGAAATTTTCCAGCACAAATGTGGACAGTGGATTATCACAGACTGCTATTTGGATGTTTTTTAATATTTATAAGTTTACATGGTATTTTAATAGCCCTTTCCTAGCCATTCCCCCACCATCCCAAACTTCTGGGAAGTTTATTGCTGTACTAGAAACCCCATCCGTACATCCCCTGTCCCCGTGCCCCGGAGTCTTAGGTAACTATGGAAATATTTAAAGTTAACGTGACGTGGGAGTTACGTAAAGAGACGAGAATAAAAATGTTGTAGGAGCTGCTAACTCAAATCAATAGGAAAAGGAACAGCCTTCTTTAAGAAAAAACTCTTCCCTCAAGTTATGCTTTGACAAGTGGTTGAGACAGCTATGACAAAGGATGGTCCCGTAGACCATTGGGTCTCCTGGATGTAACTGAAATCATTTCGTTTCGATTACAGATCCTACAAGAGATGTAACAATAGCCATGTAACAATTGCTATTGAAATCGATTTAACAACATCAAGAGTGAAAGTGGCAAGATTAAGTGGTTGTTATCGGTTTTGAAAACAAATACACAATACCGAGACTGTGCAAACACACAAAAAAATGGAAGAATTGTTACTTGAACTCTCTCTACTCCCCATACAAATTTCATTTATAGGAAAATTATAGATATTACAAAAACCTATTCTGCAATGGTATAAGTGCGCTTGCCAAAATTTACATGTAGCTTCACATATATTCAAAATCCAAATGTTTATTGTGCCCACATTATTATATGCACATATGGGACGCTTATTTCTGCAGCACCTCTCACCCCTCCCTTTAATTGTCATTTTGGACTCTGTATTTGAGAGGTATTTGTCAATCTTGATGTACCATACTTGTGGTGCTTGCTTTAAGCCATTCAAAGACTCGACCAATTTGCAAGCTGTGTGCTCCTTTCTTTCCTCAAATTTACACTGTTGCTCTCTGTAAAGTTCCTGGCCCAGATCACCACTAAGAAATGCGTTCTTGACTTCTGTTTGGTACATGATCCAATTGGACTGTGCTTCTAATGCTAGCATTAACTTGATTGTCAGAATCCTCATAGTCATTTTCATCTTTGGCATATCCTTTGGCTACAGTCCAAGGTTTATAGTTTGTTGATGGTGTCATCTACTTGTGCTTTATTTTGTAGATATATTTGTAGCCATTGAATGTGTTTTCCTTTGGTGACTACATACTTGTACTTCATTTGTAGATTTATTTGCAACCACCGGCTTTCTTTTCCTTTTGGCAACTCCGTAAGCATACAATGATACAAGTATCATTTCTCATCAATGCTTCATACTCAACTTATATTGCCTTTTTCTAAATATGCCCTTTTTGACACTCTTCAAATGTTTCACGCTCATAAGCAATTATCCTCATCACTGCCATGTTCATACAAGGCAACTCAGATTGTGATTTATTCTTTAGAAGACTTTATCTTCACTTCTTATTCTAGATGTCATAATTCACTTAAATTTGCATCCTCCAAAGTGCAAAAATACTTTTTTTCCTCCTTCCCTGCTGGAGAACTGGAAGGTTCTGTGACTGTCCTCTGCTCTAGTTCAATGTGATTTTGATCATCCTAATTTATTTTGGCTGCCTCATCAACCATGATACTTCTGCTGATTGTGATTTACATATTTTCTGATTTTTAACTCTTGCATTTTTTGATAGGGTGTTATATCCAACAAATATATAATTCTTGAACTTATCTTGCATCTTGTGTTGCTTTTCTTCAGGGATGAGTGACTATAGATGACAGCCAAACACCTTGAGGTGCGTAAGCTGAGGCATTTTTTCTGACCAAGCCTCTTTAGGAGGAACATCTTTCAATTTCTTTACAGGCCTCCGACTTAGTAGATACTTGAGGCACATAACATGAAACATTTTATGTGACCAAGGCTCTTTAGGAGTAACTTCTTTCAAGTCTTAGTGGGTCTCCAACTTATCAGATATACTGGTGTTTTTACATCCTTACTAGGAAACTGTTAAGAAAATCCTTCTTCTTTTGAATATTACAACCTGTCTACATTATTGAATTGCATGTGTTTTTCTACTACATTTTGTTGTGGAGAATATGCAACCAGGAGTTGTCTCTCATGAAAGGCAACAGCTCTCTTGTGCATGCAGAGGCTTGGGTTGTTTGGGATAATAAGTTCAGTTTGCAAGATTCTTTGAAGTTTTTGAAGCAGTTCAAGTTGGAAGAAACTCAAAGCTATATCAAGTGGGCTGAGAGGTATTATAATGTTTCTGTGGAGGCTGTCTACTGGCTTCTCAATGCTCGGGTAGGTGGGTTTGTCCTTAGCTGTCGTGCGTGTAGGATTGGGTTGGTGTATCTCTCTCTTGGCAGTCAGTGCCTGTTGTGTGGGGATATTGTAGGGGACTCTCTATTTCACCTCATCCTTAAGTGCCGACACATCAAGTTGTGTGATGCAAGAACACGGGCTGGTTTTCAAAGTGTAATGTAGGAGCTTTGGTACGGATGCCAGCGAGAAAGGTTTGTTCGCATTAGTTGTTGGCGGGGAGTGTAGCGAATAACGTTTATCGTATTGGGTAGGCGATTGTTCGCATCGGAAGGGAACTGCAAGCTTCGTGCATGTGGTGAACTTCCTAGCTGTGGCACCCCCTCTATATTAGAAACGACTTTTGGGTTTTAAAAGATAAAGTTTAACAATTAACTTGCTTCCTGGGTAAACGTAAGGAAAACTATTTGATTTTCCTAAAGTTTCGACTTCAACTTTTATTCTTTTAAAACTAAAATGGAAACTTTAAAGTTTGTTTAGCCCTTAATTTATAGCTAACACTATAGAAGAAACTTAACATTATTTTCCTTCTCTCTATATGTGCTTTTGGGTGGGCATTTCTAATGCAGGCAGTACAAAATAGAATTAAAGTATGGAAATTTCAACAACACATGTCATGGCCTTTGTTGTACGGATTTCCTCTCCTTGTATTCTTTGATTTGATTTCATGCTTCCGTTGCATACAAATTTGTTATTTGAGCATCATGTCTTTTGCATGGCAAAGCCATCATTCCCTGCAAGTTGAATCTAAAGACGATGTAATCAAATAAGTTGTGTGTCGCTTTCTTTTCATTCGAACAAAAATAACGGAACCTCAATTGGCTAGCCTGTGAGTAAATTACATCTGTTTTACTAAGAGGCATCTGTTGGAATTTTTTTCACAAGATTTCTCAACTGTCTTTACTTTGTTGCTGCACCTGCACAGGCTGCTAATTCTACACCACTCTAAACTATAATGTAATTTTACTCCTATTCCAATATACTAATCTGCCATCTCATCTCTCAAAGACTACCATCCACATGGGCAACTAAGCAATTGGTATTGCCCCTTTGCAATCAAAAAACCATCTTACACTCCTAGACAACTTGCTCTCATAGGGATGCCTTGCTCTGATACCAAAGTAAATTTTACAATTATATCGTATCAAAATATTGTATTCAGTTAAGTAAGAAATATTCATACAATTACAAGGTAATGGTTGTTGCCGTACAACAAACATCCTATTATCACTCAACCTCTATTCTACTTTAACGGGTTATAAAACAATCACCCAACAACTTCCTAATCTATACTAATCCTTATCCTAGTGGTGAGTTTTTAATACAACTTATACACACTCCTGATGACAATAACTAATATTATAACTCAATACATCACATATTTTGTGTGTACTTAAAAGCTTACTTTCAACAGTTTAAAATGCTGAAAGTTTCTGGGTGTTTCCAATTTTCCTCTCGCATGTTTTCAACAGTGTAATATACAAAGCAGGTTGGAATATGCAAAGAGAAGAAAGAAGACAGAAGGCAAAAACTGCACTGTACAAATGATACAGGCAGAGGTTTATTTATTGAAGAGAGAGGTGGTTGTACAGTTACCAACCGAACAACTACATAACTGTTTTACATGCTATATAATGTGTTATATTTTAACACCCCCTCTTAATGACTAAACCGGAAACAAGACAAAGTTTGTCCCGAAATTTTACAAATTTCCTAAAGCCCATATGTTTAGTCATTACATTTACAGACTGTGCCATAAGTTGTACTTTAAAATCAGCAGTCCTTAACTGTGATGCAGTTGTCGAATGAAGACGAACCGCAACACAAAAATCTGGTCCCATGAACAAAAGATATGGCAAGTGGTCCACTGGTTCTCTGTTTCGTGATTCATTGACCAGTGATGAATCACCAATGGCTGAGAGTGTCAGCCCCATCTCCAGAGTGCTGAAATCAGAACCTCGAAGATGTGGATTAAAAAATCTATTCCAGGCTTGTGTAGCCTGCTGGAGTCTGTACAAAGACTCAATTATCCTGTGATCGAAGTCACCTCGATCACGTCCTTGCACCACCATGTAGTGCTCATCCGACTTTTTCAAGAAGAGGAATGTGACCATCTGTGCAGGAGTTAGAACCAACTCCTCAATAGTAGGAGAAATAACCATCTCCGTCTCAGCAGTGGTCTCCGTCTCAACAGGAGAAATAACCATCTCCGTCTTATCTATTTGCTCATCTATCCCCCTTTGTTGGGAAAGATCCTTCACAACACAATGAGCAAACTGTTCATGCTCTATTGTCCTTCGAGCAAGAACCTCTGAGTGAGTGGTTGGGCATGCCATCTCACCATGCACCGTCAATGCATCTGGAATAGTGGAGTCTCCGTCCACAACAAATTGTTCTTCAGAATGAGGAAATCCATCCTCCCAAGGCATGTCCGCCTCCCGTACACCTAGTATAGTGGATATTCCCTCCACAATAGGTGCATGTAGGTTGACTGTATCCAAGTCAACAGATTTGTGAGGAATGGCTTCCTCCCAAGGCATTGCAGCCTCCTGCACATCCTGAATGGTGGAGCTGTCCTCCACACGTGCATTCATGTTGATCGCAGCCGGATCAACAAGCTGATACTGACCACCTACCCCAATACCAAGGGCAATTATCCGTCTCTGTTTCACATCAGAGACAACACACTTCTTTCCACAGAAATCCACAGAAATATTGGGATTTTCAGTCAATTGACGAATAGATAGAAGATTCTTTTGTAAAGAAGGTACATATCTAACATTCCGTACCAACAATTTATGAGCATTATTCAATACAATGCATATATCTCCTATCCCTTCTACTGCAAGCGATTCTCCATCAGCTAGTACTACTGATTCAAAACAAATATTTGCAGTAAATGAAACATACCAGTCCCTACGACATGAAAAGTGTGCAGACGCACCAGAGTCAATAATCCAGCAACTGGTACCACTATCATTTGAGCATGATGTCGTAAGACAGTAAAGAGCATACTCGTCATCCGAATCCCGTTCTTCTGCAACTGCTGCCACATGTTCCTCATTACATGGCTTTTTGTTCTGCTTCGAAAGATCATACATCCGCTTCCGGCAATCCCTCTTGAGGTGCCCAACCTTGTGACAGTAATAACATGTGACCTGATACCGAGTGGAAGATTCACCAGAGTGACGTTTCCACTTTCCCTTTGACTGAGTGACAAGAGCACTCTCTGCATGGTCACAATTAGATTCTGCCTGAAGTTGTCTCCGTTCCTTTTGCAACAGGTAGGAACTCACCTTGTCAAACGTGAGTGTTTGACTTTCAGCCATTAAATGGAGTGCCTCCACAAATGACTCATACGAAGAAGGTAAGCTGTTCAAAACCAGAGCCACCATATCATCGTCATCCACCTTTTTGTTGATGGAAGATAACTGGTCTCGGAGGTCTTTCATCCGAAGTAGGTGCTCAGACAGCGATCCACCTTCTTGTAACTTTACGGAAAAGAGCATATTTTTCAGGTATAAAACCCGACTCTTCTCTGACGTCTGATATTTATCCCTCAGACTGGTCCACAACGTGCTTGCCACAGTGGCATTCCGCACTTCCGGTATCAAATCATCCGACACCGATAACTTGAGAAGCAATAATGCTTCCTTATGACGTTTGTCATAATCCTCGAAGTTCGTCGCTGGTCGACTTTCATCACCCTTGATTATTTTATCACAATCACGAAACTCTGCAACTGTTAAAATCTTATGACTCCATACATTAAAATTAGTGCCTGTCAATTTTTGTGTCTCCGGCAACGTCAAGTGTGATATATTTGCCATTTTATTATTCCAAAGTAACGGAAAATAATAAAATAATAATTTGCCTCACACTTAATAAAATACCTTTTTTCCAGCAAATATATTTATTTTAATTTCTCCAGCATATAGTATGAGATTAATTTCTCACATGCAAATTACCCCTCCAACTGCCTTTGAACTATATTTGCATATATTAATTAAATATTATTACTTATTCCTCCAAATAATATTTAATTGCTTCACCAAATCCTATGAAATTAATTATGCAAAGGTAATACCTTTGTTGAAATATTATTTCACCGACCTTGGATAAGAGGAAACGATTCTGGCACTCACGTTTTACTCAAACAACGACTGGTTTTGCTGGTGCTGTCCACGACTTCACAATTTCCTTGTTCACGTTTTTGTACCTCCCAGGGTTTGCTGCTCACGTTCTATGCACAAACCCACGATTTTTGCTTGCGACTGAGGTATTTCCGTCGGAAAAAAAAAACTAGGAAAAAAAAAAACGTTGACTGTTTTTGCGCATTCTTTCACACGATTTTCGTGCCTCCTGCCCGCACCACGATTTTTGGTGAAAAAACCCACGATTTTTGCAGGTTTGTGATTCTGCCTTCGACCACGATTTTGCCCTTCTTTCACGACTTTATCGCCGTCGACTGTGCATACGAACTCGTTTTCTTCACGAATCCCTTCCACGATTTCCTCCAGCGCCTTCAGACTGCCCTGTGTCGACCTCTCCAAACTCGTTCGTCTCACCGATACCTCTCACCGATGCCTAAGCTCTGATACCAATGTTGGAATATGCAAAGAGAAGAAAGAAGACAGAAGGCAAAAACTGCACTGTCTAAATGGTACAGGCAGAGGTTTATTTATTGAAGAGAGGTGGTTATACAGTTACCAACCGAACAACTAAATAACTGTTTTACATGCTATATAATGTGTTATATTTTGATAATCAAATGCCCTTTTCTTTCTGTGTAAGTCTGTGTGCATTTTATGAATAAGTTTGCAAGTATTATTTAGCACAAGTTGGTTTTCTCCCTCCTCACTCTTTTCCTATTTTCCTTGTTGCTTCTTGATTTGCACTGTGGCAGACATTGATAAACCAAATTGAAAACAGGTTTGTTATTGTTGGAATACACTTGCAATTACCTGAAATTGGTTTTAATTCCATGTCATTATGATGTCTATAGTTTCCTTAGAGATCATTGGTTTCCTTAATTGTCTTAGGATTTTTGGACCATAATTATGATGTTTCCATTCTTCATCAAATATTGCAGATTTGGCTGACCGAATAATGTACATGTAGTCAAATGTGTTACTCGGGGACTTTGGGAATGCAAATTTGACATAGTTAATAATCCCATCAATGTTAATAGGATGGAGAGGGGTGATGCATAATTGTGGAACGAGATGACTCTATGATGAGCTTTGTGTACCTGCAACATGGGGATTAGATAGCTGATAATATGAACACCAAGCAATAAAATTTCCTTTGAAGTTTAGAGAGAAAAGATTTGTATTTTGTTGTGAAAGCTTCAAATTGCCAAGTTAAAGAACAAGTGAGGGTGCTGAGGAGCTGCTTTGAGCAGATCATGATCTTTGGGTAAAAAGAGTTACAAATTAGTTTCCCTTTGTCTGATCCATATAGAATATTGGCCCTTTTTCAGATTAAGTTTGGAGCAGAAATGGCAGCACCAAGAATCAATCTTTCATAATTTCTGTGAATTTTGCTCAGCTATATAGAAAAGTTTTGTTTATTGATTTTAAGAAGCTAAAGATCCTGCTTATACAAGCAGCATTATCTTTGAATTAAGCTGAAGATTTCTTTTTTGTTTGGTGGTCCTTCCTTCTCCAAGGTACGGGCTTTGATTTGCACAAGATGATGTTCGTAAAACTTACATGTCTTTGAAGTGTCCTTCTTTCTTCTGATTTATTTTGATATTCTTTTATTGGCTTCTCTATGATTTGTATTCAATCTTTGCACTTTTTGGTACTGTATGATCTCCACTGCAGAATTATGTATTAAAAAAATTGCTAGATTCCTACTACAACATGGTGGCTTATGCTCTGTTTTTTTGGCACCAGAAACTCTTGGGACTGTTGACTTTGTGGAGAAAGAAACAAATGATGTTGTTTTCCGAACTTGCGATGAAGAAAAGCACCGTGTAATCTTTCAGATTGGGACTGCAAATGCTGTACGTGCTCTGCATGCAGCTCAGCTTCTGTGAGTTTTAATAATGCAACCTCAAGAAATATATGACTGGCTGGTTTTGTATCAGACTAGACTATAGATTTTAATATATATTAACACCATAGAACAAACAAATACAACTGATGTTTTCTAATTCTCTACTGGACTCACCAATATTTCTTCAGCTTTACATTTGGATAAGCATGTTCAGGTGTAACTGTATGTCATTGACCTCAATATGCCTTTGTTACAGAGAAGCAAAATACTGATTAGTTGGAGAACATTATATATGGATTTAGATAGGCTGGAAATGCTGATGCATTAAGTTTGTAATTTTGAATGATAAATCTATATCAACGTAAAGATTGAAAATGGAGATAATGATGCAACACTGTTGTATCCCTTAGGCTGTGAGATATACACGTAATAAATAACAACCGAGTCTGTTAATATGCTAGGAATAATGGCCATAGTCTTTGAGATAAGTCTGAAATATCCCTTGTGGGATACCACACAAAAATGCCCAAAATATATAGAAATTACAATAAATAAATTTTTTGATTTTTGCAGGAAATAACCAGCTAGGGCAGCGAACTGGTTTTAATTGATATCTCACAAAATACTTGCCCAAAATGCATGAAATTTTAAAGAGAGCTTGCAACAATGATAACAAATACGAGTAAAATATTTTTGGAATTTTTTGAATAATATAAAATTGCCAGAAAATTTTAGAAAGCCCTAGACAACTGGAAATCTTCAAAAATTCATATATTTTCAAATGCAAGTGATAAAATTCTGAACATCTAGAAATAACATCTACAAATAATGTAAATGAAATCCCAACCTCCAGATCTGGAAATAGCAATCTGAAAACCCTCCAAAAAAGGTTGCAAAATCCCAAAGTGAGACGTCCCCCTTGGGAAGAGGCCAAAAACCTTCAAAAAGGTCTCTAGACATGGTGCCAAACGTTGCATTGATCGCTGCAGTAAATCTGATCTGGAAACCCTCGATTCTTTTCCACAGAAAGCCTCAAAATTTCTCAAAAACCCTTCTCTGGAAACCTTGAAAATTATCTCTGAAAAACAACCTTGAATCAGCTCCAAAATGACAAACTATGGTGGATCTTTCACCACCGAAGAGTGCCCTACTAGCTAGGAATGGATCTCTTACCACCAAAGCTAGGGTTTCTATGGGATCTTAATCCACAAGCTAAAAAATTGCAAACAACAGTTGTTCAATGAGAAAAATATGTGAGTGTGCAAGAATGAGCTCTATTACTCCCCCATACTACTTTTATAATTTCTCCAAGCAACAAGAGGCTCGAAAAGACCCCAATCGACCCCTTCTAGGGAGAACCACAAAAACATAAAGTAACCTAAGTTACTTTTCCCCTCCTAGTCGCCATAGGGACTTAAATGACCCCCAACGAAAGATTATAACATTAAAGTGTCAGGAGTCCACCCCTTAAAGACAAAACATAACATTTGTTCCCACCAACCACCTAATACTCATGTCAACGCAAAAATATAACAAATAAGCAAGGTGGTAATAGTGATCCATACCCAATAGCCTCTAGTGTTGTTAGCCCCTTGAGTATGACCAAGGCTAAGACGAATGAAAACCCTTATAGGTTAACTGCGCGGAATTGGGGACATTACAGTCCTCCCCTCTCTGGAAATGCTTGACCCCAAGCATTATCCTGCCATGCTGTAGAAACTGAATTCCACAAAGTAGGTTTCTCCACCTCACCCTGCATTCAACTAATGTTTGATGTGATCCGAAGTAACCAAGACACCTCATGTAGTCATCATGACCCCATGTCGTATAGAGAACAATGTTGTCCCTGAAGTAGAATGATGCCCAAAATGACTCACCCCTGGTACCCACACCGGGATTGCCAATTTGTCCAATCCCTGCCCATGCGAGGCTATCATCATGTGATCACTCACTACCTCTCCAATCAACTCATAGGTACAAAAGTCCACTCTAAATCCTGTAAAATCCCCTGGATCAACCTGTGAAACAACCTGTATACACACAAAGTGGGCTAACTCTCCCACATGACCCACACTCGTGTGAGAGTAAAGTTCTTCATAGTGTATCTCAATGTGTCCTGCGAGGAAAACATCCCAAGACTTTAGTAAACGGTCAACTGACAATGTGAACTCTACATAGTTCACCTCCTATGATGAGTGTGAACCTATTGAATAACCATGTAACTGAGTTAACTCCGTCCCTCCACTGACTAACACATGCGTGAAGTGCTCACCGTGCATAGAAGCGGTAAAATACATAAGAGTGCTATCCCATGTCGACTCAGGCAATGATGAACCTGTATGCTCCGATTTGTCATGACGACAAACCGCACATCCCTATATAAAGTTGAGGATATCCTCCCTCAACCCATGCGATCTGACCCTCTACCATCTGAATCTGTAGGTCTCATCGAAACTCAAGTGTCCAGTCATGGAATAACAATGCACATGTCACAGTATCTCCGACCTTAACTAGGAATCTGTCACAAGGTACAGTCTGCCCTGATAGAAGATTATCTCATCCTACAATTTGTAACTGACATCCTTTATACGACCATCCAAAATCTCACAAGTGTGTCAGTTCCTGGAGTACTCAACAAGCAAATGAGATCTCCAGTCTACCGAAACCTCAGAGACCCAACATAATGATAAACTCAGATGATTTGATGAACCTGTAACCCAAATCTTTATAACTGTCTCATGTGCAACACTACTGGTCACACCCACATCCATCAGACTCCACATGGGCCCATAGTAATAAAACCCCTCATCCTGCTGGAAAGTCCTCTCCATCACCTCAACTGCAACCACTCTAGGTGCTCATGTAGATAATCCCCTCAAGATCACATTCCTGCCCTCGAACTTAAACTTTAGTTCCATCGTCTGAAAGTTAGTCTGAAACTCACCAAGAGAGTGAAGCCACTGTACTCCTAGCACTATGTTGGTCACTCCCATACCAACAATGTGGAGATCATCAGTAATTGTGTAGTTACCCATGGTGATGCTCAACTGTGGAACTCTTCATGTGCATCTCATATACTCCCCGTTGGCGACAACAATGTTGAAGTCCTCAAAGTCCTCCGTCTGCTAACCTTGTCTCTCAACCAATGATGCATCAATAAAGTTGTGGGTAGCCCCACTATCAATGAGTACCACTACTTGCTGACCTTGCATAACTCCTCTAACCCTGAATGCCTTGTACATTAGAGTACTAGGCAATGTAGTTATAATCTCCCGAGGAAAAGTCTCCTCCTCTTGCTCCACATCAGTACTGTCCAACGCAACTCCATCTCCAACATCCATCTCGTGGGTCTATAACTCACGTCTGTCACCCTCACTCTCCTCTCCCCTTTTCTGTGCAATCATGCCCTGGAGCCCAAGGTGTATGACAATCGAAACATAGTTTCTTTTGCCTCAACTCATTCCTAAGCTCTCGGGAAATGAATGGCTTCTTAGCCACCTCCTGCCTCAGTGGAAGCCCCTTCTGCTGAAGTTCATTTGGTCTAGGTGGAGGCTCCCTTTGCTGAACTCGAGGTGGAAACCTCGACTTTGGAGTGGCTAACTCCAAATCTCGTACTATGCTAATAACATCATGCAATGAAGAAGGCTCAAATGCCTTCACAAACCCTGCTATAGCATTTGTTAAACCTACTATAAAAAATGAGGTCAGCCTCATCTCCGAAGCATCAGGAACCATGACTGATAATTTCTGAAAATTTGCAATGTACATATCTAGAGAACCTGTTTGCTTCAAATGAGTCAACTCCCTACAGTGCCTGTCAGGGTTCCTCCTGTCAAATTTGCTCATCTGTCTTTGTGTGAACTCTGCATAGGTATCAATATGCATGTGCCCTTGTGTAATAAGACCATGATGCCACCAGTCATGTACATTCCCCTCAAGGTGTAGGATTGCAAACTTAATTGCATCCTCCTCGCGGATGGGATTCAAGTCAAAGTATGTCTTCAACTTCTAAATCTAGGACTGTGTTTGAAGTGTGGAATGGAGATTTGTCCCAATATCCTTTGTAACTGAGGTACCTGTGACTGATGATCTCTCTTGGGTTTGCTACTAATCTTCATTCTGCAGTACTATGTGAAAGACATGTTATCTTTGAAGCCCTTGCTCAATGATTGGTACCTTTCCCAACAAGACTCCTCATCTAACACTTCTACTGGCTGCCTTACCTGTGGAACTTTTGGATCCTTCAAGAGCGAGGGTTCATGAAGTCCCAAATGTTTGGTAGAAGAATGGGGAGACCGCTGCCCTGAATTTCCACTTTCACCTCAATGGACTGGTTGTCTCAGATTGCTGGTTTCCCCCCTATTCGTATGAGTCTCAATTCTGCCTTGTGCCAATCTCTCAATGATCTGGCTCAAATAGAGATTAGTAGTTTCCTGCTGCTTCACCATGTTGGTGAATAATTGTTTCATCAAATCAACACTCATATTTTCATTGTCACCCATCTTCTCAACCCAACAGGCTAGAGAAACGACAACTTTGATACCACTGAAATATCCCTTGTGGGATACCACTCAAAAATGCACAAAATATATAGAAATTGCAGCAAATAAAAATTCTGATTTTTGCTGGAAATAACCAGCTAGGGCAGCGAACTGGTTTTAATTAATATCTCACAAAATACTTGCCCAAAATGCATGGAATTTTAAAGAGAGCTTGCAAAAATGATAATGAACACTAGAAAAGTATTTTTGGAATTTGTTGAATAATATAAAATTGCTAGAAAATTTTAGAATGCCCTTGACAGCTGGAAATCTTCAAAAATTCATATCTTTTCAAATACAAGTGTTAAAATTCTAAAAATATTGAAATAACATCTACAAATAATGTAAATGAAATCCCAGCCTCCAGATCTGGAAATAACAATCTGAAAACCCTCCAAAAAAGGCTGCAAAATCCCAAAGTGAGACGTCCCCCTTGGGAAGAGGCCAAAAACCTTCAAAAAGGTCTCCAAACATGGTGCCAAACGTTGCATTGATCGCCGCAATAAATTTGCTCTGGAGACCCTCGATTCTTTTCCACAAAAAGCCTCAAAATTTCTCAAAAATCCTTCTCTGAAAACTCTGAAAAACAACCTTAAATCAGCTCCAAAATGACAAACTAGGGTGGATCTTTCACCACCAAAGAGTGCCCTACTAGCTAGGAATGAATCTCTTACCGCCGAAGCTAGGGTTCCTGTGGGATTTTAATCCACAAGCTAAAAGATTGCAAACAACAGTTGTTCAATGAGAAAAATATGTGAGTGTGCAAGAATGAACTCTATTACTCCCCCATACTCCTTTTATAATTTCTCCAAGCAACAAGAGTTGCGAAAAGACCCCAATTGACTCCTTTTAGGGAGAACCATAAAAACATAAAGTAGCTTAAGTTACTTTTCCCCTCCCAGTCGCCATAGGGACTTAAGTGACCCCCAACGAAAGATTATAACATTAAAGTGTTACGAGTCCCCCCCTTAATGACAAAACATAACATTTGTTCCCACCAACCACTTAATACTCATGTCAATGCAAAAATATAACAAATAAGCAAGGTGGTAATAGTGATCCATACCCAATAGCCTCCAGTGTTGTTAGCCCGTTGGGTATGACCAAGGCCAAGACAAATGAAAAACCTCCTGGGCCAACTGCTTGGAATTGAGGACATTACAAATCGTGGGGTAAACATTTAAGAGCCAACTTTTGTAAGTTAATTTATCATGTTACCAGCAGCCTTGCAAAATGAAAATGACAAGCTTTATTAGAGCAAATGTTACCAAAAGAGTGATATCAGGATAAAATAGAATATATGGCACTTATAGACTAGGAACTTAAGACAAACAAAACTTGCAACGATAAGCAGTTGTCTGAAGATAACACCAACAGTGTTGACAAAATTCAAAAAAGAATAAATTTGTACAACTGAAATCGCAAACAAAATTTGTGAATGAGAGCATACTCATCTGAAAGTTCGTAACAAAAGCTTTGAAATGATATATAACATGGCAGTGCTTGGTAAGAAAACCGAAAAAGTGTTTGTTTTTACCTCATTTTCTCTGTTTTGTGCCTCATCGGTTTCAGTTTTCCTATCCCCAACGAATAGAAATGTCAAACCTACCATTGATGAATAGAAATATGCAAGTCCATTTCCAATGTCTCATCTTGTGAGCAACCATTGGATTTTCTCTCTGGAAATGTTTCATTCTGCAGCAGTATGTAGTTGCATACTTGTCCATTGATGAGAGTATTCAACTGTATGCTCTCATTCAACAACTGTACGCTTTCATTCTATAGCAATATGCTGTCACACACTCGTGCATTCTACAGCTGTATGCTCTTATTCTACTACTGTATACAGTCATACACTTGCCCATTGATTTAAAAGGGTTACCACTGCAGACTCTCATTCTACAACTGTACATTTTCATTCTAAAGCAGTGTGAAGTCACATACTTGGTCATTCTACAGCTGCACGCAGTCCAAAAGGAATATGCAACAGCAGAAGGAATGCATGCTTTACTTGACCCCAATGACAAGCAGCTTCAAAGCCGCACAGAAGCAGTTGAACAACTGTTCACCACTGAAAAAGCCAAGAGAAGGTAGGTGGAAGCTCTCCAACATTGCCTATCAGCTCACAAATGGGCATGCAACTCAGCTTGAAATCTGTTCGGAAGCCACTATTCGAGGGAGTGAATGGAACACATCTCTATTCTTTCTGGACCTGCTGTACAGAACTTGAAGGCACAAAACACCAGTCAAGCTTACATGGAGAAAGAAGAGCCTGAAGTTGCCTCAAAAGGATTGAAAGCCCAAGGCAGGGACACATGCTTGATTCATTTTATGTGGAGTTTGTTTGGTACTGCCCATTTTATTCTTTCCATAAATTAAATGGAAATCTTTGTAATAGCTACCAACATGGACCTCTTTACTTTCACTTCCATGGAAGTAGATGCAAATTCTCGTTTAATTTTTTTAACGAGGTAAATTGACATGGACAATTATCAATATGAACTCAGTAGTGGAGTATTTAGGGAAGGTTATCATAGTCATTTGCTTTTTGGTTGTAGGTGATGTATTGTTTAGTCACCACTATTTTCTCCTTTTAGTCACATACTTCTACAGCAGAAATGCCAACGCCCTTGTGCCTAGTCCAGACCGGGGCTTGAGCAAATGCAATTATTTTTATCTTCTCCTTACTGGTTTGTCAAAAACCAAGTTAGTAAATGAAATGTTTTCAATGATATGTATATGAACAAGATGTACGCAATCTTCATGCGGGACAGAGGGCCCGAGCCCTTGAGAAGTATAGTGTCCTTAAGACAATTATTGTGGATCTTGTGAACCACAATACGCCTTGCAAAGTTGGAGAAATATGGACTTGGATCCATAGGACCACAAAATGGCTTCGGAAGAACGTTCCTAGGGCTGCCAATAGACAGCTGGTTCGTGAAGAAGCTTGGGAAGCATGGGAGAACAAGTTCAGACTCCAGAGTGGGAGGGATTTTCCTTAGTGGTTGAGCTGCTAGGAATGGGCTCTTGGACCCGGCCTTAGGTTCTGTGTGCCCGTTGTGTGGGGATGTTGGAGGGGACTCTCTCCTACATCTTCTGGTTAAGTGCCCGCATATCAAGCTGCGAGAAACTAGATCGTAGGTCGGTTTTCAAGACGTACTGCAAGAGCTTTGTTGCCTTGCCCCTGCTGATGCCGGTGAGAAGGATTTGCTCTCGATGCTTCTTGGTGGGGAGTGTGGTGGTCATCGTCTATCATATTGGTTAGGCGATCGTTCACATTAGAGGGGAACTACAAGCTTCGTGCTCGTGGCGAACTTCCTGGTTGTGGCCCTACCTCTCTATCAGAAGGCCTTGCAGGGTTGGACGAGGGGGAGGGAAATGACGCAGTCCACCCCTTTGGGGGATCGGGGATGCCTAACCACTATTGAGCCGATGCACAGTTGTGTAGGGCAAAGCCTTCTTGCTAGGCGCGCTGTTGGAAGAGTTTCTCTTTCACTTGGTCCCAGTTCTCCGGAACATGGGAGTTTGTCGCTAGGCGTCTTTATGGCTGGGTGGAAGGACAAATGGTTTTCAACGGGAGCATTCTCCGGAGACTCTAAACCTTTTAGGCGGGGTTGGTATCGCTAGTTGTAAACACCAGATGGTTTGTGCTGCTCGGTATCTTTCGCGTAGAGGAGTGACATAGACTAAGTCCCACTGTTGGGTGTGCTATCAAACTTGTAGAATCTGGAGTCGAGGGGCGATTCTCGAAGACTGCGCTTGCCCCTGACCGACCTGAGCAAGAAACTCTTCCAGTTCAGGAAAACTAGGAAAACTCTTCATTGCAGGTTTGACTCATATGTTTTCGCATTGAATGAATTCATGACAATTCATACAAAGAAACAGAAAGGGATAGGTGTGATGTCTGGCCTAAATGGTCATGACGTCAATCACCCTCGTAATTCAAGACCAAATTATCTTGTATCTCAAGTATCATATCACAGGCATTTTTTTATTCACGTTTTTGTCGTATTATGTAATTACAATGATGACCAAAATGTGTCTACACTATCTTATTGAAGTTTTCAGTCACACGCTAAACTGTTGTGCCCACGTTTTTCTCTTATCGTATTTTCTTAAAGAAAATACAATGCAGGATGGAATAATCTTACGCTGCTATTGGGATTTTATGCCAGTTTCTTTCTTTCAAAACCTTAGTCCTTGTAACAAGAAACAAAATCTGTTGTGTATATTAATGGGCCAAAACATTGACACCAGGGATTCGACATTTCAGGATCATTGCTTTCATTTTTTATATAAAATACAAAATATGAAATATAAAATTAAAATAATTAAAATAAAAGCATTAAAACTCAGTATTAACAGTTAAATTTTAAAAATTTAAGATATTAATAATTAAAATATAGCTAAATTTGTCCATCAGGTGGTGGTGTAATGGTAGAAAGGGATGCATGCAATATGGGCAACCCAAGTTCAAATCTTATCCTGTTTTGAATTGGTCACCATCATCCAATGGACTCCTCCGGTTCGGGGCCACCACGATAATGCGGCTTTTAAGTCATGGGCACGAATAATGGTGCTTAAAAACCTATAATGGTTCCATGCTTGCCCTGGGCGCGGCGATGTCTCTATTACCTTCAGCAAAACAAATAAAATATAGCTGAATTTGTAACTTTTAAAAAATAAAACAAAAATTATATATAAAATTATATGTATGTAAAGTCCATTTCTCAAGCACAACCTCTTCCAGTCCTGTTTCTTGTCACGTTTTTGTTTCCATTGAATTTCTTTGTTTCTTGCAACATAGACCTCAGTTCTGAAAAAAAGACAGGTAAACAGTGCCTCTAAAATGAGATATTGCAGTTTGGCTGCTAATCTTAAAAAATGAATGCAGTTTGTTTTTTCTTTGTAAAAAAAAATACAAGTGAATTTAATGCATAAAAGCTTGTGAGATATTGGGAGCAGAACAAAATCAAATGCCAGACAATATGAAAAGCTTATATGGAGAGGAAGAGTCGAGACAATATGGCCAAATTAATTTCTGCTCTTGGCATACCTGATACAAAGTTGCATGATCTTGACATAGCGAAAACATCTAAAGAAATATAGGATGGAAAAAGTTCGTTGCTTGGTTCAAAAGCCCATAATTCCAAGTTATATTTGAAGAAATAATGTTTTGAATTAAAAATGGGCATAAATGATGATATATCGAGTCATATAAGTACACTAAGGCCATTGATGAGATGGTTAGCAGAGTTACATCCTGTACCTGAGTTACAGTAATGCAGTATTCACAGTCACACTCAGTGAAGTGCTTTCTCAATTAATAGAAATAATGATTGCAACACTCATAGTAGAAGAAAAATTATTTGAGGGTGGAGGAAATTGAACGAAGTTCTCTCTTGGTTACAGCAGAAAAATGACTTGAGAGTGGAGGAAAGTGAATGAGGTTCTCTCTTAGTTAGAGGGATTTCAATGTCATGTCCCCAAATGGACATTTTGCAACCCCAGATGGATTTTTTGCAAATCCCAAATAAAATTGGAAGTAGTAGAAATTATACAAAAATAATTAAATGCAGATCTGAATTTCTATGGGAAAATGCAGCTTGCCTAGGGTATGCAAATCATTCCAAACTGAACTAAAATCATTCTTTTTATCATCAAAATAGATCAGCTACTTTTATAAAGACAAAGTCTCAAGAAAAGTACCAGATTTGATCCCAAATGAAGCTGAATTATTCCATTAAAATCTGCAGACTGCTCCTTCAAACACAGCTGAAAATACAATTTCCTTGGCCCAAAAATTATATAAACCAGCTAATCTTGGCTTCTGAAATTATGGCAAAGCTATTGGTGATGAGATCCGGGACAGCCGTGCCCTAGAATGTACCTAACTCCACCCACAGGGGTGTAGATAACCCTAGATATGGCCGCAAATGAAGTTAAAAAATCTGCAACAAGCTTCCACTTTCAAACCCTTGCTGCAAGAAACAAAAATGTGCAAATCTAATGTTGGAAAACACTGAAAAACACCAATAAATCCTTGATTTACAATGGAAACCCCTGAATGAAGAATCTTCTCAACTAGGAGACGGGTTTTCTTCCTTCTACTAGATCTCTTAGAGCCTTTTTCGTCCTCGAGAGAATATCTCTAAGGGTTTTCGTCCTCAAGAGAATATCTTTAAGGGTTTTCGTCCTTAGAAAATATTTTGTAAAAGCTCTAGGCTCAGACAAAAATCAGATTTATGTAAAATAGAAAAACCTGTCTTCTACAAGCAAGTAAACTTGCTTTTATAGATGTCATGGGCCAAATAGCCTCCCCAACTTCCAATCAGATTTCACCCCTTGCATTTAATGCTTTTTTCCACCTTTTCCATCCTTCAAAGGTGTCGCATTTAATCCTAGGGGAGAATAATAGTAGAAAGTGATATATCTTTTTTTCTTATTTTTATTTTATCACTTTATATTTGTCTTTTCTATTTTTAAATTGACTTTATCATTAATAAAATAATATAAAGTGCTTATAATATTATTTTATTTTGCACTTTTATAATTAATTTATTAATGATAAGTTTCCCTTTCTAACATCCTTAAGCCGTTGGGAAACAAAATTGGGCTAAAGGTCTTTGACCGAGAAGGGGATATTACATTCAATGAAAATATATATTTGGTAGCAAAACCAGTTGTGATTTCCAGTGTTTTAACTGTGGGAAACCAATCCATATAGCCTGTAATTATAAAATTAGAGCAGCTGATATACTTGAAGGAAAGGTTATACAAATACACTTAAGTGATCTTAATAATATGGCCATTGAAAATAATGATACAGAAGATGAATTCTTTTGGGAAAGATAATAGCAATAATGATTGAGGCCTTGACATAAAAAAAGGCAGGCCCGATACAGACCTTTGCTGACCCAGTCCATAAGTGAAGACTCCAGTCAGGGGGAGCAAAGTTAGGACTGTTTGGTTTGAATGACTGTCTTGTGGAATTCAGTGGCATTGACAAAGATCTACCTTCAAATCTAGGTTAATGGCAGCTTGGTGGAGTATATAGATGGTTTAAGTATGCGAATGATGCATATGTAAGAAGTCTTTCTTTTCTAATAAAACTCTCGTTTTATATATTTCTTTCATTCGGAACTTATCCATATGTGCATCAAATTCAAACATAAAAAATACAAATATATTATATACAATAATCATGGATAGTCACATTATCTTAATCTGAATTCAACATATTTACTAATGAATGACGAAAGATTTAGCTTAACCCTCTGGTACACTTCTGCAACTTGGAAAAACATTGAATTGCATTGCTCATCTTGGTTAGCTTACCCTTTGGGTACACATTATCAATGTCTTGGAATGACACTGAAGTGCAGTGCTCATATTGGTTGAACTCTTTCAATATTTGTTTTGCATTCCCATTCATCTTGCCTTCTATCACGCATTTTCCGAGATATTCGAGTGTTTACAAATACAATACATCCAAATCCACGGGAAATAAAGGATTGAATTTGAAAAGAACTCTGAATAGAGTGATTCTTATGGCTGATTGCTTTGTATTATTGTATCCTTTATATGGAAGTTTGCTCACTCATGTAGTCTTCTCATTTTCCACATCGACTGCCAATATATTCTCCATTACTTGATCTATTTGCTTGCCTTAACCCAACTATGGGAGTTTGACTATTGCCCATATTCTTCTGTACAAGATTTTTTGACTATCACGCATTTTCCAAGATATTCGAGTGTTTACAAATACAATACATCCAAATCCACGGGAAATAAAGGATTGAATTTGAAAAGAACTCTGAATAGAGTGATTCTTATGGCTGATTGCTTTGTATTATTGTATCCTTTATATGGAAGTTTGCTCACTCATGTAGTCTTCTCATTTTCCACATGGACTGCCAATATATTCTCCATTACTTGATCTATTTGCTTGCCTTAACCCAACTATGGGAGTTTGACTATTGCCCATATTCTTCTGTACAAGATTTTTTGAAGCACATTCAAAAGTATTATTATCATCAGTAATATTCTTGGGCATTCCCTAGCTGAAAACATCTTGTTAGCAATGACCCTAGCTAATATTTTGACTTCTTCTTGCCAATTGAAGTAATTTGTGCAGTCCTTGTTATCATTTGTATTGTTATCGGCGTGTGAATAAAATAAATATTTTGTAGCTGACTTAGTTGCATCATGTTGTTAATTATTGTATTGCCAGCTTAGTTAGTTTTTAAATTGTTATTATAGGGTTGGGTTCTGATGGTTATATCTTAATCGACAACCTTTCGGTTTATAAATAGTAAATTGAATTTTAGGGTAAGTGCAGTGATATGACATGCCCACCCTATACTAAGCATTTCACTGTACACTTTTGGGTGCAATAAGCTATCACTCTCTTATATTCTGTTGTGTTACATTCATGGTATGTGATTCTATTTTTGCATGTAGTGTCGATTGGTATTGTAGCATTTTGTTGTAAACATGTTTGGGATCGTTGCCTTTGCGAAGTCGGGTCAGGCTGAAGTCAAATGGAAGCATAAGGAGGATCAAGTGCCAATTGATACCATGCATCCAAGAGAAGATGAACCAATTTGAGACTTCAAATATTTGTGGTACCTCTTGGTACGGGAACATGCCAAAGAAGAATCTGAGAGAAACCAAGTGCTCATAGATTCTATCAGGGGAAACTTGGCTGTAACTGAGGGAGTCAATTGGATGTTAGATAATCTACCCAGATTTCGTGTAAGGCGGTGCATCATCTTGCAAGATCTGTGTTGAATGTGGTTGTGAAGAACAATGAAAAACAATTTTACAGTGGTCTGAGTAGAGGTGTTGTTGGGAAGAAGAGGAAAGATTTGAAGACCGATGCCAAATGGGAAGGAATCAATGCCCTTTGAGCTTGGATGAAGGCAGTAGAGGGAAAAACGTGACAAGGGAATGAACCAATAAATTAGAAAGGTTTATTAGATTTGTGGAACAACAAGAAAGAAGACAAAGGTTGCGAGAGGCAAACCGATTTTGAATTCCATCAAGAAAAGTCCGAGGTAGAAGTTAAATTCGAAGCTGAAGTGAATGTCGAGGCTGAAGCACCAATAGAATTTGAAGCAGGTTCTATAGTATGAATCAAATCAGGGTTCAGCTGTAATTGGAGTATCTTATGCCATTCACAAACTAGGAGTGGGTAGAGGTTACAAGACAATTGCCTCTTTTGAAGGAAGTGTTGGTTTTGCTGATCAGGTTAGGTTGGAAGGTGCTGAAGAGGAATTTACAAAAGAAGAGATGACTGAGTCTCCTTGTTCGAATGGAAGAGTTTCTCTCAAGATAGAGCATGGCGACTTCCTTACGGGTGAAGGGAGCTTCTTACGCAAGAAACATTCCATGCATTGAAGATTTACTAATTGATGAAGCTGAACCAGAACACTAGGGCAGCTGGTTGGACAACTTGGAATGAGTGATAGAAGAGAGGTAGTTGACAACAAGCAAAGTAACATATGGATCGCCTAGGGAGTCCACTAAGTCCAAATTCAAAGAGACAAAAGTTGTCAAAGTTTATCGGTGATAGATTTGAAGACCCGGTGCATCATTGTAAAACATGTATCCATCATTTGGTTCGCTAATGGGTAGAAACATGAACATCATTGGTTGTTGTCATTTCTAGCCACACTTAAAGGGGTTGCTATAGATTGTTCTACTAAATCACTGGTAGATGAGAATACCTCTTGGGATAATCTACGTAAGCCATTTGAAAAATAATTCAAGCTCCTTAGATGTGACATTGAAATTGAGAAGATTTACAACACTTGACAAGGGAAACACAAAATTGTACAAGCCTATAATAGATGACTCAAAGAATTGTTGGGGAAACTTGAGGAGCTATGGCGAGGTCGATTGTGGGTTGAATGAACGACAATCAACGCACAATCGTATCAAAGCATGCAACTCATAATGACAACACAAGGTTGACACAAAACAACGTATTCATACATTACATTCATTTGCTTACTCTCTCGGCTCTTTGCTACTCATAGACATACCTTCTACATGCTTCTGGCCTTGTTCTTTATGCACTCCTCTGCACACTACACCCGTATGACTATGAGCTGCAAATGCTCAACTAAATACTCCACTCTATTGAAACATGTAATCTTATTGGAAGACTCTTCCAATGCAAACTCTCTTGCAGTAGTGAGAAACTTCTATCCCACGTCTGTGACCAATACTTTTCGAGGACCTTGTTGTGGGAAGCGCTTTACATGATCTTGTGCCTACCTAATATTGGTTGAGGCACTAAAAGAAACGGGTCATGTGAAGGAGTCCATATTGCCGGTTAACATTGAAAAGCCACATTGCAAGGATTGTTCGGGAGCAATCGATCAACTGCAATGAACTGTGGTGCATGGTGTTGGATTCTTGTCGTTTATGAAGTTTTGATATGTTTTGCGGATACAACCTAACATTTCAGACAAGTCGTTGATCCTCTCTTGATTCATGAACACATCCAAGAAGTGGTAGACGACGTTACTTCTTTTAGTACCCAAAATGAAGGAAATGTCTTCTAAAAGGAGCTGCTTGACACTGACAATTGGCTTGTTCTAAAATTCAATTACCTTGGGTGGAGTAGGGTTTATGTTAGCCCTTTGATAGTGCTGCATGACATAAATTGACCTTATTGGTGTGGTCTTTAGGTACTTGGGACCCTAATTAAGCCATTGGTGAAGACCATATAATGTTTGGTGTGTATAGTAATGGTGCCATGTTTGAATTGCTCGAAATTGTTGCTAGGAATACCACGAACCTCTGTGTTGTTCCAAAATATAGCAAACCATTAATCAAAACGACATTGCTCTCATGTCATGAGATTAGAGCTTTCTAACACCATGGCCTTGGTGGCTTGTGAAGCTAACTAGGGTTTTACAAGGACTTGCGAAGCTTAACTTAGTTATGTGAAGCTCTTCTAGTTTTGCACAACTCCAAAATGAATGACCAAGCTTGTTCAATGTTGAAGGGATTGCAAAGCTCGACATAAGTTGTGTAGGATATCTTAGAGATTTAGGGATGTTCTTGCATCAAGGAGTGAGCAAATGACATGGAAAAGTAGTAGTTCATCCAGAGACTTGTACCCTGATTGTCGAGGAAGATGAAGGTGGTCCACCATTATCATATGAGGATCAATGCAATTGAGCTCTGGATATCAAAAGCAAGAATAAAACATCCACATGCTTGGGAAGGAAAATCGAAGATGATGACTTAGATACTAATGACGACAATGAACTAGGGTCAATGCAAGCTCTTAGAAGGGATATGCTTTAAATGATGAAAAGATGAAGGAAGACAAAGAAATAAGGCAAGGATTTGTGGCATATTGACTACATGACATAATGTCACACCAAGGCTAATTGCTTGAAGAAATTGTTTTGTGAAATTTGTCAAGCCATAGGACACTCCATCAAGGGCTTTTTATCAATCTAAGGAGAAAAAGTGCACAAGTACTTTTCACACAACTGGAGCCATCAATACCATCCACTACGTCAGCAAATTTGAATCAAAGAAATAACCTACCTTGGAATGAAAATGGGGGAGGTAGTAGTCAGATTCAATATGATTCCCAAGGTCAACCAATTGAACGATGGCAAAATTTTAACGAGTAGGGTCATTTTGCAAGAGATTTCCCCAAAAACCAAAACAATATAGATGGGCCATGCCCAATAATCATAACCGTGCTAGTTGTTTGAAGCAAGAGGTTGAAGTGAATGTCAACATCATCGACTCAGTTGAGGACAAAGAAATGACAATCACTAGAGTTCAAGCGAAGAAAACTTTATATCCTAACCCCAGGACAAAGAAGGAAAGGCTTGTTGAAGCAAGAGCGGTAGTCAAGAAGGCCATGGTTGAGGAATGAAGGTTGTCCATGATTAGACAAGCACAATGACTAGTTGACTTGCGTTAGACAAGGCAATGACAAGACAAGCCTTGCAAACTATTGTGCCAGTAAAGGTGGTAGATTTATTTCAAAGCATTCCAAAATTTAAGAATGCAACAACCACTATTACACCCAACAATGGATATGACATGGAACAAGTGATGACATACCTAAGGATAGACAACGGGGAGAACAAGGGCCAAAAGATAGAACCTATAGTTGAGCCCTTGTCATCAGATGATTAAGTGATCAATCCTATGTTGTTGATGATGAATGTAGTCCAAAATTTGGCAGTGGTGCACATGGAGATGCTTTGTAGAAATCTAACAAATGTTATTGCGGATGGATACTCTAGTGTGAATGTTCTTCTAGAAGATACTTGCAAAGGCCGTGGAAACCAACAATTTGGGATTTGACCTTTCAATGGGTGGGAGCTAACCAATATGACATAAAGATGTTAGGTGCATTGATAGTGCAAAAATTTATTTATTGGAATGCAACCCTTTTTACTGAAAGCTGTCACTTAATTATGCGAGAAGGCATATGATGCATTTTTGGGTCATGGCTGGTTTATAGCAGCCAAATCTGATCACAATTAGTAGAAAATTCTATTCCATTGAAAATAAAGGCTGGAGATATGCGACAAATCTCAAGAGTCAGACACCAAGCAAGGAACCAACCTTATTTGACTTGTACACCGAAGAAGAGTGCTCAAAAGGTGGAAATTGGAGTACTATGGAGTTGAATGGCAAAAGGATCTTGGTGTTGCAGTAGAGCTATAAAGATAAGACAAACTACCTCAATGGTTATGTTCCACTGACAAATGGAAGACTAAGGTGTTCTAGCATGATTACGATAGCAATGAAATTATGGAGATAGAAGAAGGCTTGTAGAGAGATGGCTGAAACTAAAAGACGGTGATGCTTAGTCCCCGTGGACTTTCGAGGCCACAATCAAATTATCTTCCTGAATTTTCAGAAAACAAAGTGGGGGATGCGAGGTTCAATGATAAGGTGCCCCACCAATTTGAAAGTGTAGACAACATGAAGTTCAAAGAGCTGACTATAGTGAACATGAATGTGCTGTTTGAGGATAAATTTAGCATAGAAAGTGAAGTATGACCTTCCAAAGCATGGACTATGTTTGAAGTATGGTTGGATGTCAATATGATCACCCCTGATGAACGAAGAGTCATGGCACCATGGGCAACTGAGGTCATGCCAAGATAGAGGAAGGTTGCCATGATCACCATTTGAGGTACATGGATTTAAAACCAAGTGCACTTGTGTTAAAGTGGATGAGGAAGCACTAACATGAAAAACACTCTTGGCGATTGAAGAAATGAAAAGAAACTGGAATGCACACGTTAATCATTGTGTGTCCGTCCTTTTATTATGTGAGATATGGTTACAAAATGGTTGAAGTGGTTACAACCGTTTATTGGTTAACATTTAACTAGTATTAACATAACACTAATTTATAAGCCTTATATTCTAATATGAATTTTAAAGCCAAACCCACTGGTTGTAAAATATAATGGCTGAATAGAAATACAAATAGTCAAATACAAAGTACTTTGGCTGGGACTGTTCAAGATAAAATAAATTTTGGAGAATGGAGTGGTAAAAATCGGGATGACATGACTTGCCAAGTAATGGTAAACGGCTACAAATTAAATTTGTATCAACTTCAAACAGAAATCTTAAATATGATTGACTTAGAAATTTATGATGTTGAAGAAATCATATTCAAGTCATTCATTGATTATAAAGAGGCTTGCAAGCAAAGAAGAAAAAGTACCACACACAAAAGAGAAAGAGCCCTATGCTGAAGCAGCGAAGGAAGAGAAACATGTTGTATCAATAGATACTATCAAGGTCTGTTCAATTGTTGTGTGGAAGTACAACAAAATTCAATAGTCTTCTGGCAAGTATGCACCCCTTTTGGTCCAAGTCCATGATCCTTACTTTCCATCACCGTACAGGTCAGTTGTCCAATCAAACTACTAGCTCTCTTCTAAAACGCATGAACCCCTGAAAGTCCTTGCTGCATAAGTCCAGACTGTACCTTGTATGCCTTTGTGTTGTTGTACATTGCGTCTTTGTTGTCATACTTTTCTCCTCTCCTTGCTGTGCATGCTGTGTTGGAAGGGGCTGCGACCCCTCTAATGGGGTAAATAATGTAGTCCGTCTTGTTATCAGTAAGTATTTTTTATCAGTGCATGGATAATTTTTTTTAATTTGTAGCCGAACTAGCTGTGTTGCATTGTTAGTTATTGTATTGTTGGCTTAGGTTGCATGTTAATCGCTTTTTGGTTATGTATAGTTGGGTTTGACGGTTGTATCTTAACCAACAACCGTTTGGTTTCATAAATATTAAATCAAATGTTAGGATAAGGGCGCGGATGTGACAAGTCCTCCCTCTATCAAGCGTTGTACTATATTGTTCTCTTATATTCTGCTTTGTTACATTCATGGTATATGATTCTATCTCTGCAGGGAGTAGGAATTGGCAGTGTACCATTCTTTTGTAAACAACTTTTCCACCTTAACTGCAACATTGCTCTCTACTTTTGGTTACCTGAAAAGTGTGGTAGGTCTCAATGCAATGAGAAGTCTCTTTTGAATTCCTCTAGTACACAAATCTATTTGCTGCTTGACCAGCCTTTAACGACTTGATGTTTTAGTCCATTTAAATATCTTGAATTTTGAAAATAAATTTATTGAAACCTTTCATAAAAGCAAGCCTATCCATGAAAATTTTCACCTCAAAGATGCTGATTGGTTCCTTCCATTTACTTAGCCCCTGTATTCTCTTGAATTTCACTACAATTCTTTTATTATAGAATATGGTGGAAGCACTCCAGCTCTTTTATGAAGAAATCAAAAGTGAAAATGTTGTGATAGAATTTTCCCATTTCCTCGTCCCCAGAAAAAGGGGTGAAAGAAGCCAATGTAAAAGCTCAAATAAATTTGCAATTATTCTGTCTTGGTCAAGGTCGGCATATGTAACAGCAGGCGTGATCTGTCGGGATATCAGATGTATGATGATGCTCAATTTGTTTTTTCTTTAGTAATCTCTATTGATTTTTTTGGTACACAGACACATATATAATTAGTTTAATTTTCCTTGTGGTATTACAATATTTCAAATACATTTTCAATATGTATGTACATAAGAATTCTGACCCTAGGAAATGGCACTAAGTCTTATCTAACACAGATCCAAGTAGGCTTGCCACACAAGTGAGGCGTGAGATCCTAAAACTTGGTCATGCATGCAGAAAGTCGTAAGCATAAGGTATTGCATAGGCTTGGCACAAACCTGAAGGTACGACTGCACGTGGATTGGATTGTGCCTATAATGGAATTGCAGCTATGTTGGTGCCGTGGGTATGTTGGTGGAGATAGATTCCAGGGTTGAAGGAGTGCAATTAAAGATGGGACTTAACCAAGTGCATGGTTGCTGATGATGCGGTGGAAGAAGAGCTTGGAAGCGAATGGGAAAAGCTTCTGGATACCTGAAGTGGGTGCCAACTTAACACCAAACATACGTGGACTGGATTGCACCTGTAACAGAATTGTGCATATGTCGGTGCTACGTGTATGTTGGTGGAGATAGATTCTGGGGTCAAAGGAGTGCAATCAAAGTTGTGACTTAACCAAGTGCAAGGTTGTGGATGATGCAGTATTGAGGCGGTGGAAGAAGAGCTTGGAAGCGAATGGGAGAAGCTTTTGGATGCCTGGAATGCTTGCCAACTCAGCGCCAACCAGACATCCTTAAGGGTATCCAGAAGGTACCTGGGGATATTCCTTTTTCAATTGGTAAGGTTAAGAGATTCAGGGGATCATATAAAAGCCCCCCATAAGCTTGCATTGAAGAAAAGGTGAGTAGAAGATGAGTGATTATATGAGTAAAAGTTGGGACTTAATGTGTGCATGTTTGAAGACTAGAGTTCCTTGAGCAATTGTAAGGATTGTTGAGCATCGAATGCTATGCTAAGCATTGTGTGCTGTTGTAAACTTTAATTGCATAGCGCAAGGCACATGGCCATGTATTCTTGTACACACACAGTTTTGAGCAAGACATATGAGAAGTGTGGTTTTGTGTGCTTGTTAACTGCTGGATCCTTTGTGCATACTTCTTAGCATTTAATTATGTACAGGTAGGTTAATAAACTCTATAAAGTGTGTGGTTTATATTGATGATGTTATTTTAGTGATCATTGTACATACTACACAACATTGAACAAGAGATATGAGAAGTGTGGTTTTGTGTGCTTGTTAACTGCTAGACCCTTTGTGCATAATTCTTAATGTTGAGTTACGTACAGATAGGTTAATGAATTCTATAAAGTGTGTGGTTTATATTGATGTGTTATTTTAGTGATCAGGTTAGGGTTTGTACTTTGTAGGTTATCTTGTCAAATTTTCCTACGTCAGGGTTTGATTGATCCTAATGCAATTCACATTCTCTGTTATTGTTTTAACTTCTCATGACAAGTATCATGGTGATTTCTTGCTTGCGCCTCAGGTGAGACCTCTGCGCACTTATGTGTAGTTGAAAATGCCGGCGTAAGTGGTGATTTTGCATGGTGTATTATCTTAGAACATTTTCTGCCCTACAAGAACGTATCCCTATTTTAAATAGAATAAATTATATTGACTCTTGAGAACAAGGCTTTTGGGTAAAACCGCACGAAAGCCTTTTTTGATTAAAAAGTCTCATTGTTCTCATTTAATGGACTGTGAAAGCTTCAGATCTTTAATTAAGCCTTCATATTTTCACAAAATTTGAAAATTTCCTTAGGATGTTTTTGTCTATTGAGTAACTTTGATTCGCAAGTTGAGGTGTCACGAGACTTTTTTACATGATGAAACTCTGGTGGTGGTTTGTATGTTCTGTTATTGGGCAAGGCTGAAAGCTATACGTGGCAAAGATAGTATCATGGACTTCATTGATCTCTTAGTTTTAGGGCAGGGAAGTTCCTCGAAGGAGATAAAAGCAAACAATGAGCCTTCTAATAATGTGTGCCTGATCCATCTTTACTTTAATTACAGTACGTCGCTTCTATTGAGCAGTCTTGTCAGTTTTGTATTACATGTAGCTGCTATGTATTTGAATTTATTTATAATTTCTACTTAAGTGGACTATGGTTTCATGATGCTATGCCAAGCATATTTGTGCGGCACATTTTTGTTTTGGCCTTAAAGTTTTCCAACTTTCAAAATGTTTTAATATAAGAGTGTGTTTCATAGTAATAAGTGCTCATGAAATTCTGGTGTACATTGTTCTTGGAAGGGAGTTTTGTCCTCATCAATCATCGAGAGATCAGCTGAGAAATGGTGCAATGTTTGATTTCAGGTGTAATGATGTAGCAGGAATTGATGTCAACATGGGTTGTCCCAAGTCCTTCTCAATAAGTGGAGGCATGGGTGCGGCACTATTGTCTAAGCCAGAGCTAATTCACGATGTACTTTGTTTATGTCAAATTCATGTTCTGTAAATATGCCAAGAAAGCTGTTGTGTTTTTACTAAATGGAAAGAAATGCTGACATGGCTTTGGAATTTATTTTGATTTAGATCTTGACAACATTAAAGAGGAATTTGGAGATACCTGTAACATGTAAGATACGCCTGCTTAAATCGCCTCATGATACAGTTGAATTGGCACAGAGAATTGAAAAAACAGGTGTTTCTGCTATTGCTGTTCATGGGAGGTAAATTTCTTAATTTTTTGTTTGAGTTAATAGATCTATTTAATTTGCCCCACCTGATCAGTGCTAGTTGAGGATATGGTTGTCTTTATAGAACACATTCAGCATTGAATAGGTCTTAGTCGATTAAGAAAATGTTATACATATTACTTTTCCGCACAGCTAGTTTTTAATGGCAGATGTTCAATATGGTATGGTCTTCAGATTTATTCCTGGTTTAATTAGAAAACGTTTTGGTCTTGAATTTGACATCCATTTTACTTTATGGACGCATGTCAAAAAAGCAATTCAAGGAGGAACTTATCATGTAGATGCAGATACTCGAGTGATTTAGGCTACAGTGAATGAACATTTCAGTAGACCTCTACGGGGCGAGGAAATGGATGTGATCATCACCAAATAAATTATGAACTCACTGCAACACCTATTTCTATTTTTTGTTCTCATCTCTCAATGAATTGGAAAAAATTAATTCATTTCTCCAATCACTACCTTATTCATGGATGGGTCACAAGCATTTCCTTATGGAGAGATTAATGGATTCAGAAGTCTTTAATAATTCTGTAGAGAGATTAATGGGATTAACAGGATTAGAGAAGACATAAATTAGACGAGCTCAATTAATCGTAGTTGGTCTCCAACATTATCTCTAGAAGAAAAAGTATAGTACTTAGTGCTAGCAAAGCAATCACCCATTGTCTATGGTGACATATGAGGTTTGTGCAACACATTATCTCATAATTCAAGAATTATAAAAACAAAATAAAGATAATAATTGATGCAGACAGTTAGGGTGCTCAATGAAGAGCCGCCTTAGACCACACAATCTTTAGAACCACACGTGAAAAAAATATAAACAATGCATGCAGTTACACAAATTTAAACTCAACAACAGAACACACCCATCAACAACCTTTATTCATATACTTAAGAGGAATCACACACATACCATATGAGGTTTGTGCAACACATTATCCCATAATTCAAGAATTATAAAAAACAAAATAAAGATAATAATTGATGCAGACACAGTTAGGGTGCTCAATGAAGAGCCGCCTTAAACCACACAATCTTTAGAACCACACGCGAAAAATATAAACAATGCATGCAGTTACACAATTTTAAACTCAACAACAGAACAGACGCATGCACGCACGTTCATTACTCTGCTCTGAGCCTTAAGCACTCTCAAAGGCAATTGGGCTTTGTTTATATAGCCAACAAATGCCAGAAACTGAAATCCTAAAACTAATATGAATTTATGGTACAATAGTCGTGTCAAGTTAGATCACTATAATCATACTTCTTGCACCTTCATTACTCTGCTTTGAGCCTTAAGCACTCTCTAAGGCAATTGGGCTTTGTTTATATAGCCAACAAATGCCAGAAACTTAAATCCTAAAACTAATATGAATTTATGGTACAAAGGACCCTTCATAGACTCTATCAGCCTTTCCGGGCTTTGTGGAGTCAATTGATCGTTTTTCAGTGTTTTGCAGGTTTCAAACAACTTTGTACCCTATTTCATGGCTTCAAATTCAAACTTGTAGTATTTGTGCGGCTCCCCTTAGGCCTGCGCAGCTCCTTTAAGTGTTTTGTGGCATCCGCCAATCCGCCAATGCTTATAGGATAGACCTCCAATAGTTTGCGTGGCTTGCGCAAAGATTCCACATACTTGCGTGGAATGTGCAATACACTGAACATTGTGCAATAGGATCGCGCACAACATAGACATTGCTTAATAGGCTTGCACACAACTCTGACAACATAAAATGCAATACTAGTACTCTGCAGCCCACCAACAACAAAACACAACTTCACAACGTGGCCTACCAAAAACACAAAATGTAGACTAGAATGCAAACAATAGATTCAAACTATTTTTGATTGATCTAGGATTGCGTGTGAACCTGGATGCTCTTGCATCATACACCTTGGGTGATTTGAAAACTTGAGCCCATGCTCAAGGAATCAAAATGCCATGCCTTGTGGCATTGACGACACTTAGCCAAGTTGCATCTTCAATATTCTTCCCTATCTACTTGACCAAATACTCCTTATAGTCCTTACTACGCATTTACTTGATCTTGGTGTCAATTACTTTTTCGATACAAATTTGCTACATTGAATATGTTTGAAATATCAATATCTTTTGACAACTCAATCTCATAAGCGTTCTGTGCAAACTTCCTCAAGACCTTGTGGCATTGACGACACTCAACCAAGTTCCATCTTCAATATTCTTCCTTTTCCACTTGACCAAATACTCCTTATAGTCCTTACTACGCATTTACTTGATCTTGGTGTCAATTACTGTTTCGATACAAATTTGCCACATTGAATATGTTCGAGATATCAATACCTTCTTACAACTCAAGCTCATAAGTGTTCTGTGCAAACTTCCTCAAGACCTTGCATGGTTGAATATTCTTCCATTTGAGCTTATTGTATGCCCCCTAAGGAAACCTTTCCTTTCGCAAATGGGCTAAGACCTTATCTCCTACTTGATATTCCACTTCACTTTTCTTCTCATTTGTGTGTTGCTTTGTGCAGTCATCTTTTCCAACTGATTGTGCACTTCTTCCATTTACTCCGCAACATTTTCTACTTCTACACTCCTTCCTTTCATGCGCAGTAACTCTCTTAACTACCTCACCCCTCATGGGTTCATCCCATTCACAATCTGAAGTGGAATATTTCCCATTCTCTGATTAACTGAATTATTATACGCAAACTCTACTTGCGCAAGTGCTAAGTCCTGTGTTCTTGGCTTGTCTTCAACTAAACACCCCAACAAGTCCCTAAGACTTTTGTTGACATCCTCTATCTATCCATCAGTTTGTGGGTGATACATTGAAATGAATTGCAACTTTGTACACGTCTTCCACATTGTCTACCAAAAATGGCCAACAAACTTAGTGTCCCCATCAGACACAATACTGCATGGTAAACCATGTAGTCTTACAATCTCGTTAAAGAAAAGATTTGTGATGTGAGTCACATCACTTGTCTTCCTGCAAGCAATGAAAATGTACCTTTGTAGAGAATTTATCCACCACAACATAGATGGAATCAACTCCTCTCTACATCCCGGGTAAACCCAAAACAAAATCCATACTGATGTTCTCCCACGACTTCTTCAGAATGGGAAAAGGCCGATACAACCCTACATTCTTAGATGTCCCCTTAGCCAAGGGCATATTTTGCATTCTTGCACAAACTTGCACACATCTACAGACATCCACGACCAAAAGTAAACCTTCGCTAGCTGCACTAACATCTTATTCAAATCGAAGTGCCTGCTAATTCACCATTGTGCTTCTCTCACCAGATTCTCTCTCATTGATCCTCTGAGAATGCATAATTGGTTGCCCTTAAACAATAGGCATTCCCGCACAAAGAAATCTAACCATGGTGTTCTGTCTATACTCGCAAGTGTTGCACATGCTCTCCTTGCTTCACCAAAGTCTTCATCTCGCACATAAAACTCTTTCATGGATTCAAAACCAACTACTTCCACTCTCATTTTAGTCACCGATATATTAGATCTACTCAACACATCAACAACTCTATTAGATTCTCCACTTCTATTCTTCAACACAAAAGTGTAGCCTTGTAGGTACTCAACCCATTTCATATGCCTCTGGTTCAACGTCCCTTGGCTATTAATAAATTGCAATGCTTGATGATAAAAAATGTCACAAATTCCTTTGGCAATAGTATTGCTTCCACTTCTTGAGCTCTTGCACAATTGCAGAGTACTCCTGATTGTACACTCTATACTTCCTCTTAGCATCATTCAACTGTTTGTTAAAATGAGTTACCGGTTTCCTTTCTTGATTTAACACTACACCAATGGCTAAACCACTAGCATCACAATCCACTTGGAACACTTTCGCAAAAACAAACAATGCCAATATTGGCTATCCAGTCACCTTCCTCTCCAGTTCTTGAAAACTATTCTTTGCACACTGGCTCCAGCCATTTCCTTCCATCTCCTCCCATGGCATTTGTGATAGGCGCACCCACTCCTTTGAAGTCCTTGATGAACTTGCAATAAAAGCTAGCCAACCCATGAAATCTTTGTGCTTCAAAAGCACTGCACGACAATGGTCAACCCGCAATGGCGTAAACCTTCTTTGGATCCATCTTCAGACCCTCACTGGAAATCACAAATCCTAGATACACCAAGTCTTCCTGCATGAAATTCCACTTCTTCAAATTAATCAATTTCTCTTGCACCTCTTGTCTTATATGCAACTAATGCTTTTCACGCATCTTGCAAAATATCACGATATCATCCAGGTACACGATCAAAATTTACCCAAAAATAGTTTCAAGATTTTGTTCATCAACCTCATAAAGGTACTTTGTTTATTTCTCAAACCGAATGACATAATTATCTACTCATATAGTCTTTGCGCCTCGAATCTAGTTTTCCACTCATCCCTAATGCAAATTTGATGTTATCTGCTCATCAAATTAATCTTGCTAAAGTACTTTGCGCCACTCAAACAATCCATGATGGTATACATGCACGACAACGAGAATCTATACTTGATGGTGATCTCGTTTATGGCTTGCGAATTTGTACACATCCGCCATTCATTGCTCTTCTTCGGCGCTAAGATTGTTGGTACTACACGTAGGTTCAAACTCTCTTTGACCAAGCCTCTCCCCAACAACTCCTCAACTTATCTTTGTATCATCCTCTAAGTTGCCCTAATCGGCTAGCTCGAACTCGTAATCAAATCCATGTGGTGACTTATGTCCCTCATAGGCGGTAGCCTTCTGGACACTTTGCAGAAACGATGTCCGCAAACTCTACCCACATCCCTTTCACTTCCCATGGCATTGATTCATCTTTCTCTGCTGTTGTGCCTGTGTGTAATGTCCCTTTTTCCCACTTGAGAGCTGATATTTGGTCTTCTTGCCATTCCTTCTCCATGACAAAGAAGTGAAGAAGATGGAGGAGAACTCTGAGCTTCTGTATGATATGTTTTCTACTAATTTTAAATATTCTTGTAGTGTTTTGTGTCTTATGCCAGGTCGGTTGAGTTTTAATGAATTAAAGGAAGTTAATGAAAGAAAATAACCTCTTGGCACCTATAGAGTGATATCAAAGGGAAGCTAAGGCATCATTTTAGCTCTAGACTTGGCACATTTTATCTTACTTGGGCATTGTGAGCTAGTAGCTCCTTGTTCTTGCACTTGAGGACGAAAAACCTCATGTGTGTTTGCCTAGAAGGACGAAAACACTTCTAGATGTTGAGTGAAGGATGAAAACCCTTCATTTTGACTTGGGAATTGGTGTATAAGGCTAATTTAAGGAGAGATCTATCATTTTCAGATTGATATTGACTTCTTTCTAGTGGAGCGACCTGCCTTGAGTAGGGTTTAGGTGGTTTGGTGAATTTATATATACATTTTTAGTTGATAATGTGAATTATTGTAATTTCTAAGGCCGGAATCTCAAGTTCCATGAATTTTGGTAGTTTTTAGACCCTAGATCTACATTTTTCTTGTGGCTGCAATTAACTGGACATTAATTAATTTCCAGCAGTGTGTTTCTTTGGTATTTTCAATGATTTTGGCTCTTATGGATGTATAAAATATATATAAAAATTGTGGCAAGTGAATTTGAAGTATTTTATGGTGTTTCGGCATATTTTGTGAAGAGTACCGTTCGCTGATTTTGCATTTTCAGTCTGCTGCAATTAAAATCAGATCTAAATAATTTGGGTGTTTGGCTAAATTCCTTTTCTTTTGGTCTAAACCCTTGAAAGGGTCATTGCACTGTGTAATCTCTTTGCGCGGGCTTCATAATCAAAGCAAAACATGCACTGTTCATCTTCACCTCATTCAAGAATTGCTTACCTGACAACAAAATAACCTTAGTTCCTCGCTCTCCTCTTTCACCCCTATCCTTCATTGATTTAGAGTGTACTCCTTTCCATCTTTCACCGCTTTGCAGGTGTTTGTGTGGCCATCGTGTTGTGCCTTCTAGTCGAATTGCCTAGGCCTTCCAAGTAGCACATGGCATGCGTTGATTCATCCTCATACCTCCCAATCTGGAACTTTACGATAAATTGTTCAATTACTAATGACTGATGTCCCTTTTGCAACGAAGAGACCATGTCGAGATTAATGCTCGATCCTTTGCAACCCCTGAGCTACCAAATTATCGGTGTTGTCACCATCCACAATCAATTTATAGACTTTACCACTTGACTTGCATACTGTTTTGGACAAACTCTTCCTCCATTCTGGGAAACACACACTTAAACATCAATGCTTCACCCATCTCTGGGTCTTCTCCGCAACCTTGTGCATCAAAATCATTACCTTGCACAATGTGTGTATTCACATTATTCTTCTTTCCATCATTCTAGGCATGTGGGCACTCAAAGTTCTATGCCTTGTTTCTCTACACCTGTAACAATTATTGTTTGAATCTGCGACCTCTTGCACCATCAAAGATCCTCTTCCCTTGGTTGCATTTCCGTCTTCTCTACTTGTTCTTTCATCGTACAATGTCAAACTTGCCTCACCTTCAGGACGCACAAAATTTCCTCTACCAGCACCATGTCCATTTCCGCGGGCAGCGCTTTGTTGCTTGTGTGCCAATTTCTCTTCCGCCTTTAGTGCACACTGACAGGCCTACTTAACCGATATCACTTGGATCATTTCAAACTCATCCTGAATTGCAATGCACAATCTGTTCATATACTTAAGGATCTTCTCCACGTCATCCTCCACATGTCCCACTCGAATGGTGTGTCGGTAAACTCTTCACCGTATTCCTTCACATTGAGCTCCCTTTGTCGCAAATTCTTTAACTTCTTGAGAAAACCAAGCTGGTGATCTGTAGGAAAGAATTTTGCCTTCAAATTTGCAACCAACTTATCCCAAGTCTTTGCCTCTTTGCACTTTGTATGTTTGGATGTGCTCCCACCCTAGATATCCATGACCCTTTAATTTTTTGTGGGCGAATTTGAATTTCCTGGGATCCTCCATGTCTTCATACCCAAAATACTCTTTGAGCTTTGTTATCCAATCAATGAGCTCCGTTGGCTCCAAACGACCAGAATAATTCGGGGTATCCAATCTAGGCTTACTCCCCATTCTACCAATTGCATGTAATTGTCTATCTTTTGGACCTTCAACTTGCACTTCTTCCTCTTCCTCATTCTCATTCTCGGCTTGCGCTCTTTATTGCGCGGGTCTTCCTTCATCATCACTGCTATCTTCCTCAACACCTCCTTGGCATTGTGCAACTTCCATGGTCTCCAAACGTGCTTGCATAGTCCGCATCAATTTGGCCAAGTCCTCAATTGTGGCTCCCTGATTTCGGTGAGCTCCAACAACAGTCCTCCTATGTGCCATTGTATTTTCTCAAACGAATGTGACCTCCACACTCAACACCTTCTATCCAACAATTACTTGCTGGAAGATGTGTGCAACTATTTTCTCCCCACCCTTGCAAAAGTGGAAAACCATTGACGCTTGTTGTGTAATTCTCACACCTTCTACCCAACAATTACCCACTGGAAGATGCCCACAATGATTTTCTACACACACTCGCAAATGTGTTGTGCTACCACTCACAAGGATACAAAACCTTGCTCTAATACCAAATGACGCATGCACAGTCATGGAGCACAACCTTCAGAACCACGTACGAAAAACATACAAACAATGCCTGCGATAACATAGATTTATGCTCAACAGTAGAAAACACTCATCAACAAGCTTTATTCATATGCTTAGAGGAGTAACACGTGCATAAATAGATCACCATTGATACAGTTGTGTCAAGTTAGATCACTCGAACTACTTACACCTTTTTACTCTATTTTGAGCCTTAAGTTCACATCACTTATTGAGTTAAAAACTGACTCTCTCCAAGGCAATTGGGTTTGTTTATATAGCCAACCAATGCCACATACCTAACTCCTTAAACCAGCCTTCCCGATCTTTGCGGCTTCAATTGATCATCTTTCAATGTTTGGTGACTTTCAAACATCTTTGTAGTCTATCTCGGCTCTAATCAATACTTCACGGCTTTGCATTTTAACTTGTAGTATTGCACAACTCCCCTTAGGCTTGCGCAGCTCCTTTTAAGTGTTCTGTGGCATCTACCAATCCACCAATGATTGTAAGACGGACCTCCAACAATTTTTGCGGCATGTGTAAAGACTCCATAGACTTGCACGGACTGTGCAATCGACATAACATTGCATAATAGGATTGCGCACAACACAAACATTGTGCAATAGGCTCGCCCACATCTCTGACAACACAAAATGCAATACTAGTAGTCTGTGGCCCGCCAACAACACAACAACACAACTTCACAATGCGGCCTGCCAAAAACACAAATGTACAACAGAATGCAAATAACTGACTCAAACTATTTTTGATTGATTGAAAATTGCTTGTGAACCCTGATGTTCCTTCATCAATAATTTTAGAAAGTTTGACTTACAACTTGATAATGTTGTCAAGACTCACACCTTGCCCACCCCCCAATTCTGCCGGCCGACCCTGCCCCAACACACTCACACACAGTAGATGTATTTGCACAATATTGGTTCCATTCTGCCACAGCTTCTTGGCTTCTTGTGTGGCTTCTATCTCCTTGCAGACTTATGATATGTGTAGTTAGGGTGGACAGATTTATTGTTAAAGTGAATTCCTGTTTGTTTTTTATTTTTTGTTATAAATTTATAATGCTTTGTTGGACGAGAATGAGGCTGTAATTCCATGCTTTTGAATATGAATGCTGTTTTGTCTTTATTAAACATTCATTTTTTGTGTTGGGATGTAATGTTAAATGCACACATTTAATGTTTCATGCTGCAAAAATTGATTCGTGTTTATTGGATGCCATGAACTTTGTTAGGACTAAGCACTTACTATAGTTTACCCAATGTTGAATTTGAAATAGCTGTTAAGCTGACAAAATGGAGAAATGTTCAAAGGCATTTGGGAATCTTTACTTATCGTGTCTCATGGAAGTCCCTATTTTGATAGTAAAATATTTTACCAATCAATGTTTCACAGATTCAAAAGCTCTAAAAGCTAACTATTTGTGCTTTAACAATGAAATGTCCACAAAACCAATTTAAACAATTCCTTGAGATACTTGAGCTCTTTCTAAATCTGGGAATATATTTGTTGTTTATGTTTTACCTATCAATTGCTCTTTGCATGAAATGTTTTATTATTAGTATCCTCTCATTACTCTGAATTTTCTGAAACAACATTGATTGCATCCTCTTTTTTAGGCCTATCTAGGACTCTGAATTTACGTGGATCTGATCTTTTGTCGATTTCTCTTCTTGGAATGTGACATGAAGTTTTTGGGTCGATTGATGACACTGTTAAGTTGTTGCTTAGAATGCCATGTAATTAACCATTTATTGTTTATGGTTAAATATATTTCATTTATACTGTTTTTTTCCAACTACTTGTATGCATATCTTAAACAATTTGGTCGATTGAAACCATGGATTTGTGTCTTATGAAACCATGGTTCTGCTTTGATGCACCTAGATGTGGTAAGAAAAACTTGCCCATAGACCAACAACAATAGCATAAGGTTTATAGAAACTCTGAACATTGCTACAATAGAGTAATCATTGAGGACTCACACACTAGGTGGTCATTGCATCTCTCTACTGGAGCTTCAAGACAATTACTGAGACATGTATATCTCCCAAATTATTGGAAAATTACTTTTTTGTTCTGTGCATTATTTTTTGTTTCTTTATTAATATGACACTTGTACTCCGGTTCAAAGCATAAAAGCCTGAAATATAGTCAGGCTTTTATTATCCTATTGATCTCTAATTTTGAACTTTCCTCGCCATTGTTTATGTTTTTGTTTCTTTATTAATATGACATTTGTACTGCCATTCAAAGTGTTGAGCACAGTTATGTAAGTTAAAAGGTTTTTTGCATAAAAGTTAGAAATATATTCAAGCTTTTACTATTTTATTGATCTCTAATTTCAAACATTCCTTTTGTGCATTTTTTTTATATGCATGTTGTACTCCTTTGTGCACTTTCTACCTCTTTCACATTTTGTACTTCAATGTTAATCTGGAATTTGCTTACTTTTTTTCAGAGGAGACTTAAAAGATTAACATATTATTCTGCAACGAACACCAATTCTGTGCCGAACATAGGTTCTTTGAAAACATTAATGAGTGAACAGAGCTTCCCGATTCTTGGCAAAATAGTCACTGGCAACACGAATGAGCTGAGGATTGTTTTGTAAAATGTCACTTGGGAGTACCTGCGGGGATATTGTGGAAGCACACACAAAAGGAAAACCTTTGTGCACAAGGAAAACAAGAAAAACTTGTGTGCAGTGGAGAAAGCAGGAAATCATACATGCATAGGATTAAGAAAGAGAAAACAAGCATGCACAGTGAAAAGTAGACACGAGCTGCAATGTAGCCGATGGTAGGAATGAAGGAAAAAGACGAGCAGCTACAGTGTTTAAACTATGATTAGTTCTTCAATCTGAAACGAACAATCTGACTGGAGAAAACCATCTTTTGTTACTGCATAAGTCAGGTTTTCAAATCTGAAAATGTGTAATCGCATATGTCAGAGCCCTGACTGTAAAAATATCCGATAAAATGAAACAGAGGCTCCAGATGATCAGTTGTAAATTTAAGGCCAAGATCGGAGAGGAGACTAGTAAAGTTCAGGCCTGGGCTTAATGTGAGGGATTCAATGAAAATGTGGTTTTGGAGCTGTTTGTTGCAAGCCTGAAATGGAGCCAAAAATAGGCTATGATGGTGCTGACTGTGGGCCCCACTCAGATGGGAATATGGACCTGCTTAAGCGTACATGGATAAAATTCAGGCCCTTAGGCTTCAAGAGAGTGACACGATGAAATTGTGGTTGCAGATCTGTTGAGTGCTGGCCCGAACTCAGTACTGATACCAAATGATGTGTCCCTTTTAGATTGCATAACAAAAAGTTAAAACTAAGAAGTAAAATGCAAGAACAAAGACTTATTGTTTTACGTTCTTCATTAGCGTTGATTAAGTGGTAGCTTTGATACAAAAATCGCGATTTATCGGCCGATAATCACGATTTATCTTTTGCTAGAGGGAAAACGATTTATCTTTGGGAAAATCGCGATTTTTTCCCTCCCGATAAATTGGCGATTTCTGGTAAGAAATTTCAAGAAAAATCGTAGAAAATCGGTTTAAAAATTGTGGAAAATCATTGCTTAGGTATAAAACGTCAAAACTGAAAAAAAAAATGAGTTCATTTCAAAGCGTTTAGGGTTGAATTTCTCTTGCGCGAATTCATCCCGTGTTTTGCTAGGGTTTCAACCACAATTAGCTTTATTTTACTATTATACATTTGTTTTTATTTATTATCATTGTTCAACTTCATTGCTCATACGAATAGACATTAACTGCAGCCTGCAGGTGTCTAACATTTTGAGTTCGTGTATTTGAGCTTGCATTCATTTATTTTCCTTGCATTCGAATTTGTTTTATGCATGAACTCAAATAACTCAGAGTCTCAGCCTCTTGAATCACGATTTCTGGTATAGTTCGTGTAACATCGGTAAAGCTAAATGAAACATTGGTGATATAAGTAATATACCAATGTTTTACATTTAATTTAAGTGTATTTTATGAATTTAAATGTTTTTTAAAGTAGCGATAAAGTCACCGATTAATGCCAATAAATTGCCGAGAAATCACCGATTCCCGATTTCTGAGTCAATTTTTGGCCTGCCGATTAATTGCCAATAACGATTTTTTGAACTATGAGTGGTAGTACTATAATGAGGATGCGTGCTTGCTGGAAAAGGCCATGCACATGCAAAAAGGAAAAAGCCAATATCAAGGATTGAATTACCAAAAAAGTGATTCTAATCACCTTTTATAATAAGCTATCAGATTAGGCTTACAATATCCATGATTGTTTACAGTGGATTTGTAGCAGATATAAGCAAAAGACAAACAATTATTATGTTTGAATTTATCTCTGGACGATGGCACAAAAATTAGGTGAAAATATAAGAAGTTTCCGTTAGCGCAAAATCACAGCACCCTTGAATGGCCCGGGTGTGGAGTGGGGCATCCGGTGTGATTGCACAACATGGGACCATCTCTCAAGCTGTGGGACTTGCAAAACTTGAGATGGACCTCTGGAGAAAGCCGGTTCTTGCCTCCGAATCTAGCTGCCACAAGCTACTCCAGTGCAGGCAGAATCTATCCTATTCTAATCTAACCATTCCAAGGGGACACAGAGAGAGAGAGGGTAAAAGAGCCTACACTAAGCGGTGATACACCAGAAAAGGAAGTGGTCGAATCACAGACCCGACCGCCTGAAGTGGAGAGAGGTGAGCAGAGGAGAGGGTGGACAAGATGCACCACAGACCCGAGATAAATTTCACACAGAACACCACTTCAAAACCCATTAAACACAGCTCCCAGGACCTGCAACAAATATCAGAATATGCACAGTATACCCTACAACGCCGAGAGGCGAGGAGAGACAATAAAATAAGAAAAGGATGGACAAATGCATCACAAAACAAATTTTATTGCTTCAAAAATTCATATAGTACATCGTTAGTGGGCAAGAGGCAAGAGAATGCCATTACAGAGCCGTGAAAGGAGGTTTAGACTCCGCGTTCTACCCTAAGGAAGAAAGAGGGGGCAAAAGAGGGAAGATCAACAACCAACACTTTGAATATGCCCCTTCATTACAATATACAGGAAGAATAAGAGAGAGAAGAGGGAAGAATTAGAATCCTGCTTCAACCACCTAGAGATATGCATTGAATCCTACTTTGAAAGCTCAACCACTATCAATCAATGCCTTTCTCAAATCCGCCCAAATCTATCATGTCTGGTTCCCCGGCGGATCAAATCGAATCAGATCTGGTAGTTGGAGAAATCGGGCTTTGTATTAATGGCCTGGAAGACGTTTTCCCATTTTTCACTCACCAAAGTCGGCTAAGAATGATATTTTATGTTTCCATGGCATAGAGGGTGTCGAGATGTTTCCAAAAAGTCTTCTCCCGCCCAAATCTGAGTCTTCAGTCAAAAGATATGGTCATTTGAATATTTGGATTGCTGGCGCACAATAGCTTAAAGAGTTTGTCCATACAGGGTCCACGTGGCGGCCTCCGCGTGCTCCTTGGGCTTTTTTTTTTCCTGAGTCTCTTTGCTTGGCGGGGCCAAAAGTCTAACCTTGGACACGTGGCGGCCTGGTGCTTGTTTGGAAACCCGCCCCAAATTTTATCTATGAAATAGCGCCGTGTTGACACTTGGCTCCCTCCGCTGGCATGCCTCTGCCTTGACTATTCAACCCCTGAATCTGTTCCTTTTTGGACTCTGAGACACGTGGAAACCCTGCGCTCATTTGAAAACCGCCCAGGATTTTACCTTTGAAGGAGTGTCGTGTTGACACTTGGTGCCTTCTGCCTGCACTCTATACTTAGTCGTTTTGGGCCCCGCTCTCCTTTTTGACCTCTATTGACCATTTGTTACGTGGAGGGCTGGCGCAAGTTTGAGTCTCAGGCCTGGATCCCGCTTTTGAATGTGCGCCGTTAAGACACTTGGCACCCTCCGCAAAGTCGAAGACTTTTCAACAGCCGGTGCAACTTTTTGGGGCTCTGGACGCGTGGAAGCTTGGCGCTCGTTTGGGTCTGCCCCTTTGGATTTAATCTTTGGAGGTGCACCGTTTGGACACTTGGCTCCCTCCGCTGTCTCCTCCATACTTAGTCGTTTTTGGGTCCGTTCTGAACCATTTGCGAAGCCCGAAGACTTCGAATCTTCGCCGTTTCTTTTCCTTTGAGCCTCTGATTCTTTTGACACTGCTCGGCCTCCTACCCCGACCCTGCTATTCCATTTCCGAGCCCGCCTGTAATCTGTTTGCTGGATTTGAAGCATGGGTTCGCTCGACAGAGCCGTTTCTTGAATTTTTTCTTGCACGGGGTCGTTTGATCTTTTGTAGGCCTAGCCACTCCATTGTAGAGTTCCCCTGTTGCCTGATTGTAGGATTTGAACGTGAATTCTCTGGCTTCTTCTTGTGCGGGGTCGTGGCTAATCAATTTTGCTGGGGGGCAAAATATGGGTAACAGTTTCATGAAGCAAAAATGACAGAAAAGTTGTTTTGAGAAAGTACATGAAGAAATCTGCATCAATTTCCATTATATCTTGCTAATGCACAGTTATTAGGGAGAAAATCAGTAATGATATATGTTCAAGCCATTTCCTTGGCAACATATCAGAATCTGCATTCAGAACTAATCTAATGGTTGAGTTTTAAACAGACTCTTATGATACCAAAAACACTCTTGATTAGTGTTTTTTTAATACCCGATGTGGTTGTTTTATATTGTCGTAATCTCTCTTAGATCTTAGAGTTATTGGATTCACCTTTACTTGGTAAACTTACCTTTCAGACATTGGCATTTACAGGGGGATCCAAGGATTTGCTGATTCATAATTGGAAAGACTCATACAAATCCCACAACTTCATTTACTCCCATTCTTCTAGTGAAATGACGAGCCAATATATTCTTCCTTCTACCTATCCCATCCATTGGAGGTGTAGAGCAACTTGTGGATACTACAGTTCATTCGTAGATGGATATTGGTCGGTGAAATAATGCCCCTCTTCATGAGCTGCCACCAGGGTAATTCAGTCGTATGCTTTCACCACGTATGGCGAGTCAGCTACACTTTGGCATAGAGGGCCAGCTAGTTCCTCTGACTCACAGTCCAGCGTATGGGGATTGGTATGCATTAACAATTTTCTCTCTACTTCTAAAGGAGCTTTGACCACAAATGCTAGCAGAGGCTTTAGGTTGAGCAGCCTGCTTGTAGGATTGTCCATTATGCACTTTTATCCCATGTCATTTTTCTATGGACATCATCAGATCCTGTATCGGCCCATTTGGAGGTGATCATGATGAAGTTGTTTGTCCTTGTTTTGCTCTAAATTTTGATACCATTTAGAGCCATCTTTTATCTCCAGCTCCTGTGTCCAGAGGCTCACTTAGTGTGGCTTCATTAAGGGGCCTTACTTTTACAAGGTCATTTATTTCTATTTGTTTCATATGGCTTCATCTTTTCTGACTTCTCTAGGGGTCACCCATTTAGGGTTCACCCCTTTAGTTACGGTCTTTCATTGTTTTAGCATTGTTACTTTTTCAGCTCTTGGAGAGCTTTTTAAAGCTTTAGATTGCTCTTTAAACTTGGTTCGAGAATGCAAAAATTCGAATAATCAAATCCTTATGCAAGAAATCAATGAAATGAAGAGAGAGATTTCCAAATAGTATGAAGAAACAGAAAAATTAACAGAGCTTTATATGTTACTTTAAGTGAAGAATCTCAAGGAAGATGAATCATAAATACGGTGTGGGAAATGCCTACATAAGCAAAATTTTAGCAGTACGAGGAACCCTACAAGCATATTGGTAAGGATAACCACCTTTCAGAATTTTTTTAATTTATAGCAGGCAAACACTATGGAAGGAATAATCACCCTATTGAATAATGTTGTTTTATACATGTGCACACTTTTGTGGCATAAATGATCACTTATTTGAAAAATGTTGGTTAGAGGATACTAGTAAGTTTCAGCAAGCCTATCACTGATGATGAAAAGGGAAAGGAATCATAGAACAACACCAGCAAGAGGTAAAATCTTGTGGGAGAATATACATCTTGGCATCTATAATAGCTACGAAAAAAGAAACTCATCTTGATCTTCATAGGGTTCTGACAAACAGGCGGTTGAAGGTATATTGTTGTGGATCTCGAAAAATATAAGTTATTTTGGATCAAAAACCTTATATTCAGGAAGCTGAAATTTTTTAGATGAGTCAACATTATGTTAGGATGCACTTTTTCTTTGATAGCTAAAGCTTTTCTCTAAAATTTTGTAACAAACATTTAGTAAAGTAATCAATTTTTCGATTAAGAGTTTACCTTATGGTTGCTTGCCTGAGGATAAACTTTGTTACCTTTGTTGATTTTTTCTAGTAGGATATTATTATTCTTCAAGGACTCTTCATAGGCAGATTGGGTCTAGTAAAGTTCCAAATATTCTTATAGAAGTCAAAGTAGAGGCCATCTGTACTTTACTACGAACCATTAATGACAATGGATATGGGGCTTCCAAAATGAACTGTCACCTTTACTTACGGTACAGAATTGAACTATCCTCTATATTGGTACAATCCCTCTTTTATTTTTCGACTTTCATCATGAAGTATGTCAAGCTAACCCTAGCTATGCGATTCTTCACATAAGTATAAATTGTCTTGTTTATGAAAGCAGTCTGTCAAGAAGCTGTGTGTCTCCACATTTTCTAGTAAGTATCATTACTTCATGGAATGTTCACAGAATTTGGTCTTGTTGTAACTTAAAAAATGAGATATTACTCCCTTTTTTTCCTGTCATTTCATGATATAAAGAAGCATAAAACAATCCTATTCATAGTAAAAGATCCATGCTCTGTTGATTTTTTAATCGGTTATTTGCAACATTTGCTCACCATCAGATAAATACAGGGAGTGTACCAGTGTTATGTGGGGATGCACCCCCTAGATTTTGGTGATGTTGCAGACATTTCTGCTGCCCCCAAAATCTAGTCAATATTTTCCTGTCATGAAAACCCCTTCCCCCATCCCCCCGTCCCCGAGACTTAGGTAGCTGTGGAGCATACTATTAATATCTAAGCACCTTTTGGATTTTAGCTGGCAAGTCCGAGGGTTTCCATTCAACCAAAATTTTCCCAGGAATTGCATCCAGCCATACAGCCTCGTCTGTATGACCCACTTGATCACGACTGCTTTAGCACAGTGATCATGCCCATCGGGGCTTGAAACCCATGCTATGTTATTATTTATAATACTTAAATACATTCAATCTTACTTGGGATTTGTCTCTTTCACATGATAAATTTGACTGGACTTGTGGTGAAGCATATTTATTTCTTGTCTTCCTTCCATAATGACAAGGTTGAATTGATAGCTTTGATTAGAAAATGAATCTTTTATTTGCTTCAATTGTTGGGTTGTTTGTGTATGGGATTCAAAAAAAGGATCTGCGAGCCCTTGACTTGAAGGTTTTGAACAAATCATTGAAGTTCAATCGCTACTGTCGTGCAATTTACCAATTGTGCGATAAGCTGAAATCTTATTGAGAGTGGAGTTTTGTGTGATAATGATAAAATAATGTTTCCATTGAATCATAACTGTCTTGCCTGACACCCTGGATCTTCAAATTAATTATTGAATATCCGAGCTCTTAAAATGCGAGTTTTCTCTATCTTGTCTGCTGATGTGAATTTTCATGAATAGAATGTGGCCACAGAGAATTAAGTGTGTAAATATAGTTGATTTACGCTATTGAAGTCTAATTTACTAAAGATGTGTTTCTTTTACGTTTGTGCAACATTCAGGTCCTTGATTAGAAAAATGGATCTTTTATTTTTGTCAATTATTGGTGTAATGTCCCATTGGGGCTCAAATTTGAGGAATTTGGATTTTTCCCAAAACCCTAATGGAACATTGCTAGAACAACATGCATACACCTGATTTTTTATGGCAACAATCTAATTTTATGCAAAAATTAGGGCAGCCACCTGTTTTAAGTCCACAAAACCCTAAACAACCTAGGTAAAATTCAGATTTTAGTATTTCCCACACAAAATTTTTCAGAAATATATCAACAACTTCAAGCCCTTGATGCAAAAATGCAAGATAATTGCTTCAACGACAAAATACACACTGCTCGAATTAATTATTGTCCAAAATACAGCTTAAACTTCAAAAATCCATATCTTTAGAAATACTAGGAGATAAAATGCAAATGATAGCTCAAAATGACCACAAAAATGATAGCTATCAAACAAAATTACGTGCAGATTTTTACAACAACAAAAAGTGACTGAAAAATGATATCGAAATCTCCAAATGGGTTGCCCAAGTTGGAAATGAGTGTGGCAGCCCCAAAAAGCGTGCCGTTGTTGGAATTTCTGCCGTAGCATGGATGGAAGCCCTTGTTGTTCTGAAATTCTGAATCCGAAGCTCACTTGTGACTTATAGATGAAGCCACCAATGCAACAAATGAGGGTTTTCATCCTCAAGTGTTGTGACTATTGAGTGTTTTCGTGCTCAATAGAATCCAATGGGGGTTTTCGTTCTCAAAGGTTGAAAATAAGAGCTCAATGCTCCAATTTCCAAAAGAGAAGTATCAAATTCACTTGATGATCCTTATAATGAGCCCCAACATTTACCTTTGTAGCCTTTTTCTTTCTTTTCCTTGTAGAGCGCTCCATGTGGGACACTTTATTTCCTTTTTAACATTTAATTTTCCCACCTAAAGAGGGATGACCCCCCCTTTTTAACATTCTTTTTCTTTAGTAATTAAAAATACATTATATTTAAATAATAATATTAATAATTTTCCTATAAATAGAGAGTTATCTGGGCTCAACTTAAAAATATTATTAAGTATTTCTAATTTAGAAAAGGGGACATTACAGTCCTCGATCCCCAAATTTGCTTGCCTTCAAGCAAATGTAAGCTCTCATGTCCAAGGTCCATCATGCAAAGTGAAAAAATATGCTATAATGCTCCAATAATCTAGATCCTGTACCTGTCAAACGAAGGAGCTCTTGCCAAAACAAACTCATATATCTGCTGTCTCTCTTCTTATTGATGTAATTTGGCAGGTCGTGAAGTTTAACAACTTCTTTGAAAAAAAAATCAGCTGCTACCTCAATTATGCCCTCTTCACTTTCACCTTCAAAAATAACATTAACAACCTTTCTCTTTGCATACTCAGCTGTACAAAAAGCCTCCCAATCTGCTGTAATCTTAGTCATAGAGCAAAAAATTGAGGAATAATCAGCAGCTTGACAAAGCTAAAACAATGCTAAAACACATTCCAATGTGGCATCTTCACTTCCCGTTTCGACCTTGTCAACTATGGTGGAAGAGCATCCTCTAGCCATACACATGAATGCAATTGAAATAATGTGGGGGATAGTAAAAATGATGACAACAATATTAATGGTGGCAATTTGATGCATGGCTGTCTTGGAGGCACTTCTTCTAACATTTAGGGGTAGCATCATATCATCCCACATCCCCTCCATGCTTTGTTGGAGATATTTGCAATCACAAACTTGTTATCCTTCATTACGTCATCTTCATCTTCAGCTTCAACCTCATATGCTCCATCATTTGCTTGGGGGGAAAGAAAACTCAGCTGCTCTTTCTTTTTTATACTTGTACCTGCACATGGAACAAACTCATTAAAGAAAACAAGAGTTTCTCTCATCATTGCTTCTTCATGCCTCATGGATATGATGGCCAGCTCTCTCCCATTGCTTGCAATCATCTCATATTCTCCACTCAACTGATGGATGTTCAAAAATTCAACCATGCTGTCCCAAACACAATTGTAACCACATGTTTCTTCCCACAAAATCAGAAGGATAGTAGCTGGGATCCTTCTTATGACAACTGAAAACACATCAATGATGATAGTAACAAATAAACTGGATACTCAAGCTGCAAAAAGTAGACTGGTGTGGACAACAAATGAACAAAACTATCAAATGGCTGAAAACTCATCTTGTGGAATATCACAATATCAATGATATGGGGGCTGAAAACAACCCAAAAATGATTGACAATGCTTCAATAGACTGAAAATTATACCATTTCATTACTGTTTTCTTCCATGTGGCAGCAAACGAAGTATTTGGCAAATGGGAATGACAACATCCTTAAAGAAACATGGGTTATGGTTCTCATTACCTATATCCATACCCACCATGCTATGCCGAGTCATAATATTTAGAACAACAAAATAACATCTATTTTGCTTACCCTGAGTCGTCGAATTTATGAACTCAATACTTATCTCAATTAAATGACTCTTTCTGAGTGCCTGCTTATCAGCCGAATCAAAAACAATATGAGAGGAGAATGTTGCTGCCCTATCTAACATACCATGGGCCTTGCCTAGAAGGTAGCCATTTATCCATTTATCTTCAATTCTCATAACATATGTTTTTGCCCATGCAATCCCATTTTGGATATCAAATCTGAAGCTAGCAAAGATGATATGAGTTGGTTTACCTGAATTTTGGATTGTTCCCTTGCTGCTCGCTTTGATTCCTTGTACATCACATTGTGGCTTCTTAGGACAGTTTAGATCCCAAGGTTCTACCTTCATCCCTTTTACCATTCTCAGAATGATGGTAAAGCTGGAATAGTTCTTTGCTGTCCTCACTATAACTTGAACTGAAATTATAAGGGTGCTGACCCTCTTGACAACAATCTGGAATTGCCTTAGTATGGAGCACTGAATATGGTGCATGACCATCATATCGCGGGCTGTAATTAGAATGCCCATCTCCTTTGGCTGAAGTAAGATCCTTCACACTATTAATCTTGTCAAGTACCTTCCCATAGCTGTCTTGAAAAACCATCTCATATGGCAATGGCTCAATCTTTGGAATGCTCAGAAGATGGATAGGGGCTTCTTGGAAAAGGTCCTCTTTCCATTTGGTACCTTTCATCTTATCCTCATTGTTAGAATAATTCTCATGATGATCAAAACATTGTAAGGACATAGTATGAGGGTGATACAATAAATCCTTGCCATGGAGATAATCAAATTGCTTACCATTAGTTGCTGATATGAAAATTCCAACAAACTGAAAATAATCATTAGTACCTGGTGAGATACTTTTCTCATGTGCATGCCTTCCCACAAAGTCTTCTTGGAACTCCGCCTCATAACCTTCATGATTTGAAGGGAAAATTGTTGTTTTTTCTTTTCAGCCAACAACATATATTGCTTCTTCCTTAAATTTCTGTAGGAGTTGTTTTGTTTGAGTGATTATCAACTTAGCTCTCCTATCTCTTCTTAGCCATTCATCACACCTTTGTTGGGTCTTCATTACATCTTCTACACTTGAAAATCTGAATTCCTTTTTCTCTTTAACCCCAACATTTTGTTCATTCAAATCCATACCTTTTCCTTTGGAGGACTCTTCCTCTTCAACTTGCATGGTGGACTCCTCTATGGGTTGTTCCTTCTCAATCTCCAACAACTCTGATTGTTCTTCCTTAACATTATTAATGCAAACCTCATGTTTATCACAAGTCATACCTTTCTTTGGTTCTTCTAGCAACACTTCTTCATGACCTTTGCCTAGGCCACTGTAGCTTGGCTCCCAAGGTTCTTCACATTTTTTCTTCAACCTTTGTTGAAAGTCTTTCTGGGGCTGGTCATTATGAAATCTTCTTCCTTCCTTTGTGACCATTCCTCGACTTCAAGGTACAAAAATCAAGGAAAGAAAGCTTTTCGCAGATGGCTGGCCTCAAAGCTTGGTATTCCCCATAGAACTGATCCATCTCATCATCTCCATCTTACTTCCTTCCTTCCACTTGTTCCTCTTTTTCCCTTTGTAGAAATTTAGTTTGGAAGTTTCCTGTAGGAGGATTAGTGGAAGTTCTTTCATTGCCAGAAGAGCTGCCCTCACCTACAAATTTCTTTAGTTCCAAAGCACCTTAGATGGCTTGGATCAATTCACTCACTGAAGCCTTTATTCTCCTTTGAAAGCTTTGCTCCATGTCTTTTTGATTCCTCAACATCAACTCTTGCAAGTAGCTCATCTTATAGGAAGGTGGAAGCCTTTGTTTTTTATCCCCCATGTTCTTTGTTGGAGTCCTCCTTTGGTACACTTTGAACCCTTCTTCACTGGTATTCATGCAAATTTGAAAATCTGAATTTATCCTCACTCAAGATGTGAGGAATGATTCTTTGATACCCAATGTAATGTCCCTTTCGGGCTGAAATTTGAGGAATTTGGATTTGTCTCAAAACTCGAATAGAACATTGTTGGAATAACATGCATAAACATGATTTTTTATGACAACAATATAATTTTATGCAAAAATTAGGGCAGCGACGTGTTTTAGGACCCAAGACCTAGATTGTTTCGATATAGGTACAGGTACGTGTACGAGTTCGGATACGGGTATGGGTACTGTACGCCGAAACGACAAATTTTTAAAAACCTCAGGTACGGTACGCTGTGGGTATGTTTATATATAATAAATTTAAAAATATTCAAATATAAATTCAACTAATATATATTTTATATAATAAATTTAAAAATATTAAAATATAAAATAAACTTTAAAAATTTAATTGGAATATTATAAATTTGTAAATATCATATATTAATAATTAAAAATCTTTAAAATATTAATGAACTTTTAAAAAGTATATATTTTACAAATAAAAATATTTAATGTCTTTAATATAATAAATTTAATATATTATTGAGTTTGCAATTTAATTGCTATCATTTTTAAAAAATATTTAAAAGTTAAAAATGTTAAACTTTTCGGACGGGTTCTTTGTGGGATATTAAAAAAATACTCTATAGGACATTGAACAAAATTACACTACATGACAAACTTAAATTAAATAAAGAAAGAAAGAGATGAAAAATAAAGTTACAAAACCTAAAACTATCGATTTTTCTCCAGTGGCAATTGCAATGGCAAGGGAAATGATGGCTCCTGTGGAGGATTAATGTTCTCTTCTCCTCCTGCACAAGGTCAAGATAGTCCCTCTCGAACTGTCGGCCACAACTCGTGAACTCACATGTACAACTCCTCTCGAACTCGCAACCACGTTAACAAAAGTTTGGTGAAAATTGAAGACAATTTACAGGCCAAAGGCGAGAAGATGTGGGATCCAATAGATTTCAAATACTTTGAGAATTGATTTACAAGCTTTTATTTATTTATTTAGTAATGATTTTAAATTGAAAATGGCAGAACTTTGGGCTGGGTACGTTGTAGGTACGTACCTGTAGGCCCCAGGTATGTCTCAGGTACGGAAAATTCTTATTCGGAACGTAACCCGGGGCTTGTAGGTACGTACCTGCAACATGGAAACTCTGAAACGTTGTACACATACCCGTACCCAATACCAGGTATTTTATCAGGAATGGTATGGGCAAGGTACCAGGCGTTTCTGGGCAGTCTAGCCCAAAACCCTAAGTGACCTAGGTAAAATTCAGATTTTAATATTTCCCACACACAAATTTTCAGAAATATATCAACTTGAAACCCTTGATGAAAAAATGCAAGATAATTCTTTCAAAAACTAATTACAAACTGCTGGAATTAACTATTGTCCAAAAAACAGCTGAAACTTCAAAAATCCATATCTTCAAAAATACATGGAGATAAAACGAAAATGAAAGATCAAAATGAACACAAAAATGGCAGCTCTCAAACAAAATTAAGTTCAGATTTTTCCAACGATAGAAACCCACTTAAAAGTGATCCTGAAATCTCGAAATGGGTTGCCCAAGCTGGAAATGAGTGTGGCAGCCCCAAAAAACATGCCTTAGCTGGAATTTGTGCCCTAGTATGGATGGAAACCCTTGCTGTTATTAAATTCTAAATATGAAACTCACTTGTGATGCCCAGATGAAGCCACCAATGCAACAAATGAGGGTTTGCGTTCTGCTTTCATCCTCAAAGTGTTTTGATCCAATGAGGGTTTTCGGTCTCAAAGGCTGAAAATGAGAGCTCATTGCTCCAATTTCCAAAAGAGAAGTATCAAATTCACCTGATGATCCTTACAATGAGCCCCAACATTTACCTTTATAGCCTTTTTCTTTCTTTTCCTTGTGGAGCGCTCCATGTGGGACACTTTATTTCCTTTTTAACATTTACTTTAACCACTTAAAGAGGGATGACCGCCCTTTTTTAACATTCTTTTTCTTTAGTATTTAAAAATACATTTTATTTTAATAATAATATTATTAAGTTGCCCATAAATAGAGAGTTACCGTGGATCAACTTAAAAATATTATTAAGTATTTCTCCTTTAGAAAGGGGGACATTACAGTTGGGTTGTTTGTGTATGAGTCGAAAAAGTATTTGCATGCACTTGATTTGAAGACTTTGAACAAATAATTGAAGTTCAGTCGCTACTGTTGTGCAATTTACCTATGTTGCCAGGGAACGGAAAAGGAAATGGAAACGTATACGAAATGTGGAAATGACAATTTTCAAAAAACCTTGGATACGAAACGCTACCGGAAACGTCCGTACGATATATATATATATATATATGCATAGTACTCATTTTATAATTGTAGACCATAAGAGATAATTGATAAAGCACTTAAAATATTTTGTATTCATTGAAATTTTAGTTTAGTAAAAACTGAATTTAGCAAGAGAAAAATGAGTGTGTGATTTAGAATGGACCCAAAATGGCATTATATAGCTTTTAGGAAGTGTATTTAGCAAGTCTAGGTAGGTAGATTAGGTTTAGGTTCATTAAATGTAGTTATTTTTTATTTTTAAAAAAGTTTTGATGCTTTAAAATTAAAAAAAAAACATCGGAAATGTGGCAGACGTTTCCGTAAATGCATGTGACGTTTCCGAAAACGTCACAAACGTTTCCGGAAACGTCGCACGCATTTACCCATCGTTTCCCCCCACGTTTCTGTTTCCGTTTCCGCAATGTTTCTGGGGTGAAATGCCACCCTCCTAGGCGTTTCCTGGCATCACAACAATTTGCCAATTGTGTGATTAGCTGAAATCTTATCGAGAGTGGATTTTTGTGTGATAACTATCAAATAACGTGTCCATTGAGTTATAACCATAGTTACCAGCTCTGGCTGAATCTGCACATAATCCGGTCTGATCCGGATTTTTCAGGCAACCCGGATAAATTCGGTCAGAGTCACCTACTTTTTAAAAAAAAAATTCTTTTTTATTGCAATAAAAAGACACCCACTTTAATATTATTTAATATTAAATATATTAACATTTTATATTTCATTATTAATTTTTTTTCTGTATTTGTCAATTTTTGCATATTTATAAATTATGCTCATATATAGTATGTATGTATATACTCATCGAATTTTTTCAAGAGTTTCAGATTTATTACCCTCACAAACGGATCCGGATTTCAAGACCTGGTAACTATGGTTATAACTGTCTTGTCTGACACCGTGGATCTTGAAACTAATTATCCGAGCTCAACAAATGTGAGATTTCTCTATCTTGCCTGCTGATGTCAATTTCCATGAACAGAACATGGCCATAGAGAATTAAGTGTGTAAATATAGTCGAGTTTTGCTATTCAAGTCTAATTTATTAAATGTGCGTTTCATTGATGTTTGTGCAACATTCAGGGCCTTGATAGCTGATGAGCCAAATTTCCTAGTGTGCTTTAGAGTTTCATGGAACACTGAGAATTAAATTTTTTTTTATCTTTTGTCGGTGATTCTCTCATACTCTAATATTTACTTTTAGCAAATTGTAACAAATCTGTTAGACTTAATCTTCTTACACAATGCAGGAAAGTTGCAGATAGGCCAAGGGACCCTGCACAGTGGGATGTGATTGCTCAGGTGGTTTCTGCATTGTCTATTCCAGTCATTGCTAATGGTGATGTTTTTGATTACATAGACTTCCAGAAGATAAAAGATGCAACAGGTAACAACTGAAAATAAGGTCAATGGAGATATGTGCTTCTGAGATAAAATGTAGTCCTGAATTTCTTTTTTTGGTTGTTAAATTGACTGTTTTATCATTTATGCCAATATGTCATTCTCACACACTCTATGATAGCTGTTAAAACTGGTTGTAGGACTGATTTGAGCATAGACATGCTGTATGGATAATCACAACTGAGACTTGGCTATGCTTGCCTTTGTGTTTGATCTCTCTCTCTCTCTCTCACACACACACACACCCACACCCACACACACACACACACACACACACGTGTGTGTGTGTGCACACACATTGCACCTTCCTTTAACATGTGTGTTTGTATATGTGCGCGCGCGCGTGCACATGTACATGTGCGCATGTGCACACACACTGCACCTTCCTTTACTGTTAATGTTTCTATAGAAAGTACAAATATTGATGGTTAGTGATCATTGTGTCTTGTTCTTAATGTATGTATCTCTTTTGATGAGCATATGCATCTAATGATTGCTCTTGATGTTTGTCTAGATACAGAGCTTTAGAGTTCATATTTGAAATCTTATACTGTTATGGGCCTTAATAAAAGATGAAAATGCCTTATAGAATTTGACTGAAATGGTGCAATTAAGACTTGTAGTAAGAAGTAAGCATATTTCACACAATTGATGGCAGCCAAGGGTAATGGGAATTCCACGTCCTTCAGTATTTTGTGTTGGCCTATGAATTTTTTGTGGTAAAATTCATTGGGTAACAGTTATGTTACCAGAAGTGTGGATCTGGGTTAATTTCAGGTGTAGGCGTGGCAGAGTCCCAAAATTTAGGAACCAGGGACTCGGCGAGAATGGATACACACACATAATATATACAAACATATACACACGTATACACCCACACATACACTCTGTCTCTCTCACACACAAAAAGATACATCCCTCCCTCCCTCCCTATATGATTAGAGGAATGATACAGATATAAAAAATCATCGAACAAAATCACGAAAGTGTCATGAGACAATAATTGAGCAGTAAATATGTGGGAGTTGAAAAGTTTTTGTATAGCATATAAGCCATATTTTTTAGGTGAAAGTTACAAAATTCGATTCAAAACTACTTAGTCTTTTGCCTTACCATAATCTTCCAGGTCACTTTACACTACATACGGTGGTACATCCTGTAATCTATGCCCAGCCTGCTGTTAAGACTTAAGTAGAAGCAACACCATTATCAGAAGCAGTAGCACTGGAAGTTGAAGCATTTTCCATGCCTGTAAGTTTGTAAATGATTGGCCATCTTCCATATCCTTAAGATCTTCAACTGAGCAATATCATAATGATAAGTTGGCAAACAACTGTGCAGGAGTATTGAGACCTCTTTTAGGATTCATGTCGCTCAGCTTTGAAGAGCCCACTCATCTTTGGAACAGAGAGAAGGCGATAATTTATATGACCAATACAAGATATTTTGTCGTTATGGAAGCCAACTTGTTTCTCCAAAATGAATAATCTATGTGCTTGAATTTATATATGTAACCTTCCTGCGGAACACTCCCGCACAACCTTCCTGCGCAACACTCCTCTGCAACCTTCCTGTGCAACATACACTGTGCAGCATATACCACTGCAACTCCCATGCAACATGCATCTTGCAACACCTGTGCAATAGTGGATACTTGCAAAGCATACAACACATTTTCAACACTTTTCTCTCAGTTCCGTGACCTGATGCTTGCATTGGGTCCTCCCACTCCTTCAGCTCATGCCAGTTATTCTTTTCAAGGGCAAGTCAACTTGAATGTCCATGTTTTCCAAGGCAAGATCGATGCTGAGGCATTGGAGGATTGGGCTTGACAAGTGGGACAAGTGGAGTCTTACTATGCCATCAACAAGTTCACATATGCAAAGAAGATCGTCATCACAATTCTGAAGATGTTCAAATCGGTTTTGAGCTTGTGGAAGTCTGTTAGTGCTAAGAAAGAAAGCGAATGTGAACCTAATGACATGTGGTTAGGGTTCATTGAGGTGGTCCATTCACGATACTATTTCAAACACTATAATGATGTATATAAGAAATTTCCGCTGTGAAGAGAAGAATTGATCAAAGTGTGGCAGGCTATACAAATGAGTTCCATTAACTCTTTGCAAGTTTGAATTTCTGTGAGACAGACTTGCACAAAACCCTAAAATGCTCTTATGGATTGCATCACTACGTACATGCTGCTATGGTGTTTTTACCATGCTAAACCTTAGGGGAAGCCTACTGTCATACTGTCAAGATCTAGCAGCAAACAAAGAAGCAAAAAGGCCAGACCCTTTTTTGAACTAATCTTCAGGCAACAGTGACAACAAGAGGTCCAGTAATGCTTAACAACAGCCTCACAGTGGGAAACCTTTGCCTAAGAAGCAAATTACTCGACCAAAGGCTCCTACCCAAAACTAGGACAAGGGAATAGGAAAAAAATGGTGGTCCTCAGAAGGTTGATATCCATTAAAACTTAGAATGTCATGCACAAAGGTGAAAGGACTATAGTTGCCCGTACTACGTAGTAGTTCATAGTTGAAGAGCAGCCTACTAATCCCAATGTTCCTAGCTGTTTGAGCATCAATGCTTTGCCAACACCCATTAATGTTGGAGAATGAGAGTGTTTTTTTTTGACACCAATTGCTGGCTAAAGGGACAATTGTTCCATTTATCATTGACATAGAATGTTAGAAGAATATCATTGTACAAGACACTATAAAACATATATGCTTGGCAACAGGAGTGCACCCGATGCCATACTTGCTTGGATGGTTTTAGCAAGGACGTGATATCAAAGTCACTAGGCAATGCACATTAAAGTATGGTATCTCACCCACGTGATATTCTCTTACTTGTGATGTGTCTCCACTAGAAATTTGTGTGTTCAACAATTGCTAGTTTGTCAAGATCAACAATTGCACATATCACATTTTAGAGTAACCACCAAAGGCCAACATTTCATTGCATCTGTGAAACAATGCAGGTAGCTCGTCTCTTATGCATAGAAATTTGTTTTACTCATGGTCTTCCCTGAGTCAGTGCGCAACACTACACAAGATAACTTTTACAACACTATTTGTTAAGTGCACAACCCAACAAAAATATCTTGAAAAATGCTTGCAACAATATGGTGATGTCTTTGAAGATTCCAAAGGTACTCCTACACATTGTTCTGTGAAGCATCTGATTGATCTCATCCCGGGATGACTCTACGCAAGAGTCTTCTCTATGTTAGATCTCGTTGTGAGAATGATGAGATTCACTAGTAGACTGAGGATCTGATTAACCAAGTAAAGATTTGGACAAGTTATTCACCTTGTGGTATTCCAATCGTCCTCTCACCCAAGAAGGATGGTTCATGGAAGCTACATTGACTATCATTCACTCAACAAGAACACTGTAATGAACAAGTGTCCTCTACCAAGCATCAATGATCTTTTGCACCAACTCCAAGGTGTGCAATTCTTCAGTAAAAGTGATCTAAAGTCCGGTTACAACCAAACATTAGTCAATCTAGAAGATTGTATTCAAAACCAAGGAACACGTCTATGAGTGGTTTGTGGAACCATTTGGTTCAACCAATGTGACAACCTTCATGTAGCTCACGAACAATATTTTACTCCAAACATTCCTCCATCGTTGACTTGGATGACATCCTCATCGATAGTAAGACTTGGTATGAGCATATTTCACATGTTCATAAGGTCTTGACGCATTGCACACCAAGTTACAAAGCCAATTTAGGTTAGTGTACCTTTGGTGTTACTTAGGTTTAGTACTTGGGCTATGTGAACGAATCCACACAAACTCAGAAAAGATCAAAGTCATTCAAGCTTAACCAACTCCTCACAGTGACATCGAACTGTGATGTCTTTGACTCACTAATTTCGATTGATGGTTCATATTGAGGTTGTTGCACATCTCATGCTCATTGGATCAGATAATGCGAGCTAAGTCAGCATTTCAATGGAAACTTGCACAAATTCAAGCATTTGAAGATCTCAAACCCAAACTTTTCTCTTTAATCATTCTTGCGATGCCTAACATCAGCCAACACTTTGAAATTGAGACTGATGCATGTGATTTTACACTTGGCATTGTGCTTACTCGGCATGGATTATGTTGCATATGAAATATCCCTTGTGGGATAATCTTGAAATTTCTCAAAATTTAATAAAAATTTGTAGCAAATGATATTCTGAAATTTCTGGAAATGAACCAACTAGGGCAGTGAACTGAAATTTATAGATATCTTGCAAAATACTTACCCAAATCACATGAAATTTTTTAGAGAGCTAGCTAAGGTGAAAACAAAGACTAGAAAAATATTTTTTGATTTTTCTGAGTAATATATAACTGCCAATAATTTTCAGAAAGCCCTAAACTGTTGAAAACTTCAAAAATTCATAACTATGTGAATACAACTGATAAAAATCTGATTTTCTGGAAATAACATCTACTAAATATATAGAAATGATCCCAACCTCCAGATCTGAAAATGGACACCTAGAAACCCTAAAAAACACTGATGCAAATCTGGAACTGAGTAGATAAAACCCTAGAAAATAGTTGTTCCAAATCTGAACTGAAACCCTTGATGAAGAAGGGTTGTCCTCTTACTCTGAAACTGAATTTCTGATTACTCTCCAGATCTGAATAAAGCTCCAAAATAGCAAACTAGGGAGGATATTTCACCATTGAAGAGTGCTCTGCTAGCTAGGTGTGGATCTTTCACCACCAAAGCTAGGGTTACTAGGGAGGATCTTTCACCATCGAAGAGTGCTCTGCTAGCTAGGTGTGGATCTTTCACCACCAAAGCTAGGGTTCCCGTGGGATCTTACTCCACAAGCAAAGAAAGTGCAAACAACAATTGCTCCAATATCAAAACAGGTGAGTGTATGAATGAATGAATAACTCTCTCCAAGCACTCCTTTTATAACTTCACCATGCAACAAGTTGCCCAGAAAAGACCCCAATTGACCCCCTTGGGAAAATCACATAAATATAATATGATTTAAAGTTACTTTTTCCCCCTCATGCGCCAAAAGTAACTTAGGTGACCCCCAACGAAGAAATAGAATAATAAAGTACCATATAGTCACCCAACGACAAAATATAACAATTATTACCACTAAGTCTCCCAACTTAATGTCAACGACAAAATATAATATAAAGCAAGGTGGTAATCAGACATCCATACCTAATAGCCTCCAACGTCGTTATCCCCTCGGGTATGACCAAGGTTAAGACGAATGAAAAACCTCCTAGGTCATCTGCTTGGAATTGGGGACATTACAGTTCTCCCCTACCGAGAAATGCTTGACCCAAAGCAGTATCTTGCCATGCCGTAGAAACTGAATACTACAAAGTAAGTTTCTCCACATGACTAATGATCGATGTGATTCGAAGTGACCAAGACACCCCATGTAGTCATCATGACCTCCATGTTGTATAGAGAACAATGCTGGCCTTGAAGTAGAGTGATGCCCAAATCGAATCTCCACTGGTACCCACACCGAAACTACCAATCTGTCCAATCCCTGCCAATGCAAAGTTATCATCATGTGATCACTCACAAACACTGCCTCTCTAGTCAATCCACGGGTACGAAAGTCCACTCTGAATCCTATAACATCCCATGTATCAACCTGTGAAAAATCCTGTTTAAGCACTAAGCATGCCAACTCTCTCACATGACCCACACTCGTGTGAGAGCAAGGCTCCTCATAATGTGTCTCAATGTGTTATGTGGGGGAAAAGTCCCAAGCCTCCAATAAATGGTCAACCGACAATATCAACTCTACATAGTCCACCTCTTGTGCTGAATGTGAACCTATTGAATAACCAAGTAACTGAGTCAACTTCGTCCCTCTACTGACTAGCACATGGGTGAAGTGCTCACCGAGCATAGAAGCAGTAAAATACATAGGAGTGTTATCCCATGTCGGCTCAGAAAATGATGAACTTGTAAGCTCCGATTTTTCATAACGACAAACCGTACATCTCTGTATAAAGTTGAGGATATCCTCCCTCAACCCATGCCATCTGACCCTCTCCCATATGAACCTGTAGGTCTCATCGAAGCTCAAGTGTCCAGTCATGGAAGAACAATGCACATGTCGCAACATCTCCATCCTCAACCATGAATCTGACACAAGGTACAATCTGCCTTGATAGAAGATCATCTCATCCTCCAATCCGTAGCTATCATCCTGTATATGACCATTCAGAATCTCACAAGTGTGTCGGTTCTTGGAGTACTCAACAAGCAAATGAGATCTCCAGTCTACTGAAAGCTCTGATAACCAACATAATGATAGACTTTGTTGATCTAAACCTGTAACCCTAATCTCTGTAACTGTCTCATGTGTAACACTGCTGGTCATACCCACATTCATGACTCCACTCACCCTCTCATGTGGAGTCAAAGTCTCCATCACACCTAACTCACTCCCCGATTCAACATCATCCGATTCGCTCGCCACATAAGTCATCACGGTGTGCTCTGTGTCTGCAACAAACAATTCCTTGGAATAGGAGTCATCAAATATCCCACTTGTCTCACCTGAAAAATTGGTCTGAACAAGCCTGCTCTTAACGATACTCCCAACTCTTCTGGTGAAAATAACCAAATTGATCCTCGAATCCTGTCTAATGATTATGTCACAAATTCTTCCCCAAGGTTTGCTTTTGTTGCTCCGTATGCTGCTGTAATCATTTTCTCAACCCCCAAGATGGCTAGTGATTATTTTCCTTGTATGTGCAACCCAATTCAATTTTTTTACATCATAATTTTGCAAACTGATTTTTGATATCTACAGTTGTAATAACTTTTTTCTAATCAGCTGTTATGTGAAAGGCCATCCCACAACGTGGTACCTCAAAGTCCGCTTCAGATTTCACCCATTCCCTCTTGCCTTGAATTCTGTTTTTTTTTTTTTTTGACCGCTGAATCTCAGTTTGTCAACATGGCAAATGAAAACAATTTTCCCAAAAGATGGCAGCCAATGTATCCAATGAATGGTCCCCACTTCAAGTAACTCAATTGTACAAAAACATTCAAGTACCTCAAAGCTCTTAAAGTAAATAAAGAAATAAGTTACGTTCTTTGTGCAAGACATTTCTTTCCATGGACATAGGTCATTGATTTCTTCTATGTTGGAAATATATATGGCTGCCCCTTATCACACCTTATTCTCTCTCCCTATATTTTCATTTTATCGCAAATGCAAAAGAAAGGGAAATCAACATTAGAACTCATGCATCCATAAACTTTATCATAAGGAACTTCATACATCATGAGAGAAGTCAACACATCTGAAATAGCATAATTGGGACTGTTCATCATACCTTTGCAACTCAAAATTTCAGATAGGATCAACATCTTCATTCTCCTTCGATTTTTCAACACATGCATCATCTTCTTCCTTAACATCATGCAACCATTGCATCCCAAAAACAACCTTACCTCTAGCAAATTCAACCACAATAAATATACCACATACCTCATGTCCTTTCAATATCATGGGTTGCTGCATTATTTTCTTTGCCAACATATGCTTATTAGCTGAATCAACAGCAATGTGAATGGAGGATGTGTTTATCCCATCTAGCATACCTTGAGACGTGATTATGAAATAGTCTTCCTCAATTATCCAAGCATGTACACGCTGTCCCAAATGATAAAAACACGGTAACAACATAGGCGAACTCAACAAACTAGGAAAATGGTAACCATTCTCATACTTTAGGATGTTAAAGTCAAGAGCGCCCCTTAAATTCAACTCCTTTTTCTTAACAATAGATTGCACCTTGATTCTTTGAGCACTATGAGGACCAAATGCCCCCACTAACCCTTCCAAGGGTTCCACCATGTAGCTGATATAAAAATCAGTCATGGGTTCTATTAACAAAGCTTTTTTTCCTCTCTTTATGACTGCTATTATACATAGTCCAGTAAGCTGAAGATGATTAAAAAATATTCTTTTACCCTTTTTAGCAAAAAGAAAATCAGTGCCAGTACCTTGAGAGACTCTCTCCCTTCTTGCACTGGAGTCTTTAATGAAGAAACCCTGCTTGCCAACAATTGTAATCCCAAAAGACACATTTGAATTCCTTCTTTTCCTTATGATATCAGTCACAAAGTTTTCAAAATCAGAATTGATAGTTTTGGACGATTGCAACATATTATAGAGATCCCATATAATGCCCATGAATGCTTGTATCATGTAAGGTCTTCCATCTTTGCTTCTCTTGTATCTCCTCATAAAGAAGACCATCACTCTTTGTCTTCATGATGACTTGACTTTGATGTCCCGAATCCTTAGCATTCTTATCCACAACAGGCTGAATACCATTATTATAAAACTGCTGTAATGATATAGGATGAAGATGATGAAATAATTCCATGCTACTACTAACCTCCTTATAAAAAATATCATCAAAAGGTTCACCTTCTATTGCTGATTTAACAACCTCCAAAACAACACCATCCCTATGATGATTCATGATTTTAGATGGAGAACAAGTGGAACAAAAATCAACAACTTTCACAATTTTATGCTCATTACTGCTTGGTAAATCCAATTCATATGATAATGACTTATTCTTTGGAGGATTGATAAGACCCTTTTGGACTGAAATATCTTTTTCAATTTTGCAACCAACCAGCCATGTTTGTAACTTCTTGCCACAAATATTTTGCTCATTAAAAGTCATACATTTTTCTCTAGAAGCTTCTTCTTCTTCATTTGGTTGTAGATCTGATTTGTCCTCCTTCGTGGGTGTAGACTCCATGGCTTCATTTCCTTGCTTACCCTTGCCATCCTGCACATCAAATCTTTTTAGTAACTTTTGTGATTCAGGTACCAGCGTATGATTATCTTGCTTGGGTTGCTACGAATCTTCATCATGCAATAATCTGGAAATGGCATATTATCTTTTAAACCCGTACTTAAAGATTGGTTTTTCCTCCATCAAGAATCCTCATCAATCACCTCTACTGGCTGCCCTTTATTACTGTTCTCACCTTTATCCCCATTATTCCCAGATTTGATCTGATTCTTGTTCTGTGTGAGCTGACTCAAGTAGAAGTTGGCTGTCTCTTGTTGTTTCACCATGTTGATGAACATTTTCTTCATAAAACCCACATTGAGATTTTTTCGATCTACCATATTTTGACCTTCTTTTCGCTACCCAACAAGCTGGAGGAAAGTCAACTCTGATACAATTGAAATATCCCTTATGGGATAATCTTGAAATTTGACAATTTAATAAAAATTTGTAGCAAATGATATTATGAAGTTTCTGGAAATGAACCAACTAGGGCAGCGAACTGAAATTTATAGATATCTTGCAAAATACTTACTCAAATCACACGACATTTTAGAGAGAGCTTACTAAGGTGAAAATAAAGACTAGAAAAATATTTTTTGATTTTTCTGAGTAATATATAATGCCAACAATTTTTAAAAAGCCCTAAACTGCTGAAAACTTTAGAAATTCATAACTATGTGAATATTATTGATAAAAATCTAATTTTCTGGAAATAACATCTATTAAATATATAGAAATGATCCCGACTTCCAAATTTGAAAATGGACACCTGGAAACCCTAAAAAACACTACTGCAAATCTGGAACTGAGTAGATAAAACCCTAGAAAATGGCTGTTCCAAATTTGAATTGAAACCCTTGAGGAATAAGGGTTGTCCTCTTACTCTGAAACTGAATTTTTGATAACTCTCCAGATTTGATCCAAAAATTTGAATAAAGCTCTAAAATAACAAACTAAAGAGGATCTTTCACCACGGAAGAGTGCTCTCCTAGCTAGGTGTGGATTTTTCACTACCAAAGCTAGGGTTCCTGTGGGATCTTACTCCACAAGTAAAGAAAGCGCAAACAACAGTTGCTCCAATATCAAAATAGGTGAGTGTATGAATGAATGAATAATTCTCCCCCAACACTCCTTTTATAACTTCACCATGCAACATGAGGCCCAAAAAAGACCCCAATTGACCCCCTTGGGAAAACCACATAAATATAATATGATTTTAAGTTACTTTTACCCCCTCATGGCCAAAAGTAACTTAGGTGACCCCCAGTAAAGAAATAGAATAATAAAGTGCCATATAGTCACCCAACGACAAAATATAACAATTATTTCCACCAAGTTGCCCAAGTTATTGTCAACAACAAAATATAATATAAAAGAAGGTGGTAATCAGACATCCATACTCAATAGCCTCCAACGTCGTTAGCCCCTCAGGTATGACAGGCTAAGATTAATGAAAACCCTCCTAGGCCATCTGCTCGGAATTAGGGACTTTACATCATACCATTTAGAAACATTCCGTTACACTGAGAAAAAGCACTCTACCTACAAGAAAGATCTCTTTGTTTAAAACAAGAAGCAACAACGACACCATCATTTAGGTAAAGAAACTATCATTCAAGCAGATAACAGGTTCTACAAAATTTTCAAATACAAAGCAACCTGAAGAACTCAAGGCACTTGAAATGGATAATGTACCTGCAATAGTTCCATCTAGTGATCAAGCACAAGAAAGGGAAAGACAACAAACCAACTGACTGCCTGAGCACCTGAGCAGACCTCCAGTCACCTGGCTTTTTATAGTGCTCGAACTCAAGGACACAACAAGATAGATTTGGCTTCATTATACTCTACATATCTTGAAGTCACACCTAACTGCCGCCTTCTTTCTCCAGGATAACATATTGAAGATTTCTAGTGGCAGGACCAACTTAAATTCAAGCTTGGCCACATATATGTTTCCTTAGGTACATCTCGTTCTAAGTTTATTTGGGAGACAGTACTCCAAATTTGGTGGTCATCTTGGAGTCACAGGGACACTAGCTACACTCTAACAACACTTGTATTGGCCGATTGCAAGGTAACAACATATATGCATTTTCGAGTTATGTCCAAACCTTGGGAATATATCAACATCGATTTCTTATGGTGTTCGCTGATGATCAAGCATCAACATGACTCTTTCTTTGTTGTTGATCGTTTTTCAAAGACGATGATCATGGTTGCACGGAAGAAGACAATCAATGCACATTTGTCAACCAGATTCCTCTTCCGACTCCTTTGGATAAACTTTTGGGTACCCCAATCCATTGTATTTGATCATGATACCCAGTTTATTAGTGACTTTTGGCAAGCTTTGTGGGAAACATTTGATACACATCTGGACAAATCGACAACATTCCATCCCTAGACACATGGACAAATTGAAGTGGTAAATCAAAAACTTGTTCAATTGCCATGGGCCCATGAGTATGCAATAGTGCTCATCTTTGCTCTTGGGATGACAATTTATCCTACATTCACCATGTCTACATTAGAGCTATTCATAGTTCTACAAGGCATAGTGGGTTCCAATCTGCGGCACCTCGACATTACTTTTGCACAGCTCCAGTTGTAGAATTTAGTGCCAAAGCTAAGGAAATGGAGAAAGTGGAGAAAGTCCGCCAACATATTCAACATAGATCACTAGGTTCAAAAAATATCAATTCACCAACAACAGAAGTACAAGGGTCATCATGATTGACACCAAATTCCACATGTTTTCCAGATTGTGGATAAAGTCTGGTTGTGGATGTAGAAAAAATGCTTTCAAGGTCCTCACTGCAAAATCAAACCACTGTGATGTCATCCCTACACCATAGTGCGCATTGCTGGTGAGAACATTTTTGTTCTTGATCTTCCTCGGTACCTAAGCATGCATCCAATTTTTAATGTTCAGCTTTGCTAGAACCTTTGACATCCCAGCATTCATCAGATTTGGATCTTGCGCACCTCAGCCTAGCAGAGCAAGGTGAACTCATTGATACTACCTCAATTTGCACCTGGCATGCTGAACATTAGTTGTGAAGAAGGGGCAATATGCAGATCAGGGTAAGTGGTATACGGCAATATGCAGATCAGTGAAAGTGGTATACTAGTTTCTCGTAGCGCCAATTTCAGTTTTCGAATTGACCACCCACGCAATGCGGACCATTGCTCTTGGAGAAATAGCGAATGGTTTGATTAGCGCATGCACTTTAGGGATGTTTGCACACCTTCCCAAGGCTTTTGTGCACTCTGGCTCTTGTTTCACAGCTTGCACACAAACTGCGAGTTGCACACCCCCTTTTCGCTGTGCACCTCCTCTTTGTTGCTCACCTTCTCTTCGTTGCACAACCCTTCAATACTCACCTCCACATTTCACACCTCCTGCAAATGACATTGGGCAACAAATAGACAATATTGCATTCTGAATGCACTACATGAAAAACAAATTCAACAGCATACCGTACATCGTGCGTCCAATTAACACTTCAGATTCCTTGTTCAGTAATGGCTAAGGAAGTTGGAACTTCTGGAATGTGAACCTTGTAACTGTTCACCGCTTGTAACGTATTGTAATATATATGTAGACATCTAGGCAACATAGATGAAAGATCCCCAATAATTCCTTTACCCTAAATCAGATTTTCTGTGACTTGCAAATGATGAAATATGGCTGTTGAAACCCTCAGCGAACAAATTAGGGCAAAATTGTATTTATTACAGCAAATGCGACTAGGGTTTTGGAGGGATCTCGATGCAAATATCACTAAAAAATTATGTTCTTTATCCCAAATGATTACCAATAATTTTAGAAACCAGAATATGTAAAAATCAGATTTATTTGCAGCCAAACAACTCAGAAAATCAGATCTGGAATCTGATTATAAACTGCCTGAAAAGCCCTCTAAAAATAGCTCAGAATATTATGAAATTGCAGCTCCTTTATTCATAAAATTTAGAGATGTCTGACAATAATTTTCAGAAGTAAATACCTCTAGAATAATGCCAAAACAGCCCCAATCTGGGTCGATCCAACCGCTGCAATATAGCACCAAAAATATTACGAAAAAACATTGCTGGAATTGACTGGAAATCAGATTATAACCGATGGGAATTTCTGAGTGAAAGACCCTCTCAATCTCTGGGGGTTTTCGTCCGCAAGAGTTAAATTCACAAGGGTTTTCGTCCTTGGAATTTCTGCAAAAGCTGGAAGCTCACTGCAAGGCAAATATGATGAATAAAAATTTGGATATCGTCTACAGAAGTCGACTTCTCCATATAAAGGAGAAGTGGCCCAAATCGACTTCAAAAACATCCAATGAGATCTCTTGATTTTTCCTAGGCCAGTCACATTTTTCCATGAAGGCTAATGTCACACTTTTCTAATTTTTCATTACTTGGGCAAGTCGCATTTTTCTCTAGATGAATACATTTATTTTTTAATTGCTTTTTTACTTTGCCCAACTTCTAATTTTTTATTAAGTTTTATTATTTTATTGTATGCGCATTATAATTTTATATTTTAATATTTTGCACAATACAAATAAAATAAATAAAACTTATTCACCCTTATTTCACCCTTTGACCGTCGGGTAAGAATAGGCCAAAGGTCTTCACTCGAACTAGTCGAGAAAGAGGGACATTACAATAGATATATATCATTGTGGTTCTTTTTCTCATATAGAAGCCTATTGCCTGTATACATTCTCAATGCCAATAAATTGTGTATGGCATTGTCTATTTGTATTTCTTCATTTGCAATGTCACGTTTCTCGAACGTGTATTGGATGGTTCCAACATATATTTGTTTACTTCTATTGCACGTTTATTATTAGTTACAGCTCTATTAAGTAAGATCCACCCTTTTTAGTGAATTGTGGATTGTCCTTTGGCCATCTTTTGGACCCTGCATGGATCATTAGTGGATCCAAAGATTTCCAAAGTGCTTATTGTCTTCATCATATGTCCTTTAGGTTCTCTGCTTGAGCATTCTAAAACTGTCCCTCTAAAATGGATTTGACATCTGATATCAATAAGGGATTTAATTTTCTACATTCAGCCACAGATGTACAAATTCTAACTCTGACACCTAACACTCCTACACACAATTTTTTATTTATAAAATTTATACAAGAATAGAAAAAAGACAATAAATGACTTTCGATTAGCTGTTTGTCTTGTTACCTTTATCGCCTTGTATAGAGCATCCTGCTATAGAAAGTTTGTCTTTTTCAATTTGTGGGTACCTCCTTTGAAGTTTGATTTCCATTTCCTTTTCCTTTGACTCTATCTACCTTTATGAAACTCTTGAGATGCTTTAGATATTATACCTTTCTAGTTTTTGAGTCTTACTAGTGAGCAGCATGGAAGATTGAGAAAACAATTGTTTTGGTCTGATACAACTGCCTTCTTTTCAACAGTTCTTTTTTTGAAGTTCATGTTACTTCTCTCAGGTACACCTCCAGATGCAGTTCACCCATACAGTTGTATGTGAAAGCCTTACCATTGTAACCAACAATGACTATATAATTAGATATGCGGCACCTCGACACTTGACTTAGAGCCATTAAAAGAGATAATTTATAAAGATTTCATGTTGTTGATTTTGACAGGAAGTTCCGTTTTCCGCTCCACATAGCGTTTACAATGATAGAAAAAATTAAATGGAAGAATTTACAAAAACTAATAAATAAGAACCAACTTTAGTCCTTTTTAGATTACTTAGACTCCCTAGCTTTAATTGTGTTTAGACTTCATCAAACACCTAAACTTCCCTTGCACCTTTAACAGACAATCAGTTACACAGTCCTTCATTGCGACTGTGGGTCAAACACGCATTAACATCTAAATATAAGCACCTTAACAATACATTGATGTGGCTTCTGCCTATCTCAATGACCAAAGGCTGATTAAGCACCTTTCACAGAAAGAAAGTTGATCAGCACCTTTTAAAAATACAACTGAATACCATGTGGCTCGCCGCTCAATGTTACCAGCTTCAACAAAGAATACTAATTGCAAGTAAATTGGGCTTCTGTAGTGTAGTATTATTGAGATATATTTATTTTTGTGGGATTTTCCCTACATTGAGTTTTCGATGAGTAGTCAATTCAAGCCATCACCAAGATAACTGCTTTCCATGAGTAGTCATTACTTTAATGATCTTTCTCAGGTATGTTGCTAATAATGAGAAGGAAAAGGGACTTGCAAAGCATATAAGCATCTTTAAGAACTTGTTAGTATTGCGGGGGGGAGGCGGGAGGAATGGCAATTATTAGAAAGTCCACCACTTTGGTCTTTTCACCATCTAGCCTCTTTCCCAATAGATAGTAACTTAAACAATAAGATTCCACGAGGATGAAACTTAAAGAAAAACATAAAAACTGTTTTCCGTGTTCATCCACGTTGAGTGCAAGCTGCATACAGTTTGGAAGTCTTCCCCAAGCATGAATTTGGTCATAAGATAGTTCTTCTCAATGATGGCTGTAACCAATCTATCCCAAACTTTACAAATATTCAGGTTAAAAATTGGAAGACCTGAATACAAGCAATTCTGTTATGTGAGTTTCTTCAGTGGTGTTGATGAATGCAAATATGTAATTTACCAGCTATGATCTCAAATATCTTCTATAGAAATGTGATGACACAGGCTTCTCAACTTCAATCCTAGAAGGCCAGTTCCATTCTATCACAGAACGCTTATTAGATAGAGTTTCTTTCTATGCACACAGAAAATATCTCACCAAAAACACAGTTGAAACTTTTAACATCTTGGACTCTCAACTTGTTCCTCAAAAAATCAATTTACTTGATGAACATATTAGTCATCCTCCACTTTTCTGCTATGGAGAAACTTTATGCCCCAGGCTTAGCAAGTCTTTTAATGGTCCATTGTGTGTTAGAAATAATATTGTTATTACTCACATGGGTGAGTTACATATTCTTGTAGTTTGTTTAAATACGTCCAAGTATTGCTATGTGAGTTATAACAACTCACATAACAATAGTGATGGTTACACCTTTATAGCACTTGACTCCTTATCTTAAGGAGATGTACTCGCCTATTTATTGGGATCATTGTTTACATAATTATATATGGAGAATTTGATTGTAATAAACTCTGTACCAGATTTCATTTGATATCAGAGCAAACTTCTCTATGATGGAAAATCTTGGCGAAGTCATTCATTTCAGGGTGTAGCAGATCATTCGAGTACCGATTTATATGTGGCAAATTTGAGTTGAAGATTTGTTAATTGCTCTATTGTTTGATGATTTTCATCCTTGGAAAATTCTTCTCATACATATGCATTTAATATATCTGATCTGTGCATACATTGAAATTTCCAAAGCCAAATAATCTGTCACTTGTATGATCGGATCTACCACACGTATATCTGGATTTGGTAATATTCATTGCTATCTATTGGATCCTGCATCTCGGGATCTGCTTTGCATTAGTAGCATCGAGTGTATTATGTATTAGAATGTTCACTGCAATGAACTCAGTTCAGAACTCAAAATCCTGCTTGGTGAAGTTGTTTGGCGCTTGAATATCATTTTGGTTCTATATGTGGCACAACTTGGATTGTCCCTCAGCTTTTAAACCAGTCATTGCCAATGAACTCGAGCACGCAAGTTATCTCTGATTGTCTCTAAACTTTTGTACCAGTTGCTGTCGTTGGTTTTCTTGCAGTGCACCTAAAGCTTGTGAATTATTTCAGGGTCCATTTTCCAATGTGTATGATTTACTGGGGAGATTAACAAAGACCATGGGAAGGGAAAACAATGTGATCAGTCATATACGTACCTACACTTTTATTATCTCTGATAAATGTGACAAGACCTCATCAAAAGCTCGATACTATCTATATTTGTTATAGTAATTTATCGTCATTTGTGTGAGTCAAATGGTCTTTATCAATTCTTCAGTTTTTAAGATGATAGTCTTTCCATTGTATTAAATGAGTACATAGAATTTTTGTAATGTAGTCAAAATTAATAGTATGCTTGTCAACTAAGTTTGTGACGAAAAATGGAGAGATTTAATATTTTTAGTATTTGAAAAGTAATATTTTTGTCATTTTTTGTCTCTAGTCATTTGTCTAAAAACATGTATGTAATCCTTGTTGAGATTCATTTATCTGTCAAGTTTGTCTACTTAATGTTATAGTTGTAAAAAAAAGCTGTATTTAAAGTCTTTAATTGTTTGTAAGGACGCATTATTGGTTTTATCCCATGTCCATTGAGTCAAGTCTGTGGGGGTCAAAATGGACAAGTTGACTCTAATTGAAAGATTTGAAGGCAAAGGTTTCCATACATGGCAAATTCAAACCCACCTACAATTGATTGATAAGGAACTATGAGAAATTGTCGACAGAAAATGAAAAAGCCAAAAGATGTAGATGAAGCGGCAAAATGAGGAAGCAAGGATTGAAAAGTGATAACAATTATTGGCCTAGGATTATCTGATGCATATTTGCATCATATAGATCTAACTAAGTCATCTAATGATATCTGGAGGACATTGAACAAGTTGTTTGGATCTCAAGCTGGGAATGTAGCAATGGCACTAAAACAAAAATTGTTCGAGCTAAAAATGGAAGAAAACGACAACATGGTATAGAATATCAATAAGTTCCACTCCATATTGAACTAGTTAACAAGAATAAAAGCTAATGTTAATAAAAAAGATGCTAAAGCTGTTCTACTAAATAGTATGCCGAATAGTTACTCAAACATTGTTTTTACTCTTATTCGCAAAATCAATCCTAGTCTGGAAGACCTAATTTCCTCTCTTCTTGACGAAGAAAACAAAATCGAAAGATTTTTGCCAGAAAAGGAAACTGTAATGGTTGCAAAAAATAACTCATCGTTCCAGAAAGGTAAACATAAATTCAAATCTTCAAGGAAACATCTTCTATGTCATTATTGCAAGCAGTCAGGACATCGATTTGTGAACAGTAAGAAAGGAGCTCAAGATCTCTTAGATGATAAGCTGAGATCAAAAGGTTTTGGCTGCTGAAAATTATTGGGAATATTGCTCTCCTCAAGCAAGTGAAAATGAATTGATTAGCTATCCTAGTGATGAGGATTATTTGTACTAAGTAAATTCGTTGGAGGATGGAGGCAACGGGTGTAGCAGGGCGATTAACCTCCTTGAATTCGTCACTACCTTAGGGGCCGCGTTCTGCTTTGGTGACATCTTTTGGTTTGTTTTGTTTGTGATTAAGAAGAAGAGCAGAAGAGAGCATCCCTGTTCATGTGTGCTATATGTTTTTTGTAATTCTCCTGTTGTGATGACGATGCAAAGATTTAGACCACAAACACAGACGCATGAAATGTTCTTGAAATCTTGACTGGTTTCGTTGATGTGAATTGGTTGATGGGTCCCAATTCATGTATTCCCCAGAATAGGTTGATGGGTTTCTATTCATGGTAGGTGTAGTTCCCATAGGCAATGTGAGTGTCAAGACCATGTGCAAGCTATGGAGCTGCATGCTGCTTAGTTGAAGGTGGTACTTTCTCCCATGTTTGTACTAAGGGGGGAATGTTGGAAATAATATTGTTATTACTCACATGAGTGAGTTACATGTTCTTGTAGTTTGTTTAAATATGTTTGAGTATTGTTATGTGAGTTACAACAATTCACATAACAATAGTGATGGTTGTACCTTTATAGCACTTGACTCCTTAGCTTAAGGAGATGTACATGCCTATTTATTTGGATCATTGTTTACATAATTATATACGGAGAGTTTGATTGTAATAAACTCTGTACCAAATTTCATTGTACTGACATAGGATTACAGGATTGGGTAACGCTTGATACCATGTTCACTTTTACAAGAGGACAACTAAGATAATGATGCAGAATGAAACAAAAAATAACAGAGGGAAAAATAATAAGAGATGCAAGGAAATTGAAAAATTTAGCTGTTTAAAGGATTTCAGATGCAATAAATAACACAAAACAATATACTCGCTTCAATGTGATTCACACCAAATGTCCTTTTATTATCTCTTTTCTTTGATGTTTCATGTGCTGATTATGATTGCAAATTCTGTTAAGCATGAGATAGCAAGGTCTACTTTGCTTCTCTTCTTTTGAACAGTTCAAATATTTATTATGTTGGTCCTGCGTTTGACCTCAGGTGCTTCTTCTGTGATGGTGGGAAGAGGAGCTTTATGGAATGCTTCTATTTTTAGACCTGAAGGGACATTTCCTTGGGAAGATGTGAAGAGAGAGTATTTGCGTAAGGTTTGATAAATCTATCCTGCACATAGCAGATGTTATTTGTTTCTAATAGAATAACATATGCTTAAGTTTCTAAAATCTTAAGAGTACATTTAGATAGACTTGAAGGTTCATTTCCTTGGGAAGATGTGAAGAGAGTATTTGCGTAAGGTTTGATAAATCTATCCTGCACCTAGTAGTTGTCATTTGTTTGTTATAGAATAACATATGCTTAAGTTTCTAAAATCTTAAGAGTACATTTAGCTCTGTTGGTACAATCCCTTAAGGTATTTTAATATTCAATTTGAAGTTGCACTACAGAATTGCAAGTGGTACTCTTCATTTAGAGCTTCAAGCATTTTGATTTATGCTGAATGGCTATCAATTTGTAACAATATTTTTCATATTGCATTTGACCATAGTGCTTAAAACATCGCTCCATCCCTTTTCAACAACTTGGATTATCTTTAGCTTTTTCCACTAGTGTCGGATAATTTTAGTCATTTGTATTGAAAGATCAAATGATATCTAAAGAATTCTTTGAACTCTGCCCTCTTGGGAAGAACTGAAATCCATCACTTTTCACTGCCTTTTTTTGAGGGATGTTTACTTTCAGTCTAGTTGATTGTATGTACAAACTCTTAAGGAGGTCATCATGTAACAATAGTTTCAACTTTCAAATAATGCTAACCATGATTTTAACTTAATTACTTCGTAGATGGCATGAAGGAGTTGAATTATATTTCTGAATCGCTTAATTTTTATTGTTTAAACTGTCTTAAATCAATTTTCTTGACATTTGTTTTTGGTAGGATTGAGGGTTCCAATGACCTTTGGTATGAAGCTTCTTTCTGCAGTTTCTTCACATATACTTTTGAACTTGCAATATGCTACTAGTTTTGTGTGCTGTAGTCTATACACTTGGGTTTTTTGAAGACATTCTTGATGAAAAACGATTTGCTTTCCTTATTTATGTGTTCTCTTTAGTCATGATGCTTTAGTCATATTATGTAATTCCTTAAGAGTTTGGTACGGTCTGGACATCTTTGGCTCATAACTCATATTATGTAATTCCTTAAGAGTTTGGTACGGTCTGGACATCTTTGGCTCATAACTCGCATGGTTGAGTCATTTGAGCATTCTTTTTCATTCATCCTGGGTGCCAAAAATCTGGTGTGCAGCGGAAGAGAAGTGCAATGTCACTTGTCTCAGAGGATCTGTGGAGTTCCAGTACTTTAATTCTAAGTTACCGAAACGTTTTGGATACGGGAGCGGGAGCGGGGTATCTGATACGCGGAAACGGCAAATTTTTTTTTGACCCCGGATACGGCGTAGGATATGGCAGTACAAAAACTATATAAAAATTAAAAAATATATAAATTTCAGCCTTCTAAATAGGAATTTAATTATTAACCACATATTATGCATATGAAAGACAAGTTATAAGCTAAATAAGTGAATAACCACAACAAACAAGCTAAGATACCGATAAAACTTAGAAACTTAAAAGCTTAAAAGTTAAATTAAAATTTAAAATACTTAAATCTAACACAATGTGAATGTCATGAATCTCATGATATATTAAATTCAATCATAGATCAATATTCAAAGCTCAAACTATCTTTCATTGTCAATATTCATCATATTCCTCTTCATCAAGAGGATCAAAACCAACTACATCATCATCATTATGTGGTTAATTAGAACCACATGGGCTCGAACCACTCGCACTAGGGCCACTGCCAGTTGCACCCCCTTGTGCATGTAGGTCTCGTGGTGCCACATAACTCCTCTCATCATCATATGCTCCATGGTGGGAAATGGAAGCATCCTAGTCAACTATCTCTGGATTAATTTCCCAATGTCTTGTTGACCCTTCCTTGTACTTTGGCTGCTTGTGGGATAAAAGGCGCAAGTTGGAATGTATGTGTCCAAATCTTCAGCCCTTTTAGCACCCAATCTGTTGCGTTTCTGTGAGTGGATGAAACTATATGTACTCCAGTTGCGCTCAGAGGAAAATAAACTTGCAACCTATTAAGGCAACCCAAACTTCAAAGTCAATGCAAAGTTCAACTTCAAACTTAAACACTCAAACTTAAATTTTAAAAAACTAAAAAAAAAGAGAATAAAAAAATTAAAAAATTACCTGTGCCAAGACCTTGATTGCAAGAGTTTGCAAGTAAGCCGATGAAGTACCATGGAGGTACCACCACATATGTGCATCCATCTTGTATTTGCTTCGAAGAGTGAGAAGGCTATGACCTGTTTCTGCTATGAAATTGCCAAACTCTACCATAACCTGGTCTTGGGCCTCAGGATCAGGGAAGAGCCTAGCCAATGCCGCCATATATCCCTCACTGACTTCCGCATCCCTGTATGGTGCTACCCTCCCTGGCAAGGAAAAGATCTCTGTGCTATAAAATCTAGGAGTCAATGCAAAAGCTAGTAGATGTAATGGGGTGGTCATTTTGTTCCACTGCTCAATGAGGATTGACTTCACTTGTTTGAAAAATATTTCCTTGGGATCTTGTTCTTTTGCATTTATGACGGCTTTTATCTTCTCAATCATTGAGTCGATGCCGTCATATATCTCTCCTAGACATGGTTGATCCGTGTCAGTAAACCGAATCATGCTTATAATGGGCTCCGTAAAACTCAACAAATAACCCACTCTATCCCACCAAGGGTCCTCTAAGATCGGGTTCTTCACTTTTTGAGCCCCTTGAGTGTTTGATTGCCTCCAGAGTCCATACAGACCAAAGATTGGATGTTACCATCCTCATGAGTGCCTCTCGCACCTTCACTAGTTGTCTCAAAACGATTGTGTGTGATGCAAACTGAGTCTTAGCAACCTAATAAGAACGAGGAACAAAAATTAAAAATAAAATTTAAATTATAAAATTGAAAGCTAAAAGAATACTAAAAAACTTAAATTAAATTTTAAATTAAAAAGAAAGAAAGAAATAAAGCTTTTCCTTACCTTCAGTAGCTCCAACTGCGAGAATGATCTAAAAATGCCCTGTGACATGTGGTGGTTGGTGACAAACATTTGGATTTCTTTAGCTTTTGCATACACTTGCTGGATCCACTTTATTTTGTTTGCCATTTTCTTTAGCATTAAAGTCAATGAATGCACAGCACAAGGTGTCCAAAAAATATGCCCATACCGTGCCTCAACTAGCATCCCTGCAGCTTTGCAATTTTTGGCGTTGTCCGTTATCACTTGGACAACATTTTCAGGCCCCACTGCCTCAATGGACTCAAAGAGAATGTTGGCTATGAATTGGGCATCCTTCACTTGCCCCTCACAATCAACCGCTTTCAAAAACATTGCCCCCTTAGGGCATACTGCAATCACATTGATTAAAGGGCGGTTTTTTGCATATTTCCATCCATCAGAAACAATTGACACACCAGTTTTGGTCCATGAGTCCTTAGTTGGTTGCAAGGAGGTTTCCACATATTTTTTTTGTCTATCCAAAAGGGTGGTGCGGATCTTCTCATATCTTGGTGGTTTATACCCTTTTGGTGCCTCATTGATGGCTTTCACCATCTCATGCCAATAAGGTGATCTCACAACATTAAAAGAAAGCCCATTAGCATATACACACCTTGCAATGCATTCATTTGCAATCTCCCTGTTCTCATTCTGAAAGGCTTTTTCTAATGGCCCTTTTGTCTTACTTTTCTTTCGTGCAAGGGAAACATCCTCATCTGTGGAGAAAGGAGCCACAAATGGATGTGGCATGGTCACAATTGGGGATCCACTAGGTGATGGAGCAACTGGAGGCCTTGCTGAATGAGATGAACCTCCTTGTTTGGCCAATGGATGACCCGCTCTTATAGCCACTTTAGCCTCTGCATCCTACTGCTCTTTGATATATGCCAAAACATTTGCTTTTGGCACCCCAGCATTATTCCTCCCCCTGCATACTCTTATACCATTACCCGTTATGGCACACAAGTGGCTTTTCACCCTACTGTAAGAGCCTTTGAATAGTCCATCACACTCATTGCATTTCCATTCAAAACAACCACCACCTGCAAGTTGTCGAATTTGGGTCAAAGTCTTTGGCCAAAGATTGCCCAGAAGAAGCAAAACTTGTTGCCATTGTAGAAATACCTACAAGGTTTAAAAAAAAGATTAAGCAAAGAAAACAATGGCATGCAATTGCATTGTGATTGAACAATGAAAATTAAAAAAATTAAATGGAAAGAGCAAAATAAAAATGAACATAAGCAAAAAAATGTAATATGTGAAAGATTAAATAATAAAAAAAAAAAATAGAGGAACAAGGCTAGAAATTAGAAAAAAAACTTACCTTCACTTAGTAAACCACAAATCAAATCCTTCACAAATCCTCCTTTGTAGCTCCTCACACTCCCACAAGCTTAGCAATAGCTCCTCACACTCCTACAAGCTTAGCAATAGCTCCTCAAACCCTAGACAAGCGCAATGCAATTTTGGAGAGCTACAATGTGAGTTTGTTTGCTTTATGTTTTGTTTGTGTGTTGTTCTTTTGTTTTATTGTTTAGAGGTAGCTTTTAGGTTTTAGATTAGAAGAATTTATAATTTTTTATTGATTTGTGGCTTTAAAAACATAAAAAAAATTAAAAAAAAAACGTTTTTTTTAATGTGGGAGCGGCGAGGGGCTGCGGAAACGCCCGGGTACAGCGCAGGCCGTACATGGGCTTTTCCGCAGCCCCTGGCCGCTCCCGCTGCCTTTATAGGCGTTTCCGGTAACATAGCTTTAATTTAATAAAGTTTTCAGATTTAGTGTATGGAAGAAGTTCATTGCATGAGTTTTGATGGGCCTAACCTGGGTTTTTTGGGATATTTTTAGTTGTCATTTCGCTTCCCGTCATTCTGTTTTTCCATGGGCCTCACCATGTGGGGCTTTATGCTTATACATGTATTTGATGCTTATTTGGGATTTGAAGCTTCATGTGGCACATGGCATAGACTTCGTAAATTCCTGACCTTTCTGCTATGTTAAGTTGAACTAGCAGGTCAGACAAATATCCTGCATTCATTTGGGGTTCTAGGATTCCAATATGCAATGCGACACATTTATTGTTGCATTACTTCTTGGTTTCTTGAATACCTCGGTATGAAGACTTGATAATTTTTTTTGTTATCCAGACTTTGTGATCTTATAAAAGACATTGAAACATATTAAAAAATGCGTAACTTTCACATAGGGTCTCAGTCTCCCAGATTAAAGGAATTGAAATTTTCTTTTTATTTGTTCGGGCTCCTAGCCTTTTGACACAGTCCCAGATTCATGAAATTGAATAATTGTTTATTTATTTTTTTGCTGCTAAATGATAGCTAGGAAAAGGCCTTAGACCACAAAATAATAATATGAAAATCAGACCTGGGGAACCTCCACAACAGGTTGAAAGTAAAAAGTACATAAAGATACTGAGCCATAAGAGAAGAAAGTCAGCATCCAGATAGTGAGGATTTATCTGAGGGGCAGTATAAAGTCTTCACTTCTAGCAACAACTGAAGAGGGTATGAAGTTATGAACACACAGTCTTCATTACATAGTCTTACGCAATTCTCTACCAAAGAACAGAATGCCACCATGAATAATTAGCTGAGCTTCCATTTGTGTAAAGTGACATGCAGACAAGTACACACAGGCTTTGTCACACAGTCACATAATTCTTCACTAATGATCAATACATCACCTGAGCTTCTGTGTGTGCAAAGTGACTTACTCAGACATTTATCAATAGTACAACAATTGTGCAAAGTGGCTTACACAGACATTTATCAATAGTGCAGCAATAGTCCAGCTAGATTGTTGTAAACATTATGTCCTTGCTGCGACCACAAACCAGCCAAAAATTAAATCTATACAGAAGGCACACTGTGCAGAGGGAACATATAGTGACGAAAGCTGAGGGAAGGGTTACATAGGTCTCCTTCAGCTAGAGTCACAAAATAATATTGCATAGAACAATATTTAGAGAAACATCAAAGAAAGCTAATCCATAACGATCAGATCAGGATTTTCAGGTACACCCACTTCCACAATCTCTCCAGCATCTTTTTCTTCTTCCAGGTCCGAGCAGCAGGCAGGGGGAATATACACCAGTTCCTCAGGCAGTTCAGTCTTCATACATTTGGTCAGGAAGATCTGTCACTTGCTTATCTTCTGTAAGCCATCCAAAATTGGTTGTCAATAGCCACCAAATGAATCAAACACTCAAGCTCCCAATGATATTCTTGAAGGGTATAAGATCCTATGGCATTGGAGAGCATATTGGCACAACTAAGAGATTGAGCCACTTCAAATACATTTTTCCTCCCAACTGACTGCTTTAGGTCAAGAAGCAAGCCTTAATTGCTTTTTCATTGTCCCTGTTTTCCACCTTATTGACTTTCTTAGCTGCTTCCCACCTACTATGAATCCATTCCCTCATGAAAGGGTTTTGGATCTCTTGGTCGATATATGTTGAAAATCGACTGCCTAGCATCTCCCTTGTTTGGCTATGGACCCTCTTCTTTTCTTTAGCCCCACCAGAACCAAAGGGAATATCACCCTCCGATTTCACTGAAATCCTTGTTCCTGACAAAAAATCTTCAGCTAAAACACTGAACAGGTTAAGCAATTTCCAGCCAAATCACTTAACTCACACCCATTCTACAGCAAAACCGTTCAAGCCCATTGAAGACTGTAAGAGGGGCAAACTCAAAGATTGAACTAAAAAAGGGCTGGACCTTTAAAACACCACACCCTCCGGACCCAACTAAATACCGAGAGCACAAAATCATGCCAATACAAATCAACTGTGGACATGACTGCAATGTTGGATGGATTAGTTGCACCATACACACACCAGCGCACCACTTCAAATGTTATGCCCCATGGATAAGGCAATGACAACATAAATAAGAAGGTGGGGTGATGGGAAGGCTCGGGTGAGGGGCTCTAATGTCCGATCGTTGGGGATGGTGCCCATCTCAAACAATACCGCCATAAATGCATCATCATTCCTAGATAAGTTAAGATAAGATAAATATATTAATGTCCAACAAATGACCACAAATGTAGGTCAATGGGACTGCAGCCCAAACAATATACAAAGTGCGAGCAGGGACAACTCAAAACGAGTTCCTAAAACCCGAAAAGAAGAGAAAAGACAACAGAAAGGAAACCTGAAGCTAAATGCCTCCACATGCGGGGGCAAAGGAGCAAGCGGGGGAGAAAAACGACGGAACCGAAGAAGAGAATGAAGGGGGGGGGGGGGGGCAAGTAAGGACTAGAGGTCTAATCAGGAATGGTAGCCACACCCCTCCTAACATTAGAGGCCGACGAAAAGAAGCTCCTGATGGACTGGCAACCCGAAGAGGGGGGTGAAAACCTCTTCTCCATCTGAGATCTGAGACTGATGCGGCGACCAGGGGGACGAATGGAGCTAGACTGCCCTCTAGTACGTGTGTGCATCTGATGTTGCTGGCGGTGATCGAGGGAGGTGTGAGGGTCCAGTCGGGGACGAACTGATCTATGCATTGAATCTGGGCCAGGAAGGCTCTGTCGTTTAGTTCCTCCACCAGTGGGTAGAACCGGAAAGAAGGCTGTAATTCGTCTCGTGGGGACAACTCGCGGAGGGGAATGAAGAATCTGGTCTCGTAATAGCAAAGACTCACGGATGTAGAGGGCAAGACACCGCTGGTCGATATCCCTGAAGAAGGCCGGGAGAGTCTGGATCTCTCTGAAGAGACAGTGAAAGCGTCCTCTGATCTCATAGTAAATGGGGCAGCGGAAGATGAAATGAGTCTCAGTCTCCACCTCATGAAGGCTACAGAGCCTACAAAGTCTATCCACCTAATCAATGTGGTGATCAGTCTTGCACCGGAGTCTGCGGGAGCCAACTCGAAACTTACCCAAAGGAATACGGAGGGCATGCACCCAGTGACGAGAGGTGTATTGCGGGCGGATGATGAGCCCATCTCTGATTTCAAGAAAGTGCTTTGCATAAAAAGACATCTTAGGTTGCAAACCCCCAGGGTGGTTCACCCAAGTAGTTTGAATGAAGATCTTGTAGATATCCTCCCGGATGGACTTGTTCAACACTTGCTTGGTGGGCAAGAGATGACTGGGAGCATTCAAAGAATACTGGAAGGGGGGAGACTATCAATCTGGATACCAACTGAGTCCTATAGCGCAGAAGTCTCGGCAAACCAACAACGACCCCCAGCTTGGGCAATACTCACAGAAGAACAATAGGCGAGATATGGATACCTGTCCTGCTCATCGGAAAGATCACCAAACCTCCTGATACGGTGAAGAAAGGATGATATGTCAAATATAGTCTCCAGACGGAAAGGTCGAGCTCCGAACTCTGCCAAAATAATATGCTGGGGGACCGTCCGTTTGCATCTGATGAAACGACGAAGGAGGAGAGTCTGAATCCTCTCAGCAGAGGCCCAATCTGTGTCCAAAAGGGAGGGCCCCTAGACGACAAACCCGTAGAGAATAGTGGGGCGAATGAGGGAGTTCATAAGAAACATCTTGGAGGAGACATCCTGGAAGTGGTGGCGAAAGCACTGTCTCTCGAGAATGGCTAGAGACCCATACCCTTTGTTCACCCTCGGTTGAAGAGCATGCCTCATACTGAATCTAGGCCCTGAGAACTGGACTCCCAGGTAGGTGTATGTATTAGTAATTTCAACCTCCTGCCCCTTGAAGAAGAAATGGAGGTGTGATGTCCGCAACCCGTTAAAGACCATGACCTTGGTCTTACCCATATTGACTGTCAAATGCCGAAGATCATAGATTAAAGCAAGTGCATCAAGCTGTCTCTGAATAGAGAGGGTCAAAGAATGAAAAAACATGATTGTATTGAAAGGTGAAGAAGGAAAAAAGTGGGGGGAAGTGGTGATCGCATCAAGATGTAGGCTCCTCATGGGAAAGACGCCAAGATTTAGTAGACAAATAAAAGTAGGCTAATAAAATTACTTGTTTTGAGAGGCATACCAAACCAGTTGTTTGTAATTCCCTTGGAAAGGGCAGTTCCAAAAATTTGCTCATCCTAGACATTAAACTTCTTAAGCTAACTCAACCATTTACAGTCCATTCGGCTGCCTTATTACCATCTCTCCTTATATGCATAAATTCTATCTTGTCGAACTTTTGGAGCATCCAACTTAATTTCATCCAAGAAACTTTAATTTTCCATAAATTTACATTTCCCCTCATTAATTGTATTAATGTTATCAGGGAGTCACCTTCAATTACTAAAGTCCACCACCCTTTTAAAAGCGCAATTCGAACACCTTTATTAGAGCTTTGGCTTCAACAACATTAGCGGTGGCACAATCAGTATCCAAAGAGAATAGTAAAAGAGGCTGGCACAAATGATCACGAAAGATACCTCCACATCCTGTTGGGCCCAGCTTACCTGTAGAAGCACCTTAGAAGCACCAAGCCCCTTATCAGGTATGAATGAAATATATTTTGAAGCATTCATACCCCTTTTGGGTTTTCAAAGACACTGCGACATCCTTCAATTGCTCGATTATACGTCGAACTCCCCAAGTACCCTGATGCAAATTCCTGAAACTATGTAGATATCTTCATAGATTCTCCCTTCATTTATAATGGAAACTTGAATGAATTCTCAGCAGTATTTGGATCAACTGCCCACGTAGAATCAAGTTTGCTTTTAGTCTGAAATTCTGCCTATAATTGTAGATCACGTGTAGATTTACTTTTTCCTACAACACAATGCAATTTGGACTTTGTATAGAAATTCATATGACCTCAGAAAACGGGCCAAAGAATTTATATTTTCAAAGCATATTTCCACATTTCTTTATTGACATTTAGGGTCTAACTTCTAGAAATTAAACATTTTCTCTGCGCTTTTAGGAAACCTTGTTATTCATGCCATAAACAAAATGTTGTCAGATATAGCTAAATCACTGAATGTTTCACAGGGTGGCAGATCTTGCGATGCTTAACATTTCTTTGTTTTATTGTCAGCTGCAAATCTTTGTTGTTTTTCAGCCATTTCCATTTGAGTTAAAAAAAGGATTTTTGTGGGTGTTATGTTCTAGTTGAAGCAACCAAACAAATCTATATGGTGTCTTGACATTTTGTTTGTCAACATCATAAGTTCGACCAAGAATAATTTTTCATGCATGCACTTGCATAAGGGCTTGGAGACCAAGGACAACATTCAAACAAACTTCAATTGATGACAATGTCCATGTTTTAGAAAACGATGGGGTAACTACTACAATTCTTAGCAGTGTTACACGGAGTCTTGGAACGGAGGGACCAAGGGCCTAGGTTTGGGGACAGTGGAGGGGCAGCTGGATGGTGGCTCAAATATACTACTTGAAAAATTAGTTATACAAAAATGTATAAGCAACAACAAATGAAACTTTGAAATACTAAACACATTGCATTGAACAGTGAAAATGCCAAATATCAATATATCAATATTTATATTCAAAATGATGATTACATTCAAAATTCAAATATAGTTGGCCAGTGAAATGAAGACTTGGCACTTGCTCTAACTCATGTTGTTACTTCTTGCTAATGTTATCCCTCTTCCTTGCAAATGCTCTCACTCTTGCTTGCTAATGTTATTGTTCTCACTCTTGCTTGCGAATGCACTCACCCTCTCACTCCTGCTTGCTAATGCTTTCACTCTTAATTTGAATTTTTGATTGTGATTTGGTGTGAGGGTGTAACTCTTATTTATAATTTTTTTTGGAGTGCTTAGGGGATGGGTGGGGTCCATTGAGTACTAGGTTTAGGGTTGGAGGCCAAAAATTATAGAATAAAAATATATATATATATTTTTTTGACAACATTATGCGTCTGGGGACAGCCGGTAGTCTTGGGGATTTCCGGGAGTCTCTGGGACATGTTGAGAGGCTTTCGGAAGTGTTTGGGATTGTCCCTAAGTCCCCAAAATTGGGGAACGTCTCAGAAATGTCCTCTCTTTGAGCGAAATGATTCAAGGACGTCCCCATATAGTTGGTGACGATGGCGGGACGACAAGGGGACGTTTCCCAATCGTCCCCAAGTCTCAAGGATGTCCTAAGTCACTGAGACGTCATTTTTTTTGGGGGGGGGGGGGGGGGCGTGTCCTTGTGGGACACTGATTCTTAGGACAACAGTTACTAGGCCAATAGACATAGGTACCTATGAACCTTTCCATCTCTTAGTTAGCTAAGTATTAACAATGCGCGCGCAAACAATAAGGAGATATGCCAAGTTCAGAAGGAATGCGTAGGAGTATGCACACAAGCAATAGAACAATACAGGTCAATGTGAGGAAGCATGCGCGCAAGAGAAGGCAGTGAATACAAGATAGTGCGCAAATGTGCGCGCAACACGGAGAAGAGTCAACGCACAGGGAAGTCTGCGCACACACAAGGTTTTCAGGACATTGGAGTAAAGACTAAAAAATAGGAAAAAAGCACAAATGACATGATATGCAAGCAAGGTCCATAAATAGGAAAAACACATGCGAAGATAGGAAAAGTACATGTGAAGATAAGGAAAAGCACATGCAGAACAAAGATAAGACATGGAGAAGGTCTATTTATAGGATTAAAGCATGGATGAGGCCAAGCTATTTATAGCTCAATCTATAGTTAAAGCAAAGATGTAAAAGGCATGCAACCTATTATTATGAAAAAATTGCATGTAAACAGTGAAGGGTAAGTCCCCACTGTGTATAAATAGGTTTATCACTCTTGTCAGTAGGTACCTCTTTATGTGTGTCGATGTTAGAGTTTGTAAGTGAGTTTTGTATGTGCGCACGGTTCAGTGCATGGTTGCAATCAATTTGTGATGTAATACAACGTGTTTATGATGGACAATTATATTTGGGTTGCAAGGATTAGCAGATCTGAACATGGTATAATGGGAGTTCAAATACTTTTGTTGATTATCTATGTTGATTGATTTCCTTATTATATGTGTTGCCATTGCTTCTACTTGGTATACTGTATCTTTATTCATGTTGTGATGATTATGTATGATCTAACCACATCTTGATAAGTGAACAAAGGAGGGACTAGGTGGTTGCCCATGCTTCGGGTGAGCGTTCAGACCTTTGTTTGAATGAAGTGCCAACGTGCCCAACTAAGCTTTGGTAAATAAAAAAGGCTACATTTTGGTTCCGTTGCCAGGACCTCTTTTCTTTCAGTTCATCAGGATGTGGCATATGTATGGCGTTCTAGTTAGGATGTAATGCAATGTGTTTATGATGGGCAATTATATTTGGGTTGCAAGGATTAGTAGATCTGAACATGGTATAATGGGAGTTCAAATACTTTTGTTGATTATCTATGTTGATTGATTTCCTTATTATGTGTTGCCATTGCTTCTACTTGATATATTGTATCTTTATTCATGTTGTGATGATTATGTATGATCTAACCACATCTTGATAAGTGAATAAAGGAGGGACCTGGTGGCTGCCCACACTTCGGGTGAGCGTTTAGACCTTTGTTTGAATGAAGTGCCAACGCGCCCAACTAAGCTTTGGTAAATAAAAAGGCTACATTTTGGTTTCGTTGCTGGGACCTCTTTTCTTTCAATTCATCAGGATGTGGCATATGTATGGCATTCCAGTTAGGATGTAATGCAATGTGTTTATGATTGACAATTATATTTGGGTTGCAAGGATTAGCAGATATGAACATGGTATAATAGGAGTTCAAATACTTTTGTTGATTATCTATGTTGATTGATTTCCTTATTATATGTGTTGCCATTGCTTCTACTTGATATGTTGTATCTTTATTCATGTTGTGATGATTATATATGATATAACCACATCTTGATAAGTGAACAAAGGAGGGACCTGGTGGTTGCCCACGCTTCGGGTGAGCGTTCAAACCTTTGTTTGAATGAATTGCCAACGTGCCCAACTAAGCTTTGGTAAATAAAAAGGCTACATTTTGGTTCTGTTGCCGGGACCTCTTTTCTTTCAGTTCATCAGGATGTGGCATACATATGGCGTTCCAGTTATCATTGGAGAATATTGAGTGCTGGGTAGAGGATGACCAGGATGAATTTGCTTAGAGATATAGTACCGAACCAGATTTTAATGCTCGCAAGTGGGATGCTTCCTTGTACGAGACGTTCTTTAGTTTCTTTCTAGTAGAATTGTACCAAGCTTATGCGTAGAACATGGTTGTCTGGCTAGGCAAGAAGCAAGTGTGGAGATAGGACAAGTATCAAGCGCTTTTTGATTTGGATGAGTCATGGACTAGAGCTGTAGATCACTGGTGGGAAGGTGTGCTGCGCAATTATACCTTGGAGTACGCGATTTCAACATAATCATGCCCGGAAGAAGCATAATTTTGGTATCTGTGTGAACCTAGAGGATCACACTTATGCGCGCTACCTTTAGCATCGAAGATCTTGATGATTGAGCTCGGGATGGAGAACTTACCTATTAAAGGCTAAAAAATCTCCGCCACACTCAGGGGCAAGAAGCAGGTTTGGGAAGGATGGCGTTGGTCCAAGTGGAAGAAAGAGAGAGGGAAGAAAGAATATGCAGGTATAATGATGAGCGTGAGAGGGTAGTTGAAGAGGCTCTGAGACTGAGGGGTATGATGTTGGGTGGAGGTGATGAGAACCCTGCAGAAGGCGAGGGACCACAGGATCATGTCCTACCAATATTGGGAAAGCATAGTAGAAGGACCCCTTTGGCATCTGATGAGAGCGAGTTTGAGGAGAGAAAGTGAACTGCTGGTGCGCATCTGACCTAACCTAGACTCCTAGCCCTTGCGCATGGTGTTCGGAATCCAAAAGTTGTTGTAGAAGACCATCATAGTGAAGGTGAGCAGGAAGGTAACCGAAGATCACTATGTTGGGTTGGAGATACAAGTAGGCACATATTGGTATCATCACAAGATTCACAACAAATTAAGGCAGCGCACATGACAACGCAATATGTTCCTGTGTTTGGATAGACCTTGTTTGGAAGAAATTTGGTAAGCGCGTCGTCAGGAAAAAACAGTGGCGCGCTACCCGTTGGAAGAAATACCATAAGTGGAGTAGTGGGACAAACGGTTGGTGTGCAGTTTAACACTACTGCAGGGACCCAAGGTAGTAGTACTTCTATAGGTCCCAAGTCGCGGCCGGAGGATTAGGATGTTTAGGCCCTCTGCCTCGGGGAGGCAATCCTAGTGGAGGCTCAAGTTCAGGATTTGGGCCCACTCCAGGACAAGGTCCACAACAACCAACACAACAACCTCAACAACCACATCAATAGACTCATATTATCTTTGAAATGTCTCTTCATTTTCCAGAGTATAGAGGTGTGGAAGATGTAGTAGAACATGTGATAAATGTGAGTTACTATGGAGAACCAAGGGAATAATGACTCTAGAGTGAAAGGCCAGTCAATTTGCAACCATACTTTAGGGCTGCACACACAACATGTATTGAAAGTATGATCCACATCAGACAACAGTGGATTACGATGAGTTGCTCACCGCATTTTTGTCTGAGTTCCATATACACGAGTTTGAGCAACAAAGCATTAGTGTGTTGAAGGATATTAAGAAAGGATTGTCTGAGAGTGTTAAGGAATATAACGTGCGTTTCAAGAATTTGTTGTCCAAGCTTTCTTATGATATCCACCAAAGCCAACATGCGTAGTGGTTTGTAGGAGCCTTGTTAACACCTTTCCGAAGAGCTCTTTCACATAAGACATTTATTGACTCGTGCGAGGCCTTGGAAGCAACATTGCGCATTGAAGCAGTTGGGAGTTTAGATATTGGGGTGAGTACGTTTCTTGAAGCTCAGATTGTGGCAATGGCTACCTAGTTGGAGAAATTATCGGCCAATTCAGCTCACGAGACGCGTAGTGGATTGTGGTGTACTGATTGTGAGGTGGAAGGACATTCAAAAGATAGCTGTCCACGCTGGAATGTGTGTGTGTTAATAACATGTGAGATTTTCCATAAGAATCACGATGTCCGTAACTGCCCACTTTTGCAACGCGTGACGCAGAAGAATGTCTCTGTATATTGCAAAATATGTGATGCGCACACTCATGACACAACCATCATTTGATTGATCAAATTCATGAGGCTTGTGAAACAGAGTTGCACCAGACCAGCATAAAGAGTAGCTCGTAGGCTCAAGAGGGCCAAACTAGCGATAATGTTAATGGAGGCTTTAAAGGTGGATATCGAAGTAGAGGCCGCGGTGGCTAAGGAAGGTTTGCGTGAGGAACATGCTATACTTGTGGGTCACCTGATCATTATCACCGCGAGTGGCTGTAAAACCAGGTATGCGCGTATTGTGGCAAGGCGCATAAGGTGGAAGATTGCCCAGACTTGTATGCCCACATGTGTAAGAATAACAAGAAGGACACAGGTGGAACCATGATTAAGGTGGAGCGTGTTAAGCAAGAGCAATGAGTGCCTAACAAGTTGCCTGTAGCCAAACCTCAACCACTGTTGGTCACTACGTGCGCAAAGGCAACGTGTGAGCAAGACAAAGCGAGACCTTGATCAGACGAGAAGAACTTGTACATGTGAAGTATCCAGATGCAACACAATAGAAGGAGGTTTATTAGGAAACCATGGGCGTTATCAGGGAGGTATAAGGGCATTATCAGGGAGGTATAAGGAGAAATACAAAGTTTGAAAGCGCAAGCGCGCGAGAGGGAACGCACGATGAATATTGAGCTACCATAGTAGGATGTTGATGATCTTAGGGAGGTGTGCAAAATGCTTAGGCAGGAGAACATCATACCTCTGCTAGGAGAATGGTTACGAGATAAGATACCACGTGCTGGCATAGAAAGGGAGCGCCAAATTCTTCATGCTAACTTGCCACCACAAGATCATGAGTATGACAAAGAAATCACATTGGATGCAGTGATTAATGGATGGCTGGTAAGTAATATTCTCATTGATATAGGTGCGGAAGTCAATGTCCTCACCCTTGATGCTTGGAACCAAATGGGAAGGTCGCCATTACAACCATCTTCAAATGTGTTGTATATGGCTAACAAGACAAGGGCCATGCCCATTGGGGTACTAAAAGATGCTACAATCACCATTCAGAGAGCCAAGTTCACAGGGGATTTTGAGGTATTAGAGCATGCGAAAGTAGATAATTTCTTTGCACTGCTCGGACGTCCTTGGTGTTATGCCAACAATATAGACTTGGGCTTCAACAAGAGATATATACGTTTTGAGAACAAGGATGAACGTGTTCTGATACCATTGGATGATACGGAGATTGCACCCGATGTAGAGTCCATTAATGAAGAGGAGCTTAATAGAATTTATGCACATACAATGTGTGACTCAGAGCATGTGGAGCCATCAAAAGAGGTTGTTCTTCAGTGGGAGGACGCGCAATCCATTAGTGATACTACTAGTATGGCTTGTGACAATTGGGCTCACATCGCGAGGTTCGAGGAAGGGTGACAAGGATGATTAGGCTGCGACATGTAAGGCTGTTGGGTAGAGTCAATTTGTCGAAGTATAGAGGGGAAGAGAAGCTCGAGTCAATTTATCACGCAATGGAAGAATTGTGGCGCAATGAGGGAGACAAGAGAAATATGATGGTATACACATTGCGCTAGATTGTAACATGCTGGTGGGCGACACACATGGATAATTTACTTGGTTGGCGCGAGATTAGAGTGACATTCTTGACAAGGTTTGCCAGGAATAATCTTCCTTCACCAGTGCAAGATTATGATGGGAAGACTTCCCCCATGACACATGTTAAAAGTTGCGAGAAGCATTGGATAACAAGGCAAGATGCTTTGCCACCATCTCTATGGGTATACATGTTCTATTTTACTTTGCGTGGATGTGTGCGTGCTTGGTATGTACATGCTGAGTTGAAGCAGGAGACAACGAGTTGGTGTGACCTGACTGAAGGTATTGTTCATATTTTTGTTTATTTTTCTACTAAGCCAGCGGTACATGAGGCGTTGTAGATTATGAGGCGCATCACGTTGGGGGATAGCGCAAAGGTTGAGGAGCTTATGCTTCAGTTGTTTAGAGATGTTGACACTGAAGTGTGCGAAGATCTTGTAAGAACAGATGATGAAGAGGTTGAGGATTTGGATATAAAGCACACAAAAGGTGCGTGCGAGGTGTTAGATTCTGCAGACGAGCAAGTGCGCGCATACCATGTGCCACTCAAGACAAAGAAAGTGAACATTGGGACTGAAGACACACCAAAGGAAGCGATTATTGGTGCTTATTGGTACGAACCTGAAGTTGCAAAGATAGTTGAGCTACTACGCGACTTTCAGAATCTTTTTTCCTAGGGGTTATCATGAATTAAAGGGCGTACATCCTTAATTAAGGGAAATGAAGATCAAGCTTAAGGATGGAGCGTGACTGGTCCGGAAGAGGCCCTATAGAATGAACTCGGATCTGCGCATCAAGGTAAAAGAAGAAATTGATAAAATGCTAAAGTCTGGCATTTTTGAACCTATTGAAGAATCAAAGTGGATAAGTCCAATGGTGATCAACATTAAGAAGGATGGCCGGATAAGGATCTGTGTGGACTAAAGAGTTCTAAAGGCGTCATGTGTTATCGATCCTTTTACCACATCGTTCACTGAGGAGATCCCGGAAGGTGTTGCAGGGCATGAGATCTATTCATTTACGGATGGATTTTCAGGTTATCATCAGGTGAGGATTGTGCGTGAAGACCAGGCGAAGACGAATTTTGCTACTGAAGGGGGATGTTTTGCCTACATAGTTATGCCTTTTGGCCTGAAGAATGCACCGATGGTGTTCTTGCGCATCTTTGTGCAGACATTCCAAGACTTTATTCATAAATTTCTTCAAGTTTACTTGGATGATTGGACGGTGTATGGCTTGGTTAAAGATCATTGTGACTGCTTGAGATTGATGTTTGAAAGATGCAGGCAACTTCGTATCTCCTTGACCATTAAGAAGTGCATCTTTGTTACACCTTTTGGTACTTTGCTTGGACACATCATTTGTATGGCAGAGGATTTAGTCAGACTACCTACTATGTTTGTACTCGACAACTTTCCTACTCTCATTCAATGTCCAACCTTTGTAACATGATACTTTTATCCCTTCATGACATACCTACACTCCAGACTCTTATTTCATAATCCCCTACTCTCAGGATCAAAAATTCATACACTTGCAAGACATGTTGTATAGGCTTAAAACAATGTTCTCCCAATACTATTTAGGCAATCTTGCTCTTACAAGCAAGTATGAGAAATGAAAGCATGAAACAGTTTACCTATACCTCTTGATCATGGTTCCATTGCTCTTTACTTGCCTTCAACTCTTCAAGACTCAGCTTCCTTCCTTTATATCACCTAGTTCAACTCTTACATGCAATGCCCTTACTTCACTATTTATTGTCCATTGAAGGTTATCATGACCAACATGCTCAAAACTGTGTTTAGAGTTTTAGACCCTTCTCAACTCTCCTAGGACCCCTGTCAAACCTAGACCAAGGTGTTAAGACCACCTATTTAGTCATTAGCTTGGGTTCCATCATAGTTCTCTTAGGGTCTATTTTCTACTAGCCCTCCTTAAATAAATTGTGTTCTATCTGAAACTCTCCTGATGATTTCACAAACCTAATGGATTATTTGAGCACCTTTTATGGGCTTCTTACTCAAGTATGAAAACCAATGCTTAGTCCTTTGTACGGATATTGACTTCTCTAACTCTGTTTCAGGAAAATTAAGCCTAATTCTCACTTAGTATAATGACAACAAAGGTCTTGGAGTTAGTCCCACTTGAAACCTAGTTGGAACACCTTTATCATGCCTTCAACATGCTCCCTGAATGTTCCCAGACCTTCACTCTCTCTTTTTTTGCATGCATGCATCTAAATTTCTCTTTCCTGCACACTGTAACAGGCTATAGACACGAACCAGGGCATTTTCCTAACACGTGTGAATTGAAGGTTGATACTTTGCACATCCCTAACACTCCCCTGGACAGAGGATGTCAAAATTTCATTAATTTTTGATGGGTAGATTCTCTAGACAATGATGCCCTAGTTTGGGCCTGAGAGTAAGAAAGTGAGACTTCAGGAAATTTTGAGATGTTTCATGGGCGAAGAAAATTCCAAGATGATCTACTCCTATTTATCCTCCTATCTGAGCTTTTACAGATCTCCAAAATTCATTATCTCCTCAGTGTCATATTTCAAGCTCTCGGCCAGAGAACAAAGCTACATGCAGTCTATCCAAAACATAGTAAACATGCAAATTAGAGATCAGAACTTCTTCAATCTCAATCATCATTATTGTTTATTTATTGTCCTCATCTATCACATCATTTTTTCTTCTTTGTACCTTCTCCCACACGTAAACCCTCTCTTCAAATTGGTGTTTTCTTACAATAACACGAAAATCTTGATCCTACAATCATGCAACCACTACAAACTTGGACTCAACAACCTTCCAAACTTGTAACTTGACCAATTCATCTCAAAATAACATATCCACACGTTTTCAAACAGGTATGACAGTTTCACATGGCTTGATTTAGCCTATAACCATCTTATATAGGCAATTTACCCTTTCTAAGCAAGTTCACTTTCAACTACAACAATTTACACACATGTTTGAATTTGAATGAATACAAATGGAGGGAAAGCACTCTTGTTAACATGCCTAGACTAACTAACACACTTGACCACCTAAGCACCAATGATGCTCCTACATCAATTTGTAAAGAAGGCTTGCTGGTAGATCCAACTAAAATCGCAGTTATCCTAGGGTTTGAGGAACCCACTAATCAGAGCGAAGTGTGCGGATTCTTGGGACACACTGGTTACTACCACAAGTTTATCAAGGGGTATGCAAAGATTGCTGTGCCACTAGAGGAATTGTTAAAGGGAAAAGGAAAATTCCATTGGGGTGATGCGCAACAACAAGCTTTTAAGACTTTGAAGGAGAAGCTCACCACCACACTTATCTTATGCTTCCCTTCTTAGAACAAGCCATTTCACGTGCATGTAGATGCTTCTAGAATAAAGATTGGTGCAGTATTAACACAACTAGGTGAAGGTAATGTTGATCATCCCATCTGCTTGGCAAGCAAGAAGTTGACATTGACTAAGCAATTTAATACAACTACGGAGTGCGAAGCTTTGTCAATAATATATGCGTTTCACAAGTTCAGACAATACTTGTTGGCCACACCATTTATATTCTATATTGATCATACGACATTGAAGTACTTGGTCAATAAGCGGGGCGCATGTCGTTGGATCCTTCTCTTTCAGAAGTTCAATTTCTTAATTATAGTAAAGCCTAGTAAGAGCAGTTCAGGACCAGATCACTTGCCAAGGATGCACAAAGCATAAAAGACACTATGCCGGATGCCTAGTTGTTTAGACTAAACTGCGCGCTAGCAGAATTGGAAGATATTGCAATATTCTTGCGCATTGGAGTTGCACCTGAAGGTATGAAGACATTAGAGAAGAAACAACTTGCCATTAGCGCAACGCCTTATCAACTCATTGGAGGAGACCTGTACAAGATGGGTAAAGATGAAGTCTTGTGCAAATGTGTGTTGGAGCATGAGCACGAAGCAATAATGGAGGAAGCACATGGAGGAATAGTTGGAGGTCACTCTGCAGGAGAAGCAACAACGCTCAAGATACTACTGGCTGTATTATGGTGAGAAACACTCTACAAGGACACAAACGCATTTGTTAAGACTTGTGATCATTGTCAGAGGATAGGCAAACCATGGAATTAGGATGAAATTCCGCTGTGCCCTATAACAAGCGCAAAACCATTTGAGAAGTGGGCGATTGATTTTGTAGGCCCTATAGCACCAGTTGCATGGAGGACATGCGCACGTTACATAATAACATGCACACATTACTTGACTAGGTGGGCAGAGACTGCGCCTACAAAGGATTGCATTGCAACAACATTATCTATTTTTTATGGGAAAACATTATTAGTAGGTATGGCTATCCATTGAGCCTTACAAGTGATAGAGGAACTCACTTCTTGAATGAGACAATAAGAATACTCTTGGTAGAGTTCATGGTAGCACTCCATAAGACTACCCCCTATCACCCACAAGCCAATGGTACTGCAGAAGCTTTCAAAAAGATATTGGGACATATATTGACAAAGATTAGTGATGTTGGATGGAAAGATTAGGATGACAGGGTTTCAACAGTATTATTGGCATATAGAACCACCTACAAAAGGTTGAATAAGGCCACACCTTTTCAATTGGTGTTTGGCGCGGAGGAAGTTTTGTCAGTAGAGTTCATGTTACCCTCCCTGCATATTGCGTGTGCAAGTGGACTAGATGATGAAAAAATAGTGGAAGAGTGCATTGATAAGCCGACGCACTTGGATGAGAGGCATGCCATTGTGTGATGGATTCAAAAGACAGAAAGCGTGACATAAGGCTTGGCATGATAGACATATTAAGAACAAGACTTCTGCTGTGGGGAAGATGGTGCTGTTATATGACTCCAAGTTTGCACTTCATCCTGGAAAGTTGTAAGTGCATTTGTTCGCACCATTTGTGGTAACAAAGATATTGGAATCAGGAGCATGTCAATTGCAGGCGTTGGATGGCACTATGCTGCCCGGTTACTTTAATGGGAATAAGTTGAAGCCCTACTATAAATAAGCTTCTTTTGTGTTTGTAATAAGGCAGTATTGCCATTTAGATTAGGTTTCCTTTTTCTGTTCTATTTTGCTTTGTTTTGTTGTAATAAGCACAGGAGTTGATTACTCTATGTTAGACTGATGCGTAGAGGACTGCACATGCTTTTAGTGTGGGGTGGAGCAGATGTAAATGCACACAAGGTAAAATGGGACGCTGGTACTTATTGATAAGTTGATATATGTGCATGCGACGACGTGAAAGAATGGTGTGCAGTGGAAAAAAGGATATTGGTTTGCGAAAGATGGTGTTATGAATGACTGGATATGATGTGAAGGTACTTAAGGATGTTGGTACGGGAGGTATAGGAATTGCTCAGATTTGAAACCATGTGAAGAGAAGAGCCGCATAATGTAACGCGAGGGAGGCAGCGAGAGGATGAACTACTTGGCAAGTGGTGCAGAGGAAGAATGTGTGTGGCGAAGGAAGATGCATGCGAGAGGGTCTGCATCCTGGGAAGTAGAAGTGTGTTTGAAGGTTACAGACTGCCGCGTGCAGGAGAAAGCTGAAGAAAGCGTGAGAAAAGCAAAAAACACATTTAGGGCCAAAAGTGGTGGTAGGTGAGGAGCATTTAATGCGGTAAAAATTGCGAAATCTATAAAAGGGGCGTAAGCGAAGTCATTCTTACCTTGGTTTTGAGAAATTGTGCGATCAAAGAGCTTTTGCGACAAAGTGCGACGACAAATACAAAGTACAAGAGCGAACTAGAGAGCCGAGGCGGAACCAAAACTGACTAAGTGGACACAACCTTGACATTGGAAGAGCTCCTTGTAAGAAGTGGTAGTTGGTCAAAGGTTGTGAAAGGGAAGAGACAGAGCTAGGGTTAGTGAGTGAAAACACAGAGCTAGGGTTTGTAGACTTAGGGCCATAGTTACCAGGTTCGGAAATCCGATTAAATTCGGAAGGGCAAAAAAATCCGAAAATTCGGAGTTCTCGAAAAAATCTGAAAAAATACGGAAAAATCCGGTTCGGAATATATATACTTGTATTATTATAAATTTATATTATTGTATACTTATATCATTATATATAGACAAATCATACAAAAAAGCATCCATCTACCATAATCATCATCATCATAATGATTCTTTCAAAAGATTGCAAGAAGTTGCTTGGTCCAAAAAGGTACAAAAATGGATTTTATGAAAATAAGAAAAATATTGCCATCAATGCGTAGAGCTCGAGAAAATATATACTTTTAGAGAAGACGACACCCAAAATGGAGCCACAGAATGAAATTTATAGCACATGCAAGTTTTTGCTGCTACATCTTCTCAGACCCTTTCTAGAAATGGCAAATTTTTTTCCATCCTCGCAATTTTTTCACCAAAAAAAAAAAAATTGCCAAGAAAGGAATTTTTTTTTTTTCTTGCAAAAACAAGCCCGAACCGAACCGGATTTATTCGGTTGCTTCGAAAAATACGGTTCCAGCCGGATTTCATACAAATCCGGCTAAACCTGGTAACTATGCTTAGGGCACAAATTTTAGGAGGGTTGTTAGGGTAGAAAGTCAAGGTAAACAAGCGTAAGGATTGATCAAGAAAGAAGTTTAGCAGCAAGGGCACACATTTGAATAAGCAAGTGATTTCAGCACTTAGGCTACAAAAATTTCGCGATTTACCGGATAGAGAATTATACCAGTTAAAAAGAAAACAATGACACCAAAGCGAGCACCGAAGAACAAGAAGAAGGTTGTGGATGAGGCACCCAAGGACTGGTTCTCAGAAATGCAATGCCCACCAGAGGGGATAGTTGGGCAACCCTGGGCATCGAAGCTGCACAATTGCAAGATTGGCGAATACAATCATCATACACAGGGGCATGAGGCGGACATCAATAAGGATGTTTTGCGTGAGTTGGGCACAAGGACTACAGAAGGGCAACTTATTCTAGATGATTCAGTGGGCAGTACCTTAGAGGAAGTTGGAGTGCTTCAGCTCTTTGAATTTCCTTACATCTGGAGGCCCACGCGCCTCTTTCAATGGCTCATGTCAAGGGTGCACGAGGATTACTTGTATTTTGCGGGCAGAAGAATGAGTTAACTACCAAGGCTGATCAACAAATTCACAAGTGTGCGCGGCTCAAGGGAGGAGATAGAGATGGATCTGCGTGACGAGACTAAGGCTGAAGAAATTGCTACCTTATTGCAGTATCAAAGGAGGACACGCGCATTTAATGTTGATAAGATTGTTGACCATGCTACAAGAGTAGCTGCATGCCTTTTAAGTTGCAAATTAGGAGCCTTGGAGCGCTGGAACAAGGTGAATAAGAAGTTCCTCTACATCGCGCACAAGATGGCAAATAAAACCAAGTATAATATCGCCTTGTATATAGTTGAAGGGATTGTTGAAGAGGCTAAGGCGCAAACTGAAAAAGGGGATAGAATCACTTGGGGATCTGTTCTGCTATTGATAGTGTTTTGGGAGATTGGGGTACTAGATGACCCAAAGAATAATGTGGGTGCATGCATTAGAAGACAAGTGCCCAACAAAACGCTTTGCCAACGTCACTTGTGATGGTGGAATCAACAACCCCCAAAAAGTGCGCGTTGAAAAATGGTATAGGCAGATGTGTGAAGCATTCGAGAACAAATGGTGCGTGTCGAGGAAGTTGTCGACACTACTAGATAAACAGACAAAGTTTGCAATATTGCAATATTTCAGCCTTGCATTGTTTTTGATGAAAGATGGAGAGTTGGGGCTGTGGTGCAAGCTTTCCTTTGCATTCACCGTCAAATACTTTAAATGCGTTGTGAACAAAATCATGGACGCGCAACATCTAAAGGTCAATGCAAATAGAGTGGATGCAGTCTACCATACCTTGAGAAAGAAGTATGGGTACGTGCATAAGACAACGTATCTAGAGACCGTGGAAGCTGACACCATGGACCTCAATCCCATTTTAACATTAGTAGTTGGCAAGGAGGCATGCATGGTGTACGTCAACCTTCGGAGAAAGATGAAGGATGGAAAAGAGATAGATGTAGATGATGTCGACATGCCACAACTGCCTAGGAAGCACACAATGAAGATTCCAAAGTGCTTGCGCTCGAAAACTCTTGAAGAAGAAGAAGAGGAAGACCTAGCTGAAGGGTGCTTAGATCATAGTAAACGAAAGAAGATAAGGAAGGAGTGCAGAAAGGTGAGCGCCTTGTGCATAGAGAAGGATCCATCATGTGAAGAAGCAACAAAGCCCAATCCAGTAAAGAAGAAGACAAGTCCAGTGAAGAAGAAGACAAGTTTGGTAAAGAAGAAGCGAAACCTGACAAAGAAAGAGCCCCCGGTCGTTCATTTCTTGGATATAGACAAGGAGGACATGGAGAAAGTGATTGAAGAAGAGATGGTGTGTGAGGAAGAGCTGCTGCAAGAAGAAGAAGAAGCACCGGTGCAGGAGGAAGAGGAAGAACCCAAGGAAAAGCCAGTGTAGAGTGAGAATGAAAAGGATATGCGCGTGAGGATTCCAAGGCGATGGAGAGCACGAAGAAGAGCGCAAGGTAGAACATGAAGTGGAAGAAGGGGGAGATGAGGACAAAGGCATTGGGGAAGATGTAGGCTCAGGAGGAGAAACAAGTGGTGTGCAGTTTAATATTGCACAGGAAACACCAAAGAGGAAATGTGCCAGAGGGAGGACGCGAAGGCAACCTCCACAGTTTACCCAAATGACATACATTGATGACCCTGCAAAGGTGCTGAGAGCTAGGTACAAAAATTCAGTAGCCACAGAGGATCTATTATGTTGGGAGATGTTTGACAAGAACGGGGCCTTGGCACGAACCAAAAAAAAGCTCTCATGGAACTATGAAATGCACATGGGTGTGCCTGAACTTAAAGTAAGCAAAGAGTCGCTGTTCGAGATGACGCTAAAGAAGATACTAGAAAAAGCGTTTCCTATCTTCGACTCCACGCAATCGACAGATGAACAAGCATGTAATATGCTTAACAAAATGGCCTCAGAGGTTGGATGTAGAAATTTTGACAAAATAGCTGCGATCAAGAGACTGCGGCAAGACGTGGAGTGCAAGGACAGAAATTCAAAGGCTCACAGAAAATTGGAATGATGAGAAGAAGCGGATGACCAATGCTTATAACAAGGTGGGAGACATAGTTGCTAGCATCACACGTGTGTGCTTGGACCTTGTGGATCAAGCTCAACAAGAATACATGACAGAGTTGGAATACCTGGGAGATCTAGTAAGGATGATGTTGATAAAAGTGAAGAACGGTCCAGGGCCATCAATGAAGGAAATGACAGAATTAAAGAAGAAGAATAAAGAAAAAGGGGAGGAGAAAATTGCAGAGTATGAGGCGTTGATCATTGAAATCAAGGAAGTTGCAAAGAAAGCAAAGCAAACATTTGATAACTACTAGGATTTCGATCCTATTCTTAGTGCACGCACTATAAATGACGAGGCAGAGCTGAAAAAGATTCAGGCCACAATGAAGGTCAATAAAGCTGAGTGCTAACATGTTATGGCCCCGGTTCGCGGAGAAGAGAGAACTGATTAAGGTCATGAAAGATACATTGGTATAAAGGCTCAAGGAAATGCACCCAATGGTCATGTGCAGTATGGATACCTTAGAGGGTGTGATTCCGGACTTGGATGTGGTAGTGAAGGAATTGAATGAGGTCGATGAGCTGACCTTTGAGAAAGTGCCAAACATTGTAGAAGCGGTGCAGACAAGGCTGCCAAGGAGCTCGAGGGTTGGAAAGAGCTTGAGAATGTAATAAACAGGGAATTTCCAGAGCTTCTCCCTCCGCCTACGGCTGAAGGATTTTGTCATTTTGAGAGTGCGTGAGCACATTCTTCGATTCTTTGGGTAAAGACCCATATTCTTTATTCTTTGGATTCATCATTCTTGCAGTCATTCTTTGGAGGAGCATTCTTTAATTCATATTGCCAAGGACAGACAATACTCCTAGTGTGGGGTAATGTTGAAGTGAAGAAATGGCTAAGCATTAGCCATGCACGGAGGTTGAAGACCGCGCACAGGAAGGCACACATAGACAGTAAGAAGATATGTAGAGTTTAGAAGGAATGCACGGGAGTATGCGCGCAAACAAAAGAACAATACATGTCAATGCGTGGAAACATGCATGCAAGAGCAGGAAGTGAATACAGGATAGTGCGCGAAGGTGCGCGCAACATGGAGAAGAGTCAGCACACAGGGAGGTCTGTGCACACATAGGGTTTTCAGGACTTAACCGTTTTGGAGTAAAGGCTAAAGATAGGAAAAAAGCACAAATGACGTGATATGTAAACAAAGTCCAGAAATAGGAAAAACACATGCGAAGATAGGAAAAGGACATGCAGAACAAAGATAAGACGGCGCATGGGGAAGGTCGATTTTTAGGATTAAAGCATGGATGAAGCCAAAGCTACTTATAGCTCGATCTATAGTTAAAGCAAAGATGTAAAAGGCATGCAGCCTATTATTAGCACATCTATTATTAGGAAAAAAAACACATGTAAACGGTGATGGGCAAGTCCCCCCCGTGTATCAATAGGTGTATCGCTCTTGTCAGTAGGTACCTCTTTATGTGTGTCAATGCTAGAGTTTGTAAGTGAGTTCTGTATGTGCGTATGGTTCAGTGAATGGTTGTAATTAGTTTGTGATGTGATGCAATGTGTTTATGATGGACAAATTGTATTTGGGTTGCAAGGGTTAGCAGATCTGAACATGGTATAATGGGAGTTCAAATACTTTTGTTGATTATCTATTTTGATTGATTTCCTTATTAAATGTGTTGCCATTGCTTCACTTGATATACTGTATCTTTATTCATGTTGTGATGATTATGTATGATCTAAGCACATCTTGATAAGTGAACAAAAGAGGGACCCGGTGGTTATGCGCGCTTCGAGTGAGCATTCAGACCTTTGTCTGGATGAAGTGCGAGCGCGCCCAACTCAGCTTTGGTAAATAAAATGGCTACAATCACTCAATGATGAAAAGCTTGTCATATGGCGTAGAAGAGTAGAAGCATATTTCACACTTGGCAAAATGTGACAAATGCTGAGAAGATGACTATGAAGGTTCACACAATCATCAAAGTTCCATGCCCAATCATTGGCTGCCATATAACAACTTGCCATCCAAAGGTTGTGCCAATACAAGGTATCCATTCATAAACTCTTTGATCATTTGATTGATACAATTTAATTTGATGTCACATCCATTAACTATCAGGAGATCTTATTTCAGGCACTGTTTACCAATATGATTGCATGACAATCTTTTATTGTGTGCATTACAAGTCTTATTACTCGTACAAAGTGGGTCAAGTTTATAAGCTTAAGTCTTCTATTAATTCCTTACTTTCTTAAAGGGGAATTCTCAAACAAGCTAAATTGCCTGGGGTTATAACTTGTCGTATTATTTGACAAGCAAAAGAAGAGAATGGCGATAACTTGTCTCTTATTTGGACAAAATAATTTTTGGATGCATTTTTTTATATGGTTTAAAAATCCGAAGTGCTCCCTGTCTTGTGGGCCTTCATATTTCTGCTGATCTCATATTTCTGCTGATCTTATTCTAGGTTTACCATTGCGAAACAAGCTGGCAGACCTTCAAATTTCTATTGATTTTATTCTAGGTTTACCACTGCCTTATTGGCTGCCTTGGCATACCACTATCACGGAAAATATTGTGGGGGCTACCCCATATTCAGCAAGAGCATACGCTCAATAAAAATTCATTCAACATATCACAAACAATTTACAAATATATAGGAGTTTCATTCTAACAACTCCTCAAACTACTAACACTAATCTAGGATTGTTGTTCCAACCTCCTAGATTCTCTCCTAACCACTAACCACCCCTACAATTTCTCATTGTAATACCTACATGAGATGTAATTGATCTCACTTGCCTTATTATTCTCATATAATCTAAACATTAACATAACACATTTAAATGTGCATGCTATTTATTCCCAACAAATACTGAAATTCAAGGACAAATTAATCAATTGCTCGGGAAAGGACACTTCTTGCGGTTCTCCAGTTGTTTTTGTGCCCAAGAAAGAACACAAAGAATGACAACTATAGTGTTGACTGCAAGGCACTTGATAAAAGAACAACTTAAATGTGCTATTCCCCTTACAAGATTCAGGGCCTCATGAATTGGCTAAGTGGGGCCATATACTTCCCCAAGATCAACTCTACTTTGACTACCATCAAGTTTGCATTGCATCCAACAATGCTTGGTAGATAATCTTTAGGACAAAGTTTGGGCTTCATGAATGGCTTGTCGTGCCTTTTGGTCTTACTGTGACACCTTTCACTTTACATGTTTTTATCAATGATATTTTTTATGTACCTATGAAGTGGCCGGCATATGGTGAGCACGACCTTTAATTAGCTAGGATGGTTAGATTACACGTATGGAAGTGTTTACCCTACTTGAATGTTATTCTTAGAGTGCATTGAATAATTGGGTGCATCAATACTCTCCATATTAGTCTTTTGTGTGTGTGCGCATATTTGTTATTGATCCATAAAGATCAAGATACTCAAACTTCTTCATAAACCAACCAACTAAAGAGAAATTGGGAATTAATAAAAAAACTCGGCTCTAAATGAAATTTTTGTATAGTGGCGAAACTATCGGCATATGCAGTGGACAGTTGTGCAATCTCTTGTTCCCTTAGGTTGGTTTCGTAACCGCTAGTTGCCAAACTGTGGTATTGCCCTACATTGAGCAACATTTTTGCTCACAGAAGTACAGAAAATAACAACAGGGTCCTTACTAACTTCTCAAGAGAAGTCATTAACAGAATTGTCCATGTGCAGGTATCTTTGCAGTTTGAATCTGCCTAAGGATAAGCTTGAACATTGTTAAAAACAGGTCTACTAAAAGTAACTACTAACATATTATTGGCCTGGGAGGATACCCAAGATTTAGCCCCTTCCCAGACTGACAGACCCTTCTTCTTGTTGCTGCCTCAGTGACAATTTCGGAATATGAATGGGGTTTGATCAAAGACTTCTGCTTCGAACAATGCACACCTGTAGACTCTAATTGGCTGGAGCACATGATACTGATTCAGAAGATGAGCTTGTGACAGTTTATAGAGATAAGACCTTAATCAATTGTCTGCAAAGTTCCATAGAAAGACATCTGCAGAAGGAGAAGCCTTCTGATGACAGCAGCAGTGAGGAGGCTTTTGACATGACTGCAAAAGTTCCTAGGTGGTTGGAGGGCCCTTATTGGCTCAAAAGTCCAAGGTATTGCGGAGGTGCTTAAGGAAATTGTCAAAAAAGCGGACGAAAACAAAAGAAACAAGGAGAAGCGTAAAGCATTGATGGTAGAGAAAGGCAAAGAATTGGCAAGTGCCAGCTTGGATTCAGGAATGAAGGATGTCAGAGAGGAAAGACAAGGACTTGTGCTTGAAAAAGGGACCGAGCCAGTCCAAAAACTATGTTCAGATTTGGGACCTGTAGCAGCTGAGCCCACCAGGATTATTGAAGAAGAAATTTCTGAAGTTTATTTCATGTTTTAGTTAATGACTGACTGGTATTAAACTTCCTATGAGCTTCTTGAGTGACTTATTTGTGACTGTTTATTAACTTTCTTATTGGTTTTTTGTGACTTGGCTTCTTGGGTTTGTTTCGGATTGTTGGTTTCATCAGATTGTCCCTTTGGGACATATATTGTTTTGTAGACGATATTGCAATACAATAGAAAAGGACACTCCCAAAGCATGATGAATAGGAGGCATAATTCTAATTGTAAACATGAGTATGTGAGTCAGAGTTGGTGTTCACTTGGTTATAGAATAAGGAAAAAAGGTGCAGAGAGTGAGTTGAGTGAGCAACCACCAATGTTTGCTTTATTTTTTCTACTGTACTCTTTGTAAACTGTCATTGACCAAAAGAAAAAGATCAAGGAATCTGAGCCATCGACCACTTCCAGCTGGTTTTCCGTACATGAGTTTCCAGGTTAAGCTTTGTGTCAATTATTTTGTGTTTTTTGTTCATGGTTTTTTAAAATTCAGATTTATTTACCACATGTTATGTTTTTATACTTCCAATTAGACATCAGGAATTCCAGCATGTAAAACATTCAAAGAACTGTCATTTGAAGGGAATCCAAGTATAACAAAAGTTTTCAATTGTGTATTCCATTTAAGCATTTGTACTTTAGAGTTTACAGATCAGTTGGTCTCAGCAAATTTGCAGTTGTGGTAGATCTTTTACACGTAGCATCAAAGTGATGCGTTGGGTAAGTGGCGAAATCAATTATGCAGGAATTTCTTTCTTGGGATCTTTTTAAGAGTGCCAAACTGGAGTCAGGCTATTGCCATGTGAAGGAGAGTTTTGTGCTGTTTCCATAATTGATCATGATAATGATCTTAGATTCTTATGAATTGTGGGAGTTATGAGCTCTATACATTGACCTACCAAAACTATAATTTTCGTCTGTCCAAACCAGAGCCTTGTCTTGCAACATAATTTTATTTCTAGCAATCATCCAGATTGAGTTTGGTCCTATGTCTTTTTGAAGGAAAATTCAATGTCATTTCTAGAAAGTGGTCATAATCGAAAATCCAAATAGTATTAAGAATGTTATGATAAGCTGACCTTTTAGAGATGCTATTTCATAATGGATAACAACAAGTAGCTCAGAAAGCATATCTACTTCTCAGGTCTCCAATTTTGTTGGTTCAAAGGTTTTGAAGAAAAAATACATATCTTTCTTCTCTCGGGCTTCTAGTTTTAGATCTTCCATCACGAGAGGTACATTTGTTGCAAGTTTAAGTTGAACCCTTAAAACCTAGACCTTTTTTCAAGTATGATCTTTATAAATAAGGGGAGATATTCTTATGGTTCGAAAGGCAAGCTGATATTGATATTAGTGAATGGTGGAGTGTCTAGGTATCCGATATGGGTATGGGGGTTTGGTATGCTGGTACGGTGTTTTTTTGGGGCTCAGGTACTGCTGTGTGTCCATAATATTATTCGGAAGTAGAACGATAGCCGAAGTTTATTATTTTCCCCGTCCTTTGCTTGAAAGAAAATTCGAGTTTTATTGAATAACTGAGATGGGATTTTGGGATAAATCACAACAAACACTCAAAATCCTACGTCACTTCTCCACGTCAACCATACTCAAATCAATAAAAGTGTATTGCAAGGTTTTTGTATGCCCCGTCATCTGTCATGTCTGCTATCGGTGATTGTTTTGGTTCGACAAAAGAAAAATTTATCTTGTACTTATGTCAGGTTTGTCACATGGGATTAATTAATTACCCAACAGATTATGTGTGAAAAAAATAGAGTGGGATCTTGATTAGATATTTCTAAATTTTGGTTCATATTGCTTCCCTATCTCGTCACGCTTACGAGCCTTAGCATAACATGTGTGGCTGAAATGGCCGCGGCCGGCCTTGTGACACAATTTATACTTAGACGTAAAATTCTGGTTGTAGCCAAAACTCTTATCGGGCGGCCTCTCAGCCTCAGCCCCATCATCCAATATAGGCCAGTCCTTTGGTTGCTTAGGCACCCCCTGTCGCTTAGCCAGCGAAGACTTAATGTGCTTCAGGATTCCTATTCTTGACACTTTAGAAGACATAAATTATAAATGAATGTTTATATGTTTAAGAAATTTGGGGTGTCAATTTATTATTGATATACTATGTGTAATTAAGATTTATACATATGATACAAAATGAATAAATATTGCATAAGTATTGGGTCATACAATCACTTATAGTATTTGTTTGACAGATGCTATGACAATCATCCATTATTTTCTTCCCTAATAGATCGGTTTGGCGTTTAAAGTAGAAGGTGATATTGAAATGGTATCAGATGTACATGTAAGTTAAGAATTTAAAGATAAGATAAAACTTGATGATCCAATACAATAAGTACCAAACTTTATTTCAGACTTTTAACACCCCATATTTGTCAAATGTTTTGTCAAACAAGATGATCTGTTGATCCAATACAATACCAAACTTTATTTCATACATTTAACACATTCACACCAGTCAACGGTCTGCACTCCACGATTACAATGAATGATAATTTGATAAATATTTACAAATTGCAGGCTCTATTTTAAAAGTTGAATGTTTTGAACCTTTATCCTACTATATTTTTGAACTTCTGTATTTCTTATAAACTAAAAAATGAGTAAAATGAGTGTATGTATGTGTGTGTGTATGGACAAACGTACCCAAGACATATTGTACCCAAGGGTATTTTGAATTCAATGTATCCGCGTACCGAACCAGTACCCGAACCCTTTCCCATACCTGTATCTTGGCAACATAGCTAAAGCTTGAAAAAACTAAGCAGCCTCATCTTGCTCCCTTAGTTCAGGCTCTATTTTAAATATTTGCAAATTGTAGGCTCTATTACGTACCCAGAGCAGTACCTGAGCCCCAAAAAACATCGTACCAGCATGCCAAACCCCCACACCCATATTGGATACCTAGATACTCCACCATTCTCTAATATCAATATTTTTTAATTTTGTAATATATATGTACGGACGTATCGTACCCATGGGTTTTTAAAAATTGACGTATCCGCATATTGAACCTGTACCTGTACCCGTACCCGTACCACAAAACACAGTGAGTTCAATTCCAAATGTCATGATATCCATTGGTCAAACTTGGAACAAGTACATCTATAAAGTTACAAGCAATGGAACTAATATCTTTATATACTTCAGCACATCTGTAATAAAGCAGTGTTACACGGTCCCCCTGCCCCAAATAAAAAAATAGATGTCCTAGACATTCTGGGGGTTGCGGGATGGGGGGTAATGACCCCCCCACGTTTCTTGTGCAGCGATATTCATGGGGGACGACTATGAATATCAGGGGGCGTTTCAGAAACGTCCCCCTGTTTTCTTCAATATTTGGGGACGTCAGGATGTCCCCGACATCTTTTCTTTCTTTTTTGCGGTTCTTTTTAAAATAAAACAATAAAGCTAATACTATTATTTCAGATGATAATTTTGTTTCTTGGGACATTTGAAGGTGCTTATCTTGAATTTGTCACATAGTTTCGCCCATTGAAGGGTTTCACATGACTCGATCACCTTTTTCGCAAATTTTCCGATGTCTAGTCATGGATGGCTTCAATCTAGCTGCACCATTGCATTGGGCTTGAATAAACTTGAAAATGAAATAAATTTGGTAAGGAGGGGGATCTATTGTACTCTTGCATTAAAATTATAAATCTGATTAAAATTCACTTTAGAAGGTCTAATCACTTAACAAACTTGCAAAGCCTATATGTATAATTTTATATGAAGAGAAAGGTTGTGTAGATGATATAAGTAAGGCATAGATCAAAATGTTTACTAGTAAACCATGACCTGACTGTGTTGTACTACAAAGACATAATAAGAATCAAGAGTGATATATGCATACATAAGTTTTTGAGCACAAATGCAGTTGCTGGACTGTCACAAGCTTACTATTCATAAAAAATAAAATAAAATTTATTTCTATATTTTTAATATTAATAATTTTATAAATTATTTTAATAGCCGTCCCCCCACCGTCCCCAAATTTTGGAATATTTTTACCGTCTTGGAAACCCTGTCCCACTTTCCTAGAGTCTTAGGTAACTATGTAATAAAGTAACCCACACATCTACACAACATTCTCCTTTGTGAGTTTTCACGGTTTTCAACCTCTTGCCCCTTGTGAGATTCTAATTATATTTTGATCGCCAATGTCACATGAACTAAGGGAGCAAGATGAGGCTGCTTATTTATTTCATGCTTTAGCTATGTTGCTAGGATACGGGTATGGGTAAGGGTTCGGGTATTGGTTTGGTACGAGGATACATTGAATTCAAAATACCCTTGGGTACAATATGTCTTGGGTAGGTCTGTCTATACACACACACATACATACATACACTCATTTTACTCATTTTTTAGTTTATAAGAAATACAAAAGTTGAAAAATATAGTAGGATAAACGTTCAAAACATTCAATATGCTTAAAATTTCCGTATGCAACTGTAGAAAAATGACAGAACCCATATTCAATATGCATGAGAAAGTCACATTGGTGGATTTTGTACACATTTTTTCTTTTTGGTTTTTTTCTTATACAAACCATATTTCTCTTGTGTATTTCATCCCTACTTTTCCAAATAAGTGGTAGATTTTTTGGGCATAGCATTTTGTTACATTATATTCATTCACTTGGAATGTTGAAAATGCCGTGGGTGCAAGTAATTTATGATAGAGCTACTGAAAGAAGCCGAGGATTTTCCTTTGTTACAATGAGCACTGTGGAAGAAGCCGAAGCAACCATTCAAAGGCTTAATAGCTATGTAAGTGAGAAGGCTGCTCTGATATAAATACATCTCATTTGTCTAGGCTTTGTATTCATTATTTAGGGATCAATTTGATTTCGATTGATCAGTCTAGCTATTTTTTCACGATAGATCTAATAACCTTGAGCTAGTATAAATAGTGCTTGGTATAGCTAGTATTCAATATGCAGAAAATTTCCATTGCCAAGGTTCAAATGAAAGAAATATGAATGTTTCTAAGCAATTACATTGCCAAAAATGTACGTATATGTCCTAGATACGTCTGACATACCCTGTATGTACGCAAGATGTATCAATACTAGGTTTGTTTAGTGGGGTTTGCAAGGGTGGGGGCGTACCCTTGCTTCATAGAGCTTTAGCCAACATTTGTTATAAGGTATGAACATTATGATTCAAACAAACGCTAACTATAAAACCTTATAGCATTGATATTGAGTGCCTCATTAGTTCTAGGTTGGTGATTTGTCATGGTTCTATTGGACAATCCAATTGTATATTATCATCCAAGCCATTGCCTTCAATGCTTTTCGCGTGGATCTGTTGGGTCAATTTGGCATAAATAATATCAATAAACTCAAGTGGAATGAGCCATTACATTCTCAGTGAGGAAATTTCAATACGTCATCCTACATATTCCATAGCAGATTTTAAGCCTCTTTTGATCAAGGACACATTGCTCAATAAACCAATTGGGACTTCTAGACATATGAAAACTATCATGTGCCTGGTTTGATGAAAATGAACACTTTCTATACATGCAAAATGGCTATCTTGATCCCCTTTTCAGTAAATTATTTCCCATCTTGTGCAGAACTTGGGGAAATTGACGAGAACATATGGTCAAATGTAGAATACTCTTTTAAATATTCTATCATTATTATCTTTCCAGCTCACAAAATCTAGGTCAGCTTAGCAACCTTTTAACAGCGTATTAAAATTATATTTCCGGCTCACAAAAGTTAGACTTAGTTCAGCAACCTTCTAGCTACATGTTAAATTTATCTTGCCAACTACCAGAAGCTAGATGTAGTTTAACAATGTTTTAACTCCATGCATGTGTTGTTTAACACATTTTTCTTTTTTACCTTTTGTACATGTGGCATTGCTTCCTCTTGACATTTTTTTAAGAATATGCACTTTCTTGATGCTAACGTGTGGCACTGTCTTGTGCTCTCCATGTGTATTTCACATCAATAATGATGGGTTGTGATTGTCATTTGTACATTTTTTGGCATAAGGCAATCCCAAGGAAAAATCTGACCTGTGCAGTTTTCCATAGGTGTTGTGTCCTTAATTTTGTTTCTATAATATATACCGTTTCTATCATGTTATTATTTTCCCTCAGTAATTATGAACATGGGCATGATGAATAGCCATAGGGATCAACTCATAGGGAAATAACCAATGCATTTATAGGGAGCATGATGTAGTGATGATGTGCTATGCATGTTTGCATGATGCAATATGGATGATAGCTCATATTGCTCACAAGTCCCCTTAACTAGTGGATATGGTACCAACACCCTTTATGACCTTTCATTGCATGTGTATGTTTGGTTGGCCAAGTAAAAGGATGATTTTTGGATGTTTACTCGGGGATTATAATATGTGATCCTTCCCGTTTTCTTTGTACTAAGGTTGTCAACGAGGGCGACCTCTGTAGATTCTTTTACCTTGCAAGCGTAGCCCTCCATCATCATTCTTTTGGTTTGAAAAGACGACCTCTTTATACTAATTTCTTGGCTTGGAAACGTAGTCCCTTGTAATGCTTTCGGTGGTTTGTTCAAGGCGTTACAAGGGGATTGGGTAACATGCAAAATCCAGCTAAGGGATAAGAGGGAAGGATATTTACTTGTTTATCTCTATCCTTATTCAAGAGGCTGCCTAACTACAAATTCCATGTGCCCTTGGTGAGGATGGTAGGTTGTAGATGCACAAAGTCAGTAACTTGAATAGAGTATTGATGATTGTCAAATATTGCATACTATTAATAGGATATAACGAGCTGAGGTATTTTCTTCCTAGGTGGTGAAAAGATTGACATGACCTTCTCTCTCTAGATGGCATAGTTTAAAGAACCATTACACAATGGAGTTGGCTATTGCATTTCTTCTAGTTCTTGGGTAGGAACAAATATATATAATACGTTACATAGCATTTGAATATTTTATCTATATCTTGTGTTCCATGCCTTGTCTCTTTTTGGTAAAGGAAGCAGAGCTATCACCCTGGAACTGACCAGAGGGTTGCATTTCCTGTTTTGTTGGAAACTTACATAAGATATGACACTTTCTAACCACAATGTTAAACCTGTTATAATAACTTGCATACACAATTCTATAGTAGCATATAAACACTTGAACATGTGCCCACTCACAGGCGTTCTCACAGGCACATGCATGGGCTCGTGCATGCATGCATCTCCTCGCCGACGCTCTCACACATTGTCACACCCACGCCCACGCCCACACCCACACCCACACACAGATAATGCAAGACAAAACACTAGAAAAATAGCACCATGTGGAACATTGTTGTTACACTGTTCATAATTTCATACAAATAAAGTATCTGCTAGAAATTAGACTTTGCTTTTATTGTAGACTTAACATACACTTTTATGTACATATTGACATCCACAAACATATATGTTTACTTACAAAAGCCATGCTACCAAAGTATACTATTTGCAGAAATACATATACCCAACTTCAACATAACACAGCAGACTAAAAAGAACAATATCCATATTGTATAGGTAGTGTAAAGTATATCGCTTGGTACAGGGAGGACCTGTCACGTCAACGACTTTCGTTGACATTCTACTTTATATTTAAGGTTCAAGCAGTTGGTGTTTGAGACAACCATCAGACATAATTGACCATAACTAAAAAGTGAGTAACATGCTACCAAAACTGACAAAACAAGAATTAACAATACAGCTAAGTTGACTACTAAATGTTTGGTTTATTATATTCTGACAGGAACGACAATGCTAACATGCTAGACTACATTATCTCTATTTGTAAACAAGTTGGAATCCCTTCCGACACAACACAGATATAAAATGATAAAAATGAACTGGAAGAGGGAGAAAAGAAGGTGCCCCTAGAGCCTGCGGCTGAAGAAGAGGTTTCTGTTTAGCACCACTGCTGCTATTCGCTGAAAAAACAACTGAAACCTGTTTGTGCTGAGAATGCCCAAAACAAAATGCAAAACCATTTTTTGCTGAAAATACCTGTGCCAAAACTTCTGATTGTTTCCTCAAAAAAATTCTGCCTGAACTTGTTTCCAAAAATTCGTGAATCCAATAATTATTTTTATGTACACTGAAATTTATCAAAAAGTATTGTACACTGTGCAGTTGCAATAACTGGTTATAACTGTAGCATGTCCCATACAATACTGTAGCATGTCCTGTACAACACTCTAGCAGTACCATAATGCAATGTGTATGGCAATGTAGTAGACTCGTATGGTGATAGAAAAGAAGCATGCAATTTATGGTAGAAGAACAACAGCGTACGGTGAAGTAGCAGTAATGTGCGGTGGGAGGACAACAATGTATGGTAGAATAACAAGCAACATATGGTGGAAAATAAGAGCTTCCGTACAATAAATGTTGGTTGTACGGTGGAAAAGAAGAGCTGTGTTAAAGATCTGTCTTACAGTGATAGAAAAGTTGTGATGTCGAGTGAATGGACCGCACAGTACACTAGTGATGCCAGTACTTTTTGAATTATTACTCTTAATCCATCACTTCTGTACTTCAACACCACTGTTGTGAGGCCCTTCCAAATGTTTGTTACGGCAGCATATCTTTGAACATCCAATTGCCTCTAATTCATCATAAGACAGATAACCATGGCTAGAAATTCCTGTGCCTTAAATACTTGTTATGCTTGTGCTTCCTGCGCCTCTTTAACACAAATGCCCTCAGTATAAAATTCACTCAAGGCTGTATTGGTTATGGCATCGTGACTTTGTTCGTCTAGGGGGATCATATTTGCATTAAACCATGTTTCAGGAGGTCATATTGCTCCTATTGTAGTTCTATCCTTAGACCTCATCCTCACACTCATTGTGGTGTCAGCTTTGTGAACCTCATACCAGCTACACTTTCAAATTGGTATACCAGCTTTCTTTGGCCTTTGCATCCTTGACTTGTATTAAGTGAACTCAGGAGGGTAAGATGACTCTGACATTGATGATTTGGAAGGACTTAACATTATTGACTTCTGTTTCTGGTAATCTCTTTGCAAGCTTCTTCTTTTATCTCCATAATTTCATTGCTATTGCAATCTAGCTGCTATTCATGAGTTATAATCCTCCATTTCCCAATGGAAGAGGCCGTTGAGGGAGTTTGTACCATCTTCAGAGCATGAATGTAACTGAAGATCCCTTCATTGTTGGGCTTCATAGAGTTTCCATTGTTTGAGCCCTCTTTTTCAAAGTCCAATTGCGAGGAGACAGATGAGGTTGAGAACTTGTTGCACGAATCTTCAGATTTATCCTTTTATGACACATTTCCAGCCTTTATTTTCAATGGAGAGTAAATTTTTCTTCCATTTTTGATCGGCTTTGGCTGCTTTCAACCAAGTACAACCTAATAGTGTATCATAGGCATTTTGTAATGAGATGACTACAAAACTCAAGGAAAAGGCTTGGTTTCCAATGAATACCTTTTTCCAATAAGTACGCCCAACATCTTTATTCCATATTGGTCTCCTCCCACCAATTGGAATGTAAGCCAATTGGTTGGCTTCCCGAGACTTTTCCAAGCATCCTCTAGAAGACCATTGACACCCAAACCACCATCAACAATGATGTTTGTCATGTTTCTCCCAAGTATCTCCTTATGCACTATTGTTGGCCGTTGGGCTAGATTAATTGTTAGGAGCATGTGGTCGATTGCTTGATCATCTGATAATGGGGGCTCGACTACAGGTTCATTCTTTTGCTTCTTATTCACTCCATTATCTACTGTTACCTCTAACATTAGGCGTGTCATCGAATGCTCCATGTTGAGGTCATTGTTGAGTATGATGGTGGTTAGTGCATTCTCCAATTGAAGTACTATATAGTAAATCAGCTACCTTTACAGGTCCTATGATTTGCAAGATTCGTCTTGTAATGGATTTATCAGACTCGAGTCTGCTAGTCATAACACTTGTGTGTTCCTGCAATTGTCTCCATACTTAGACCATGGCCCTCTAGACTTTTGACCTTGCTTCAACCACTCTTCCTTTGTTTGTGCTTGGTCAGGACATGCAACATTCTTCGCATGTGCTCTTGTGATTGTCATTACCTCTTCATCCTCTGTTATATTAATCATGTTGATTTTCGCGTTGGGAAGGTCGGTCCTTGAATTTCCTTAGTATTGTTGGACATGTCACTATCCTCAATCCTTCCTTTAGCCCTGGGGCATCTGTACATTGCTTTGCTCCTTATCAAGTGCCTCTTTTCCTTTGGTCACTCCAATTTGCCCTATCAGCTGCCCTAGTGTTTTTAGAATGACCTTGTCAATCACAAAATCCTTATGTTGTGAATATTTGTTTCATAGGCCTCTCTCTATTCTTCCCAAAAGAAGTAACCAACCTTTGTTTCAAGTTAAAGACTTCCCTCTAAAAAAGGGAGCTCTATAGACTCTTCGCTTGATTCTTTTGCAACAGCCTCCAAACCAGCTTGGTCGACAAGTTCCACACTTCCTGGCCTTGGCTGTTACTTCTGCTCTGAACTTCTCGTGATGGATTTATAGAATTAGATACCTCTTAGAGCCTTTGTTTTCTTGTTATTCCACCAATTGAGTAAACTGTTTACTTTCTTGGTCCACCCCAACTGTGTTATTTTCATCCACCTCCCTTTTTCAGGCTCTATAGCATTGATTCTCTTGTATGTTGTAAATTTTTATACCGTGCTACTTTTTGGCAACAACACCTCTCTTTGTACTGTTTTAAAATCTTGTCATTGTACTTCATGGTTATGTTTGCCAAAAAATGTTTGCTTGTGAAAGCTACACTGCCAAAGTATACTGGCATCATAGTTACCAGGTTCGGCCGGATTTGTATGAAATCCGGTTCGAACCGTATTTTTTGAAGCAACTGAAAAAATCCGGTTCGGTTCGCAAGTATGGAAAAAAATTTGCCATTTTTGGAAAGGGTCTGGGAAGATGTAGCAGCAAAAACTTGCATGTGCCATAACTTTCATTCTGTGGCTCCATTTTAGGTGTCGTCTTCTCTAAAAGTATATATTTTCTTGAGCTCTACGCATTGATGGCAATATTTTTCTTATTTTCATAAAATCCATTTTTGTACCTTTTTGGACCAAGCAACTTCTTGCAATCTTTTGAAAGAATCATTATGATGATGATGATTATGGTAGATGGATGCTTTTTTGTATGATTTGTCTATATATAATGATATAAGTATACAATAATATAAATTTATAATAATACAAGTATATATATTCCGAACCGGATTTTTCCGTATTTTTTTGGATTTTTTCGAGAACTCCGAATTTTCGGATTTTTTTGCCCTTCCGAATTTAATCGGATTTCCGAACCTGGTAACTATGACTGGCATACCTATCTTTATGCCGAGAGGCGTCCTACACTGGCAGACAAGGCTCTAATGAAGTGTGTTGTTCACTTTTATTCTCGACATTAAATTTGATGTTCATTTGATCGTCATGTGACAGTTCATTCATAAATTTGACTTCTATTGGACTGTCACTTATATAATTTTGTTTCTTTTTTCTTGGAGAAGTCGATAAAAAACTAGTAATATCTGGGCCATGTAGTAATGTCAGGTCATTTTTTCTTGAATAGATATTTTTGACAATCGGGTACCTAAATTATTCCATTTGCCACAAATAAAAGGGAAATCAATAGAGAATTTAATGAAGTTGTTGATTAAAGAGTTATGTAAAAAATTAAACCTAAGAACCTTGAAATTGATATCTATTGATGTATTTCATATAGAATATATTTATTATATTATATTTTTTTTTACTATTACTTTTTTTTTGTATACTTATACTACACTTGCATAGTTAGTTGCATCGTGATTGATATCTCTCAGATTATTTTAGATAGATGTATTTAAGATATCTATACTAGTAGATAAATCTATGTAAATGATGTCGAAAGGCATCAATCTCTAGGTGCCTATATTGGATTTGTGACATGAGTGGAATAGGTGTCTCAAGAATGATACCTCTTGGCATATTTTACATAGATTTATCTAAGATAGGTACACTAGTTGATATTCTCTTTGTTCTTCATTTTAAGAATTTAATCTTGGTCAAGCCATTCCTATAATGTGTTTAAAAGAAACAAAAATTATTGATATTAGGTACATCTATTTCAAACTAAATAATTACATTTAGTTACGTTTGATAATTATTTACTTAGCAAACCTTTTTTCAATATGCATATATAAACTCTATCTTTGACTACCGTTTTTAAACACACATATATAACATAAACTCTTATACTTACTTAATATAAATGTAAGTCCACATTGACAGATCAAATCATTATATATATATATATATATATATATATATATATAATAGTTTGAATTAAAAATAGATGTATAATATTGTGCAAGTACGTTTTTCCAATCATAATAAATCCAGCATACCTAAATCAACTTACATAGTAAATTAAATATTTAACTACATATGTGATGACAAAATATAAATATTAGATACATCCAAGTTTAGCATAACTAAGATTTATAGATTTAACATCATTATGCCACGAATTACCTTAGTTAAATCTTATATTTCACCATAGATTGAATACCAAAATAACTTAAATAGGTAAATAGTTCTAGAATATTATTTAAGAAAGAGGTAAACGAAAATAAAAATATTCACCTAGATTTATTTAAATATTTAAAATAAGTACCTTATAGATTTATCTTCTTATTTATAAGATAAATAGGTACTTGTACTTAATTTTATATTAAATTTGTTATAAATCTAAATTCCTAATTTTAATAAATTATAATTATTTAGATAAGAATGCCTAAAAATTCATAGTAAAAGCTATAACATAAAAATACCAAATCTTATCTTTAACTTTAGAAACCAATGAAAAGGAAATAAATCTAAATGTTGTGGTAAAATTACATTAATAATTCATGAAAAACCTAAAATAATAAAATCATATATAATTATTTAAAAGTGCAGCAAGGAAGAAGATAGCTATTTTTTTTTTGATTTTCAAAATTTGAGTCCTCAAATAAAAATGTATAATTTTTACAAACTAAATATGGAAAATTAAATGAATGAATTAAATCAAATGGTTCTATTTAGATTTTTTTTTTACCAGAATCAAAGTCAAAAAAGAAGTATTTTTTATTTACCATAGGAACCATTGAGGAAGGATTCTTCGAAATGTGAAGGATTAGTTATTCTTTGTATTGATTGAATAGATTCAGTCTTATACATACACGAGGAAGGTAATTAAAAAAAGAATCAAATGATTAGGTTCTTTTTTTATCACTTAGGAGCCATGCGAGAAGAATTCTCATGCACGGTTTTGAATGAGAGAAAGGAGTGAAGAATCATCTTTTCGACTATCTCTCCCCCACCCAGTGTTACTTTTCTTTTTGTTACTTCAAAAGTAGTTGATTCAACTTTAGTTGCTAGAATTTTTGATATTGATTTCTATTTTTCATTGAATGAATGACAGATTATTTTGGAAATATTCGCTAGTATTAGCATGATACCAGGAAATTTAATTGCTATTACTCAAGCATAAAACGTATGCTTGCATATTCAAGCATAGGTCAAATTGGATACATCCTTATCAGAATCATTGATAGAGACTCAAATAATGGATATGCAAGCATGATGACTTACATGATATTCTATATCTTCATGAATATATGAACTTTTGCTTGTATTGTATTATTCAGTCTACGTACAAGAACTTATAACATTCGAGATTATGCAGGATTATATATGAAAGACCCTTTTCCAGCTACCTCTTCTTCCGCTGCCCAAGCTAAGCATTTGGATCCTCAAATGGCGACTCTACAAAAAACAACAAAGAAAGGAGGATCATCGCTGCTCACTTCCTCTTGAAAAATCAGTTTCTACATCTATTGATCCTAAAAATGAAAATCTTAATCATGTCAAGGCTGCCATAGTTCTTGATGGGCCTACCACTTCTTCACCTTTTGACATCATTGACCATGTTAAGAAAGCCAAATTTCAGATTTTTGAGTCTAAGTACTTGAGAAATCATCCCAACAATTTGATAGGCTTGTCTAGTTTATCAAAGGAAATAGTTCAAATTCTTGTTCCAAAAATGCCATTACCAAAGAATCACTTCCTTCCCATAGTACCACTCCTTCTCAGAACCTTCTTGCTTCCACACCCTCCTCTTCTGGGAAAGTAGGGCCTTTTTATCTTGCTTTGATAGGCAATGGATATAAATTGAATAACTGCATCATTGACTCCGGTGCCTCTGACAATGTCATGCCCGCAAAAGTTGCGATAGCTCTTGGTCTCTCTCTCACTCTTGCTATTGGCCATTGCTATTCCATGGAAACCAAAGAAGTATCTCTCATTGGGCAAGTGAAGGATGCTCAAGCGTCATTTGTAGATGTTCTTGATAAGAAGATCATGATGAAAATACTGGTGGCAGATATGCTAGCCTCATATGGTATGTTGTTGAGCCGGAGTTTCTGTCAGGATGTTGGTAGAGATATATAGATGGATTGGTCACATGCCACCATTATAGTCAATGGTAAAATGAAGAAGCTCCTTCATATTAGGAAAATGAAATACACCGTTCAAAAACCAGATGACCCAAGGGTGGATATCCTATTTCAAGATTCAAGTTATAGCAACTTCTTCATAATCTCAGATGTTGAGCTGTCCATATTGATGGAATATCTAGGTGCAGTGGAGCCGATTGAAAAACACCAGGATGACCTAATGGAGCTAGAATTTGATATTGTTTATTTCCTGTTGGATATAGATGCAAATTCTCTTTTTGATAGTGATGAAAGTCCTGGAAACCTTAACTTACAACAAGGCTATCCCGAGGTGATTAGTAATGTGGATCATAAAGGAGTGATATCAAACAATTTCTTGGTAGGCAAGTTCCATGTTTCCAATCATGTGCCCAAGGTTTAGCATGAAAACCTGTTTGATGAAAATGATTGAGAATTTGAAACTTTCTTTTCCCCATTGGGGGAAGATGAAGGCCTTCTCAGTTAAGAACAGATAGATGGCATGGTGTTTGATTCTCCCAAGGATCTCAACAAGGGATATATGAATAATAATATTCTTGAATCTTTCCAAGTTGACTCCACTCAAGGAAAGGATGATTTCATTATGAGAATGGATTTTGAAGCTCAAAATGGAAAAGATGGAGAAGATGGTTTTTCGTTTTTCGTATCCGACCTTGTGCTCATTTTCCTTTGAAGAGGATGAAACACTGTGCACATCACATCATAGTGAGAAGTTGGCTGAGGATGAGCAAATTTGTATGAAGGATAGTTGTTTGGAGCAACTGGTAAACGTAGAACACCAAGAGCCTTGTGATAGTGTTGAAACTCTTAAATTATTTTCCGCGAACCAGCTCATAGAGACCATGATCATGAAGCAAACAACAAATCAAATTCAATTGCCTATCAAAGACCACAAGCCTCAGTATGAAAATAACAAGCCTTGGGTGATCAAGACTCATTACCGTCACAGTAATGGAAAAACAACAATTGGAATGAATTTGGAAATAAATGAGAAGATGGAAACAAGATGTCAAAGAAACAATGGCAATGAGATGTTTAAATGGACCCTCACCAATTAAATCATGCAAAATTTCTTATGAAACTGAGAAAGGGGTCATATTTTAGTGAGTCCGTCAATGGATTTTTGGAACAAAGGCCTTTGGCAATACCCTTGCACTGGTAAACATTCAGTAAAGAATCGGTGCTATAGTGAAAGCGGATCGTTCCTCGCATGTACCATAGGTGATTTAGATATGCTGTGTCATTGTTTTCCTTCTTGTTTTGTGTTTCCCTTCTTGTTTTGTGTTTCTTTTCTCTGTTGTGTGTTTGTTTCGTTTGTTTCTTGGTTGTGTTTGTAGCTTTGCTAGTTTTTCAGTGTGGTGACTCCATGACCCAATAGACAAGGTACTGGTATGCTATTCCACAAGATACTTGAGATTCATCATTACCCCTTACAGACTAATGTCCCAGAGCTAGAGCCCACTGTTGTCATGCTAAATGTCTAGCATGAAAAATTGAAAATTTTAGCCATGACAACTAAGCCCACAAGTGAAAATTCTCTCTCTCGGTCACGATGAACCCTTCCTCTGGCTAGCCTGTCCTCAATTTCTCCCTCCCTCTCACTAAGAGGAACGTGCTAACAAGATTTTTAAGCGTGTTGTAATGTGCAGGGAAAAGTACCCGAGTTGATTGATGAAGTCATTAAGATTCAAGGGAAAACAACTTCCTCCGAAGGCCTAAAAAGGTCATTTTGGCCCTTTTGCAGTTGGTAAACACCCCCTGGAAGCCTATAGGGAAGATTTAAATCATCTGAGGGTGGTGTCGGAGAACATTGAAGATGTCCAAGGCAGTTTATGGAAATTCAGTGAGAAAAATTGATGTTAGGAACAATTTGAATAAGACTGGGTCATTTTGGGCATAGGGGATGGAGCCTCCAACGGTGAAAGATAACTTGTCCGGATGATTCTGGGAGTTCCGGAAGTAGTTAGGAGGTAAACAAATAATCAACGGAAAGCTCTTGGAACCCTCTACATGTTAAACATATCATTTTTGTTCTAAAACTCAAAGATTTTCTGTGATAATCCAAGACACAACAGCTGCCCCTTCTAGTCAAGAATGAAATAGGCCCAAACTATGCAAAATAATGTCGGCCTTAGTTTTTCTTTCATGGGCATGACATGAGAGTCCTCCACTCCGAGCTACCATTGTAGAATGTCTCTTGACATAATTATTTACAGAAATATATGCACACAATGTGAACATAACACAACAAAATAGGAAGAACAATATTTTTATTGAATAGGTATTGCATAGGTATTTTAAATTGCATTACTTGGTATAGGTAGGACCTGTCACATCAGTGTCCTTACCCTGACATTCAAATTGCTATTTAAGATCAAACGGTTGTCGGTCAAGACGCAACTGTCAGACCCAACTGTTCTTAACTAAAAAGTGACTAACTTGCTGCGAAAGCCGACAATACAATTAAGCCAGTTGCCAAATGTTTATTTTATTATATGCTGATAACAATGACAATATTCACCTGATACACTACAATACACACACACACACACACACACACACACACACCAAGCAATGTTAAAAGATCTCCTTATTTTTATGTAACTGTGAACAGTAACAACAATGTGCCAGTTATTGCTCTTTTTATAGAGTTTTGCCTTGCGTTACATTCTGTGATTTTCTTTTGGAAAGTGTTTTATTTTCTGTATAATGCAGGCACAAAACTATTAATCATGATATTTTTAACGTGCACATGTATATCACTAGATATCCGGTTTTCAAGCTTAACCTTCAATATAATCACAGTTCATATTTGCAGAGCCTTTTCTGGGACAACAGTCTTAAATATACAAAACATACTTTGAAGGAGATGATCAATCATCATTCTTTTATTGAGCTTCCCGAGGGCAAGGCTATTAGCAAATCTCAATCATTAGCAGACTTGGCGTAAGTTTCCTGTATTTTTCCCCTCATTCACAGCCATTTACAATCCTTTCTTTTGTTTTACATTTTCTTTTCTATTCCTTTTTCCTCTCATTTTTGCACATGCATACTCTTAACATGAGTGTGTTGTTATATGCTTATATGCGCTTTCCACGTTTCTAACATATTAAGATAACCATATCAAACAAGTCCAGGTCCCATTCTTGAATTTATGAACATATATGCTAATTTGTTTCTGCTGTATTCTTGAGAATTTCAGTGATGTTTATGGAGAAAGGGACTTCTATAAAACGGTTCTAGAAAATCGAGAGTTATTGGCTGGTATAAGGTGAGCATTTTCAACTGCAGGAAATTTCTTCTCCAAGTCTTTAAAACACCGCCTGCAGTCTAACATTACATTAATCTGGATGCAGGAATCTTAAACTATCTTGAGGATTCTACCTATTATCAGATAATGACATTGCCAATAATTCCAGCCTTAAAGACTTGCAGAACAATTATATAGTTTTCCAAGAACATCTTTGTAGTGGTAAAGTGCCCTGCCATTAATCGTCAATATAACATGGTGTATTCCTTCCACATAATGGAAGTATAGTTTACTCAACATGATCTCTTCTTCTGGAAAAATGAAGTAGAAGTCTATAGCTGGGAAAGCAATTAAATAAGTTGTAGTTTACTCATTGCACTCGGGAAAGGAGATTCAGGAATAGTGTTCTGCCAAATCTGAATGCAATTTGCATGTTTTTGAAGCAGAAATAGTTTTTGCCTTCAGAGCCAACATATTTTTCGGCTGAAGACTGTAGGAGAATCCTGAAGGCAGCTATTTGTCCATGTGGCATTGACCACGTGAAGCGCCATTCACTTTACCCTGTTAATTTTTTGATAAAAACAAGATTGTTTTGTTTAAATGACTTCTGTCAGAATATGATTGGTTCTTTGTTTTTGGCTCCAGCATTCGGTGGGCATTTGAAATAGTTCTCTGTTATGGTCAAAGGAAGGACAGTGCCGATTGGAGTACATTGATTATAGAAGCACTGTCTACACAAGGTTGGTGATTCCGGGATTAAAACCCTTTGTTGATAATCAATTGTTGTATTTGATTGGTTTTATTTGTAGTTCAAGAAGCAACTTTACCTGGCCATCAAAATGGTCTGCATAACCTATGAAATTTCACTTGTACAAGTAAGGAAAAAATTGCTTTGTACTTTAAAACGAGCTTAGAGTATTGGACATTGGGCAGAATAAAGATGGTCACTGTTTTGATTACAAATTGCCATTACAAACCCAAAACTTTGATTACAAGCCACTGATAAAGAATAGTTGACCATCTATTTGGTATGAAACATTATCTGCATGCCTTTTTCTATAACTTGGAACAACTTTTACACATTGATCAAACAAGCCTAACCATCTGCCAAATCTCAGGTCACAATGTGAATCTTATGAAGTTTAATTAGATAAAAACAATAGTAAAAAAGTGTTTTCTTGAACTAATATATGCTTTGATTGAATGGTACGAAATTAATTTCTGTGTTCCCTCCTTCCGATTCTTTGAAGGGATATTTGATGAAGTTAACATTGCACCAATGCAAAGCATACAAAAAAGGCTTTAAAAGCGAACATAGGAGGCAAGTACATTGTATAAAGATAACTGTGTGGCTTTGGATTTTTTCCAGGTGTAGTTGGTTCTTCTTTATAAAGGCAAAACATTTCTGCAGGAAAGCTAGTTTTGAGCAACAATGGAGCGATGTTTTCCTTTTTGAGGGCATATAGTGGTCAAGCATATTTTGGAGGTAAAGAGGACAGGACAGGCTTATTCCTGTATAGAACAAACTGGCATTACAATTGCTTACTAAACGGGACCTTTCCGTTCCAACCTAAAATGCTAACTATTACATTTAAGGCTTAATTAATGAGATAAAGCTAAGATAGAGAATTGAAAGGCTTATTATTTAGGGCTTGAAGGCAATGTAGGTAAGTTTATGTAAGAAAAGCCACATGTATTTAACAATTTTTTTCGATTCCCTTTAAAGGATATTTAAGTAGTTAACATGAAATGTTTTTAACTGAAAATAAAGTTTAAAAAAGTCATCATTTTTAATTTTTATTTTGATGAAGATGGACATGGTTGTTTTAACAAAGATGGTTGACTTCTGAAGATGACGACTGCCAATTTAAGTGCCTTGTACATTGTAACAATGTACTGAATTGTATTTTCACTCCACTAGACAATTTGCTGTTTTAAGTTTTTCTGTTGGAAGACAGTTGAAGGTGTCAACTTTTTAATGGCTAATATGAAATATATGTAATTGAAAATAAAATTAAAATTGTCAATATTTTTAGTTTCTTGATATAAATGGTTAGGTCATTGATTTTTCAGGTTGGTAACTAACAATTCAAATACAATGGTACTTTGTAATGAATTATATGTTCACATTCCTTCTAGACTAGACCTCTACAGTTGCAAGTTTTATCATGACTATGACAATATAATATGTGCAGGTTGTCCGGGCAATGGGACCGTCGTCTTTGACAAAATCTTATACCCCATTGGAATTGACCGTTTGAACTTTCAACTGCCATTGAGAACTTGTCCTAGCTCACCCAAATGTGCATTAGAGATTATGTCTCACTTGAGTTGATTAAATGTACCAAAATATATAAACAACATGGTCTTTGAAGCATACATTGTTCCATAATAAAATAAAAATAAAAAATAGATTAATAGCCTTAATTTTTGTAGAACGAACGGTAAAATGAATTAATGATAAACTAAAACTTGGTTTTTTATTTTTGTCTAAACTATCCATGCACAAATGCCTCTAGACTCATTAAATGTTATTCTATTCCTCAAGTATCAACCCCAAGTGTCACTCTTGCACATGGGCACCTGTGTTGCCCATCCAATGAATTCCTCACTGTTTTTCAGGATTTGGCAGATTATATTGTTTTAAAATGTGAATTATTCCTCGGTTTGGATTTAATAAAATCTGTCTTTCCTTTTAAATTTAAGGTCACAGCCTCGAAAAATTCCATGAAAAGAGAATACAAGGTTTAATTAATTATTAAACCCACAAATCGATAAAATATTTATATCAATGTCTCATGTTTACAAAAACACGAGGAGCTATTACTGTCCCATGGTACACATGAGAAATTCTGCAAGGTGACGGTGGATGTAAAGTCAAGGACTAGTACATGTCAATCTCTCGCTTAAAATTTGAAAAAAAAAGTTATCAATAAAACAAGTCATATCAAATCACATCAAATAAACACCTAATCAAATGATACCACTTAAGTGAAAAAGACCTAGTAATGGTCCACCCTAAATTTCTTTGTATTCAAAATTACTTAATTTAAATACTAAAAAAAACACTTTACATTCAAAAGAAAATGTTTAGAATAAAAAGAACATAAACTATTAAAGGGTATTTTTTCCCCTAAATTTTATGGTACTTATATGACTATATAGATCCTTCAACTTAAGGTGCACGAAGACTCCTCACCCTTATATTGAGACACCAATTATAGCTGCCATAACTCTTTATATATAAAGACACAAATTACAACGGCCATAACTCTATATATATCAAAACACTAATTATAGCTCTCATATATATGTACATGCACGTGGATAATGTACGATTAAGTTTCCGTTTTATCATTCTTTATGCTGAAGGCATTTTCCAAATCATAGTAGACTACAAGTTGCAAATATTTTATTGGTTTTCTACATTATTTAATTCTGCTCCAATGTTTGATAAACGGTGTGGCTTTTTAGACACATGTCTTTATGGTGGTATATATTTCCACTTAGATTGGAGGATGAGTCATTGTTCATAGCTGACATAGGCGACGAAGCTTAAGACAAACTGCACACATTGTTGGAACATTCTCACGTGCTTGACTAATAAAAAACATGCTCTCCAATTCTTCAAAAAAATCCAATCCAAATGCTAAGATAGTCATCAAATGGATGAGGAGGAAGAAACTCAACATGGACATAGAAAAAATATAAGGGTCTTGAAGCACCATGGTTTTAGGAGCAAACATTAGGAATGATAATGTTCAACACTTCAATTATAATCATACAAGCTCGTTTGAATCTCATTGTTCAATTGGAGATAGCGAGGGTTAATTGAATAACAATGTAGATTTCCAACGCTTGAATTGTAATCTTACAACACTAATTTTCCAATGTGTAATGCCCACCAAATTACACACTCAAAACCTCAGTAAAATTTCTGGAATAATTATTTTTGTCTTTCATTGTTCGTAACATGACACCACATCGGCTCAAATAGAGAAAGTCAATATAACATAAGACACACAAGTATGGACCCACATAAACAACATAATAATACCACATGCAAGTCGATGCCACACTTTCCCTAACGATCAATTGCTAGAAATGATCCAACCACCATGCGTCATTACCATGGTTACATCCTAGTTACGTTTAAAATTCCAAGAGTATTTATCGTGTGAGGATAAATTCCCATTCTTAATCCACATATTCGTATTTTCATTTACGATTCAAGTTATAACAAGCAACTATTATTTTGTCTCTTTCTCCCTTACCGTAGTTCCCATAACTCAATAGGTTATTTGCCATATCTTTAATGTAGTTGCTCGTTTTTATGTAATGGCTCTCAAATATATATATTTTTGTTTAAATTCTACCCTCATTACACAAGGGAAAAAATAACATGAATTCAAGGGGAAGAAATGTTAATATTCAAAGTAGATTTAGAGTCAAGTTACCTCTTCCTATTAACTTCCCTCCATTAGGATACTTTATATTCCTGTTATAGTTGATATAGTTCACTAGTTGGTTTGAGTCGATTCAACATTTTCATATCTTGAAATTGTGTGTGGGGGTGTGCGTGTGCGTGTGCATGCGGGTGTGTGTGCGTGCGCGCGTGCGTGTAAAAGAGTTTATGTTTTCTCGAAAGTTTTATCTCGCCAACAACAATTCATATTCGTCTTTAACAACATGAGAATGCCTAATCAAGTTGTAAGGACTTCAGGTATGACGTTATTCCTAAACGAAAAATCTCATTTACTCTTATACTTTTACGCTTATGTCGAACTTTGGTCTCACTTTTGTCCCACTATTAGCATTGTTTTAGAACAATTGTAATTCAAATAACACATAATTTACACTAATGCATTCGATACTACAAGGAGTGTAACCTAACACGAGACAACTCATTTCATTGCTCTTAGACACTCAAGTATTGAATGCATATTACAAGAGAGACATCTAATACAACTTTCATGCATTTTAAATACATTCCAAGAAACTATTTCAATCGTTAGGGAAAAATACATAAGAGTTTCTTTAAACAATAACCTTAAGAGAATCCCCACAATCTATTAACTTCAAAAGTATTCTAGGGTGGACACTACACCCTACTACACGGCAATAAAAGAGAGTTTTAATATCTTTAACTCATAAAACCTTCAAGCAACACGAGGTAATCTGCTACTACACACTAAGGGAATACTTTTATCTAAGGACAAAATGGGTTCAAAAAAAGAGTTTATTGCGTAGGTACTTTGACACGTACACTCCACTTGTGTCATTTAATTCTCACCATGAGATCAATCATAGGGAAATCACCAACTACCTTTGCATGGTTTTGGCCACTCACTAAGGTACCAAGGGCAATTACTCACATGAGTTTATGGGACCAAGTTTTTAGTTTCCCTGTTTCTCTTAGGTCAACATCTTCCAAAAACAATTTTGTTTGCTAAGAGTTAGTTACAATTTCCACTTGCAAGTTAACCTCTTAATTAGCTGAGGTTTAGTTTAATTCCAATTGCAATAAGGGATCTATGCCCAATTATAGATCAATTTAAGGTGAGAAAACATATTTATCCTATAAAACCTTCGTAAAAGGTCAAGGTGTTATGTTGTTACTAGCCAAGGTAACACATTTATCTATGAGGAACTAAAGAGATAATTAACAAGAGTTTAATGCATAGTACAACTAGTTCACTAACTCCATTTTTGTCATCTGGATACCACGGAGAGTTCATTCAATGATAAAGTTAATCCTAGACCTAACTTCATTAAAATTTGGTTATCCACTAGGATACTAAGTAAGTCTTAGTTCTACTTACCCGGTATAGGGTGATGTCACACTGCATAGTTGTTGCTTCGAACAAGGACTCTCAAGTTATAAAAAGGGTCTCTTGAAGACTTTCCTTAGGTGTAGTAAAATAAGTTTAGTTGTGATGATTAATTATCTCTTAAGACGTTAGCATTTTGCAAACTGATGTGACTAGATTGAGAGGGAGGGTACAACAAAGGTTAAATACTAACTTCATTTATATTTTTAAATAATAATAAAATACTACAATACATTTGAGTTTATGTATGAACCAAAATAAATATCCTGAAAGTGATTGCTTCTACCATGTAAACCATAAGAAGCACATTTAAATCCAAATGAACTTAACGCTCATGAAGTAAACAATTCACATTTTACCCATTTACATTGTCAATTATCTTCCTTCTTTAGCTAGTTAACATAGTTGGTCATACATTCATTATGTGACCACTCTTACTAGTGTTCAAATGTTAACTTTAAAACAAGGTAGATAACCACATAGTTTTCAAGGTATAATGCTTGAAACATAAGAATCCAAGAGGAACAATAGTTTTCGACACAATAATTTTAATAATGTAATTCTCTTTTATTAACTTTTATCTAACATTTGTAATCTATATCAATGTACAATATTTCACTGTCATCTCACTGATTACAACATATCATACTCTTAATCCTGCTTGTTTGGAATACCTACAACCAACGTTGCGTCAGTCCTAGAAATGGTATGGAAATCCCTTACACTCAAGCACAAAATAACACATTCATCATTTCAAGTAATTAAAAACAAGGCAGAGAAAGAGATAGACATAAAGAGAGAGGGAGAGAGGTCATTTCGTCACACATTCACACTTTCACATTCGTTTGTACTTTTTCTTTTTCGATTCTAGAGAGAGTAAGGAAGAGAGAAAATCTAGAATTCATTTTCTTTTCTATTCACCATATCATAACCACATACATCACTTATCCACTTTCATTTCATTTCAAATCCATATACATTTTCAACCCGTTTACATTTTCCAAACCAATCAAAATTTCATAATTATTTCCAAAGAGAGAAGTGGAGAGAGGGAAAACATTATAATTTTCAAAAACCATTCATGCAAGAAATTGACCAATTCATACTCTATAAAGTATGAGACGATATTTAAAAAGGTTCCACAAGTAATTAGACTCTAAATGGGGCGCTCAGAAGGTTGGGCTAGGTGAAGTTGCAATTTTGTGAAAGTTGGCCATGACGGTTAAAGTGCTTATAACTGGGCCCCATACACGCTTGTTTTAACTTCAAACAAAAAGTTTAATGATTCCTACTACTCCATTTCATACCTAGAATTCATCGTATCTGACAGAAGTCGTTTATGAAGAGCAAGACTCAAGATACCACGTCAACTCTGGGTTTGTCTATCGTAATAGTATCAGAAACTCTTGTTACACAACAACTGGTGGGCCCCAAAACTCACTTGCATAACTAAATTATGATATCATTTTTGTTAAACTGAGAGTTGGTTACAATTCTCCTAATGGAGGTCTTGAGGTAGGTAGGAGTATTTTTCAGTTTTGCCAAATTGACATGGCAACCGTAAGCCAAAACTGATCTCATTTACTTAAAAACTGAAGCATCACCCCAAGAGACTGAAATACAAAATGGAAATAGAAACTCGTCTCTCCAAGGCGTCAAATTTTGTTTATGAGTTATATTTATGACCCCCAAGGTGTTTTGAACCTATAGGAATCATACTGGAGGTCTAGGTTAGTAAAATGATTTTCTTTGGCACTCCATGTGCGCAGTGTCTGGGGTCTTTTATATATGTATATATTTTCAGGTAGGGTAAGAGTTGTATTGTTCATTCAAGTTACATTCTCTATTATTCTACACATTTAACACCCAAAACAATAATGATAAAATGTGAAGTTTCAATGCAAGAGGAAGGGGAATCCATACCTTTTTCCCGACACTTGCTGGAGACATCATATGGGGGATTTTTATCCATGGCTCTTGACTGGTGAAAAGAATTTGGTTGAAAGTTTCTGATTCCTTTTCCACGAACCCATTTCGTGCATATCTAGCAATCATGGCATTCCATGAGACCATTTGCATCAAAAAATAGACCAACCCAATTGCTCTGAGACTCTTCTTTCTGTGGCTGCATCCAAACACTTAATCACACGTCGCCTCACTACTTTTGAATTCAGTGCTCGGCCATATGTATGTCTAATGTAATGCTCCTACAGATTTTGATATGTTTTGGGGCCTTTTGAATTGATGGAAGCATGATCAAATACATATTGCATGGCTGTCCATGTGTAAACTATATAAAAAAGAAGCTTTTCTCTATCCTTGCACCACGCACTAACCAAATAAAATCTTTCTTCATCACAGTTAAAACTGTTACTAATGGCCTAACAGTATCATGCAATGTTTCCTCTCTTTCTATTCACCCAAAATCTATATCAAGGCATTTGCCATCAACACAACTAGGAGAGAAAACAAAACTACCTCCACCAACGCTTTGGTGGATAACTAGACTAATTCCGAGGATCCTATTTTGGCGCAACTAAGGGGAAAAGATAAGGGACCGACTAAGGAAAAGCTGTCATAGGTTGTTGGGATGGTTTTACCCCTTAAAATGGCATTGCTCGAATGTTTCTAACGCCTTTTTAAACAAACCAAATATTGTTCTAAAGCTTTCGTTATGAAGGAAAGAGAAAAAGAAAAATCTTACAGAGGCATACGTGGGATGGCAGGAAAGGCACTCTCAATGTCTTAATGAAAACAACAACTCGAAATAAAAGATAATGAGCAGGAAAAACAAAGTGGTAGTTGACGTCTACCAGAGAATGGTGCTGCAAAGATTAATTGCACGTAGCATAGGTGGTTAGAAGCAGAAGAAGGAAGATCATTACAACTAGTCATTACACCTAAATGAAGCGCCTCCTCATCCCCAATATTCTTCTGTAGACAAAAAATAGAACCACGGTAGGTAGTAGAACCTCTCAGAGACATTAAACCTGCCTCAGATACAGATATAGGTCCAGATCGACCAATTTGTATAAGGTAAAATGAGGAGATATTTGGCTATAGATTTTCCTCTGCGTGCAAGGTTGATTTAACCCATTATGGGTCTTATTTTAGGAAGGCTATGAAAGATCTCCATTTAGCACAGTTCCCCATCACATTGTGCTTATCCAATTATGATAGTGCAACACCTTACACATGTTGCAACCATTCGATTACTGTTAAAATTGCCACGTTAACTTGAGTTTCATCGTGGTTAACGCCTCAGGATCTCAAATAAAGTGCTTGTATTATTATGCAAGGAAATGTCAGGTATTAAAAGCCGTTTAGGATGTGTTGCTCTCCATGTTCTGTTTGATGGGAGATTATATGCTGCTCCAGTCCCGATTAACGCGCTAAATAGTACACTCCCCTGCAAAGTTATGCTGTCAAGTAGGGGCACTACACAATGCTGAATGGTCATGCTGAGGAACGACCTAACATATGAGGAACATGAAGTCTGGTTTTGTGTTCATTTTGGAACATCCACAAGTGTGGGTAAGTGAACAATACAGATAAATAAAGTGATACATAAAATATATTCCTGAGAAGAAGGGTGCTAAAGATTTATGTTAGAAATAATCAAGTGTTGTGAAATCTTAAAATCAAAAGATGTGAATGGAAAGATATGTCCATTGTGAACCTTTTCAACCCTATAAAAAGAATAAAATTATTTGGATGGATCTATGTGTAAGTGTGTGGAAATCACACAAATGTAATGTGGTTTTGTTTGAGGAAAGACAAGGAATTATGTATTGGTCCATTATGTAAAGGGTTGGAGACTTGTAACACTCTGAATAGCAACAAGACAAGAGGTGCGATCATCCCAATGCCCTGACCAAGGATAAATGAATTTTGTTTTTGCATTGTGATGTGTGATCACATCTGATCCCTCATTGTCGAGTGTGGTCTCATTGCTGGCTTACCTAGACCAATTGGCTATTGAAGAAGTTTATTTTCAGATATGTATTTTGAACTCTGACAATTATAAATGATAAGTTATAGTATTGATCTGTGTTATTTAATTTATAAAAGTTTATCACATGCAATGTTAATTGATGTGTTTAGTTTAAATTCATTATGTTCAATCTGTTTATTTTTTGTGTAAATGTTAATTAAAGATATAGGAAATAAGCAAAACACATGTCAGTGTGGAATGCATAGGACAAAGTTGGACTTGATCATAATGGTTTAGCATTTCACCATGCATTTGTGCTTCCTTGATTTTCCTACACATGAACATTTTGCATGCCACTTCAAAGTGTTCAAATTTCTCATGTTTGTTTAAGACAATTATATTTTATGGTCCTGTATGACATTTGGCGGGTGTTTTTGAGGGACATTGGGAATTTCTTTACCCTTCATTTTTTGGGTTTTGAACTTGGAGTCTATTGGATTTCCCCAATTTTTATTTTGGCCCCTTTAATCGTAAATTGCACTCACTTGAATATTGTGAGAAAGATTGAGATGATAAAGTGGAAAACAAATAGTGGATATTATTTGGGTGTTACAATTTGAGCCATGGAAAAGGTGTGGTACATACTAATTTTCACTTTTTTATTTCCAACTTTCCATTGATGTCTTCGTCTTATCTAACAAATCAAATGTCGTCCAATCGAAAACCTTGATTACATAAAAAAAAAGAAAAAATAACAAAGATCGATGGGAAAATAAAATCTACATATCACTCGTATGCCTAATCACTGGAGGGGCTCAAGTATTAATGATTTCTCATGCATTGTTTGTTTTCCTGCAATTACTGTTGCATTTACGCGATCTTGAAACTGATAAAGGGGGGCTACAAAGTGCTACATGAAGAAAACAATGTGGTTGGGTTTCGACCATGAAACCTATTAGATTTTCCCCATTTTTTATTTTGGCTCCTTTTGTTCAAATTGCACTCATGTGAATAATAGAGTCTTAGTCTAAAATTTTCCTCTTCCTCTAGGCCATGTTCCCATTTTTTGGCTTTTTCTTTCTCTGGCTTCAAAACATCTTGCAATTCTCACAACCTCTATTCTAAACCATTATACTTGCTTGTTGTTTCCTGTAAGTTTTTCTTCACTTCTTCCAGTTCCACCTGTGCTTGTTCTTTCACATCGACTGCAGTCATAGAGGCAGATAATTTTAATCTCTTCTCCAACTCACTAGTTTTATTAACTACCTTTTTTGTTTGCTTTTTCATTTTCCAGGTCTACCTCTAACTTTTGAATATTATTATTCAACTTATTTTTTATCTCTGTTTTTCTTTAGCAATGCTGCGTATACCACATCATTGTTCCTTTTTGATACATTTATTTTTTAGAAGGTTTCACTCCAGTAAAACCCATATGAAGGGTGGTTAGTTTGTAGTCGTTGCAAACCATTTGATCATCTATTTTTTCAACTTTGGGCACAACATACATGTACTCCATGATATATGTGTTTTGGTTATATGCAGGCAATACCCTGATCATGGCAAGATGTGAAGTTACAGTAGCCAATAGCATTTACTTCTTATTTATTTTATCTCTTTCTGATTTGTGGGAAAACTCAGTTTGGTAATCAAAACCTGAGGCTTTTAGAGGGATCCACCTCTTGAATGGAGGAGTAATTGAAGCTTTTCGGGAATTTCCCTGTGTATTAGCAATTGTTGAGGGGTGGAACTATCTTCTGTAATTAATTTCCTTGAGGCAATGATACCCTGCAAAAGAGTAATTGTATTTATCTATCTTTTCCTCTTCTCGGGTCCTTGTTGGCCATTAGGAATTGTTTGTATTTGACTCGTTTGAATAATCTATTGTTGTGGCACATCCTGACCACTACTACTGCCATCACTACTATCGCTAACAATAACAACATATTTACTTCCAACTCCTCTTCAAATTTCAAGTCGTGGCTGTAACATATACATTTGACTCCAGAGAAAAATGAATTTGAATACAACTTCTTATATGCAATGGTATTTTCTCCCAAGATCTAAGGCATAACCTATTAGAACCGCGTCTAGGATGTACCTTTGGTGGCAACTTGTCGTATTGAACCCAAACCACACCAATAAAACCCATCTTTTCAGTTATAACTGCCCCCGTAGTATATGTTTGTTTCATGATTTCATTTAGACTTGGTTTATATGAGTTATCTCCTCCTGTATGGGTAATGTGTAATTCCACTTCCTCCTATTATATTGATCATGACTACTTTCCTCTATGGGATGCGCTTCATTCCACAATCTACTAAAAACTGCATCTTCTGGAATAGAATCCTACTTTGAAACAACTTTTCGATCGCCTAGGTCCCGTATCATAGACCTAAAAGAGGTTATTTTTGAGCTTGTCCAACTGTTATCTCACAAAACAATATATAGATGCTTTGGCATGTTTTAGAAGAGAATGTCTTAGCAACTTTTGCATAAAAATTGTCATATCGATATGTCCTGACTATCATCTCTGCCTCTTTCTATGGATAAAATCCCACAATTTTTGTTGACTACTGTTGAAAACTAATTCCTTTCTCAATAGCAATTTCATCAATTACATTTTTTACCTCATCCCAAGAGTTTTGGTTTTTCATTTTTTTTAGCAGGGGTTTACTTTCATGTTGAATTTTTGTGGCAGAGTTCTTGTTCGCCACTACCCTTGTTTTAATAAGCTCATATGGGTTATACGGTCAGTGAGAGTCAACATCAAACTTAAAAATTTGTAAAATTTCATGTGCCAAATTGAATGGTTTTCTCTCAATTGTGAACCCTCCACATGAAAATGGTAAGGAAATATGCTCCTCTTTTGTTGAGTAACAAAATATAGTTTATCTATGCTTTCCATCTTTCATATATATTCCAAGGAAAAAACCCTATTTGTCACATGTATTGTAATTTTTTAAGGTTGTACTCTTGATCCATAAAACCTTATCACAATATATCCCTCCATGAATTACTAGTTAACCAACTATATTTCTGATCCTAGTTGAATGCAATATCTATAGGTCATAGGCAATTTAGGTGTTGTAGTTTTTGTAATTTCTTGATAAAGTGGAGCCCAAAAGTAGTCCACAAATTGATTGAGGTCCCTTCCATTATCAAACATCCTTAGCTCGGGGATCCACTCAGTTAATGGGAAAAACATTTTTGGTTGGCCTTCAACATCATTGTAGGCTTGAATTGCAAGCTTGTTTCTTGCAAACCATTCAACAATCCACTATAAAAAGAAATAACATAAGTAGGTAGTGAACCTAAAGGTCTTAGTGCCAAAACCTTCTTTGATTATTAAGAATTGTTTATGCATAGATTTTGCAATGTGCTCAAAAAATCCATATGCACGAGATGGAGTACCAAAATGGATATTGTACACCATTTCAAGGAGGATTCCATCCACTTGCTCATCACTTTTAAATCCAAGGTAAAATGATAGCATAGAAATGGTATCCCTAACCCATGATTTAAAGATAAAAACTAGATAAGGAGGTCTCCGTTGTGATACCATTCCATCACGTGTTGTTTTTCACAAAAACATATGTGGTATTTTGAGTTGTGGTATGATAGTCATTATCAATTGTTTGTAGGTTTATGCAGACGGTTCCTAATTATTTACTTTCAATCCCCAACACACGACCAAGATTTTCCTCCACAATGGACAACATTTATCATTCGGTGCCATTTGCAACAATATTTTTCTATCGTAATTTTGGGCACAGAGCATGACAATTTCAGTGCAGGGGAAAACCTCGTGGAACTTCATGTGTCCCAATCCACCCCCCATGTTGTCCATCCTAATGGATTCGTAGGATTATTTTCCTTATTCTCATACATGTATCTAAGTTGTGAGGTTCTTCTGCAAATACATGATCACAAATATCATGATATTCACTAGTAAAACTAGGGGTTTTAAGTAGTTTGGCATGTGGGATTGGGGTTGTATTTTTGATTTGTGTGGAAGTAGAGTTAGAAATTCTTGAAATTTTGGATTATAGAAACCCTCAACCGTAATATTGAAATATTTTAAAGCAGAGGCTTATACAATGCTACTTGTGAAAATAATCAAGATGTAGGATGACACTTACTTGAAAAATGAATATTTTGAGTTTCTCACAGCGCATGACTTCTATGAATCTATTCATCCTTTAGTTGTAGTATGCCTTCTAGAATGCAATGGACATTAAACATCACATCGCAAGCAACAATACATAATGATCATGTATTTCACTGTAAACATCAAATTTAATCACTTTTCAAATTTCCTTCAGTGGATGACAATTATCACTTTGCTAGGCCTATTCTGGGGACTTCCATTTGAAATGTGGGTGTGTCAAACCTTCATCTCGAAATAGATCCTACATTGTTGATCCTAATATATAAAAAGATGCAGAATATTTACAAATAGTTTAATAAAACATACTTCGCATCACACATCCATATGTATATATACGCGGAAGTATCCCAATGTTGCAAAGGAGCTACGGACACCTCACAAAAACGTAGCTCAAGACACGTAGCTTATGTGGCTTCATCATGTTTGTTTGACTACTAACATATCGATGGACATCAATGTATAGACCCAAGATACACGGGCATGCGAGATGAGGACACATGGAGGGATCTTGTTACTAAAGTTTCCACCTCACCATCTTGGTTTAATGCACGAATGTGTGTATTGCAGAGGAGCATAAAAATGTGGCAACATCCCAATCACCAAGCTTCAAGCACATCACTATTACCAAAGGGTATGGAACACGGGGATGCAGACGAACGTGATTGTGGCACGTGCGCGGTCAGCGACTTAACATCCAAACTTAAGGGAAACATTAACTATAGAATCACGGTCGTCAGTGTTAGATGTTTTTGAAATCAAATCACAATTTGGATTATATGGTTAATGCAAATGAATGAGATTGTGCCACGTGTGTGATGAGCGAGTTAACATCCTTAAATGTCTCTATTGGATGTTTTCAAAGTATAAGTTTTTCCTTGGAGTGGACGGTTACTTTTTACACACCATTACTTTTCAAAGCTTCTTGGTTATGAAGTAAAAGATTAAACCCTTTTCAAGGATAGGCACAAAAAATACGGAGAGAAAAGAACAAGATATTAAGTAGCAATCCATTGCAATGAAAAACTACAAACACAAATCCAATGAGTGATTAACACAGAGAAGAAAAGAGAAAAGATGGAGTTTGAAGAAGGTATTCACATAAGCTTTTCTCAAGTTTTTTATTGTTATGGTGTTAAAGACTTGAAGTAAGAAGGAACGTGAGTCATGATAAAGGAAGTCGAAAGTTAAAAACCATAAAATGTTAGGGTAAAAAATTGTCAAAATGGCCTTTGTAATTAGAGATACCCAGTATACCAAGTGCTTAGGAAACATGTTAAAGAACTACATTGACATATTTTGGGAGATTGAGAAATGTAATTAGGGTCCCCTTCCATTCGATAGTGATGATGATTCAAACAATTACTTGGAATATTTGAAGGCTATTAAGAAGCCTGACCTTCATCTCATTGCTGCCAGGCCCAAAGATTTTCCATGTTATGATTTGCTTAGCCAGATCCTCACCAATACCTTGTTTGATAAAAAAAAGATGAAAACAATGGCGACTGACAACTTGCTTTCCATTGTAGTGGGAGACGCATACAAATAAATGTACAAGATTCCAGCTCCAGACTACACTTATACATAGGAAATAACCAAAGCATGGCTTGATAGGGTCAAATTTATGGATATAATCCATGAAAGGGAAGCAGAAGGCGTCCATTTAACTCGGAAGAAATTAGGTATACAATTGTTTCATTTAGAAAGGGAATAAGAGTGGAAATGATATTTTTGAATCACTTATATGGTAAGGAAAATGATATTCATGTTGATAAACGATGGGTCCCGCTGTTGGCCCATATTCTAGACAGGATAAAACTAATTTCGGAAAGATTGTAACATATGAGTTGAGGGAGTCTGCTCGTAGATTTAGAAAAGGATCTTCACGTTTTCATATGGTATCCTACGTACTTGGTAGTGTTTGTGTTGTCATGAAATTCAACAACAAAATTCTGCCTAATTGGAACCCTGTGTCACCTCAACCAATCTATGTGTCATTTCATAATATTTTCAAAATTTTTTATAAGAAGTTTTTGTGGGAGGTGTGTGGCATTTTCTACCCTTTTGTTTATAAAGGTTTTTATGATAGGGAGATGCCAAGAATTATTGATCATATTAGAAATCAGATCATGGCTGTTGGTGCATATTGGTTCTATCCAAAAGGCACCTTGATCATGGTTGAGGGTTGCCTCACTAGAACATGCAAACTCCCATTGCACGTACTTGATTACATTGCAGGCATGGAAGTGGCAGATCACTATGTCCATGGAGTAGGAGGATGGATAAAAAAGTAAAATTCAAAAGCCATATCCATTTTTCTCCATTTAGGTTTGGCATACATGACTTCCAAACCTTACCCCAACTTGTTGATTTGTCAAGGGAGCGGTCACATTTTGTGTTGGGGCCCAAAGCCAACTTCAGGGGTTAGGACCCACGTGATCGTGTGACAAATTATTTATTATCACTTAAAGGGAGAATTAATTAGACATACAAGCATAAATATGTTATATATGATGATATCTGCATAAACCCTCATGATGAATAAAAATGAGGGAGAAATTGAGAATGAGCAAGGAGAAGCAAAACGAGAAGGATCTTGAAGAAACAACTTCACCCCAACTTCAAAGGCGTATTTTAATTTGTATTCCTCTTATTTCCTTCCAAGCCCCATGATTGAAGATTTCAATTGGTTACATGTCATTCAAGCCTCTTTTCCATCAGCTTAAGCAAGCCAAGCTCCATCATAAGAAAAGGGGAAAGCCCCAATTGGATATTCCACCACTGCTCCTCCAATACTACAAGTAACAACTTCCTTTGGATCTTGTCCACATCTTTCGTATCAGTCTCTACATAGCTTAGGTATTCTTGGATCTTCAACTATTTCTTTTAGTGCTTCCATAAAAATTGAATTATCTACTGAAGAAATGTCAGTGTAATAATTTGATATACAAGCTTCGGGCATACATGACTATCTCTCTGATCCTGAGGATGATCTTGCTAGTTTTTCTGTAATTTCCCTCACAACTTCTTCCCCTTTTTCTACAATTTCCCTAACAACTTCTTCCCCTTCTTATACTATTTCCCTCACACCTTTCCCCCCTCCTTCTACCATTTCCCTCACAGAGTTTAAAACAGGGGATGTCAACCTCTTTTGTGCTATCTCCATGCCATCAATGACAAGGATGATTATGAAGGAAAGGCCAACTATATCTCCAATCTTGGGGTCATCATTGTTTCCTTCTCAATCATCTTCGTCTTTTTTGTAGAGCTCCTTCTTCATCCAAGAGGAAGAAGCCTCAATCTTTCCTTGAACTACTTACAATAGAGGATATTATTTGGGTGTTATAATTTGAGCCATGTAAAAGGTGTGGTACATGCACATATTTATTTTTCACCTTTTTATTTCCAACTTTTCATTGATGTCTTTGTCTTATATAACAAATTGAATGCGGTCCAATAAAAAACCTTGACAACATAAAAAAATAACAAAGCTTGATGGGCACATAAAATCTACATGTCATTCATATGCCTAATCGTTGGAGGAGTTCAAGTATCAATGATTTCTCATGCATTGTTTATTTTCTTGCAATTATTGTTGCATTTACTCAACCTTGAAACTGCAAAAAGAGGGATACAAAGTGCTACATGAAGAAAACAATGTGGTTGGGTTTCGACCATGGAACCTATTAGATTTTTCCCATTTTTTTATTTTGGCCCCTTTAAGATCAAATTGCACTCTCGTGAATAATGGAGTATTAGTCTAAAAATTTCACTTACCAAACATGTAAGACTAACCACTAGAGCGACTCAATTATTAATGATTTTTTGTGCATCACCTTTTTCCTGCAATTACGTGAGCTTAGAATTGATAAGGGGGGCTATAAAGTGCTCCAAAAAGCAAGCATTTCAGTTAGGTTTTGAACCTGTAACCTATTGGATTTTCCCCATTTTTTATTTTGGCATCTTGAAGAAATAAATCCAGGGATAATTTTAGCGGCGAATATTTGTAATATGGCGAAAATTTCATTTTAGGAAAATTTGAAAAGGCGAATTATTCGGAGTGGGTCGGTGTCCTGTTCGCCTAAAATTTATAGTATATTTTTTTGGGGGGTTGGCTTCACCTTCATTTGAAAACATATCCTATAAAAACCTAGGTGATTCGCCGTAGGTAGTACTACCACAAGTAGCTTACCAAATTACCAATACTGTGAAATTTGAACTCACATACTCTTAAGCACCAGAGATTCATGTTACCCCTGTTAGCCTGTAGATTGTTGACGCGCGACAAATGCAGTGTTGACGCGCGACAAGGGCATTATTGACGCGTGACAAGGAGCTGTACTGACGCGCGACAAGGGCTGTAGTTGACGCGCGACAAGAGCTGTACTGACGCGCGACAAGAGCTGTTATTGACGCGCGACAAGAGATTTACTGACACGCGACTTGGGCTAGGAAGTGACGCGTGACAGAGGAAGGGCCTTGGTGACGCGCGATAGAAGGAAGTGTTGACGCGCGACTTGGGCAGAGTTGACACGCGACCTCAGACAAGTTCAGGCACGACAAGACCTCAGAGACAGGACATTTTGTCTCTTGCACTGAGTTGCTACTTGGTTCTTTTGCTGACACAGGACTCTTTTCAGAATAATGGAAGGTGCTAGTCCTCAAAGAATGCGAATAGACCCTAAAAGTAACTAAGAAATCTTAGAAATCACTCTTCAAGTATTTTGGAAACTCTGCGGATACAGATATTGTAAATACCAACAACCATATAGATGCCACTAGAAAGAATCAGAATACTGACTGTGTGGAAGGTAATATTGAGGTGGACATGCATTCTACATAGTATCACAGTCAAACAAATGAAACCTACGATAATATGCCAGATCTTGAAGATATTGTTCCTATTGGGGTGCAAGCAGAAGTGCATCAAGATATCACACATATAAATACTCAGCAAAATGGAACACAGAAATCAAATTCAAATTCTGGTTCAAGAAAGAGGAAACCAGGTGATTGTGATATTGCTCAAAATTCTACTCAAAAAAGTAAAACATTGAAAACGAACAAGAATATGTGGACCATTGGCAGGACATACAAGTTTGATTGGGAAGCTAAATTTCCATTTATCAAACCTGTACAATCATCTAATTTTGAAGAAATCCCATGTGAATGTACATGTACAATATGTACGTGGAAATTGGGAAAGCAACAAAAAATGCAACTGAAGCTAGACACTATAAAAAAACATTGTGGAAAACAATATTTAACTGTAACGGGGGCGGATGGCCAGAAAATCAAAACACATAGGTGGAAAACTGAAAAGGAGTGCATGCATGTTAGATACACAGCGGAATATGAGGCAGAGCAAAAAAAACACAGACATCTGTTGGAAAAGGGAGGAACGATCACATCGCATATTGGTAAGATGAAAGAAACAAATCTACATGCAGAATTCATACAATTCTCTACTCTTTTTTAAATACTTAAAAAAGGAAGAGCGATGTCGGATTTCCTCGATTTCAAAGTTTTGTATCAATTTAATGGAATGCTAAATGTACCTCAGTCTCATTGGTCTGAGAGTAGTGGATGGGAAATGGCAAAATGCCTCTCGATGATAGAGAAGGAAGATTTGAAAGAGAATGTAAAAAAAGCAAACTTTATCTCTCTTTCAATTGATGAAGTGACAACAGTCGACAACACCGCATGGGTATGTATCCACATCTATACATTGGAAAATCATATAAGGACACCTCATCTGTTGGGTGTTATGAAAATGGTTGAAAACTGCAATGCTGAAAACTTATATAAAATAATTGTTTCTCATTTGAAAGATGTTGCTGGTATGACTGATTATGAAATTGCTACGAAGTTGGTATGCATTGGAGCAGATGGTGCATCTGTCATGCAGGGTCACCGAACAGGGATGTGTGTTAGATTACAAACAACAGTGGCCCCATATATGCTACCAATTCACTGTATGGCTCACAGAATGAATTTAGCATATAAAATGGTAAGCAACCACGAAAATGTTGCTAAATTAGAAGACCTCATAAGAGAACTTTATGCCTATATGTCAAGCAACCCAAAGCGTTTTCTCGAGTTCCAAAAATTTGCAATTGGAATTACAGATGGCAAAAAACTTCTGAAGGATGTGGAGACTAGATGGATATCTTTGTATGAACCTGCATGCAGAGTTCGTGAGGAGTATCCTTCATTGGTTGGTTTCATGCACAAATACCGTCATGAAGTTGATAGGGCAAGGGACCTGTTGTTCTGCTTAACTGATTTGGAGACATTGCTTACATTGGTTGGTATTCTTCTAATGTTAAAGGAGATCAATACACTGATGAAGCATGCACATGGCAGATTAATCTATATTGTGGATTTTATACGGATGAGGAAAATGGTATGTCAAAGTCTTGATATATTGTACTGTTCCTAGGATAGTTTTGATGCACTTGTTTTTGAAAATTGGAGAGATTTATTAGATCTTAAAAATCCTAACACCTTTTTGAGATTTAATATCCACGATCACCTATGTATCTCTGTTAATGGGAGGGAAATACCAATGCACATTTTACAAAAACGTCAACATATTACAGGATCGGAACGAGAAGATGTTCCCGTGACATGTAATTTGTTTGAGTCTGTGATAGTTGAAACCAGAATAAAGCTTAAAATTTTTTCAGAAACCTTGTCATCAGAAATTAGGGAACGTTTCTGTAAAGATAAAATTCTGGAAGCCATGGGTGTGATGAATCTGAATTTTTGGAATACAGAAGGTGGCCGTGCAAACTTTGTCAGTAAGCATTTCCATAAATCAATGGGTACAATAATGGAACAATTTACAAAGACGTCAGAGCTCAAGGGTACGAAAATCAAAGGTATACTGAATGCCGATTTATTAAAGTTTCAGTCAACAAATTTTGCAACAATGAGGAACCAATATAGGAATTTAGATCAACCTTCTGAAAGTGGTGCTATTACAAGGCTGTGGCGAGGAATCTATCAAAGTTATATCTTACAAGAAGATATCAGTGAATATTTCAGACTATATGAGTTATGCCAGACAATGATTTTGGGGTCTGTGGAGGATGAAAGGGTTTTCAGTGCATTGTCATTTATAAAATCAAAACTGAGAAACAGGTTGGATAAAAATCTGGAAAGTTACATGAGGTGTTATGTTTCTTGATACTCCCTCGAAACCTTTCCGTTTGACAGAGCAATTGTGCACTGGAATTCCCTTTGCGAAAGAAGAGGTGTAAATAATACAGCTACAAGTACAAATATTCCCAACCTTGAGAGTGTAATTGGCTCTTCGTCACATTCTACAGAAGACAACATCGACTTTGATGAAGTTATTGATAATGGATCGTTTCAACTTTAAGTAGGTATCTTCTTTATCTATATTTTATTTTTATCATTAAAGATGTTACAGGTCTATATACTAAAAATGTCAGGCAATTCACCCATCTATCTACTAATCCATTTCTCGTGTTGGAATTTTTTAAAACACAGATCTAGCTCATTACTAGTGGCAGTGATGATTTCAACTTTAAGCAGGTATCTTTTTCCCCTTAATCTTATTGTTTGTTTCTATTCATTTTTTGACAGAGCAATTGCTCACTGGAATTCCCTTTGCGAAAGAAGAGGTGTAAGTAATACAGCTACAAGTACAAATATTCCCAACCTTGAGAGTGTAATTGGCTCTTCGTCACATTCTACAGAAGACAACATTGACTTTGATGAAGCTATTGATAATGGATTGTTTCAACTTTAAGTAGGTATCTTCTTTATCTATCTTTTATCTTTATCATTAAAGATGTTACAGGTCTATATACTAAAAATGTCAGGGAATTAACCCATCTATCTACTAATCCATTTCTCGTGTTGGATTTTTTTAAAACAAAGATCTAGCTCATTACCAGTGGCAGTGATGATTTCAACTTTAAGCAGGTATATTTTTCCCCTTAATCTTATTGTTTGTTACTATTCATTTTTTCAGCTATGGTTATAATTAAAGATGTTACAGGTGTATGTATTTACATTTAGTTAAATACAATCTTTTTATTTTTTGAAAACGTGGGTTGACATCCGTCCGAGGAAGCTGTTACTTCTCGAGACTGACAATGTCAGGCAACTCACCCATCTATCTACTAATCAATTTTTTGTGTTGAATTTTTTAAGACAAAGATATAGCACATTACCGGTGATGATTTCAATTTTAAATAGGTATCTTCTTCAACATAATCTTATTGTTTGTTACTTTACATTTTTTCAGCTCTTGTTATCATTAAAGACGTTACAGGTCTAATTCTTTATATTTACATTTATTTAAAGATATTGTTGGTCTATATATTTAAAGATGTTGCTAGCACTTCTCAGGACTGACAATGTCAGGCAACTCACCCCTCCATCTACAATGTCATGTTACCCTTGATGATTGCAATACGCAAGAGGTAAGCTAAACCCTAGCATATTTGCAATTATGTTTAATTTCTTACCAGTGATGATTCTTTCTTGATTTCTTAGAATTATATTTAATTTATTTTTAAATACAAGTCCACATAAAATTCCTAATAAAATTCACATAAAATTTGGGATAAACAATACATTATACGATTTTAAATATAAGTCCACATAAAATTCCTCATCATCCATATATATCATATCATCACCATATCATTATCATATCCTCATTATCATCATCTATCATTAATTATCAATTATCATCATTCATCATCTACGTCCACATACAATTCAAGACAATGCAAGTAAACAAGAAACATACATATAATTCATGATAATCAACATCTAATGCAATTAAAATTAAAGATTGTATGTAAATCCATATAATTAAATTCAAATCCCATAGTACATACACAATAGACAATAGTAGAAGTTTTCAAATTCATTATTTAAAGTTTCCACAATAATAAAAGTTTCTAGTTTTCAAAACCCTCTTTTTCTTTATCCAATTCTACTCCTCTGCACTATTCCCCAACGGCTTCTTCCAGTGTGGCTGTACCTCTTTCCCAAACACCAGAAATCTCCATGCGAAAGCAAATTTGGATCAGCTGCAGTGTTTAAACTATCCCGTTGCCAATAATTTTCGTAACGACTAATAATCTCATTGATAAGAACCTTAGCCCTTCTGTCCCATTCTATAAGCTGATTGATATGAGGAAGCATCTCCATCTTTCTCATCAACCCACACAAAATCTTTTTTGTGCTTGTCCAGATCTATGAAATACTCCTTGCCCTCTTTAGAAGTACTTTTGCCCAAACCGGGAACCCTGTATGGTCCAAGCAACAAGTGATACCTAATCAGCAAGTGAACAAAACCAGAACTTGAAAACATATAAAGAAAAAACAAACTAGCATTACTTTGTTGCACTATATGGTCCAGCCGGTTATCGATCCACTCAATGATTCTCTCCAAGCTTCATACTCAGGAATTGTGTAGAAAGATAACACATTTCCATTTTTGTGAGTTGCCTACATCAACATGTGCCGACATTAGACATGGAGATACATAACATCTGGAGGCTTAGAAAACAAATATAAAAAGTCTCGAAACACAACCAAATATACAGGGGGAACATTTACAGAAACTAAACAACGCTATACAAAGATCATGTACCTGGTCTATCATTATCATCAGATGGCCATATCTTAAAGATTTAATGCTGTCATATATTTTATCTTCCTGTAGACCAAGGATTTTTTTTCTATTTACTATCTCTTTATTCTCCATTTGTTGGTGAGTGGTAGCTTCCCAAAAAATAGATATTCCTGCCACTTGATAGGATAAAGATAACTAAAATAACAAAAAATTAAATTGGAAAGTGATGTCGAAACATGTCACATTACTACCAAATTCAGTATTCACATTTCCCTGATTCAAGGCACAAACACTTACAGCGACTGCAAGAGCCTTGGCTGAGTCACCCTCCATTAATATTAAAGTACATTGATCAGAATTCTTCCCCCCCGCTTGATTTGCATCATCAGGTTTGGGAACATCAATTAATTTCCCCTTTCTGGTTCCATCAGTTTTCTTAAGATCTTTTTTTTGTTTAAACTTTTCCACTGCACTCATCAGGTAAAACAAAGTTACAAAGCTCATCTTAGACACTAGCATTGCAAAAATTACATGTACTCAGAAATGCTACATATTAGACACCACGCCTGGATATATGGACATGGGCTAAAAATGCGAAACATAATAAAAAATATGAATTAAAATGAGTTATACTTACAATCAACATGGAAACCAAACGTTGATTCGAGAAAATTCTTTTCTTCCATGAGTGTTGCCTTGGTTGTAACAATTGGTAAATTTTTGAACAGAAGGCCCGTAAAACGATGGATGTCATTTGCTTCGATACTGAATTGAAAAATTCGGCAATCGTTCAGAGTCACATAAAAAATGCCGTCCTCTGAATTGTAGGATGACAGAAAGTAATTCAAAATATTCGGATCTGTTTTGAAATGGGGCATATTAACGATATGGATGTGAGGGCATAAGGGACATCGATTGAATTGGATTCTCTTGATTTTTGTTACTGAACTTGCAGTTGGGAAGCATTGAGACCTGCAAAAATTCAAGAGCCGAAAGATGAAAATGAGAAAATGACTGGTTGAAGGGTATTTATAGGCTAAATCAGGCGTCAATGGCTTCACTTGACGCACGTCAATAGATGCCAGTGATGCGCGTCAATAGATGCCAGTGACACGCGTCAATAGATGCCAGTGACGCGCGTCAATAGATGCCAGTGACGCGCGTCAATAGATGCAAGTGACGTGCGTCAATAGATGCGAATGACGCGCGTCAATAGATGCCACTGATGCGCGTCAATAATTGATTTCTTATCCAAAATTTAATGGAATTCGAAGTTTTCACCTCTTTTGCACTAGAGGAAATTCCCTTCATGTTTGCAATGCAGCCAATTGAGATGAAGACTTCAAATTTATCCCCAGACCAAAGAAACAAACAGTGATTGGTGTGTACTTGATGATGATAGGGTCTTGTTTGATAAGTTCATAAAGAAACTTCATGATATATGCTAAGATTGAGTTTGAGATGAGGTACCAGTAAGGCACTCTTGACAAAATTTACACAATGTTACCTTTTTAAGATGATCCAACCTTGCACTCTTGACAAAATTTACACAATGTTACCTTTTTAAGATGATCCAACCTTGCACAGAGAACTTTATGTTGAGCTGTAAATTTTTTTTCAATATTTTAGACACTTGATTTTATAGATTGTACTTCAAAAAGATCATGATTAATCAATTCAAGGCATAGAAATGGTGGAGCTTCAAGAAAATTGTCTTCAAACATACACTTGAACATTGTATCTTCAGTAAAGGAAAACAAAACAAGGTGGTAGCAGGAATTTTATACTTTGATACTCATTGCACGGGTCAACCAAGTATTTCATCAGCTCAATAATGATAATTAGAAGAAAGTAAAAACAACTTTCCGTTACACAAAAATTTTGATCACTTTACCCTTATTGTATCTTTCAAACCTTCTTGTAACTAATACGATATGTAAACAACCTTATTGAGCTATGATCATATGCACCACCTTAAAAATTTGAAAAAAAAGAAATTTTTATATTCAACCACTCCAAGAATCAGTCCCGAAGAGAGAATCTCAATATGTGAATCCTATACAACATATTTTACTATGATCATGTTTGCAAAATTCAATATTTTCTTATACACTCAAAATTATTCCAACTTATAGCCTCCCAGTTCTAATCCATAATTATTCTTCACCCTTATCAAATATAAAAAAATGATCCAGTTCTTCAACCTATGAACTTGATCTATACAGACTAATCTTCATGATAAAAACCTTGTATGTTTTACATTAAACTTCAAAGTTCTATATCGAGCTTGACCTATCTTTTAATCACATGGTTATTCCAACTTTGGTTAATCTAGCCTCCATAGCCTCCATAATCTACTCTACACAAAACAATATCCATGATAAAAAAACCATATCTTTTAAACCATGGTCTTGATTATTTCCCAAGCTCTAATTCTTATGGCCTGGAATTTAACTATTTCATAATTGGCTAATCTAGCCTCTACATCAATGATTGTTTCCAGCAAAACGTTATTTTTTGACAAATGGTCTTGACTATTTTGGATGTCAAACAAGCTCTGTAATGAGAGATTATGCACTAATATAGAGGTGAATCTCTTTAAAATAGAATTTTCCGACACCATAAGTCTATTAAGGAGAAATCCTAAATAGTAAAAATCTGTTTCAAATCTTAGTTGTTATTTTTTCCCCAAAGACAATTTTCAAGATAATTAAAGTCCCACAAGATATTTAGGCACTAAATTTGACATTATACACATTAAATTGATCATCGTCTTTCATCATCATCTATCATTGATTATCAATTGTCATCATTCATCATCTACGTCCACATACAATTCATGACAATGCAAGTAAACAAGAAACATACATATAATTCATGATAATTAAATTCAAATACCATAGTACATACTCAATAGTAGAAGTTTTCAAATTCAATATTTAAAGTTTCCTCAATAATAAAAGTTTCTAATTTTCAAAACCCTCTTTTTCTTTAGACAATTCTACTCTGCTCTCTTCCCCAACGGCTTCTTCCATTGTGGCTGTTCCTCTTTCCCCAACACCAGAAATAACCCCTGAACTTATAAGATCTTCAGCAGCGCTGTCCAGATTTTTTAAAATTCTTTCTTCTTGATTTGTTGCATCTCCATGCGACAACAAATTTGGATCAGCAGCTGCTTTGGCTTTGAACAATATGTCAGGGTCGAGACCATGCTCTTTAATTATCTGCTTTAGTGTATTGTTTTGTTTGTTAACCAAAACAATATTTTGCTTCAAATTTTTTGTTGCAGATAAGTTGTTCTTTGCTGTTTCCAAGTGAACTTGCAAAACCTTCGCCTGACTCTTCAAATTTTCATATTTCAACTGCACAAAAAGAGTAATGTCAATTCAAAATATTAATATAAATTCAAAATTTCAAATTAACAAAAATGATTGTTTGAATGTAATAGTACTTACAACCGCTCTATCTCTTTCGGCATTTGCGATTGATACCAAATCCTTGTCGTTGGACTATTTGTTAAAATATGCCTGGGCCTCGGCACTAATATTTTCTAATTTGTTTAGTGCCTTATCTAAAATGCCGTCTTTATAGTTGTTGTTAAACGTGACAGTCCCACATTTTACTTGGGTAAGTAAGGAATCCATCTTCGCAGGTTGATTCTGGACTGCAGCGTATAAACTATCCCGTTGCCAATAATTTTCATAACGACTAATAATCTCATTGATAAGAACTTTAGCCCTTCTCTCCCATTCTATCAGCTGTTGGATATGAGGAATAATAAACTCACTGACATGGGATTGACAATCATTACCTATTAAGTTCTCTAAAGGAAAAGGTGGGAACTCTTCACTATCTGAATCTGATGCAGACGATCTTGCTGGAGAAGAATGGGGGCTTTCACAAAGATCAACTGCTCCTTGTTTCTGCCTTTGGGTGGGCTGATCCTGTTTTTGAAAAAATAAATCAAGATTTAGATAAATAAATTTAAATCAGAATGTAATTCAAAATTGTAAAGCATATTAAAATTGAAATTTGAAGTATACCTTCTGGCCTTGAATCATCTCGCTGGTATCGAAAAAACTAGTTGGGTCATTGCTATCAATGCCCAAATAATCTTCATCTAAATTTATATTGTTCAAAACAGATATGCCCGTTGCACTGGGCAAGCCACCAAGTGAGAGAGTTGGACTTCGAAACGAGGTGTCAAGGTTTAGTGTCCCATTAGGGGCCGGAGCAAAACTCATGCGTTTACCAATGTTATTTTTCACTGTTCCTCTGGTTGGCATTTTAAAAATTAATGGTTGAGTGGGTGTCGGTGCTGTGGTTTGATCATGACTGACATGTGCTAAAAAGTACAAGAAAAAAATGAAAAATATTAAAACAATTCATAAAGTGAAAACTACGAAATTAAACGTACTATAGAAAAGTTGTACCTTGTTGTCAAGGGGTTGTTTTTTTCGGTGCCATGGGTGGCCTTGTAGGAGTTGAACTCAGTGGCTGTTCAGAAGATATGAATGCATGCGACTGTATGGAGTGAGTTGGGGAAGAAGGTTCCATATTCCCTGTAATTCATCAATATTAAATGTTGTTAATTCATTTGGTTAAAATTTAAATTAAAAAATAAATATGCAACTTTGGAATTTGTAAATAATATATGAGAATGTATTACTTCTCTGGCGTTTAACGAGTTCAAATGCTTGAGGGTTTGGAGAGTGAGCTTCCATTTCAGATTGGGAGTCCCCCGAAGCCTCCGCGTGTTGTTGGCCTCTTCCTCTCAACATCTTTTTTTTTCTTGGAATGGCTTCAAGATATCTTCTCTGCAAAACATTAAAATTTAAGTTTTAATAACTGTGCACTGTAATGACGAAAATTGTAATACAATTACAAACTAAATAGTTTATACCTGTTGTTCATCAAATGGAATTGAGAATTTCTTCAAAGCCTCATCAGAGCAAGCAGAAATTTCTTTATGTTTTAAATTTAAAAGTGCCTCATAGTAGAAGCCGAGGAGATAGTTTGTTGAATAAATGAAAGGTTTATCTGAGAGTTTTGAATTTGTTATTTCAGTTCTTATTTTTTTGGATAGATATGTGCACCAATCGAATTTATGTTTTGAGATAGTGGCACAAATATATGTAATGGCCCAATTTGGTATATCCGTTTGGCGACCCTGCAAAACAATTCTGGCTTGAAAAAATGAAATAAGTGCAGCAAGAAAGTGGTGTGCAATTGATTGTGTATCTACACCACACCTGGATTTATTAACATGGGCTGCAAATGTGAAATAGTGAAAATTACTTTAAATTTATAAAAGCAAATTGTATCAGAATAAAAAACAGATTAAAAAATATGAATTAAAAGAAATTATACTTACAATCAACATGGAAACCGTACGTTGATTCGAGAAATTTCTTGTCTTCTTCCAAGAGTGTTGCCTTGGTTGTAACAATTGGTAAATTTCTGATAGGAAGGCCAGTAAACCGATGTATGTCATTTGCTTCAATAGTGAATTGGAACATTTGGCCATCATTCAGAGTCACATAAAATATACCATCCTCTGAATTGTAGCATGACAGAAGGTAATTCAAAATATCCGGATCTGTTTCGAAATGGGGCATATTAACGAGCCCTGTAAATTCACACTCTTCCATTATAGCTTGATATTCTGAAGACATATTTAAATTTGTATGGATGTGAGGGCATAAGGGATTCCTGTAGTTGATCTTGGAAATCGATTGAGTTGGATTCTCTTGATTTTCTTGTTGAACTTGCAATTGGGAAGCATGTGAAGTCGACATTATAGCTGTTATTGCATCTTTGTCAAAGATTTAGACCTGCAAAAATTCAAGAATGGGAAAACGAAAACGAGAAAATGAGCGGCACAAGGGTATTTATAACCTAAATAGGGCGTCACTGGCCCCTATTGACGCGCGTCAACATGTTACAGTGACGCGCGTCATTTGATTACAATGTCGCACGTCAATAGAAGATAGTGTCGCGCGTCAATAGAAGATAGTGTCCCACGTCAATAGATGATAGTGTCGCACGTCAATAGAAGATAGTGTCGCACGTCAATAGAAGATAGTGTCGCGCGTCAATAGAAGATAGTGTCGCGCGTCAATAGAAGATGGTGTCGCGCGTCAATAGAAGATAGTGTCACTCATCAGTAGAAGTAAATGACGCACGTTAATAGGAGCAAGTGACGCGCGTCAGTAGGAGCAAATGACGCGCGTCATCAGGGGCTAGTGACGTCGTTACGAGCCAGTGTCGTGCGTCATTTCGAGCTAGTGTCGCGCCAGTGTCGCGCGTCATTACTATCTAGTGTCGCTCCAATGTTGTGCATCATTACGAAACAAGTGTCGCGTTAGTGACGTGCGTCATTACGAACTAGTGTTGTCAGACGTCACTGATGGAGCCTTGAAAAACTAGGCGAAAATTTTGTTTTTTAATACTGTCAAATTCACCTTTCGCTGAAACTGGTTACGGGGATATTCACCAGGTATTTTCCACCTTCAATTTTATAGGGGTGTCTTAAAATGAACCATGAATAAATCCCCTCGTGTGAATAATTTGAGTGAGATCAACATGATAAAGTAGAACACATCTAGCATATATTATTTGGGTGTTACTGTAATGCCTCCGTTTTTTATAAAAGAATAAATAAATAAAATAATAGAAATAAAAATAAAATAAAAGAACTAAAATTTATTATGCCCGTGATTGCTGGGTGGGTTAGGGCAAATGGGAGAAGGCAAAAAGCCCAAAAAAAACGCAGTTAGGGTTTGATTGCAGTTTTGGGGCGTTGGGCGGATGGGATTGGGGCCGCAAGGACCAGCATAAAAGAAATTTGTTGAAGAGGCCTTGGAAACTTCCATGCAAATGCAACGATTCAGGAAAACCAGACTCCAAAAAACACCCAGCATGCACCCAGGCCGCACCACTCTCATCGCGTGGAAAATGGTGCAAAAACGAAGGCATTTTTGGGTCTGTTCTTTTTGCACGCGCCCAGCACTCTTCCAACACGCACCCAGGCCTGTGTGGGTTCTACAAAATCAAGAAAAAACAAAGGAGATTTGTCTATTGTGGCTGTTGCAAACGCCCTAATAGTTTTCATGCAAAAACATGGAAAAACGTGCGAACAGTTTGTCTAAAGGCGTGGTAAAGAAATGCAGTTCCATGGACTGCAATGATTTCGGGCTATGCACAAATTAGTTGCAAAATGTGAAGGCTTTCACCACGCGTGTGAACTGTTTGAAAAAATACCTGAAAGATGTGTGGTTTTCTAGACTGCTATGATAGCAGGCATGCAAAAAAACGGGTCTGTTAAAAAGGCACACTAATTGTTTGACAAATGATTCAACGAGAGGCATTCTCGTGGACTGCAATGATTTGTAGGGTATGCACAAAATGGCCTTCTTGATGAGGTTGTCCGCCTTTCCAATACAATTCCTGAGAGGGACGTGGTCTCATGGAATGCATTCATTGTAGGATGCTCACAGAATGGGCTTCTTGAAAGGGCCATGGAGATTTTCAAGCAAATGCAGTTGGCAGAGGTAAAGCCAAACTCAGCAACCTTTGTCAGCTTCCTCCCCGCATATGCAAAAATAAGAGCTTTAGAATTGACCATGGAAAACCATCAAGGCATAGAAAACAAGATGTTTTGTTTACAATGCAACTTCCTTGATAGATGTGTATGTCAAATGGTGGAGCTGTTGATGCTCGTGATCTGGTTGACGAAGTGCCCAAGCACGAGACTATACCCAAGCCTGCGGTTTCGACCGGCTTCGTTTCCAGGCATGGTCCTTTTTCCCTTACCTCTCATAATTCTCATTTTTTAGTTCTCTTTTGCAACTAGATAGAAATTTAAATTATTAGGATTTTTAAATACAGTTAAATGTCTCTTCAACTCTTTTAAAACAATAAAGTGTCGTGTCGCAACTCTCGAAGCCATTATAACTTGCCTGCTTTAAACCACGAACTATCACCCTCGCTTCGAGGTGACCTAGAAAACTCTTACTCTTTTGACCTATTCAATATCATTTTATCGACCAGACAAATTTGACTCTCCATTGATTAAGATGACCTTCTTCCTACTTAAAATAGTTAAATTTTGCTATTTTAAGAGACTCACTAAGTACCCTTCGCAACTCTGGAAACGAGATGTGAAGTTTCATTCGGGTACCTTGGTATACAAGGAGTCTCCTTGATTTTTGGTTTGACCCGAAACGATCATGTGACATCCTTTTGATGCCCTTATAGGAGCCTTGTAACACTGGTTTACAACAGTAGAAAGTCGTTAAAACTAGAAAGTTGGCTTTCGTTTTGGATCGCCATTTGAAAACTAGAAAGAGAAATCACTTCCCGTCTTCACAAACCTCTAGCGATTATACTAGATAAATGCATGGGACATCCAGTATAGGAAAGAGAACTTTTCGGGATAGTTTGGCGAAGCCATTTTGCAGGCCTCCGATCGCAGTTTGACGAGGTCAAACTGATCCATTTTTGTCTTGTCGCCGTTTGAACATGGTTTTCTAGTTCTCCTTTTCGTCGACTTTGACGAATTCTCCTTATATAGGGGAACTTCTAGGAAGAGTCTCGTTGTGTGCACATCGGTTGAACGTCATTTGGGACACAGTTTCTGGGCCATTCGAGCTAACTTTTGTCTCTTTACAACTGGGTGAACTATGACCAGAGGTCCCGGAAAACTAGCTGCCAAACACAAACCGTGCACTCTTTTTCAATTCCGTCAGTTGCTATGAACTCTTGGTATGTCCGGGAACACGTAGCAAGTTGATCATGGAGGGCATTCTCATTGGAAGGTAACTTTTGGAAGCAGTTTCTTAGCCTCAGAGCCCATTGTGAACGCTTTTGTAATTAGTGAGAAAATGTAAAAGTAGAAAGTTGCGAACCCTCGTAGGATTGCCAGATCCCCTTTGGAAACTTTCATCACACGTAAATAACTATTTAAAACACTAGAATGAAACTCTTTGGGTGTATTGGAACTTTAGACAAAATGATATTTTCTCTCTCTTCCTTTCTCTCTCTCTCTCTCTCTCTCTCTCTCTCTCTCTTCTGAGTTTATAAAATGAAAAAAAAAAACGAAATGCAATGATTACATGTTTCTAGGTTTTATTTTCATTTCGATTGCATATTGTAGTTATTGTCAGATGTAAATGGGAACTGAAAAATGGTAATTATGATTGTTTTAGGGTGGATGCCATGCCAGCGATTTATCGCTGATATCATGCTCACGTGGGTTTTGCAGGATGGATGAATGACGACGAAGAAGGCGATGTGAAATTTAATTATTATTTTTGTATCTCTTATAGGTCCTTGTAAGATGAATAACTGTGCAATGTAGTATCTTGTTACTGAAAAAATTATAAATGAGACTTGTTAACATGCATGATATGCTAGTTTTTAAGGATACTTACGGAATGTACTTCTAATCACCAGTTCAATTTGATTTTTAGCTGTGTAATGGCAAAAAGGTGTTTGGTTTATACTTAGTAAATTGAAATCGAAGTTAGTACATTGTAGTACCCTTCTCAGTATTTAATAAATGATTAAATTAATTATAGGGTTACCTTCTCACCTTGCAAACACAATAATGAGTTTTAATGGGCACACTCAACCCTAATAAAATATTCGTGCATAACTTGCCTATATGTGTGATCCCTTCCTACCATATAAGAAATTTAAAACCGAAGAATGACCTTAAACTTTGCACTTGATGAGACCTCATAGGATAGGTAAATAAAACCCCTCGTTGGTGTATACCGTCATAGTCCTTTTGACTAGCGACTTTGTTGCGGACCCATATTTAGGAATGTCATGGTCCAACCTATCTGGAGTATGAGGTTTCCTTCTAGATTTGGTAGTTGCGAGAAGAATGTACCCTCTTCAGGTCCGATACCAGGCTGAGTGTTGAAGACCACCTTAGGAGTCACCTTATGAGTTCTTGTTCGAAGGATCGACTAAGCGGTGCTACCTTGGTTTCTATCAAAATCATCTTGGCATTATCTTGAATGTGGTTTAGTACAATTATGTCCACTTGCCTTAAAATCACATGTAGTAGAGGCATAGATCGCTAGGTGCATTTTGGAATTAAACTAAACCCTAGTGGTTTTGTCTACTGGCTTGTGGGTAGAAACTGTATTTTAACCCCTTGTATGCGAAATTGAGTGGAAAGATGTTGATTTTGGAGAACCTTAGAAATTGTAATCTTGTCCCTTAAATCCCTTGTTATGTCATTTATGGCATTAAGGAATAAAGAAAATTCCTTATGCGGAATTGTGAAGTGTAGTGACATGGGATCTTCGTGTACATAGACACTTGTGTTCATGTGTAGTTTATTATGCTCCTAGCCTTAATACCTCTTCAAGATGGTATCAAATACTTAGTAACTCATGATTTCAAAACATGCTATAGATGAGACCATAGTGTGATGTATAAGAACTATCCTAAGATGAGAACGAGATTAAGATTAGGATGGGGGTCCACTCATGAGTCCTTAAAACTTATTAAACATAATCAAATGTTTCAAAGAATATGAGTCACCTTGGTGCTACCAAACTATGAGGAAAACAAAGATATGTATATATAGATATATATAAATCGTGCTGGAATTCAATAAGTTTCAAATTATAATAACAGTGGTAGAGAAATAAATTCTGTGTGAATCGAGAATCATTTGGTGCAAGGTTGCCCTGTATCTAATATCATCCAGTCAAATCCTTTGATTGCGTTTTTGCATCAAGTCACTTTCGTTTGAGTTGTAAGGTAAAACTGTAGGCATCAAATAACTTGGGAATAATTTTTTGCATAATAATAGGATAATTAAGTACTTTGTATGCAATTTGATTTATGCCAAATATGTATGTCAGTTATGGAAATTTATATGAAGTATAAGAAGCCAACTTGAGAAGGTGGAATTGTTTGTTTTTATACAAGAATAAATAAATAAAATAATAGAAATAAAAATAAAATAAAAGAACTAAAATTTATTATGCCCGTGATTGCTGGGTGGGTTAGGGCAAATGGGAGAAGGCAAAAAGCCCAAAAAAAACGCAGTTAGGGTTTGATTGCAGTTTTGGGGCGTTGGGCGGATGGGATTGGGGCCGCAAGGACCAGCATAAAAGAAATTTGTTGAAGAGGCCTTGGAAACTTCCATGCAAATGCAACGATTCAGGAAAACCAGACTCCAAAAAACACCCAGCATGCACCCAGGCCGCACCACTCTCATCGCGTGGAAAATGGTGCAAAAACGAAGGCATTTTTGGGTCTGTTCTTTTTGCACGCGCCCAGCACTCTTCCAACACGCACCCAGGCCTGTGTGGGGTTCTACAAAATCAAGAAAAACAAAGGAAGATTTGTCTATTGTGGCTGTTGCAAACGCCCTAATAGTTTTCATGCAAAAACATGGAAAAACGTGGCGAACAGTTTGTCTAAAGGCGTGGTAAAGAAATGCAGTTCCATGGACTGCAATGATTTCGGGCTATGCACAAATTAGTTGCAAAATGTGAAGGCTTTTCACCACGCGTGTGAAACTGTTTGAAAAATACCTGAAAGATGTGTGGTTTTCTAGACTGCTATGATAGCAGGCATGCAAAAAAACGGGTCCTGTTAAAAGGCACACTAATTGTTTGACAAATGATTCACGAGAGGCATTCTCGTGGACTGCAATGATTTGTAGGGTATGCACAAAATGGCCTTCTTGATGAGGTTGTCCGCCTTTCCAATACAATTCCTGAGAGGGACGTGGTCTCATGGAATGCATTCATTGTAGGATGCTCACAGAATGGGCTTCTTGAAAGGGCCATGGAGATTTTCAAGCAAATGCAGTTGGCAGAGGTAAAGCCAAACTCAGCAACCTTTGTCAGCTTCCTCCCCGCATATGCAAAAATAAGAGCTTTAGAATTGACCATGGAAAACCATCAAGGCATAGAAAACAAGATGTTTTGTTTACAATGCAACTTCCTTGATAGATGTGTATGTCAAATGGTGGAGCTGTTGATGCTCGTGATCTGGTTGACGAAGTGCCCAAGCACGAGACTATACCCAAGCCTGCGGTTTCGACCGGCTTCGTTTCCAGGCATGGTCCTTTTTCCCTTACCTCTCATAATTCTCATTTTTTAGTTCTCTTTTGCAACTAGATAGAAATTTAAATTATTAGGATTTTTAAATACAGTTAAATGTCTCTTCAACTCTTTCAAAACAAGAAAGTTTCGTGTCGCAACTCTCGAAGCCATTATAACTTGCCTGCTTTAAACCACGAACTATCACCCTCGCTTTGAGGTGACCTAGAAAACTCTTACTCTTTTGACCTATTCAATATCATTTTATCGACCAGACAAATTTGACTCTCCATTGATTAAGATGACCTTCTTCCTACTTAAAATAGTTAAATTTTGCTATTTTAAGAGACTCACTAAGTACCCTTCGCAACTCTGGAAACGAGATGTGAAGTTTCATTCGGGTACCTTGGTATACGAGGAGTCTCCTTGATTTTTGGTTTGACCCCGAAACGATCATGTGACATCCTTTTGACGGCATTATAGGAGCCTTGTAACACTGGTTTACAACAGTAGAAAGTCGTTAAAACTAGAAAGTTGGCTTTCGTTTTGGATCGCCATTTGAAAACTAGAAAGAGAAATCACTTCCCGTCTTCACAAACCTCTAGCGATTATACTAGATAAATGCATGGGACATCCAGTATAGGAAAGAGAACTTTTCGGGATAGTTTGGCGAAGCCATTTTGCAGGCCTCCGATCGCAGTTTGACGAGGTCAAACTGATCCATTTTTGTCTTGTCGCTGTTTGAACATGGTTTTCTAGTTCTCCTTTTCGTCGACTTTGACGAATTCTCCTTATATAGGGGAACTTCTAGGAAGAGTCTCGTTGTGTGCACATCGGTTGAACGTCGTTTGGGACACACGGTTTCTGGGCCATTCGAGCTAACTTTTGTCTATTTATAACTGGGTGAACTATGACCAGAGGTCCCGGAAAACTAGCTGCCAAACGCAAACCGTGCTCTCTTTTTCAATTCCATCAGTTGCTATGAACTCTTGGTATATCCGGGAACACGTAGCAAGTTGATCATGGAGGGCATTCTCATTAGAAGGTAACTTTTGGAAGCAGTTTCTTAGCCTCCGAGCCCGTTGTGAACACTTTTGTAATTAGTGAGAAAATGTAAAAGTAGAAAGTTGCGAACCCTCGTAGGATTGCCAGATCCCCTTTGGAAACTTTCATCACACGTAAATAACTGTTTAAAACACTATAATGAAACTCTTTGTGTATTGGAACTTTAGACAAAATGATATTTTCTCTCTCTTCCTTTCTCTCTCTCTCTCTCTCTCTCTCTCTCTCTCTCTTCTGAGTTTATAAAATGAAAAAAAAAAAACGAAATGCAATGATTACATGTTTCTAGGTTTTATTTTTATTTCAATTGCATATTGTAGTTATTGTCAGATGTAAATGGGAACTGAAAAAATGATAATTATGATTGTTTTAGGGGTGGATGCCATGCCAGCGATTTATCGCTGATATCATGCTCACGTGGGTTTTGCAGGATGGATGAATGACGACGAAGAAGGCGATGTGAAATTTAATTATTATTTTTGTATCTCTTATAGGTCCTTGTAAGATGAATAACTGTGTAATATAGTCTCTTGTTACTGAAAAAAATTATAAAATGAGACTTGTTAACATGCATGATATGCTAGTTTTTAAGGATACTTACGGAATGTACTTCTAATCACCAGTTCAATTTGATTTTTAGTTGTGTAATGGCAAAAAGGTGTTTGGTTTATACTTAGTAAATTGAAATCGAAGTTAGTACATTGTAGTACCCTTCTCAGTATTTAATAAATGATTAAATTAATTATAGGGTTACCTTCTCACCTTGCAAACACAATAATGAGTTTTAATGGGCACACTCAACCCTAATAAAATATTCGTGCATAACTTGCCTGTATGTGTGATCCCTTCCTACCATATAAGAAATTTAAAACCGAAGAATGACCTTAAACTTTGCACTTGATGAGACCTCATAGGATAGGTAAATAAAACCCCTCGTTGGTGTATACCGTCATAGTCCTTTTGACTAGCGACTTTGTTGCGGACCCATATTTAGGAATGTCATGGTCCAACCTATCTGGAGTATGAGGTTTCCTTCTAGATCTGGTAGTTGCGAGAAGAATGTTACCCTCTTCAGGTCCGATACCAGGCTGAGTGTTGAAGACCGCCCTTAGGAGTCACCTTATGAGTTCTTGTTCGAAGGATCGACTAAGCGGTGCTACCTTGGTTTCTATCAAAATCATCTTGGCATTATCTTGAATGTGGTTTAGTACAATTATGCCCACTTGCCTTAAAATCACATGTAGTAGAGGCATAGATCGCTAGGTGCATTTTGGAATTAAACTAAACCCTAGTGGTTTTGTCTACTGGCTTGTGGGTAGAAACTGTATTTTAACCCCTTGTATGCGAAATTGAGTGGAAAGATGTTGATTTTGGAGAACCTTAGAAATTGTAATCTTGTCCCTTAATCCCTTGTTATGTCATTTATGGCATTAAGGAATAAAGAAAATTCCTTATGCGGAATTGTGAAGTGTAGTGACATGGGATCTTCGTGTACATAGATCACTTGTGTTCATGTGTAGTTTATTATGCTCCTAGCCTTATACCTCTTCAAGATGGTAGTCAAATACTTATGTAACTCATGATTTCAAAACAATGCTATGAATGAGACCATAGTGTGATGTATAAGCATATCCTAAGATGAGAACGAGATTTAAGATTAGGATGGAGGTCACTCATGAAGTCCTTAAAACTTAATTAAACATAATCAAATGTTTCAAAGAATATGAGTCACCTTGGTGCTACCAAACTATGAGAAAACAAAAGATATGTATATATAGATATATATAAATCTTGCTGGAATTCAATAAGTTTCAAATTATAATAACAGTGGTAGAGAAATAAATTCTGTGTGAATCGAGAATCATTTTGGTGCAAGGTTGCCCTGTATCTAATATCTCCGTCAAATCCTTTGATTGCGTTTTTGGCATCAAGTCACTTTCGTTTGAGTTGTAAGGGTAAAACTGTAGGCATCAAATAAACATTGGAGAATAATATTTTTGCATAATAATAGGATAATTAAGTACTTTGTATGCAATTTGATTTATGCCAAATATGTATGTCAGTTATGGAAATTTATATGAAGTATAAGAAGCCAACTTGAGAAGGTGGAATTGTTTGTTTTTAACCGCGGAACAAAACTTAAGAAAATTTAGGTGGATAAACGAGGAAATTTATCCTTGCTCGAAATGTCCTTGGAATGTTAACTTTAACCAAAAATACAGTTAAAGTAATGATATGTTGTGGGTTCGTCATTCCTTTAGACACGTTTCTTGTGGTTGAGTATTTCCTAGTATTCGTTCGTTAGGAAGAGTGTGGTATCGACATGTTGATGTCACCTGCATGTGTCTATGTGAGTTGATGACTTATGTGATTGTCGCATGTGTGTCGAGTTTTGTACTTGGAGCCCTTACTGTGTTGTGTGTCGTGAGCAATATAAGTCAAATAATAATAATAATTATCCTGGTATTTTTTCTGTTGTATTTGGGTGCATAAAATGTGGGCACCACAGTTATAGGCTGAGCCGTGGAAATGGTGCAATACATGCATGTAGTTAATTATCACTTTTTTATTTCCAACTTTCCATTGATGTCTTTGTATTATCTAACAAACTAAATGCCATCCAATAAAAAACCTTGACACTGTAAAGAATTAAAATAATATAATAACAAAGCTTGATTGATAGATAAAATCTACCCATCACTTAGACAACCATCCCCTATAAGGGATCAATTATCGATGATTTTTCATGCATCAATCGTTTTCCTATAATTATTCAAGCTTAAATTGGAGGGGCCTCGATTATTGGTGATTTTTTTCGTCCATCGCTTGTTTTCCCGCAATTTCTCAAGTTTAAAATTGAATAAGGGGGCTACAAAATGCTACAAAAAAGAAAGCATTGTGGTTGGGTTTCAAACTTGGAACGTATTAGATTTTCTCCATTTTTTTAATTTTGACCTCTTTAATGTAAATTACACTAATGTGAATAATGTGAGTGAGATCAAGATGATAAAGTGGAGCACATATAGAAAATATGTTTTGGGTTGGAATAATATGTGTCATGGAATAGGTGTGGGACATGTAGGGTTTTGTCATGCCCCGCCCTCTTATTACAAAAAGAAAAAAAGAAAAAAAGAAAGCCCGTGACTTCTTGTGAGGGCAGATTAGGGCAAAGAAGGGAAGGGCAGAATGCAAACACTAGGTGGGGTTTGTGGGTGGCAGCTGAATAAACCAAGGCGTTTTTTTTTACTGTCCAAAGGAGTGCTTCACCAAATGTCATCTCTTAGGGCGCCATCACTGTTGGGCCTACTCCTAACCTCCTAGCCACGCCAGCATGCACCCAAGCCGCACCACTCACACCCGCCGTGTGGAAAATAATGCAAAACGAAGTGGTTTTGTGTCTTTTTTTGGTAACACGGCCAACACCCTTCCAGCCCGTGCCCAGACCTACATGGGCTCCAAAAATGCAGAGGAATTGTGTCATATGTTGTTGTTGCACGTGCCCTAGTAGATTTGCATATGCAAAAACATGGCAGCATGCGAACTGTTCAAAAATTCCTGAAAGAAATGTGTATTACGGACTATAATGATGGCAGGATGTGCAAAAAAATGAGTTTGTTGAAAAGGCCTTGGAAAATTTCAAGCAAATGCATTTGGTCTGCGTAAAGCCAGAATCCACAACCTTTGCTGATATATTCCCAGCCTGTGTCCAAATGGGAGCTTTAGAACAGCGCATGGACTTCCATCAGGCAGAAAAGAGAGAATAAATTTTGTCAGATGTGGTAGTTTCAATGTACCTTGGGCGCTGGTGTTTGTATTTGGCCAATGAAAGAACAAGACAACCTTCTTGGAATAGGTTACGACAGTGTACAGAGGACATGGGTTTCCTATAGGAGACAGTCATGCTGCTTCACCATATGTTACAAATAAGGCTCCAATCAAATCAGTTTACTTTGCCAGCATGCTTCCAGCCTGTGCCAAAATGGAAGTATTGGAACATGGTATGAACAATAGAATCTGGTTTTGTTTGTAATATTTTGTGCTTGCTGGTGTTATAGTTGATATGCGTGGAAAATGTGGAAGTTTATTCAAGGCATGTGAATTGTTCGGCAAAATGCCTCAGATATTTCATCTCATGGAATGCAATGGTTTTGGGATATTTCAAATACATGGGCTACATATGAATTTTTCCCGATGAATACATTTGAATATGTAGAGGATTTGTTGAGAAGGTGCATGAATTGTTTGGGAGAATGCCTCAAAGAAATGTTGTCTCATGGAATGCCAGGATTGTAGGATATGCACATAATGGATTCATAGTACACATGACATTGTTTTCTATCCCAAACACACTGATAAGCCTCTTTACCGTGGGCTTGTTACTCAGTTGGAGGCACTTGTTGTTCCTTTCTTGCCACCAGAGGATTTTCCAATAGAACTGGCCACCGATTTTGACATTATTGTGGATGCTATTTTTTGGTTTTTTTCCTGTCGTGGCTGCAAGCAAGGGAAATCGATCGCTGCGATGTCAACTCCTCAACTTCTGCCTCACCAGTTCATTTCCAGGCATGGTCCTTCTTCCCTTACCTCTCCTAATTCTCGTATTTTAGTTCTCTTTTGCAATTAAATAAAATTTTAACTCATTAGGACTTTTAATACAGTTAAATGTCCCTTCAACTCATTGCAAAACAATAAAGTGTCGTGTCGCAACTCTCGAAGTCGTTATAACTTGCCTGCTTTAAACCATGAACTATCACCCTCACTTCGAGATGATTCAGAAAACTCTTACCCCTCTTGACCGCTCCAATATCATTCTATCGACCGGACGAATTTGACTCCCCATTGATAAAGTTGACCTTCTCTTGGTTTTAAATAGTTAAATTTTACAATTTTCAGAGACTCATCAAGCACCCTGCGCAACTCTAGAAACGAGATGTGAAGTTTCATTCGTGTACCTTGGTATACGAGGAGTCACCTTGATTTTTGGTTTGACCCAAAAGGATCATACGACATCCTTTTGACGCTCTTATAGGAGCTATGTTTCATCGATTTACAACAGTATAGAGTTGTTAAAACTAGAAAGTTGACTTTCGTTTTGGACCACCATTTGAAACCCGGAAAGAGAAATCACGTTCCGTCTTCGCCAACCTCTAGCGTTTATACTAGACAAATGCATGGAACATTCAGCATAGGAAAGGGCACCTTTTGGGATAGTTTGGCGAAGCCGTTTTGTAGGCCTCCGGTCGCAGTTGGACGAGGTCAAACTGGTCCAATTTCATCTTGTTGCTCCAGAAAACTTGTCACCGTTTGAACATGGTTTTCTAGTTCTCAGTTCCGTTGATTCTGAGGAATTCTCTTTATATAGGGGAACTAGTAGGAGATGTCTCGTTGTGTGTTTCCTCCATCGAACGTCGTTTTGGATGCAGTTTTCTGGGCCCTCGAGCTAACTTTTGGCATTTTACAACTGGGTGAACTACAACCAGTGGCCCCGGAGAGCTAACCGCCAAACGCAAACCGTGTGCTCTTTTTCAATTCCGTCAGTTGCTATGAACTCTTGGTTTATCTGGGAACACGTAAAAAGTTGATCGTGGAGGGCGTTCTAATTGGAAGGTAACTTTTGGAAACAGTTTCTTAGCCTCCGAGCCCATTTTGTACCTTTTTTTAGCTAGTGAGAAAATGTAAAAGTAGAAAGTTGTGAACCCTCGTAAGGTTGCCAAATCACCCTGGAAACTTTTAACACACGTAAATAACTATTTAAAACACTATAATGAAAATTTTTGTGTATTGAAACTTTTGACAAAACGATGTTTTCTCTCTCTTCCCTTCTCTTTCTCTCTCCTAGGTTTATAAAATGTAGAAAAGTGAAATGCAATGAATATATGTTTCTAGACTTTTTATTTCATTTGGCAAATTGTAATTATTGTCTGATGAAAATGACAATTATGATTGATTAGGGTGGATGCCATGCCAGCGAATTATTGCTGATATCATGCTCACGTGGGTTTTGCAGGATGGATGAATGACGACGAAGAAGGCGATGTGAAATTTAATTATTAATTTTGTAACTATTATAGGTCATTGTAAAATGAATAACTGTATAGTGTAGTCTCTTGTTACTGAAAAGTTATATTTGAAATTTGTTAACATGTATGAGATTCTAGTTTTAGGGATAACTTAGGAAATGTGCATCTTATCGCCAGCTCAATTTGATTCTTAGTTGTGTATCGCAAAAAAGGGTTTGATTTATATAAAATAAATTTGAAATTGAAGTTAAGATATTGTAGTACCTTCTCAATATTTCATAAACGATTAAATTAATTACTGGGTTATCTTCTTACCTTGCAAACTTAATAAAGAGTTTTAATGGGAACACTCGACCCTAAATAAAATATTCATGCATAACTCGCGTGCTTGTGTGATCCTTCTTACCATATAATAAAATTAAGACTGTAGGATGAACTTAAGCTTTGCCCTCGATGAGACCTCCCAGGTTAGGTAAATAAAACCCCTAGTTGGAGTTACCGTCATAGTCATTAGGTTTAGCGACATTGTCGTGAACCCATACTTTAGAAATGACATGGTCCAACTTTATCTAGAGTATGCGATTTCCTTCTAGTTTTGGTAATCGCGAGAAGAATGTCCTCTCTTTAGGGCCGATACCACACTGAGTGGTGAAGACCGCCTTGGAAGTCACCTTATGAGTCCTTGTTAGAAGGAATGACTAGCGAAGTAACCTTTCCATCTGTGGAGTAGATAGAGATATTACTCCCTTGTATCCTATTGGATTTCCGGGCCTCACGAAATTAGATCTAGAAATTAACTTCATCAGTGAATGAAATCCTTGTTAGACCCAAACGACCTAATTGAAGATCGCGATATAGTTGTTTTTTGTCTTGCACTCTCGTTAGTGAACACTTTTTGTCCCTCGTAATTAAACGTCCTGTTCTGGGCTTGTGAAAACTTAGTGCCTTGATCTTTCACGAAAGGAATATAGGGTAAATACATTTTAACCTTAATCACACCTATAATAGAGTTTGAAGCCCTGGGTGAAACTGGAAGTAAGCTTAACCATGTGCTTTGTTAATATGACAGATAAGTACTTTGGTAACTCTTGTGTTTAAAACGATAGTAATAATGAGATCCTAGTGCGACGCGAAAGTAAATCATATGAGAGTAAAACCAAAATTTGAGGTTGGGAATAATGTCATTGGGAGTCCTTGTGACTTAATTTAAACATCTTCATGTGCTGCAAAGAATATAAATTGCCTTGGTGCGACCTAACGTCGAGAAAACAAAAGATATACATATAAAGATCAAATTTGGAATTCAACAAATTACTGAACTATAATAATAATGGTAGCGAAATAACTATTCCGTGATCGATGGATGTTCTCGGGGAAAAATCTATTTTAATCTATGTCTTCCTTAATCCCAAGATTTCATCCTGACATCACGTTAGGTTCACTTGTGTAGCAAGGTTAAATTCTAAACATTAAATAAACATTTGAGAAGCAAAATATTAACATAAGAATGGGAGATTTAAAATCTTGTAGGCATTTTGAAATATGGAAAAATACTTATGTAAGATATGAAGATTTGTCATAAGGGTAAAGAATCAAATTAAATGTGAAGGTGAACTTAATATTTTGTAGATGGAAAAAGAGAGGAAATTATGCTTACATAACCATGTCTTTGGGATGCTAATCGTACTCTAAAATACCTTTGACGTAGTGATGTGTTGTGGGTTCGCCATTCTTGAAGTCAGTTTCTTGTGGTTAGGTCTCTTCTAGCAATTTTCCGTTGGGAAAAGTGTAGCGTCAGCATGTATTTGGTGTTATCATGTTTCTATGTGGTTTGATGACTTTTGTAAGTGTCGTATGTGTTGTCGAGTTTCCTACTTGGAGCCCTTATTGTGTTGTGTGTAGTGAGCAATGTAAGTCAAAAAAACATTTTTATCCTGGTATTTTTACCGTTGTCTTTGGGTGTGTAAAATGTGGGCACTACAGGTTTTGAATTGATCCACCTTTTATATTCCTATAGCTTTAAAATTCATGTCTTCGTCTTATCTGAAAAATTAAACATTATCCAATCAAAAACCTTTACGCCATAAAAAATAAAATAAAAATTAGCAAAGGCTGATTAGTAGATAAAATCTACCTGTCACTTATCAAAAACCTTTACGCCATAAAAAATAAAATAAAAATTAGCAAAAGCTGATTAGCAGATAAAAACTACCTGTCACTTTACACGACCACCGACTAGAGAGGCTCAATTATCAATGATTATGCCCGCATCACCTTTTTAGTTTATACATACTGGAGGGATGCTTATAACTGAAAAATGGGCCTACAAAGTGCTATAAGAAGAAAATAGTATGGTTGGGTTTCAAACTTGGCTAACATATTGAATTTTCACCATTTTTTATTTTAAACACTTTAATCTCAAATTGCGTATTCATTGTGAATAATGTGTGTGAGATTGAGACGATAAAGTGGAGCACATATAATAGATATTATTTGGGTAGGAAAAATTTAATCCATGAAATAGGTGTGGGACATGAAACTATTTAATTCCCACCTTGTTTATTTCAGAATTGTCCATCCACATGTTCAACTTGTGTATCAAATTAAACTCTGTCTAATAAAAAATTGATGCTAAGAAATATTTTCAAAAATTAGAAAACCTTGATTGGAAAATAAAATCTACCCATCGTTCATATGACTGGCTATTGAGGGATATCAATTATCGACTATTATACCTGACATCTCCTATTTTCCTATAGTTATTTGAGCTTACAACTGGAAAGGGTGGCTACAATGTGCTACAAAAAGTAAACACGTCTGGTTGGGTTTTGAACCCAAAACCTATTGGATTTTCCTCATTTTTTAATTTTATCGTCTTTACAGCGCAACTTGCACTCATGTGGAAAATTTGAATTTGAGATTTTTCAAGATAATAAAGTGGAGCACATATATAAGGTATTGTTATGGGTAGGAAAAATTTGGGCCATGGAATAGGTGTGGCACATGTAGGTATTTGAACTCCCTCTTTTCTATTTTCAAATTTTCATTTTTGTCTTCAAATGGTATCTAAAAAATTAAATGTCATCCAATCGAAAACCTTAATGACGTTAAAAAATAAGATTAAGAAATGAATTCTAATATGGATTGTCTAATTAAATCCATACGTATCACCTCATATGACCACCCATTGGAGGGGCTCCTATTTTCCTATAATTACTTGAGCTTGAAACTTAAAGGGGGGACTACACAATGCTTTAAGAAGTAATCAATGTGGTTAGGTTTTGAACCTAGAACCTATTGGATTTTTCCTTTTTTGACCTTTTAAATCTCAAATTGGAGTCACATGAATAATGAAAATGAGATCGACACAATGAAGTTGAGAAAAAATAACAAATACAATTTAGGAAGGAACAATTTGAGTTGTGGAATAGGTACGAGACATGAAGGTATTAAATTCCCACGTTATTATTTCTAACAACTTACATTCACATATTTTTCTTTTGTAAAAAATTAAACGTCATCCAATCAATAACCTTGACTCCATGAATAAATAAATAAAAAATAACAAATCTCATTGGCAGATAAAAGCTACCTCTCACTTATATGAACAATTTTTAGAGGGTTTTAATGATTGATGATTGTTTAGGAATCTCCTATTTTTACACAATTACTCATGTTGGTCATTGATGATTGTGTAGCTTAGGTCATCTTTCGTATCAACTGCATGAACACAATACAAAGAAGTTTTAACTCTTTGGTCTATTAAAAATAAAGTGATGCATCTTGACCCCATGAAAATATATTTTGTTGTTGGATAATATAATGTTGTTGAATGCTTGAAAATAAATCTTCTTTTTTTCATCTTTAATATATTATAAAATCTATTGGTTGCTCATATGACCAACCACTAGAGGGGCTCAATTCTTGATTTTTATTCGTGCATCAGATATTCATTATAATCATTTAAGTTTGGAAATGAAAGGGGGACTACAATGTGATACAATAAACACACATTATGGTTGAGTTTCAAACCTAGAACCTATTTAATTCCCCCTATTTTTTATTTGGCCCCCCTTGAAGCACAAATTGCACTCATATGCATAATGCAAGAGAGATTGTGAAAATAAAGTGGCACACATATAACATATATTATTTTTGCACCAAAAATACGAGTTGTGGAATATGTGTGGGACATGTGGGTATTTATTTTCTACCTTTTTATTTCCAACATTACATTCATGTCTTTGTCTTAACCAACAAATTAAATGTCATCCAATTAAAAACCTTGATGGCGTAAAAAAAATAGAAATAGCAAAGCCCATTTTATGTTGGTACATTGTTGAATAACTACATCATGAATACTATTCCAAGAGAGGAACCCTAATCACTAACCTAATATATACATTAATAAACCTCGATCGCAAATGTGCATCGAAATCACCACCTTGGGATTTCCTATTTTCCACTTCACATATCCTTCAGTGTCTTAATTGTCTCATGAGACATGCAAGTGACTTGAAATTCCCACAAATTTGATCCGTGTTATAACTTCCCAATAAACACAAGTTCTGGATAACATTGGCAAACAAAAAATATTTACATTGGTAGTATTGGATCGATCGCTCCTTGTGTTTTGATATATCACCATAATATGTTGCATGTATGGCCTACACACTACACCAAATTCCTCCTTTAAACGATTAACATAAATGAAATATGGTAATAAGAAATAAGAGTTTCACATTGGTTCTCTAAAGGGTCCTTATTCTCCCTCAAACCCCGTCTTTGTCTCCCTTCTTCCTCCTATAATGGTTTGCTGCTTCAATTTTAACTTCTTCGGCATTTTCTCCATTGCACATTTCACATGAAATTGCTAGTTTATGGGCTTTCCTATATGTATATGCGCGTGGGTAGTGTACAATTAAGTTTCACACTTCATCACGAGTTTTTGTCCTATAAGAACATCCACTTATGCATGGATGAGCTACTATTTATTACTAGCAGGTCATTTACGAGCAATACAATGGAGATGTCGAAGTTTGATGCATCCTAAGAATTCAAATTTGAAGGAGAAATATATTGGTCTTGAGGGAGACTTTGTACATTGGTGATCAACAAGTCAATTGGTAATCACAAAAATTGAGAAAAAATGTAACATCAATAGTGTTATAAACTGATCAAAATCTACTTGTCAGTTGTGAGTCAACAACTACACGCCAATAGGGCTCTAATTTGAATTCAAAAAGTCTATAAATACATAGGCATGTATTTAAAAGAGATCAATAGAAATCAATGGATTAAGAAATTTTAAAATGGCATTATTTTCCCACTGTAATTAGAATAGCTAAGAGAAACATTCCACATTTTAAGGAAAGATGAAGTTCATCTAGCATTTATCTGTGTTGCATCTTGATTAGGTCATTAGAAGTGATCAAGAGTGGGTAATGCCTTTATTGCATTGGACTATCCATTGATATTGCATTATACTTGACTGGTTGTTTTTGAATATTATGGAGGAATAACACAAGCTCCTTAAAATGTGACCAATTTTTTATTGTGTTCTTTTAAGGTGTTGATCCTTTATTAGTGTTCTAAGGAGATCAATTTCTATTATGTCTACTTAAAATTTGGGAAACCATAATGATATTTTTGAATCCCTTCTCATGGTTGGAATGAGGGTTATGATGTATTGAGATTTTATCTAATTGTTAGTTGCTAGAACTGTATTATAATAGTATAAAAGAGGAATAAATGAATTTTGGTAAAGGTAATTTCTTAGTAATGATTTTTTGGGTTCTAATTCTCCTTGTTTAACCTATGTTGAGCTGTTTATTCGTGATGAAAAGCATTTTTGTATGCAATGAAGTTTGATTTTACTCTATATCTATTCAGGGTTGTAATGTTTATGAATAAATATATTAAATTATTGATGTAAAAATTCCTATGATAAATTAAGACACCCATGAAAAATAGTTTCATCATTAAATTTATAAATATTATGTTAGGATTTTTTTTAATAATTTATATTTATTTGATAACATGATCTAAAAATAATATATTATATAATTAATTTTTTTTAGAAAGAAAATATATAGAAACCATATATCTTTGTGATATAATAGTGATATATCACCATTAAATTCCAATTATCTTTTCGTTAAGGGCTACAAAAGCAACCAAATGCTATCAAAATTTTAGGTGATTATTTTATATATTAAATGCCAACTAATTATTTTAATTGAAGGCTTCTTGTTAACACTTCTTATCAAAGTAGAGTTTGTCCTTCAAGTTTGATCGCTCTATGGAGGTTTTCACATAGCACCCGTATTGTTTAAATTTTAATAGAAATAAACCCAAAAAAATCACAAGTTATAAGGATGGTTTAGAAACCCAAAATGGCTTAACTTCAAGCCACCTCCCTCTGTTTTGGATCATGTAACAAAAATTTAAACAAGAAATAAATGCTTTTGTCTTGGATCTTGTGAGTTCCATTCCAGTTCTGACTTGAAACACATAGCTCCATGCCTCATTATTTTTGCAAGTTTTGATCTAGTCTCCTCTGGGATCATTGCATGTGTAATCTTCTTGGCTCAAATTTACTCTCTTAACATCATTGGATTGACATTCATTCATCCCTCTTATCTCTTGTGGGTTCCTCTTGAGTTTCCCACATGTGAATATTGCTCCCTCTCTAACTTAGGAGCACCTTAAATCACAGGGCTCATCAAATTTATCACCCAGTAGATCCATTCAAGCTCTCCAAAGATCTGCTACAAGCATTACATTGACATCCAAATCAAATTCGAGCATCATCTCATACCTACGAGCACCCTACTCGACCCTTGAAAACTGATCCGTAAACTGCCTATTTTGTACAATAATAGATCTTATCTTAGTGATAATGAATGGTAAGACTAACTAAGATTCTTGCTATCAATATATTATGCAAGAAACATTCACACTATAATGAAATTGGGAGATAAAAGACAAGGAGACAAGAAAAATATCCTTTAAAAACCCAATTTGGGAAAAAAATCCAGTTGCGTGAGAAATTTCTCCCCTTTCACTATGTAAATATTCAATACAACACAAGTTTATTGCCAATGTATGGCCTTCAATAAGAATTCAATATCACTTTATTTTCATTAATTGCTTATAATCCTCAACAATGAAGAACTCAACTGTCTATGAAAAAAAATAAAAATTTAGACTTTCTCCTTTGCTCACACTTGAATTCACTCAAAACCACTACCTTGAATGAGTAAATGCACTTGTATTTATAGTTGCTTTGCCCAAGGATGGAAGGAAGGAGAAACAACCCGTTTTAAGAAGCCCAAAAATTTGGATCTGTTCAGATTCCTCATTTTAGCACTGTTTGCAGGGGTGGTTGCGGCACCACCATGGCATTTTTGTGGGCATTACTCTATGAAGTCATGGTGGTTCCAGGACTGTCACATAATTATCACACATAACAGAGCAATGGCCTTTTTCGTCATTAGAAGGTTTCAAAATCACCTTCAATTTGACTTAACCATTTTCTATAAAAATGAACATGCTGAGGGTATGCACTGCAAGTTTCAATAATAGAATACATAAATCTTGGTACTTCTAAATCCATTTTTGAATCATACCTCCCCAATTTGAGGCTTTTAAGTCCCTAAAATATTTAAGGATTGATGTGGTGAGGGAATTTCTTCCCCACATCTTCTCTGGAATACCACTTGGCCCTGGTAGGCAAATGACCTTTCAACCAAATTAACACATGTCTTGCACTCCTCTTTGTGTTGTCCTCTCTTTCCGCTACAATACCACATATTCCTCCAATTCCAACTGATTTTCTATAGAAAAATACTCAATAGAAAATAAAAACAATCCCTCTTCTTCCTGATCCAAAATGGAGGGCTCAAAGAGATGTAAATTATCAACATTCACAACTGAATATATTCTCATATAAGGAGGAAAATCTAAATGAAATGCATTATTACCCACTTGTTCCAACATTTCAAATGGGCCATATTGAAGAGGTTTGGCATTCTTAGCTTTACCTTGTAGTCTTTCTCTACTCAAATACAACCATACCTTGTCACCAACAAGGAAAGAATGATCAATTGTCTTCTGATCATACCTTGATTTGTACTTGGCCTATGACTCTTTTAACCTCTCCTATACCTGGAGGTGTATTTGCTGAATCATCTTAATGAAACTTTAAACTTTGTGGAATTCTCGATTCACTTTCCCGTTGTCTCTGCATGGAAGTCTCGTACATCCAATGCACTCTTAGAAAAATAACCAAAACATGTCTCAAAAAGAGTCTTGCTGGTAGAAGCATGAGCTACCATGTTATAGGAATGATGGATACACACCAAATTCTCATCCCAAGTCCTAGGATGTAACCTATTGTACCCTCTCAAGAGATGAACCGAGGTATGATTTACCACTTCTGTTTACCCATCTATTCGTGGATGAAAAGCGGTAGACCTTTTCAGGTTAGTATCCATCTTCTCCCACAAAGTAGACCAAAAATTTCCTATGAATTGTGATTCCCTTTTTGACACAATAGAATTAGGCAAACAAAAATGAACCGACACATTAGCAAAAAATAATTCAATTGCATCACTGGCTTTAATGGTCTTCTTGCAAGGAATGAGAATACACATTTTACTGAATCGGTCCACTAACAAAAAATAATAATCATTCCCTTTCTTGAAGGTAGGAAAACCAACCCCAAATCTGTGGAGATGCTTTTCCATGGCCGGGAAGGAACTGGCAATAACATATGTAAACCCAAATTTTTGTTGCTAGGTTTTCTTGTGCTACATAAAACACAACCCGTGATAAATTTGGAAACTTATAATTGCATGTTTGGACAATAAACATACCTTTATAAGTGCGCCAAAATATTTGTCACACTAAATTGATCAACCACTTTAGAAATGTGTGCTTCCCTCATCAATGGAACTCTTTCCCTCTTAGGCACACAATATTTCTCATTTTGATAGAACATCCCGTCCTGGAAGTAGTATTCTACCCTAAGTGGAAAGCCCTCACTTGGAGGTTTCTACTGAAATATTTCTCCAAAATCCAGATCTTGCTCATAACCTTCTTGATATGCTTCACTTACGAAAGGATCAAGAAGAGTCAAAGTTCCCATAGCTGAAAGTAAAGGAGGCCTAGAGAACATATAAGCTAACTGGTTAGTCATACATGGCTTAATAATAAATGTAACCATTGTTTTACCTCATTTGCATTCTTCAAGGAATGCTTATAAAATCCCAAGTTTGGAAGAGGACTATTGGGTAAAAACTATATCTCATGCTCAATTGGCCTAACCAAGGGACACCCCGTAGGCTCTTGGAAAACATCCTTGAATTGCTGAATTTGATTATGCTCTTTGTTAGTAAATATACTACAAGTGGTCTTAGATGTAATAACTTATTGTTCTTGTATACCTCTCAAAATAAGTAATGCAAAATTTCCAATAGCATTAATAATCTTCTTAGCTTCATAGGAACTTACGAATGGTGGAAGCAGTTTGTAGATGATACCAATGTTTATTGGGTTCATGGTATGGATAAACTCAATGATTTTCTTTCTCACCTTAATATCATTTCTTCACACATTCAATTCACTATGGAAACTTAAATTAATAATTCTATCCCTTTTCTTGATATCTTTCTTAAAAGAAAAGATAATGGTGCTCTTGCCCATGGTGTTTTCAAGAAGAAAATGCACACTTATTGTTACGTCAAGGCTGAGTATCACCGTCACCCTTCCCATAAAGCAGGTGTGCTAAAAATTCTTACCTCTAGAGCTTTGAGGATTTTTGATAGCAAGCACCTCTGTCTTGAGTTGTCTCACCTTTCTAATTTTTTTAAGAACAATGGTTATAATAATTATACAATTACTAATACTTTTAAAAATCTTTGTAATCCTTCTCATCCTATTATTAATTCCCCCAGTTCTAATAATAAAAAATCCTTCCTTCCATATATTAAGAACACCACTAATAAAATTGTTAAAATTCTAAATAAAAAAGGCATCGTAACGTCCTTCCTTCCTATCAATACCCTTAAAATGAACCTCAATTCCCTTAAAGATAAAATTGAGAACAACCTCAATAGTGGTGTATATATGATTAAATGTTCATGTGGAAAACCTTACATTGGTGAAATGAGGCGGTCAATTAAAACTCAGATTAACAAACATGATAAATATATTAAATATGATCATATTGAACATTTTGCATTGGCAAAACCTTCTCTCAATACTAAGCATGCCATTTGTATGGACTTGGTGGTTGTTATCACCTCAAAATATTTTTTTGTCAAAAGGTATCTTTGTGAAGCCATTGAAATAATGCACCATGAGAATAACATCAACAGGGATAGAGGTTGGTTCTTAAGAAAAACATGGAAGCCCATTATTGTAAACCTCCCTAAATAGCTAAGGTAATTTTCTTTCTTTTTTATTTATTATTTAATTTTGTTTCATTTGTAATTCTAGTTTGTTACGAATTATAATTTCTTTTTCTAATACGTTATTCCTTTTTTGTTTTCAAGTCTTATCCATGTTTGAGATTGTGTTTGCTAATTAAGGTAATTGCAATTAATAATGTATTACCTCTTTATTGTTTTTCATTGTCCCCCCCCTTTTTTACAGTTAATTGGTTTATTTCACAAGTAACTATTAATAATCCTCTTTTACTTTGATAATTTTTTAACCTTTGTTGGCGAGTGTCTTGATATTGTATCTTAAATAATATAAAATAAAAACTCTTAATATTACTCTGTTTCATCGAATTTCCTTGGTTCATTATTTGGCCTTTTTTGTTTTCCTTCCCTAACCGACTATTTTTAATTTCCTTCCAAATTGATATTTATTAAAGAAAAGGTTTTCAACAATCTTATCATTTCATGTGATTCTGTTTGTCCCTGATGATGGGTCCATAAATTGACTCATCACAACATCTATAAAACTATAAAATTTACTCCTAAAAACATTAATCAATGCATGAGAATGTTCTAAATAGTTATATCTGAAGCAGAAAGTGATGCATTTCCCCTTATTTTGTCTTACGTGAACTAATGTCCAATGAAAGTTCCACTAACTGCTTTGTTGATTGATTTGGTGACATATGTAGGATGATGAGACACATTTTCTACCATTTTGTGCACTCACAATCAAAGGAGACCGATTCCACAACCACTACGCCATTTTTGAGATTGACCCTTAACAAAGCTACAAACTAGAACCCCTACTTCCAGCAAAGTTATGGAGCGTCATGGAACTTTTATGAAAATGTCATTGATTAATATGTTTCCTATAGTTGTGGCATGCGTTGTAATCAGCTGTGTCTATAAGACACCTCCTTGAATGGTTTCTTAGTTAGTTTTTACTAGTATTGCGGTAGTTAATAGACATAAGTTATTTTTCTATTGTTCTTTGAATTATGTACTAGACCTATTTCTGATCAATACAATATATGATATTATGAGGATACGTTCGTGTTAAGAGTCTTAATTCCAAAGTAGAGCAAGGGCCCACTCGACTGAGGAGATTGAAGGATTGGTATTTCATGCAAAATATTTACGTTTACTAAGTTCCAGTCTTAACATCTTGGTTTGGTGATTATCTGAATGCAATCTTGTATCTCTTTATTTTAGTAAATTTCCTTTACTTGTCATTTCTGTTGAGCAAGAATTCCATTTCAACAAAGTATTTCCTTTAACAAGCATTTCATTCAATAAATTTGTTTCAGTAGCATAGATGCATTTGATATACTTTGCTTTAAGTAGTTTAGATGGCATGTCCCTTTTTTTCCCTTTTAAAGACAATTATGGAATTTCCAACCATTTTTATCCTTGGATGAATTGAAGAAATTATGAAGGAAGCATCTAATATGTTTTTTATTATTTAATAAATGTTTTAAAAGAATGTTAGAGAAGAAATATAGGACGACCAAGGAAAATAAATAATTATAAGGGACGACCAAGAAAAATAAATAGTTATAAGGGGCGGCCAAGGCATATGAAGGATCATGAGGCATATGTAAGGTCATGTCTTTTCATATTTTGGCACCAAGGAAGAAATAATATAAATAGGGGTGTGGGGAATTCATTTTCTCATAACTTGTCATTTGTAATTTCAAATATTGAGAGAGTTCTCTCACATTTCTTACCATTTGGGATGAAAACCATTTCCAATTGACTTTAAACATTCCTATTTGAAGATTAATATTATATTGAAGATTTTTTGCACTTATTTCCATGATTTCCTTATGCTATAATACATTTTAAGTTTGTTGCAGTTAATTTCCAGAATTATGGAATTTTATTTAAATCCCTCAAAAAAGGGATATTACAGTGGTATGAGATATTTATCCTCTTAATGATTGATAATTTTATGGAAGCTGTCAACAAGGAATACAAAAATATTATATCATGGATTCTCAAAGGGCTAGGGTTTTGATAATCACAGAGATGGAAGATCTCTTCAAAAAATACCAAGCTCTACCAGTAAACATCCATAATGCTTTGCCATTTCTATATCTCATAAGATGGGAATTTAGTATTCTAGGTGAGAATGTGATCAAAGGTGAAGTGAATGATATCCCTCAAAACAAAAATAACATTAAATTTAATGATGGAGAACAAGAAGCAATAATGGTAGAAACCCACATAAGGCATTCTGCTTGTCTGTTTGTAGCAGCAGACCAAAGAGAGCCCAAGAATGAAGAATCACATTTGAGAAAGGACCACCATGACATCTCAAACACTTGTGAGCAAGGTGTGAAGGAAGAAGAAGTGGATGAAAGATTTGTTGAGGGTCTGAGGATTGAATACAATTCAGATATGGTGCTTCCTAGCTTGTCTTCACAAAGAGTTGATCACCATCATTAGTTCAATTCAAATATGTGCATATTACATAACACATTGAATGATAAGGAGTCATCCGCATTTCTTCCCACAAGAACCTTCCATGCCAAACCCTTAGGGCGGGAATAAGAGGAAGTAAAGGAAGGAGAGCCACCAAATGAGAATAAGCAAGGATTGAAGTCATGTCCACAATCACATTCACTTCAAGATGAAAATTTTAAGTGGGCAATCTTGGAGCTTAGCAAAAGTCATCCCTCTGATGACTCCTTATGTCATCTTGAAGACACCATCACCCGGAACACATGTTACGAAGATGATGTACCCTCTTTTTGGAATGAAGATTCTACAAAGGAGCATCAAAATATTGTTTGGGATCCACACATTAACAATTGCTTGAGGAAAAACAATATTAGGGAGGGAGGACTGTCATGTCCTTTTTTCCCTTTTAAAGACAATTATGGAATTTCCAGCCATTTCTATCGTTGGAAGAATTGAAGAAATTATGAAGGAAACATCTAATATGTTTTTTATTATCTAATAAATGTTTTAAAATAATGTTAGATAAGAAATATGGGATGACTAAGGAAAATAAATAATCATAACAGGGCGGCCACGACATATGAATGGTCATGAGGCATATGTAAGGTCATGTATTTTCATATTTTGGTGCCAAAGAAGAAATAATATAAATAGGTGTGTGGGGTATTCATTTGCTCATAACTTGTCCTTTGTAATTTCAAATATTGAGAGATTTCTCTCACATTTCTTACCATTTCGGACAAAAACCCCAAGTGAGGTCTTTTGGAAGGACGAAAAACCTTTTCCAATTGACTTTAAACATTCCTATTTGAAGTTTTATAATATATTGAAGATTTTTTGCACTTATTTCCATGATTTCCTTCCGCTGTAATAAATTTTAAGTTTGCTGCAATTAATTTCCAGAATTTTGGAATTTTATTTAAATCCCTCAAAAAAGGGACATTACATTAGATGTTTACTCACTTTCCGTAGTTAAGAAGTATAGAACAAGAAAATTGATAACAAACAAAACCCCCCATAAAGAGAACCACCATAGTGATTGAGTTACGTATCAACTTCTTTGTATACAACCTTGAACATAGCCCTGGTCTATAATGACATCAACATTTGAATATGTTGATTAAATAATTGAAATTTACAATGACCCATCATTTTTGGTGCCGTTTCCGGGGAACACCATAAGCAAATCATGTCATTCTATTCACATTTTATGATATGGGTGTTATTGAAGGTGAGCTATGCAACTAGTAGTGATCCTAAGCCTTGCCTTAAAGATAAACATTGATGCACCAACCAAGGGACTCTAGAGGGAGATATATACCTCGCAACACTCAAAGAATATCCCCAATAGGAGAACGTGTAGTAAACATTGATAACACTACTCTTGAGAGTGATACTGAATCTAACACTACTCATGAGAGTGACACTGAACAGTCTAAATCAACTCATACAAAACCTGAACAACTTACAGAAATGGGAGATAATGGAAAGAATGATGATAGACCCTTGGGTAAAGCCTTTACCTACCCCATTGTCTTAAATGAGGACGAGGAAGAACCTATGAAAAAATTTTCCCCATCCATTCTACCTATCTTTCAAGGAATGTCCATAGAATATCCTGACCAATTCTTGTTTGAATTCAAAGTTCTATGCCAAACATATGACTACAAAATAGATAACCAAAAAATCAAACGCTTTCCTTCCACCCTCAAGGAATCTTCCATGAAGTGGTTTATGGGATTGGCCCAAAAATCCATTCATTCATGGGAACAAATGGAGACTGAATTTTTGGAAAAATACCAAGACTAATGCAGGGGAAGAGATAAGAGGGAAGAATTCTTTCAGATAAGACCAAAAAGATGAAAATATGGATGATTACTTAGACACATTTCTTTTTTTCCATAGGAGAAGTGGTTATAAGTTTAATGCAGAGATAAACAAGACAATCTTCCTTAAAGGACTTAATGATGAAGCAAAAGAATCCCTCCATCTCATGGGAGGAGGTAATGTACACAAAATCACCATGGAGAAAATTCCTGAGTTATGTAGGAGATACTCTAGAACAAGAGGAGGCATTAGAAGAAGAAAAACATCAAAACATGCCTATGGAGCCTTATAAATTCTAGAGGCACTAGCCAATTTTAAAAAAAACATTTTGACACAATTAACTTCAACTATGTATGGATAGAAAGCTAAGGATAAAGTTGCAAAAGAACCTATAGACACATAATGTCCCAGATGCAGGAAAAAACACCCTTTGAAAGAATGCCCTCTTGATATCACAAAAATGTGCATAATCCGTGATGTCCTTAAACACAACACCAACCATTGTAATTTCCTACCTCAGTTGAAAGAAATATTAAATGCTATGACTCAAACAAATGGAGAAGTAAATTTTTTTCAAAGATCAAATAATCAGTCTGCTTATGACCCTATACCTACTCAGAACCCTTGGATGATGTCATGGCCCAATCAAATCCCCCACCAACTTGGGGACAACCTGATTGGCCACCACCAAACTATATGCCCTACCCAAGTTTGCAACTAAGGATGCATCCATATAATCTGAAAGGCTGGATACCACCGACCAATGCACCTGCATGGACAAACCAACAATGGTCACCCCAACATAATTATAATCAGCCAAGGAGGTTCACATAACAACAAGCTTAAATGCCACTACCACAACAAAATCACCAATAGGGGCAAGCATGACAAACTCAAATTCTATCCCATCCTATCTCAAATCCTAAAATTCAACAAACATCCTCAATTAGTGAAAGAGGGCATGATGATACAATGCAAGTTAAAGTCATTAAGAACTTACGGCTGAGGTATGGAAAGACAATAACCAATCCTATAATCGTTATTACAAAGGTACCTAAGGAAAGAGAGAGAGAGTACTTGAGGAAAGAGAGAAGAACGAACATGTTTCAAAAATACCAGAAATAGGGGATGATTGGGAGAAAGACATGAAAGTGCATGCAACTCCTTTCCCAAAGAGGTTAAAGGAAATACATAATGGAGAAGAGACAACACTAGTTGAGGAGCACAAAAATTTGAATATAAAGGTCTCATTCTTGAGAGCAATAAGGGACATTCCTGAATTAAACCAAACCATTAGGAACAATTGCATAAAGACACCAAGAAGGAAGATGAAATACCTAAAAACAATCAAGGTGGAAGGAAATATAGCTGACCTTGTAGATGGAAAACTTCTTTCACCAAAATATGGGGACCGTGGGAGTCGAGTCATTACTATTTTTGTAAATGGCCAGTCAATATCCAATGTTTTTATGGATGTTGGTGCTTCCATCAATGTCATAACAATAAATACATTCAATTTGTTGTCTTTGACAGGATTACATCTAACCAATATTGTCCTCCAATTAGCAGATCAATCCATTACTGTACCAAATGAAGTAATTGAGGACGTCATGGTTACAGTTGAATCCTAGGAGTACACAATAGATTTTATGGTCTTACAACCTAAAGTTTAAAAGATGGGATATCCATTTATCTTAGGAAGACATTGGATAACTACTGTTGTTGCATACATTAACTGTAGGTTAGGAAAAATGACTATTTCAAATGGGAAAAAAACAAAAAATATTTCTCTTTATCCTCCTGCCCAACCATATGTGGATGTTTGTGAACATGTGTGGGTAGATTGTTTGGATACTAAAAATATGATTCCTTCTTATCTGGACACCATCGCAGTAAAAAATCATATGGAATAAATTACTAAGACTTACCCAGTGTTTGATGAAGAAAATACTGTGGCTACAAAACCCAAAACTATAGCTACGGAAAACAAAACTGTGGCTACGGAAATGACTATTTTGAACTCAGAAGAGAACAACATTAATTTGGTAAGTGGAATTTCTATAGAAGGTTGTGGAGAGACCTAGGCTTACTATGAAGGCCAAATATCAACTGATTTTCATTTTCCTTTAGCCAAGATTGTATCTTTTGAGAACATGACTATTTTTCACATGCTACAGCCTCATGCTAGTCCAGTAAACTCTTTGATTGTTGAGACAGAAATGGCTATTTTGAAAGACACTAAACAAGTAATTGTTAAGGTAGGCAAAAAATGAATATTGGTAAAAAATTAGCAGACAATTGAGAGACTAGGATCATAGACATATTGAGAGATCATTTGAAGTATTTTACTTGGGATTATAATGACATGAAAGGGATCCATCCAAGCATTTGAACTCATCATATTTACACTGAGGATGTCAAACTAGCTAAACATCCTTAATGAAGGATTAACCCAACACTAAGATATATTTTCAAAGATGAAAAAGAGAAATTGTTGAGGGTAGGATTCATCTACCCAATATATGATAGTCAGTGGGTATCATCGCTTGTTATGGTCCCCAAGAAAAATGGTAAGTGGAGAATATGTATAGATTATAGGAAGCTTAATAAAGCCACCGAGAAAGATTACTTTCCCCTGCCCTTTATAAACTAGGTTTTAGAAAATTTGGCAGGTAATAAATATTTCTCCTTCTTGGATGGGTTTAGTGGGTACAACCAAATTATTATATCACCTACTGATCAAGATAAGACCACCTTCACTTTTCCATGGGGTACATTTACATATAGAGTTCTACCATTTGGAAATTTTAATGCACTTGACACCTTTCAGAGAGCAGTTTTAGCTATTTTTGTAGACCTCACCAATGACTATGTTGAGTTTTATATGGATGATTTCATTGTCCATGGGTCTACCTTTGAGGAGTCTTTGAGCAATCTTGAAAAAGTGTTAACAAGATGTGAGAAACACCAAATCTCCTTAAGTCATGAAAAATGCTTGATTATGGTTGATAAATGGATTGTTTTGGGTCATCACATCTCTACTAGACGTATCCAAGTTGATCCTAAGAAGATAGAAGTCATTACTAAGTTACCTACACCAAAAAATTAAACAAACATCAAAATTTTCCTTGGACATGCATGTTATTATAGATGGTTTATAAAAGATGTCAAAAATATTGTTGTACCAATGTTCTCTCTACCGAAAAAAGACTATGTTTTTGAATGGACCCCTCAATGTCAACAATATTTTGAATTTATAAAGGAGAAATTGACGACTGCCCTAGTCTTGAGAGGACTCAATTAGGGTCAGCCTTTCCATATTCAAACTGATGCTTCCAACACTACAATGGGAGATGTTATTGGATAGAAAGATGAGGAAGAGAAAATTTATGCCATCTACTTCATCAACAAAAACTTGACCCCTATAAAGAGAAACTACACCATCACAAAAAAATAATTTCTAGCGGTTGTTTACTCTCTAAACAAATTCAGACACTACATTAATAAATATAAGATTTTTGTGTATATAAACGACTTAGCCATAAGATACTTACTGAACAAACCGGTAGTAGGGGGTAAAATTATCAGGTGGTTACTTCTTTTGAAAGAGTTGAAATTGACCATTATTGATAAGCCTGGAAAGGCCAATGTTGTTGCTAACTTTCTTTCAAGATTGAATGTTTTAGGAGAAGGTGAGGCAGTACAAGATCAATTCCTGGATGAGAACTTGTTTTCCATATCAACATACCCTCCATGGTTTGTTGATCTTACCAATTATCTAACTACAGGGAAGTTTCCAGATTATTTCATTAATAAATAAAGAAAGAGATTAGTCAGAAACAATGCTACATATAAGTGGTGCAATGGATTTTGTTTTAAATGTATCCTGATGGTTCTCCGTAGGTGTGTTTGAGAAGATGAGGTATATGAAATACTGAGAGTATGCCATGATGAACATGGATGAGAGAACTACTTAGTAAAGAGGACAATTCATAAGGTCCTTGGAGCTGGTTACTACTGGCACTCTCTCCAAAAATCTGTCAAGAAAGATGTGTGGCAATGTGATGCATGTCAATGAATGGGAAACCCCAGTATGTCATTTGAAATGCCCCTTAATCCTCAACTAGTCTTAGGTCCATTTGAGAAATGGGGGATTGATTTCATTGGACCGATAGACCCCCCATCATATGGAAAAGACTACCTACTGGTGTGCACTGAATATGTTACCAAATGGGTTGAGGTTCAAGCACTGAAATCTACCAATGAGGACGATATAGCTGAATTTATGCACCACAAGATCATGTTACGGTTTGGAGCTCCCAGAGCTATAGTATCTAATCAAGGACCTTAGTTCGAGTCCAACATGATTGATGTATTTTTGAAAATTTACCATATTAAGCATAAGAAATCATCATCGTACCACCCCCAATCCAATGGACAGGTGGAAGCAACCAATAGAGAACTGGAAAACATCTTGACTGAAGATATAAATGTAGATCAAAATAATTGGGTGCTAAGACTGCGTGAAGCAGTCTGAGCATACAAAACAACCTAGAAAACCACCACTAGTTTCTCCCCATATGAACTAGTATATGGAAAGAAGTCATTGCTCCTAGTGGAATCTGAATTGTGGACCTAGAGAACAACACTAAAGATAGGAATTGATTTGGATGAAGCTCAACAAGATAGGGTGATGTAAATAAATGAACTGGATGAGATGCAGATGGAAGAAAAACAAAAAGTTGAGATCCTTTAACATCGGAAGAAGGTCTGACATGATTTTCATATCAAGACCAAAAAATTCAAAGAAGGAGACTGGGCCCTTCTGTTTGACTCAAAATACTAGCACTTCAAAGGGAAATTAAGGAAAAGATGGTTAGGACCTTACCAAATTGAAAAAATATATGATAATGGATCTGTGAGATTGTTGCCAATTGATGGTGATAGAAGAAATTTATTAGTGAACGACCATAGACTGAGGTTGTATCAATAACCCTAGGATAAATAAAACTTCACTAACCTTGGACATGAAGTTATGTGAAGAATTCAATTTAGTGGAAGACTTCAAATCTTCCAGCCATGAGTAATTTTTTAGGAATATGTCAAGAAAGGAAGAAGACCATAGTTATGTTATAGTCCTCTTCCCCCCTTTATATCCAAAAAACACAAAATATGTTTTCTTTTATGAATGCAAATAAAGGTTAGAAGTGTAAATTATCAAAATGAGTATTAATCGTAATTACTTTTCAAATGTAGGAGGTGGAGTGCTAACGGTCAAAAGGACGTTGATCTAGTAAGGTGACATGTATTTACTTTTTGCCAAAGGTATTAACTGTATTTGAACTTCCCAATGCACTTGATTAAAAATAAAAAACAAATCTCACGGAGTAATTGGTGAAATAAGAGGTAATGATGAATGAGTAAAGGCATGTTGTCACTCTTTTCAAAGGATGACATATGTCACAAGTGACAATGATAGGAGTGTGGGTATCATGTTCATGAATTAAAATCCTGACACCTTTAACAATCACATCATTCCTTTCTGCCGTTATTTTATGCCACCAGGATGCTATCATAAATTGACGGGTAGTTCGAATTCAAACTACTGACATCATACAAAACTTAGCCGCCTCTTCCAAGGAACCATTTCCATTGATCTGAAAAATATATCTCTTCATTGATTTTTCCATTTCTATTGCAAACCAATCTATTCGATGGGGAAGAAGAAGAATTCAGAGCTAGAATCTATGGAATAACTACTGAGGAATTTTTTCATCTCTCAGGTATTTCATGACAGAGGTTGGTTAAATTTTATTCAAAATTTTTAAGGGTTTGATAAATATTTAATTGGATAACTCTTCTCAAATTTTGAAGTAACTTGTTCTAGAGTAGGAGGGAAACAAATTGAAATAGATAGACAATTTTTTAGCACAATATTTGGTCTTCCAGATTTTGACTTAAGGTTGTCACTAACTCCCCCCTCAAATATTTGATATCCATTTTTCATGAAGAAGAATAACCTCTTCCTGAGATAATAGTTAATCCCCAGGGGATTCAACAAGGTATTAAAAGATACAGCTTACTGGGCCACTGGAAGGAGGTAGCTTCTTGGGTGAACATGCATTGCATTTATGACGAACAACAATCTATATTGGGAGGTGATTCCCTGAATATTTTGAATCATTTGAAGAGAGGCAAGGAAAATTCTATGCTCAAAGTAAATCTCCCCTAGTATCTAGTAGATGCCATCATAAAAGTAGGACAAAAGTATAAAAGTGGAGGTGGTGACATTACAAGTAAGAACCCAAGGCTTATTCAGTTGATTTGCGCACACTAGGCCTCAAGGAAACCCAAGAGGAAAACATAAAAGATGACTACATGAGAAAGTTCCAGGAAGAAGAAGCTCAAAGGGGCTCCTACGCCAATTTCGACAGAACCAACCCACAATTCTCAGTCCAAGATTCAAACTGCTCCTCAGTCTGCCCCTGTGTTTATTAAGGATTCTATAAATGAAGCCAAACAACCCCATGAGCCTAGAACTTTGAAAAAATGCTATTATGTCAACCCCTTCTCAGAGTTTGCTGAGAAAAATAAAATCTAGTTCAGCGAGGAAGGATGAAGTTTCTAGACCTGCATTATCTAATGAAGGTGCAACCCAAATTTTAGAATATTTTGCTGGCACTGAAACTTCCTCTACCCCAAGAGATCAGTCAAAAGATTTTGAGTTTGCATCTTACATTCTTGAGGACCAAATTCATGCTGCAGAGGCTTTAGAAACTCATTTGGAAGCTCTGGAAGATATTCCTATAGCTCCGGAAATCCCTATGGTAGCTACAAAAACTACTGCGCAAAGAATTGGACACACAGAATTACAAAGAGATGAGGTTTTGAGGCAACACCAAGAGGAAATTGCTGCTCTAATAGAAAAAATAAAAGGTATGGAAGAAACTCATTTGCCTCTTCAAAATGAGTTTTTGCAAAAGAATATATAAAAAGATAAAGAAATAAATGTTTTGAGAATGGACGTTACTATTTTAAAGAGACAAAAGGATATTGGGTTAAAATCACGAGATAATTTATCATATCGTTGGACTCAAATATCTCTTAGAAATAAAGAGTTGGTAGAAGAAAATAGAAAACTCAAATAAGAAGATGAATCTAGCTCTAATGCAAAGAAAAAATTGGAAGCAATTGTTGAGTCTGTCTGTCCTTTGGCTTATAAAATTTTAGCTTGCAGAAAACCATCTTGGATTTATAGTTTATTTCTTCAAGAGAAATTTTATTCATGATAGTTGCATAGGATTTGTTGTGGAGAGCCTCATGAGGCTCATGATGGAAAAACCTTTCTACAGATTTATCAGAGTTGTACTCTAGAAGTACAAAACTTATTGTGTGAATTTTATCTCCATAACATGATGGTTTCAAATGTTCTTGATTTCTTCATAAATCTGTTAGTAGGAGAGTTTCAATTGAAATCTTTTCAGTCATTGATAAGGAATCAAATCGTGTAGGAAGAACAGACTGACATATTTACACATCAAGCAAAAACTATTGGTTTTTACATTCGACCTCATCACCATATTGATGTTTCAATGAAGAATAATTTTAGGTCTTTGTATTACCAAGTTGGCATTGGTAGACAGACCTATGGGATCTTGGAAAAATGTGTCCAAGAATTTAAAGTTTATTTTCAGCAAAAAAAATTTAGGCTATGACAGCCTGTGACAAGAGATGGGACTCCTTGAATTTTCCTCTGAAGATAAGTGAAGTGATCTCTCCTTCAAATCTTAGTTGGAGCATGAGAAGGGGAGATGCACTTGTAGAGATTATTCATAAGTTATCACAAAAGGGGAGAATGAGTATAATGATGAATGGGTTGGGATACATGTTAGAATTCCTCTGCTTCTCAGCCCAATGACTACTTGGAAAAAAATTCCCCTCAATCAAAAGAAAGATTTATAGCATGGGAAAAATCTTTGTTTGCAAATCAAGGATGTAAGGGCACCAGGGAACAATATGTAGATTAGTTTGAAGAATACGACATGGTGAAATAACTTGAACAATAACAATCAAGCCGGAGGTATTTTGCACGAGGACTTGCAAAAGGTAAAGTGCAGGGGAGATGATGAGTCCATAAATTGACTCATCATAACATCTATACAACTATAAACTTTACTCCTAAAAACATTAATCAATGCATGGGAATGTTCTAAATCATTATATTTGAAGTAAAATGTGATGCATTTCCCCTTATTCTGTCTTCTGTGAACTAATGTCCAATGAAACTTCCACTAACTGCTTTGTTGAGTGATTTGGTGACATATGCAGGATGATGAGGCATATTTTCTACCATTTTGTGCAGTCACAGTCAAAGGAGGGTGAGTCCACAACCACTATGCCATTTTGGAGATTAACCCTTAACAAAGCTACAATATAGGACCCCTGTTTCCAGTAGAGTTATGAGGCGTCATGGATTTTTTTTTTCAAAAATTTCATTGGTTAAGCTGTTGCCTATAGTTGTGGCATGTGTTGTAATCAACTGTGTCTATAAGACACCTCCTTGAACTGTTTCTTAGTTAATTTTTACCAGTATTGTGGTAGTTAATAGACATAAGTTATTTTTCAGATGATCTTTGAATTATGTACTAGACTTATTTATGATCAATACAATATATGATATTATGAGGATACGTTTGTGTTAAGAGTCTCAATTCCAAAGTAGAGCAAGGGCCCACTCGATTGAGGAGATTGAAGGATTGGTATTTCATGCAAAATATTTACGTTTACTAAGTTCCAGTCTTAACATCTTGATTTGGTGATTATCTGAATGCAATCTTGTATCTCTTTATTTCATAAAATTTCCTTTACTTGTCATTTCCATTGAGCAAGCATTCCATTTTAGCAAAGCATTTCCTTTAACAAGCATTTCATTCAATAATTTTTTTTTCCAGTAGTGTAGATGCATTTGATATAGTTTGATTTCAGCAGTTTAGATGTTTACTTGCTTTCTGTAGTTCAGTAGTATAGAAAAATAAAATAAATAACAAACAAAACCCCCCATAAAGAGAACCACCATAATGACTGAGTTGTGTATCAACTTCTCTGCATACAACCTTGAACATAGCCATGGTCTATAATGACATCAACATTTGATGATTGGAAGTTAAAATGACCCATCTGTCCAAAATTGTGACCCAAAACCTTGGACTTATTTAAACTCTTACACAAATATTCCAAATAAAATGAGCACTTTTTTAAACTGTGGAAATCTCAAAAAATCAATTCATAGGAACTTACCAAAGAGATATTTGAGTATCATGCAAATGATGAAATGATGTAACTCTTACCATCCTTCACCAAGTGGTATCGGTTGGCTCTTCTCTTGAAGATGACATCCTTGATATACAAGTATGTGTTGCCAAACACTACACCACACACATCAAGTGGAATGATATCCAAAGTAGTTTCATCGATGAAATTTTTATCAAAACCAAACATAATTTTGCATTATTTGGTAACCTTTATGTCTACACATTTCTTCACCCAACCCAATGAATGTGGATCTAGATGATTGTAAGTCTCTATCTTATCAACTAAATCCTTATTAAATTATCTTGAGAACAAACATGAAAAGAACATCCACTTTGGTTTTCTTCATTTGGATTTTTATATGAAATATATTAGTAAGTTCATTTTCTTATACAACATTATTATTACCCAAACATATCTCTCTACGAATGGAGGTACAACACATTATCTCATCTAGGTCTCTTCATTGCAAAATATCTCCTCCACTTAGAGGGAAGCCATGAATTTGTTTTTATTCTTCTTATTTTCAAAGGGATGTAACTCTGGGTAGAGCTTCCAACATTTTTCCTCACAATGAGTGTTAACATCACAATGACCACAATTAACTTTAGTATCCTTCTTAGAAATCGAAGTCACATTCTTCATACCTTTCCCTTTTTCCTTCTCCTCTTGCTTGGTGTCATACTTTTTGTTTGAAGCGATAGATGAACTCTTCTTCTTATCCATCTCTAGATAGTGGGCTTGAGAACAATCCTCATCTGCATTCCCTGGCTTGGCCAAGGGAACTCGTCTCCTCAAGTGGCTATTTATTTCACCAATTTAATTCATGAAAAATTCATAGTCCACTACATATTTTCCCATTTGGACAACATTCGTTTGGAGTTCACTGGTGTACTCTTACACATTCTAGCCTTGCTTCTGTTTGAGATATTGCCAATACATGGAGCTCTCTGTTTGAGATATTAACACCTTAATTTCATCTGACTTAGAAATAAGAGGAAGCTTACTAACAACCAAAGAATAGACATATATTTCAAACCAAGTTAAAGCATGATTGATTAATTTTAACCTTGCAATCAAGAACTATTGAATCTCATTGATTTGATGCAAATTGAAATATACCTCAAGTTGAGCTAGCCAATTGTCTAGCATCTCGACATTCACATCCCCATTATAAGGTTGAATTTCTATGTTTGCTTTTTCTTTGAATGGAGGAGGAATAAGGCTGACATGGGGTTGTTGTTACTCATGCTCATGAGTTTCTTCTTTATTGTCTCCTAGTGCCTCTTTTGGAACACCAATATTCTCCATGAGAAATGCCATGATGGACTCCAACTTTCCCATAGACAAGGAAATATTTCCCACATATTTGGACATAATTTCCACACTCACCTCCAACTTGTAGAAATGTTATTCTTTAGTTTCACCAACATATTCACCATGAGCCATGTTTCAGATTCCTTGCTTCCACTTCTTGGTGACAATATATGCTTCATAAGGAATAAGGATACCTTCACCACTTTCACTACCCTTCTGGGTGAAGGGCATCTAATTAAAAATTTCAACACAATTTAAACCACAAAAAAATAAATTGATCTTAACTACTCTTATACCAATCTGATCCATAAACTACATATTTTGTACAATAAGCAAATCCTATCTTAATAATAATGAATGATAAGACTAAGTGTTGGCTAGATTTTATGTTAGGCTAAACATATAACCTAGGTAGTCATGGGATAAATCCCCTTCATTTAATGATGAAGCACCCATGCGAGTTATTTGTTTATTCTATGACCTATTAAAATAAATTTGGGGTATTACTTTAATCGAATAACTCGTGAACCACAACTAAACAATTTGGCAACTGAAAGAAGTAGAAGTAGAGAATGGATACTAGAAATAATTTGTGTAAAGGAAGGGAATGTGCTCAGTAACAAGTATATTTTAGAGTGAGTTACTTTCACAAAGAATAAAAAACATCAATTGATCTTCAAAACTTTAAGCAAAATGAAAAGAAGGTTGCTCTTATGAAATCTAAGATAACACAAAGTCTATCATTAACATTCAAATTTTAGTAAACACAAAGTTTAACCAAAATCCTTCTTTATTCTTATTCAACTGTCAACTATTTACAATGTGCACATCTAGTTGTTTCAACTCAAAATTTAAAATAACCATGTATAACGTATAACAACAGTTTGTCTAAAAATATTCATCCCTGACCCGTGGGCCTCTTCTTCTATTTATAGTCATCACAAGTAAAGCACAAGGAAGTAATATCCATTATAATTCAATAAAGGAATAACTAATAAACAATTAAGAGTTGAGAACTTTCCTCCTCAAAATCTTTATTTCATTTCGCATAATATTTTAGACTATTTGACCATTTAAAGCCATAATAAGTGATTCATAACTACCCTCAAGTTTTTGAATTTATCAAACAACTTAAAGTATCAGTGATTGGCCACTAGATTACTTAAGTCTTACAATGAATATACTTGAGGAGTAAAGAGAAGAAGTAGTAGTAGAAGAAGAAGAATTATTCCAAATTGAAAAATTTGGTTTGTACTTGATCTTTCACTTTTCCTAAGAAGAAATCTACCCATACTACATTGAATTTGGTAGCACTGCTATCTGGAACTATTCATTTCATGTTGGAATTTTTTTTTTTCTCCTAGCTACCCTTTCCAAAATTAGATATTTTGGAATCCATGATCTAGAGGTTGTCGAGAGATTTTTGGAAAGTCCAAGATCTTGAAAAATGGAGCACTGGATAAAAATTTATGGCAAGTCAGGTTTTTGACCCCCCATTGTTGCCTTCCAGTGTATTGCGGCATTCAACAATTGCATTACTGTTTCACACTGAAATACATAAGTTGTTGCCATTTTCTCCCACTTACTCCCACCAAAAACTGATTTTCATGATTTCATGGTGTAGAGGTCGTTGAAATATTTATGGAAAGTCCAAGATCTCAAAAAATGGATCACCAGAGTAAAAGTTATGGCCAATTGGGTTTTTGACCTCCCATTACTGCCTTCCAGTGTATTGCGGCGTTCATCCATTACATTACTATTTCAAACTGAATTGCAGAAGTTTTTTCCATTTTCTTCTATTTACTCCTACAAAAAAATGATTTTCACGATTCCATGGTGTAGAGGACGTTGAGAGCTTTCTAAAAATTCCAAGAACTCAAAAAATGGATCACGGAGCAAAAGTTATGGCCAAAAAAAGTTAAAATTCCCTTCTTTGCGGGAATATGACCCCCCATTTCTTATTACTTGTAAAACTGAAGCAATTTCTCTTCTTTGCGTGATTTTGACATGACTTTACTTGACTACTTTGTGTTTTTAGCAAATAAAGTAGTTTGATAATGCCGATAAGCTAGGTCCATAGTTATGTGGTGTTTGACATACACATTACTTGCTTACTTTACCAAGTAAAGTAGTGTCGATTTAGCACAATGAGGGCAGTAATGGTACATTGATTTTGCGTAAAGAAGGAAGTAGAAATTACTTTATTTTCCGGTGATTAGCAATTACTTTACTTGATAGTGGTGAAACAAGTAAAGTAGATCCAAAAGCCTGATGAACTAAAGCCTTAGTAATGCGGGTTTTGAACATTACTTACTTATCAATCTTTATACGTAAAATGGTATTGATTTAGCGTAAAGCATGTAGTAAGGGAACTTTGTTTTGACGTAAAGGATAAATGGAGTAATAGATAGCTTTATGAGGTTTAAAAATTACTTTTCTTGTCAACTTTTACAAGTAGAGTAGAGTCGGTTTAGCGCAAAAAGGCAAGGCCACATCGATTTGACACAAAGAAGGGATGGGAAGTAGTTAATTATGTGGGTTTTACAAAATACTTAGCTTATTTTCTCTTAGAGAATTAAATTGATCCCATTTTAGTGCAGATGAGGCGATAGCACAAATTTGGTTTTGGAGGGCAACTTACTACACCTTTGAAGTAAAGTAATTCGGGAAACCTAATTGCTTAACAAGGTTAGCACTTATATTTTTAAGGACTTTTGGAAATTTTGAGAAAATGAGCATTTCTTCAACTTCTTTCAAACAACCTTTTGCAACCTTTTGGAGAAAACTAAAGAAAATCCACAAAAAATTAAAAGGGGTATCCCAAGATTTCTAAGTGAAATATTTGGGGACACCAATTGGCTCCGTCTATGGACATCTTTATTTCTACCAGAATGGAAGAAATGGAGATGAGATCCTATCATCTCTAGTTTCAAGTCTTGTCCATTGGGCTATAGAGTTGAGTTTAACCTTGAAGAAATTAATCTTTTCCCTTGAAAATTTTCCTTTTGAATCTGTGATGAACTTGGCACAAAATTGGAACTGCATGATGATTGCTAGCTAGAAATTGATCCATGGAGATCTAAATAAAGCTCAGAAATTTCTCCAACTATATGATTTGATCTTGAAGAGAACTGGGCATGGAAACAAAAATTTCAAAAACTATATAAAAACATGTAAAATCATACATGTCCGAAGTGGAAACATGCAGAGTGTGCACAAGCACTTCTTTTTCTAAAAACAAAACTACCTACTCTACTTTAACCAAAGGTAAAGGAAGATCAAATGAATCTTGCAACAAGTAGGGAGAAATACTTACCTTTCCTCACAAACTTAGACCATGTAATTGATTTTTCATTGAACACGGTCCTTAGCAAGAGTGAAAAAATGTTCTGAAGCTAGTTCTTCACCCTTCTTACCAAAGTATCAATAAGAGAAAATAAAATAAATACCTTTTTTAGTTATTCTGTATTAGGATTTGAGAGGTACTGCAATTGATATTTGGTGCATTGTAGCTCATCCTCATGATCTGAAATAAACATGACTTGTTGCAACTCCTTTCTTGGCTCTAAAATAGCCAGATATCTTATTGGGCAAGGCCTAATTCTTGTGATTTACTCATTTATTTGAAGCTTTTCCTCATGAATAGGGGCATTATGTAGACTTTATTTTCCATGAATAAAGCTACACGCAAGTCAATCTGATTCTGGAACTGCTTCCACATAAAAATATACAAAATACTTTACCTTTTCCATCATGACTTTTGGTTTTGCAATTGATTCATCATGGTTCTCCTCATGTAGAACATTTTTGGCAAGAGGCTCTTCTTTGACTATTTTCTCCATGGTTGATTTATGGGAGTTGTCTGCAACAAGAGGATCTTGGTATCAGAAGATAGATGATGAAAATGCATAAGCATTGAATTCAATAGCTTCTTCTTCTTCAATGCAATCTTCCAGATCTGATAATTAATCAACCTCATTTTCTTATTCATAATCAAAGTAGCCAATGTTGGAGTCACCAACAGGTTCTACAAAATCATAGTCTTCAGGTGGATCACAATCAACAACATCTTGATCCTCTTCATTCAATCTAACATTGTTACCTTGTGCCATTTGATTCTTTATCTACAACATATCATTGGCCAACTTTTTCAACAACGGATCAATAGTACTAGTTGAAGTAGAACCTACAACTTTAGGATTTGAAAGCTTGATTTTACCTGCCATGATGAGATCACCCTCTACTTTGATAGAAATGTTTTGAGCTGTCAAAAAGTTAGCAGGGCATTCTGTACACATCCGATAACCAACTTCAGGAGAGAAAACATTAATGAAAAATACCTTCTGATTTTCATCACTAAGGGAACTAGTTGGAGGAATTTACAAAGTATCTGTTGAAACTTGGAAATGAAATACCTCATGTGTTCATGCAGTTATTTTTTCATCTGGATGAGATGTGCTAATAAAGTATGTGAATCTTTTGTGGGTTTGAATCTGGCGTCAAATCATGTTCTCATAGTAGCCTAGTTAGTGATACATGCAGCCAGAAGGTGATAAAACCATTACGTAGCAATGCCTTAAAGCATCTCAACAAATAGTTGAACAGATACATCTTCATAAGGCACTCCCAGAACTCCACAAGCTACAAAAAAATGCAGCTATATGATCATCTGGGTGTTGCTTCCTGTCGTCATTGAATTTTGGGAAATTTTTATGTGATCCGCATGGCAATTCATGCAGTGGCTGAACCAATGCAAGAGGGCCAATAGCTAGACCCTAAGGAACTAGAGCTCATGGTTAATGCACAACAATGAAAGCTATTTGTAGAGTATTATTATTTAGTATACGCTATTCCTTCCAGCTTGACCTTATAAAAAAACAATAGAACAAAGAAGATACAAAGTCACTAATATATATTTTTTATAAGAAGTCACCAATTTTTTTTACATGGAGTCACCAATATTTATTTATTTTTAAATAGAGTCGTTAATATTTATTTTTTAAAATAAAAGACTCACAGGATAGGTAGAGATTAGAGCTATCTATTCTTCCCCAGCAGAATCGCCACAAACTGTTGGCTATATTTTATGCTCATCTAAACATACAACCTAGGGAGTCATGGGATAAATACCCTTCATTTAACGATGAAGCTCCCGTGTGAGTTATTTGTTTATTTTATGACCTACTAAAATAAATTAGGGGCATTAATTTAATTGAATAGCTCGTGAACCACAACTAAACAATTTGGTAGCAAGTAAGCAATTATATTATAACCGAAAGAAGTAGAAGTAGAGAATAGAAACTAGAAATAATTTTTGTAAAGGAAGGGAATGTGCTCGGTAACAAGTAGATTTCAGAGCAAGTTACTTTCAAACAAAATAAACAAACATCAATTGATTCTCACAAATTTAAACAAAATGAAAAAAAGTTTTCTCTTATGAAAGCTAAGATAACACAAAATCTATCATTAACGTTCACAAGTTGTACAGTCAGATTTTAGTAGACACAAAGTTCAACCAAAATCCTAATTTCTTCTTATTCAACTGTCAACTTTTTACAATGTACACATCTAGTTATTTCAACACAAAGTCTAAAACAACCGTGTACAACATATAACAACAATTTTCCCAAAAACGTTCACCCCTTGACCCGTGGGCCTTTTCTTCTTTTTATAGTCATCACAAGTAAAGAACAAGGAAACAATATCCATTATACTTCAATAAAGGAATAACTAATAAATGATTAGGAGTTGATAACTTTCCTCCTCAAAATATTCACTTCATGCCACATAATATTTTAGAATGTTCGACCATTTAAAACCATAATAAATAATTCATAACTACCCTCAATCATTTGAATTTATTAAACAACTTAAAGTATCGACGATTGACCACCAAATTACTTAAGTCTTACAATGAATATACTTGAGGAGTAAAGATAAGAAGTAGAAGAAGAAAAAGAATATGAATTATTCCAAATTGACAACTTCTTTCTCTGCTTGATCTTTCTCTTTTCCTAAGAAGAAATCTTCCCATACTGCATTAAATTCAGTAGCACTGCTACCAGGGACTATTCATTTCATGATGGAAGAGTTTTTCTCAATTTTCTTCTAGTTACCATTTACTAAATTAGATCTTTTTGATTTCATGATGTAGAGGACATCGAGAGATTCACGGAAAGTCCAAGATCTCGAAAAACAGAGCACCAAAGCAAAAGTTATGGCCAATTAGGTTTTTGACCCCCCATTACTACCTTCCAGTGTATTGCGACATTCAACAATTGCATTATTGTTTTACATTGAACTGTAGAATTTGTTACCATTTTCTCCCACCAAAAACTTATTTTCATGATTCAATGGTGTAGAGGAAGTCAGAAGCTTTCTGGAAAGTCCAAGATCTTAAAAACCATATCACCAGATGATTATGGCCAATCGGGTTTTTGACCCCCCATTATTGCCTTCCAGTGTATTGCGGTGTTCAACAGTTGCATTATCGTTTCACACTGAATTGTAGAAGTTTTTACCATTTTATCCGAATTACACCCACCAAATTTTTTTCATGATTCCATGGTGTAGAGGATGTTGAGAGCTTTCCGAAAAGTCTAAGAATTTGAAAAACAGATCACCAGAGCAAAAGTTATGGCCAAAATAAGTTGTCAAAATTCCCTTCTTTGCAGAAATCCTACCCCCATTACTTATTACTTGTAAAAGTGAAGCAATTTCTCTTCTTTTTGGGATTTTGACATGACTTTACTTGACTACTTTGTGTTTTAAGCAAGTAAAGTAGTTTGAAAATGCCGATAAGCTAGGTCCATAGTTATGTGGTGTTTGACATGCACATTACTTTCTTACTTTACCAAGTAAAGAAGTGTCAATTCAGCGCAATGAGGGCATTAATGGTACATTGATTCTGCGCAAATAAGGAAGTAGAAATTACTTTTTTTTGGTGATTAGCAAATACTTTACTTGATAGTTGTGAAGCAAGTAAAGTAGATCTGAAATCCTGATGAAGTAAAGCCTTAGTAATGTGGGTTTTGAACATTACTTTACTTATCAATATTTATAAGTAAAGTGGTATCGATTTAGGGTAAAGCATGCAGTAAGGGAACTTTGTTTTGGTGAAAAGAAGAAATGGAGTAATAGCTAGCTTTAAAGGGTTTAACAATTACTTTGCTTGTCAACATTTACAAGTAGACTAGAGTCGGTTTAGTGCAAAAAGGTAAGTAAGGCCACATTGATTTGACACAAAGAAAGGATGGAAAGTAGTTAATTATGTGGGTTTTACATACTGCTTGGCTTATTTTATCTTAGAGAAGTAAATTGATCCCATTTTAGTGTAGATAAGGTAATAGTGCAAATTAGGTTTTGGAGGCCAACTTACCGCAACTTTGAAGTAAAGTAATTCGGGAAACCTAATTACTTAACAGAGTAAGCACTTAGCTTTTTAGGGACTTCTGGACATTTTGGGAAAATGGGTATTTCTTCATTTGCTTTCAAGCAACCTTTTGCAACCTTTTGGAGAAAACTAGAGAAAATCTGTAAAATTTTAAAGGGGTATCCAAAGAATTCTAAGTGAAATATTTGGGGACACCACTAAGATTCTTGTTATCAATATATTATGTAAGAAACATTCACACTATACTGAAATTGAGAGATGAAAGACAAGGGTACAAGAAATTTATGCTAAAACCCAATTTGGGAAAACTTTAGCTAGGTGAGCAATTAATCCTATTTCACTATATAAATCTCCACTACAACACAAGTTTACTGCCAATGGAAGGCCTTCAAGAAGGATTCAAGCTCCCTCTACTTGGATTACTTTCTTACAATATTTAACAATGAATAGCTCAACTGTCTATGAACAATTCAAAATTTCTCATTTGCTCACACCTGAATTCACTCAAAACCACTGCCTTGAATGAGTAAATGCACTTGTATTTATAGTTTCTCTACCCAAGTATGAAAGGAAGGTGAAACAAACTATTTTGAGAATCCCAAACATTTGTAATTGTTCATATTTCTCATTTTGACATTGTTTGTAGGGGGTGTTGTAGAAACATTGTGGTGGTTTTGCAGTCTTTACTCTATGAAGTCGTTGCAATTTTGCAGTCATCACACATTTATCACATGGAACATAAAAAATGGCCTTTTTCGTCATTCAAAGGTGCCTAGATCACCATTAGCATGACTTAACCATTTTCTATAACAATGAACATGCTGAGGCTATACACTACAAGTTTCAATAAGAGAATACATAGAATTGGGTACTTCTATATCCATTTTTGGATCACAAATATATTTGTAATGGATTCTCGGTACTTCAACAAATTGGTTTGGAATTCTATCACAAAGCCCTTTAACAGACATAGGATCCCTCTTTACATCTTGAGTACTGATTAATTGGCAATTTCAACTTGATATTCACTTAGCGATGGGGATATGCCAAACCATAGCAATACAATATATCATTTCCCTAACCTTAATCACCCCAATTAGGGAACAAATTACAATCAATGTTTCAAATCCCACTAGATGCCAATAACCATCCCCAGTGGATCATGGTCATCCATTCACTTCTGTCCTGTCATAACCAAGCACCTTTGGTCACATTTGGAAACTCCTTCGACGTAATTAGTTCCTTAAACTAGCAACCACATGTATGTGGTGCAATTGATACATTGTTAGGGATCTCAATGAGTTCCATGAAGTGGAACAAGTTGTTGAAAGGAAACTTAAGGAACAAGGGGAGTGATCAACTTGTGGAGACGATGTGCAAATGTCTAGTTGGTAGAGAAATGTAGGAGTGTTTGTCGGTGCTACTATATTTTTTTGAATTCAAAAAATAGATGTAGAGCCATCTTTGAGTACCATTAGAACACGAGAGGTGATGAAATACATGGGTTGTAAAGGTAGTTGACTCTAGAGATTGATGTTGAAGCAATTCCTATCCATTCAAATCCTATAATATCTATATTTACTTTGTACAATGTTTGACATTGAGCTTTATGGGTTATCTCGCTGGGTCAAAACCTTACTACGGAAAGATCTGTAAAACCTTTTCCAAAGGTTCCCCCTTATGAAAGCACACGATAAAAAGGTATAACATTGAGAGGAGGTAATTGGCCAAGTCACCAATCAAATAAAATACTTATTACCGAAAGGCATTATTTTATGATGGGTGAAATCCACTCATGGATGCAATTCAACAAGAGAGAGAAATATGAAGCCAACAAGGATGTATTGATTAATTTAAAGCTAGAGTGAAGGTGAATCAATGTAGGATGAATATGGGTCTTGGATTATGTGATAAAACAATAGGGTCTGGGACTCAAATACAATGAAAAACAAATAACAAATCTTTAGGGTTTTCGACATTAGATAGAGAGAAATTCATTGGATAAAGCCTTGAGAAATTTCACTTTGGGTCTTGTATTTATAATGAATACTCTCACACGTAGCATGAAGTACAACACAACATGAGTGGATTTGAAGGGGGTTACAATAGGTGAAGCCAATGAAAATGGTCAGCTGTGTTGATACCCTGTTATTTTGAAATATTACTACAGTTTGGATTTGTAGTAAGGAGTATTTAATGAAGATGAGATAGAACCAAGTGTATGGGTATTTTCATAAATTTTGTAAGGAAACTAATGAAATATGTTCAAAGAAGTATATGTAAGGACTACATCTATAGTGAAGTATATAAGGAAAAATTTCTTGACCTTGAGATGAATGGTCCATATCCTATGTATCATCATTCTTTCTTCCAATAATAGATAACAAAAATGCATTCATTATGATTGTGTCTATTCTTGAGACCACTTTTCATTCAACTGTGGAACCTGAAATCGTATGGATTTGACTCCAATATGGGACTTGAAATTGTATGGAGTTATCTCCAGTGTGGGACCTCAAATTGTATGGCAAGATCTCTAACAAATCCTTTCATACATGACACAAAGAAAGCACACCGTCAGTGTATCTGGAGAGAATCTAATAGGAAAAGCTATGAGAAATGGTTATCCGAGTTGAAATCCCCCAACAACTCAAATATTTCCTCCTCCATCTCATTAATACCACATAAACACATAATACTCAAGATAATGCATTAACATGTAAT